>CM068742.1:29647834-30888131 GCA_035084275.1 Hydrolagus colliei
TGAATAAAAGTGCCAATATTTTACTGAAATACGTGATGAACAAGGCTTATTTACATCAATAAATGCCAATTTGAGGAGTGTATTAATTTTCAGCATTTTTATTTTTCATTCCATTAATTCCCTGCACTAATAAATCATTGTCATGCACCATCATTCTGGGTTAAATGTGACTCGTTTTATGTATAATGAAAGAGTCTAGAGGCTGGATATCAGCCCAGGAAATATTTATTTGCCTTGACTTTTTCAAAGCTCCTATCAGTTTGAGCATAAGGCGTTCCTGCTGTCAGGTACTTGGCGGCCTGCAGCAAGATCTGACTCCGTTTATTTGCTTTTCGAATATATTTGTTTTTAACAAAAATGTGGCTGTCTTGCATTTTATATCAGAAACCTGTTGGACATACGGATCATTAAAATCTGGAGGGTTTTCACTCACAAATTTGAAAAAAAACAATCCAGGTATTTCTGTGTGAAAAATTTGACACCAAAAACAGCACCACAGGCAAATCTGGTGAAAATCGATAGATGTCTGCCAGCGTTTTGTGTTTTCTGCAAATGTTAAAGGTTGGAAAAGAACACCAGAACACAACGTGCATAGCACAACTCCAAACAGCTCCCTCACGCTCAGATCACTTAGCAGTAAATGCTGAGGGCACTCTGCCATGTTTCAGAGGTCCTCTGTGAGGTCATTGGTTTGAACATTACTCAGCCGGATTATGAATCGTCCACATCCTGGAAGCTGAAAAGAAAAATCAACAACTTGTTTTAAAAAAGAAGCACCTTTCACAAGGGGTAGTGTCTCGGATCGCTTTTTTTAAAAAAAGTAAGAAATTAGGTGTGTGGGTGAGGGGGGGAGGTCCAAGACATTTATCTTTTTTTTAGTAGTGCAAATCAGTAAAAATGGAAACTGTCCACACTTGGGGAACTGGGTGTGTGACATTACTATTCCAAGTCCATTTCCTGCAAAACTCAAAGGTTGAGACGCCATCCAGCGTGGAGGGCGCTATATAAATCAAAGTTGTTGTTGTTGTTATTGTTGTTGATTCCATTGCACTATTCAGAAAAGAAATGGGATTGTCTCTAGCTTAATTGGCCATTTAGCTTATGGCTGTTTTACAGATCTGGCTGGTGCAAATGGCTGTTGTGTTTGCCAACGAGAATAGGCACTACACTTTAGCAGTAATTACCTGTGAAGCAGCTCGAGGCATTTCTTTCACAGAGCTATTGAAAATGGAATGTGGAAGGAATCACAGGTGCTGACACAGGTGCCATCGCGTCATGGTAAAGCATATTGCAATCTTGCAATATGACCCTCAAGCACAATATTGGTTAGCATTAACAAAATATTAGTCACACTGCTCTAGGCAAAAAGTTTTCTTTTGAAAACACTCCCTGTAGACACTCCATCCCTTTAACGGATTTTTATTTACTATGAAATTCAAAATCCAGACGTTACAAATATTTTGCACACCCGAGGTTAGCTGAACATTGTTACGTAACATAAATTTTCCATGTGTTCACTCCGAGGACAGGCACTCTTGACACACTGAACCCTCCCAGCAGGTCAGCTTGGCTCTTAGATTCTGGCTCCTCCTTCAATACTATTAATATACAACAACAACTTGGATTTATATAGCGCACTCCATGTCGGACGGCCTCTCAGAGCGCTTCTCAATAATGGATCCCGGGGCCGAGCAAATGGGAGGGGAAAAAGTTGACCAAAGGCGCGGTCGAAAAGAAAGATGTTCAGCCAAATAGGAAGAAAGGGGGATGAGGGGAAGGGAGTGAGGAAGGGAGTTCCAGAGCCTCGGAGCATAGTTCCTGAAGGCATGGCTGCCGATGGTGGAGTGGAGGATTCGGGGAAAAAGGAGAAGGCCAGACCCGGTAGAGCGAAGACAATGGATGCTGTTGTCAGGAGAGAGGAGGGAGGAGAGGTAGTGGAGTGCAGAGGAGTGGAGAGTTTTGAAAACAAGAGTGAGTATCTTGAAATCAATCATCTCCGGGACAGGGAGCCAATGCAGTCTGGCAAGGACTGGGGTAATCAGGGAGCGAAGTTTGGTATGGATAAGTATGCGGGCGGCAGAATTCTGGATAACCTGGATATAATATATAATACTAATAGATCACAATTTATAATAGCACCTGTCACATCAGAAGAATGTCTGAAGCACTTAAGAATACTGCTTGGCACACAAACCTGGTGTGGGAGCCAAGCATGTGGAGAGGGCAAAGTTGACCCAAAATACACTCAAAAAAATAGGTGTTGAGGCAGACAAACAGGTGAGGAGAGAGTCGGAGGGACTCCAGGATGCAGTTCCAGAGAATGGTGTCAGATAGGCTAATAATCCACCCGCCTCTGACACAATGAGTTTATAGGCGGACATCTCTTCCTGGCACTAAAATAGGTAGGCTTCCAGCTTCATGGCAAATTTATGAATGCGGTCAGACCGATTCTTATTAAGTTTGAAAAAAAAATCTAGTATAATACTAGATGAATATAACACAAAACTTATTGTACTCATTTTGATTCCTCTGGGAAACAAGCAGTCCTGGACCCTACACTGCCGAAGGGCTATATATAAATGTAAGTTCTTATTGTTGATGTTTCCTCCTTATTCTTTGCAGTTTAGCTGATGTGGTAAACATATTGATATCACCAGAAAAAAATGGATAAATAAAATAACTAGAAGACACTAATAGTGAATAAGACATGATCTAACAGTATTATGTCACAGATGCTTTCCAGCAATTGTGTTGCTTTATTTTCAATAGTTTAATGAGGAATAATGAGGTGAAATAATGAGATGAAAAATGCAGTACATAATCTGATAATTAATGGCTATGCATTATCACATCACATACCCCACCATGCAAATTATAGTTTAATCCAAGGATGTACATTAAGCTGAATTGAAAAGCCCCCAAGTGATTGCAAGTCTCCTTTATGTGAGAATGAGAAAGAAAGAAAGAAAGAAAGAAAGAAAGAAAGAAAGAAAGAAAGAAAGAAAGAAAGAAAGAAAGAAAGAAAGAAAGAAAGAAAGAAAGAAAGAAAGAAAGAAAGAAAGAAAGAAAGAAAGAAAGAAAGAAAGAAAGAAAGAAAGAAAGAAAGAAAGAAAGAAAGAAAGAAAGAAAGAAAGAAAGAAAGAAAGAAAGAAAGAAAGAAAGAAGAAGAAAGAAGAAAGAAAGAAAGAAAGAAAGAAAGAAAGAAAGAAAGAAAGAAAGAAAGAAAAGAAAGAAAGAAAGAAAGAAAGAAAGAAAGAAAGAAAGAAAAGAAAGAAAGAAAGAAGAAAGAAAGAAAGAAAGAAAGAAAGAAAGAAAGAAAGAAAGAAAGAAAGAAAGAAAGAAAGAAAGAAAGAAGAGAAAGAAAGAAGAAGAAAGAAAGAAAGAAAGAAAGAAAGAAAGAAAGAAAGAAAGAAGAAAGAAAGAAAGAAAGAAGAAAGAAAGAAAGAAAGAAAGAAAGAAAGAAAGAAAGAAAGAAAGAAAGAAGAAAGAAAGAAAGAAAGAAAGAGGGGGTGAGGGACAGAATTAATAAATATTAAAGCAGCAAATCTCTATTTTGGGCTGGAATTAGCAGAGACATGTAAAAAAAATCTGATAACAAATATTCACTTCCCTGCTTGAATTTGCAGCAGGACCAGCCCATGCAACGCATTTTGGTAGCACAAGCCAAAATAGCAGCAACAGCAACAAGCCAATGTTTTGTTATTACTACACCAGACTTGCCCATCAGACCTGGATCAACAGCAGCAAACGAGAACAGTAAACTTATTTATTAAATGATATGGGGATAGGGCGGGTTAGAGGAATTAGGTTAGAAGATCAGCCATGATCTTATTAAATGGCGGGACACGCTCGAGGAGCCCATTGGCATACTCCTGCTCCTATTTCTTTTGTAAGCTTATCTTAAGCGCCAGAGAAATATTAGCATCACAATCAGATTGACACCCTCTGTTTCCAATACATAGAATTTAAACTGGTGTCACACTACAACAAATTACATTGATAGAGCGCCTTTCACGTCGGAGGCCTCCATCATATGTAATAACTAATAATAACTCCCTTCTCTTTTCAAATGGTGTCATTGGATCTTTGACATCCACAGAAAGATAGAGCCTTGGTTTAGCTTTCTCATCAGAAGGACAGAACCTCCGACAATTCAACACAGCCCCAGCACTGTATTGCAGTGACATCTTAGACTAGGTGACATCCAGCTTGAACCTACAATTGTCTGACTCAGAGGGTATTCCGGTTTGGATGTCCTCCCGGTGGTAAAGATGCTATACAAATGTAATGTTATTGTTGTAAGGCCAGGCTGACACACTGCACCTGAACTCAGCTTAAAATGTTTTAAAGCTTGAATATCAAATAATGATAATGATCTTTGCATTTAATACTATGCCTTTCATGTTGGGAGGAAATCTCAAAGTGCTTATCAACAGCAACATGCATTTATATTGCACCCTTCACACAAGATAGCACCTCAGTTCGTTATCCTGGATATACTGTAAAGTGTACTGACCATATTTTGCAGGCAGACACCATTTAAATTACATGAAATGATCCACCATATAACTGAAATGAAAGGGGATTCAGAGAATTTCTTAAAAAGTACTGTACAAAGAAACAATACCAACCAAATGAAGACTGAATTGAAAAATTTCCCATAGTGTCTGCCCGATCTTTGATGCTAATACAATGCCTTAAGGGTAAGATCATGTGTGATTTCCAGCCCCAGGTTTGGAGAATGATGAGTTGTCATCCATTGAACAAATGAGGAGAGTTGATTAATCAGCTCGACCAATAACACTGTCACTGTAGAAATTGCATCTGTGTGCATGGATTACCAAAGTGTTTGGAAACAGGAGACCAAATGAATTAATTCAAGACTAGTTTTAACCTTGAGTCAAAAAATAATAAGATTGGAAAAAGCTCATAGGGTTGAAAAGCAATACCCCAAACCTAATAGGATTCAAATGACCATGATAATGCAATTTCACGATTATCAAGATTGCCAGAAGGTTCCTGATACGGAGTCAGGCAGAGAGGAGAAATTAAGATCAATGGGAAGTGGGTAATAAGCTCTCAGACTTATCACCACATTTACAATAGAGAAGAGAATTTGACAGGGTTAAGAAAATGCTTTTGAAATTTTCCTCTCCTGTATTGATGGTAAATGGCATGTCTTCTCTCTCACTGAGCTTTGCGAAGGTGATGGATTTTATTAATAAAAGAACTAAAAAAAACAAGCAAGTTGGGATGGACCCAATAACCTGCACAATTATTTGACAGTATAAATGCATTCTAATATATGGAGACGCATGAATATTATTTTGCAAAATAGTTACATAACGTAACCTGTGCTGTGATATGGAATTAATATGGAAAATAAGCATAAAATATGCAGAGTTAGCTAGACTTGTGTGAAGTTTACTGACCTGAGCTGTAAACTCTTCTGTAGTTTCCACACATCCATGTGTTTAATGAAATGCTGTTACATTCGGATCTACAGCAGTTTCTGCTGTGCTCTTCATGGGTATGAAGAACAGCTCTTTACTTTTGAATAAGCCTCCAACACTTCTTAAAAGCTTGGAAATTAACATCCTAAGGATAACATCCCTGAGCCATTATTGCATTTATTGGAAAGTCAATGGGTCAGTGCCCATATCGGTCCTGTACGGGAGGATCAGATTTCAACAGTGCAGAATAGTAAAAACTATGTTTCTGTAAAAAGTAGTTTTTTTAAAAAAAAATCTGGTTTCAAAAGATACTTAAATATACTTGAAAGTATCACTATTATGATAAATAATGTTGCTGAATAGAGATTTAAGGGACAATCTATACTATTTTCAACAGATTTTATACGTTAAGAATTGTATTATCATTGAATTTTTAAAACATCAAACATATTGACAAGAAGTTTCTAAAACATTATTGAATTAATTCTTTAACACATTCAATGTTTTACACTTTTAATCATCATACATTTTTCATTTAGTTATATAGTAAGAAGTACCACGTTTCAGCTGCAAAATATACAGTCAAATTCACTCTGGAGTATATTCAACAAAGCACTTTGAGATGTCTCAAATATGTAATAATAATCCTGGCATTCGATATAGCTCTTTTCACATATTATCAATGTCTCAAAGTGCTTCACAGAATATACTGTAAAGTGAATTGACTGTATATTTGTGGGCGAAACGTGGCAGCCAATTGCGCACAGCAGTGTCCCACAAACAGTCGTGGATTGAAATGACCACTTTTTATTATTTGTTTTTGACGGATTATTATTAGGCATATAATATGTAATAATATGTAACAAAACACTGTAGCAAATGCAAGGATTATTATTACCAAAGTTACCACTCAATCTCAACTCAGGGAATTGCTGTTATGCTCCACCTAGTGACCTTCATATGACAAAGTATGACAGCAGCAGAATACACTAAGAACATCTTTATCTTGGTCTTTATAATACATTCTGCAATTCTTAAGGCTGGATGTGGAACATTTTTTGTTTTATTCAGTAATACGCAAACTGGCCTGTAATATGAAACTTTCAGTTGTGAATGTGGAAGGTTATTTGATTTGAACCCTCCAGCAATTCGAATCCTGCAGCAATTCGAATCCTTGAATAATTTACATGCATCCACTTTATCAACTCGCTCTCCTCTATAGCCTTGAAAACTTTCCTTTGAATATAAAATTTCTATAGCTAGAAACTTTGTGGTTTCTTGTTTCAATTCCTCAATCCAAGCATCTGCGCAAATCAAAGGTTCATGTCTAATACATGCTTTGAGGGCATTTCAGCACAAATGGAATCAGATATGAAGCTCAAGCATAAAAGTTTCTATCACCTAATTTTTACCAATATCTTAGATTGAAGCAATATAGTCGAAAGTAGTAGTACTTGTTTTTGATGTAGTGCCTTCCATATGGAGAATACCTATTGTTGAAATAAAAAAACAGAATGCAGTCCCATTGAATGAATGAGAACCTAATGGTGATGTTTATTCTATTTATCCAATCTGAAGCAAACATACTGAGCTAGCAGTAACAGTGACAGTGTTTACAGTGATGAACGGACAACAAAACAGAATGCATGTGAAATTATTAATGATATAATACAAGGAGAATGTAAAATCAGAATATTTGCAACATCAGCTATCCTCCATTCTCTTGTGCTATACTTCTTGCCAAGGCTACAGAGAGCAGCCCTAATAAATGCTGAGATCTAAAATTCATTCTTCTGTCAAGCAACTATTTCTGGGAAAATAATGTTCAGAAAAATCTTAGCACATGTTTAGTATTCACAAGGTTTTCAGTCCTCTGAGCTATTGTTATGGAAGTTTTTGAACTTTGCATGAGATATTCCATTTAGTGGATGTGAAATATAATTAAATGAGAATGGAGATCAGTGCAGGACTTTGCTGAAAGAAATCCATCAAAGTCGAGAACAAAGCAACAAAATTATCTATTTCCATTAAGGAACCACCGCAGTCCATTTCATGATAGGACACAAGCTTCAAACACGGTGGCTCAGTATGTGGATATTCTTTAATCAATTGCCTTAAGTAACTGCTAGTGTGATCCACTATTCCAACATCTACTTCTGGGCACATTAGTCTGAGGATGCCACAGGTTATCATGAGGCACTTGTGCATACTGGCAGCACTTACAATGTGCAATTCAAAGTCGCTCATTATCAACTTTAAATTTGAAACATTAGATCTATGGCAGCAAGCATGCCGAGGTGCACTGCTTGGAACTCTGGAAAGGGAATTGTGTAAAATGGATGATTATACAGGCTGCAGATAATCCAGAACTCTGCGGCCCGTGTCCTCTACCATTTCAAACTCTGTGTCACCATCTCCCCTATCCTTGTCCAACTCTATTGGCTCCCCATCATCCAGAGGATCCAATTCAACATCCTGGTCCTCACATTTAAAGCCCTGCACAACCTCACCACACCCTACATCCACCCCCTCCTAACCCCTTACCAACCTGCCCACCCCCTCCACTTAGCAGGCTCTGGCCTCCTCCATGCCCCACCATTGAGTTGTGAGCCTTTAACAGTCTGCCCCCAACCTCTGGAATTCCATGCTGCATTCCCTCCACCTCGCCCCCTCCCTGGCCTCCTTCAAGTCTCAAGACTCTCCTCTTTAACAGACCCATCGACAATTCCTAATCCTAATCCTCCCCCCCACTTCCTCGCATTTGCTCCCCCCACCCACACATCCCCAGCTCGGGTCTGAAACAGTGATTCTCCAGAGTCTTGGGACATCCTCCTGACATGAAAAGCACTATACAAGCACAATTTTGTTGTTGTTATAACTTGTCATGTCTCTCTGGGTGAATTTTTAAATTCCAAAAAGCATATACAGTAATACTCATGTGCCAGCTTGGCTCGATTGTAGCACTCTTGCCTCCAAGTCAGAAGGTTGAGGTTTCAAGCCCCACATCGGGACCTGGAATCATACAGTCTAAGCTGACAATCTAATGCAGTGCTGGGAGTGTGTTGCTTTGTCAGTGGTGTTCTCCTTTGGACAAGACTTTTAGCCCAAGTAGGTCCGGTCTCCCTGTTTAGGCAAACGTTAAAGAACTCTTGGCATTCTTCCAAAAGAGTAAAGAGTTTCTCCAGGTGTCCTGGCCAACAATCCCACCAATAAAAAAAATGTATTATTCCATCCATGGCTGTTTGATCAACAGTCCATGGTCAACTTCCACATGTATGTGGACAACACCCAAATCTGCCTCGATTCCTGGACAACTAGCATCCTGACACACTGTCTGTCAGACATCACATCCTCAATCGGAGCCAACTTTCTCTAGTTGAACGTCAGCAAAACTCTGGATTGACTCATGCCAGGGCTTCCTCACCTCAGACACTAGTACCGTCATTGTAATTTCACCAAGCCAGTCAGGATCCTGGGCATCTTGTTGTTCCTTCAGCTGTCCATTCTCTCCCATATCCATGCCATGACCAGCCCTGCCTTCCCCCCACATCCACAATGTTGCCTGATGCTGCCACTGCCTCACCGATCAGACCACCAAAATACCTCATTCACGGATTCGTCACCCTCAAGGCTGAACTATGGAAACCACCCACTTGTTGGCCTCCCCAACTGTTCCCTCTATAAGCAGCAGATCATCCAGAACTCTGCATCTTGTGTCCTCTCTTGCACCAGCTTATAATACTAATAATCCTTCCATTTGATATGGCACTTTTCACATATTCTACAACAACAACAACTTTGATTTATATAGCGCCCTCCACGCCGGACGGTGTCTCAGAGCACTTCACAATAACGGATCCCGGAACCGAGCCTGGGGCAGCTGTAGAAAGGTGACCAAAGGTGCGGTCGAAGAGAAAGGTCTTCAGCTGGGACCTGAAACTGAGAAAAGAGGGGGCAAGACGACAGGAGTGCAGGAGGGAATTCCAGAGCCTCGGGGCATAGTGGCTGAAGGCCTGGCCACTAAGGGTGGAGTGGAGGATTCGGGGGACATCAAGGAGGCCAGACCTGGTGGAGCGAAGGCAACGGGAGCTGGTTTGAGGAGAGAGGAGGTCAGAGAGGTAAGGGGGTGCAGAGGAGTGGAGGGATTTGAAAACAAGGGTGAGGATCTTGAAGTCGATCCTCTCTGGGATAGGGAGCCAGTGAAGTCTGGCAAGGACTGGGGTAATAGGGGAGCGAAGTTTGGTACGGGTGAGTATGCGGGCGGCAGAGTTTTGGATGAGTTGGATTTTATGGATTGTGGTGGAGAAACCGACGAGGAGGGCATTTGAATAGTGCAGCCGTGAGGTGACGAAGACGTGGACCAAGGTTTCAGCGGCTTTTGGGGTGAGGTATTGCCGGAGACGGGCAATCTATGGGAGATGGAAGAAGGCGGTGCTGGTGAGGGACCAGATGTGGGGGAGGAAGGACAGTTGGGGGTCGAACCTGACACCAAGGTTGCGCACAGGTTCGGAGAGTTTCAGGAGGAGACTGGGAAGGTGGAGAAGGTGAGAGCCATGCAAATGGAGACCTTAACGAGAGCCAAAGAGTATGGCCTCCGTCTTGTCAACATTCAGCTGCACGAAATTTGCGCTCATCCAGCTCCTGATGTCTGAAAGGCAGGCTGACAGAACATCAGGGAACTGGGGGTCACAAAGTGAAGTGGAGAAATAGAGTTGGGTGTCATCCGCGTACATGTGGAAGTGTGCCCCATGTCTGCGGATGACATCCCCAAGAGGGAGCATGTAGATGAGGAAGAGGAGGGGATCAAGGGTGGATCCCTGGGGTACCCCACAGGTAAATGGGTAAGAGCGGGAGGAAAGGTCGTTTGTGGAGATGTACTGCTGGTGGTTTGTGAGATAGGACTCGAACCAGGCGAGTGCAGTCCCACTGAGGTGGATGATGGAGGACAGGCAGTGGAGAAGGATGGTGTGATCAATTGTGTCAATATGCAGCGGACAGGTCCAGGAGGATAAGGAGACAAGGGGAGGCCTGGTCACAGATAGAGAGGACATCGTTTGTGACTTTCACAAGCACTGTCTCCGTATTGTGGGCAGGCCGGAAACCGGACTGGAGGGGTTTGAAGAGTGAGTGGGAGGAGAGGTGGGTGCGGAATTGGTTGGCAACAACATGTTCTGGTGCTTTTGAAAGGAAGGGCAGGTTAGAAATAGGGCGGCAGTGGCTATTTCTGAGGGATCCAGCGAGGGTTTCTTAAGGAGGGGGGGTGATGGTAGCAGTTTTGAAGGGGGCAGGGACTGATCTCATGGAGAGGGACTGGTTGATGATATCAGACAGCAGTGGGCAGAGGAGGGGGAGCTGGGTGAGCAGTAGATTGATGGGGATGGGGTCGATGCAGTAGGTGGTAGGATTCAATGAGGTGAGAGTGTGTGAGAGGGAAGAAAGAGAGACTGGGGAGAAGGAGTGCAGGAATGGGGTCGAGGTAGGAGTTGATGATGCGGAGGGTGAGGGGGATGGGATGGGGGTGGTAGAGGGTGATGAGAGGCAGGAGGATGAGGCTGTCTGGCGGATATTTTGGATTTTTGAGGAAAAGAAATCCATGACCTCCTCGCACTTCACATTTGAAGTGAACATTGAGGAGGCCTGAGAGGGTGTACAGAGGAGGTGGTGGGTGGTGGAAAAGAGGACTTTGGGATTGTTGTTTGCCTCCAGGATAATGTTGGAATAGTAAGCTGCTTTTGCTCAACACAAAGAATGGTGGCAGCTGTGGAAATGCTCGAGCCTCAGTTGGTGGTGAAATGTAAGGCCGGTTTTCTGCCACCTGCGCTCGAACAGCCGAGTTTGAGTTTTTAGGAAGCGGAGATCAGTGTTGTACCAGGGGGAGCGGGTGGGTTTCGAGATAGACCTGGATTTAAGGGGGACGAGAGAGTTGAAAGTGGAGGAGAAGCGATCGTGGAGCAGCTGGACAGCTGCTTCAGAATCACTGTGGGTGGAAGACCAGAGGGGTAGGAGGTTGGAGGATGTGAGGGCATCTGTGAGGGTCTCAGAGGGGAGACGTTTCCAAGGGCGGAAAAGTACAGTTGAGGGCTTGGTGGAGGAGAGGGGGCTGGAAGAGGAGAAGGAGAGAAAAAAGTGGTCCGAGATGGCCTTGTCCAAGATCCTGAGTTCGAAAATGTCAAGGCCTTGGGTGATAATGAGGTCAAGAGCGTGGCCACGATTGTGGGTTAAGAACATAAGAACATAAAAATTAGGAGCAGGAGTAGGCCATTCGGCCCTTCGAGCCTGCTCCGCCATTCAATAAGATCATGGCTGATCTTCTCACCTAACTTTGATTACCTGCCCTATCCCCATATCCCCTAATCCCTCTATTTTTCAAAAATCTATCGGTCTCAACCTTGAAAATGTTGAAGGACTGAGAATCTACAGCCTTCTGGGGTAGTGAATTCCATAAATTCACTACCCTCTGAGTGAAGAAAGTTTTCCTCAACTCTGTTCTAAAAGGCTGATCCTTAATTTTAAGACTGTGACCCCTGGTTATAGATTCTCCTACCAGGGGAAACAGTCCCTCAGTGCCTACACTATCTAGTCCTTTAAGAATTTTATATGTTTCAATAAGATCCCCCCTAATTCTTCTGTCCTCTAGAGAATACAGCCCTAGTTTATTCAACCTATCCTCATAGGTCAGTCCCCTCATCCCAGGAACTAACCTAGTGAATCTACGCTGCACCCCCTCTAAGGCAAGTATGTCCTTTTTTAAATAAGGAGACCAAAACTGCACACAATACTCTAGGTGCGGTCTCACCAGGGCCCTATACAGTTGGAAAGACCAAGGGAGGCATTGGAGATGATGGCCACCTCGCGTTGGTTGGGGCGGGGGGTGTGATGGAAGGTGTAGCCTGAAGGAGAGGCCTCAACTGGAGGCGTGGGGTCATTGGGTGAGAGACAGATTTCCGTAAACCCAAGAATATCAATGTTCTCATCCAGGATGAGGTCACAGATAGTGAGGGCTTCGTTGGAAAGGGAACGGACGTTCTGGAGTTTGCTGGTTGAGGGAGGAGAAAGTGGTGCAGAGAGGATCTGAGGGTGTGTAGGAGAGGTGGGTGTGGGGAGGGAGGAGGGAAGGCAAGTGGGGAGATTACGTATGACAGAGGGGGAAGTAGTGTTTGCCTTGAGGAGGCGGTTTGAGTGGAGAGAGTGGATAAATGGAACAGTTGAGGTGGCTGCTCCGAGACACCCAGCGCCCGGTGCCACGAAGGGCCTGGCGGAGGATACCCAGACTGGAGCAGAGGGAAGCGGTGATGGGCCAGGAGGGAGAGTAGGTGGGTGGGGGGCGGAGGGAGAGTAGGACAGAGTTAGAGTAGCGGATAGACGGGGGTGGTGGGAGAGACATAGAGGGGGGTGGGAAGAGAGACATTTAGGGTGGTGGGGGAGACTCGGGTCAGGGCGGCAGCCAAAACGTGCATGCAGAGACCGGGAGTGAGCAATCAGTGAGGCGGCATCAGCCCCCAGGCTGTGTGGCCAGGGCGTGATGGGCTGATTGTGACAGTCACTGTTTAGATTTTTCCTGCTGGGTCTTGCTTATTTTCAGTTTCTGCCACGCTGCTCTCTCCACTGCTCTCTCCACTGCTCTCTCCACTGCTCTCTCCACTGCTCTCTCCACTGCTCTCTCCACTGCTCTCTCCACTGCTCTCTCCACTGCTCTCTCCACTGCTCTCTCCACTGCTCTCTCCGCGCTGCTCTCCACGCTGCTCTCTCCACGCTGCTCTCCACTGCTCTCTCCACTGCTCTCTCCGCGCTGCTCTCCACTGCTCTCTCCACTGCTCTCTCCACTGCTCTCTCCACTGCTCTCTCCACTGCTCTCTCCACTGCTCTCTCCGCGCTGCTCTCCACGCTGCTCTCTCCACGCTGCTCTCCACTGCTCTCTCCACTGCTCTCTCCGCGCTGCTCTCCACTGCTCCTCTCTCCTGCTCTCCACTGCTCTCCCCGCGCTGCTCTCTCCACGCTGCTCTTCACTGCTCTCTCCACTGCTCTCTCCACTGCTCTCTCCACGCTGCTCTCCCCGCTGCTCTCCCCGCTGCTCTCCCCGCGCTGCTCTCCCCGCGCTGCTCTCCCCGCGCTGCTCTCCCCGCGCTGCTCTCCCCGCGCTGCTCTCCCCGCGCTGCTCTCCCCGCGCTGCTCTCCCCGCGCTGCTCTCCACTGCTCTCTCCACTGCTCTCTCCACTGCTCTCTCCACTGCTCTCTCCACTGCTCTCTCCACTGCTCTCTCCACGCTGCTCTCCCCGCGCTGCTCTCCACTGCTCTCTCCACGCTGCTCTTTTATGCCCAGTGCTCGGACAGGGCTCCTCCCCTGTCTCTCCTATCTTTCTAGACTTCTCAAAGCACTTCCCAGAATATACTGTAAACTGACCCCACCATCCCCACCCTCGCCCAGCTGCACGGGCGTCCTATCCCTCAGTGCCTTGAGACGTCCTCCCGACGTGAAAGGCGCTATATAAATGTAAATTGTTGTTGTTGTTGGATAGAATTCAAATTCCTCGTCCTCACTTTAAAAGGTTTTCATGCCCTTGCCCCCTTCTACCTCTGACTTGCTAATCACCTGGCCTCTCACTCCATTCAGCAGGATCTGGCCTGTTACATGCCTCCTGCCCTCTGCCCACTCCCTGTTGCCTACAATCCCTTCAACAACAACTTACACAGCAGCCTCCATGCCAGGTAGCGTCTCAGAGCGCTCAACAGTGGAGCCTGTCTCTGAGGCCGGTGCCAGTCAATGGTGGATTGGTGAGTGAGGAGATGAGAGAGATAAGGAGGTACCAGGAAGTGAGTGGGAAGAAACCATTTGCTGAAATAAAATGGAGGCGGTTGATTAAGTAGGTCTCGAATCATGCGAGTGCAGTCATCTGAGGTATATGAGGGAGGAGAGCCAGTGGAATAGGATAGCATGTTTGACTGTGTCGAATATAACAGAGATATCCAAGATGACGAGAAGGCAGAAGGAGTCTGGTCACAGATAGTTCCCTCCTTTGACTCCTTCAAGGCATGACTCAAGACCCTCCTCTTCGACCATGCCTTCAGCTGCCCTCCTACCTCTCTACCCTTCCTCATTCTAACCCTGCCTCTTCATGCTTGGGTCTTGATCCCTGACCGTTCAACACCTTGGAACTTCCTGCAGATATGATAGGTGCTTCACAAATGCAAGTTTGTTGTTATTGTTGTTTGTGGAGCATTCCATACTCAAACTGGATGCTGTATTTTGCGAAGAAAATACACAATCGATCCACTTTACAGTAAAATTCTGATAGACATTTTGAGAAGTCTCGATGGTGTGATAAACTGCTAAACCAAACACAAGGATTATTTTATTATTAATACTGTTCATTATTAACAACTTCCCTCAGTAGAAACATCACAGAGCAATCAAATGGTGGAATGATGTGGAATGGTTTATCATGTTATACATTTACAAATGTTTATTAAACTGTGTGTTATTCATGTAAGATAATAACCATTTCTCACGTTTAATTATGTAATACTTGCCCACATTTAACAACCTCATATGAAAGGATGTTTCTTCAGTTTAAATAGCTTGCAGTACATTTCAAAGAAATGCCTTCCTATTGTTGTGCTTTTTACTGAACACTATTTCGTTGAGTTGAATGCTCATACAGTCAGCAGTAGTACATCTTAGCAATACAAATTTATGGATGAATGCATGATTAGACAATCTGTGTGAAGCTTCACTTCTCCTTTACGCTTGTAGTATCGCTTTAAATGCCACAAAACCTTTCAGTACTTGCCCAACTTGCTGTAAATCAATTCTGTGACAGTTTTGGTACATATATGGCATAAAGTATTACAACTGCAGAACTCTAAAGCTTTCTTCACCACTTGTCCTACATCTAGTACAAATTGTGTTAATATCTCTACGCCACAACTGCATTAACTCTCCATATTCATGCAGCTAATTGTGTCGTCATTCGAAGCTTTGACAGTCTCTCGTTCCTCCCTCTCCTATTACTCATTGATGCTTAGTTATTGTTTCCATGAGTAACAGCAGGCTACCGTCACATTTATATGCAGATAAATGTAAATAGCTTTTTCTTTTTGAAATCCACGTGATAAAACTATAATATTGCTTTGCTAGAAAATCAAAACCTCCCTTTTCCATTCACCACATCTTACGGTACATAAATGAATAATAATAATCCTTGGATTTGACAACAATTAAGCCTTATCACACTATTAAACCTGGCTCCACACAATTTTACTGTAGAATGTAATGACTTTTTATATTTTGTAGTTGAACAGGTTATTAAAAGGGAAAATGGCATTGGTTTGTCATTTCTCCATTGATCAAAATACACAGCAGAACTGAAGCTCGGGTGTTCAATTTGATGAACTGTACACAATTAATGGCAAGCAAAGTTTTACCTGCTGAATAGATATGTTCTTGAAAAGGAAATGCATTGCTGGATACAAGAATAATGCAAAGAAGTATAAGAAAAAATTGAAAACAATGAGCATTTGAAACAAATAACATATCAAAATACTGAATAATTCTTCCACTGAAAACGCATATTAAATAATTTCAGATGTTATACATCTGCGAGCTGAAGAGCTTTGGAGGATTCAAGAGTGGAGTTGATCATCATAGTATACGTCAGCTATTATCCTATTCCCTTTCAGGTGCTCATCAAATGCTTACTGTAGTCTGAATAAGGCAGAAAAAAAGGAACAACTTGCCTTCTATATCAAAACATCTCTTTAGAGTAACTATTTTCAAGAGCGGTGGCCATTTTCTACAGGAAAACATAGCAAAGATTTTGCACACAGCAAGAACTCACAAATAGACATGAGGTGAATTACTGTATGTAGAATATTAGAGAAGGGAAACAGAACATTCTGAGGTTGACCTAAGGTTAAAACATGCTTTGAAATAGACCTAATTTTAGTGCAAGCAAATTCATATCTAGTCCATGGCCATTCTTTTGCCTGGAACACATTTCATTTCTTGACAATGGGACAAATTTGGATAACACAGGCATAGAAAGTACAATGCCTGTGATCCAAAGATTAGGACTGGATTTCCAGAGGTGCTAGAAATAATATTATTCCAGAGTGTGACTAAAGGTATTAATGGGTCAACTTTGCCAAAGATAACACATATTATTTTAATACGTTCTCACAGTCAATTAGATTTTGTTTCTATGTAACTGGAGATTGTTGTTAAAATATTTCTCTTGGAATGCTAAACATGGAATAGTAAATGTAAAGGTAATGATGATCAAGCTTTCATTCCCCAGTACTATTCAGTTAACACCTGTCCCACCAAATGAGGCCCTGACTGAGGTGTCTCTGTCCTAATGCTCTTGGACCTGTTCCAAGCCAGCTGTTCACTGAAAGAGAGTTGGCAGTCACCTCAAGCTACAATTTCTCGTCCATGCCAAGAAAAACACTTAGCTTGAAGGCCATTCATAACGTAAAGTTGCATATTGGACCTTCAGGAGCATTTATAAATGAATGAGCATCATAGTGTTTCCATTGTTGAAATTAGCAGAATGGTAAAGACGTTTTGTTTTGTGCAGGAGGTTCAGTAATTAATTGGAGTGCTTAGAAAAAGGATGTGAGTCTGACAAATTCCAGCTGAATTGTGAGCAGAAAAGTTGAAAATATTTAAGAGATACAGTATATTTTCAATCTTGTGATATTTAATATTTCAAATTTTCTAAATGCCTGTAATTCTGTTGGATAAAATAATAATCCTTGCATTTAATACAGGCCTTTTCAGGCCTTCTAGACATCTCAAAACATTTCATAGTATAGACTATAAAGTGAATTGACTGTATATATGGGTGAAGTGCAGCAGCCAATTGCACACAGCAGTGTCCCACAAACAGTTGTGGATTGAAATGACCAATTTATTCTTATTATTTGATTAATAATTTTTTAATAAACTTTTTATTTTATTATTCTTTTATTAGGCATTTAATTTTCATTGATAACTTTTTAAATTTATTTATTGTAATGAACATATAAGATGCTAAATCTATTGGGAAATTTTAAATGGAGATATTTGTAATGGTATTAACAATATCAACAACAAAATTACATTTCATACTCTTTGGCTCTTCTCAACGTCTCCATTTGCACGGCTCTCACCTCCTCCACCTTCCAGGCCTGCCCCTAAAACTCTCCGAAAATGTGCGCAACCTAGGTATCAGGTTCAACCCCCAACTGTCCTTCCTCCCCCACATCCGGTCCCTCAACAGCACCGCCTTCTTCCACCTCCGACAGATCGCCCGTCTCCAGCCATACCTCACCCCAAAAGCTGCTGAAACCGTGGTCCACACCTTCGTCACCTCACGGCTGGACTATTCCAATGCCCTCCTCGCCGATCTCCCCTCCACCATGATCCATAAAATCCAACTCATTCAAAACTCTGCCGCCCACATACTTACCCGCACCAAACTTCGCTCCCCCATTACCCCAGTCCTTGCCAGACTTCACTGGCTCCCTATCCCAGAGAGAATCGACTTCAAGATCCTCATCCTTGTCTTCAAATCCCTCCACTCCTCTGCCTTATTTGTATTTGTACAGCTCCTTTCACATTGGGAGGATGTCCCAAGATGCTGGACAGTCGATCTTTCAGACCCAAGCTGGGGTCGGGATTGGGAAGGGTGAAGGGAGAGGAGTGGATTTGGGGTGACCAATGGGACCACAAAAGAGGAGGGTCTTGGGGAGGGACTTGAATGAGGCTAGGGAGGGCGCAACGCAGAGGGACTGCAGGATGGAATTCCAGAGGTTAGGGGCAGAGTGGCTGAAGGCTCGTCTGCCGATGGTTTGATACATTTGAGAGCTTGGTTTTCCTTGGGCTATTACTGTTGTGCTCACACAGCAATGATATCCAGGACATTGGTCCCATTTAAGACAGAGCTTGATGTTGCAATGGGAAGATGGTACAGTAGATATTCTGGAAGGATGAGTGTCAATCAATCTTGTGATCTTCAGAACTGAGTGAAAATGAAATTGTCCATCGAAAAGATGATCCAGGTTTTGCCTCCCCATCTCTGCAAAACCCTCTTCAATTACAAACATTGAGCTCTAGGCTTGTTAATCTCATCTGATCTACACTCAGACAAACAACGCAGCTGGCTGGAAAGCTGGAAAAAAAAATTGGACGCCTTATGAAAGCTCAGCTCTATCATCAGTTCAGTGTTGTATGAGTCTCAAAGCAGATCCACTGTGTAGTAATAGAATCCTGTTGGACACATTGCAGAGAAAACCCATCTCTTGCTCCTGCCCTTGGTACATTTCAAAACCATGAAGGTCGACTGGTGGATGTAATGAGGATTACCCCCGTCACCCTGGTGCCTATCCTCTGTATCAAAGAGATACTGCCAGACAGTCCGTCCATACAAAGCTGACTATATCATTACTACAAGAGCTGCTGACACTCAATTCCGACCATGGTGTTTAGGCCAGACACACACAGAATTCTGAGGTGCAGCTTTTGCTAACAGTCTAAAGGTCTGCACGGAATGATAGCTTCACATACTGTCTCTTCTGCTTGTCAAACAATCCCGCAGCTGGTGTCAAGACCTGGGTCAGACAGAAGCTTTAATGGGGAATCAAAAGTTGGATGCTGAACCATAGTTGCTGAAACGTGCACAAGGCTGTGGGAAAGCTATTGCATCAGAGCAATTTCTACGTTGGACAAAATTATATTTAATTATATATCAATACTGAAGGTTAAAGTGATAAGCCTTGATGCTTAGCAAATCAAATTGAAGCGCTCTGATATGCCATCCAGCGTGGAGGGTGCTATATAAATCAAAGTTGTTGTTGTTGTTGAAGTTGTTGTAGCAAATCTATCCAGGCTTTTTCTTATCAATTATCGCTTATGTTTATTACATTGAATTGGTAATTAAACTCAAAGCTTACAATTGTCCTCTTACCAATTTCACCTCCTCCTCTCCCACTCAGTCAGCACCATCCTCTAGCAATGTATATTATAGTATTATAATGGCCTGAAGTCAACCAAGGAACATTGGAAACATACAATCATAGAACAATTACAGCAGAGATGGAGGCCATCCATTCCACTGCACTGATTGTAACTTGCCACCCTTGAGCTATTCCCCCTAATTCCCCTGCAATTTCTCCCAGGCTCTTCAAAATTATTTCCACTTAACTATTTACCCACTTTCTTTCAACTGGACTTCAACAGCCTCCAGTGGTAAGGCATTCCACACTCTCACCACCCTCTGTGTTCAAAATGTTCAAGAACTGGTTTTGAGTGGCATTGAAGTTAAGTAGATAATTGCTAATTTCTGCAGAAGGATTAATCACAGTGGAAATCCAGAAATGTCATGCTAGTACAGCTGTCAAACCTGTTTCATGGTTAATAATAATAATCCTTAAATTAGATATAGCGCCTTTTAAGAGGATGTCTCAAAGTGCTTCACAGGAAATTATAAAGTAAACCTCCATCTCACCAAGTCAGTCAAGGCTCAACCATGGAAACTCCCTTCTTGTCGGCCTCCCAAACTCTTCCCTCCACAAGCTGCAGATCATTCAGAACTCTGTAGCTCATGTCCTCTCTCGCACTACGTTCCACGACCCCATCACCCCCACCCTCGCCCAGATCTACTGGCTCCCAGTGGACAGAATTCAAAATCCTTGTCCTCAGTTTCAAGGCCCTCCACAGCCTTGCACCCTCCTACTTCTCTGACCTGCTGACCCCATATCAACCTGTCCACTCTCTCCATTCAGCAGGTTCCAACCTGCTCCATGCCTCCTGCCCGACCAACCCTACCATTGGCCCTCTCTGATCATTCTGAAACTCCATCCATAATCCCTTTGCCTTGCACCCTCCCTTGCCTCCTTCAAGGCATGACTCAAGACCTTCTTTTTGACCATATCTTCAGCCACCTTCCTCCCTCTTTGTCCTCTCTCATCTCAATTGTGTCCGGACACTCTTGGGTCCTGCTCCTCGACTGTTTAGTGCCTTGGGACATCCTCCCAACCTGAAAGGGTTTTAAAAATGTAATTTTGCTGTTGTTGTAAACACAGCAGCCAATTTACACACAGCAATGTCCCACAAATAGCCGTGAAATGATTGACCAATTCTATTTCAGCACCTTAGGACATCCACCCAATGTGAAAGGCACTCTAGAAATGTCATTTTGTTGTTGTTTGTATTTGAGGGGTGATTAGCCTGAGGCATATCCAAATTAGGTGTAATTAACTTGCCTTGCTAATTTGTTCTCATTTTAGGGTAACAAATGCAACTTTCATAATTGACAAAGACAAGACTAATAGGCTGAGTTATTACAAATTTCTATTCTGTGAAATAACACAATGTGCTGATTCTATTAATACATTTGCCTTGTGTGTATAACAGATAATCTTCAATGGGGATTATTTTGCTTTCTTAGCAATTTTGGATATGTATAAATAGTTTTAAAAGTAACATAAAAATACTGTATATTTATAATGTTATATTTTGTATTTTCACTAAGTGGCAATGTCACTAATCTTGGTAAATAGAGTGGCAAAAGAGCAGAATAAATATTGGAGATAGGAGCTGTGCCTGTTCAATTTGTAAGGGATAATTAAATTTGTGACCCTGTGGTGAAGTAAGGACCAACACAAATTTCCCTTTTAAGTAGTAAGATTTAAGAAAAAATGAGTAAAGTAATGCATTTCAAAGTTATATATTTCATCAAATCTAATGAATACTTACAACAGGTTAGTAAAGTTCACTGCAATGGGTTGATCGGATCAATATAGTGACTTTGATGTAGGAATCGGCTTCTTAACCTGCATCGATCCATTTTGATTGGAGTATACCCATCTTTCCTCGAGATTGGTTGTGATTTGTTGCTCCCTCACCCTTCGATATAACCTAAAACGTCTCTGATTCTTTACACCTTTTTGGTCACAAACGTTTGTCTATTGCTGTTAGAAACACCACCTGCAAACCAAGGACAAACATTAGCAAAATTCCAACAGCTTTTTTCAAAACAAGTTCTTTGTCCCACAATGATTTAGAAGTTATAGATGGAAATGACAATTTACACAATGCAAATGTGGTGATATACTGCATTGGATCACAACCACAAAGCGTTAGGACACAGCTTTAGTTCATCAGACCCCCAGGATCCTAGAATCAGTTGTATTGCTGTGCGGAGGTGTTATCTGGAGATCAGCAGAACCCAAAATCCCACCCAGATGAGATTTTCCAGCCACTATCCTCCCAAACTCTCCCTCAATCCTTCTAATTTATTCCCACTCTCCCCTTTTTCAAGTACCGCCTGAAAACCTTCCTCTTCTACCGTGCATACGGCCAGCTCTGTATCTAGGCACCGCTACATTTAAGCGCTCTGAGACATGCATGGAGGGTGCTATATAAATAAAAGTTGTGGTTGTTGTTTTAAATTTAGCTTGTATGGTGGATAATGCTGGATTTCCTCGAGTCCAAAATTGATGGAATCCGTTTAGTTGCCTCTACCCTCCCAATCGCCACTCCCTCCCCATTTCCATCCCACACACCAACCCCTACCCATCCATACCTCCACAGTTTCGAACCTGTCTCCCCACCCTATCTCATGACCACCAATTCGACCATGAAACACACCATCTACTCCCTTGACCTCATCACTCCCCTTACCTCCCAGCTCCACCTTCTCACCCCTCTATTCTCCGACACCATCAATCTCTACCAATCATCTGGCATCATTCCCATCCCCCTCAAAATGCCTATAATCATCCCAATCCTGAAGAAACCTTCCCTGGGCACTTCCCTGGTTTCCAGTTACCGGCCCATCTCTAAGCCTCTCTTTCCTCTCCAAGGTCTTTGAAAGAGTTGTTGCTTCCCAGCTTTACCTCATCATATCTTTGAGATATCTCAAAGCGCTTTACAGAATATACTGTGGAGTGGAATTTACTGTGTATTTTGGGGGAGAAACAAAATACATATGTACTCTCTAGCAAGGGTCACCACACAGTCACACAAAGAGGCAAGCCTAATCCTAATATTCTAACTGCTTCCCACAAGGCCAGCTAACCTTCGAACAAACCCTTCAAAACTGCAAACATCCGTCCTGTAAACGATACAGTTACAAGGGGCGACAGTGACCTAACCTAACCCACTCGCCCTTCGAGGAATTGCTACCAATATTTTCACAGCCTGTAGCAGTAAGAAGAAAACCATGAAAAGTAGGTACTAGTATATGCATGTTGTGCTTCTTGTATCAAAGAATTCTTCCGCTTAATTTAAAATGTTTTGCACTGGAATTCTGGAGTCTTATTAAAATAAACATTAGAAGTGAGTGAATATGTGGTTTCTCATCTGGCATGCCTTTGCTAATCCTGTCCTGTGAACATTATTTTTGAACTTGTAATTGTGTGTCACTTCTTTCATTTGCTCCCCCCACCCCCACCTCTCATCAGACTGAGAATGCTCACAGCTTTTGATGAGATAAATTGAGCCAGCAACTTTAAATATAAGAGAGAAAATCCAATTTGACAATAAAACATAAATAAGATTTACAAATTAAGTAATCCTTTCAATACTAAGTGCTCAAGCAAGACATCCATCTTTTTGTGGTTTTATTTGCTTCACAGTATGGGTAAAAAGGAGTCATATACTGAGCATGATGGAAAATAGTAAGAGGACCCTTGGCTAATTGTCCCTATTTTCACTGATTTACCAGAAAGAACCAATGTAAAGTAGCTAAGAACGAATAGCTAACTGTGCTGCTAAGTCAAGGTTTTTTCATTGATACACACTTCATCAAAATGGATGAACTGGAAACATAGGCTTATTATCACAATGAATGAACCGTAGCCCCACATAGAAAAATATGCAATCACTCAGTTTGGCTTGTCTTTTCTGGATCAAATAATCTATTAAAACTCCATAGCATCTTAAATACATTTTGAACTTGGAAGATTAGATTTTAAATGTATAATTTTTTGGTGAAGGCATGCATGGGTTACCAGTGCGGCAAATAGAGAAGCTATTTAGCTTTTGTCACTGTCAGCATTCAAGCACGGCAGGTCAGATGTAGCATGCGTTAGATATAGATTACTGCTTCCACTGCTCCTACTTTAAGACTACTTCAACTTTTGTAATGCAGTTTTTCCTTGTCATCCTTCCTATCAGACTTTAAAGCAAGGCCCCACCTGCCTGTTCAGCTGAAGATCTCACAACACTATTTGAAAAGTGTGTGTTTCTCCCAGTGTCCCACCCAACAATCCCCCATATATAAATGGTCATTCACTTTATTGCTGTTTGTGGAACATTGCTGTGTGCAAATTGGCTCCCACATTCGACTACAAAGTACACAGTCACTACAGTTTACAGTGAATCCTGTAAAACACTTTGAGACGTCCTCCCGACATGAAAGGTGCTATATCAAATGCAACAATTATTTTAGTACTTATTATAAGATAGTGATAGCAACAAGCATTGAGTTGTAATTGGTAGTAGAAGCGATATGAGAGATCTGGAAAAAAATTTGATACAAATGTCTTCTCTCCAATGATTTGGTAAATAATAATAATCTTTGCATCTGATATAACACTTCAGGAGGATGTGTCAAGATGCTTCACAGTGTTTACTGTGAAGTGTTCTCACTGTGTAATTTGTAGGTAAATGAAACCAAGAGTAAGAGGAGTGTCATCTTAACAGAGCAAATAACATGGAATTATATCTATTTTGCTCTCTTTTGTGGTCATTTTCAAGAATAGTCTACAAACAGGAGCTAGTACAACATCGAACATATCAAAAATAGTTTGCTGGACAAATGTGCTGAACAGTTCTGCATTTTTGACATTGTACCCAATTTGATTTAAGCAGCACTGCACGTGATTACATTTGTAATCTGCAAATTATTATGCAAAGAAGCTAAGGTGTACTGATACTGCAAGCCGTTAATTAACATAGACATAAATTACTTGACAATTAAAGAGAATTATAATGTGTATTATGTTTACAGAACTCCAAATTAGTAATGACGAGCAATCAGTCTGTTGCCATCACATGTTATAAATTTATAATCCCAATAAACAGCTGTTTATTCTTTAATTCTTTTAAAGTAAACATAATTAGGACAAATAGATTTACTGACGTCAAATGCAAATTATGCTCGGATGCAAATCGAAAGATTTTTAATGAGCAGTTTAAGAGATTGAGATAATCCTCACCTCTTCTTTTATAGGTTAGGATAAAAGTATTTTTTATTTTTAAAAACTCTGACGTTTTCTTCTGTCATCACACAAGTACAAAACTTTCTAATAACATGTAGAAATAATACTTAAATCCAAAGCAATCATTTGGTGCCAGTGGTTTCTTTTAAATTCAATAGATTTCTGATTCTCTCACTCTCATTTTATGCAATTAAGCTGCACAAATTGAGCCACATTTTCAAGTAAAAGGAATATTGCATTAGGAATGGGATCTAGGGTTATACGAGGAACACAAATACTGTAACGATAAGCAAAAAATGGACTATAATGTATGAGATATGTAAACCATCGGGTCTTTGCCAACCCTTCGAAAGAGCAATCCACATAAAAGTATTTATCTGCATTTTCCCATACACTTCAAATTATTCCTTTAGAGATATCAATCTAGTTCCTTCTTCAAGTTGTTTGTATGCAGATGGATGACTCACAACTATATCTCTCTGCTTCACCCTCAAGCCCAGGACCACTGATGTCCTGATAGACATCAAGTCCTGGATGAGAGACAACTTTTTCCAGTTGAACGTCAGTAAGACTGAGGCCCTCCTGATTGACGCTTTGGCACCTCAGTCACCGGCGGCATCAACATCCACAGATGCACACTTCACTTCACCAAGCCAGTCAGGAACCTTGTTCAGGCATTTTATTCAACCCTCAACTGTCCTTTCTCCCCCACATCTGTGCCATGATCAGCTCTGGCTTCCCCAACCTCCACAACATTGCTTGACTCTGCCACTGCCTTATCCCTCAGGCTTATTGTAATGAAACCCTCATACATGCTTTCATTACAACCAGGTTCAACCAACCTTGTCAGCCTCCCTAACTCTTCCGTCCACAAGCTGTAGATCATCAAGACCCTGCAGCTCATGTCCTCTCCCAAACCAGGCTCAGTGACCCATCACACTCATCCTTGCCCGACTCCATTGGTTTCCCCATCCCTCAAATTCAAAATCTTCATCCTCACCTTTAAGGCTCTCCATGACCCCTCCTACCATTCCAACCTCCTAATCCCTTTGCCACACTCCCCCCTTGCCTCCTTCAAGGCACGGCTCAAGACCCTCCTCTTCAATCATGCCTTCAGCCACCCTGCTACCCTAAATCCTGCTCAGGTCCTAACCCATGAATGTTCGTCCTTAGGACATCTTCCCAACATGAAAGGCTCTTTACAAGTGAAATTTTATATTGTATAGAAAGAATTACAGATGCCTGCAACAAAAACAATAATAATAATAATAATCCTTAAATTTGGCCTTGGACGTCCTCCCGATATGAAAGGTTCTCTATAAATATAATTTTGTTGTTGTAGTAGTGCTTTTCACATTTTCTAGACTTCTCGAAACACAGAATATACTGTAAAATGAATTACCGTAAATCTCCGCATATAACGCGCACTTTTTTTCATGTCGTAAAGTCTCGAAAGAGGGGGGTACGCCTTGTACGCAGACACAAGGAAAAGACGACCAGCCCCCCGAGGTATGTCATCAAACTGCGCAGCCAGTACAACTACCCGCTCTCCAGGATCGGCAACGCAGACCAGGCCCCACCTCACCTGCGATATGCAGTAATTCTTACTTCACGGTAATGCTGAGCTGCACCGCCGATGGATGTTTTTTTCGGTGGAAATTGTTTTTTTCGATGATATTGCCGGCGGAATTTTTTTTTCCACCGGCAATATAATCGAAAATGCTTTCATTTTTTTTCGCCACGAGGTGGTCAAAAGTGGGGGGGATGCACCTTATATGCGAGTGTGCCTTATATGCGGGTATTTACGGTAACCGTAAATTTGTGGGCAAAACGTGGCTGCCAGTTGCACACAGCAGTGTCCCACAAACAGTCGTGGATTGAAGTGACCAATGTATTATTGTTTTTATTGGAGGTTTATCAGGCGTGTGGAGTAAGGAAACTTACCCAAGATTTATCAATTCCTAGGCACAATGAAGTGTTGGGCAAGTTTCCTTACTCCTCTGTTTACCTAGCAGGAACTAGGAACCTGATTGTTAGTCGATTGCCAGATCGCTTTTCCGGGCATAACAATCCCTTCAAAAAATAAATGAATAATAATTTGGTCACTTAATCCACAATTCATTAAGAGACATTCCTATGCGCAATTGGCTGCCACATTTCACCCACAAAATATACAGTCAATTTACTTTAGTGTTTATTCATTGAGACATCTAGAAAATGTGTTAAGGGATTATATCAAATGTAAGGAGTATTACTGGGCACCAGTTACCCTCTATATGTCTTGTCCAAGTACCCATGCAACAGTGAGTGTTGGCAGGCTATTCAACTGCGTGAGGTTTCACAGTTCAGCCCAATCTTGTCCTCATCTAATGTTTACACATGTGCATTTTCCAACATGGGTCTCTATATAGTAATCAGGATTGGAGGCTGTTTCCCTCTCCCTAATGCAGGCTTGCCACGCATTGCCTTAATTGCTGGCCAAACTGAAATCAGCTAACTCAGCGCAAAACAAGGTTTATATGAGCATTGGGGAATAAGATCATTTCAACAATCACCTCAAGAGATGTAGGTCTGGCTAGACTCAGAGTAAAGCACAATGGTAGAATGGAGTCATGTTATTCTTCACAGGAGCAAGTGCTGGGATCACTCATTCCTCTGCAGCTCCTTACACTTCTCAAACATGATTTGCTTATTAAAATTTTATAATGATTTGTACCTCTTAATGGTCAAGAATGTTACTCTTTAGTGTTAGATCTTACCATCAGGATAAAGCTACCCTTTTCTTTTTATTTTTCTCTTGGGGTGAAGGTACTCACACCCAGTGTGGCCTGTGGATGCATTGTTGTTCAGACTGTGCTATCTGAAAATCATTCTTTTTTTTCTTTACCTGGTTGCACTAGAATTTGTGCTCTGCATCACATCTATCCCCGCAATTGCATGAGAGCATAGCCAATAATTGCAATATTTTTTTCTAAAAACAATTAAACCCATTTGTCCCTTCAAAACATCACCCATGACAAAAGCTAAAGACAAAAGCTAAACAATAATAAATTGGTCATTTCAATCCACTACTGTTTAAGGGACACTGCTGTGCATAATTGGTTGCCATGTTTCGCGTACGAAAAACACAAATTCACTTTACAGTATATTCTGTGAAGCACTTTGATATGTCTAGAAGACGTGAAAAGGGCTATATCAAATGCAAGGATTATTATATTTTATAACCAAAATGGAAAGGAATTCTGCAAATGCCTTTGGCAAACTTTACATGACATCAGTTCTTCTGCGAAGTCAAATGCTTGCCTTACAATTATTCACCCCAACTCAGGGATTGAATTTATGATGTTTCTTGAAGGGATTCTTTATTCAGTTAGAATTAAATAGTTAAACAGAACATGTCAAGAGTTCATTTCTCTCAGGTTGTCAGTAAAATGAATTCCATTTGTGTGATTCAGATTTCTTATTAAAGAAACAACATATATTTATATAGTTCCCCAAAGCACTTGAAGTATTGCAAATTATACCCCCAAGATAACTAGATCGATCCCTCTACACGCAAAAAACTTGCAGCACAAAATACTAAATAAAATCACTGACCCCACCCTCCATCAGCCATGTTGCTTTCCTTCCTCAGAGCAAAATGTTCAGAACGTTAAATGAGGCTTGTCCTTCATCTGCATGTGATTAGCATGCATTACATCAGTAATTTGAAATGATAAGGCTAATTGGATAATGTGATTAGCATTGAGCAAAAGTGGAAGAGAATTAGTTTTCAAGACATCAAAATGATGCTCTTTGCCATCACAATTGTACCATTGAAGCCACAATGTTATCTCTGATTTTTCAGTTTCCTTTCAACCCAATACTACAGGGAACATTCTTTAAGACACCCCTGGTATTTGAAGAGGTATGTCAAGCAGATTATGTTTTTTTTTCAAATTTCTGACTGGTTTGCAGGAATTGTATAAAGTCTGTCAGTTTGTTTTTCAATTTACCAGCAAGCGCTATAAGTGACATGAATGATGGAAAGAGTAAAATCTATCTCACTGGGGAATTCGTTGAAATGTAAAATTCACAGTCACACTGAACAAGGATTTTGCCTAATGCTATGTTTTATTATTCAGTATCCACTTAATGGGTTATTTATATTTTACTGTATTAAAGTATTGATGGTCCTATTCCTAAATCAATTCCGAGTCTACACAGAAATTTATTCAAAACAAAGTTAATAGCCCTGAAATTGATAGTGGCCGAATTGTCCTTTGTAGTAAATGTCTGTTCAGCAGCTGCTATTTTGGTTGTTTTATCTCAACTGCAAAATGTTACACAATTTTGACCTGCATATTGTCCTGAGATGTGACTCAGCGCCTTGAGATGTCCTACTGATGTGAAAGGTGCTATACAAAGGTCATTTTGTTGTTGTTGTTGAGATACACAGACAAATGCACCATTGCCACTATTATTTTTTGAGGGGGAAGGGTGGTTACTTGAAGAAACAGCTATAATATATTTAAATAAAAAGGAATTACTCTTATAAAGCATCCATAAATACAGTATATATTTCCAATGTACATTACTACACATTTCTTTCTCTTCTGTGTATCCATTTGAGCAATTTCATAGAGCCAGTAATGTGACCTTGACTAATATTTGGAAACTCTGTTAAGATCAAAGCTTAAAATAAAACATGCAGTACCGGTACTCAAATATGATTTGTTTTCTGTATATTTGATTCAGATTACATTGCTTATCATACTAATTATTATTTTGACTGTTAATAGTCTGCACATTAGCGCATAGTACAACTGTTTAAAAAAAGGCAATCCAGACATTAGTTCATTCGATACTGACAGGTGGTAGAGGTTTGACCGCTGGGTCATAAGGTTTCAGGTTCCACTACTAGATTAAAGTGGCCTTCCTACATTCCCTTCGCCTTGCTCCCTCCCTTGCCTCCTTCAAGGCAAGGCTAATGACCACCCTCTACAACTGTGCCTTTGGCCACCCTCCTACCCTCCCTGCCTTCTACCCTCCCTGATCCTAACTCCCACCCCCTGCTCGGGTCCAAATCCCTGACTGTCCAGTGACTTGGAAGGTCCTTCTGACATGAAAGGTGTTATACAAATGTAATTTTATATTGTAAATGCAGGACTAAGGAAGTTTTGCATTTTAGCAGGTGCCGTATATCTTTGGCTGAAATTTTTATTCAATGTCCTGTCTGGTAGTTCAAGTCGATGTAAAATATCCAGACTCAATTACATTATGTTAATGTTATATTACAATGTGTAATATAACAGGTATGCTTGGCACTATTTCTTTATTATGATCTCCTTGCAGTCTGCTTGCCAAAGGTCTTCTATGTCATGCCCTTCTCTCGATTCAGTTAGACCAAGAATGATAATATCTACCCGTGATCGTTCCCTTGTTGGAGATGAAACACAACATTCCAGTGATTTGCTAGTTGGACTTTGTTGAAACCAAGCTAAACTTGCTCAACGAATCGATGGAAGTTTAATCGATAAGAAGATCAGGGTCTCAAACCCAGGACTCTTTCGTCTGGAGTGCACATAAACTATTTGAGACACTGCTGGCCAATCGTTTTGTTGTGCCAACAAAATACATTTTCTTGATGAAATATTCTTGATATATGCCCTAAATCGAGAAATATTCAAACAAGAAAAACAGGAAACACTACCTTCCTCACCATGAGGCTCTGGAGCAGGACCAAGGTGTTTGCCAATAGGATGGGGAGAAAATTAGAATATATTTGAACACACCGAATTGAAATTTAAAAAAACCTTTATGAGTTGAAAATTTCAAGCTTACAAATTAAAATGTGAAACTTGCGATGTTTATTGACAAGTTTGAATAGACAATTATCACTGTTGATAGTTATCAAATCAAAATAAATCTGCTATTGCAAGTCAAAATTAATTATGAAGTGCAATAATATACATAATGTGCTGCAAAATGTCAGTTGGCTTTTTCAAGTTGGGCAATTTCATTTTTATTTGTGAATTGTGTCACTCCTAAAATTGTCTCGAGATGCCAGACCATTTTCTCTGGCAATCCTCAGTAGCACAAATAGGTGGAACTTCAGATCGCAACAATATCCAAAGTTCCAAACCAGATACAAAAGGCTTTTCTTACACAGTTCAGTACATCCGACAATGTGCTCCCTGATTCCGCATGTGACAGCGCCATCTCCAGAGGCCCAATATTATTACAAACTGGACCACAGTGAGCATTGAATTAACTCATCTTGACTACATGATGGTTTGTGTGCTATGCGGTCTGACACAAGGAATGAGGGCACATGCTGCTGCATGCACCAGCTGTCACTCAACACACTGAGAAAACAGACAAAATCTTGTCAAGGGAGATCAACTCCTCTGGAGACCAAAGTAAGTATCTCATCTTACAGTTAAGGTACACAGCTCACTCAGTTCAAGGACAGTACTGCCAACAGCACAAAGTGACAGCAGTTGTTGATATGGACAGGGAGACTTCCTGTCAGGAGTTCACTGATGCTGCATGCACATTGCACCCAGTCTCACACACTTTCAGGTTACAATACATGACTTAACCATGAAGGAAGGGCAAAACGTGAACCATTTTTAGTATTGTATGCTTTGAATTGGTCTGTAATAGCGGAAGACTTAACAAAAAGAACTTTATAAAACCCAGCAGAAATGTGCCCATTTGTAACACAACCTTTCCCCTAATAATTGGAGGTAGACCAGGGATTTTTTTTTACATCAGTCAGGTATCCAACATGTATGGCAACCCATTGCCATGCTTAAGTGTTTCCAGTTCCAGTTACCGAGAACTCACAGCAGCATAGTTTCTGTTTTAAGACTTCTGGAGTGCACAATCTCACTCTGGAGATGCACCCAATCTTTTCCTATGGCAGAAGCCAAATCATTAATGACCCACTGTTTATATTGGGATGCTACTGGAATTTAACCAGCTAAAGCTGTGCAGCCTAGCAGTGCATGGGAATGGTAAACATTATGTTGTTTGGCCGAGTAAGACCCCTCACTTCAAAACATTGGCTGAGAAAGTTAACAAGATCCTATTCCTCAACCCTTCTAAGTCACATTGATCAGCCAGACAGGCCGTTCAGGCCTTGACAGTGCCTTAGAATATTGAAGACTAGTCTGGCCCACGTATTGGACCACTCATTTATTGTGCTTTGAGACATCGCAAAGATGTGATAAGACGCTGTATTAAATGCAAGGATTATTATTTATTGTGAATGCATCTTCCACCTGAAGACACAAAGGTGATTTATCTTTCAATGACCATAACAAGTCAATTGCCTCTGCTTTTTAGGAATGTGACTAGCCATACAAAATAGAAGGATCTGAATTAATTTTTATTTGTAAAACAATCTGGTGCTCCAACCTAATGGCTCAGTGAATTGATGAGAGATTTAGGAAGTGACATAGGGGGTCAGCGAAGTGAAAGAGCCACTTCAATGAGTCAGTCACCGTTATTCATAATGGTTCAGGATGTCAAAGTATTTCGGGTGCTTCTTTTTTGTATGACAAGTCACATTGTGAAAAAAAAGTGATATGAAAGGAGGAGCATGGAAAGAAACAAAGAATAAATAACCCAGACTGCAGGACCAAGTGCCTGGAGGTACCAAAGAACTATGATTTGAAAGGAATGCAAAGGTACATAGCCACAAGAAGTGTGTTTTTGTTAACAATGGGGCACCTGCCGTCATATCAGCAGCAAGTACAAAAGGCTTTTTATTCAAATGGAACAAGTGCCTTCAGAAAAGTGGGTAATTCAGCCTAAGGATGGGAGAGAGATCCTCCCCCATGAATGGTAGGAACATTCACATTCAGTTTACCTTATTTATTCTTTCAGAGGAAGATTAGAAGAAAATATTGCCTGCAGACAGTGGCAATTCACCAAGGATGAGCAAATACTTCTTCCCCATGATCAACATGAAGAAAAGTAATGAACATGACTCAACCTGGTGGAGGTAATAATATTGGACACAGAAAACATGCAAACTAGCTGTGTATTAAAGGTTTGTCAGAAGCGTACTGAACATTTGTAGATAAATGTGACAGCCAATGTCCCACAAACAGCCAGGAAGTGAATTTTATTGGAAGTTTGTAGGTCAGGACACCAGGAGAAATTCCCTTCTTTTTTTATGTTATCATGGAATCTTTAATGTCCAGGTAGACAAGGTCTCAGACTTGAGTGCCATGGTAGACTATGAGCTCAAACTCCAGATGTTTACTTGAACCCACAACCTTCTGACTCAGAACCAAGATGCCAGGCTGACATCTCTCAATATTATTTTCTCCAACGAGATGTTCAGTGCTGTTATCCTAATGTGGCAGGTTTGACATCAGATCCACACATATACTTTGAGTTCCTGCCAATGCATCAATCTTCTTTTAAATGCACAGTGCCCAAAATTGGACACAAAATACCGAAGGTAATCTTATCATTCAGCACTACAGAGTTAAAACGGTTTGTAAGTGTATGCCCTTGAGGTGCACCTCAGTGTTTGATTAGTCTTGTATAGAAGTGACAACCTAATCACATCTCTGTGATGTTGAGAGGATAGACATGAAATGATCCAACCTCATCCAGTCCAATGGCCTTAATGACTTTGGACAGTACTGAGCCCAATGGCACAAATATGTGTTTTGTCTGGTGCCTCAAAACATGGATTATATATTATTTTCTCACTGGACAGATATCAGAATGTAAACCATTGATTTCTCTGACTGTGACAAGTAAGTTTCATGTACTTACGGCTTTCCTAGCCACCTGTTTCCTACAGTGTTGCTAAGATGCCATTCTCAGCAGCTAAATAATTTTAGCAGAAGGATTTATAATTCTTTTGGGAGAGGAACATGTGGAAAATATCACAGTTAAATATTTGTCCCTGTTATTGGGTGTTGATTTGATGCAAAGTAAAGTTTCCTCCACACTACCTCAACAATGAGCACAATTAACACACCAGAGTAACATTTAATTTCATAGATCAATCATCACATAGCTTCTCTAAGTGGGCTGGCCAATTTGTGCCAATGTGGCCCTTTATCCTCTAAACCAATGGTTTCCAATTTTTTTTTGCTGAGACCCTAAATTGGCCACCAACAGGACCTCCCGACCCATATGGGGCGACTGCATGACTGAAGTGAAGCTCAGTCAAGACGATATCTCCATCTCTTTTGTGGATTAATCGCAGCTCACTAGTAAGTTCTTTCATACAAATTGGTACATATATACTGTACATACATAGCCACTTCAAACTTTTCCTGTAACCAATACAGAAGTAACCATCTATGTAAACTCTTTTGTTCTACATTTTATTCAAACAGCAGTAGAAACCAAGTGGATATAAACAACATACATACAATAATGCTATGGGATCTTAAATATCCACATGAACAGACAGGACATTGGTTTAGTATCTTATCCAAAGGATGGCAATTTGAATACTGCAGAATACCCCAACACTCATTCGAGTGTCAGACTAGACTGTATGAATTCCCAACCTGGGGCACTGTTAACCAGTCTGTAGAGCAGTGGTTCCCAACCTCGGGTCCCAACCCAAATCAGGGTCGCAAAGGGTCATCAGAAAATTTTGTTGTTCCTTTTTCTAATGCTTTTTTAATGCTGAAAAGTACCCAAAGCGACACCGCTGACCAATTGGTCGGAAGGACCGTTCTTATGAGTTGCGTTGAGTCTACAAAAGAGACAGAGATATTGTCTTGGCTGAGCTTCACTTCAATCATGATGTCACCCTCTAAGGGTGGGAGGACCTGTTGGTGGCCAATTTAGGGTCGCAGCAAACAAATTTTGCAAACCACTGCTGTAGAGACTGCAGGCTTAATGATACCTACCAGATTATTGATATGAAACAGCTATGACCAAGCATACTTTTCTCAGAGACTTTGACTATGGTGTTATCAAATATATATTCACATGTTTTTAATTGTTTAAATTAATTTAATTGTAGTATATTCAATTGTTCAATTTATACTTTAAAATCTACTACAGTGGGTAGTTGCTATTAAATGTAGTGACTGGTTTGTAGGAAAATATGGCAGCCATTTGAAATAGCCAAGTTTCACAAACAGCCATGAGGTGGAGATGAATGGCCAATTAATCTGGATGATTGTTGACCAGGACACTGGAAGGAATCTTTCTTTCTTCTGCTCTACCTACTGAGGACTGAAACAAAATGTGCAACGTTGCCTGAATGACTGTTAATCACATGAAATTACTCATTCAGTGAATTTATAGAAAGTAATTAAAATGTCAAACAATTTGAGCTGGCTCTGAGTTTGTAGAATTCCTAGCCAGTGGCACTAAATTTCAAACACATTTATGATTTCTACATGCTGATGGAAATGATCCAAGTCATTTACAGTGAACAGACTAAGAGTTCAACAGTAAATGCTAGATTTCTTTGTTACTTTACACTATGTGTAAGGTTCACCCTGGAAGGTCATGGAAGATTATTCTATCTTTCCTCTCTTCGGTGCCAGATTATTGTCTTTGCTCTGTGTTAGAATTGCAAAAAAAACAGCTTTCAAATTATCACTGAATTCAGGAATTTTCCAAAGTTCTGCACAACCTTCACATTTAAGGCAGAGCTGGACTTTAAACTAACACCAAGAGAAATGTCAGGTCTGATGGTTGTCATGATGCAATTAACTAATGCTACTTGCCAAAGGATACTGTTCACCAAGAATGTACAGAAAGTAATCTACAGTTTAGTGGTTAGAGCACTCGCCTCACAAGCGGAAGGAACGTGATTCTGATGCCCAGGCAGGGAAAAACATTGAGCAAGTTTCCTTACTCTACATAATAATAATCTTTGTATTTGATATAGCATTTTTCATGTCTTCTAGATGTGCCTGTTTACCTAGTGGTGAGTAGGAACCCAGTTAGTCAATTGGTGGATAGCTTTTCCAGGGATAATAATTATTCCAGGGATAATATGGATTGAGTTGAGTCACTCAATCCATGGCTGGCTGCCATGTTTCACCACAAAATATATAGTGAATTCACTTTATATTCTGTGAAATGCTTTGAGATGTCTAGAAGACACCTATATCAAAATGCAAGGATTATTATCATAATTATTACTGTTATTATCATTAGCCCGGGCAGTAGGGCAGAGCATCGCTGAATAGCCAAAGGCTGCAGTCGCTAACGTTAAGTAAAATTAGTTTCCAGGTTGCCTTTGAAAGTGTGGAAAAGATTATGTCAATGCAATTTTCACAAATCATATATTCCCACCTTGCCTGAAGGCATTGAATGATGGCTTCTTTTGGAAGATTTGGTCTTCCCAAAAGGCTGATCCTCCTCCAGTGTGATTAAATTGGATAGAGAGATTTTCCAATCCATTATTCTGTCACACCCTATCATCCCATGGCAATAGCATTGCTGAAGAAATAGCAAGATGTTTCTGGGACATTATCAGATGGGAACTATTCTATCGATTTTCATTTTGAATGAGCAACAGAAGTTACATCACTCTGTCCATTTCCCTTGATCACAATTCAGCCATTTTGCAGTTTATCATTGCAGAATGAAAGGACTTGACCACCACCATTAGAAAGAAATTCCACCTGGGTCCACATTTACTCTGTTTGTGTGATGCTATCAGTGTGCAGAATTTGGTAAATTATTGATATCAGTCTTAAGGCGCTATACAAATTAAATTTTGTTGTTGTTGCTGTTGTTCACATTCAAGTCTGTTTGTTTTTTGTAGTTCTTGTGGAGTCCTGTGGCTCAGTGGTTAGAGCACTTGCCTAGAAAGCGAGAGACGTGGGTTCAATTCAGGCAGGGTGAAACCTTGAGAAAGTTTTCTTACTCCACACGCCTGACAATAATTCCTCAAAAAAAACTCAATAATAATTTGGTTACTCAATCCACGACTGTTTATGGGACACTGCTGTGTGGAATTGGCTGCCGTGTTTCACCCACAAAATTACAGTCAATTCACTTTACAGTATATTCTGTGAAGCTCTTTGAGATGTCTAGAAGATGTGAAAAGCGCTATATCAAATGCAAGGATTATTATTATATTATAGAGGTGATTTGAAAACTCTATTGGCCAGATCACATCTGATGTAATGTTTACTTGGCCTCCGTGTTATTTTTTTAAATTCAGTTGTTGAAAGCAAAGCAAGTAGCGAAGAGCTGCAAGATTAAATCCAGAAGTAAAGTCTCAAAGTTATCTTATGAGGAAAGGTTGGCTAACCTAGCACTTACCACTGAGAGGGATATGATAGAGATATTTGACAATGTGACAATTCGGAAAATTTTAATGTAGTTCAATTGGACTGCAATGGATACATGATTATTGTGTAATTCAATTGTATCAATTCTCTGTTTCGAATCACTTTAAAGATAAGTCTCAATGGCCTTTTTGCTCACTGTACACCAATAGATGTGCATTAAACATTTATTAGCATTTATTATTATTGTTGTAGAATGTGCATTGAACTAAATATTTGATCATTTTTAAAAGTTCATAATTTGTATTTTACAACTGAAAGTCCCTTTTAGGTCTGTTAAAGACTAAAAATAAACATCAGGTCTTGGCACCTCTACAGATTTACTTTGTACTGATTCATCTGACATAAAAATCCCTGGCTTACGTTTGTCCAGAAGTCATTGGTAGGTAATACTGTATACTAGCTATGGGTTTATAAGAGAATTGGCATGGTATGAATTGTAGATAGAAAGAAGAGATTTTCAGAAAAATAGTTATTGTATTCTGTGTTATATGAACCACAGATCCCTCGCTTTGAGATCTCCATCAGTGGTATATATAGGGTTCAATAGTCTGTAATAATTTGTTCAACTGCTCTCTTGGATGGAACACAAGACTCTGGAGATTTTTCTTCTTATCTCACCATGGGCAGCTTTTGCTTACACCTTTATTATTGTGAGATAAATGATGGGAAGCAAAATATTGATGAGTACAATGATGTAGTCAATCAGATTCACAACATGGCATTCTAATCAAATGGCATTCTTTCCCATGCTATGGAGCATTTTTCCTTGCATATATCGCTTTTTTAAAATGTCAAATAAAAACGTACAGGATATAACAAACAAACAAAACAGACAAACAATGTACATGGACCTACATGAGAAGCTTCAGTCTTTTTTCAAGAAACACCACTAAATCTTACATTTTACACTCCCACCCAATGAATCCAGCTGTGAAGGTAAATTTGGTCACCTGCAGGTTAGTAAATTGTTTTCCTACAGATGAATTGAATCATCTCCCAAACATGCTATATTGACTCATTGACTACTTACGCCTGAAGAGAAGCAAGGGAGGTCTCCTTGGCATGTTCCACAAGGTGACATGCTTTGCAGCAAAATGTTGAATTTAAGAGAACTCTCTGTCAGGGTCTTGGTAGCCCAGTTCCTCAACCAGTCAGATCTGCAGCACTCCAAAGCACTGATCAAAGCATTGCTGATGGCACCCACCCCCCCACCCCACCCAGCCATTATGGCTGGTCAGCTGGACTTGGAGTGGCAGACCAGTCACTGGGGGCAAGGATTCTTCTCACTTAGCTCCTGTTAACTAATCACACCAAAGTTCCAATAGATAGTGTGATCCTTGCTACACACAAGAAGCTAGAAATGTTTTCGACAATGCTCCCAATTGCAAACTATATGGTTTTAGCTGGGTTTTGTGTTGCATTGGATAATAAAGGTCAACATTACTGGGCATGGCTAGAGGAATCGTACAATTTTAAGAGGACGTGATGATCCAGTTCCCACTACATGCTTACTCATCATCATTTTTCCCAACTTCACAAAGAACAATCTAAGGGTTGATGGTGATCCATGGGGATTAATCCTACACTGCCATTTGCAGCATTCCAACAGAAACCAAGCCTAAAAATAAATCTGTCTCAATTACAATTTTCGATCACAACTGTAGGGTATCGCACCCAAACTTAATCTTGTAACCTTCATTCATCTGCACACATTATTCCTTAACCCCCAGGATAAATCTCTAAGTCATGTGGAGTGCGGTGGCTATTAGTACCTTTATATCACTTGCCCCCCTTTCACCTCTGTCATTCTACCAAGCTCAGCACACCACCTGTGTAATGTAGCACAAACCATATTTTTAAAAGAACTATATATCAAGTAACAAAGGTCCAAAGTCTTTTCAATATCTAATAAGAATAAGAATAACTAGGTTTCACTAATATTCATAAATAGCTCCAGCTTTGCTCTTGCATGAGCGAGAGACACATCATCAAAAATCTCTTGATTGAATTGTTGCTTTGTAATTAACTGTCAGCTATCTATTAGCTTATATTTATTTCTGGAACGGAAAGCTTGTAAAACTTGTCTTTATCTACTTGCAAGCTGATTTGTACCATCCATTATCCCCACATACGGAAGGTCAGCAAGCAAAGGATTTCTCTGAAATTGCTATCAGTGCAGTACCATGATTCACTGGCAGGATCACTTTGCTCTATCACTCCCTCAGATTACTGAGGACTCGAGCTGAAAAACATAGGTTTGAAATGTTTAATGGTCTTTGCCTTATTGTCTTAATATTAAAGATTGTGTAGAATTCAGAAAGAACTGCAGAAAAGCAAAGTTCAGGAATATAAGAATTTTCTACAATCATACATTACAAGGCAATGGTTTTAAGCTTAACATTCTGAGAAATGTCTAGCTTCTGATACTTGACTCCTTAAGCTGCTCTATCAACCTGCCGAATCCTGGGTTTTAATCCAGAATGTTCCAGCTCTAGGATCCGCTTTAAAGTTGACAGTGGATTTACTGAGCCCATTCCTCTGGAAAATAGTGTAACACAAGGCTGCCCATTGTCATCCACCCTGTTTGAAGTGCTCATCAATGATGTATTGGATGGCATTGAGGGGGAAGGACTTGGTGTTCCAAGCCTCTCTGACAGGATTACAGCGCTTCTACTTGTGGATGGCATTGTATTATTGATGCACTCACCTAGGGACCTTCTACACTGTACCTGTCATTTTAAAAACAGGGTCAACTGCAGTGCCCTCAAGTGCAGGATCATGGATCTGCACAGCCCAAGTGAAGGCCTTGAAGGAATTGGTTGGAAAATACATGGAGCATCAGTCCCAATTGTTGACTCTTAATGTTACCTCAGAGTTGTGGTGGACCCAACTTCAGCCCAGACAATGTTCTGAAGCACCAAACTGAGAAGGGCAAAGGGCACTCTGGTCGTGCTCATCCCTCTTACATCTGTAAAAATGGTCCTCCTTTATGGATCTGAGCTCCTAGGGATGCAGTAGAGGGCTGGCACTTCATAAGTTGTCCTGTAAAGGTCTGCCCACCACATTGAAGACAGCTGCCTGCCAGATAGCCGATGATCCATGTACCTACCATCCACCTAGTGAGGGCTCAAACCCACACTTGTCGAATGTCAAACAGCTAACCAGTGTCTATCCTCCTTTGGGGAGACGTCAGCGGAACTGACAGCAAGGTGGTATGTGATGGTGTCAGTAGTCCAGTTCCTGAGCCTGGCAGGTCTGTGATATTCCAGGGCACTGCTAATGACAGTACAGCCAGTCTCATCTGGAGGACCTGAAAGGGCTGACTGGTCACTGGGGACAGGGAGTCATCCCATTCAGCTCAGGTTAACCCTGCAAGACAAAGCCCTAACAGGTAGGTTGGTCCTAACTGGACAAGCAGTGGGAAAGCGTGTCAGACAGCAATAGCTATGGCAAGCTAGATGATTTAAGCAAGGAGAGAGTACGCATTCTATTCCAACAATCTATCTCTGGGATTTCCGTGTCTAGGTGGGTTGCATGGAAATCTCAGTTTGCATTGGATACTCTTACGCGTGGTGATGGGTTTCCGCATGTGTCGGACACCAACTGCTTTTTATTCATGTGCAGGATTTGTTTGAGGAATCTATTTCTAATGTTAAAGGTGTAAAATTGGTGCTTATTTCTGTCATATAGTTTTTGCTAAACACCAATTAACCCAGCCAACCTAGAGATAAAGAAAGTTTCCTGGACTTGTTAACAATCTGGAGGTCATATAAGAGGGAAAAATGTAGACTAATATAATAATAATCCTTGTGTTAGTCCTTGCAATAATAATCTTTGCATCTGGGCATTTATTAACATAATGCAAGCTAAGAATGGTATAGTGGAATTATGATTCAGGGTAGGTTTTATATGTTGTGTGACCTGTTATTATATAACAGTACTGTATATTGTAATTTCTCTTAACGTTAGACTAACTGCCCTTCAAATGTTACTAAGCTATTATAGGTATTATCAGCCTGTCAGAGATACTGGTAGAGATTGGAATTCAAACTTTCTGAAGTACTGTAAATGCAATTTTTGAAGAACTGTCACTGGGATCCAAATTTGCCGGAGTTATGAAAAGTTATGGATGCATCTCGGATGATTCTACAGAATCCCATTCAGACGCTAACTAAAAAGTCAGATCTGAGACAGGAAACTGAGCAGAGTTTCAGAGAGTTGGCCATGACTAAGTCAGGATTCACTACACACCAAACGCTTTTGTGATTCCTGCAATTTAGTACCCAATTAAGAAATAACCAACATTGTTGCTTAAAACCGCAGAGCCCCAGTTGTCTTGATGTGAATATATCGATCGCATCAGTAATCCATCCTCACAATGTTTTGGCAACTGTACTGTGATTAATGTTATTTAATAAAACTATTTAAATGGGTTTAATAACCCCAAAAAAGAGTTCCCTCAATGTAAATGCGCATCTTAGCTTGATTTATAAGTGATGTTAGCCCATCAACGTGATCAGAAACTATACAACCACAAATTAGTAGAAGGTCATGCATCTTCTGTGAGTGGCGATAATCTCTCCCACTGAAGGATGTGCAAGATGCATATTGATGAATTGATAAGTCTGATGAGAGCAACTGGTATAAAACACATGCTTTGCTAAAGTTGTCTCTTAAAGTTACCATAAATCAGGCAGACAGTGTTGGCCTTTGAGGATAAATCTCTGAAGGCTTGTTGCGCTTCTCTGAACTGCCTCTAAGGCCAAGGGACTGAAAAGTGCCTGAACGTCACATTAAATCTACCAGGAAAATGGAGCACTTCAAAGAGGAATGCAATCATATCTGATGGAAAATACATTTCCTGAAAGCAGCTGACAAAAAAGTAATCTTTGATATGACTGTTGAATAACAATTGATATTGTCTTTTCCAACATTTTTCATTATTGCTGTCTTATGCTGCCTTTTTCACATATTAGACTAATATTAACTGTTTGACAGCGACAAATCAAAGAACGCTCAAACCGCAACAGAGATGGTTGTTCTTGAAATGTTTTACTCATCACAATTTGAAAAGTTAATGTTTGTCTTACGCAAGGGTTTCAACTTTCTTCCACTTTCCCTGCTTTATGATAGCAACAAGAAAAACAACAACTTGCAGTCATACTGCAACTTTCATGTCATTGAATGACTCACACAGATGATCGGAGGCACTGAGCAAGGGAAAAGATGAAAGGGAACTTTGGTATTGGCCAAAGACACATGTTTTCAGAGGGTATTATTGACAGCAGCAGAAGGAGCAATGAAAATGGATTTTAGGAGAGAGATTAACGGAGCAGATCGTAGGCTCAGGGAAGTGAGGAACAACAACAACTTCAACAACAACTTTGATTTATATAGCGCCCTCCACGTCGGACGGCGTCTCAGAGAGCTTCGAACCAGTAGAATGGAGTCAGAAGACTAGAGGGGCTGGAGACCAGGACTTGAGGAGGTGGCAGAGGAGATAAAAATGTTAGAAGAGACGCCATAAATTCTTATTCATTCCTAACAACAGAGTACCACAGCCAGAATATCACAATAGGCTGAGCTCTGGTACCAAACTGCACTATATCTTCTAGGAAAAATACATTTTCTGGACGTATTTTTCCTTTGCTGAGCAAGAAACTTTGTATTCCATAATTGAATTAATATCCCTATTTAAAAGGCATAGTTTGCTAAATTGCTTCACTACTAGCAATCATGATTCATTAAAGATCCACTTTGGCTGATATCTAGGTAATGCTCTTAATGTCGCCCCTACATGCATTCCACCCAAACCTTGGCATTGCAGAATTTAAGCTGCTTAATTGATTATACTGCATAACGTTTGATTTACACATTCAAAATGCTCAGAGCAATATCACTGCTTAATGATTAATTTTCAAACAAACCATTTTGGGTCTGTGTCTGCCTTCGTAGAGTTAAAAGTGCAGCAAGAATAAGCACTTTTGTCCAGCTAAGATGGTCCTAGCCAACAATACCAAACTACAGAAATGTCTCACTCATTTCATGACTGTTAAGGGACATTGATTTGTGCAACTGTCCTGCCACATTTGTCTAGGCTAAACCAATTGACGAACCAGCTTTATGTGTGAGTCAGTGTGTTTGTATGTGTATCGATAGGCATATATGAGTGTGTGTGCATGCATCCACATCAAAGTGCATGGATTTATGTGCATTTACTGTATGCATGTATCACTATGTGTGCATTTACATGTGTACTTCAATGTATTGCATGAATAAGTACGTAGTGTGTACGTATATGTGATAGTTGGGGTCTAATTTACAATATTCAAAAATATTTTCCAAAGCACAGGATACATTAATTTGAGCCTCCTCGGTTGACTTGAATGGTTGGATTGAGGTCTGCAATTTACTAAATTTACTAAAACTTTCAAGTGAGAATAGAGGAAGAGAATAAAAAAGGCTGGACATGAGAAGATGGAATTTGCTTCTCTAGCCTTTTTCTCTCACCTATTAGAAATCACAATAAGTACTTGAAACCCCTTTCATGTTGTTGCAAATTAGACTCCAGTTGATGTATGTGAATATATTGAAGCTGTAGAAAAATGCAAACAAAAACTTTTTACACGTAAGGAGCCCACTTGGTCCATTCTTGCTGCATGTATTATCACCCTCTAGTCTTAATCCCATTTTTCAGCACTTCCCCCAAATCGCTTAATGGTTTTACTGCTCAGATGCTTGTCCAGTTCAATTTTGAATGATTCTATTGATCCAGCCTCAATAGCCACTTATAGCGATGAATTCCACACCTTAATAACCTTCTGAGTGAATAAATCCCTTCTAACCTCAGCTCTGCTTCTTTTGCTAACAATCCTGAGATGATGCCACCCTCCCCCAACAAAAGGATAAATAGTGTCTCTCTATTTATCTTGTCTCGGCCCTTCGGACCTTAACTATCATATCTTTCTCAATATTCTCTACCCCAGAAGCCAGCCTCTCTTCATGTATATTGTCTCATACCGAGTATCATTACAAAATTACATTTGTATAGTGCCTTTTACGTCAGGAGGATGTCTCAAGGTCCTGGAATTTATACAGTACTGGATTGATTGCAAGTGTTTATTATTTAGCATACATACAAATGTATGTATTTAAATATGTATATATGCATGTTAATTTCTCTATTTGTTACAGTCTTTGTTGTGCTGTTTTATTGTCACATAGCTGGAAATGCTGAAGTAGCCTCACATTGTTCCTAAGGGACAGTCAAAAGTCAATGAACAGTCTGACAGGTAGGTTGACATGCCTCAAGAAATGGGTTTAGTTACAACAATGCTGCTGATTAGAAGGACAAGGTGCAGGTAAAGTGTGTTCATTTAGTTTCTTACATGCACAAATTCTTATTGCAGAGGCAATTTCGATCTAATTTTGGACTAACAGCACAATAACATTAACTCTTTTATATAGTTAAGTCCTTGTCCATAGAATCCTATAGCTCAGTGGTTGGAGCATTCACCTCGCACACGAGAGACCTGTGTTTGATTCCTGCCTCGAAACATTGTGTAAGTTTCCTTACTCTACACGCCTTTGTTCACCTAGGAGTAAGTAGGAACCCGGATGTTAGTTGATTGGCGGTTATTATTATAAAACATAATAAATTAGTCACTCAATCCACGATTCTTTGTGGGCCGTTGGTGTGCCCAATTAGCTGCTGCGTTTGGCTCACAAATATAGTCAACTCGCTTTGACTTTGCAATGTCTCGAAGACGTGATCAGGCGCCATATCAAATGTAAGGATTCTTATTATAATTATTCTAGTTAGCTCGAAGCCAAGAGGAAATAAAAACTGGCAAATTTTATAAAATAACATTGGAGCAGTGGTGGATGAAAAGGATGCCTGGTATTGCAAAGAACGACTTTCTCGTGGGATGAACTCAGTCATTTCCTAGACAGAACACCAGTCACAGATTGAATCTGTGCCCATGGATTTTCCGTCCGCACGGAAAATAGGCTTTGAATTGCGGGACCATATGACACTGCATCATCCCAGTCCCCAAGGTGCAAGATGGATGTGATGGAGATGAGCTATAGAAATAGGAAAGATTATTAAATCACAAATGAATGACAAAGCCTTAGACAGAACAACCAGATGGTCTTGGGTTCAAGTCCCAGGACTGCCTGGTATACAAATAAACCGCTACCAGTGGTGAGCAGTTCCCTTGTTTCCAACCCAGTTGCTAGGCTGAGCATCTTGTGGATGGGAGCGTTCAACCTCAGAGGGGATGTATTCCTTCTGTCACAAAGTCTGGGGGAGCAGGTGGAAAAGTGTGTGCCCAAAGAAGGAATTGATGTGTTTTCAGGAAATGTGGGAAGGGGTTGGTTGGAGCAAGTTGAGAAAAATGAGATAAGATTCTCGTTATAAAAAAATTGGCATTATGTAATGTGAAAGATTTACACCGGATTTACTTGGTTTAATCAAATGACATCTGATAGCTCAACTGAAACATAATAATGGGGAGATTTAGACTGGTTTGTAAATGTGTCTCATTGCAAGCGAAAAAATTAAGGCTCCTTTTTAAAGATCTTTGGTGCCATCTGGTGGATTATTTCAAACTAAATATATTTCTACCATTCCAATTCAGATTTATGTTATAGAGAATGTAAACAGCTTTGTTACCATTTTCCATTCCATACTAACTGCTTATTTTAACCTATGGCCAACTCGAATCCCTCTCCATTGCTTGGGGTCTGATCCCGTCATTGTAAAGTACTCCAAGGCTTTACCTTATGTGAAGGATATGTGGAGTCCTGTAGCTCAGTGGGTAGAGCACTCCCCTTGCAAGAGAGAGCCCGGATTCAATTCTAGGCAGGCTGAAACCTTGGGCAAGTTTCCTTACTCCTTAATCCCTCAAAAAAAAAAAAAATTGGTCATTTCAATCCACAACTGTTTGTGGGACACTGCTGCGTGTAATTGGCTGCCACATTTCGCCCATATATATAGTCAATTCACTTTATAGTATATTCTTTGAAGCGCTTTAAGACATTCTAGAAGATATGAAAAGCGCTATAACAAATGCAAGGATTATTATTGTTACCATGTAAAGGCAAGTTGTTGTTGTACTGCAGTTTGTGTGCCTTCCTGAATGCCAACGCCATATTGTAGTTATATTTTTAACCAGAATGCAATATATTAATTTCTCCATGAGCATTCCATAATTACTTTATAGTTTTGGGCATTCTACATTTAAAATGAGACAGCAAGCATTGAAAGAAAATACAACAACAATAACCTGGATTTATATAGCGCCCTCCTCACTGGACGGCATCCATGAGTGCTTCCCAATAACAGATCCCGGGGCCGAGCCAGGGGGAGGTGGAAAAGGTGACTAAAAGAAAGGTCTTTAGCCGGGACCTGAAAGTAGGAAGAGAGTGGGTGAGGCAAAGGGAGTGAGGAAAGGAGTTCCAGGTCCTGGAAAAATACATCAAATTCATATTAATATATTGCATTGAAACATTTAGATTCCTTGTAGACAACTGATTTAGGCTTCATAGAATCATAGAATTACTCAGCACAGAAGGAGGTCATTCAACCCATCATGTCTGTGCCGGCTCTTTTAAAAGAGCTGTCCAAATCAGTCCCACTCCTCTGCTCCATCCCCTTAGCCCTGCAAACCCATCCTCCCATCTTGCAGTAAGATCAAAAGTGACATGCAAAATTGGGCAATAATTTACACACTGTCTGGTTCCATTCTTTTTTAATTGACTACTGGAATTATTCCAGTTCTCTGCCTTGGCTAATCCTCTGCCTTTTGTAAGAGCAGCCATCTATTCGTAGAAAATAAAACACTTGCAGTTCGGGTGTAAACTCTGAATTCTCCAGCCCCTTAGGATGTCCTCCCAATGTGAAAGACACTATACAAATGTAAATTTGTTGTTGTTTTAGCATGTATACAAATGCAGCGAACATATCTCCAAAGGTATACCTTAATGTCTTCAAGGATATGGCTAGAAAAAGATTTTGATGTCAGTGTATGCAATTTTAAAATATGAAATAAATATAATGCTCATATAACAAATATGTATTTGTTATATGAGCATTATACTTATTTCATATTTTAAAATTGAACAAGCCCCAGTTCTGACGAAGGGTTGTGGACCCGAAACGTTGACTCTTTTTCCTTTCTCCATGGATGCTGCCTAACCTGCTGAGTTTCCCCAGCAACTTCTGTTTTTGTTTATTTTCATATGAAGTATTAATATCAAATTTATAATATGACTTGGTTATCATTCTCCACTACATATTATCCCATAGTCCAAAATAGATTTGTTTCATAAATTTTACAATACATCCTGTGCGGTGCTTTGAGATGTTTCAAGGACATGATAAGGTGTTCTATGAAATTATTATGTATTTGATATGTTCTTATTTCTGATTACATGCTCCAATATTGTAAGTAACAAGCTATTCCAGATCTCTATTACTGATCGCTTCCTTTTTATTTTCACCATAATAAAACAAGTTTGAACCTCTGCACAAAAAAAACTTGATAAGCATAGTATTGACATAATATGCAACCATTAACATGATATTCCTTAATATGTGATCAGAATGGAGATTTCTCATAGATATCAAGTGTTTGCTGTCCTGTATGCTGTAAAGGATCTAAATGAACCTTAGTGAGGTTGAACTGCACCAGTTCAGCTGCCCGTTTGACATACATCCACAACACTGATCTGCTTTGAAGCTGGTACAATTAGGAGCTGACAGTGGAGAGAGTGGAAATATTATGTGGTACATTGATTGAATTTGTTATATATGCATTACATTTACCCTTCTGAGGTCTGGGTTGACTCTAGTTAGTTCCTTTGGTAAGTTCTGTAGCTGGATTCCTACTGTCAAACCGAAAATATTCTAGTCTGTTAACCATAATATTAGTGTACATAGTAATGGAATGCATGTCCGTGTGTCACTGCTTGAATGGTAAGTAATCCTGAAAAATAAGGATTCTGCTAGCACTGAATATGCAGTTAATGGAAGTTATTCAGCTGTTTATTTGCCCTGGTTTTCTTCACTATTTATTGTATTAAATAACTATATCTACACAAAGACATCCCTGCAATTATATATCCAAGTAATTCTATAAGTGAATCAAGAATAGATCACGAGAGAGCCTTGGTTGAAGTAGTTCTTTGTTCCATTGTATTGTGAAAACGTGTTCAAAACTCACAAGAGGTCATAGTTATTTTTGTTAGTGGAGTCATGTAGCTCAGTGGTTAGAGTATTCACCTTGCAGGCAAGAGACCTGGGTTCGATTCCATGCAGGGCAAAACCTTGGGCAAGTTTCCTTACTCCATAAGCCTGATAACAATCCCTTGAAAAAAACAATAGCAAATTGATCATTTCAACCCACGACTGTCTGTGGGACACTGCTTTGTGAAATTGGCTGCTATGTTTCACCCATAAATATACGGTCAATTGACTTTAAAGCATATTCTGTGAAGCGCTTGAGACATCTAGAAGACATGAAAAGCACTACATCAAATGCAAGGATTATTATTATAATAATAATAATCCTTGCATTTGATATGGCGCCTTATCACATCTTCAAGACACCTCAAAGCACTTCACAGAATATACTGTAAAATGAATTGACTGTATATTTGTGAATGATTTGTGGTTATATTTCACATACTCAGCTATTGAACTCGGTGGCAACAATCATGGCTATAAATTGTTCGTCTTATCCCAAGAACATCTTCTAAATTGAGGGTTGAATTGAAATCCTAATCCAAACTAATCCAAATTGGTAACATTTAAGATTAACTCATTCAATACACAGGATGTAAACAACATGTTTCATTTTAAATTCCCAAATTTTAATATTCAGTCATTTAAAATAAATATAATACAGTACATAGGGATAATCCTGCTGGACAAAATGTAGTCAACACTGGTGAGACTTATAATTGAACTGCTGGTTATTGGTATCTCAGCACTATCAAAACAAAGCGCCTTTGCATCATTTTTCAGACCACTTGATGTATTTCCTTTTTATTGCATCGGTAAGAACGGGCTCCTTCACTGGGACTCCAATCACACTGTTTTGGTATTGTTCCCAGGTAATGCCTCTGGAAATGCGATACTTGAGAGCAAGTGCGTGATATATGGGCAAACATTCCTTTCATTTTCATTACAGTCCATGGCTTTAATGTCTGTGCAGTCGACATACATCCATGCAGTCTGAGCTTTATTAAACTAGAGAAGTGCTCCATGTACTTTGTGCAATAACACCATGTATTTAGGCATGTTTGTTTGGCTTCTCAGACTAATTGGTGTGCACTATCACACAACTGAAATCTGAGCACCTCATACCTTCTTCAGCAAAGCAGATCACTGTTAGAACGCAGAAATCATTGCTCAGATGTTTAAGGGGCTAAACTGCATGTTGTTTAAAGGCCAGCCATCTGTTTGCAATCCTAAGTGTGAGGACACTTTGGTGGCATTCTTCACCATATTTCATTCATTGCACCACATAAAGACACCCTATGAAACTTTTCCTAACAATTCCACGTTATGAATGAAGATAAAATGCAAGAGAGGTTCAGTCCATCCGTTCTTGTTCTGCCATGTTCCTATTGACAGTATTCAGATATTTCTTAAATTAATCAAATTTCCTACCTTTAATCAACCTGGTAATCTACTCAAGATGCTGATCCACTCTCTGTTGGAAAAAAAATTGGTTTACCTGTATTCAAATTACCTTTCACAATCCCTAATTTACTGTTGCCTTGACATACCTGTTGACAGGAGGCACCACACAAGTCAATTCCGCAGGTCCACATTTGTTTGTTTTCCTGTTGCTGAAGACCCCAAATCTTCTGCAACAAGATTCCTACTGCTTCTACAAACCACTAACCCAGATCAATTCTATTATGAATGATACGCTCCACTCACTCTGTCTGCTTGAAAAAAAAGCTCCACACAGTTGAATTGGAATTCAGGTAGTGTCTAAGCAAAACCTACAGTAAAACCTGCAAACCTCTCTGCCCCTACACCTTGGAACTTCATCTCACAATCCCTTTGGCTTGCTCCTTCCTTTGCTTCATTCAAGGCCCGACTCGAGACCCTCCTTTATGACTGTTCCTTCAGCTGTCCCCGTACCTCTCTGCCTCCTTCATCACAACCCTTCCTCCACCTCCCCCATGCTCAAGTCCTGACCCACGATTGTTCAGCGCCTTGTGAAGTCCTCCCGATGTGAAAGGCGCTCCACAAATGTAATTTTGTTGTTATTGTTGTTGTACATTCTTCCAACTTCACAACTGTTCATCCAAGCCTCCTCCCCTCCAGGACTGTCTGCAACCTCAACAGCACAGAAAGTATTGCGGTCCATCACAAATCAATGGACAAAGCTGGCAACCTTTCCGTTTTATGTTCATAATGCCAAGTTATAAAGGTTTTTGTCAGTGGAAGTTTTACAAAGAACACATAGAATTTACCATTCATTCATTCGTCAACACTTAGATTTATAAGTAGCTAGTGGGACACATAAATTAACTGTTAGCGGTTCAGCCAGCAAAACGGCTGCTTGTATTTGAAAGTGTTAAATGTTTGAAAAACAAAGGTTGGTGGGGCATTAAGCCTATCACCTGAGAGTAGGCTTTGTGAAATTTCTCAAGACTTAACACTCAGTACTGATCAAGTGGGTATTTGCTAAAGCTCCTTTGTTCTGGGAACAACACACCATTTAGAAGTATAAATGAGCGAGTACACTCTGTTCTAAATGGCACCTACGATAACCAATTTTTGCTAGCACCACTACATATATAGTCAGTACATAGTCAAGTTGACCCTTCGACCTCAAAAGCTTTTCTGCATAAGAAAGTGTGGCATTTCAATATGGAAGAAATCAGTCAATTTTCAAAGCAGCTTTATTTGCGATAGAGTGTGTTGCAATTAATGAGGAGTAATTTGCTTGTAATTCAAGTCAGGAATTAGTTATAGTAGACAGTGCCTGGTGGAGAGGTGGATTTCCTTGTTAGAAGCTAAGCACAGGATTAGTGAAATTCTCCATGGAGGAATCGTGATTTGTTCAAGGTCTTTCAAGTTTTCAACACTGAAGGATTACGGCTGCTTAGCGAAGGCCTCGCTTAAAAAGCTACAAAGTATATAAAAAAAGGATTTGGAGCAGCCATGCCTCTGCTGAAGAAGGAAGGGTTTTATACCATGGGATTATTTAAAGCCATAAACTTCAAAAATAATTAGTTTAGCACCTTTGGGTCAATGCAGAACAACACGCTGAGAAGGCAGCTCAGCATAAGCTAATATGCATTTTGCTTTTGCTAATTATTCTATGCATTCAGAGCGTGGGATGAGGGGGATGCCCCAGCTCTCTTTAACGGAAGAGCAAAACTAAGTGAGATAATGGTCATTAAATTGTGTATTTCATTCACTTGCGGTGAGGTGATTAAATTGCTGCCTTCATAGCCCACATCAGTTGTTGTTTGCAGTTCCCAAATATGCTTACCTTCACTGTAAACAGATCTTCTGTGAATCCCCCAAATTGGCATCTTTACAGAATTCCCAACCAACAAGATGGATGAAGTTCCAACTGGCCTTCATTCAAACAGTATTGTTTTCCCTCTAACCAGGAAGGCGGATTATCTAGCTGGAGCCAGAATTCACAATGGACATCACATCGCACAATATAACAAGTCGAGATTCGGAAAATCATTAAAACATAAACTCACTGATTCATAAGATTGATCCTTTGCGGAACGATTCAGTTCCGACTGATGATCTTGAGCCATATGTCAGCAGCTTGTCTGGGAGCAAATTGGTCTAATCATAGGACATTCTCTGCTAATCAGAATGCAGCTGTTTGTCTTGATTTTACAAAAGGCGTCAAGCCATGGTGCTTTGAGTTACAATTACAGAAAGCCTAACCAACTGGGAACTGATTATTTTTCAACCATTGCTGCCTTGCTACCATTTTGGTCATGCTAATAATGTAATGCCACTGGTCCTGAATACAGCTGTGTTCTGACACAGTTCTGCATGGAAAACAGAAAGGAAGAGGTTTGAATAGACTTTGTCTTGAACTTCATTTGAGTTTCTAGAGGTTAAAAGGTTTGACAAAGCCCCATTTTTCTCCAGATTGCATTTGGCAGGGCTCCTAAATAAGGATCATAATGTAAACCTGTTAATTTTCAGAAATGCAATAATGTTAAAATTTCTGTGCATTCTTATTTGAGGGGAAATTAAAATCATTGTCATAAAAGAGAAAGTAAGCCTCTTAATAATATTAATCCAGCAAATGCACCTATAAGTTCTCAAATAATAATAATCCTTGCATTTGATAGAGTGCTTTATCACATCCTGTAAAGAATAGGATTAATAAATTTACAGAAAGTAATATCTAATAGCCATGAAGTAAATTACATTTTTTAAATTGGGGGACTGTTAGCTGGGACAGGAAGAGTCACTGTGAGATATATCCTCTGCTTCCTCACCTTTCAAGTCATAGCAGAAGATATCTAATATTGACATGAACAGGCAGAAAGCATCTCATCTTGCCATCTCTTGTGAAGGATGGCAATTCCGACAATGCATTTCACCTCAGCATTGCATTGGAATGTGTCAGCCTTATCCATATGAGCTCAATGTCCTAATATGGGGTTTGAACCCGCAAGCTTCTGACTCTGTGGTGAAAGGGTTACCAACTGAGCCAGGCTGACTGGATTGACTTTAGAAGAGCATGTATCCACTGCACAGCAGTGATTGTTCCATTTCCTACCAATGCAGTCATCCCTGTCTGGGTGATCATCAAATTTTGCAGAATTATGACCTGGTTAAAGGGTCATATTGAATCTGTACAAAACGATGGTGTGGACATAATTAAAATACAGTGTGCAATTTGCTTCCTCATTATAGGAAAGATGTTAAGGCACTGGAGAACGAGAAAATTCACCAGGATATTGCCTGGAATGACAAAATGCAGTTATAGGGAAACAACAATAGATTGTATTTGTACAGCACCTTTCAAGTTGGGAGGGCTTGATAAACTGGGGCCTTTTGCTTTGGAGCTCTAAAGGCTGCGAGGTGATAATGATATAAGTATGTAAGATGATGGGAAGAATGGGGGAAATTGTTTCCAGTGTTCGGGGTTTAAAACTGTCAGTGGGGACAGTTTTAAAATCATAACCGGGAGGTCCATAACAGAAAAAACGTTTTTAGGCAGAGACGGGTAGGAGAATGGAATTGCCTCCTGCAATCACTTGTTAAAGCAGTAACCATGTGCCCTTTTTAAAAAGCTTGACACATGGTTACAAGAGAATAAAGTTGATGGACATGGGGGGAAATCAGGGATATGGACCAAGTAATAGGATCTAAGATAGGCACTCATGTGGAGTATAAACACTAACCGAATGGCCTGCGTCTGAGGTGCTTTCTTTCTGCCTGCATCTGAGCTGTACCGTCTATGAATCTATGAAAAAAGATTTATGTCACAGATCTGAGCCCATGTGAAATAACATTAAGACTCTTACAAGATGCCCACACCATATGGAGCAGGAGCAGTGTCCAAGGTCAGATTGGGAGTGAGGTTCCAGATCAAAATGGGATTGGGGTTGTCGTGGAATAACTCACAAAGAGATCAGGTAATTCGTGTAAAGCACAAACAGTCATTTAATACACCAACGGCCGAAAGGAGAAGTTCCCACACAGGTCAGATACCCGAGGTGGTACTTCTAAGGAACTAATAGAAATACAACAGTTTATATCTTATTCTTTTGCACACCATGTGACAGTAGTATAAATTCCTTTAACCAATTACAGCGATCCACCTAATCAATAAAAGTGAATGTGGGAAGAGAGTTGAACTCTATTTACATTAGCCATGGGGTGCAAGGGCAGCATCTGTTAAAACAGAACTAGACAACCACAAGTTGCTAACTGATAGATTGCAATTTTCAAAGAAAGAAGTAAATCGTCTTTAATGATCAGGCATACACTGAAGCAATTGATTACTAAATACAATAACAAGCAGGGAATGTCTAATCTAACCAAGCACAAGCCTTTCTCCCTTCTTCAGTCTGGACTATGTCATACAACTGCCGTTTGCTGATACCCCTCCTGACCTCTGAGATTTCTAAGGGAGACTAAGAAACAGCTAACAATGTCCAGGGGAAACTAAGAAACAGCTAACATGGTTTCTGATTTTTAACATGGTTTCCACAGGGTTTCAATTGGGCGTCTCTGTGTGTGAGTGGGCACTGACTGAAATGGGTGTGTGTGTTAATAGAGAGAAAGAGAATGTTTATCTGTTTACCTAGTAAGTAGAAGTAAGTGGAAACCAAGTTGTTAGTTGATTGGCGGATGGGTTTACGGGGCTAACAATCCCTCCCCCAAAAATAATAATTTGGTTACTTAATCCATGATTGTTGGTAGAATACTGTACTGCTATTTGCAATATGCTGCTGCGTTTCTCCCACAAAATACAGTCAATCCACTTTACAATATATTCTGTGAAGCGCTTTGAAATGTTTCAATGACATCATAAGGCACACTACTACATGCAAGTACTATTATTATATTATTAGCAGAACACCCAAATCATCCCACACCTACAATTTATGCTTAAAGTATTCAAAACGATGAGAGGAGTTTATCTGGTGAGTGTGGTTTTTGTGAACTCTTAAGAGACTGTTTTCTTTCCGCACGGCTCACAGTCCTGGCAGCAGCACAAACACAGAACAATTTTGTGCCTGAAGCTCAGTTCCCTCTGTCAAAACCACTGTTCGTCCAGTTTTAAATTCCCATTACAGCATCACGCTGTTGTTTAAATGAGTCACATGTGCTGTTGTGTTTGTCTATGGGCATAAATCGTACATTGGCAACAATAGCATACCCACACAGTAATGATTTCAATCGTACAACTGCGAGCAGTTGCCAAGTAGAGGCTAGAGACATCCCCACAGGAAGGGAAATAAAAAAAATCCTCATGGTAAATAGTTCTCGTAAAGATCTGGGACCTAGAGAAGTAATAGATCCCTTTCACTTGCTCAGTGGGTGCTGGGCTAAGCCTGCTTCTCAATAGCATTCCCTTGCTTTCTTTCATTGAGCAGCAGGAAAGGAGAGGGAACAGCAATGAATCTCAGCTCTGGCATCAATCCACATCCGCAGCCATTCACACAGATTATGAATAGCCCGGAGACACAAGGAGCGCCTGTACTGCCCAGGGCTATAAGTAAAGTGGAGGTAGGCCACATATGCTCCTAGGCAGCAGTATGAGTTGCTCAGCTGGACTTCTTGTACACTGATTCAGCGTTACTGCTGAATGCATTTAACTCTGCTACAGACTCGAATAACCCTCACCACAGCATTTTACTCTCGTTGCCCATGGATGCCAAATGAAAATAGATATGATAAAAAGCAATGTAGTTGTATAGTAATGAACAGCGTGGTTTAATATTGGCTGACCCTGGTTTCAGAATTAGCCAGAATTCAGTTTTCTATTACTAACAATTCATTGTGAGTTTTAATGGGCAAAAAACATTGTGATGTTATCACACACAGAAACACACAGACACATGGATACACACATACACACACAAACACACATATACTCAAGGATCACTCTACCCATTAGAGCTATGGGTTGCAGGGTTTACAGGAGCTGAATGGGAAGACTCCCTGGCCCCCAATAACTGATCTGCCCTTCCAAGTCCTGCCGGCGCACAAACACACACACACACACGTATACACACAGAGATTGAATAACAGATACAAAGAGAAGACAGCTGAGATTCTGTCCTGAATACAAAGACTGAGCAGAAAAGGTTTGCTTCACAACTCAGCCACGTTTCACATGTTACAGCCGTGACACAGATTATAATCCAGAAAACAAGACAGAAATGAAAAAAAATGGAGCGTGTAGCACTGAGTCTTCAGAGCAAAAAAAATAGGCAAGTAGTCGTTGTTATGAACTTTTATTTGACAAGTTAATATCTTCTCAGGAGATAAGCATTCCCATATCCTCAAGGTTTTGTGTCAGCATGCATTTTTAAGGTGATTATCTCATCAGTCATGTCGACAGTCATCACATATGCTATAGCCTTTTTGAAATGTATTTAACAAGACAGTACTCCTGTATCTTCATGATGACCAGTCAATGAACCATTTTCAAGTGCCGGGGCTGTCATATTGTAGCATTTGAAAATAAGAATTCAATCATACCTCATTTAAATGCCCAAATCTCGTATCTTGCTGGGAGTCACTCAAGTCCATTTGAAGGTTAGATGAGCTGGGCTCAGAATACTCAAAGTTGCCATTTCTTAGCTCCTTGGGACGTCCTCCCGACGTGAAAGGCGCTATATAAATGTAAATTGTTGTTGTTGTTGTTGTTGTTATTTCTACAATTCTCGTAGTTTAAGTCCTAGGACTATTGTCCTAAAGGGTAAGATTATGCAACATTATAAAACATTCTGAAATTTAAGCCTTACTTTGGAAAACCGTTTTGGGGCAAATCATTTTAACCAGCGTTTCCTCTTGCCAGTGGGTTTGATGTTGAACTTCCAGATGGCTGCAAGCACAACATCTTATCCATCACCACTGTCAAGCATGACTTGTCAAGCATCATACACAGTACAATCACACCATCTACCAGTCCACATGGGGGAGCTCTACTGAAATCGAAACAGTTATTTAATGGCCAAATAGATGTTCTCCTCTCCTGAAGATGCAAACCATTGCTACACATGGTTCTGTAGTTGCCTTGGGACATTCTTTCAGCGCCTTGGGACGTCCTCCCGGCATGAGAGGCGATCTATCAATGTCACTTTGTTGTTGTTGAATCAATTGGGATTATTAATTGTTAGTAATTTGGTTGAGGCAAGAAGCAGACAGTATTTTTCAACAACAACAAAATTACATTTCTAGAGTGCCTTCCATGTCGGGAGGATGTCTCAAGGCGCTTCAGTAGATATACGGGTGAGGGAGAAAGAAATACAATACAATATTAAATTTCTATTGCAGCTTTCACAGTGGGAGGACGTCCCAAGATGCTGGACTGTCAGGGATTTGGACCGGGGTGGGTGTGGGGGAGGGGGTTGATATGGGAAAGAGTAAGGAGAATGATGTGAAGCATGAATGGTTGGGACAAATTGTCTGTTTCCATTCTGTACAGTATTGTAAATCTATGTAACATTTTTGTTGGTCCAATAATGACAAATGTGCACATATAATAAGGGAAGGCTTCCATTATACTTCAAGACTTTTTGGCTAAATATGTTTTTGATATGTCTGGGAAAGCAAGTTTGAAATAATATGAATGGATGTGCATTTCCTCTCATGAAAATTGCACAATATATTTAATCTAGTTGTTTGAATACATTATTATAATAGTAATAATCCTTGCATTTGATATAGTGCTTTTCACGTCTTCTAGACGTCTCAAAGCGCTTCACAGAATATACTGTAAAGTGAATTGACTGTACATTTGTGGGCGAAATGCGGCAGCCAATTGTACGCAGCAGTGTCCAACAAAGAATTGCGGATTGAAATGACCAATTTATTATTGCTTTTTTCTTGAGTTTTGCACAATGCACATGAATGTGCGAATCAATTGGAAATACACATGGAATTAAATTACCTTTTTAAACTGTAAGGCTACAGTGTATTGATGATTGAATTGTGCATCCCAAATGTAGATTGCACAAAACCCATTTTTAAACTTTCTATGAAGGACACATCTTTTAAATTTGCATTGGACATAAGCATAGTTTATATTAATAATAATCCTGCATTTGATACAGCACCTTATTACATCTTCAAGACATCTCAAAGCCCTTCACAGAATATGCTATAAAGCAACTTGACTATATATTTTGTGAGCAATGTCCAACAAACAGTCCAATTTTTTTAAAAAGGAATCACTACCCCTGAAAGAGCATTCCATCATGACCAGATTCCTACTTACTGCTAGATACACAGAGGTGTGTGGAGTAAGGAAACTTTTCACTTGGTGGAGAATCCAACCCATGTCTCTCGCTTGTGAGACAAATACACTAACCACTAAGCTACAGAACTCCACAATTAGAACAATGAAACGTTCAAAAACACTCACAAGGCAAGATCCGAGGAACAGCCATGAAGTGAATGACCAATTTATCTGTAGGTATGTTGACCCGGTTACTGGGTGCAGCTCCAACCTTCTCTCAATCAGTGCCATGGAATTTTTAACATACAACTTTGATTCAATATCACAAGTGAAGGACGATAGCTGCGATAAAGTTACATTTAGTTTAACTTGTCACTATATGTAATAGATATATATATAGTATAATTACAGTATATAATATCCATGTTAGTCTGTTGAGCTAAGTACAGCATACTTAGTGTTGGTGGATTTGATTTTACTTTTTGCAATATTTGACGTATAAAATCAATGTTATTATGAATTCCAAATTATCTTTTATCTTTACCAATCTATCCTGTTTAAACTACAAAAGGGATGATCAGGTCTCAAAGGATATAATTTCAATTTCAAAGTATCTCCAACAAAAATCCATGTTTACTAATTTTTAGCAATTACCAGTATTCGCAAATTACACCCAAATTACTATCAAAATAGAAAACACATATACTGTAGTTTGGAATGGAAAGGAAAGCATCTGAAGTAATGACAGAATGAAATGTCAGTTACCAGGTTTTCTGATATGCAGATCAGTTGCAGCTAGGGGTTAAATCGAACCTGCTAATTTAGGCACAAAATAATTTCCATAAACTGTATTTAAAGAGCATTAAAGATTAAGCACTAAACCACTCTTAGCAGTTTTCTTATTTATTGTGTGTTACGGCTTTAATGATATTCAGAAATCATAACTGCCTTGCTGTATTATTGCATTACTGACCTCCCATGACAGTTTTGAATTATTCGGCTATCAAGAGTCTGCTAAACATTAAATTAAGCATCCACTCTGCTGTGTCCTAAACCATTAAGTTATGCAAATTTTCAGATAATGGGACATATGACAGCTGGAGGCATTAATCAAGCAACTCTGTCTCTGGGCTGTTGTTCTGTGGAAGTCGCATCTGCCAACATAAAGAGCAGACACAATTAGATCTCACTTAATGCAGTGATCAGCAACTACACAGAACTCCTCAGTCATGTTAGGTTATGGACCCCAGAATGTATGGTACGCCAGGGAGCATCAGCTTTTATTTCCACGAGCTTGTGTTTCTCCCTTCCCCCTTTCTTCCTTTTAATTGAATCAAGCTACAATTTATTGTCTGCCAACAATCTTTGCCATAAGACACACCCACTGCGAGATTTGCTCATCCATGATCTAAACAGTGGGCGCTGACAGCTTTCTGTTGAAACGGCTTCAATCTGCTCTGATTTACAGCCCACCTCAAGGCTTGGCTTCCACATACTCAGTGTATTGACCTGATTTGTTTTGTTTCTTTGAACTGCTTTTTGTGCAATATAGTATAATTAACATTCACAAAGGCACGTATTTTCTCACCATCTCCGCTCTTTACTCACGATTCCGAAGGTGATTTTATTTTTCTATAGGTTTTGTTGAAACATTCCTTTATTACAGTATTACATTTGTGTTCAACATCAGATACTTTTGTATATCTTGAAAGATGTTTAATTTGCTGTCTGGTAGCTATAGTGACAGATCTTTGGTCGAACATCCAGTTCAAACCGTGGCCTTGACTGATATTCAAAACGGTTCTGCTCATTGGGGACCTTTTGCTAGTTCTCAACCAAGCTGCTTAATGGTACAACATCCCGAGGGAGGAAACATGAATAAAGAGACCTGTGCTGACCCGAAGACACATCCCTTGTCAGCTGATGTGTTGCAAGATTGATGGCAGCCAGGACATGTTGCAGAACATCCCACTCCAAGCCAAAGGTCAGTGTGGAACGTGGGGGAAGACAACCAATTTTTTTTAAAAGAAAATATACATTCAAACTAAGAACATGATCTAATTTTTTTTACTTTATGGGTTTAATCAATACCAAGGTAATGTTGCTGATTTTGATTTTCATACAACCAGAAGGTGGCAAGATAGGTATTATAGCCACTTTCTGTTATAGCTCAAACAAGGAATGTGAGAATTCATAGATTCAATATACGTTTATTATTGCTTGTCCCACACAAATCACAAATGGAAACAACAACAAACATTTTTGGAAGAAAATAAGCGTATTCCCTGAGATGATAAGGCATTTGAGTTACAACTTGCAAATATTGAATAGGAAAAATATTTATCCTTGCATTCAATATACAGTCGCACTTTATCACATCATCAAGATGTCTCAAAGCAGTCCATTGGATTTGACTATATAGTGTAGTGATGGTGTAGGTAAACCCAGCAGCCAATTTGCACACAATGATCCATAAGATAGAAAGTGGATCAACAACAACAACAACAACAACAACAACTACTTAAATTTATAAAGCGCCTTTCACGTCAGGAGGACATCCCAAGGCACTGCACAGGAGGCGTGTGACCCGAACTGGGAGGGGAGTGTTCGGGAAGGGGTGAAACACGTAGGGGATGTCGAGAAATTCGGGGGGTAACAAAAGGCACAGTCGAAGAGGAAAGTCTTCAAACCGGCCTTGAAAGAGGAAAGGGAAGAAACAAAACAGAGGGATTGGGGGATGGAATTCCACAGGGTGGGAGCGGAGAAACTGAAAGCCCGGCCTCCGATGGTGGGGCGGTTCGGGCGGGGGGCTTGGAGCAGGCCAAGTCCTGCTGAACGGAGGGTCCGGGTGGGCTTATACGGGGAAAGTAAATCGGTTAAGTAGGGCGGGGCAAGGCCGTGTAAGGCCTTGAAGGTGAGGACGAGGATCTTGAACTCGATCCTCTGGAGGATGGGGAGCCAGTGGAGACAGGCGAGGGTGGGGGTTATGTGGTCGTGGAGGCGGGTGCGGGATAGTACACGGGCTACAGAGTTTGGGATGACATGCAGCCTGTGAATGGAGGAGCTGGGGAGGCCGACAAGGAGAGAGTTTCCGTAGTCCAGCCGTGAGGTGATGTACGCGTGCACGAGTGTTTCGGCAGCGTGGGGGGGCGAGATAGTTGCAGAGCCTGGCAATGTTGCGTAGGTGGAAATAAGCGGTGCCGGTCAAGGCACAGATGTGGGGGAGGAAGGAGAGTTTATGGTCGAACGTGATGCCGAGGTTCCTGACTGGCTTTGCCCCGATGATCAATTCTACAATTCAGTCATAAACTGGAGAATTGATGCACAAGACACAAGGAGAAGCTCTCTGCCCTTTCCAAATAGTGCTGTGGGATCTTTCATGTCCACCTGAACAGGCAGACAGGACCTCAGTTTAACATTACATCCAAAGGATAGCACCTCTGATAATATAGTTAATACTCCATGAAAGTAAAATGTCAGCCCAATAATTGTCATTGAAGAAAAAAGTTAGAAAATTATTAGATTATAACATTCCATACCTCTGAAATACAAGCTTTTTTTAAAAAAAATAAAGAACATTAAGTTTTCATTGATTAAAAATAAACTAATTGTAGACTATTAATGTGGAGTATTTGTAGGTCTCTGTCTCCCTCTAGTGTTCATTTACATGACTGCAACACAATATACTCATTACTACAAGTATCATTTGTGGGAGGGGGATGATTGTTTTAAAAAGAAAGTTCACAAGTTTAAAAAACCATGAACATATTGTGCATAATGTGTTTAAAGTCAGAATTGAAGCAGAATCCACTACAAGTTGCAAATTAGTCTTTCAAGCAAAGAATTATAATGGCCCTTTGAGCCCATTCTGTTATTCTACTGTATTAGAATATGACTAATCTGTACCTCAACCCCATTTACCCACCTTTGCTCCACATCCCTTGATACTCTTACCTAAGAAAAATCATGCCCCCTGTCCAAGTGTGAAAATTTTAATTGATCCAAGATCCATAGGTTTTTGGGGTAGAGAGTTCCAGATTTCCATTAAACTTTGTATTTAAAAAAAAGTGTGTTCTGATTTTGCTCTTAAACTCTTAATTTGAAGATTATGGCCTCTTGTTCTGGATTCCCCCACCAGAGGAAATAGAAGAAACGTAGAAGGTAGAAGAAAAGTCATGGAGATCCACAGCTCTGAGGGGATGAGCAATGAGAGACTGGAGAGAACAATCTGTGTGCGTATACCTGTACTGAGCAAAGTAACAGAGGGTGTGGTGGGTAGAACAAAAGGTAATCATATTACGGTATGTGTTAGACACTCCATTACTCGTTGATTGACAACAAAAGGACAGGAAGTACAAAAGGACACTGGTTTCTTCAGCACCTAATAATCTAAAAAATATATACTATATATGTATGTATATATATATACACATACACACACACACACAGTATATATAGTATATGATGCTGAGGTGAAATAAGATGCTGTATCACCAGGTCCTCTCAATGTTTGATGTTTATTTTAAAAATTGACCACATGAACCCTTGCTTGTCCAGGATCCTATGTGATAATGCTGTTACATTGTGCGTGCATGGCCAGGGGGTGTGGGGAGGATATTGGGAACAATGTGAGAAAGTTATCGACCCAATTCATTTCTTTTTGATAATGGTTTACTCTCTCTCATTCTTTTCATCCTTTGATCACTTCCAAACACTGCTATTTGATTTTTATTTGGGGATTGTTTCAGTTGGTAGGACTCTCAACTGTGTGGTAGAAGGTTATGGACTGAGTTTAAGCCTTGAACTCATTATTCTGGATTGATTGTCCTAACAGATGCTGGCTTGTCTCCACCTGCTTGGTTGCGTGTATTTGTACATTAGAAAGTCACTGTGCATTACAGTAATTACATGTTGAACCATGACATGATGAAGTGCATCATGTACATGCTCTTTTGCACCTTCATAACTAGTCTTATACTTTCATTCCATAATTTCTCTAGTGATATTCTCTATATTTGAAAATACAGTAATAGCCCGTTTATCCATGACCCGATCAACCGTAACCTCCGTATAAACAGCACATCCAAAATAAAGTCCGCATTTGATTAACCGGAATTTATCCGGAAAAATGCATTTTTTAAAAAAATTTCGGCCAAATATCCGGCACAGGCTTTAACCGGCATTGGCTGGGTCCTGAGGGTGCCGGATAAAGAGGTTTTTACTGTATTATAAAATTATGTCAGGTTGCTTTTCAAAAAAATCAGTTACTTATTTCAAGATGGCATCTTTGTCCCTCTGGCTGCCATTTATTGCCACATGCCTGATAATAATCCTTCCCATTAAAAAAAAATTTGGTCACTCAATCCACAACTGTTTGTGGGACACTGCTGCGCAGAAATGGTTGCCGCATTTTGCCCGAAAACATAGTCAATTCACTTTACAGTATATTCTGTGAAGTGCTTTGAGATGTCTAGATGTGACAAGAGCTATATCAAATGCAAGGATTATTAATTTTACTTGCTCTCGTGGGCAATTAGGACTTGTCCTCCCTCACTTGCCTTGAGCAGTTACTCTCTACAGCACTGCTTCCTCCCGCTCAAAATGCTCACAATATTGGGATCAGGAACTTAGTTCAGTGCAAACCAGACCTGCATTGCACAGCACCACTGGTCCCATGAGACTATGCTCATTTAAAAAAAATTACCACAGAAGGGAGAGCTGCAAAGAGGAATATGACGGAGTATTTTAGGAAAGTGGATAAAAATATAAAAATGAAGCCCTTGAGACACGGCAAATAATTTAACATGTGACTGTGCAGGCACTGATTTCTCAGCTGTCCCCATTACTATTCAGAGATATTTCTCTCTCCAATTTCTTTGCTCTTGAAAATTCCTCAAGGTACTTCTCCCATCCCTCACCCTGAAACCTGCTCTATTTAAGTGTGAGTTAGCCTGTCTACTTCCCTCTTAAAACCAATGATTAACTCTGTCTCTACCACCTTACTCAAACAGGCATGCACATCTCAACAACTTCATTTTTCCAAGCTCTCCTTTCACTGACACCCAATCAGTGGAAATATCTTCTTCCCATTTATCCTGTCCTAACCCATCATTTTGTACACTTCAATCAGGTCCTCTCGGTCCAGTGAAAACACTCAACTTGTTACACTGTCTTTAGTCACTAAATGATTCTTTTAGATCTCTGTGCTCCCTCACCTAAGGACCCATCCTTCTTAAAAATGATATCAAAAACTGAACACACTTCTCCAATAATGGCCTAACGACCAATGATTTTATATCCCACATTCTTCAAATCAAATGTAATTTCATATTGTTCTATAGAATTTCCCCTGTATAGAACCTTAATATATTGACACATCCTAAAGCACTTCACAGGATTTACTGTAAAATCAAGTGGGGAATGTAAATTTGAAAGTGAACATGAGAGTGCAGGTACAATGATGGAATAAAACCAGGTTTATAGTAGTTGAGACTTTCTGCAGTTAAACTTTCATTACATCTCAAATCTCTGAAGCAAATACAAACTAAACAAACAGTATATTTCAGTATGTAGAATGAAATTGACACGAGGGGACTCAAAAAATTACAACCAAGTGCAAAGCAAGTGCAATGAGAGATTTTATTATTTAACAATGAAAAAAAATACTCAAGGCACATTGGTGTTACCAGGACACATATGTTACTGTGAATTAAAGTTCTTAATGATCTGCTCCTCAGTTTATTTACAGTTGTGTACATTGGAGGATTATATTGGCTCAAGTTTTCATTAGACAAATTCTGCAGAAGGCTAGTTTAGCTATGAGCAAAGGCAGAATTTGTGGGAAGAAACAAAATATTGGAAGACAGTTCCAATATTAGGGTAGTATTTGGCTCTCCCCCTAAGGAAAAATAATAGTACTTAATCCATTCCTTGATGTTAAATGTACAGTACACTGAACTGCTATGTCAGTAATCTATTCAGTATATAAATTTGCAGACCAGGATCATATCAATATGTCTAATCAGCTTCACAAAACCGCTTAGTGAGAACAAGAGGTCAATTAGATCATAGAGAGAAGCCTCCTGAAACATGTTAGACTGCTACTTCATAGCAATAATTAAACTTGATGTTCTTTCATGAACTTAATCATTAACTCTGCCAGTTTCTGAGTTTCTTCCACAGTCACAGCATTGTAGAGGGAGGCACGAATTCCACCAACTGATCTGCAGAAAGCAATGTACAAGTTAGTGGATGGACTGTATTACTGGACAAGTGCAAGTTAGCCTTCATTCAAAAGGGATCACCCCACACTGTTGCTCATTTAAGCAACTACACATTAAAATATGCATCTCATGTATGTAGATCGCAACTGTCACTTGATGTCCTGAAGCTTTAATCCAGAACACTCCGAAAGATCATTTAGGCTGACAAATCAGTGTAGCATAAAGCATTGTTTGGGGGGTATGAGCAATCAGTACATTAATCCGAGATCCCTTGTTTACATGTTCGCAGATATGGGACACACTTCCACATGTACACGGATGACACCCAACTCTATTTCTCCACTGCACTTTGCGACCCCCAGTCCCCTGATGTTCTGTCAGCCTGCCGACATCAGGGGCTGGATGAGCGCAAATTTCTTGCAGCTGAATGTTGACAAGACGGAGGCCATACTCTTTGGCTCTCGTCAACGTCTCCATTCACATGGCTCTCACTTCCTCCACCTTCCCGGTCTCCCCCTGAAACTCTCTGAACCTGTGCGCAATCTTGGCGTCAGGTTCGATCCCCAACTGTCGTTCCTCCCCCACATCCGGTCCCTCACCAGCACCGCCTTCTTCCACCTCCAACGGATTGCCATCTCCAGCAATACTTCACCCCAAAAGCCGCTGAAACCCTGATCCATGCCTTCATCACCTCACGGCTGGAATATTCAAATACCCTCCTCGCCGGTCTCCCCTCCATCCCAATCCATAAAATCCAACTCATCCAAAACTCTGCGCCCACATACTCACCCGCACCAAACTTCGCTTCCCTATTATCCCAGTCCTTGCCAGACTTCACTGGCTCCCTATCCCCGAGAGGATCGACTTCACGATCCTTACCCTTGTTTTCAAATCCCTCCACTCCTCTGCACCTCCCTACCTCTTTGACCTCCTCTCTCCTCAAACCAGCTCCCATTGCCTTCGCTCCACCGGGTCTGGCCTCCTCCATTTCCCCCGAATCCTCCGCTCCACCCTCGGCGGCCTGGCCTTCAGCCACTACGCCCCGAGGCTCTGGAACTCCCTTTCTCACTACCTTCGTCTTGCCCCTCTTTTCTCAGTTTCAGGTCCCAGCTGAAGACCTTTCTCTTCGACCGCGCCTTTGGTCACCTTTCTACCCCTACCTCTGGCTCGGTCCCGGGATCCACTATTGTGAAGTACTCTGAGACGCCATCCGGCGTGGTGGGCGCTATATAAATCAAAGTTGTTGTTGTTCTGGTCTACCATTTTGAAGAGGAATTTCTAGTTTCCTGGTAAATATTAGGCCCTCAAGAAATAGAACCTCAAAATATTACTATTCATTCCATTGTGCATTGCAAGACATGGATGGCTGAATTAAAGACTCACCATTCTTCATGTTTAGTGTAAAGTTTGTGACAGACATCCACTGCTAAATGTTTCCCTAAAATTACTCAATGTTCACTAAAAGTTATTTAATATATGAAAGAGTGTCACAAATGGATTCGGAGGTTTACCTATGGCCTTTTAATGAAATCATGTTGCATTTAGCAGCTTCATTAAGAAACTCCTTTTCCAGTGTGTCATCTCCAGTTACATTTCCAATATGGAATGGAATGTTCATTCTGCTTCTGCAGTTTGAATCAAGTGGACATCTGAAAAATACAAAAGCCTTTAGTGAGCTGAGCTTTAAATTAGATCAAGAATCTCAATTATGTCTCAATTGTATAATGAAACGTGCAAATAAAAAACTTACACATAGAATCCATTGGATCCATCTATTATATTGTAAATCAGCTTTGATTTAGCAATACTGTTCTGTTCCATTGCTTGAACACCCCCATTGTCTTTAATCCATTCCAGAACAAGGCCCATAATATAAATACTGAAAGAAAGGCATACATATATGAAGGAATCAGTGATGTGTATGCATTGTATAAAATCGAATAGTTCTTTGAAGTCACTCTAAAGCCACAAATAGTTCTACACAGGCTAATTAGAAATGTTCAATACTGACACTCAGGAGAGCTCTTAAAACAGAGCAGGTCAATGAATTTTCCATAAAATATTTATGCTACAGCATGACTCAGAATTTGCAAATGCATGCATCTTAATTATATTGGGCGCAGAAATAGAAGTAAAGTGTTGAGTAATCTAGTATTACTTAGTGACTGAAACAGTTTTCATTCCTTGCAGAAACCAACATCATATAGATCAAAATTCAGGTATTTACTACTGTTGTCAATATTCATGCAACATTAATATAACACTGAGAAAGCATTTAAAAAAAACTTATAACTCAGAGGGTCACTGAAAAGCATATTTTGCTGTTACTAGAGCAGAAAACAAAGATACGAGAAGCACTAGTGCGACCACCATGAAAGGGAACAGCTTTTACCTGTAGCACGGTGGAGTGTTGTAGAGTGAATTGCTGCTCACTTCCACTTTGTAGTCAAAAACAATTGGGCACTCTTTAAGGGCAAATCCCAAGAGATCTTGTCGGATTATTACTACCGTCACCCCTGCACAGCCAGCATTCTTCTGAGCACCAGCAAAGATCATTCCAAACTACAGAAAGGAATTCATCTGATCAGTTTTTAAATCAGCTTGTCAACTTGCCATTAACAAACAAGGCATTTTCTAAACAGATTTTATACAAGCAATTTATGCAGAAAATTGTTGCTGATAATGCAGTGATAGCTGTAACCATTTAATAAATGTGGCAATTCTTAATATTCCATGCAATAAGTTTTATTGCTTTATTAGTCATTATTATAACAACATTAATTGCGCAATGGTTAATATTTCCAGAGGAGAAAAATAGTTGCATCCAAGAGGTGGGTTTGTTCACCAGTAGCAGAAAGATTAGCCAGTCATCCTATAATCTCCAGCGGCTCCACCAACCTGATTTCTGAAATGTCAAATCTCCCATTATTAGACTGTATTGGCCTTACTTTTTGTGGTAAGCTGATGTCTGACATGCATACGAACATCCAAACCAAACAGAGTTCCATTCATCCACCTATACATGGAAATTCCAGAGAGACTGTTGGAATGGAATGCACACTCTCTCCCTGGAGAGACACATCTTGCTTACCTAATTCCAGAAAGTATTAAGTGTAGGTTGGCAAGAGGCAAGGCTTGGGGACCCCAGAATATGTACTGCTAGAGCAAAACTTTCCCCTTGGTTGTCCACCAAGGACCACCCTACCCATTAGGGCTTTGACTTGCAGGGTTAAAAGGAACTGAGTGGAATCTGACTTGTTGTTGACAAACAAATCACCTTGAAGCAAAATCAGTTCCAAGGTGACATGGTTACAAAGGGGGTCAACTTGAAATCCTGCTAGAGAAAGTCATGAGACGGTCACCAAGGAGTTTATAAATGGGACAACAGTTTTCACATTAGTGCTGCCATTACCAAGGATTCAGCCCTTTACTCAGGGATTTTACACCAACAACAACAAAATTGCCCTTATATAGCACCTTTCACGTCGGGAGGACGTCCCATAGCGCTGAACAGTCAGGTTGGGACCTGAGCAGGTGGGTGGGGGGGGAAGGGGGAACCGGAAGGAGAGTGGGAAGAGTTGGTGGGGCAGCCAAAGGCGTGGTCGAAAAGGAAGGTCTTGAGACCGGCCTTGAAGGAGGAAAGGGAGGAAGCAAGGTGGAGGGGCTGCGGGATGGAGTTCCACAATATTAGTAGCTTCTAAGCACTCAAGTCACTTATATATGCAGAAGCTATGGTCAAATTGAACACGTGTGCAGATATTGCCAGAAGAGCCTAACAAAATGTCCATCATAGTACCAACTGTTATCGACAACTTGCATTTATGTAGAGCCTTTCACACAGGGCACAGTCCAACCATGACCCAGCAATTCCAGATTTACTGCTGCTATTTCTAATATCAATTGCACTCTAAAATGAGACTTCACTGCATCCATTAAGCATGCATAAAGTCATGTCTCATAGAGGTAACAAAACTTAGTCCTGCCTTTTGCCTAGTACAAAATCTCCAAAGAGCTTTTTAGGGACAGTGTGGAACATTGAACAAATTTGGAACCAGTTTAAGAAAGGAGAATGAGAAGAGAGATAACAAAAATTACTTACTATTAAATACCATTTTTTAAATATAAATAGGAAGGAGATAGTTCCAGAGAGAAAGAAGTGTCTAAAGTCTCAGTCACCAATGAAACACAGGAGAGAACCATGCAGCAACAATCTGGATAAGCATTCGGCTGCGTTAATCTAAACTACATTACTCCTGTTGAGGAAGTACCTTGGATACATCCACTGGCTTTGAAAGAAAATTTGACGACATGTCACAGACCAGTACAGTTCCTTTTGTGTCTGGGATAAATGGGAACTCCACCCCATGTACAGTCTCATTGGCACAATAGTACACGTAAGAGGCCTGGGGATTCAAGTTCCAGCTGTTTGGATCAGGGATTTCTGGAAGACAGAAATTGGGTATGCTATATAAAATGCAAAAGATTTAAGAAAATAATTTTATATTAGTTATGAATATTCTGCTAAAGAATATATACAGTCCATTAACAAAATAGTCAATTCTATAAATTCCACACAAGTTCAATTCACTTTACAGAATATTCTATGAGCACTTTCAGACATCTCAACAATGTCATATGGCACTATATCAAACAAGGATTATTATTCTTATTATTATAGACTCAATCAGCATTAGTCAGACTCTGGATTCCATCATCATGGTCACCTTCTTCCCCCAGTCACAGTATTAACTCACACAAACATCAATGGTCATTTTGTTTTCCTTACTAGGATAAATATTGAGCTAAGCAATCTCATGGTGATTTTGTTCATCCAGAATACTGGATCATAGAAGTTCATTCAGCGCTCTGTGTGTTCTACACCGGAGCACCTGCTCTGCTATAACCCAATGAAAATATAATTCACTTGGAACATTCAGCAAGTCAGGCAGCATCTTAAATATTACCATTTTCTAAATGGAGCAATTGCAAAGTATTTGTAGCCATTGCTATCACTTATACCTGTATTCTTCTTGCCACAATTGGGTCAGCAGGTTGACTTACTTGTGTATCCATCAAGTTTGGGGTGGATGAGATTCACTGTTCCATACTTTGCTGCTTCTTTTGCTGCATTGGCAGACCAGGCTCCAGTAACCATGTAATCTGCACACCTATCTTCCTTCAATCCAATAAGGTTTAAAGGGACAGCACTGAATTGACCAGTGCCACCACCCTGGAGGAAGATCACTTTGTAGTTGTCTGGGATATTTCTACATTAACAAAGACAGAAAATGTACAAGAGTTAACACCGACAATGATGAGAGCTTTATGCAAAACTATTTGAAAGGCTCATTGGGATACAATGAGTTGCGGAACTGTTGTATAAATTTTGGCAATTTGCTGCTCAACAGTGGGTCAGACCACAGCAGATGAACTAGGCACAAGTTTAATTGTTCTCCAAAGCCTCTGGGAACTTTTGAGCATTATATTAAAAACTAAATTACATGATTTAATGTTAACCATTTCATTTTGGTTTGGCTCAATTCTAAGTGCCGTAGAGCAAGCAGATTAAACCCAGCTACATCAATACTGCCAGAAACAGCATTCCCAAAGGCAAAACTGCAAAATTAATTACATTCTACAGTAGCTAATTCTTAGCAATTATTCAATATTTTGCTGTTACAGTACCCTTTATCATCTCTATCTAAATCAGAGAGCTTCTGGAACCAATAGTTTGTTCATCTTTCAATGGAAGTAATAGATTTATATCAGGTCAAACAATTAACACAATCTTTGTAGTTCAAGTTGTGATCAGCCATTTTTCTTTGAATACAGCATTTCTACATCATTGCAAAGATTATTATTGTAGATGTAAAACAATACAACAGACAAGCTATCACATGAGCAACAATTTGTATTGTGCCTTTTACATTTGGGGAACATTCACAGAACTGGGAATTATTATATTCTATGATTTTAAATTGTAGCAGCAAGAATACCAATGGTGCTAAGCTCTGGGAAACAACCTTGTGTGAGTGGTGTTATATAAATGCAAGTTGTTAGTTAGTTTAAGCACATCCGCTCCTTACAGCAATTCCCGGAGATTACTTTCTGCGGAGTTGATAATTTTGATGAAGTCTGAAGATCTGTGACTCATTTCTGTTTTGAGGTGGGGGGGGGAAAAAAAACAAAGAGGACCATTAAAATACAAAAACAAGCAACAAAGTCTCACAGCATGTAAAGGATCATCTGACCAGGAACTCACCCATTACACTGACTCCAAGTCCTTTGTAGTCCAGAAGCTCTTTCTGTGCTTGCAGCAAAACCTGGAGAGGAAACAGCAATTATTATGCCATGGTCAGTTGATCACTTATCGCAGATCTCACTTTAAACTCAATGCACCTAAAGAAAAGCGAGTGTATTAAGGAAACACAAAAAGTCCCAAGTTAATACAATCAGTGCTGGCAGGTCCTTATGGGACTGTTCGTACTCATTTCTCAATATTGCATAGCATTGTTTTATTAAAGAGGGAAAGAGTGTACCCATTGGCAATGTTTTGGTATTTTATGACATTATATTGAGTCTCCAAATCTGCTGATAATTGTACTACTTGAAGTATTTCTTTCTTTCAGTATTACTATACAGTTGAAAGATGTAACTGTTTAAGCAATAAAACTGAATTCAAAGAGGTGCCAGAAGCCAGAAGATACCAATCATCAGCATTTTCTGAAGAATGAAAAGCATCCTCAACATGTACAGGACTAATTAGGCTTATGATGTGTGCTGTATTGAAATTGAATGAAGCTTATACAGTTCCATTGAATCTTTTCAGATAATATAAAACTGTATACATCAATGATTACAGAATATGAAAGAAGCTCAAATATTTTTTTACGCATGTTTTATGTTCTGTACTTAGTTAGAAGAACAAGACTACACCAATCGTATTACCATAATGGTTACTGCAATACCACTGGTTGCCTGGAAACATACACAATAGCCAATTCCTGCTTCTTCAATCGTTTTCAGGTCATTTCAGGACAAGCTCTTACGCACTCTTCACACAGGACACGTTTTAGAAAACCATTATCTAATGAGTTGAAATTAACAGTGATGTCACTGCTTTGCAAACTCATTGTGAAATAAAGGGCCATATCCTTCACTCAAGCAAATACAGTTTTATATTATCAGAAAAGATTCAATGGAACTGTATAAGCTTCATTCAATTTCAATACAGCACACATCATAAGCCTAATTAGTCCTTTCATCACACCTCCATCATTTACAAATTATTTGATATTACCCTGAACTGCAGCACCATTGCACATTTAGTTATCACATCCGAGTGGAAAAATTACAACAACAAAATCAACACTCCTTGGTTCTACATCAATCCCGCAATATATTTAATAAGGATGCATTTAATAATGTGAATCTCCTTCCATAGCAAATCTTAAGCTACCATACAATGTCAAAAAAAACTCAAAATGCTCACAGCACCAGTGTACGTACGTATTTTGCACATCAGTCATTTTTGTGATCAGAATAAGGATAACAATTGTGGCTAGTTTTGCATTTACTTTCTAGAGTTTGGGTTGAAAATGTCTTTGCTAGATCTGACTGTCAAAATCAAAAACATTTGCAAAAATCAATTAGTTTGCTAAATCATGAAGTTCTTAAGACAGGAAAAGAGGATGGTATTGCTAATGCCAATTTATAAGGAGAAATGGTTGGAATATTCATGTAATGGTTTAACAGTCAAAGCTTTGAGATTAAACTTTCAAAATTGTTAAATGTAATACCCATGTAACAGCAACAAGTTTTTTTTGGGTGTGTTAATACAAAATATTTGATATCCATCTAAACATGAAGTAGTTGGTATCAATCAATTGAAGGTGTCAATTGTAAAATAACAATAATATTTCAACTCTAGAGCCAAAGGATATAGTTTGATGGATACAATTTATTGCTACCATTGGATAGCTCAGCTATTTCATTGATAGTCTGCACTATTTATTTCCTAGTGGCATATTAATGATACTTACAGCTCAAGATATTTAAGAATTATTCACCTAGTTAGCAAGAATAAAAGAATAGGTTATTTTCTAGAGGGGGAGAAGTCAGATAGTGTTAGTATTCAAAGGGATTTGAGTGTCCTTGTACACCAGTCCCAAAAAGTTAGTTTGCAGGTGCAGCAAGCAACTAAGAAGGCGAACGGCATGCTAGCGTTCATTTCAAAAGGTTTAGAATATAAGAGTAGGGAAGTCTTGCTGCAACTGTATAGGGCTCTGGTGAGACCGCACCTAGAGTATTGTGTGCAGTTTTGGTCTCCTTATTTAAAAAAGGACATACTTGCCTTAGAGGGGGTGCAGCCTAGATTCACTAGGTTAGTTCCTGAGATGAGGGGACTGACCTATGAGGATAGGTTGAATAAACTAGGGCTTTATTCTCTAGAGTACAGAAGAATTAGGGGGGATCTTATTGAAACATATAAGATTCTTAAAGGGCTGGATAAAGTAGGCACTGAGGGACTGTTTCCCCTGGTAGGAGAATCTATAACCAGGGGTCACAGTCTTAAAATTAAGGGTCAGCCTTTTAGAACAGAGTTGAGGAAACATTTCTTCACTCAGAGGGTAGTGAATTTATGGAATTCATTACCCCAGAAGGCTGTAGATGCTCAGTCCTTCAACATTTTCAAGGCTGAGACTGATAGATTTTTGAAAAATAGAGGGATTAGGGGATATGGGGATAGGGCAGGTAATCAAAGTTAGGTGAGAAGATCAGCCATGATCTTGTTGAATGGCGGAGCCGAATGGCCTACTCCTGCTCCTAATTCTTATGTTCTTATGTTCTAGAATGCAGTATTATTCAGATAAATATTCACGACTGGTGGTCAATAACTGCTTAGAGCAACTTCAAACCTGCAGCAAGTGAATTTGTTACCCAAAATAAATATCAGGAATTGAATGCCACAATGTAGCCACAAAAAGGTTTTGTCTAGATTGTATACTGAAATCCAGAAAAGTGATACAAGGCTATGATACTTATGACTTAGTAAGCAGATACATAATTGTCCATTTTAAGTCTGGCAGACAAGTTATACATAGTTCATAGCTTGAAATGGATGGGAACACACCACTCCACGGATTTACAAATTAAGCATCTTGAAGAGTCGCAGCTGCGCATTCCTAACCTTATCTCCCTGGTGAAGGATGGGGGATGGTGGGGGGGGGGGGGGGGGGGGGCGGGGGGAAGCAAAAGCAGCGTCAAAGGTCAAAAATCATCAAACTCAACCTGTAACTAGTAGAAGTCAGCAGATTAAAGTGCACTAACTCTAAAACCAAATATCTATAAGTCGATCCACTGCTCTTCCCCCATCCGCCCCATTTCTGGGCAGAATCTTTTTGGGCAGAGAAGCTTAATGGGGAAATTGGTCAATTTTATTTGCTAAGTGTTTTAAGCTGCAACACAATACACAAAAATGATAAGAGGGCAAAAAATTACAATAGCAGTGCTCTATCAGAGCCAGATTTCTCCTCTCTAGTACAAACACTGAGTACAGACCCTGCTGTAATCTTAAGCACTGTTCATTCAAGCACTGCTAACAAGCCGCTGAAGATTTATGATGAGAAATAAAGAAAGTTAGTGCTAATCTGATCAGAAGGAATAACGAGTCAAAAATAAAACACAATATGTTGCAAACTGGCAGGGAAGAGTTTAGAAGTCAAAAGCAACAGCATTTGTTTTTACAAGAATTGGAAATGCGTTAAGTGGACTCGGAAAAAAATCTGATGGAGAAAGATCGGACTTCAGACACAACAGCAAAGAAAAACGCTACTATCATGGATAGCTCACATGAAACAAAGATTGCCAATCAACTCCTTAATTCCCAAGATTGATTCCCACCTATGCAATTAGCTGATCTTATTTAGAGCAGTGCCTGAGGCCTACAGTTTAGGCTTACATTGATAATTAGGCGAGTTCTCTCTTAATCTCATTGTACAAAAATGGTCAATAGAGCATGCAAGAGGTTTTCTTCCAAAGCATATTCTATTAACACAAAGCAGACAGCTTTACTCTATTGAACCCGGAAGCGCTTAATAGCAATACAGGATGGTAAATAGAGAAATTTCCCTAGTATAAACATTCCTTGAAAAATATTTAGCCACTTTTGAAGCATACTGCAAGTAAATCTAGAGGTTAAACACATGACCACATCACTAAGCATCTAATCAGATGAATGAAAAGTTACATAGACAGAAGGAATCCATCTGTATTGGTGCTAGCGCCACCACCAGTAGTCTACACTAATCTATCCTCAACATTTTTCTTCATGCATTTTCCCACTTTTTCAATTAAATTCAAACATAGCTCCAGCAGCCACTTGCATGAATAATTCTTGGCCAGCTGAAAAAAAGTGTTTAATTGCTAATCAAACTTAACAGCAACACTGAATGTGCATGAAACCTACTCCTTGAATGTAAACATTTCTGAAATGAAAGCTAGAGGCAAGTTAAAAACATTTACTTGATGAAAGCTATTAAAAAGTTCTATCCACTTTGCCTTTAGGGCCAACAAAGTTGTATTCAGCTGAACCTGTTCTTTAACTTGAACTTGTTTAAATGTCACTGAAATTGTACAAATGCCATTCGAATCACCATTTTAGAATCCCACTTGACATTGCCACTATGTTTTCCAAACCATTCAACTGATGGTCAACTAACCATAAGATCAGTTTTCTTCCCCCTTTCCTTTTTTGTAAAAAATGTTTAAATGTCGCATCAAGGCTCAAATATGGAAACTCCCTCCTCATCAGCTTTCCCAGATCTTCCCTTTAAAAGCTGCAGATCATTCAAAATTCTGCAGCCCGTGTCCTCTCCCACACCAACCCCATCACTCCCAAACTTGCCTGGCTCCATTGACTCCCCATCCCCCAGAGGATCGAATTCAAGATCCTCATCCTCACTTTCAAGGCCATCCACAACCTGCTGACTCCTTGCCAACCTCCCCGGCCCCTCCATTCAATGGGCTACAGTCTGCTCCATGTCTCCCGCCTGACCCACCCTACCATTGGTGGCCAGGCTTTCAGCCTCTCTGCCCCCACACGCTGGAAGTCCATCCCACAGTCCCTTCGCCTCGGTTCCTACTTTGCCTCCTTCAAGGCCAGTCTCAAGACTCTCCTTTCCAATCATGCCTTCTGCCACCCACCCACTTCTCTTCCTCCCCTCTACCCTGCCCCTATCCTATACTCGGATGCTCGGGTCTCAACCCCTGACTGTTCAGCACCTTGAGACATCCTCCCAACGTGAAAAGCATTCAACAAGTGCAATTTTGTTGTTGTTTAAAAAAATACTCAAAAACATTTTAATGATAAAGTGAAAAGTGGCCAATCTATTAACTAACCTTATAGCCAGATTCCACTGGTTAGGTTTTAAAAATCCTGCTCTGGATGTCTGGGAAATCCCCCTTAAGTGAATGTTACCATCCAACCATGCAATGAAATATGCAACCAATAAACACTTCCTTAAAGTCAAGCATATAATTCATCTTTAAACCACCTTCTGGTCTGAAAGCCACCATTACACTGCTTTGCATTCCTGCATACAACACCAAGAACATCTCAAAACACAAATACGTTTGTGTCAGGACCAACGACTATTTTATAATCCTTCCATTTGAGGCAAATGGGAAATTGGTGTACAATGGAATGTACTGTAGGTTGCATTAACTTTTTCACATTACAAAGGACCAACAAAATTTGCACTCCAGTTTCTAATTGGGGATCTTGCCAAATATTCATTCCTTTTCAGATGTAGATTAACCCACTGTGTATTGCTGGCATCCCCCCAGCCTCACCCATCCCCACCAGAACAGATGGAGTTTTGTGGTTTTTTGTTGAAAAAAATTCAAAACAAACACATTGTGGTATTAATGATAATGTTTGAAAAGCTGAATAACTCAACAGGACTGTCATCATCCTATAAATATCAACCTTTAAAATCAATCCAAAAAATGAGCATTGTAAGGGGGGGGGGGGGGGGGGGGAAATACAACATCCATTCACAAACACAAGGCATCATCAGGGGCCTCCCTGTTTAGAATTCCCACTGAGGGATCCACCATCACAGCCAGACAGGGAGGAGAGCAGGCAAAATACTGCAGATGCTGGCTATTGTCAGAGAGAGAGAGGAGGCGGGGGAGCAAATAAACACATCTCACCGGGTGCGGGAGCTTGGAAGGACCCGGAGCGAAGTTGATGACTTTCTTGATGCTGCTGTTATTGTCCATCTTGTAGCTGTAGCTCCGCGCCAAGTGTTTGCTCAAGTCAGTCGGTGCAGTTGTCGCTGCCTGTGTATCTGCCTGCCTCCCAGCTCTGCGGAAAAGGATCGCTATGTGACCATTCCCTCCAGGGGACAAGCTGATGTGGGCTCCAGCTAAACAAAGGGGACCCGCTGCCGCCTGCTCCCATTGGCGGCTCTCACATGCCGAGTGTGTTTAGCCTGTGTGGATTGGTGGTTCGTCGTGTTCGGCAGCTCACCATTGGCTCCTCACCACCCTGGTTCACGAGGGAGCTGCATGATCACTGTTTAACTCACTCACGCAAGGGATGCCGCAGATTGCACCAGCCGCCCTGCCTGCCTGCTCTTGCTTTGCTTTCCTCGCTCCGTTTGTGTGTGTGTGTGTGGGGGGGGTAATTAATCCCACCTAATCTCCACTGCAGAATTCCACTGTATTCGTGCACCATTTGAACTTGCGTCAGGTCAAAAAAAAGTGCAGATTACCATAAATCTGATTTCATTTATGTTTGCCTTGAATATTTTTCAACACAAAGTTCCATTATTGTATATTACTTGGTGTCAGGGACAAGCAAACCCCCCAAATAATTATTGTTCATTCACTCCCGCTGTTCGTGGGATATTACTGTGCACACGGTGACTGATGTATTGATCTACGAATGCAGTCACTACACTTTAAAACAATTCCTGTGCAGGGCTTTGAGTGGGCTGAAGGCTCACCCGCTGATGTGGGACAGATGGGTGTGTAGAGGGAGCGGGCAGGTTGGTTAGAGGGTTAGGAGGTCGCAGAGGTAGGGTGGGTCGAGGCCGTGGAGAGCTTTGAAGGCGAGGGCCAGGATCTTCAATTGAATCCTCTGGGTGATGGGGTCAATGGATTCGGGCGAGAATAGGGGAGATGGGGTCGCGGAGCTTAGAGCGGTGGAGGACACTTTCAGTCCCATTTGATGATGAGTTTTAGAGTTTTCGTGCTTCACGGACATGGTATAAGAACTGTCATTTTATTGGAATCTTTTCATTTGAAATTTCATTGGTAGAAACAAGCATTCTTTAGCATCATCACAGATTCATGTTTCTTAGCGGGCAGACACCTAAGACAAGCTAACAGCAAACCATAAAAGCAGTTGCCAAAACCTTAGTTATGCAGTGTTTTCTCTCAATAGTTCACTAAAAATGGCAGTATCAGCGTTTATTTTATCTCGTTTTCATTATTTTGTCTTCTTTGTTAAATTCTTTTTTCTTATCATAGATTAAGCAGCATATAAAACTATACTGAGGGTAGCCGCTGTTAATTGCCTCCATTGTATAATGATTTTATGTACTTTCTTAATCACTTCAGCCAGCTGCTGGTTTAAGATTCCCGCCTACACAAATACAGTACACTCCGGTTCACATGAATTTGTTGGCAATTGGAATTAGTACCTTACTACAAAAGGTCAGAAAGAAGTTACTCCAAAATACTCAACAAATAATTGCATTGAATGATGATAATGAGCCATACACAACAGGAAGATTGGTTGTTTACTGATTACTGTTGGGTTGGCAGTGGGAACAGTACAATTGGCAGTAGGATAGAAAAGAAAATCTGTCTTGGTTCCTTTTCAGATTGATGTTCAGGGATGTTCGGTGATTCTGGCTGGAATATTCATGTGTATGCACTTAAGATAAAGACTGAATTATGTTCAGCTGCTTGCTTCTCTCCCAGTCAAGCTTCCTGCCAAAGCTCACTGTGAAGGCTCAGGAAGCCTAATAACACAATTAATTTTAAAAGGGGAATAAACAATTATTTTTCCTGATAATCTTTTTCACAGAAAGTTTGGGTCTTCATAATGTTTAAAGTTAAAAAGACAAAATTCAAGTTCCAAATTCTATCCGAGATAGAAATTGATATAAAATATATAAAAATAAATATAAAACCCTTCATCAACTTGGGATTTCCTTGGGAAAGGACACGAGGTGCAGAGTTCTGGATGTTGGGAAGACTGACAAGAGTTGGTGTAGTCAAGACTAGATATGATGAAAGCGTGGATGAGTTTCAACGACTTAACGGGAAAGGCAGTGACGGAACCGTGTGATATTGCAGAGGTGAGGGGAAGGCAGAGTAGGGCATGTCATGGATGTGGGGTAGAATGGACAGCTGAGAGTCAAATATGATGCCAAGGTTCTGGACTGACTTAGTGAGGAGTGTGCATCCATGGATGGTGATGCTGTCAGCGCCTGCTGTGTGGAGGTGCTCACAGGAGCCAATCAAGAGGGATTGAGACCTGTTCACGTTCAACCATTGTTAATGTAGATCTTCAGCAGTGTGAGCCAACAGTAGAATCAAAAAAGTAGGTGTTAAAGGCAGGTTTAAAAGCAGGAAGGGTTAATTCAATGCTGATTCAATCCAACAACTAACTAACAGAAGGTGATAAGCACTCTTTGCAAATCATAGAAGGGAAATGTACTATTTTTTAAAGGTCAATGATTGTTTCAAATAACAGTTTTGTAATACATCAACAGAATCTCCACCTACTACACACAATTTTGGATGGCCTTTTTATGTGGAACTCAATCATGAAAATAAATTGCAAGCTACCCACAATTATCTTTCCTCCCCATCACCAGCACCGCTTTCTCCCATCTCCAACACATCGCCCATTTCCACCAATATCTCACCCCAAAAGTTGCCAAAACCCTATGCCTGGTCCCTAGTCCATGCCTGGTAAACAATATACTGCACTCTTGTCATATTTGACAAACTCATGTAAATGAAAATAAATTATTTCAGTATTATTGACATAATGCTGAAATATATTTTAAACACTAACAAATATGCAGATGGGTAAATTTACTAAGTGCCCCTTCAAAAGCGGCATGTCAAAAATTATCATTCATTGCACCCAGACTACCAATTCAAATTCCAGGAGAAATTTAGCAAAATAGTTTGACTTGTGGAATTTATGTGTGTAACAGAAAACATTGGTAAAAAAAAACGAATTTGGAATTGTACAATTGTAACTTTGAATTGTTTTTGATAAAAAAAAGCAGATGAATGCAACAAACAGTAGCCTGGATTATATCAAATTCATAATATGAGTCGGTAGTAGCATATTTGATACACAACCAGTGTAATTCGTGGATTCTGATGTGTAAAATAATGCTTAGAGAAATGTAAAACATAATGCATTACCTCTACAGTACCATTTTCAAGGCCGAAGGACCAATTTTCTGTACAGGTAGATCCCGCTCAACGAACGCCCGGTTAAAGAAAGTTCAAGGTTTTCTATTTGTAAGTTATCCGCTTAACAAAGGCTGCGTTCGCTACAGCGAATGTTTACATACACTTTAAATCTCGCGGGCTTCTTGTGCGCAGTTTCTCATGGGTAGCATCTCTCCAGTTGCCCCTGTAACACATGCTCAGTCTTTAGCGTTCTTCAGTTAAGCAGTGCAGTACAGCCCCTCCCATATGGGAGGAGCTTAAGCGGCAGGATGCTTCATGGCTTCAATAATACTAAGTCGAGGACTGCCTGTTGTTGTATTTACCAATATTTTAATATTTTATTGTTGGTATTTAAAGTTGTGTAGCCTTTAATAGCAGTTGTATCTACCTTAGGCCTTCGCTAGTACAGTTTGAGCCTCCTGAATCCGGCAACCTCGGGCCCATAGCCGAGCCCAGGTTTGGGTATTTCCGGATTTCGGAATACCAGAAGCGCATCACGTGTCCAGAGATGCCTGGGCCCAGGTTGCGATATTTCAGTGCGGTGACTGTGAAGACCTGGCCTGGAGCAGGTAGGATTGGCGTTTTTATTCTTGCAATTTTTGTCACATTCCAAATTCCGGATTCTGGCTGCTCAACCTGCACACTGAAAATGTTAGCGCTAGGAACTGCTAGGAACTAAACTGATTTTAGAGGGGAGGCTCGGGTCGGGGCGGCGTTTTGGCTGCGACCAAATACAGTAATACAGTTAAACTCTCGCTTAATGAAATTTTCACTTAACAAAAGGGGTTTTAAAGTCCCTAACCCATTCGTTAAGCGGGGTCTATCTGTATTAAAAAAAATAGGTGATCTGATGATCTGAGACTAGAATGCAATTTGACCCATGGATTATACAAAGTATCAATGTATTACAATGGTAGATTCCCAGATACTATTATTACACATGAAAAAGGGCAATTATTTATGATCAGAAATCCTGAAAAATACAATTGATATTTATAACCAACATGGACTAAAGTATATATATTTAAATGTTTAGAGGGCTAAAGAGAAAGGAAGAGTAAAGGAAGATACTGTGTGCTCTGTAATTGGTCTTCTGTGTCCTAATATTTTACATCAATAAGTAAAAAAATAACTTTTCAGGTGAAAGCTATTGTGCATCAGTCCTAGGCAATTAAAACTTCAGTGATCAACCCAAGGTGCCTTTATCTCATAAAAGCAATATCCCACATTTGTACTAGGCTCAATGTAATCTGTTTTGAAGTTCCCTCTCCCTCCAAATTTGAACATAGTTCCAATTATCACAGATTGAGAAATATTTCATAATACATGTATCTATTTACATACACTAATTGTAATCAGTATTTTGCTCATTGTATCCTCCATTTTGGGGAGTAAAGAGGCATGATTGCAAGTTTTTTTTATCTCATCAACAAATGTGTGAAATTTCCTGTTACTGTATTAAGACTCCCCTTGACTATCTGTGCCAGCATCAAACTGGCCCTGTACCACATGGGTTTGGCACATTCCCAAATGGTGAGAGGCTGGTTGCTTTTGGGGTTGTTTATTTTTTCGTAAGGTAGGCTGCTTCTTTCTTCTATCACTGTGATTTCCTGGTTCATTTGAACTTGACGATCCAGCAGCAACTTCATCCCCAGAGCAAGAGTGGTTTGAATGCAAATGAAGGAATCTAGAATCAACCGATTCATTGGCAAACTGAACACATCCATTTTCGGAATTCTTGGGGATCACTGTAGATGCACCTTCTTTAAAACAGACTTGATTTTCACTGTCAAGCTAAGGGGAAAAAATGGTATGAATAAATCTACTGCAATCAAAAAGGGATTTTGCAAATATTTGCAAAACAAAAAAAATAATAATTTTGTATCGTGGTTCTTCAAACTACAAACTATATAAGCACATCTAGATAAGTATAATTCAATAATATGTTGACATTTTTTCTTATTTGATTATAATGTAAATTAAATATATGAATATATACTCATATTAATAATAAAACATTATTATATTACAATATTATATTATTATTAGTACAAAACAATTACAGGAAGTTTAGCATATTTTCCCAAACCAGTTACAGTATGAGACTCATTATTTGTGGACAATCATGGTATTGAAACAAAATAGGGAAAGGTATATAGGTATGTGACCTACAGAAATCAAAAGGGCATTAACAGTCACTGTGCAGCCATCTGCTAGCAAAATCTAGTAAATAAGAAGTTTAACTAATTATAATTCATTTATAAATTAATTTAACTTTATATTTGGATATCAAACATCATTTTCAGATAAGCAAAAGAATATTCATTACTACTCAAGTAATGCTACTCAAACTACGAACGTTACATTGAAAATCCAAACTGAAATAACTTGACAACATTCAACACATATCCATAATTTTCTGATTGTCAAATTGGAACAGTTTCTGAGCTATTTCCTTATTTTTTTCATAAGATTTCAGGCGATACAAAGCTTAAAATAAAGGCTATTGTCTATCGAAGAAAATCCTGAACACATCCATTTTAGGAATTCTGAAGTCACAAGTAAACAATATATAAAAATACTGTATAATCAAAACACTGAAACTATTTACATCAGATTTTATATCATATATCTGGAATTTAACAAAAACTGCTCAAATAAGCTCCATGAGACGTTCTACCAACATAATTGATTTAGAAAATGAATCAATATTCAGATATTAATTATTATTGAATAATTAAATCACAAAGCATATTTACTTTTGCAACAAGGTTATCTATAAAACAGAATCAATTAATAATACTCCGTGCACTTGATATAACACTCCTTGCACTTGATATAACACTTTTCACATCTTCTAGACATCAAAAAGCGCTTCACAAAATATACTGTAAAGTCAATTGACTATATATTTCATGGGCGAAACTCGAAGCCAATTGCACACAGTAGTGTACCAGAAACAGTCATGGATTGAGTGAACAAATAGTTAAGTTTTTTTTTCTTTAGGAATTATTATTAGGTGTGTGGAGTAAAGAAAATTGTCCAAGGTTTCGCCCAGCGGGAATCAAACCCAGTTCTCTGCGAGGAGAGTGCTCTAACCACTAAGCTACAGGACTCCTGTATGTTGAATATGATCAAATACAGGTGAAAAAATTATAATTTTTTTAAAAGTGCATTAATAGGCTAAAGAAGGGTGATCTAAAAAAAAATATTTTGCTCAGTGTCCACCTGTGTTCTTGGTGGCCATACATCTCCAGTTGACACATCTTGTACTTTCTGATCATTACCACCTGTAGATGAAAATGGAGGTCGTCCCACAAGTCCAAAATCTGATTGGTCTATTCCTGCTATGGTGGCCAATTGTCCAAGGCTGCAAATACACAAAATAGTGTTGGGACAAAATAGAACACAACAGAACCATAGTCACAACAGTAGTATAGAAAATAATCTGTTGAACTATTTGATATCTCATTGTTCGAAACTGTAGTTTGCCCAGTTGAAATCTAAAATAATTAAAATAAAAATTCTGGTAAAACTACTGTGATTTTGAAGCACTGTATTGATCAGTATTGTGAACATTGGATTGATGGAGTGGTTTTAGGCAGGATTTAAATGTAGAGAATGAGCAAGACAAAGGGAGGGAGTTTGAGAGCTTAGTAGTGTAGTAGCTAAAAGCTCAACCACTGTTGGCAACAGGCCCGTGTTAGATAGGTGGAGGAGATAAGCAGAAGACAGGAGTAAGCAGTCACATACATAGGTGGGAGGTGCTGGGACATGAAGAAATTTATAGGTGAAGTGGAGGACACTGAAATCAATTAATTGCACAATTAAATATACAATTCCTGTAATTTTCTTTTTGTACATGATCAACAAGATCTATAAATTAGAACTCACTACGTCTCAAAAATTTAAACCACATAAAAGAATAGTTTAAGCAACAAAACACAGAAAATGAACTCTGGTACACCGTACCCAGCATCTTTTAGGAGATCTAAAAATGCATGAAATTTCTGGAAAGAGGCTTCGATGCTTTCCAGCACACCTTCATCTTCGAGAATGGTATTTGTCACTGAGTGTGTTTGCAGAGCCTCAGATATAGAAAGGTTGATGTTTCTAAGTCGCTTATTCTCAATTTCAAGCTATTAAAAGGCAAACAAAGAAAAAAAGAACTTAAGTTGAAAATAAATACACCTACTGTGACAATGTTTTCTAATTCATTTCCTGAATATATTGAGAGCATTTACTAATTTTTATTTCATATGGTGTTAGATTTTAAGCAAATCAGATTATGAATGTCATGTCTTTAATGCAGCAACATTTCAGTATTTTCTCTAAAAAACGAAATTGTTGAAACATTGTGTGAATACGTCAAGTGCTACCCAAATGGCATAAATCATTTCAAATTAGGAAACACCAAAAATATAATTGAAAGTAAATCACATTTCAGTGGTACGATAGAAATTAATTTAATTAATGTTCAGCTGTTTGCATTGGCCAATGATGCAGCAGTCCAATTGGGATTCAATAGACACTGGGTTTGTTTCCCATTTGTGGAATTGTGTGCAAAGTATCCAGTGGTGCAATTTTAATGGAGCAGCACTAAACCTACAGTGGAAGGCAAATTCACAATATTGTATCGGTATATACAGAAGACAGAGAGACACAGAAAGAAAGGAATACACAGATATATACAATTTTCTATACTTTCATAACTACACTCTGTTCATCCTGATTGGTCAGTAGAGAACTCTGTACTTTTAGTTTCAGGATTCAAAGCAGAGGCCAATTCGTGGTATATCACTAAGTTCAACTGCAATGAAAATTTCCTGTTTCACTGCTGTAGATTATATGTACAGTAGAAGCCAGTTTATCCGTGATTCAATGAACCGGCACTTCCGTATAACCTACACGCCATGAACCGGAACTTATCCGGAACAATAGCAGTGGGGCATTTGTAAATGCATAAATAATAACAGATAATAACAAAATATTGTATTGGTACTTACTGTTAAAACTACTCTCTTGCGCTTCTCACCTTTACTGGTAGATGCTGCGGTTGAAGCCATGATACTGTGGTTGATGTTTATAGTCCAGCGATTCGTTTTAAAATGGAGGATGCCAAGCGGGTGAAAAAAACGGTAGCGCGACTTTAAAGCCTTACCAGCGGCAAGCCAATAACCCTAGCTGATAACCTACATTGTTGCGCAAGTTCAGTATTTCGGTTTGCTGCTAGTAGAGTCTAGGGTTATTGGTTTGCCACTAGTAAAGTCTAGGGTTATCGGTTTGCCGCTAGAGTCTAGGGTTATCAGTTTGCCACGAGTAAGAATTTAAAGTCGCGCTGCCGTTTTTTTCACCCGCTTGGCTCCATTTTAAAAAGAATCGCTGCACTATAAACCTCAATCAGTAAAGGTGAAAAGTGCTAGAGAGTAGTTTTAACAATAAGTACCAATTCAATATTATGTTATTATCTGTTATTATTTAGTCTGGTGTGTATGGTGCGTGTTAAAAGAACATTAATTTTTTTGTGGTGGGTTTTCGACCATGGCTGCCCGAATATCCAGCAGCCGTTTTAACCGGCATTGGCCAGGTCCCGTGGGTGCCTTATAAACGGGCTTTTACTATAATATAAATAGTTGTCACAAAAATCAAGAAGGAACATATTCCCTGAAAATACCTCCTTGAATTTAGCATCAGCCCTTGCTCGTGCTCTCTTCTCCTCCTCTAGCTTCAACTGACATTCCTCCAGTTCCACCTGTTGCAGAATTAAGAAACACAAATTGATCTAACTAATGTATTCTGGATTGCTAATATCCATTTTGAACAAAACATATGACTGGTGTTCTGGGTTTATAGGTTAATGGTTTACAGATTGAATGGATATTCAATTTGGTCATACAATTATTGGAAAAATAAGGTTTAAATGAAAAGCAAGTAATACTTTCAACATTCCTGTATACAAAATATACCATGGTTTTACAAAAAAAAGTTGTTAAAACATAAGTGACAAAGAGGGAAACAAACAGCTGATTAATATTCAAACAAAAACTGAGGATTCATAGGATCTCAGTAATTATTTCAACAATGATAACATAACTAGTAATATTTAAAGACAACTTTTTAAAAATGTGGTGAAATTAAAATTTGAATGAATTAATATTTACTCACATTTTCAGTTTGAATTTCATTGGAAACATTACTTGGATGCAAGCAAAATGCTGACTTCTAAAGCTTCAAAATAAATTTCACAGGTAGAACCATTAATAGTTAAATACCTTTAATCGTTTATACTGCTTTACTGTAATCGGTTCTGATGACTCTCCACCAATCATTTCCATTGGTGGTTTTCTGGTTGAGATGGACTCTTCAGTTTCTGAAGAAGATGCACTCTCCAGTATTACCTTCAAATGGCTGCCAGTCTGCACTCAATCAGAACTGACAAATCAACTCAGACATTCATCTTATAAAGCATCAAGTACAAGTGGCAATGAAGGTAACCCCAATGACGGTATTACATTTTTATCTTAGCGAACTGCAAATTACTTTCTTCCATCAATAAAAGGAGATATTTGTCCCATCAATAAAAGTTAATTTGAAATGGGGGTCGGGGGTGGCGGGGTGGTGCTAGGTGAGTCTGCAGGGGTACAACTGAAGATAGCCTGGTTCATCGATAGGACTTGGAGGGGCAATTAAGTCACTGGGGATACATTTTCTTCCCACTCAGCTCCTGGAAATCCTGCAAGCCAAAACCTTAATTGGTAGAATGATATCCAATCTTCTGTATTTAATGAGGCAGACAGCAAGGATCTTCAATGAAGCAGAGCAAAAATGTCTACTGCTGCTAAATGAGCTTGTAAATGTCAAATCTCAAATTCTAATCTAACATTTTAGCTATGATTACTATATATTCTAATGATTACTGAGTTACCATAAAATGAAACATCATCAAGTTATTTGGGAAATTCCTGCCTGCCTGCCTGTCTCCCTCTCTGCCTCCCTCCCTCCCTGCCTGCTTCCCTCTCTCCCTCCCTACCTGTCTCTCCTGCCTCCCTTCTGCCGGCATTTTCATCGAAAATGCTTCCGGTTTTTTTCACCAAGAAAAGGTCAAAAGTGGGGGGTGTGCCTTATACACACCCCCCGCGTATAAGGCGCGAGTGCGCCTTATACGTGGGTATTTACGGTACTTGTCTCAACAGAAATACATTTTTTAATTAAAATTATTAGTCCTACATTTCCTCCCTCACAAGTCAATTTCATGATTTTAAGGTGATTTAAGATTATGCAACATTTGTTTGTTCTATATGAACTACGAACAATACAGCCAGAATATCAAGCCTCCTGCACTTCCCACGGTCAAACGCAATTAACCAGTCACCCAGAAGATATGACTGAAACATCCAACATGTTAGTCCTGGATTGTAACACATCGGATCCATAGCAGGAGCATTCGTATCAATAAATCACATTACTGAAGCGTCATATTCAAGAACAGTTTCAATACAATACTGAATAGCGATACTGCCTTGATCCAATTAAAAAGTCTAAGTAATCAAAAATTCTTTATTGTTTTAATGCATTGATGTTCACCTACAAACTGCAAAATCACTTTACAATTTTTAAATCAGTTTTGTTCAACAACAAATAACTTGTATTTACTTTGTGCAAACAGTATCCAGGAGCCCTGTACAATGGTGGATTTAAACACCAAGCATTGAGAAGAATAGGTAAACTTTAAAGTGTGAGTTCAAGAAAAGAGGGGTTAAGGTGGAGGGACTGAAGCAAGAGTTTCTGTGACTAAACGAGGTAGATGATGACATGACCTCTGATGGTGGCACGGGGAGGTCAGGCCTATGCTAGCTGATTGAAGGTGGTGGGTAGAGGAGCAGGGCAAGAGCAGATCAGAAATAGGGAGATGTTTGGTTATAGAGGGATTTGTAAGGGAGGGTGTGGATCTTGAGATCATTCCTTTCACATTAAGGTTGCATGCCAAATTAACTAACCTTTAGAAAAATACTATTACAATTCTTGTAAAAAAAATCTTGTTTTTCATCTTCAATTATCCTTGTCTCTACTTCCCTTCTCACTGTCTCTTTAATTTATGAGCTTTGATCTCTAATTTTACTAGGTAATTTTACAACTGGTTCCAAAATAAACCTAAAGAAATGCTCTGGAGCAGGCGAGACCCCAGCTAGTTCACACTTTTGCACACAATGAAAAGAGAGGAAGGAGCGATAGAATTAGTTGTTAATGAGTCCAATTGAAAATGAAGTCATTTCAAAATAAAATATAAACTGTAATGTTTAAAGTGAAGTAAATATCACTCCTTTCTCGTTTTTACTGAGCATTTGTGAGGCGCCACCTAGAAGTTGGAGACCTGTTCTAGAGGTCACAAATCAAATTTATACATGTTCCCCAATTCATTCTCCTTTTTCAAAGAAACTTTCATTTGGGGTATTCCACTATAGAGCATAACTATTATGTCAACTGCCCTGTGCCCATCCCAACAGTTAATAAACTCAAAATAGTATGATATCAATCTGCCATGTTAAACATGTTAAGCCTAACAAATCTAATATTAGTAACCATAACAGATGATATACTGTAGGTATCTTCAACAGTGAAAGAAAATAATATGAGAACTAGTGGTTTTGATTCAGTATAAATAAATGGTGCACATATATAACATAGGAACAAAGTTTTCTGCATATCAAAACAATTTTAATTTTGGTGTATATACATAATTAATTTAGACTGTTTGGAATGGAGTTTGGATAGCATAAATGTCTGATTAAAATACAAGAACTATTGTAATTTACTGTCACATCATTACCTGAATTTCCCTTTGGAGCTGTGGCTTGCATGGAGAAAAGTCTCTATTCAAAGTAAAAAAAAGTAGTGTGTTTAACATTCATTATGTGTAAAACTGAAACAAATAGTCCCAAACATAACAACCTTTGTCACCATAAATATTCTTATTTTATAGAGCATAAGCATTGAACTAGTTAGGCCTCGGCTGGAGTGCTGGGAAGGATGTCAATGCATTGGAGAAGAACCAAAGGAGATTTACCAGCATGGTACAGTAAAAGCCAGTTTATCCAGCACCCTCGGGACCTGGCCAATGCCGGTTAAAGCGCCTGCCGGATATTCGGCCGAAAGCGGCAAAAAAAAATTCAATGCATTTTTCCAGATAAATTCCGGTTAATTGAATGCAGACTTTTTTTTCCGCGATGCCGGTTAAATGGAAGTTGCAGTTGATTTCAAGTGTCATTTTGTTGTTGTTGTCTCCTCTACATTGGGGAGACCAAGCGCAGATTTGGTGACTGATTTGCCGAACACCTCTGTTCTGTCCACAAATACAACCCTGACTTACTGGTTTCATACCATTTCAACTCTCCTTCCCACTCACAGTCTGACCTCTCCATCCACGGTCTCCTACGTTGTTCCAATGAAATGCAGCACAAGCTCAAAGAACAGTATCTTATCCACCTGTTAGGGATCTTACAGCCCTCTGGCCGTAATATTGATTTCAACAATTTCAGGCCATAACAGCTCACCTCCCCTCTCTTCTGCAACCATCTGATCTGCCTGTTCTTTGCAAATTTCACCCCTGCTTTGTTTTAATGTTATTAACATCTCTTCTCTCCAGTTTTGTTGCAATTCCCCCTTCTGTTTCACAACATTAACACCTCTTTAACTCATCATCTCCTGCCCTCTACCCCATTTTCTCCTTTGTCTTCCAGGCCCTGCCTCCCCCCCTCTGTTAATCCTTAAAAGCCTCTCCCTCCCAACATACCCCAGTTATGACGACCAGTCGTGGACCCAAAACGTTGACTCACATTTCCTTTCTCCATAGATGCTGCCTGACCTGCTAAGTGTTCCCAGCAACTTCTGTTTTTGTTTCAGATTACCAGCATCTGCAGTATTTTGCGTTTTTTAAAAACTAGATTTATAGTTTTCAGATAACAGCACAAATAATAATATTTGTTTTAAATGACTTAAAACAAAATAAATGAATTTCATAAAGATTTGCATTTTATAAAAAGTGAACCAAATAAGCAAAGTTACCTGAATCTATGAGCACGTGCAGCAGTACGCCATGGCACATATCCTTCTGCACCTGGGGGCAGTGGTTCAGGAACAGCATCTGAATAAACATGATCACTCTTCCTACTGTCAGCTGTAAGTTTTCTTGCACCTATATAATAAATATTATTGAATGACCTATTATTCAGGAAATAGTAAAATAGCTGATGAAACAGCAAAACCATAGAAAATATTTAACTTCAACCAAGTTTTTCCCCAAAGTAACATTTTATTCATTTTCTGTATTAAAACGCACATGCTGTGAACAATACGCCTAGACGGGAGGACACAAGGGCTTGTCACAAAAGAATTTCGGGTGCTGAAGGACAATTTTTTGAAAAAATAGTAGGAGTGTCCTATTCACACAGTTGAGAGCTCGAGTAGCAAGATTGTTTATCACTTGAACCAACCTCCTACTATTCTAAGCACGTTTTATCAGTTTTCAGCAGAATTACCAGAAAATATGTCTTACTATTGTAGGATTCTGTGTTAAATTATATCTGTGTTAAATTATATCTGTGTTAAATTATATCTCAAATTATATTAGTGATATACATATATATGAGACATATGTAATCAATTTTACATGATAGGACTTGGTTGTGTTTCTTTGCAGAAGAAACAAAAAGACTGTTTATAAACAACAAAGTGTTTTCAGTCCTTATCAGTAATTTTCTATGGAGAAATGGACTGCAGCTGGAGAGGGAGCTGTATTGCATTTGTTTTTGCATAGGAACCATCTTGCAACGGACAATGTGCGAAAGGTCACCTAATGAACTGGATAAAGAGAGATCAATTCGAAAACTTATACTATTACTAACCTGAATTAACAAACATGCATCTTAATTATACAACACGTCAGTCCTTGCTTCAACCGCAGGGTCAGAAATTTAAATCAACCCATACACCATGTTGGAGATAATAACAACATTGATTTACATAGCACCCTCCATACCGGACGGCGTCTCAAAGTACTCCACAATAACGGATCCCGGGCCCGAGCCAGGAGAAGGCTTGGTGACCGAATGCGCGGTCGAAAAGAAAGGTCTTCAGCTGAGACCTGAAACTAGGAAGAGAGGGGGCAAGGTGAAAGGGAGTGAGGAAGGGAGTTCTAGAGGTTCGGGCATAATGACTGCCGATAGTGGAGCGGAGGATTCGAGGGACAAGGAGTAGACCAGAACCGGAGGAGCGAAGGCAACTGGTGCTGTGTTGGGGAAGAGAGGAGATCAGAGAGGTAGGGGGGGGGGTACAGAAGATAATCCTGTCTCAGAAAAGGAGAACAATTTAATCGATAAGAAAACCCAAGCTTTACTTCTGAAATAAATTGTCCACAGCGTTAGATTTATTGTTATTGAATTGAATATCATTCTCCATCAACAGTAAATAATGTAAATATTTCAACTATTACCAGTTTGTTTTCTTACCACTGTGCTTCCATATAACTGCAGCATTGAAGGAAGCAAGCAAATTAGTTTTGGTGATATAGACAGTATAAAATAGACGGTAAAATATATAATTTACAAATATCAATATGCAATAAACAAGAATAATGGCAACAACAATAAAGTTATACTTTTATAGCGCCTTTCACGTCAGTACGACATCCCAAGGTGCTGATAATAGTCAATATTCAATCATCAGACAACAAGCAACCCAGCATGCAACCTGGATACACACAGAAAAAGATGACTTTCTATAGTTCAAAAGCTCCAGTTCATTAAACTTTCAAGAAGCTATCTTTTTTGTAGGAACACAATATTTGAAACATGCAAAACAACAGATAAATGTATGACAAATTAAAGACGATAGTACAATTTCTTCTTGAATTTAATTTTATAAATAAATAAGGAGCACATGCATTACATTGATGAAAATAAATTTTAAGATGTAATGTGGAATCATGAAAAATCCTCAAATATAAAATGATAGTAGCATTAGCTTAAAAAATAGACAAATATTTTTTTTACCAATACGGATTGTAGCTTTTCCTTTCAAGTTATGCCCCAACAATATAGCTTTCCTTCGTGACATTTTTTTAGCGGGATTTCTGGAAGATATCGGTGATAACCATTTGTACTGTGATGGAGAAAGAAAAACGTAACAAGAGGACGAAAGTATATATATATTTTTTGCAAATTTAAATCATGCATCACGTAACATCACACAAGATGTTCAGGCAAGAAAGCCTATTCAATCTGATCCTCAGAATTCCCACCCGAACATCCTCTCATCAAGCAAATGTACTTCAGCAGTCCTGGCATCAACCTTCCTCTTGGTAACCTGTCCTCAATAATTACCTGCTGGGTACAAGAACTACTTTCTGGTCTCTATAATGATATTGCCCTATGCAGCCTTTACTATGCGCTCGATTGTTCTGCTGTCTCAATGCATCTAAAATTATTGTTCCATAATAATCCTAGCCTTTGATATTGTGCTTTTCGCATCTTCTAGACATCTCAAAGCGCTTCACAGAATATACTCCTGTGGCTCAGTGGTTAGAGCACTTGTCTTGCAAGCTGGGGAGACCAAGCTGGGGAGACCTGTGTTCGAATCCAGGCAGGTCAGGGCGGAACCTTGGGCAAGTTTCCTTACTCCACATGCCTAATAATAATCCCTCCAAAAAAAATCACAATAATAAAATTGGTCACTTCAATCCACTGTGTGTGGGACACTGCTGTGCGCAATTGGCTGCTGCGATTCGCCCACAAATATATATGCAGTCAATTCACTTTACAGTGTATTCTGTGAAGTGCTTTGGGACGTTGATAAAATGTGGAAAGCAATTGCAAATGCAAGGATTATTATTATTATTATTATACTCTAAAGTGAATTGACTATATTTTTGTAGACGAAACATGGCAGCCAAAGATTTCCCACTGGGCACAGCAGAGTCCCACAAACAGTCGTGAATTGACCAAATCTTTATTGTGTTTTTTTCTTGAAAGGTTATTATCAGGTGTGTGCACTAAGGAAACTTGCTCAAAGTTTTGCCCTGCCAGAAATAGAACCCAGGTCTCTCACTTGCGAGTTGAGTGTTCCATGCTTATTTTCTCAATCATACCCAAAATATTACAAATAAATATATATATATATATATATATATATGTATCACCCTCTGTATTGGCACAACTTCATCCAGTTTCAAGAAATGGAAGTTATGATTAGATACGTAATCACAATGCAAAGATCTTACCTCAGAATTCACTTCCTTTGCCTTCACTAACATTTTTTCAATAATGGATTTTGCTAAAACAGAATCTAGAGGCAAGTTAAAAACATTTACTTGATGAATAATTAATCAAATCACAGTATTGTGGATATAGTGTCACACTGAAATGAAAATTTATCTTCCAATAATATGAAATACTAAATGACTAAAGACAATTTCACTGTATAAAAAGGAGATAAGCAATAAACTATACAGGGGTTTTGATGATAATCCTTTCATTTAGTAGAATGACCTTGAACAACAATAAAATTAAATTTGTATAGCGTCTTTTATATGGGGAGGACTTCCCAAGGTGCTGGACCTGAACTGGGGTTGGGATCAGGGAGGATGGAGGGAAGGGAGGGGAAGTGGGGTGACTGGTGGCACAGTCGAAGAGGAAGGTCTTAAGGTGGGGCTTGGAAAGGGGGTTAGGGAGCGGGATGAGGCACAGGCATTGCGGGATGGAATTCCTAAGATTGGGGGCAGAGTGGCAGAGGCTCACCCACCAATAGTGGGTTCAGGAGACATGGAGCAGGCCGGAGCCTGCTGAGCAACCGGACAGGTTGGTAGGGGTTAAGGAGGTCGTAGTGGTAGGGCAATGCCACTGAGGGCTTTAAAGGTGAGGACCAGGATCTTACGTTGAATCCTCTGAGTGATTCTATACAATTCTGTAAAGAACAATTCTTTACAGTTGGACGTCAACAAGACCGAGATCCTCCTGATTGGCTTGTGCCAGAGCCTCTGCACCTCAGGCACAGGCAGCATCAGCATCCACAAATGCACTCCACCTCACCAAACCAGTCATGAACCTGGGTGTCCTGTTTGACCCTGCACTGTCCTTTCTTCTCCCATATCCATGTCATGACCAGTACTGCCTTCCACCACCCCATGCTTTGAAACTCCATCCCACAATCCCTTCACCTTGCTCCCTCCCTTGCCTTCTTCAAAGCCAATCTCAAAACCCTCCTATTTGACCAGGCCTTCAGCCGCCATCCCATCTCTCTGCCCTACCTCATCCAAACCTACCCCATCCTCCATGCTCAGGTCCTGACCTCTGACAGTTCAGCACCCTGGGAGGTCCTCCCAACTGAAAGTGCTCTGAAAATGTAAATCTACAAACATCTTAAATTCAAAACATGCTACTAGACATTGTCTGCAGTGTAATTACAAAAAATCCTGAAGATATGAGATTGATAAAAGGTAGGGTCCGGCGCTATATTGATATATTGCTAAAACCCGATATAATTTTCATATCGATATGCCGATATAGGCATTTCAAAAATATTAACATATCGAAAAAGTCGATATATCGAAAAAAAATCGGGATGTGCGCGCACTGAACTACAAGACCCAGAATGCTCATCTCTGTACACAATGCACAGACCGAGGTGCAAAGCCGCCATATTGTATTCATAGTACTTGAATACAATATACAGGTATGCAAGGGGTGGTGAGTCGGGGGGGGGGGGGGAGAGGGACGGCGGCGGGGGGGTGGGGAAGAGAGGGACGGCGGCGGGGCGTGGGAGTAGGGAGAGAGACGGGGTGGATGTGATAAGATACAGATAGATAGAGATGGGGGGGATGTGAGAGAGGAGAGAGACACAGACAGAAAAACACAGAGATGGAGAGAGTGAGTGTGGGAGACACAAAGAGAGAAACATATTTACCTCCTGAGGAGATAGGCCCCGAATGCGCGCGCACCCCGAATGCACGCGCGCTGTGCGCATTACGTAAACCCACAAAATATCGATATTTCGGTATATCTCAATATGAGCCCATCAATATATCTAAATCGGAAAATTTCCATATCGACGAACCCTAGTAAAAGGAAATACAAATACTGCAAATACTGATAATTTTGTCTTTAAGGTAAATATAATTTTTTTTCTTCTTCACCATTTGTTGTCTTTTGTTTGACTATCAGCAAATATACCAAATGTTAGCAGACATCCAAAACATTTTTAAAAAAAAGAATCATTAACCACACAACAGAAAATAGTTATGCATGAATACAAGGCATGAGTAATGTTATTTCTGGTACCAAACTCACCAATCAGTGGATTTTTTCTAACATCCAGAATGACGAGTGCAACATTGGATTGCAAAGCATCTTGCAAAGCTTTGGCTCCTATATCCGAAATTCCACAATGCTGCAGATCAAGTGCTGAAACAAATAACAGACATTCATTTTATGTCAAAATACTGTACTTAGCAACAATAAACACTTCAAATGTTTAACATCATTCACCAGCATTTGCCTCTAAAGCAAAACTAACATTTCTATATATAAATATTTATATGTGAATCTTCATAACAGTCTCCAATAAATTGTATTTTACAACAAAATTACTTCTAATCCTTAATCATTTAAATATAAAGATAGTATACATAACAATACAGAAAAGACAAGGGTTTGGGGAAAATCCAAAGGTCTTGAGATAGGCCTTGAAGGAGACAAGTGAGGGGGTAAGATCGAAGGGCTCCAGAAAGGCTAATGGTCTGATCTCCAATGGATGAGTGGGCAGGGAAGAGGGCATAAGAGCAACTTGGAACAATTACATCATAGTTGTATGTATTTAAAATAATCCACCCATTTAATATAGCACATTACCCAGTCATCAAGTTCTCAAAACACCTAAAAAGAATATTTACTATGCACATTTGACAAATATGGCAAACAATTTATGCACAATTTATGTGAATCATCAATGTTATTTGTGGGATTTTTGGTCAGGACATCAAGACAATGTCCTGAAACTCCTTTCTCCTCTATAATATATATACAGTAGAAGCCCGTTTATCCGTGACTTGATGCACCAGCACTTCTGATTACTGGCATGCCAAAAAAAAAGTCCCCATTTGATAAACCGGAACTTATCTGGAACAATAGCAGTGGAGCATTTGTAAATGCATAATAACATAATAACAGAATATTGTATTGGTACCCATCGTCAAACTACTCTCCCGCGCCCCCCACCCCCACTGGTAGACGCTGCGCTTGAAGCCATGATACTGCGGTTGAGGTTTACAGTCCAGCTACTCTCCCCAAAATGGAGCATGCCAAGCGGGCAAAAGAAACGGAGCGCATATAACTTCAAAGTCATACTAGCAGCAAGTCAATAATGCCAGCCGATAACCCACATTGTCACGAAGATGCAGTATTTTGGTTTGTCGCTAGTAGATTCTAGGGCTTCGGCTTGCAGCCAGTAAAGTCGCGCGGCTTTAAAATTGCGCTGTCGCCTCTTTCACCCACCCGGCGCCCCCCACTCAAAAAAGAATCGCCGGACCGTAAACCCCAATCAGTAAAGGTGAGAAGAGCAAGAGCTCCAACAACAATACCAATAAAATATCCTGCCATTATCTGCTACTACTTAAGTCTGGTGTGTATGGTGTGTGTTAAGAGAACTTTAATGTTTTTGTAGTGGGTTTTCGGTCGCTGACTGCCCAAATATCCGGCAGGCGCTTTAACCGGCATTAGGCAGGTCCCACAGATGCCAGATAAATGGGCTTCTACTGTATATATATATATACACAGTAAAAGCCTGTTTATCTGGCACCCTTGGGACCTGGCCAATGCCGGTTAAACTGCGAGCTGGATATTCGGGTGGCCAGCTGCTGAAAACCCAACACAAAATAAATTAACTTAAATTTTTTTAAAAAAAATTTAAACATACCATATTAATAATAGACTAAATAATAACAGAATATTGTATGGATACTTACCAATAAAGCAATAAATATTGATTACAGTCTATAAACACAGCACACAATCAAAGGGGTACTCTCTTTTTTTCCTTCCCTCTCTTTTACGCGCACACTCAGTCAGTCTGGCATCTCAATGGCTCCAAACCCATCCCCCCTCTACTCCTCTCATTTTCCATCTAAATTAATCAACTCACCCCTTCCTCTCTCTCTCTCCACCTCCCACTCCTCTCTTTCTCCTCCCCCTCGTCTTTCCCTTTCTTCCCCCCCGCCCTTTCCCCCTCTGCCCCTACCACCCCCACCCTCTCTCTCTCCTTGCTTCCCTCTCAAACCCGGAAGTGCACTACCAGCAGTATTCAGAGGTAATTGTACTGTACTCTGTGAGGGAAAAAACGGAAGTGCCATCTTCAGGCACTAGTAGCAGCATTCCGAAATACTGATCCAAGGGGAAAAAAATGCGCTATAGCGATTGTGCCGGATAAGATCCGGTTAATCCAATAGGGACCTTTTTTTTGAGGTGCTGGTTAAATGGAAGTTACGGTTGATTGGATCACAGATAAACAGGCTTTTACTGTATTAGCTCGCCTTGGGACGTCCTCCTGACGTGAAAGGCGCTATGCAAGTGTAATTTTGTTATTGTTGTAATAATAAACATTCTGCCCCCAAATTTATTTTGGTCATAGTGATAAAATGTTAAAAATGCAGAATTTTGGAGACTTGTTAAATTCAGACTTTGAAAACCATACATCTTCAATTCTTAAAATGCCTGGCTTTAAAATTTCTCCATATATCTTAGTAACATTGAAGAAATTTTGCAGGGAATGGCGGGGTATTGATTTATGCTATTGAAGTAAATTTTACCGGCAACCTATATTTTTCCACTTTATTGATAAAAAAGTGAGGAAATACAGAGGATAATCTAATAGAATATAGAAAGTAGATAGGAGAACTGAAGAAGGAAATAAGAGAGGCAAACAGATTTTATGGGAAAAGATTAGTGGATAACTGTAACTAGTGGATACTTTATAAGCATATCAAGAAAAAAGTTAGTCAAAGTTAAGGTGGGTCCAATTAGGGACCAAAGAGGAAATCTTCTTGTGGAGGCAGAGGGCATGGCTGACAGACATGTACTGAATGAGAACTTTATTGAAACAAGGTGGTGATGGAATCATTGAGATCATAACAATGGAACAATAGATAAAAATCTATTATTTTAACTGGGTATTAGATAAACAATACTCGCATTTGATAGACAGCCTTTTCATGTCATCAATAAGTCTCAAAACATGTTTTACTGTGAAGTGTAGTGACCGTGTATTTATCAGCAAACAAATCAATGCAGTAAGAGTCACTGCAACATGCACAACAAACCATTTATGCTATAAAAAGGGTATTATAACAGGACCACACTATATGTAGCAAACTTAACATTACACAGATAAATGACTTTCAGTTTAATGTACCTTTCAGCCACAGATCATCATTAAGGGCATCTGCAAAAGCAATAGCTCCATCATCACCAATCAATGCATTACAATTTATGGTAATGCGGCGCAAGCCATTCATACAATCAAAATCAGGATGCCTGTAACGAAGGCTCTCTGCCCAGACGTCACCATGCCTTCTTGTTGTTTGGTACTGTAAAGAACAAATCATTTATATTTAAATGCATAAAAATGAATCAAGATTTGAATGTACAACATTTATGTAAAATTAATCAGGTGCCCATCCATCATTGCTTTGAAATGTACTCCAGAGATTAAGTTAAAATCTTTATTCTCAGGCTCCATTCCTGCCAATCCTGCTCCACCTTACCACTGTGATCTCCTTCAACTGACCTGGCCACTCTCATTGCTCAGTATCCACTGGTCTCAGATTCTCAACCTCAGCCCTATTTGTCCCATTGTTGGCTGGTAGGCTTTTAGCTATTCTGCAATGACTCTCTGAAACTCCATCTCTGAGTCTCTCTGATTTGCTCCCTTACGCTTCTTATTCAAGGTACAAACATACCTCTTTGACTGTACCTGCGGTCATCTTTGCCCTCCCCCAACCCCCTCACATCCAATCTCCGGCTCGATTGCCCATCCAGCAAGAGTTTGGAGATGTCCTCCTGACATGAATGGTGCCATGTAAATAGTACTGAATATTGACTATGGAACAGAACTCCTAATTTGATATGAACATTTTGATATGAAAGATATTGAAATACTGTGTTTTTTTTAAAAACAGATAATAAGTGAGAAACAACAACAAAAATTACGTTTATAGAGTGCCTTTCACATTGGGAGGACGTCCCAAGGCACTGAAAGAGCAGTAACGACAACCTGCCTTAATTATGTTGGCCATGTGTTCTGCTCCACGCCATGTTAAATTGCAGCCCGTGAAGTTTACAGTTTTGATTGTTGCAGAATTCTTCACACTCTGACAGATGACTAATAAAAAAAACTTAGTTAGAAACATTATCTGACATCATTACGTAACATATTAGTATTACATTATGTAACAACTTATTTAACATAACGGAACTCACTTTCTAGTCCTTCATCTCCTATTGGACAGTATGCCAACAAAAGATTCTCCAGTGATTTTGTATTGGATAAACCCTAAAATGAATTGCAAAATAATTAATCAATAGAATTAATAAGGAATAAAAGTATAAAAACAATTACTGTATATCAAGTTCTACAATAACATGTTCTGAACTAAAAACAAATTAATTTCAGAAACATGTTTATTCAAAAATATATTTTCTTTCCTCCCTTTCCTTTGAAAAGACATCATACCGATGGAATTGTTTTTCAAGCCTCGTCAATGCCATTCTAATTGCTAGCTGGGAAGTCAGGAAAAAGAATCTGAAGTGACTGGCTTCTCTCAATTCTCCCTAAACACAAAAGTTTATATTGTTTTAAAGTTAAGTCATTTTGAGGCTGTAATCTTATTGTGTGCAGTAATGACTGTTTTAAACCACCTTGAGCTTTAATTTGTAGTTTATGACTACAAATAAACATTCTTCCGACATGAAAGGCACTATACAAATGTAATTTTGTTGTTGTTATTTTGATTTGACAGCCTCGCTTTTAAATTAGAACATTGTGGGTTCAAGCCATAAATACAGGCTGATAATCCAGTGAAGTGCTGGGAGTATTGAATTGCCAGAGATGCTGTCCTTTGGATAACATTTAAACCAAGGTACTGTCCACTTGTTCTGGTGACATTTCGGGTATTTTATAATGTGACCAGGCATTATATCTAATGCAAAGATTATGGTTAGAATTATTATCTACACCCCTCAGTTATATTATCCTTATAAATAGTGAGATATTTGAAGAGAGACATCAAATTAAAATCTATTACAAGTCCATAGATGATGAAATTTCCTTTCTATCAAACTGCATTTGATAGTTTTTTTTCAATCTAACCAAACAATCCCAGAACAAAAGTTCTACCAGATGAATTTACCACTTGTATGCTGACGATTGCTGTAAACATACACAAGATGTATGACAATGAATTTTACTCAAAATAGTTTTCAGATTGAAATATAGGAATGAACATTAATTTTCAACCTTAATGTTCAACTTTCACCAGTTATAATTGGTGAAAGTTGAAATTTTTTACTGCTTCTGGCAATGTCCCAATTCATAAAAAGTAACTTGTGACCAACTTGGCCCACGGCACCGCTAAACTTGGTGCCCCACAGATCACAGCCTATTTCACATTCGGTTTAACTCAACTTTATAAGTTGTTTAGCAGGCATTTCACAATCTGATCCTGAAATACTACAAAATAGTCAATACAATGAGCAGTAAATACTTTCAATCGCTTTTGAGATGTGGTAAGACTCTATATCAAATGCAAAGATTGGTATTATTTTTTAATCAAGGAGCGGCCTCAGATCGTTATAAGCAGCTTTGGACCTAAACATTTACGCGAAGCAGGCAGGAATGGGTTTCATCTGCTACCAGTTATCAATCAGCTAGGCCATTGCCAGAAGCAGAAAGTCTCACAAGATCATAATTTTCATTGATGTAAATAACAATTACTGATTTTCATGGAGATGTAACATTCCACATAATGTATTTTTTCTCACCTTTGATAATACCAACAGGTCTCTGTGCCTCAATGGCAATCCCTGCAGTTGAAGCGTTTTCAAACTCCTGGAAACACTCAGGCAATCTCTAACTGACTTACAGAGTCTGAATGTCAAATCTTTTGACCGAATAGCTGATATTCGTTTTCTGAAATATTGTTGATGTCTTTCATAACCTTTATCAAACAGAAAAGCACATCTACCTTAGCATGCAATTTTGAAACGTTCTTAAAAAGCTGTCTGTTTAGCTCAGATGTGTTAAACACTCGTTCAGGTGACACTCTAACCCTGCCATAAGTTTGTCGGTACTGGTAGAAAAAAATGGTCACAAGAAACTCTCCCAACCACAATTTGGACACACATCCCTTACCCATCGAATAATGGTTTCATCAGATGGAGGTAGCAGAGGTTAATCAGCAGTTATTTACTTACCAATTAAAATGCATACCAAGCTCAGGATATATAAACAAATGTTTCATGAAGTCAGAGCCAGAAAACACCTTCCAACAGCTTTTGTCTATGCAAACTCCCTCCTTGTTGGCTCTTCCCATCACAAGCTGAAGATCATCCTGAACTCTCCAGCTTGTGCACTCTCCCGCACCAATCTCCGCAACTACATCACTCCCACCCTTGGCCGGCGCATTGGCTCCCCACCCCCCAGAGGATTTAACTCAAGATCCTCGTCCTCACTTTCAATGCCATTCACAGCCTTGCCCCCTCCTATCTCCCCGACCTGGTGACTCCCCATGAACCTGCCCACCCTCTCCGTTCAGCGGGCTCCAGTCTGCTCACGTCCCCCGCCTGACACACCCTACCATCGGTGGCCGGGCTTTCAGCCTGTCTGCCCCCACTCTGGAACTCCATCCACAGTCCCTTCACCTCACATCCTCCCTTGCCTCCTTCAAGGCCGGTCTCAAGACCCTCCTCTTCGATCTTCGCCCTCCAACGCTCTCCATCCCCTCCCCCTTGCTCGGGCACCGACCCGACTGTTCAGAGCCTTAGGACATCTTCCCGACGTGAAAGGCGCTCTATAAATGTAATTTTGTGTTGTTGTTTTAATCGCGTTTCCTCATTACCTATTCAACAAACATCTGCCTTCAGTTTAATGGATGGACCTTTTCAGGATAACTTATGACATAGCCTCAAAAGACAATGCCACAAAAATGTGCCTTGCTATTGCACATCCAATTCTAGCAGAGGCAGAGCAATTATCAGCTTTCTTGTACAATAACTTGCACAAATATAGCGCCATCCACGCATGGTAGCTTGAAAAGAGTGCTATAGTACTAATAGCAGCACACAGGAACTTATTTCAATGGTTGCATTTTTGCAGAAACTAATTTCAGTGGTGACTATTTTCAAGGGAATTCATGCCAGTGATAGTCTTTGTTTAAGATGGAAACATAGCCTACCTTGCTTATCTGGCCACAAAGACCAATTGAGTTTGATTATTTGGTTTGATGCATAAAAACAAGATGGAAACAATTTATATGAGTTACACATGCTGAATTGCTGTAACATGCATACAAGAACTCAATCCAGGAATCGATACCGCATGTTTACCGATGAAGCTAACTAGGAAAGTGATCTTCAATAATAATTTCATAACCATAAACATTATGCTTTTGCATTTGAAAATGTGACTTGATTTTATCACTAAAACTCTTTCATTAGTTTCATTGTGTTTGCAGTATGCTTGTACAATCAAAATAAACTATCCCAAAGCATCCTGATCCTGTAACCGTACTCTTGGGTGAAAATCTCCTTTCACAATCAATTACTTTGAGGACTACTACAAATACTTGTGATATTTTTCCTCATAGTCAAAATCAATAATCTGGCCTGCGATAATTAAATGCCTTTTCTACATACCTTAGCTTCATATTGCTGGAATAATTATTTAAGCAATAAATTAGAGAAATTGTATGGATTTTATATGTACTAGCTATGGAGAAGCAATAATAATAATCCTTGCATTTGATATAGTGCTTTCACGTCTCCTAGATGTCTCAAAGCACTTCACAGAATATACTCTAACGTGAATGACCTGCATATATGTGGGCGAAACGTGGCAGCCAATTACACAAACAGTCGTGGATTGAAATGACCAATTATTTTTTTTTGGGGGGGTGGATTATTATCAGGCATGTGGAGTAAAGAAACTTGCCCAAAGTTTCGTCCACCCAGGAATCAAACCCAGGTTTCTCGCTTGTACTTGAGCGATTCCACGGTAATGGGATACATTGAGCAAGTCAAAATATGCCTGCCATTTTCTGAGAAAGGGTGGATTATTTCTTTTTCAAAGCATGAAAATCATAGATAACATACTCTCAAGAGATAGAAAAGATAACTTTGCCTTAAAATTAGCTTTATTTTTTAAATGCTAATAAATTAAAGATCATGTCCACCCTATCTAGAGACCTCTAAAACGTGACACGGCAAACAAGGCTGCTTTTGAAACCAATTTCAGATCATATCTTTAACTCTCACTATCATTAAATATAACTAAATCCATAAATCAATAGTTAAGACAGAAAGCTGATAGGCTTTTGTGTCATTGAAGATCTTGATTATATTTGTTTTTTCCAGTTAACAAAATGCTGCACACGCATAACCCCGTCTGTCCAAAAAGTTACGACTGTTGAAGATGAGATTTCAGGTTAAAACATTTTTTATTCTATTTTGCTCTCAATTAATAATGTAATTAAGTAACTACTTCGTGGTTAGATTTATTTTGGTAAGGTTGAAGATCGCTTATCTCTGCGACATTTTGAAAATTCAACCATGACTTTCTGTCCTCTAATTGCTACGTTCGTAATTACTATGGAAACGCAGCTAGGAACTCCCAGAATTATGTTTTTAAGAAAAAAATGGTCGCACAGCCTCGTGTTCGGTAAACCGGAAGCAGCAAAATTAGCATTAGCGGTCGGCATTGCTGCTACACATGGTTTAGGTGAATGAGTTACCTGTCCGTCTGCGGTGTTACGCACGTTGCCACGGTTACAAACAAGACCTATTCAGTTAAATTGTGATTAAATTGGGCGGAAGATTTGTTTCCTGCAGCTGTATTATCAAATAAGGTTCGTTTTTATATTATTACTACCGATTTTGATTGAGATTTTGTGAACAACTGCAGGGGTATTTCTAGGGATCTCCACGGGGACAAACACCCGGTAGATTAGGACTAATCAGCTGTTTTGCAGTGTTACAATGCATGGGGTGGGAGCTCCTGTGGCTCAGTGGTTAGAGCACTTGTCTTGCAAGCTGGGGAGACCAAGCTGGGGAGACCTGTGTTCGAATCCAGGCAGGTCAGGGCGAAACCTTGGGCAAGTTTCCTTACTCCACACGCCTAATAATAATCCCTCCAAAAAAAACCACAATAATAAAATTGGTCATTTCAATCCCTGACTGTGTGTGGGACACTGCTGTGCGCAATTGGCTGCCGCGATTCGCCCACAAGTATATACAGTCAATTCACTTTACAGTATATTATGTAAAGCGCTTTGGGACGTTGATAAGATGTGGAAAGCGCTATATCAAATGCAAGGATTATTATTATTATATTATTGTTATTTTCCTAAACAAAGGGTTTGAAATGAACTCCTAAAATTCGGTTTGGTATCTTACCCATTTCTGCAACATTTGGCTGATGATAACTTCTAACCGCAAGAACGGATAGATGGTTGTTAATACTGATCGTGCTGAGAATAGGCTCCCAGTCAGAAAGCTTGATGCGATCACCATTAATGTCCAAAGCATCTTGACTTAAATTCGCCTTTACCGCTTGCAATGGCACCAGGTCCCGAAGAGCACACAGGTACTCATAATGTGATTGAAAATTCGACGACCCTCCACGACGTAACTTGATTGTTTCAATCATTTCTTACAACGCCAAGCTGTGGACAGGGGAGGGAGGGAGGGAGGAAAAAAGAAGCCTTTTTTTTAAAATAAAAAAAAAATTATTGAAGGTTTCCGAAAGAAAGAAAACAATATGAAAAAGACCCGAGGAGATTAAATATCCATCTTGTATGTACAGTTTTTTTTCCAAATAAAAAAGAAATGAAAAGAGTCCTGCAATCCTCCACATCAATAACATTGGCCAGTTCATCTTTGACAGAGGAGTCAGATGTGTTTCAGACTGAGGGGGGGGGGGGGAAACAATCATGAAATTAGCATTCACGTGAACACAGATGTTACATGAATGCCAGGCGAGGAGGGCATTCATTTCTCTCTGAAGAAAATATGATTATAGAAAAGAGAGGTGGGTGTGTGTGTGTGTGGGGGGGGGGGGGGTTACCCAGCTGCTGTGGGTATTAACCCCTAACCCCATCCTCAACCCCCCCCACCCATCCCTCCCACATCTCTCTCTCTCTCTCTGTGTGTGAAACCATCCAGGTGACGGTTAACTCCCACCCTCTCCAGGATGAGTTATGATGGACTCAGACCCAGACCCTCCCCCCCCCCCCCCCCCACTCTTTCTCAACAACACAGTTCATTGATACAGCAGCACCCTCCATATCGGGAGGTTTAGGACCATTCAAAGGTTAGGATGGACTCGCTGACCCCCGGACTCACTGTCTGTGAAGCCTCTTTCTGGGTCTCTTCTCTCTCTGGCGCTCCCGGGTTCTCCTACTGTGTGTCTCTCTCAGCGTCTCTCTCTCTCTTTCTCTCTGTACCTGTCTCTCTCAACGTACGTCTCTCTCTGTGTCTCCCTCTCTCTCCCTGTGTGTATCCCTGTGTGTGTGTGTGTGTCTCCGCCTCGCTTTGACTCCGCGCTCTCCGCCGTTTCCTTGGTTTCCAACGGTTCAAACCGCCCCTCAAGATGGCGGCGGCGCGTGCGCAGTCCGCCCCGGAGCCCCAGTGGTTCAGTTCAGCCTGACCCCCATGTTGTACTGTATTCTGGTACATTCCACATAGACAGTGGATAATGTCCTATATGGAGTGGTTGACTGTAATATAGTACAACAACAACAACAAAATCACACTTGTATAATATAGAAGTATATTCTAGAAAGAAAGTGTGATTAATTATAATGTCATGCACTATATGTGTTTTCAGTCACAAAAATAATCACCTCCATGAAACCCACCACGTGTTCACTGGACCCCATCCCCACCCCCCTCCTCCGCACCCAACTCCACCCTCTGGCCCCGCTCATCTCTGACACCATCAACCTTTCCCTCTCCTCAGGCACCGTCCCTACCTCCCGTAAAACAGCCACCATCACCCCTATCCTGAAGAAACCTTCCCTTGATGCGTCGCAGCCATCAAGCTACCAACCCATCTCCAACCTCCCGTTTTTATCCAAGGTCCTTGAAAGAGTGGTTGCCTCCCAGCTCCGCTCTTTCCTCTCAACTCACTCACTCCCTGAACCCCTCCAATCAGGTTTCCGCCCTGTTCACAGCACGGAAACTGCCCTGGTTAAGGTCACAAACGACATCCTAACCGCCTGCGACCAGGGCTCCCTCTGCCTCCTCGTCCTCCTTGACCTGTCTGCTGCGTTCGACACAGTCGATCACACCATCCTCCTCCAACGTCTTTCCTCCCATCTCAACCTTCAAGGCACAGTCCTTGACTGGTTCCATTCCTACTTGACCCACTGCCTACATTTTGTATCTTCCAACGATTTCTCCTCAAATCTTCGCACACCTTTTCATGGTGTCCCTCAGGGCTCTGTCCTCGGCCCCCTCCTTTTCACCATTTACACGCTCACTCTGGGCGATGTCATCCGCAAACATGCGGTAAATATCCACATGTATGCGGACGACACCCAACTGTACCTTTCCGCCTCATCCCTCAAGCTCCAGACCACCGATGTTCTGACAGCATGTCTGTCCGACATTGAGTCCTGGACGAGGGACAACTTCCTCCAATTGAACGTGAGCAAGACCGAGGCCCTCCTGATTGGCTCAAGCCAGCGCCTCCGCACATCGGGCGCTGCCAGCCTCAACATACAAGGCTGTACTCTCCACCTCACAAAGCCAATCAGGAACCTCGGCATCACGTTCGACCATAAACTCTCCTTCCTCCCCCACATCCGTGCCTTGACCGGCACCGCTTATTTCCACCTGCGCAACATTGCCAGGCTCCGCAATTATCTCACCCCCCGCGCTGCCGAAACACTCGTGCACGCGTACATCACCTCACGGCTGGACTAGGGAAACTCCCTCCTCGTCGGCCTCCCCAGCTCCTCTATTCACAGGCTGCAGGTCATCCAAAACTCTGCAGCCCGTGTACTATCCCGCACCCGCCTCCGTGAGCACATAACCTCCACCCTCGCCCATCTCCACTGGCTCCCCATCCTCCAGAGGATCGAGTTCAAAATCCTCGTCCTCACCTTCAAGGCCTTACATGGCCTTGCCCCGCCCTATTTATCCGACTTACTCACTCCCTATAAGCCCATCCGGACCCTCCGTTCAGCAGGACTTGGCCTGCTCCAAGCCCTCCGCCCGAACCGCCCCACCATCGGAGGCCGGGCCTTCAGTTTCTCCGCTCCCACCTTATGGAATTCCATCCCCCAATCCCTCTGCCTTGTTTTCTCCCTTTCCTCTTTCAAGGCCGGTTTGAAGACTTTCCTCTTCGACCGTGCCTTTTGTTCCCCCCCAAACCTTTCGACCTCCCCTACATGTTTCACCCCATCCCGAACACTCCCCTCCCAGCTTGGGTCACACGCCTCCTATGCAACGCCTTGGGACGTCCTCCCGACGTGAAAGGCGCTTTATAAGTTTAAATTGTTGTTGTTGTTGTTGTTTGTAATGTAGAAATTGCATTGTGTCTTGAATTGAGCAGTTAATTATTATGTAAACAAATTCTCCCACAAAGTATATAGTCAATTCATTTTACAGAATAGTATGTGGAACACTTTGAGACATCTTAATGACACAATAAGGCGCAATATATGCAAGGATTATTATAAATTATAATATAATCCAAAATAGAAGTACAAATTGGATAGTATTGAGTGGTCAATTATAATATACTACAATATATAAATGTAAATTGTATTTAAGTGGATAATTAAATAATTAATACAATTCAAAAATCCTTGCAGTAGCTCCATGATAATTTTTTAAAATATTAATGTGTTCTTAGAACCTGCTCTATAACCTGCTCAGTGGTTAGAGCACTGGCCTTACAAGCGTGAGAAGTGTTCGCATTCAGGCAGGGCGAGACCTTGGAGCAAGTTTCCTTTCTCCACACACCTATTAATCCCTCAAAAAACCTATAATAATTTGGTCATTTCAATCCACGGCTGATTGTGGGACACTGTTGTGCGCAATTGGCTGCCGCGGTTCGCCCACAAATATACAAGCAATTCACTCTACAGTATATTCTATGAAGCGCTTTGAGACATTTAGAATGTCAAATGCAAGAATTACTATTATTATTATAGCTATTGTGCTTACTATAACACGTCCTCCAATAACAACTTGCCCTACAATAACACAAAACACTTAGTCACCCTAACATATAGTATATTCTATGACGTGTTTTGAGAAATCCTCCATCATCCGATACCGTTCCCATCCCCCTCAAAACAACCACAATAGACCCTATCCTAAAGAAACCTTCCCTGGATGCATCCATGCTCTCCAATTACCGGCCCATCTCCAACCTCCCTTTTCTTTCCAAATTCCTTGAAAGAGTTGTTGCTTCTCAGCTTCGCTCTTTCCTCTCCTCCCACTCCCTCCATGAGACCCTCCAGTTGGGTTTCCGTGCTGCTCATAGCATAGAAACTGCTCTGGTCAAGGTAACAAATGACATCCTTTCCATCTGTGACCAGGGCTCTCTCTGCCTCCTCATCCTCCTTGACTTCTCTGCCACCTTTTGACACTGTGGACCACTCAGTCCTCATTCGCTGCCTCTCTCATCTCAACCTTCAAGGTTCTATCCTTGGCTGGTTCAGGTCCTACCTCTCACACTGTCTCCACTTTGTCACCGTCAATGGTTTCTCTTCCAGCCCTTGCACCATCTCGTGTGGGGTTCCTCAGGGTGTCCTCGGTCCCCTCCTCTTCAACCTCTCCATGATCCCTCTTAGTGGCATCATCTGCAGACATGGGATAAATTTCCACAACTCTAGCTCTCTGCCTCCACCCTCAATTCCAGGACTACTGGTGTCCTGACAGACTGCCTATCAGACATCGTCCTGGATGAGAGTCAACTTTCTGCAGCTGAAAGTCAGCAAAACCGAGGCCCACCTGATTGGCTCGTGCCAGCGCCTCTGCACCTCAGACACTGGCAGCATCAGCATCCATGGGTGCAAACTCCACCTCACCAAACCAGTCAGGAACTTGGGTGTCTTGTTTGATCCTGAACTGTCCTTTCTCCCCCATATTGTGCCATGACCATCACTGCTTTCCACCACCTCTGCAATATCACCCATCTCCGGCATTGCCCCACCCCTCAGGCCCTAAAACCCTTATACACACGTTTGTCACCTCAAGGCTCAACTACGGCAATTCCCTACTTGTCACCACTGGCTCCCCATCCCTCAGAGGATAGAATTCAAGGCCTTTCCCCCTCCTACCTCTCTGACCCGCTGACCCCCTTCCAAGCTCTCCACTTCCTCCGTTCAGCAGCCTCGGCCTGCTCTATGCTCTATGTCTCCTACCTATACTTCCTATGTCTTCCTCTCTGCCCTCTCTCATTCCAACCCTGTCCTCCACCCCTACACCACATGCTCGGGTCCTGACCCCTGACTATCCAGTACCTTGGGACGTCCTCCCGACATCTGAGAAGGTGGTCTCAAGGCAAAGAATTTTCCAGGGATTTCAATCCATCAGACTTTGGCAATGAGACTGATAAAATAGGCAGACAAGAGGCACAAGATATTTGTATGGAGAAATGCCAAGTGCTGCATTTGGGGAGGAAGAATGAGGAGAGACAATAGAAGCTAGATGGGAGAACCTTAAAGGGGGTGAAGGAACAGAGAGACCTGGGAGTTCATGGAAGTAAATCTTTGAAGGTAGTAGGACAGGTAGATAATGCTATTAAAAAAGCATACCGAAAACAAGACTTTATAAATACAGGCATAAAATCTAAAAGTCAGGAAGTTATGATGAACCTTTATAGAACACTAATTTGGCCTCAGCTGGAGTACTGTATGGGTATTCAGTTTTGGGCATCTCAGTTTCGGAAGGATGTCAAGGTATTGGAGAGGGTGCAAAGGAGATTTACCAGGATGGCACCAGAAATGAGAGGCTGCGGTTATCAGAGAGGCTAGAGAAACTAAGATTATTCTCATTGAAGCAGAGACAGTTAAGAGGATACTTTAATGGAAGTTTTCAAAATTATAAAGGGATTTGATAGGGTGAACAAGATAAAAATGGTTTCCACTGGCGAATGGGTTGGTAACCTGACAACACCGATTTAAATAGTTGTTAAAAGAAACAGAGGGGAGGTGGAGATATTTTTTCACAAAGTGAGTTGTTCGGATCTGAAATGCATTGCCTGAAAGGGAAGCCGATTTGATAACAATGTTTAAAAGGGAAGTAGATATTTAGTCGGGGAGGACAAATTTGCAAGGCTTGGGGAGAGCGCGAGTAGTGATTTGGACATCCTTTTTCAAAGAGCCGGCACAGACACAATGGGCCGAATAGCTTCCCTCTGAACTGTATAATTATTGGATTCTATGAATGGTGGGATGTGAATGTACCTCAAATACCAATGTGATGAAATTGCAAGTCACACTGAGGTTTTGAGAAGCTTTCATTCTCCAGTTGGGAGAAAAAAACTTGCAGTTATGTACAAACAGAGTGGGTTAACCTCCCAATTTCCCTTTCAGTACTTGGTACAACTTGAGGAAACAGCTGCACCAAATGAGCCAGAACTGAGAGCTAACAATAATAATTAGGAGCAGGCAATATGGATGTTTTCCTTCCTTCTCTTCACAGGTCACTGAGGTTAATTCTTGTACTTCACTCCCTTGTGATCGGTTATGGAAGATTAAAATTCCGAGGATACTAGCTTTTGAAGTGTTGGGACGTCCTCCCTACATGAAAGGCGCTCTATAAATGTAATTTTGTTGTTGTTGTTTAATTAACCGGCTTCGTACCCTTCAAAGCATATGAAAAAAATAAAAACAAAAGTGAGAGAAGATTCAGAGGGAAATGGAGACATCCAAAATTCAATTTTAAGATCACTGTATACATTTTCTGACAATCATAATTATCTGATTGAAAATGTATAAACACAGAATCAAAAACAGAAATCGATGGGAACACTCAGCAAGTCAGGCAGCATCTATGGAGAAAGGAAAATGAGTCAACGTTTCGGGTGCACGACCCTTCGTCAGTACCTGAAAATATAAACATAGAGTTGTTTTGTTTCAATTGTTCTAATTTATTTCAAGAAACACCAGAATGATATAAAAAATATATATTCTTAACGACAGTACTGTATATTGTATGCTATTAGGAGTCCTGTGGTTGGAACACTTGCCTCACAAGCGAGACTCCTCGGTTCGATTGGCGGCAGGGTGAAACAATGTGCGAGTTTCCTTATTCCACACACATTCCTTTGTTTACCTAGCAATAAGTAGGAACCTGCTTACTAGTCAATTGGCGGATCACTTTTCCGCAGGTAATAATTTCTTCAAAGAAAATAATAACTCGTGGAGTCCTGTAGCTCAACGGTTAGAGCACTCGCCTTGCAAGTTTTCGACCAGTGTTCAAATCCAAGCATGTCAGAACCAAATCTTGGGCAAGTCTTCTCACTCCTCACAAAAAAACACAAAAAGAAATTTGGTTATTTCAATCCACGACTGTTTGTGGGACACTGCTGTGCTCAATTGGCTGCCGCATTTCGCCCATATAAATACAAACATATATATAGACAATTCACTTTACAGTATATTCTGTGAAGAGCTTTGAGAGGTCAAGAAGACGTGAAAGGCGCTTTATCAAAATGCAAGGATTATTATTATAAATTGGTCACTTCAATTCATGACTGTTTGTGGGACACTGCTATGTGCAATTGGCTGCCACATTTTGCCCACAAAATATACAGTCAATTCACTTTACATTATATTCTATGAAGAGCTTTGAGACGTCTCAAAGAAATGATAAACTGTATTATCAAATGCAAGGATTATTATTATATGGATTTTAATTTTTGAGAATATTGTTCCTGGATTTAACATATTTTTTCAATATTTGTTCACGTCTTGTTTAGAAGATAAAAGAATTCAGTAAGGTTAAAAAAAAGATGCTCCCAAAAGATGCCAAAAAGAGCAAAGATTGTTACTGTAAAATAATAATCCTTACATTTAATAGAGCATTTTATCAAATTGAAATGTTTCAAACTATTTCAAATTGTTTCAGTGTAATGTAGTGGCTGTGCAATTGTAGGCAGTTAAGATGTTTAACTCAAGTTTTGTCCGCCTTTTTGAGTGGATATTAAAGATCCTATGGCACCATTCAAAAAGTGAAGAGAGTTTCTCCCAGTGTCCTGGCAAATAATTCTCCTAAAAATAGTCATTCACTTCAGAATTGTTTTTGTGCACAAATTGACAATTGCATTCATCTGCAAAAAAAACCTAGTCATAACACCCTACAGAAAGCCAATGTGAAGAACATTAAGATGTTTTGAAGTGATATGATGCTTTATCAAAGCAAGGATTAATTATTATTCTCCGAATTGTAATATGGCCACTGCCACAAGGTGGCAGGAATACAAGCAAAATAAACCCCTGTAAATGGGACGGAGACAGTTTTTCAACAGATTCCGATGCACCCAAAAAATCTCTTCTTTGAAATGCACATGCTTTCAGACGTTTAAAAAACTCTGCAATTTGTTTATTAATGTGGATAATCTTCCATTTGAATTACCTGCAACGACCAAGAATGGATAAAATACACATAAATTGAATACAGATTTGTATAAAACCTATGACACGTATGCATGTGGATGAGAACATACAAGTCTGATCCTGTGCATTCCAGGTTTTCATGATATCATTAGGAACAACAACAAACTGTATTTATTTAGCTCATTTTGCATCGGGTTGACACCTCAAGGTGCAGGACAGTTAAGAGTTTGCATCTGAGCTGGGAGTTGGAGTCAATGGGGTGGGGGCCAAGAGGGATCAGATAGGCAGGATAACCAAAGGTCAAAGAGAATGGTCATGAGAATGGAAGGGAAGCAGGTAAGGGAGGGGAAGAAAGCCTGAAGACTCAACCAGTGATGTTGGGACAGGCAGGGTGGGGCAGATACGTATTAGTGGGTACTAAGTACTGGCCAGTAGTAAGGTACGTATTAGTGGGTTGCAGCAGTAGGTAGGGGGCAAGACCATGGAAGGCTTTGAAAATGAAAATGAGGATCTAAAAGCAGATCTTCTGTGGGGATTGAGAGCCAGTGTAACTGGGCGAAAATGGGGCTGATCGGAGTGTGGTGCTGGAGAGGACATAAGCTGTAGAGTCCTATATAATATGCAGGTTATGGAAGGACAAATTGGGAAATCTGGGAAGCAAAGATTTAATATCGGTAAACATGGACATGGTGGAAACATGGATGAGGGAGTCGGTGAATTGAGGGGAGAAGTAGTGAGAGAGCTGGGAAATGTTGTGGAAGTGGAGGACGGCAGAATGAGTAATGACACAGATATGGAGCTTTTGGGAGAGTTGAGTGTGTCATACCACGTAATTAGAATCATAGAATATTAAGGCACATTTGGCCCATTGAGTCTGTGCCGGCTCTTTCAAAATTATATTAAATCAGAATTTAGTTTGTATTAAACATTAAATCAGAAATCTAAATTTCATGACAGAGTAATTACCTTGCATTTATTTTATCTTTACAATTACAGTATTCGGTATGAAACATGCCATTCTTTGTCATTTAAACACCCTGCACATTGTTGGGTGCAAGTACAAGTGTCTAATATTATTAGGAGCTCCAGAAATCATGAGTACAATGTTATTTTAAGTAATGACATCAGTGATGTCACCCATGTGACTACTCTCTCCGTCAAGGTTTATGCAATAATAATAATTCTTGCATTCGATATAGTGGATACCATTGCATAGATATTTGTGGGCGAAATGTGACAGCCAATTGCACTAGTAGTGTACCACAAACAGTCATGATTGAAGTGACTAATTTATTATTGCAATTTTTTGCTGAGGCATTATTATTAGGCAAGTAGAGTAAGGAACCTTGAAGAATTTTAAATTTGATGCTTGACATCGGTAGTATATTTTTGTTCACTGTTCCTATTTTGTTAGTATCATACTTTCTTGTGCTACTTTACAAATTTTCCATCACTGGAAAAAGATTTGTCCTCAATCTTTTCCAAAACTGTATTCTGTCTCTTCATTGGCAATATCAACTAATCCAGCCGTGTTGTCACATACTAGCCTTAAAGATATAGCCATCACATTTATGTCTATATTTGCTAACCAGGATAAATGCCTTCTACACCTCTTAAGAAATGTGACCTGAATTCATACATTTAGAACTGCTTTAGAACATTTAGAACATGTTATCTATTTGATATTAATAATAATCCTTGCATTTGATATAGCACTTTTCACATCTTATCAACATCTCAAAGAGCTTGTATTGTATTATATTGTATTTAAACGTGAAATGTTATGCTTGAATTTCTAAACTGTCTTTTTACAGGATAGAGAATTTAAACCAATTATATTTTTACAATTGGCAAGGAGCCAGTCAGACACATGGGGTACGTGTAATAATGCTTATTTCAAGGTAGTCAACCTTTTACCAGAGAATTGATTGTTTTGCTACACATTTATAAGGTCTTTCTCTCCCTAGTTGTGCTTTCTTATGTATCATATGTTAACCATTTGTGAATGTGAAAATTAGCTATACATTGGGATGAAAAGACCGGAGCCCGCTGAACAACTCCAAAGTTACTGAACAAATAACAACCCCTCAGGCATCCCCCCAGGCATCCTCAATCTTCACTTTACTTCAATTTAAACGCAAAGTGCGAGGAGGTCATGGACTTCTTCTCGTCCAAAATTCGAAACATCCACCAGGCAGTATCATCCTCCTGCCTTTCGTCGCCCACCACTACTCCCTTTCTGCCCCACTCACTCTCCCCATCATCGGCTCCTACCTCAACCCCCTTCCTACACTCCTTCTCCCCCATCTCTCCTTCCTCCCTCTCACGCACCATCACCTCCATGAAGCCCACCACCTGCTGCCTCAACCCTCTCCCCACCAACCTACTGCTCACCCAGCTCCCCTTCCTCTGCCCACTGCTGGCTGACATCATCAACCAGCCCCTCTCCACAGGATCAGTCCCTGCCCCACTCAAAATTGCTGCCATCACCCCACTCCTTAAAAAACCTTCTCTTGAGCCCTTAAACCCTAGCCAATACCACCCTATCTCAAACCTGCCCTTCCTTTCCAAAGCACTCAAACGCATTGTTGCAAATCAACTCCGGGCCACCTTTCCTCCCACTCCCTCTTCAAACCCCTCCAGTCCGGTTTCTGCCCTGCCCATAGTATGGAGACAGTGCTTGTGAAAATCACAAACGGTGTCCTCTCTATCTGTGACCAGGGCTCCCTCTGCCTCCTTATCGTCCTGGACCTGTCCACTGCATTCAACACAGTTGACCATTCCGTCCTCCTCCACCGCCTTTTCCTCCGTCATCCACCTCAGTGGGACCGCACTCGCCTGGTTCGAGTCCTACCTCAAAAACCACCAGCAGTACTTCTCCATAAACGATTTTTCCTCCTACTCTCACCAGTTACTTGTGGGGTACCCCAGGGATCCATCCTCAGCCCCCTCCTCTTCCTCATCTACATGCTCCCTCTTGAGGATGTCATCTGCAGACTTATGCTGATGACACCCAACTCTACTTTTCCACTTCACTTTGCGACCCCCAGTCCCCTGACGTTCCCCTGCCTATCAGACATCAGGAGTTGGATGAGCGTGAACTTCCTGCAGCTGAATGTCGACAAGATGGAAGCCATACTCTTTGGTTCTCGTCAACGTGTGCATTCGCACGGCTCTCACCTTCTCCACCTTCCCGGCCTGCCCCACAAAACTCTCTGAACCTGTGTACAACCTTGGCGTCAGGTTCGACCCCCAACTCTCCTTCCTCCCCCACATCCGATCTCTCATCAGTACTGCTTTCTTCCACCTCCGACGGATTGCCCGTCTCCAGCAATATCTCACCCCAAAAGCCGCTGAAACATTGATCCATACCTTTGTCACCTCTCGGCTGGACTACTGCAATGTCCTCCTCGCTGGTATCCCCTCCTCCATAATCCACAAAATCCAGTTGATTCAAAACTCTGCCGCCCGCATTCTCACCCGCACCAAACTTCACTCCCCCATTACCCCAGTCCTTGCCAAACTTCACTGGCTCCCTGTCTCTGAGAGGATTGATTTCAAGATCCACACCCTTGTTTTCAAATCCCTCCACTCCTCTGCACCCCCCTACCGCTCTGATCTCCTCTCTCCCCAAACTAGCATCCGCTGCCTTCGCTCCACTGGGTCTGGCCTCCTCCAGGATCCCCGAATCTTCCGCTCCACCCTCGGCGACTGTGCCTTCAGCCACTACACCCCGAGGCTGTGGAACTCCCTTCCTCACTCCCTTCACTCTGCCCCCTCTCTTCCCAGTTTCACATCACAGCTAAAGACCTTTCTCTTCGACCGCACCTTTGGTCACCTTTCTACCCCTGCCCTGGTCCTGGGATCCGTTACTGTGAAGCGCTCTGAGATACTGTCCTGCGTGGAGAGTGCTATATACATTGAACTTGTTGTTGTTGTTGAATGGAGCGGACGGGCAGGTCCATAGGGCGACAGCAGGTAGGAGAGATAGGAGGAGGCTGGGATGTGAATGGCCTTGAAAGTGAGGATGAGGATCTTGAATCAATCCTTTAGGGATGGGGAGCCAATGGAGCCCGGCAAGGTTGGGATTGAGGTGGTCGCGGAGTTTGGTACGAGAGAGGACATGAGCTGTAGACTTGTGGATGATCTGCAGCATGTGAAGGGAAGAACCAGGAAGGCTGATGAGAGAGTTTCCATTTCAGCAAAATAGTTTGGGATTAGTGTAATTATTCAAATCCTGACACATCTGACAAGTTAAATTTTTATTCATATTAAAATAACACAAATGAATCTGAGCAGCAGCTTAATTTTTTGTTTGAATTCTTGCTCTCTTTAGGATTCCTGAGAATCAGAGTGGATTGCTAAAAGAGAAATGGGTAGTTTTTCAATCTGGCAGAAATAGGCATCTATTCAGATCGAGGCATGAATTGAAATTCATTTGGACTTGATTATGAAGAGAGATCTGAGAATTTGAATATAAATAAAACAACAGTGTTGAGTGCTTAAGTAGGTGATAAAAATGATATACAGAGATATGACAACAAGGTTAATCTAACAAAGTATCAAATTAGAGCAATTTCAAAGGAGCAACAGATGGATATGACTGCAGCTGAAAGGTAAAGGATGCTTATACTGTATGTATAGATTGTGTAGGGGTTCTTTATTGATAAGGGAAGGGGTAGGATTATTGAAAGGATAGATTTAGCAATGGAAGGAAATATAGCAAATTTTGTAAATAAATGGCAGATGTCTTTGCTTCTGAAAGAGGAAGATAAGTTAATATTTTGGGTATGAGCCTAGATCAGAACTTCTTGAGCGTAAACCATCAGGGTCAATAAATGTACAGACAAGCAGAGGCTAATATGTGCTCACTGCAAAAATCAGCAAACCTTGGGCAAGTTTCCTTACTCTGTATGCCTGAGAATAATCTCTTAAGAAAAATACCCAACAATGATTTGATCACTCAATCCATGACCATGTGTGGGATAATGCTGGGCGTCACGTTGCTGCTACGTTCTTCCCACAAATGTAAAGGGAATTCACTAACTTCACAGTATATTCTGTGAAGTGCTTTGAGATGTTGATAAGATGTGAAAAGCACTGTATCAAATGCAAGGAATTTGTATTATTATTATTACTGTTTAACTGCTGTAGCATCTCCTCTGTCACAATGCTATCACCATGGGTTGTCAATAGAACAGTTTACATAGAGAACCATTTATAATTCTACATATTATTTAAAAACAAAAGTCATCAGAGCTTCTATGAAGGAAAAAAAATCTGAATAACCAATAAAACTAGCAGAAAAGTGACTCATCTGTTTCTTAAACTCAATGTAAACTATTCAAGTTTCATCTCAGAAAGTACATATATGTCAGTATAATATAATAATAGTTTATTCATGAAAGGACAATTAAAATCTTTAAAAACTTATATCAGAAGCAAAATTAACCAGTTCTTTTCCTATTTTACACCCGAACCAAACAATTTGTACTGAACATGAAAATTTGTATATTAAAAATGATTTGCATGGAAGATTTCCACCTTGTTCTTGGAAAACAAAATGCTTAGGATTTTTTTTCAAAAACTGTCAGTAACACATATTTTGGCAACAAAACCCCTAACGTTGGCAAGATGGATACATACAAAGCAGAATAAGAATTGTCATCATTTATTCAGAAGGAAGAAAGTGACACCTGCCTTGTGACTATGTTCAAGTAACACATTGAATACATGTGGTTTTGGGAGCCACATAAGATTGTGTTGAGTGAGGGCCTGGGTTCAGTCTCCCCCAACACAGAGCAGCAAAGACACATGCACCATTCAGGCTTGCTGAGCTGCACCTGTGCACTGCAGTGATGGTTCAAGCCTGGAGTAGAGTCCGTCGATATGGAAATTTTCCGATTTAGATATATCGATGGGCTCATATCGAGATATACCAAAATATCGATATTTCCGGGGGTTTCGTACTGCGCATGCGTGCACAGCGCATTCGGGGTGCGCACGCATTTGGGGCCTATCTCCTCAGGAGGTAAATATCTTTCTCTCTCTGTGTCTCTCACACTCACTCTCTCCATCTCTGTGTTTTTCTGTCTGTGTCTCTGTGTCTCTCTCCTCTCTCACATCCCCCCATCTCTATCTATCTGTATATTATCACATCCACCCCGTCTCTCCCCCCCACCCCCATCCGCCGCCGTCCCTCTCTCCTCCCCCCCCCGCCACTGTCCCTCTCTCCTCCCCCACCCCGCCGTCTCTCTCCCCCCCCCACCCCTTGCATACCTGTATATTGTATTCGAGTACTATGAATACAATATGGTGGCTTTGCACCTCGGTCTGTGCATTGTGTATAGAGATGAGCATTCTGGGTCTTGTAGTTCAGTGCGCGCGCATCACGATTTTTTCCCTCGATATATCGACTTTTTCGATATATCGATATTTATGAAATGCCTATATTGGCGTATCGATATGAAAATTATATCGGGTGTTAGCGATATATTGATATATTGCCGGACCCTAGTCTGGAGGGAGCTGGAGCTGCAGGTGAGTGTTGTTGATGGAATGTGACTGCGGCGATGGGACCAGTAGCAGCCCTTTACAAAGTCTCGGCACCTGACTCTCCTTTAGCAGCGTTATTATTAATATTGCATAGGCATCATTGCAGTGAGAGATCTGAGCTCTGAGCTGATCATTTCACCTAACAAAACAGTTGATTTCACTGCTCTTTCTGTGCTACAGGCTACACTACACAGAGTTTGCAAGACCCTGTTACTGTGAGGGTGGGTCTGAATAGCATATTTTGGTGTGTGTTGCTTTGTTGCTATTGTGAATGATTTGTGCCCTGTTACATGTTAGGGAATCACAGACACCACCAAGTCCTGCTAACTTCCCACCTGCACCTTATTATACAGCAACACAGCAGAGGGATGACTTGAAATATGCATTCAGGATGGACAAATATTCATCCCATTGCTAAATAAAAACACCACCCGAGCATTGATAATAATCATTGATAATGATCCTTGCTTTTAAGATGTGCTAAACCAGGGCAGCAGTAATATCTCATTTTAAGATGCACTAAAAGCACCGGCAAAGCCGCAGTCCTATCTGTCTTCCCTTTGAGGTAAAATAAGTGAAACATCATATGGTTAATGGACATCTAATGCAGTAAATCACTGGCAGCTGATTCTCTGAGATGTAAGACAGGGTGTCCCATTCATTAACCGTGGCAGTGAACACAGGGTAATGGATTTATTTGGTGTCCCTGGTGATTTATTGCTATTTGTTCTTCGGTTAAACTGTGACAAACACTGGCCAAGGCTCAATAAATGTTAAGAGTTCAAGCATAGGAGAAAGGAAACCACCTGGGAGCAGGCAGGGTAGGAAAGATCCTATTGAAGAGAACAGCAGCATTCTTCTACATGGGATGTGTGGGTCTGGTGATTCTGGCTTTACCTTCTTTGGTAATGCCAATATTTCACAAATACCTTAGGGGGGAAAAATGGATACGGATCTATTTCATTTGCTTTTGCTATATGGCAACCGTGGATTGAAAACAGGAATTAAAAGCTCTGATCCCAAATTTAAGCATGACTTTTTCAGATTTTCCTCATGTGCTGATTTACAATCTAGGGTTAAATTCGAGTCAGGGGGGAGAATGCAATGAGAGATTTAATGTTAATGTATTTATTAGACACCAAAACATGACACCAAATAATTCCTCTATATATTGTTGATGGATTTCAAATAGAAGCAACATGAAAGCTACCTCTATTAATCACATTTTAAAACAAAACTTTGAACCAGTCATAATAAATTTAGAATGCTTGACAGAAAAATATTCATAAATGATAAGGAAGTACTTTGTGTGAAATCCAAACAGCATTGTAACATTTATTTTAAATTAATCACATAGTAAATAATACTTGCATTTGATAGGGTACCTTATCAAAGCATCTCAAAACACTCCACACAATGAGTCACTTTGAAGTGTAGTGTCTTTGAAGTGGTAGTTATCATGGTAAATACAGTAGCTAATCTGCATTGGATGTGTCCAACAGGTAACAATAAGATGAACGAGCAATTTATCTTTTGGTTGAGTATTAGGACATCGGGAAAACACCCTTCTTTGTAATTCACTGCTTGAAATTTTTAACCATCCATTTGGTTTAAACTACACTAAATCTCAACCAAACTACACTACATCTCAATCAAATGTGGAATCCTGTAGCTCAGACTATATGCCTTTCAAGTGAGAGACCTGGGTTCGATTCCAGGCAGGGGGTGAAACCTTGGGCAAGTTTCCTTACTCCACATGCCTGATAATAATCCCTAGAAAAAACAATGATAAATTGGTCATTTTAATTCCACAACTGTTTGTGGGACACATTGTGCGTGATTGGCTGCTGCGTTTTGCCTACATATATATCGTCAATTCACTTTTCAGTATATTTTCTGAAGCACTTGAAGATGTCAAAAGTGCTATATCAAATGCAAGGATTACTATTATTATTATTATTACATCTTTGACAATACTGAAGTATCCACGTTCTGTACTGAAGTCTCAACCTATTTTATGGGTGGGGTATTGAATCCAGACCTAGTCCATGGGCAAAACTCACACCAACCAAAGAAGGCAAATTAATAAGAAATTCTACATTCTTCAAACAATGGTCAAATATCAACATAATTATGTTAGATTAATACATTTATATATATATATTTAAAAAACGTATCACTTTATCAAATGAAAAATGCAGGAAAGTAGCTCAGACCTGATTTAAGACCATTAAAAAATATATTGTTTAGTTGTATTTATGTGTTCATATGAGCCTCACTCTGATACAAGCTCATTAATAATAATAATATTCCTTGCATTTCATATAGCACTTTTCACTTCTTCTGGGCATCTCAAAGCGCTTCACAGAAAGCGCTTTATTAGATAGATGTACCAATGGAGTGCTGGGGAATGCTGGATTGCCATATGTGCAGTGTTATTTCGAGTTGAAGCAGCAGCTTGAATACTCAATGTGTGTGTTTTCCTGTACTATTGCCGTAAATAAAATGGCTGTTGTGTTTTGCCAACAAATAACAGTCACTAAACATGACAGTAATTACCTTGAAGCATTCTGAACATTTCAAAATTATAGGCACTTTGGAAATTGAAATTCATTGTTAAAGTAGCTAATGTAGTTTCAGCATGCATTACTCTATTGTGTTGTGCTGATTCAGATTGTATTTTTTTAATCCTGTGTTATCTTCAGCTTTCCTCCTGAAGGCTACATCCCTCTGTTTGCATGTTGAATTTATGAATTTATATTGATGCTGATGTAATTGGGTTTCAGTTGGTATAAGTATTAATTCGAGTGTGTATGTGTAACTGGAAGAGGAAGATTCAATGCCACAATCTAGATTGATTTGGGTCAGATTTTTTTTGTGCAAGATGAAGGAGGTCAGGTGATGGAAATTGAAGGTTTTTTCCATCCACCCCGGTGTCTTGGCCAACAATCCTTCAGATAAAATTGATAATTCAATTTATGAGCATTTGTTAGACATATTGTGCACAAATAATAATAATATTTTGCTCACTGAAACCAAGACTGCTTGTGAAACACTTCTATGTGCAATTGGCTGCTGCGTTTCACTCACAAAATATACAGTCAATTCACTTTACAGCATATTCTGTGAAGCGCTTTGAGACATTTTGAAGATGTGATAAGGCACTATATCAAATGCAAGGATTATTATTATTACTATATACCATTACTACACTTTTCGGAAAACTCTCTGAATGACTTTGAGACAGGTTGACATTATAGATGTTATAGATCAAATGGATGGATTACTTAAGGTTCTTATGCTTTCACACATTTAAAAAAATTATTTAAAGTGTTTCACAGTGATGACTGTCATGTTTAGTGACTTTATGTGTTGGCAAATTGGGCAGCCATTGTGGGTACAGCAAACTTACTGAATAAAATACACCTTTGAATAATCAGGAGGCTCAAAGCTCAAATTTTGAGTACTGTACTGCACACGTGTCAATCCAGCATTCACCCAGTGCTACAATGGAGTATCAGCCTAAACAATGAGCTCAAGTTCTAAAATGGGGCTTAAACACACCAAAAATATTTTATTTTTAACAATGTTTCTTTCTAAATTAAACCTAAATTTATGCACATATATATTTGCATTGCATTAAATAGTCTTAATTTCTAGGTTAGATATAACATTGCCACAAAGGGTTACCTGTATTCCAATCATTAATGTATTATACTTCAACAGTACCCAAGCTACACACATAAAGAGTTAAGTCAGAGTCCTATACTTCAGTGGTTGGAGCATATGCCTCGCAAGCGAGACACCTGGGTTCAATTCACAGTTGGGCAACTTTCCTTACTCTACACGTCTGATAATAATCTCTCAAAAAAACAATAATAGATAGGTCACTTCAATCCTGTTTGTGGGACACTTCTGTGTACAATTAGCTGCCGTGTTTCGCTCACAAAATATTTAGTCAATTCACTTTGCAGTGTATCCTGTGAAGTGCTTTGAGATGTCTCGAAGACATGATATGGAGCTGTACCAAATGCAACGATTATTTATTATTATTATTCTTCAATCACATTTCACAAACAATCTTAAAAAACTGACACACAGACTTCTCTCTAATCTCTCAGTGGAGAAATATATTGTGGAGTGTGGTTCTGAGCATCACAAAATGTTGCTTTCTCGTGGCTTGGTACACTGTGTGGGCAGTGTGTAATACAGTATTGTAGTAGGGTCAAGTGGAGGCTGGTGTTTGACAAAATAGCCTGCTAGCCTTGAATGTCGAAAGCTCACCCATGAAGAATGGACACTTGAGACTGCTCTGGGGGCATTGAAACTGTATCCCAGCACAAGTCAATTGGTTTACGAGAGAAGGATTGGAGTATTGGAGAAAGGGAAATGGCAGCATTTTTCCATCAATTAGACTGGATTGATATGCGCATTCCAGGAGCACGCTAATCAATACCTTATGTACAATCTACATAATGCACTTTCTATCATCCCTAGATAAGTGAGACACCAGGCTGAACCCAAATCACTAATGCAATTTCCAACTCTGTAGTGCCTTTATTATTTATGCATTAGCTTATAATCATAAATTAATTTGAGATAGCGCTTTTCACGTCTTCTAAACGTCTCAAAGCGCTTCACAGAATATACTCCAAAGTGAATTGACTGTATATTTGTGGACGAAACACTGCAGCCAATTGCGCATAGCAGTGTCCCACACACAGCCATGGATTGAAGAGATGAATTTTATTATTGTGGCTTTGTTTGGAGGGATTATTATTAGGCGTGTGTCGTAAGGAAACTTGCCCAAGGTTTCGCCCTGACTTGCCTGGATTCGAATACAGGTCTCACGCTTGTAAGGGCGCGTGCTCTAACCACTGAGCTACAGGAGGGGTGAGGGGAAGGGGGGGTAGAGGGGTGTGGGTATAGCTGCATGGTTACTGGTAAAGCCACAGAATGCTTGACAGTAGCAGTGGTTATATGCAGACGAATCAGTTTCTGTTATTTGGAAGCACACTTTGGGTGGGGGGGATAACATTTAACAATTGTGTAACATTCAACAGTTGTGGAATGTCTAAAAAAAACCTTAATGTTTCAGAGTGTTGTCAGTGAGCAGTGCATGTAAACCGTATGCATTTACACACAGGCCATTTCTGTGGCTCCAGCAGTTACCAACGTTTCAAAAAATAAACAATTCTAACCCGGAATAACTGATCAGCGCATCCAGCAAAGAATGTGCTGCTGAAATGTGAACCAAATACAAAATGCTACGTGCACATTCCGGAGCAAAATTCACCCCTTTCATTCCCCTCCCCTCCCTCCCATTCCCTGCCCCTACCCTCCCTCCCTCATTCCCCTTCCCTGCTACTACTCTCCCTCTCTCACCTCCCTCCATCATCCCCCTTCCCTTCACCTACCCCACTTCCCTGCCCCCCCTTCCCTACCCCTACCCTTCCTCCCTCACCCCCCCTTCCCTGCCCCTACCCTCCCTCACTCCCTTCCCTGTCCCTAGCTTCCCTCCCTCCCACCCTTTCCCTGTCCCTACCCTCCCTCCCTCACCCCACTTCCCTGCCCCTACCCTCCTTCCCTGCCCCTACCCTCCCTCACTCCCTTCCCTGTCCCTAGCTTCCCTCCCTCCCACCCTTTCCCTGTCCCTACCCTCCCTCCCTCACCCCACTTCCCTGCCCCTACCCTCCTTCCCTGTCCCTACCCTCCCTCACACCCCTTCCCTGCCCCTACACTCCCTCACCCTCCTTCCCTGCCTTACCCTCCCTCCCTCACCCCCTTTCCCTTCCTCTACCTCTCTCCCTCACCCACCTTCGCTGCCCCTACCCTCACTCCCTCACTCTCCTTCCCTGCCCCCACTCTCCCTCCCTCACCCCCTTCATTGCCCCTACTCTCCCTCCCTCACCCCCTTCATTGCCCCTACCTCCCTCCCTTACCCTCCTTCCCTGCCCCTACATTCCCTCCCCCCCGTTCCCTGCCCCTACCCTCCCCCCCCTTCCCTGCCCCTCCCCTCCCCCCCCTTCCCTGCCCCTCCCCTCCCCCCCCTTCCCTGCCCCTATTCTCCCTCCCTCACCTCCCTCCCTCATCCCCCTTCCCTTCCCCTACCCCCCTTCCCTGCCTTTCCTACCCTACCCCTACCCTCCCTCCCTAATTCCCCTTCCCTTGCCCTACCATCCCTCTCTCACACCTCTTCCCTGCCCCTACCCTCACTCCCACACTCCCTTCCCTGCCCCTACCCTCCCTCCTTCACACACCCCCCTTCCCTGCTCCTACTTACCCTCCCTCACCCTCCTTCCCTGCCCCTACCCTCATCCTCCTTCCCTGCCCCTACCCTCCCCCCTTCCCTGCCTCTACCCTCCCCCCTTCCCTGCCTCTTCCCTCCCCCCTTCCCTGCCTCTACCCTCCCCCCTTCCCTGCCTCTACCCTCCTCCCCCCCTTCCTGCCCTGCTCTCCCTCACCCCTCTTCCCTGCCCCTACCTCCGCCCCTCCCGCCCTATCTCCTCCCTCCCCTTCCCTCCTCCCCATCCTCCCCCACACCCCCCTTCCCTGCCCTCATACCCCACCTCCCCTCCCTACCCCCCTTCCCCTCCTTCCCTCTTCCTACCCAGCCCTACCCTCCCTCCCTCCCTCATTCCCCTTCCCTTGCCCTACCATCCCTCTCTCACACCTCTTCCCTGCCCCTACCCTCACTCCCACCCTCCTTCCCTGCCCCTACCCTCCCTCCCTCTACCCCCCACCCTCCCTCCCTCTACCCCCCACCCTCCCTCCCTCTACCCCCACCCTCCCTCCCTCCCTCTACCCCCCTTCCCCAACTGTTCCTCACTCCCCTTCCCTGCCCCGACTCCCACCCCCTCCCCCCTGCCCCTACCCTCCCCCTGCCCCTACCCTCCCCCTGCCTCTACCCTCCCTCCCCCCTTTCCCTGCCCCTAGCCTGCCTCACCCCCTTTCCCTCCCCCTTTCCCTGCCCCCACCCTCCCTCCTCCCCCCCTTCCCTGCCCCTGCTCTCCCTCACCCCCCTTCCCTGCCCCTACCCTCCCTCCCTCACCCCCCTTCCCTGCCCCTACCCTCCCTCTCTCACGCCCCTTCATTGCCCCTATCCTCCCTCACCCCCCTTCCTCCCTCATCCCACTTCCCTGCCCCCTACCCTCCCTTACACCCCTTCCCTGCCCCTACCCTCCCTCACCCCCCTTCCCTGCTCCTACCCTCCCTCCCTCCCTCCCTCACCCCCTTCTCTGCCCCTACCCTCCCTCCCTCCCTCCCTCACCCCCTTCCCTGCTCCTACCCTCCCTCCCTCCCTCCCTCACCCTCTTCACTGCCTCTACCCTCCCTCCCTCCCTCCCTTCCCTGCCCCTACCCTCCCTCCCTCACCCCCCTTCCCTGCCTCTACCCTCCCTCACGCCCCTTCCCTACCCCACCCTCCTTCCCTTCCCTACCCTCCCTCACTCACCCCCTTTTCCTTCCCGCCCTCACCCCCTTCCCTGCCCCTACCCCTTCCCCTGACCCCCCTTCCCTCGCCCTACCCTCCTTTTCTCACACCCCTTTCCTGCCCCTACCCTCCCTCTCTCACCCCCCTTCACTGCCCCCATACTCTCTCCCTCACCTTCCCCTTCCTTACCCCCTTCCCTGCCCCTACCCTCCCTCCCTCACCCCCTACCCTCCCTCATCTCCCTGCCCCTACCCTCCCTCACCCTCCTTCCTTGCCCTACCCTCCTTCTCTCACCCCCCTTCCCTGCCCCTACCCTTTCCCCCCTCATCCCCCTTCCCTGCCCTTACCCTCCCTCTCTCACCCCTCTTCACTGCCCCCATACTCCCTCCCTCACCTCCCCCTTCCTTACCCCTTTTCCCTGCCCCTACCTTCCCTCCCTCACCCCCCTGTCAAATGTCTCCAGACTCAGATCTTCATGAAACAATAATTCCAGCTAATGTTTTGCCCAAACATTGTGGACTTTTACACATTGTAATTGGAAAGTTACCATCTGCTAGCTCACTTACAACTTTAATCAAAGGTTATTTATTGTTATTCCTAAAACAATGTAGCCTGTCACCCAAATTGAAACAATGTACTAATGCACTAGCCAGTATCACAATCTGATGGTTCTATTTGTGAAGAATATTTTTTTACGATAGAAATAAAGCCACCAGCCCACAAAGGGGTTAATTTTTTTCACCAGATGAAAACACACAAAGTTTTTTTTTGCATGTTGTGCAATTCGTGTTGTTAATCAAGTGACCATTACATGACATTATGTGTGTGTGTGTGTGTGGGGGGGGGGGGGGGGGTAAGTACATGTATCCGTTCTGGTCTAAATTTCTGTGGTGTCTCACTCATTAAATTAGACCAAAGCTATGAGCGTGTTAGGTTTTTTAAAAAAAAAACCACAATAACTCACTGAACAGGGCAACCTGAAACGGTCACACTCTTGTCCACCTTTCACCCTGTCCTAAATTAACATCTCAATATGACCTATTTCTGACGACGCATCTCCAGTCCAGAAAGATAAATAAATCGCAGTTGGGAGAACTAAACTCTGATTGTAAATTCATTACTGGTTACAATTAACCACTGTGTTTTGTTGTCTTTTTTCGTCAAGGAATCGTTCTTAAGTATTGGTTTGTTGCTCTCCCTGAAATAAACTCAGTCCCCCCCCTCCCCTCAACCCCCACTCCTTCCAATTCCTTTGAATTCAATACCCAATTTCATTTCATACATTGGGAGCATCACCCCTGATACACTGTATAATGAATTAGAAAAAATGCAGAGAGAGAGAGGAGAGAGAGAGAGGTGGGGGGTGGGATTCAACTGGGAAAATTAGCACATTCAGAAATATTAACAATATAGGTTAAAATACAAGCTGTTCAATCATTTTAAAAAAAAAAAGTGCTGAGAGAGAGAGCAGGGGGTGGAAAGTTAGAGGAAAGAGGGGCTGTTATAATTGCTAATATTATTTGTAAGGGTGTGTGTGTCTGTGTGTCTTTTGCGGTCTCTGCAGCTGTGGTTGTGATCTTTGGAGCTGCATTCCCGGTCTCTCTCTCTCTTTCTCTCCCCAGCATTTCCCAACGAGTGAGTGAGTCTGAGTGTGTGAGTCTGAGTGTCCGCCATATTCTCTCTCTCTCTCTCTCTCTCTAGCTCACCACGCCCGTGGATCTGGGAGAAAGCAGCAGTGAGGACTTACTCTCGTTCTGTCCGCTCTCAGCCGCCTTCAGAGCCGCACAGACCTACACCGAGCCTGCAAAGCAAGCAACAGCACGGGGGGGGAGAGAGGGAGAGGGGGGGTGGGGGGAGAGGGAGGGAGGGGGTAGCCAGCAGCCAGCGCCCTGTACAACAATAGCAGCTCATTGCAAAGCTTTGCAAAAAAAAAAGGGAGAGAGAGAGAGAGAGGGAACGAAATCCCATTAAAGAGGGTGTCACAGGATACACTTAAAGCCCCCTCCCTCCCTCCCTCCCTCCTCCTCACTCACTGAAGCCAGAGAAGGAAAGCGACCAGAGAGGATTACAGACAACCTTTCCCTCCTCCTCCCACCCTGGTTTTCTTGGGGAGAAATTTTTAAAACAAAATAATTAAGGGTTTCCTTTACCCTCTTTAGATCGCGCGCGTGTGTGTGCACACACGGTATAATATATATATATTGTCCTTCCCACCCACCAACACCCAAATTTCTTTGCTTTTGCCCCCCCCCCAAAAAAAAAACAACGAAAAGAAAAGAGAAATCGTTGGAAAGAAAACATTTGTCGTTTCTCCCCATGTTCAGTAAAGCAGCGGAAGCCTGAGAGAGAGACAGAGAGAGACAGAGACAGAGAGACGAGAAGAAGAAGGAGAGAAAGGAAGAAAGAGAGAGAGAGAGAGAGAGAAGAAGAGGAGAGAGAGAAGAGAGAGAGAGAGAGAGGAGAGAGAGAAGAGGAGGAGAGAGAGAGAGAGAGAAGAGGAAGAGAGAGAAGGAGAGAGACTGAGAGAGGAGAGAGAGGAGAGAGAGAGAAGAGGAGGAGAGACTGAGAGAGGAGAGAGAGAGAGAGAGAGAGAACGGGGAAGAAAAGCCCACACAAGTCGGCTACATGACTCTCGACTCCATCATGGCGTGCTGCCTGAGTGAAGAGGCGAAAGAAGCCAAACGGATCAACGCAGAGATCGAGAGGCAGCTGAGGAGAGACAAGAGGGATGCTCGCAGAGAACTGAAATTGCTGCTGCTCGGTGAGTGCTTTCTCCCCCAACCTCTCCCCAGCCTGGGCTTCAACACTCTCACCCACTCGTTCTCACACTCACTCTCTCTCTCTTAACACACACACACTCACACACACACCAGCAAACCAGCATTCAAAAACATGGAGATCGTTTTGTTTTGCAATTAATTACATTTTTTTTTGGTGGTGGTGGTGTTGGTGGTGTTATTCCTCTTCTTGTAGCTGCTGAATATGTGATGGTGGGAGAAACATAGAGTACAAACCTCCCCCCCCCCCCCCCCACCTCCCAACACACACAGATAAGGAATGTTAACAGGGATTATCTCTTTACTTATAAATGGACAGACACATAATGTACTGAATCTCCCTGCAAAGGGAGACGAGGTTAGATTGATACCTGACGTATACAGTGTGTGTGTGTGTGTATATATATATGTGCTTAAAACAAATCGCAATTGGTAATCGAAGCTGTGTTTGTTTCAGAGAAGTAACGGGAATTGTGTGCGTTTATGTAAGGGTGTCTATGACTGAACGCCTTTCCACACAACACACACACACACACACACAAACCCCACCTCCTCCCACCCTTCTAATGGCCATGTTACTGTATTCATTCAGGGAAATTATAGCATCGCTTCTTGTATATTTGTGGTAACTTGTGAAATCGCGCTCAGGTCGAGCTTGGTCAATTTGATTTGTACAAAAAAACACCAACATTCCCCCCCCTCCACCCATTTGAATGTTTATTTTAATAGTATGGAGATGAGAATTGTTATATTTGCTTGTCACACCCCTTTCATATTTGAAATAAGTCAACTGGCTTTGGTAGATAATAGCACTCTTCTCTCTGAGGCCAGAAGTTTGTGGGTTCAAGCCCCCCCCCCCCCCCCCCCCCCATTTTTAGGGACTTTGACCTCATCATCATCCAGACTGATGTTCCAGTACATTGCTGGGGAAATGCCGGAGAGCTGGAAGTGCCGTCATTTGGGTTAGGAGATGTTTTTTAAAAAAACGAGGTCCTGGTTCTTTGTGTGGAATGTTAAGAGATCCCATGATATGCTAATAAAATACAAGGAGGGCCGCTCAGTGTGTGTTCTCCATCAATCCCCAGTTAAGATGGATCATTCGTTTCATGACTATATGTGGGGAAATTGCGGGCTGCTGCATTAGCCAACGATTGCACAATCACTACTACACTTTGCAGTAAAATCGTGTGTGTAGCTCTTTGAAAATGTGTCAGTGATATAATAGGGCCCCGTACAGAAAATATAAGGATTATTTTATCAGGTTTCCATGGTAGGTTATTCTTGAAGATATTTGGGGATATCCTGTTGATAATATACATGAATAGCAATGAACTCTGCAAAAACATGATTGAATACAGTCTGTTCCAATGTGCTTTGGATAACTAATTTTATTTACCAGTCTAATGGTTTTTTTTGTTGTTGGGGACATGTATTATTTGGTCACTGGATATCTAGCATGAGTGAAAACCTAGCCAAATTACTGAAATTTTAACACATGCATGATTTCCACTTGTTTGGTATGGAGTATACACTCTCTATAAACCACATTCACTTAATCTCAGAGAATTGAGATGCAAATTTGCAAGAGTCAAAGTTGGGGGTGCCCCAGTGGTGTGCATTGGGGATATTGTATGATTTTTAAATAAACCCACACAATTAACCATTGCTAAGCCATTGATAAATGGTTATAAAATTCCATTACCATCCTAGTTGCTAAGGCTTTGGATTGCAGCATTATCTGTAACTAGAATAGAATAAAACCAACCACCAGTGGCTGGTCTGCACATCCAAGTCCCACCAATGAGCCAGCCTGTCAGATCGATCATCAACAATGCTGTGGAGTACTGCAAATCTGCCTTACAAAAGGAAGGAATAACTGAGACTATTGCAGAAAATCTGCTTGATTCTGATCTTCCATTGCCAGGCATGTCACTTTGTAGCTTAGCTGCCAAAAAGAGACCTGCTTACCCTTTTGTCCCCCTTCTCCACTACCACCATAAAGAAGAATAGTCACTTATGGGCATTTGACAATTGCGGTTTTGAAGTCTCACTAGGTGAATAGCCAGTACCAGTACAGCTCCTCTTGAGCAGTACAATTCTTCATTGAATATGTTAGCACATTGTCCTGAAGGCATACGCTCATACATCATACCCGTTGAGTGGTGTTTGCATTTCATTATAGAAGTCAAGCTTGTACAACAAATGTCTTATATTAAATAGTTGATTTATTTTAAATGCTTGTTTTCTCTCGACTTTGCAAGAGTTTGTGATATTTTTGACATATCCAGTTAAAATATGTTTTGACCACCTTGTTGATCATATAGCAGTTCAGTTTAGGTCATATAACCCGGAATGAGGAAGGAGTTATATTCATCTCTTTCAGACTGATAATTGTATCTTGTGTGTGATCACTAAAAATAGGCCACCTATTTTCTGTTACAGCTCACCATGACGTAATACTTAGAATTCTTTGAATGAAGCCAATTTTTTTTGTATGTATAATGTTTGTATTGCAATTATTTTCATATCAATTTTTGTAGCCAGATGAATGGAGCAGAGAGAGCAGACAGTTGGTAAGGGGTTAGGAGGTCACAGATCCAGCCTAGCCGAAATGTTTGAGCGGGAAGTCATCAGAGTGCATGCAACACAATATCATGAGTGAATGAACCAGATAGTTGCAGTGAGTGATGGTGTCTATCCAGGTCATATGAAATGTCTTTATCTATTGGAAAGATAGACAGATTACCTCCAAGGATATTTACACCTTGGGGCACATCTAGGAGATTTGGATAAATGTGCCTATATCCCCACAACCCCTCAAGAAATCCTGCTGGGTTCTGATTTCCGCCTGTGTAATTAACCTGTCTTGAAATACAGCAAAAATAAAGCATCTATTCAATTCTATTGACAGGAAGGTGCAAATGATCAATAATAACTTCATTTGCCCCTTCAAATCCAGTCACTATACATGACAGTAGTTATCTTGAAGCTGTTTAGGACATCCTCCTGATGTGAAAGGCTCTACATAAATGTAATTTCGGCGTTGTTGTTTGAGATGTTTCAATGTGTAAGGCACTATATCAAATGCAAAAGTAATTCATATGTATCAAAACTGATGGGGTCTGACTTGCAGTCTTAATAGATTTCTTAATAAGGGATCCTATTAAAATTCTCTTAACTGGCATGAATGTTCTGTAGTTCAATGTTGAGAGCACTCACCTCGCAAGCGAGAGATCTGGGTTTGATTCCCATCTGGGTGAAATGTTGGAGAAGTTTCCTTACTCTACGCACCTCTGTTTACCGAGCAGTATGTAGGAGCCCATTGATAAGTCAATTGGCAAGTTTGGTCACTTCAAGGCACAACTGCTTATGGAACATTGCTGTGCACAATTGGCTGCCAAAGTTCACCCACAAAATGTACATTCAATTCACTTTACAGTATATTCTGTGAGGTGCTTTGAGATATTTTGAAGATGTGATAAGGTACTATATCAAATGCAAGGATTATGAATAAATATAGACAATTACGTTTTTTTGTATAGAGTATTACAGCATGGAAATAGGCTGATCAGCCCAACCAGTATGATCTGGTGTTTCTGTTCCACATGAGCCTTCATTCCCACCCAATCTTTTCTTCTATAATCTTCGACCAATTTATTGTTGTATTCCCTTCTCCCTCACGAATGAATTTTGCCTCAAACAATAACATGGTTTCCTACTTTTATATTCCATAGCCAATATATAGAAAGGTGTCTACATATTTATTTAGAAATTTATGTTGCATTAGCCTAAATAGTAAGATATAATTCATATTTTAATTTACTTATTTAAGATGTCTTTGTGAAGCACACCAAAATCCATAAGGCAATCTAATACAAAATGTTTCCCACTTTAAAAAAAAATGTTTTGACCTACACAACCAGTAAATAAAATAAATAAATAAAATAAATAAAATAAAATGAGTTATTGTCCTGTGTATTCCTCCACTCCCCTTGCACCCAGGTAAGTTAATTCAATGAATAAAAGGGATCTAAATATCCAAATTTGGGATACAACACAATGTGATTGTTTTGAATTGAAACATAAGATTTGCCTACAAAGTATACAGTGAATTCGCTTTACAGTATATTCTATGAAGAGATTTTGAAGATGGGATAATGTGCTATACCAAACGCAAGGATGGTTATTACAAGAGCTTGTTCTGATCTTTATTCTGCCCTGCTGAGCTTTTTTTCCAAATGTTTATAGACTGATTTTCGGAAGACTAAAGCCTATTCAAGGAAAGTGGGTTATTATAAATATGTTATATCATAGACTGATGATTTAACGCTGTTATTGCGGAAAAAAAATTAAATCATGGAGTACAGCTTATGGAATTGAAAATTGAAAACTGCTTTTCATGTTACGTCCTCCCAATGTGAAAAACGCGATACAAATATAATTCTGTATTTGTAGAATTGTATACTGTACAGGGCTGATAGCCCTACTGATATTTTCTCATCATGAACCAAATTTTATTTAATGCATCAACTGACCTAAGATGAGGTTTATATTTGGAGATTGTCTAACAGGCTTTGTTAAATTTACATGTTGAATAATGGATGTTAGTAATCTCAACACTGTACAATGTATCCTTCAGCATTGCAAATGTAACTTGTAGTGACCAACATTCTATCTAGCTACAGGATCCACATGTGGGGTTTCCCCAAAAATCACAAGATAACCATCATAGAATCAGGGAATGTTATGGCACAGAAGGAGGCCATTCGGCCCATCGAGTCTATGCCGGCTCTTTGACCGAGCAAGTCACTTTCATTAACCCCAATCACCAGCTTTCTCCCCATAACCCTGCAAACCCATCTTCCCCAGATACCTATCTAGTTCTCTCTTAAAAACTGCTATCGAATCGGGCCTCACTACCCTTTCAGGCAGATCATTCCAAATTCGAACAACTCGCTGAGTAAAACATTTCTTCTAACCTCCCCTCTGCTTCTTTTGGTAGATATCTTAAGACGGTGACCACAGACACACCTACCAGTGGAAACTACTTTTCCCTATCTAGCCTGTCGAAATCTTTCATGATCTTGAAGACCTCTATCAGGTCCCCGCGTAACCTTCTCTGCTCTAATGGGAAAAGTCCTAACTTCTCCAGCCTGTCCTCATAGCTAAGGTTCCCCATTCCTGGGATCATTCTCGTGAATCTCCTCTGCACCCTTTCCAGTGCCTCCCCACTGTCATGTTTCACTGTTTTTTTGCAGTGTAGGAAACTGAATGTTTATTCTTATTTCAATGAAAATTATCACGAGCAAACAAACAAAATTGAACCATACATGTTTGGAGCACAGAAGGATACAATTCATGCTATTCTGCCTGTGCCTGGTTCGGAATGAACTATCTATTTAGTACAATTCTCCTAGCTTTTCCCAGACACTTTATATGTCTCCTTTTAAGATATTTATCTTATTCCCCTTTGGAGGCTAATGTGGATTCTGCATCAAACAACAAGAACAACATTATATTTATAGAGCGCATTTCATGTCGGGGGGCATCTTTCACAAATGCCTTTCACAAACACTGTTCTATATAAACAATTCTATGTCCTAACAATCATCAGTATGTACAAACAAAAAAAATCACCTAACATCTCCCTTTGCTCTCTTAGTAACAACAACTTGCATTTATATAGTACCCTCCCCACTGGACAGCACCTCGGAGTGCTTAGTAATTACCTTAACAATAACTTGCATTTATTTATAACACACAGAGTAGGTCTCGGAGCACTTAAATCAATGCCCTCCTGTTGTTGACTCACTGAATAATGAAAATTATTTCTCCCTTATTCACATTACAAAAGTCTCATCACAAGCTTCTCTGTTAAGGGGACATTTTAAAATTTGCCAGAATTGTAGAATCATAGATACTATGGTACCCAAGGAAGCTTTTGGACCACTGTGGAAGCTAATTGAATCTTTTGTATTCATCCGCTTCAATTTTGTTTCTTAACTCTCATTTTAAAAATTGTTTTGAGCTTAGTCCCAATCGTCACATCAGGAACAGTATTCCATTATTCTGATAATCCTCTGTGAAAAACTCAAAAGCAAATATATTTGTCATTTAATCTCACTTAATTCTTGACCTTCTGTCCCCTAGTTACCAATCTACCAAGCAGCAGTAACAATCATTTACTATTTATCTTCTATTTATCTTCCCAAAATCATTTAGAAATTGTTCCAAAGTTTTAAGCCTCTCTTCCTAATTACACGCATTGTTGCTCATCTCCTCGTCAACCTATTCTGTACCCTTTCCATGCTGTTGTTTCTGTGTGCAGAACTGTATAAAGTGCATCTGTAGGCTGGCCACATAAGGCTGTTTCTTGGATTTGGTTGTGTGAGCAGAGCAGTAATTTCAGACTATAAGCAGCTGGTAATGATGAATAAGAGATGAGAAAGTATTCTCAAAATTTCCATCTCTATAAATCTAGCCCAAGAACATTCACGTTTATATTGTGATCTTTCATATTGGCAGGAAGTCTCAATAAAGTGCTTCACACAGCTGACTGGGCAGCCCAGCTTGTGCGTGGCTGCAGAGGGTGGAGGGAAGTTGGCTGGAAGAGATGGTTAATCATTTAAAAGTGAGGTGGAAGGGTATGAGGCAGAGGGACTCCTGGCATGGAGTACCAGATATCAGTGTAAAAAGGGCTGAAGGTTCGCCTACAGATAATTGGGCAGATCAGGTCAATGTTAGCAGCATGGAGGGGTTGGTAGGGTTGCAGTTTACTGGAAAAAGTAAACTGATAAAGTTCTAAAAATATAAAGTTCTTTCAAGAGAAGGAGGTGTGGTAGTCCTCATGGTGTTGGTATCTGAGCCCTTCTTGAAATCGATGATACTGTACTACACCATGCTGCACTTTAACCATTGGGTCTGAAGCAGTAACTGTCCAGTGTCTTGGGACATCCTCCTGATGTGAAAGGCACTATATAAGTGTAATTTTGTTATTGTTGTTGTTGGAGCCTTCAATAGGCTTCTTACCATAATGTGGTTAAAGTATGTGGTATAAATGATTTGTGTGTGAAAAAGTAATTAAATTGATCTTGACATTTAATCTTAAAGTATATAAGATACTGTAACACTAGCTCCTTTATTTTAAACAGAGTTGCTGGTAAATAAACTATTTAGCATGTGTTTATGAAAGGTACCATTTGTGGTATAATGTACTTGACTGTATTTTACTTTTCTAATTTCTTGAATCTAAGATTCAGCTTGTGGGAAATGTGGTTTTTAAAAAAAGGTGATGTGTGTGTTTTGGAGAAGGGCAAGTGTTTTGAATGACTCTTAATGCCTGTTTAGGCTGGGGTGGAAAAATCACAGAGCTGGCTGGAGTTAGGTCACCCAGCTGGAAAATAGATTCAGGTGATGTTTGCAGCAGATGTTTGCTGATCACTTACTAAGATCCACATTATTTTGGTATATGCAAAAAATGACTATTAACTAAGTGCAGGAAATCTTCTAATTTGTTTGGAAACTATTATATACTTTTTCTAATTAAAAAAAATTCATTGTTGGATTTATTGGTAAAGTCTCCTGGTGTATCTAAATTATATAAACCCAGAAAGTCCCAGATTTCATCCGTCTTGTGCTTTAACAATGCTTATTATTATTACAATTGAGCTCTGCATTATTGGGGGTATGTTTTACTGAAAAGTGCACATGAATGGATAGGATTGCTCCTCAACATTGAAGTGCTCCTGACACGCACTCTTCAAGCTCATATATAAAGAATGGCTGCTTGGAGGGCATCTGGTGTTCATAGAACCATACCCAGCATGAATCAATGACTTAAGGAGGGTGGGGGTGGGGGACAGTTGTACCTTTTTTGAGTAAATATTTATGACCAGAGAAATGCTATGACTATTGTTTATTCAGTTGCCAATGATATGCTTGTATAGTGACTTTTCATGGAGCAGAGAGTAGTACTGTATGTAGCAGAACCATTTTTGCAAAACCGTGTTGGCATTACTAAGGTCGCTTTGTCAAACGTATGCCAAAGCTTTAAAACGAGTGTTATGTAATCCATTCTAAGTATGGTAATGCTGTTTGAATAAAATGCGCTGGGTGATATTTTTGAATTTAACTATCTTTTGACAATGTGCAGCTTCTTGCGTTTTGGAGATGCTCTCCGAATATTAACCTTTTTGAAAGGACATTATTCTGTTTTAGATACTTGAGCTGTCTGTTATTTTTAAAATTCAACTTACTCACTGGATTTCACAGCTTTGTTAAAAAGGCTTACGATGAATCTAGCAATGTGTTATTTATACACTTGGAAATAAGTGAAAGATAGTTGTTGCTAAAAACAATTTTATTGTGTTTGATGCCAAGCCTGTTAAACCTGTTAAAGATGGTGTAAAGACAGGATTATGGATTGTGGAAAGAAATGTAGGTCAAATGGTTGCATTTTACAACTTATGGCAGTTTTCTAACATTAAAGAGCTATTTTTGCTGTGACTTGCATTAATATTTTATAATGGAAGATGAATAAAATACAGAATATTTGGAGTTTATATACAAAAAAATTGTTATTCGACTAGAAATGCCATTTGATTCCTATCAGAGTTTTGAGGTGATGCACGTTGGTTACATATTATGTCATTCTAAATTACCTTAAGTCGTTATTTGGTCAAATGTTTTTACCAAATTAAATCCAATATTTTGATCAGGCCTTTGCATTGTGAGATATGGATTGCTGATCATTTTTACTACTACGGTGTGGGAATATCTTGTAACCAGACTGTTTTTCTTGTTTTAAAAAAAAATGGAGTCTAAACTGGCCTAATTTGAGCAAAGCCTGTCAAAAATGAATGTTGCTTTATTACCGGTTAAACTTGGATTAATTTCAGTGAGTTTCACTTGGAATTTGGGTAGTTGCTCCAAGCAGACTTATTGCTTTAGTGCTATGTTGAGGTCATACAGGAAATCCAGTTAAAATAGTGAATATAGTACTGGCAGTGGAGAACATTCTTTGGTTTACTGTGACTAGTTAAATATAGTGGATTGTAATGCATTGATTCATGCTGTATTCAAAGGAGCCTTAAAATACAGTAAAACCTCGATAAAACCGATATTCCGAAAGCCGGCAATTCCTTAAAACTGGCAAGATTTCAAAATACAAACAGCATTCGTTTTTTCCTGAGGTCCAGCAAATTTCCTAAAGTTCAGAACAGCTGCTTGCAGTTCACGCTGAATGACTTCACGTTGATGGTATTGCTTTGTTATCTGGCGCTGTGGTTGCCGCTCGGGCATAGTTTGGCTTCAGTGCTGTGTTTACAGCACATGTGGGGTATGGGCAGGGCTTCCCCAGCCATTTCTAGGGTAGGTTCTAAATACAATAAAACTCTGAAATCCAGGAGGTGAGTGAACCCAACTGTGGCGCATAATTGAGATTTTACAGGACAATATAACTATTTGAGTCAATTTTTGATTAACTTAATGTTTGCGGAGTGAATTGGGTTTGCACTGCAGCTCCAAATGTTAAACAACAACAACTTTGATTTATATGGCGCCCTCCACACCGGATGGCGTCTCAGAGTGCTTCATCTATTGGAGTACACTATGTTTCTTTTAATATTATAAGTCATGTTGCACTCCGCCACATTAATACATAAGAACATAAGAATTAGGAGCAGGAGTAGGCCATTTGGCCCTTCGAGCCTACTCCGCCATTCAATAAGATCATGGTTGATCTTCTCACCTAACTCTGATTACCTGCCCTATCCCCATATCCCCTAATCCCTCTATTTTTCAAATATCCGTCAGTCTCAGCCTTGAAAATGTTCAAGGACTGAGCATCTACAGCCTTCTGGGGTAGTGAATTCCATAAATTCACTACCCTCTGAGTGAAGAAATGTTTCCTCAATTCTGTTCTAAAAGGCTGACCCTTGATTTTAAGACTGTGACCCCTGGTTATAGATTCTCCTACCAGGGGAAACAGTCCCTCAGTGCCTACTTTATCTAGCCCTTTAAGAATCTTATATGTTTCAATAAGATCCAACCTAATTCTTCTGTCCTCTAGAGAATACAGCCCTAGTTTATTCAACCTATCCTCATAGGTCAGTCCCTCATCCCAGGAACTAACCTAGTGAATCTATGCTGCACCCCCTCTAAGGCAAGTATGTCCTTTTTTAAATGTAACATGCCAATCAGTAAGAGTGATTTTTGATATAAGAAGTACAAATAATGATGCTTCACTATATATTTCTTCCAGTTTAATGTGGTGGTACAGATCAAGAGCAGAAATGCAAAGATGTTTTTTGCAACTCCTTATTAGCATCTCAATTAGAGGTTAAGACCATCCTGATGGTTAGCATTGTTTGCCCAATATTGGTGCCTTACAGAAAGAATCTCCAATAGCAATGGTACACGTTTAGCCTCCGTTGATGGCTTGAGTATTAAAAGAGGAAGATTATCCGATGAAGCGTTGCCATCAGTGAGGAGATTTGAAAGAATTGTGACAGCCTGTTAAGCCAGGTTAGTAAAAAACCAAACTAGTTTCAATGGGATATCTAGAGTAGTACATTGCTGAACAGTTGGATTCTCTTCCCTGTGAATTATGAATAATGCATTATTTTCTGGATGTAATAAAGCTACGGCTGAAACTAGGTTGAATTATGTACATATCGTAGACATTTCTGTCTTTCATAATGTTTTGCCTTTTGGTTCTCTTGGAAAGCATTTGTTAATTTCTGGATTTTATGAGAGAACTATGGGCACTCAACACTAACTGGCCTATTTTAATTCCTTTTGGGGATTTGCTGACTTCTTAAATTTAAGTTTGGTCCTAGCCAAATTGACTTTTTGATCTCATGATACACTGTTTTGATATCATGAACTTTATTGTATTGACTTTGGATGGTAGGGGCAAGAATATTTAGGTGGTGTCCCTGCCTGGCCTGACAGAACAATTTTAGCACCGCAACTCTTACCAATTGTTACCATATTTCCATCTTGGTGAGGACTTTTCTGTTCCTTTTATCTGAACAAGAGAAATTTAGATGAGAAAGCTAATTTGCCCAAATTGATCTCATCCATCATCCAGAATAGTTTCCTTACAATCTTACTTGTGATTACAGAATCCAGGTGTTTCTTAAATATGCCCATAGTCCTGATGATTATAAAAATAATTAATACTTGCATTTGATATAGTGCTGTATTCCTTCTAGCTGCTTCAAATACTTTACACAATGTGTTATTTTGAAGTGTATTAGCTCCCATGTTCCATGTAACTCCCAACTCTCAAGCATGATCTTTAATATGTGTCAGCAACATCCTATTAATAATGAAAAACTGAAGGGATAATTCATTTTTTTGGGGTGAATTTGAATGAGGAAGGAAGAATGACCAACACTTTGAGAGAGTTCCCTATTCTGCTTTTGAATAGTGCCATGGGATTTTTAATATCTACCAGAATAGCAGGCAGGACTTTAACTCCCCCAACAATGTGCTACTCTGTTGTATCAGCCTAGACTATGAATTTGGGGCCAGGTGGCATTATTTACACTTTAAATGCACAACTTCATGACCCAATGGAGTACATACTGCTAACTGAGTGAAACTGGCATCTGTTTATTCCCTGGAATATTGGGCAATGTTGTATGCCAGCAAACCTGAAAAATATTTGGTCAGATATATATTCTACACTTCCAAATTAGTTGTGAGGAACTCATCAGATCCAATAATTAACAAATTTTACTACCATATCCTGGGTGGCTTTGAAATCAGTCTCTTGAGAAAAAGAAGGCTGCTACTCGATGAAATCCTGTCACAACCCAAAGTTAGTCATTCCAACACATGGACTGAGGACAAATTGGCAGTTCTGTCCTCACAGCTGGGGTCTTTGCTCTCCTACAAGGGTTTCCCTTTTTTGAATTATGACTGGGTTATTATCAAATGGTGTGTGATTGATAGAATTGCATAGAATATAGTACAGAACAGATGCAGGTAATTCAGCCCAACTAGTCTGATGAACATTGATGGTTGTTGACAATTAAGCAGAAAGGGAGATTTAAGCATAAGTGAGGTCTCCTCAATCCTTCAAGGATACAGTTATGCAGTTCAAATAAACTAAATGAACAATCAATCAGGAGTCTTGCCTTCCATGCCTTGTATATGTGGAGTTAGAAAGTCCAGTAGAGGCATCTTTGGATGTCAACAAATCAAAATGTTCCAAATGCTTAATTGTAGTGTAGATTCCAAAGTGTATAGAAAGTGTTTTTTTTCTTTTAAAGAATGTACAAGACCAGAGGGGTAAAATATCTTTCTGATTTGTATGTAAGGATAGGAATTATTTGCTTATTCCCTTTTTTTTGACAAAGCAGCATTTGTGATCAAATGGGCAGGAGTTCACAGTCTGCTCCCAGGTTTCCACCAGTGGTGATTGTCCCTACCAATTTTTCCTCCATGTTGAATTAAAATCAAGAACACAGTGGAATGGGAGAATCGAGTAGAATTTCTCCTACTGGTTCAATGTTTAAACACGCTGCACTGTTTTATTCTTGTGTACTAATAACACAGCTGGTAGTGCCTCCTTGCCAAACAGCTGGAGCAAGCACGATCAGTCAATGAGCTTTGCACCATTCACTCTCCCATGGGATGGTTGCCTGTGAAACTCAGTCAGTCCGCAGGTGGTTGGGAACACACAGTTGCAGCTTGCTAGAACTGATCACATTTAAACCAGGTTACTGGCAATGCAGTAGAAATTATTTTTTATATTTAAAAAACGTAGTTGGTAGAACATTGATGATAAAAACACTACTCTATTGACAGCAATGCCAGTTAAAGTGTGTAATTTATAACCATGTGAGCAGCTAATTATGCTTTCTATTATCATAATGCAAAAACCCCACAAATTAATAAGAATTACATCAGTTATTCAGTTTCGATCATACCCTATTGTTTTTTCCTAAGAGATTTTAATTTAGTTTCTTGAAGATATTTCATATTAATAATTTACTGTACACTTGTTGAGATGCTATTTTACAAGATACTATAACTATTTGCCTCAAATTATTTGTATTTTGTAATATAAACACTGTAAATTACAGTATGAAAATATTTCATGTCTATGTAGATTGAAATGGATCCTAGGCTGACTAACTAAATTTGATATTGTACGTTTGACCTAGCAGTGACAACTGTTTTGCTTTCTCCATTTGTTGTTTTTTTGAGTCATTAACCTATTCCCGTGAGCTTCACTGTTGTTTCAAAAGGAACTTCCAAATATGGACTAAGTGTAAACAATAAGGGTATTTTGGTACAGTATTTCAGCAGTGTAGTATCTGAAATTGATTCAATTTTGGTTGGGAACATTCGGCTATTATTAGTGCAGCTCTGTATATGGTGGTGATTTCATAACCAATTTTAAAAATCTTAATGTAATTTTTTAAAGTTAATAATTCATATTTTATTTCTCAATACAGTAGTGTATTTTAAGTCCAGGATCTTGCATTTGTTCAAACTGTGATACATATGTTTGGGTTAGAAACAAATTTACAACGCAAAAGGTTATTTGAAAAAGTGTAAGATTTGATTCAAGTATTTTAAATCTATTTTGCCTCAAGTTGATTAAGAATGGTAAAAGGACTACCATTCTAGTACTGAGTAACAATTTAGTTTATATTGCCTACGTGTTAACAACAAAATTACATTTGTATTGCGCCTTTCATGTCGAGAGGACATCCCATTAACATGCAATTCCACATTGGAGGTGGAAGAAAAGGGCATAATCATAGCTAAGCCCAATCCTATCCACACATGCAATTGGGGTTCCTAAATCGAAGCAAAGGTGCTGCCCTTTGCTGATGTGTTAAACCAAAATGAATATTAAAGATCCCATAGCACTATTTGAAAAGAGAAGCGAGTTTCTCTGGCCAACAAATCTTCCAAATAAAATTGGTTGCTCACTCCATGGCTGTGTGTAGGACATTGCTGCGCACAAATTGGCTGCTGTGTCCGCCCTCAATTATGCAGTGCAGTAAAGTCTGTGAAGTGTCATGAACGATATTTGACATAGCACAGTGAAATGCTCTGCCAAATGCAGTGAGGTTTTTTTCCTGCGAATCCCAGAGTTGTTGACGATTCGTGTAACATCTCTTCTGCTACCCTCTCTGAAAAAAGATAATGTAGCACCAATCTATGGTTGCGTAGTGCCTTTTCCAACTGAGGGAGAGCTTTTTAATGAATTATTAAATTGTGTTTTTAGATGACATGCATCATCTTAAAAAAAATGTTCTTTCCACGCCCACATCAATGCTCTTCAAGAAGTGAGACAAATTTGGGTACAAACCTTTTCAGGGTGTGAGTTTTTTTTAATGTACACTTGCATTGGAACAAAATGATCCTGTGGTGTATTACTCCATTGATAGTTTCAGTGATATTTTATGAAAAGTTTGTGCTTGATGATAAAAATGGTGGGAGTTGTCACTTGGCTGTTTCCAAGTGACTAAGTGGGAAAGAGAAGATGGGGATTGACTCTGTATTTTCTGGTGATATAATTGGAAGGGGATAATAGAAGCAAGATAATAGCTATATCTTTAAACATGATTCCTTACGAATGATTACAAGTTGGATGAATGGGCAATACCTTCCATTTACCAGAAATAAGCATAACTGACCCACTGGAACCTGTTTGTTTTGCTTCCAGAGTTCAGATTGTATTTCAATCGGAATTCTAATGGGATTCTTTAATAAGAAATCCTATTAAAACTCTAGAACATTCTCCCTCAATCTTTCTGCCTTGCTACTCCTTCCCTATCTTCAGGTCATGCTTGAAGACTTTCCTCTTCAACCGTGTTTATGGTCACCTCCGTCCTATGGATGGAAAATATTCTAATGACTGACTGAGAAAACATCATGGACTATTATATTAAATGGTGGTGTAACAACGTTCCTTTATCTACTGCACAAGATGAAGTCCTGCAGCTCAGTGGTTAGAGCACTTGCCTTACAAGTGGGAGACCAGGGTTCAATTCCAGGCAGGGTGAAACCTTGGGCAAGTTTCCTTACTCCACACACTTAATAATAATCCCTCCAAAAAAACTAATTGGTCATTTCAATGCATGACTATTTGTGGGACGCTGCTCTATGCAATTGGCTGCTACGTTTTGCCCACAAACATAAGGTCAATTCACTTTTCAGTATATTCTGTGAAGAGCTTTGAGACGTGTAGAAGACGTGAAAAGCGCTACATCAAATGCAAGGATTATTATTGTAACATCTATTTCTCCTGCAGCTTGTGTGACTGCCATACCAGGAAAAAGTCTGCCACACCTCAGAGAAACTCCATTGATTTTAATGCCCGTGACATTTTAAAAATGTTTGGGAGCTCTCTGACTGTGAGGACATTCCTGCACACTTGCCAGAACTGAACTTTCTTGTGATAGACCTGTTCCAGATTAGCTACCAGGCCAACCTAAAATTCAATGAGTTTGGTTAACTTGTTCTGAGACGTGGCAGACATGACCTTGATTGACCTTTTACAATGGTTAAATGACTACAACAACAAATACAATAAATTAGATTTGCATAGTGTCTTTTTATGTTGGGAGGATATCCCTGAATCTTGACATCTTCAGTTTCGGAGTGAAATCAGGAAGCATTTTTTCACTTAATGGGTGGTAAACCTTCAAGAATGAGGTTGATAGATTTTTGGTAGGCCTGGGTATTAAGGGATATCGGGAGAAAGTGGGAAATTGGCATTGAGTGGATTAGTTGAGGTACATATCAGCCATGATCTAATTATATGGCAGAACAGGCTCGAAGGGCTAAATGGCCTACTCTTGTTCCTATGTCTTTTGATGGAACAGTGAACATGTTTTAGTTCTCAGATATATATATATATATATACTGACTGTATTCTTCGAGGCTCCTGCAAGCCTGATGTGTTTTTCGATTGGCATTTTTGACTTACTGCCTCTTCTGGTCTCAAATGATATGTTTGTATCCTCTGTTAGTAAAGCTGTCTCCCAAGAAATATTGTTTCTTTTTGTTGCCAAATGGTTATTTTCTCTGTTCGTAGTCCAGTACTCAAATACTAAAATAAGATATCAGGGGAAGTTCTTCCACCACTTATTTTGCATCCCAGGACAAAATAGAAGAACTGGCTTGATATCTGATGATTGACCAACCCTTTTTATCTTGGCCACAAGTTTCCTTTTTTTTCTACTTTAATATCAGTTCACTATTTATTTAGGGAGAACAGGTCTATTAGGCTATGGGGAGCGGGCAGGGCAGTGGGATTGAATCGCTCTTTTCAAAGAGCCGGCACAGACTAGATGGGCCGAATGGCCTCCTTTTGTGCCGTAAAATTCTATGAATCTATGAATCAATAATTTGGTTTGTTCTCACCCATCCTAATAACTAAATGAAGTCAGCATATAAAATTTTAGAAATTGAAAAGTCTGAGCAATTAACATTTGTTCGGATTTGTCCTAAAATGTAAAATTGTGAAGAATTTTGAAGAATCCATACGTTGTTTTTTTTTAGAAAAGTATTGCAGGAAACATTTTTCAATCAAGCCTGAATTTAAGATTTTTAAAGTTCTGAACAATTTTAAATTTGACGATTCCTGTCATAAGGATGAGGAATTACAGACCTCTGAACTTTAGTTTATGCTAATAGAATAAAAAGTCTGTTTATCCGGCACCCAATCAACCATAACTTCCGCATAACTGGTACACAAAAAAAATCTGCATTTGATTAACCGGATTTTATCCGGAAAAATGCATTATTTAAAAAAAAAATTAATTTAACCGGCATTGGCCAGGTCCCGAGGGTGCCAGATAAATGGGGTTTTACTGTATCTGTTTTTACATGTATTTCCACTCAGATGCATCAAATCTTACCCTTTTAAACACTAACCAATTTTGCAATCAGAGCTACATTAGTTAAGTTTAGCTTTGTGACTTCACACTAAGATTTTGATGGGGTCAGATAACCAAGTCAAGTTGCTAAACTATAATTGACTTATACTGAGTATGTTTCTTTTTGTCAAAAAAAAAGTTTTTAAGCCAGTACATAGTTTACAGCTCAAGGAAGATATCGATGTGGCAGCCAGAATAGCTTTTGTTGTCTTGATTCACTGCCAGACTTTAGGTGCTTTTATTGCCAGATTGTGTTAGCTGACAGATCTGGTTGCACAACATGAAATGTAATCACTCTACATGACTCCACTTTGCTTCATTTCACTTCAAGGTCTGCCGTGAGTATACTGCAACAAATGTGTGACTCAAAAGAGCTGAACGACACAGGTGTGGAACAAGGACAGGACAGCTGAACACACACAGGGTTATCCCCCATAGCCTGGAGTAGTGTGACTCTGGACCACCCTTTTTCTGTCACTGATGCTAGATTCACTTGCTGCCATGTGCACAGAGTCAAATCAAATTGACTAAGTTACCTCAAAAGTTCTAGAAAGGTGAAAGCCGTGCTGGAATTCGGTCTCCTTCTCAACAAACGAGATGTAGCCAACATGGAAAATATCTGAATTTCAGTGGAAGTTGGCAACTTATGAAAGAAGGTTAAATGCTGATAATTATCACATGAGTGGTGGTATATGAGCACTGCAGCTCCAAAATAGAGCTAGATACATCTTCAACTTTAATAAACGTATTGATAGTAAATAAGTATTTAGAATAAGCATTGGACTCCTGAAGTGTGGGTGTCACAATATTGAATGATACGCCAGATATTCTAAACCTGTTTGTATCTGGGTACAGTATATGGACTAAAACTTGCAATACAAATGACCAATAAAAAGGTGATGGAGTGGATGATGGAAATAAAGCAGGACATGGCACCCAGTCCCTATGGTCACAACAATATAGTATGTAAAGGAAAAAGTTGGTAAAATTGGTTTAATCTGATATGTACCATTAGGGAGCCACTGGAAATAGTACCTGTGGATTGTTTAGAACAATGAACCAAATACCAATTTATAAAGTGGGACATAGTGAAAACATTGAATACTACAGCCTAGTGAACTTGGTCTCTACGGTAGGCAACATGCTATAGAGTATGTGAAAGGAAAGAACAATGAAATATTGAGTGAAAATAATCAGAGGGAGTCAGCTTGACTTTTCAGAACAGGGAGATCACCTGAAAAATCTACTGGACTTCAAAGAAATGTTGATCTGGTGAACATAGTGTAATCAATAGACATAATGGTAAAGCTCCCCTAGTTAAAGTTAACGAATACTCACCCTTCCCTATTGATTTACGTTTTAAGAAACGTTTGACAATATAGCACACCGGAAATTGGTCCACCAGAACTGAAGCTATAGAATGAGGAAGTTTATAAAGTGATTCTGAAAGTAGCTGAATCGAAAGAAGCAATGGGAAGTTGTGCACAGAACCACATCAGCAACAAAGGTGATGACTTGGAGGTTGCCGCAGTGTTCAGCCATGGCATTCGTATTGTTTACATTGCACATAAATAATTTGGCAGTGGGGACAGAAACATTGATAGTGGAGACAGAAAGTTTATGGATGATGCCAAAGCAGCTGTAGATTTGCAAATACTGTAACTGGAAACAAACAGGTCAAATACAGAGGGTAGATTGAGAGGTAGGGTTTACAAGTATCAAATGGCTTTTTAAGGTGGACCAATGCAGATCACAGTTGGAGATTTAGAGCACAATTTTCAAAAAAGAGATAATTGATTTGCAGAAAACTCTGTCTGACCCCTTCTTCACGGCCCCTCTCCCGCCCGAGTATGTAAGAGAGACGTGACTTATCTGGTCAAAGCAACAACATAAACTAACAACAAAATTACACTTGTATAGCAATTGTATCTCTAGAACCTCTCACACACATACAACTTCACAACTGGATTTATTTTGCTGGTGTTATATAGCCAGCTGCTGTTGACTTCTGCATTACAATGGTGATAATGCAGATAATTGCTGTTGGCTTGTACAGTTTTGGTCACTGTATGGGCATGTGTTTGAGATCATCTGAACTGTTAATGGGATTAAGTGCCTAAATTACAAGGATAGCTGACAGAAACTGAATGTTCTTTCTGAAGAAATGAATACTCGGGAGAAATATTGGTGAGGTTTTGAAAACGCCAAGTTTCATAAATGAAAGCAATACAACCAAGCAAGTTGAAGTGTTACTGTGCCTTTCATAGAAAACTCTCAAAAAGTGATTCACAAAATAAGATTAATTAGAAATAAAGTGAATGTTATGCGTGTAAACGCTACAGCTAATGTCTGCTGACAACATTGTACAAATAATAGAAGGAATAGACAATTCATTTGAGTTTGAATGCAGTGGGAATATGAACCAAATAACTGGGAGAAAAATGTATTTGCTATACCTACAAACTGGGACTCGATCTCAGAAAAGAAATAAAATGAGAAAGTTGTTCTATTCACTTTACACAGATGTGCTGTATTTTATGGAAATGCATTGGTGATGAGCCTGGTCAGCACCAATGTGAAAGGCACTCTATAAAACTAATTTTGTTGTTGTAATGACCGGATGAATTGACATCTGCCATTTTTGGAAGGAAGACACCTCTCAGTCACTGGATGGGGTTGGTTACCTAAATGTTCAATTCATCTTTCAGTTTGACTAGCCTTCCTCACTCAGAGGACTCCTCTGAGATCCCCCCTTCACTAAAAGAAGAATCTTCTGAGCTTTATGCACTATCTACAGTCGAGATTCCACAGCTTGCTTTTTGGCAAGCCTACTGCACCAGTTCTCCTGAGACAACAACAACAACAACAATTTACATTTATATAGCGCCTTTCACGTCGGGAGGACATCCCAAGGCGCTAAACAAGAGGCGTGTGACCCGAGCTGGGAGGGGAGTGTTTGGGAAGGGGTGAAACACGATGGGGAGGTAAAAGAGTTCGGGGTGGAACAAAAGGCACGATCGAAGAGGAAAGTCTTCAAATCGGCCTTGAAAGAGGAAAGGGAAGAGGCGAAACGGAGGGATTGAGGGATGGCATTCCATAAGGTGGGAGCAGAGAAACTGAAGGCCCGGCCTCCGATGGTGGGGCGGTTCGGGCGGGGGGCTTGGAGCAGGCCAAGTCCTGTTGAACGGAGGGTCCGGGTGGGCGTGTAGGGGGAGAGTAGATCGGCTAGGTAGGATGGGGCAAGGCCGTGCAAGGCCTTGTAGGTGAGGACGAGGATCTTAAATTCGATCCTCTGGAGGATGGGGAGCCAGTGGAGACGGGCGAGGGTGGGGGTTATGTGGTCACGGAGGCAGGTGCGGGATAGTACACGGGCTGCAGAGTTTTGGATGGCCTGCAGCCTATGAATGGAGGAACTGGGGAGGCCGATTAGGAGAGAATTTCCGTAATCCAGCCGTGAGGTGATGTACGCGTGCACGAGTGTTTCGGCAGCGCGGGGGGTAAGATAGTTGTGGAGCCTGGCAATGTTGCACAGATGGAAATAGGCGGTGCCAGTCAAGGCGCGGATGTGGGGGAGGAAGGAAAGTTTTTGATCGAACATGATGCCGAGGTTCCTGATTGGCTTTGTGAGGTGGAGAGTACAGCCTTGGATGTTGAGGCTGGCAGCGCCCGATGTGCGGAGGCGCTGGCTTGAGCCAATCAGGAGGGCCTCGGTCTTATTCACGTTCAATTGCAAAAAGTTGTCCCTCGTCCACGATTCGATGTCGGACAGACAACGACAACTTACATTTATATAGCGTCCTGCACACCGAATGATGTAAGCGAGACAAAGGCATGATTGGTGTCCCCTCTCGGTTCTCTTTTCTTCTATTTCCCCCCACTCTTCACCACGTATTTAACTATAAAGCATGCATTACTCAATAATAATACAGTAATAAATATCCTTGCATTTGCTAAAGTTCCTTATCACATCATTGAGATGTCTCAGTATTTCACAGAATATACTGTCAAGTGAATTGATTGTATATTTTCTGGGAGAAAGGCGGCAGACATTTGCGTACAGCAGTGTCGTGCAAACTGTTGTGAAAAACAATTGTTAAATTATGATTAAAAAATTATAAACACAATTAATACACAGTTACTGAAGGAGACCTTTGGCAAATTAAATAGGGAATTCAGCAGATTTTTGGCTAAATAAATTATTTGCAAGGATTATTTTCCAAACATGGTCCTGCCTATTTCTATCTTAAGCCTATTGGCTGGTTTATAAAGCACATTTATAAAGATAAAGCATAATTTTGTTATATTGATATTTAGCTGAAGAATAAAAATATTAGACCATTGCATACTGGTAAATAGGAACACATTGAGCACTGACAGTCCTATAAATTTAGAACTCTGAATCTTTTATGTGCTATTGAGAATCAGTTGATAAACGAGAAACGCGTTTCTAATTTCTGTCCTGCTCCTCTTTCCATCACCACCCCCCCACCACACACACAGATAGATGTGTATGCATTGGGAAACTTGGGTCTTGGGAGAAGGAAGCTGTATCCCCACTATTGCAGCACAACCAAGGAATCACACCAGGGATTTGTCAATTTAAGTTTTTTTTGTGAGATCAGTTATGGTTGTCCCTTATGTCCTTGACACAATTTGTAAACTTGAAATAATTTGATAGCTGCTGAATTTGCAGTGGCTTTTCTCAGAAGTTTTTGCTGTACGAGTGCAATTTAAAAACATTGTGGTCTTTAGCTTGGCTTTTAGTAAATCTCTCTGGAGCTTGTTTAACAGTGATATATGCAGAGCTTGGAGTGCGGGAGTGGCCCTTGGTAAAATGTATAAGGCTGGACATTGATATTTTGGGGGGTTTATTATTTCAATAGCTGTTTTTTGTTATTTTGATTTCTCAAGCAAATACTGTGAAGTAGATCTTTTAAAAACATAATTGAATGATTGCAATCGCAGTGAGCAGATCAAATTATGTACTACCGTCAGCTCTCAAACTCAGTTAATTGCATCCATGTGACTCGACAAGCCCAAAAAGAGATGCAAGGGAGCCAAGGTTTGAGTGTAATTTGCATTTGTGCAAGGATCTTCATTTCTTTAAAATGCCTTGCTGCTTCAGGCTTGTTTATTTTTAGTCTATGATGAGCTATTCAATAGTGCAGACATTACTCACTGTGCAGTACCTAATGAACAGATCTTATTCACTGCAACTCTTAATAATCAGAATTCGCTCACTGCACAACTCCTAATGATCTATTGATTGGCAGTACAGATAAACCTTTCAATAACTGAAATGGCAGTTTTGCCAACTCAACATGACATCAAAAAGCGAGTGCACATTCCATTCCAGCAATCCATCTCTGGTATTTCCATGTATAGGCGGGATCCATGGAAATCTCAGTTTGGTTAGGATACTCTTAAACATGGGATGGGTTTCTACATGCGTCAAACATGAGGCTGAACAAAAAATAGTCAAGAACATGATATATATACTGTTGTACTGCAGATTTTTCATTGCATGCAGTTCACAAAACCTTTTGAAGATGCTGTAGAGTTTAAAAAACACAATTGTGAAAAGCTGCAAACAGCAACAAGAAAATTACATTTGTAAAGCACCTTTCACGTCGGGAGGACATGCCAAGGCGCTGAGCAGTGAAGCTTCAGGACCTGAACATAGGGAGGTGGGGCAGGCAGGGTGGGATGAGGGAGGGCAGAGAGGTAGACTGGCATTTGAAGGCACAGACGAAGAGGAGGGTCTTGAGACTGGTCTTGATACAAGCCCACCCGGACCCTCCGTTCAGTTTCTCCGCTCCCACCCTATGGAATGCCATCCCTCAATCCCTCCGTCTCGTTTCTTTCCTTTCCTCTTTCAAGGCCGGTTTGAAGACTTTCCTCTTCGACCGTGCCTTTTGTTCCACCCCGAATTTTTCGACCGCCCCTTCGTGTTTCACCCCTTCCCAAACACTCCCCTCTCAGCTCGGGTCACACGCCTCTGTGCAGCACCTTGGGATGTCCTCCCGACGTGAAAGGCGCTCTATAAATGTAATTTGTTGTTTTTGTTGTTGTTGAAAGAGGCAAGGGAGGGAGCAATGTGAATGGATTGTGGGATTGGAAGAGCATTCAGTAGAGTTGTGGTAAATATCTGACGCAGCTTGAAAACATTAATTAAAGTTGACTAAATATGAAACTATGGAAACCAATCAAAAAGTAATACAAGTAGTTTGATTAATTAGCAACAATCATGACTGATGGTGTTGCAACCCTTTATACTGTCAGTTTATAGAAAAGAAGAAATCTAACACCTCCTTATCACCATGCCCTTCTCTTGCCCCAGTTCTTGAGCCTTTCCCCTTACTATTAACTTTCATAAATTTTGGACATTTCTAAGCAAATTGCTTGAGACCAAACACATAACTTTAAAATGACAAATTGCAGTCCACTAAAATAATCTACATGATCTGGAACATAGAATTCCTGTAGTGTAACTTGATATTTGAACAATGTGCAGAAAAGCTGCCATCAATATTTTTCTGACTAGTTTCCTTCGGTGTCATGAAGAGAGAATTTTAGGAGTAGAGAGTGTTACAGCTTCTCTGCCTGGATTGGGGAAATGGGGTGGAATCTAAGCGAAGTCTGAACCTGTGCTCTAGTGTGCACTCTTTCCAGCCGGGTTACTAGATAACAGTCAGATTTAGGGAACCAGACTGATTTATTTCTCTCTCTTTCTTCACCCTCATCACCAAAACTCAAGAACACAGAGATCAATTGTGCCTGCGGTTCTGAGATCAGATAACTGGGTCCAGATTGATGATCCTTTACTGTAACCCAGCAATCCCGTACATTGTGGGTGTAGTTGTAGATTTTAGTTTTTAAAGAACATTTCTGAACAATTTCTGGCTTTGCAAAATAATAACATAGTAATAATCCTTGCATTTGATATAGAGCTTTTCATGTTTTCTAGACATCTCAAAGCACTTCACAGAATATACTGTAAAGTGAATTGACTGTATATTTGTGGGTGACATGCAGCAGCCAGTTGCTCACGGCAGTGTCCCACCAACAGTCGTGGATTGAGTGACCAAATTATTACTGTTTATTTTCTTGAGGGATTATTGTCAGGCATGTGGAGTAAGGAAACTTGCCCAAGATTTCGACCCACGTCTCTCGCTTGCGAGGCGAGAGCTCTAACCATCGAGCAACAGGACTCCAAATAATCTTAACCCCAAACTAGAATAAAATTGCTTTTGTACAGTTCTATAGTATCAAGTAGAATGGAGCATGTTTTTTCAAATGTCCTATCATCAAATGAGATGTTGCAGCATCTCCACCCTTAATATTCTGCTGCCAACATGGCATTTTGTTTTGCTTCAAACTAACAAGACTGCTTGTTGTTGGCATAACTGGTGACTGATCACATTTTACTTGGGAGGTTGGACTATTCAAGATCAGTTTTTTAGCTGAAGCCTTGACAAATTAACCACGTTGAAGACATGAGTGTTTGTTTTAGACCTTGGTACAAAACTCAAAAGATTTAAAATATTACTTTGATAAAAGGAGTGTTTTTCCAGTTATGGCTTGGTGATATTGATGGTGAAAGTAATGCTATAAATTGTGTGCAAGTCTTTATTGAAACGTAATGCAACGTTTCCAGGGAGAGGGCTGGCTGTGAAAAAAAAATGGATTTCTTCCTGTCGCTTCTATGGTGACATTTTGTTCAGCTTTCAGGATTGCTTGAGGAAATTTGACATGTTTTCCAATATTATAATAGATCAAATGACTGTAATTGGTTTGCAGTAACAATTCCAAACCCGATGTGTATTTAGATGCGTGGGTGCCGTAGCCCACGTACATAATCTGAGTGCTGCAGGTAACAACACAAACGCATGTATTTTCATGATTGGTAGCTCTATATGTGTTTGGCTATGAAAATCAGTTAGTACACCTTACAGTAAAAATTCTGAGAGGCTCTTTGAGACATCCACCCAACTTGAAAGGCGCTTTTAGAGAAAACAAGAATTATTGAAGAAATATTCTGTCTCCCCACCACACCCCCAACATACTCCCCCCAAAACTTGTGGAAATAAAGATGCCTGCATGTGTATCTGTTTCCTATGTAAAATATTAGAGGTCATCTGAAAGCTGGATCAGGTTTTACAGTAATTTTCCTTTTCCAAAAAACAGTATCAATTTATCTTTATATTTTGCAATTTCTACAACAGTATTCCAATTCCTAAACATCACCTATTTGGATTGGAAAGAACAAAAACATGCTACAAATGCATTAAAGTACTTAACTTGCCATAACTTGCTTTTCGCCCACAAGTATAGTCAATTCACTTTGCAGTGTATTCTGTGAAGCACTTTGAGATGTTTAGAAGATGTGAAAAACGATATATCAAATGCAAGGATTATTATATGTTAACTTATACATCTTGCATGTAAGTCTGTATATTTGAATATAATAAATCAACCATTTATGAATGGCTTTATAGTATCAAAATGTTGTTGATCCGTAGAGTGGGCTTACCACCCAGAGAACCTTCCATATGGTTTGCTGTATCTGGGGATGTGGTAGAGAGGGGAGTCCAGTATATAGTGTAGGAAGTCAGTGCTCTAACCCCTTCCCCATTTCAATGTAGGGGAGATTTTAGGAACTTTGTATAGCTCCTATCACATTGAGAGGATGTCCCAAGGTGCTGCAAAACAATTCTCCCAGCATCTGATGAGATGGAATCAGTTTATTGATTTCATACGTATATTTCTGGTTACATACAGAACTTTAGGGTTCATTCATAAAATTCTTGTTTCTAGGTTACAAGATATGGAATCTAATTATGTACTGTGCAATATTTTGGCAACATTAAGCATGACGCTTTTAATTTTGGCATCAGGCAAAATCAACCTTTCAACTATTTAAGACCATAACATGCCATTCATTGGTTGATGGGTATCTGGAACTGAATTCCAGATTCTCATTCAATAGAAAATTCTTATGATTTCCCCTGAATTAAAGAGAGAGGAGCTTGACCTGTTTATGAATGTGCAAATCAATACAAGTTCCTAGTCCCAACATGGAAAAGACAATCTTCTGACTCAAAGGCAAAAATGCTGCTAACTGAGCTAGGCTGACACATGTACATGTTGACTTTAATTTTGTATTTAGCTCCAAAGAAATTTTAGAATGAAAAAATACACTTTCAGTATTTTATTAGTCTGTTCAATGTGAGCTCCTTGAGGAACTAATTTCACCTGAATATTCTTCAAAGAATCCCCAATGGTTCTGTTTAATTTCCTTTTTATCCAATGATTGTTTTGTTTTTAGCAAAATCTCTTTTCTGAATTCCCAGTACAGTACTGTACTTTTTGCCTTCAGTATTTTATGAAACACGCCATAGTGGGACATACTGAAGAAAATTCTGGAAAGAATTGCAGTGAAAGGCAAATTAGGGCAGATCTGAGGAAGGTTAAAGAAGTAGGCCAAATGCAGAACTTATTTTCTTCACATCCCATGAGGGAGGGAGGGGAATGCTTCCCAACCTGTAAATTATTCCTGTAGGGCATATTTTTGAGAACATACTTGAATGATTTAGAACCATATTCCAATCTGAATTGTTTTCATCTGAACGAACGTTATGCAAATAAATGGCAGTAGATGCTTTTCCCTGTGACTCCAAAATTATATATTTGAACAAAACAAACCCACCTCTAAACATAGTGTCGTGCGTGTGTGAAAAGTTATACCCACAATCATGTGTGTGGAATTAAGTCTCTTGACCATCGCTCTTTCACACCTCTTTAGGTGGAGTGGGGAAGCTGAGGTGAAGTACATAGCCCCTCCACTCCCAACTCCAGCTGAAATGAGCGGTAATACCAATGCTAATTTCATGCTGTGAGATATGAGGGAATTTCTATTCAGAGCATCCTCACAGTGGTGCACTAAATCAGCAGCAAGGGATGATTTGAATTGCAAGTCACACCCCTGCTGCTGCATGTTGCTGGAACCGATCACGCACTTGAGGCATTCAACACAGAGTAGTGCCCCACAGCATAATTCATTTCTCCCTTTAAGTAGAGAATGATGAGCTTCACTGCCATACTTTCTGCTGGAGCAATAACTGAGAATATCATTGCTGATGCAACTTTTTTGGGGTCAGCCATATATCTCACACATGCAAAAACCCATCAAATTGAGAGACACACATATAACAACAACAACAACAACAAATTACACTTATAGAGCGCCTTTCACGTCGGGAGGACGTCCCAAGGCGCCGCACAAGAGGCGTGTGACCCGAGCTGGGAGGGGAGTGTTTGGGAAGGGGTGAGACACGAAGGGGTGGTCGAAAAATTCTGGGTGGAACAAAAGGCACGGTCGAAGAGGAAAGTCTTCAAACCGGCCTTGAAAGAGGAAAGGGAAGAAATGAGACGGAGGGATTGAGGGATGGTATTCCATAGGGTGGGAGCGGAGAAACTGAAGGCCCGGCCTCCGATGGTGGGGCGGTTCGGGCGGGGGGCTTGGAGCAGGCCAAGTCCTGTTGAACGGAGGGTCCGGGTGGGCTTGTAGGGGGAAAGTAGATTGGTTAAATAGGGCGGGGCAAGGCCATGTAAGGCCTTGAAGGTGAGGATGAGGATCTTGAGCTCGATCCTCTGGAGAATGGGGAGCCAGTGGAGACGGGCGAGGGTGGGGGTTATATGGTCGCGAAGGCGGATGCGGGATAATACACGGGCTGCAGAGTTTTGGATGACCTGCAGCCTGTGAATGGAGGAACTGGGGAAGCCGACGAGGAGAGAGTTTCCATAGTCCAGCCTCGAGGTGATGTACGCGTGCACGAGTGTTTCAGCAGCGAATATGTATTCAATTTACACATGGAAATTTCCCTGTGTTCCCGACTTACTTGATTTCTGAGGGTTTAACCAATTAACACTAAGCAGTTTGCCTTTCAGTGCACTGTGGCAAGTTTCCCATTTCTTGTCCAGGTAAGACTCCTCTACTTGTTAGAACTTCTGTATAGTGTGATAACATCAGTACAGTATAATAATTTGGAAATAATTTCCATATATTTTGTTAATAGTTAAGTGGCGGTTCATCATAGTTTAATGAAGTAGCTAAGTAGCCAAAGTTAACTAAGTAGAGGTTCATAACTCAGTAGAGATCCATAGTACTTTAAATGTTTCTTGTGTTTACATTGAAAATTTCTCAATGTTTGTTGTCCTGTAGATATCATGTAATGGGAATGCCAGCAGTAAAATGCATTTCTTTCATGATTACATAATAATAATACTTGGTTATAACGTGCTAAAGTAAAACCTTTTTGATACAGTATTCAATATTGTTGCACCATTACTATTTTAGACATGCATTTGAAGTTGGTGTTTTTTAAAGAAAATCAAAATGCTTTTTCAAATTAAAATAATAGTTAATTTGTGTTAAATAGTGATACAACTACGTATTCTCTCTTTGAACCCCTATAATCTGGCTTCCATGCTGCACGTAGCACGGAGATAGTCCTGGTCAAAGTCTCTAATGACATTTTAAACATCTGTGATCAGGACTCTCTCTGTCTCTTTGTCCTCCTTAGTCAAGAACCTAGGTGTTCGACCCTCAACTGTCTTTCCACCCCCATTTCCAAGCCATGATCCATTCTGCCTTCCCTCACTTCTGCAATATTGTCCAACTCCGCCACTACCTCACTCTTCAGGCCACTGAAACCCCCATTCATGCCTTCATCACATCCAGGCTCAACTACACCAAAACCCTGCTTGTCGGCCTTCCCAATTCATCCCTCCATAGACTGCAAATAATCCAGAACTCTGTGGCCCTTGTCCTCTATTGCTCCATGCTTCGTGGCCCCATCTCCACCATCTTCTCCTGACTGCATTGGCTCCCCATCACCTGGACAATTTAATTCAAGATCCTGGTCCTCACATTCAAAGCCCTGCATGGCCTTGCCCCACCCTACCTCTACTATCTCGTAAACCCCTACCAACCTGCCCGCCCCCTTTGGACTGCTCCACGTCCCCGGACCCACCTGCCCCATCATCGGCTGGCAAGTCTTCAGCCACTCTGCCTCTAATGTGTGGAACTCCATCCTGCAGTCCTTCTGCCTTGCCCCCTCCCTAGCCTGCTTCAAGCCCCGCCTCAAGAACCCCCCCTCTTCGACGGTCCCATCGGTCACCCCAAATCCCCTCCTTTCCCTCCACCTTCTACGTCCCCGAACCCAGTTCACGTCTGAAACAATAACTGTCCAGCGCCCTGGGATGTCTTCCTGACAAGAAAGTGTAATTTTGTTGGTGTATGTTTTAGGTTTCTAAACACATGGTGAATTTCCAGTCACATCATCTGTACTAATTGGTAAAATATTTGTAAAATAAGCTTTAACTCTAATACAATACTAGAGTAGTTGATGGCCGGTGATTGTGTTGTACATACAGCAAGACCTTACGCATATAACATAAACATTTTCCTATCTAAGGTGTTTAAATTCAGGGAGAATAGATTGGTAGTACTGATGGAATCATAGAATCTTATCTTATTCTAGGAAGTGCACATAAATTAATGCATGTTTGGATCAAGTGTGTAGAAGCGATTGATGGATTGCCATTATATACTTAATGCCTTCAGAAGATTATCTAGATGACTACATATCCTGTAAAGGGATTAATCTGATAGGCATTGACCCCGTGATCCTTCTTGAAAAGGGCATTTACGATGATTGCTTTATATTGAGGAATCCTGTGTCTTGTAATGCAGAGAAAGTGCTGACTTTTGGATCCTTTTAGTCTTTTATATTTATTTAAAAGTTGCACTTCCCACTAGGGTCCGTTAATATGGAAATTTTCCGATTATGATATATCGATGGGCTCAAATCGAGATATACCAAAATATCGATATTTCCGGGTTTTTGGTAATGCGCATGCGTGCGCATGCGTGCGCAGCGCGCGCATCCGGAGTGCGTGCACGTTCTGGGTGCGCGCGCATTCGGGGGCTATCTCCTCAGGAGGTAAATATCTTTCTCTCTCTGTGTCTCTCACTCTCTCCGTCTCTGTGTTTTTCTGTCTGTGTCTCTCTCACATCCCCCCCATCTCTATCTGTATATTATCACATCCACCCCGTCTCTCCCCCCCACCCACACACCCCCAGCCGTCTCTCTCTCCCTCCCACCCCCCCCAGCTGTCTCTCCCCCCCCCCCACCACCCCCACGCCGTCTCTCCACCCCCACCCCCCCCAGGCCGTCTCTCGCCCCCCACCACCCAGCCGTCTCTCTCTCCCTGCCCCCCCCCCCCACAGCCGTCTCTCTCTCCCTCCCCCCCCGCCGTCCCTCTCCCCCCCGACCCCCCCCCCCCCCCAGCCGTCTCTTTCCCCCTCTCCCCCCCAGCCGTCTCTTTCCACCTGCCCCCCCCCAGCCGTCTCTCTCTCCTCCCCCACCCCAGCCGTCTCTCTCCCCCCCACCCCCCCCAAGCCCCCCACACCGCCCAGCCGTCTCTCTCCCCCCCCCACCCCCCCCAGCCATCTCTCTCCCCCCCCCCAACCGTCTCTCTCCCCCTCACTCCCCCCCAAGCCGTCTCTCTCCCCCTCCCCCCCCCCCCCCCACCCAGCCTTCTCTCCCCCCGCCACCCCTTGCATACCTGTATATTGTATTCGAGGACTATGAATACAATATGGCGGCTTTGCACCTTGGTCTGTGCATTGTGTATAGAGATGAGCATTCTGGGTCTTGTAGTTCAGTGTGCGCGCATTCCGAATTTTTTTACCTCGATATATAAATTTTTCGATATATCGATATTCTTAAAATGCCTATATCGGCATATCGATATGAAAATTATATCGTGTTTTAGCGATATATCGATATATCGCCAGACCCTACTTCCCGCTAGAGCAGGGGAAGAGCACAGAGGAGGATACTGCCTGCTAGGCTACATCAGATTTTCAGATTTTATTTTATGGATTTTAGCTTGAATTTTGTATTTTATTGGACCTCAATAAATCGGGTTTGGTGTCTGGGGTGTACCCTCCCCTCTCACCAAAATATCCTGGTGACAAAGCAAAATGAATGCAATATTTCATTTTAAAAGTTCCAATATATAGAATAGATACATGCAACAGAAATGGTGTTGAAATAAAATAATACATAAAATGAAAATGAAGGTTCATTACATATTACATTATCAAGTCCCAGAATGAGGTTTCTTTTGTAGGTGCAATGGGGGGAAAGAACCCACATATTGGGGTTCCCATACATTTTGCTCCCAATTCTTCCACTGCCCTCTCATAGGTCAAATAATTCATCCCTGGCTTCATCCTAATACATGTCCTCTGGACTCTCTCAATGGCCCATACATCCTTTCTGAAATGGAATGACCAAACTGGACACAATTCTTTCACTGCAGTCTATCTAATGATTCATACAAATCATATATTGCCTCTTTGGTTTTATATTCTATTCTATTCCTGTATCTGCCCCAACATCCCATTAGCACTTTTCACAACTTTATCTATCTGTCTCAACTTATATGAAAAATAATGTATGTTAACCCCAAAATATCTGTGCTTTTTAACAAATATATATATACAGTAGAAGCCCGTTTATCCAGCATCCGTGGGACCTGGCCAATGCCGGTTAAAGCAAGCGCCTGCTGAATATTCAGGTGGCCCGTGGCCGAAACCCCACTACAAAACAATTAAAGTTCTTTTAACACACCATACACACCAGACCAAGTAATAACAGAATATTACGTTGGCACCCACCGTCAAAATCACTCTCCTGCACTTCTCACCCCCAGTGATTGAGGTTTACAGTCCAGCGACCCTTCCCCAAATGGAGGACACCAAGCGGGTAAACAAACGACAGCGCAATTTCAAAGTCACGCGACTTTACTAGCGGCAAGCCGAAGCCCTAGACTACTAGTGGCAAACTGAAATACTGCACCTGCGCGACAATGTGGATTATTGGCTAGCGTTATCAGCTTGCCGCTAGTATGACTTTAAAGTCATACACGCTCCGTTTTTTTCACCTGCTTGGCGTGTCCCATCCTCAAAAAAATCGCTGAACTACAAACCTCAACCGCAGCATCATAGCTTCAAGCGCAGCATCTACCAGTAAAGGTTAAAAGCACAAGAATGCAGCTCCAACAAGAAGCACCAATACAACATTCTGTCATTTTGTTATTATTTATGCATTTACAAATGCTTCACTGTTATTGTTCCGGATAAGTTCCGGTTTATCGAATGAGTTTTTTTTTGGCGTGCTGTTATATGGAAGTGCCGGTGCATCGAGTCACGGATAAACGGGCTTCTACTGTACTCTCTTTATTCTTCCCATTAAAATGTATAATTTGGTGTTTCTTTGCATTACATTCAGCATTTTTACATTTTTCTCTCTCTGCCCAATCTTTGTCCATTTCCTGATGATTTGGCTACAGTTGTATTCACTGTTTATGATATTCCCCATGTTTAGTTTTCTGCAGATATAGAAATTGTGCCTCTTATGCTAAGAGCATTCATATTAATCACGCTAACCTTTTGTAGGGTACTAGGATCCTTGAGTAGGATCAGGTCTTCTTTTTGGTATATGTAGTAATGGGGGTGAATGATCAGTTAATCTGGGGGCATTTTATTGACCCTGACACCAGGTAAAACCCTTCTTTCCAAATAATACCATTGGATACAAGTCATTTGTGGTACTTTGCTGGCAATATTGGCTACAATAATACTTGATGGTAATTGCTTTACTTTGAGACATTTAAGGTTCTGTAAAAGTGAAGTTGTTTTTCTTCCTTCTTCCTATGAACGTTTCAAAGATAGACTGGCTATGTATCATCTTGAAAGCATCACCGGAGGCTTAGGTTTAGAGAACCGCAGAGGCACATTTACTTTTTGGAGACTCACTTCCTCATTTTACATTCTGTAATTTTGCATGCACAAACATGAGAGCAGTTGTTTTCAAGTCCCTGTTTTTTTCTGCTTGGAAAAGGTTTAAAGCAACCAGAAGAACAAAACTTTGTTCTAGGCCTCTACTGTGGCAGGCAAGAGTGATTCTCCTGATCAGCCTGCTGCTGACTATGTTTTTTGGAGCGGTATTTTGCACAACTATTTGACCTTGGTTAAATTGCTGAATGGTAAGAGGAAACTAATAATAATAATCCTTGCATTTGATACAGTGCTTTTCATGTCTTCTGGACGTTTCAAAGCACTTCACAGAATATACACCGCAAGTGACCAGGCAGGGGCAGGAAGAGAAACCATTTGCCTCCTCGGGGAGGGATGGGTGGAGCACCACAGTTGTATTATGTGTTTGCATAAAAAACAGTGTCCCTTTAAGAACATAAGGAGCAGGAGTAGGCCATTCAGCCCCTCGAGCCTGCCCTGCCATTCAGTAAGATCATGAGCTAACTCCACCTGGCCGCCTTATCCCTATATCCCTCAATCCTTTCATCCATAAGAAATCTATCAATGTTAATTAGAGCAATATTAATAGAATATGAAAGAAGCATAATTCTTCTCTATAGGTCATATTGTTAAAAGGTAAAACAAATTATGTGATGGAAAAAGATAACAAGAATAATAGAGGAAGCAAATACCTTTTAGTCACAAACCAATATAACTATTTGTAGCTTTCAGACTAATTTGTATGAGTCGGCTGCATGGTATTTCTGAGTTGAGCTGCTTCCCTGCCCCCTTGGCTGCTTGTGTTAAATTAAATAATGCGTCACCAGTAAGAGGCCAATTTTGTTTTCTTTTTCTGGCAAGCAAAAGCTGCTATGATAATTTAAAAACGTATCTTCAGTACTTTCCTTCTCCAAGGGAAGCTAATTTTACAGGAACACCGTTTATCATCTTAGACAAACTTGATAGAAAAATTGAAATGTAGATGTTTGTGAATTTTTGCTTCTTTCATTATCATACTGACATCCATGAGTGCTGTTTGTTAGCACCATAATCTCCTTTCACCAGGAACAAGAATAAGAAACATGCATGTAAATGTTGGAAGCATTACATTGATACTTGCACAAACAAAAATGTGTACGAGATACTGGATCCAAACGGGATCCACATTGTGGGTAATGTTTCAAGAACATTATCACAGAGAGCAACAATAAATGACTTAACAGAACAGAAGTATAACTAATGTAGTCTATTGCAGTTTAATTTTCACTTGAATCAACAAATCATTCACCTACAAACTGTCAGTTTTAAGGTGACCAGAACTATATAAATGCCAATTCTTACTCTTTCACCACAAATATGTTCCCTCTGACATATCTGACTAGATGACTACTTTTTAGGCCATGCATGTTCATTCCCATATCCATCTTTTAACAAAGGTTGACCTAACTTAGTGAAAGAGGTGTGGCAATGTGGGTATCCTGAGATCAGTCTACAGTAGATGAGTGTGACTTCAGATCCATTTTTCACAGGAGCAGGAGGAAGTCTTTCAGCCCATCAAGTCTGTTATGCCATTTTATTGCATAATAATATATCTTTTAATCCTAGTTCCCCAACCTGTCTGCATAATCTCCCCAAGTATCGATCTCTCTTGTTAAAAACATTGCAATTGATTGGGTATCTGTGGTTGTTTGGGTAGTGCTCATGACCTTTTGTGTGAAGAACCACCTTCTGCCAGCTTCATATTCTATTCTTTTGTTGTTGTTAATCCAGTTGTACGTCAGGAGGTGATGTAGTATTGTTTCAGAGTTAGAGGAATGTGAAGGGGTAGATTGGATTTTATTACCCATTCGAAAAACTCAATTTGGAATCATTACAACTGGCTTCACCCATGTGGATGTAATAATTTAATAATAATCCTTACATTTGATACAGAGCTTTTCACATATTCTAGACATCTCAAAGTGCTTCACAGAATATACTGTAAAGTGAATTGACTGTAATGTTGTGGGCGAAACTTGGCATCCAATTACATCGTGGATTGAAATGACCAAATTGTTTTGAGGGATTATTATCACAAGTGTGGAATAAGGAAACTTTGTCCAAGGTTTCTCCCTGCCTTGAATCAAACCCACATCTCTTGTTTGCATATTGAATGCTTTAAATGTTGAGTTACAGGACTCCACAGATATGGGACTGTTGTTCTGACAAAGTGCTGTTCAGTGTTACTGTGCTTTGTGGCTTCTTAATGTTGCAATATCCTGAAAATAGTGGGTGGGTATGCACAAGGAACCTTGTCAAAGTTTCACCAGTTGCGGTAATACTAAAAATGGCCATAGCGATTCATTTCAGAATCCTCCTCCTTGTCGTGGTTTTTGTAACAGAACTCAAAATCGAATCTAATTTAACACCCCATTGCAGCACCTGAAATTAGTGTTATATACTGCAATTTTTGTGTCCAATTCAAGACACAATCTGCATTTTTAGAAATTTAAAAAAAATCCACATAAACTTTGGTATAACTGAGGCATTAATGGTATCAATGAGAGTGAGTGCTTTTGTGTGGCAGATTTAAAATTGCTCATGTTTGGGTGTTGTAATTCATGGTTTAACCTTTGGAATTGGAACGTTTTTTGTAGATCGTTAAAGTGCCTTGCTTCCAGTTATCCACAATCTGTCACTTTTTTGGACCTGTTTGGAGCGAAGAAATATTGATTTACATTTGAATCTGAGAAAACCGGAATTATGAAGAAGTTAGAATTTCTGTGCCACTGGCAAGAATGGTGAAACTGTTTCGCAATTATACCAATACATTTTCACGCATGATTCTTTCCCTTTCTTTTTTCCCCTAGCACCCCAAAACAGTTAAGATTTTTCAAAAACAACACAAACAAAAAATAAAATAGTTGAAGAAGCATTGTTGGAACACGGGTGTGGGTGGGTCTGTGGGGGTGGAGGGAGAGGGAAGTTTGGAATAGACAGAAACAGTTGGAATTTTTGGAAGCCACTTCCCTTGAGGAAATGCCATTTATAGCGTCTGTTTTCTCTCTGCAAATAGAAGGCTGCGTTTATTGGGGAAATGGTTCACTACAGTATTGCCTTCTATACAATTATGGGATACTGCTGCTCCTAATGTTTTGAAAGGAAACCTTTTGCTACTACCATGAGCTGGTTCAAACCAATAATGGTCAATGTAAAACTGTATGTGGATGTGTTATTGATTGGCCAATGGTATTTTATACACTCTTCACAGATAAACTATTTTGTACTGTTGCTTAGCTTAATTGGAAATCCACAGTACTACTCCAAATCCACAGTAGTGCTTTATATTACAATAACACATTCAATATGCAGAATGGTATGAAAAAGGAGGTCGTTTAAACAACTCGTGATCAAGTGGACAAGCAAACAGAGTTCTCAAATGGCAATTTCTAACTTAATGGAACCTGAGGGGAGAAAACATATGCATTTTTTTGGGATGTGTATATATGCTGCTCAGTAATAATAATATAATAAACAATCATATCTTACCACATCAAAATGTCTCATTGCACTACACAGAGCTTTCTGTAAAATGTAACTATATTTATAAGGCACTCTTTAACTGTAATTTTGTTGTTGTTTGTACACAAATTTTGGCAGTCAATTTACATGCAGCAGTGCCCCATAAACATCCATGAAGTGAACATCCAAATTAATTGAAGGATTGATTGTTGGCCAAGTTACTGAGAGAAACTTGCTTAGTTTCTAATAGTTTTGTGGGTTCTTTCACACCCTGTTAAACAGGCAGATAATCCTGTTTTAAATGTCTTATCTGAAGGATGGCACCTCCAGCAATGCAGTTCTTCTCTAAGATTTGTAAGAAATGCCCCCGCCCACCCATAACGCCAGGTTCGAAATCAGCTTGTTAATGCTTTTTACTGCATTATTTCTATTGCTGTATAGCACAACTTGCATTTATATTGTGCCTTCCATACCAGGCGGCATCTCAGAGCGCTTCACAGTGGCCGAGGCCAAGCCAGGGGGAGGTGGGAGGTGACCATAAGCACGGTTAAGAAAAAGTCTTCAGGCATGACCTGAAGATGGGAAAGCTAAGGGTGAGTTGAAGGGGCTGAGGGGAGGGAGATCCAAAGTTTTAGGACGTAGTGGCTGAAAGCATGGCCGCTGATGGTGGAGTGGAGGATTTGGGGGTACGCGGGGAAGCCTGACCCAGTAGAGCAGAGGCAGCAGGTACTACTATGTGGAGAGCGGAGGTTGGAGAGATAGGGGATGCAGAGGAGTGGAGGGATTTAAACACAAGAGTGAGAATCTTGGAAGTCGATCCACTCTGTGACAGGGAGCCAGTGGAGTTTGGGAAGAACTGGGGTAATAATAATAATCCTTGCATTTGATATAGCGCTTTTCATGTCTTCTAGACGTCTCAAAGTGCTTCACAAAATACAATGTAGAGTGAATTGACTGTATATTTGTGGGCTAAATGTAGCAGCCAATTACGAACAGCAGTGTCCCACAAACAGTCATGGATTGAAATGAAAAATTAATTATTGTTTTTTTGAGGGATTATTATTAGACATGTGCAATAGGAAACTTACCCAAAGTTTTGCCCTGCCTGGATTCAACACGGGTCTCATTCTTGTAAGGTGAATGCTCTAACCACTGAGCTACAGCACTTCATGAATAATCAAGGTACAGAATTTGATGGAGATGGCGGAATTTTGGATGAGCTGGATTATGTGGATGGTGGAGAAGGGGAGAACGGCGAGGAGGGTGTTAGAGTTGTTCAGTCGAAAGATGACAAAGGCATCTACCAGGATTTGGGCAGCTGTTGGTGTGAGGTATTGGCGGAGATGGGCAATGTGGCAGAGATGGAAGAAAATGGTATTGTGACGGACCAGAGGTGGGGAAGGAAGGATAACTGAGGATCGAATCTGAAGCCTACATTGCGCACAGGGATCGGATATTCTAAAACAGCATCAGAGTGCTCTGTGTGTACAGAGCTCTCTAGGCAATTGCTGCAAAAGTAGTATGCTGCAGTTGCTTAATTAACACTAATAGTTCTCCCTGTGACACCAAAATTGAGAACTGAGCAGTCACAGAGATAGATGGCAGGAAGTGGATTTTTCTCTTCCTCTCCGAAAAGAAACTAGGGAGATTTCAGAGGCAAAAGGGAGAAAAATGGAGAAAAGGGGTAATCAACCAATGATGATTTTATTGTTGAACTTGTAATAGTACAAGCTGGTGTACTATAAAAACATCAGGGATCGTGGTTTCCTTCTCCCCCCCCCCCCCCCACCCCCTCCCCCAATCCATTTTATACTCGACTTCTCTGACCCATATCTGTAGTAGTTTAACAGCAGTTGCGCCAAGACCTGAAATGTGCTGTTAAGTCAAGTGCAGGATGTTCAGAAACTGTACGGAGAAGGAAAGTCTTGAAAAAAATCATAATTGTATTATGTGACTGAACTGACTGACCAGGTGGGCAATTCATTACATTTACAACTCAAACCTATTGAAATTTCGGCAGTCACCTCAACTGCTTCTGGTTTAGTACAATCGGGAACAAACCAGATAGATACAGTATTAACTTTGGCATGAAATTCTGTGGAAAAAATGTCCACAAATAGCCACAATAAAGTTTTGCATTACCCACCACAAGCAGTGTAGTAACTGTAAAACTGTTACCTGATCGAATAACAAAGCCAAGAGATCATGAAAACAAAAGGATTGAAGTCTCTATTCCCCCAAGTTTATAACTTGTGCATTGACATGTGGCAGATAACTTGTGATCGAGTGCCTTTACAAATTAGTACAGATTACTTTTGCTTTTAGAATTTGTTTTTTAGAGCCTGGTTCTCCACTGGGGATAAATGCCTACTGGCTAGCCAACTTTAATTAACTGTCTACATTTTACATAGCTAGTCACTATCCTCCTGGAAGGAGGTAAGCAGGGTCTTATTGGAGAAGAACTGGCTCCAACATGGTATGCTTGGCAATGGAATATTGGAATTGAGTCAATACTCTCTGGCTGTCTCAGCACTCCAGTTCCAGAGCCAGGTGGTTCTGTAGTATTCTAGGGCACTGTCACTGACCCACCAGTCAGCCTAGCTCCACAACAGAACTTAGAAGAGAGAGCAGATTGATCAGCTACTTGGGACAGGGTTTCTTCCCATTCAGTTCCTATTAACACAGAAGCCCTAAACCCTATCGATTTGGTGATCTTAGGAGGAAGCTTGCTGGATAGTGCTGTGAATAGCAAGCTATGTTGTTTTAGCTGGTTAAACTACTAATGTACAGTTTGGGGTGCCCAAGTCTGGTCTATTGCCAACCTTTGTCAAATACTCTCCAGAATTAGGTCATCTCTCTCCTAGGAGAGAGAATCCATTTCATTTCAGACATGGAAATTTCCTTGTCAAGATGCCATATATGTAACTCTTAGGATTGGATGAGCATGGATTATATTATTGAAAGCAAACTGCCTTATATTGAGTTTTAATTCAGCACCTTGATGACAGTGGAATCTAAAATGTGAGGCAGTAAATCAACATGGTCCAATAGGTTCATGGTCCAGACACCCTGTGAGTGATTGCATGCGGCCTGCAAACCATTCAGGATTTCACAGTTTTATCAGCCAGTTGGTCCGCATGAGGCTGCGAGGAGAGTAACAGGAAGACAGGTGGAGTCAGAGGACTTCTCCATCTCCGCCACCCCAGTCAAGTTCTGCTTACAGAATATATAGTAATGTGGATTGACTGCGCATTTTGTGGGCAAAACGCAGCAGCCAATTGTACACGGCAGTGTCCCACAAAAAGCTGTGGATTGAGTTACCAAATGTTTTTTAAGGGATTTTTAACCACCGGAAAGCCACCCATGCAGAGAGAGGGGGAGAGTGTGTGTCAGCTATTCATTTTCATCAGAACCATTGATGAAAATGCTGTTGTTCATGAAGAATGACTTAAGTTAATTCCTCTAGAAACTGCTAAAAAGGGGTTGTAAAAGTTCTCACTTCCAACTATCAGTAAATATGATAGATTTCAGAAGTGTTTCTGCATCGTGACGGATGGTGCAAAATCAAATGACCGGCTATAAAAATGGTTTGGTAGGTTTGCTGAAACAAAATGGAATTGAATGTACTGTACTACCTTCCATGTCAGCATACACCTTTGCAGGAAACCAGTGAAAATGAGTAATGTGATGACTACAGTCGTCAAAGTTATCGATATTATCCATGGAGGAAATAGAACCACAGAAAGTTCCTTGAAGAATTAGATGCAATTTGAAGTGGAGTCATGTAGCTCAGTGGTTAGAGCACTCACCTTACAAGCAAGAGACCTGTGTTTGATTCTCAAGAAAAAAAAACATTTGGTCATTCAATCCATGACTGTGCACAATTGGCTGCCACGTTTCGCCAACAAATATACAGTCAATTCACTTTATATTGTACTCTGTGAAGCACTTTGTGACATCTAGAAGGCATGAGAAGCGCTATATCAAATGCACAGATTATTTTATTTTTATAGATGCAGAATGTTGTTATTTACCACTTTATTCAGAAGTCTGTTATCTGAATGCATGCAACTGCCTTGAGCAGATTTTTGCACTTAGGAAGAAGATACTTTCATTTATCAAGCAACATGTAAAGAGCAACATTTTAAAGAGGAATTGAAAGATTTAATGGATTTATTGAATTTCTTAACAGACATAACAAGCCATTTCCGCATTCTCAATCTTCAACTACAAGGTAGAAATCAGAATATTTTGCACCTTATAGGACATGTTGACTGGTTCTGCATAAAACTATTAAACTCATCCTTCTTGCAGAATGACTTCTCTCATTTTCCATTATGCATGGAACTTGCAACTGAGCTTGATGAGGTTGATTTTTGCAGCTTTATGGAAACCATAACAGTTCAGTGCCAGATTTGTGGATTTTGAGGGTCTGAAGTCCAGCATCCAACTATTTGCCCACAAATATACAATCAATTTATTTTGCAGTATACTCTGTGAAGTGCTTTGAGACATCTAGAAGACGACGTGAAATGCTCTATAACAAATGCCAGGATTATTATTATTCAATAATCCAATGGAGGTGTCGATTTGAGCAGCAACCAAAAGATCTTCACATGGAGATGTGTGAACTGTAGGGTGACCATTTGTTCCTCTCAAGGAAAACTGAAATAAACGAAAACTTCTAGAAAATTGTTCCCAAGGATTGTATTTGTATCTTAAATGACTGTACTGAAGGTGTGTTGTGTGTTTGTGAAAGCATGATATCTACAATGAAACACGTTAAGTCCAAACATTGCAACAGGCTTGATAGCGATATCCTTGGGTGCTGTCTATTGAATTTGAAGTTGACATTGGAGCTCTGATTCCAAGAGAAATATTTTCCACAGTGTTCACACTGAAACACTTAATGGTCTTCTAAGTGTCAAGGAAATAAATGTATGTTAAGTAAACTAATTTGATTCTATGCAGATTTAGAGTTGATTGTATGAAATTTATTGGATATTATATTTTGATATTCAAAATAATTTGTATTCACAAATCTTTATTGTTCCTTTGTTAGCTTTACAATTATGGATTAATCTGTTTGTATTTTGTTCAGCATTCTCTGTTGGAGCCTCCATATGCTAAGTTGATATCTGTGTTTTGACTTTAATACATTAAAATTTGTTGCATTTATTTCCATTTGTGATGATCATTATTATGTAATACAGCCAGACAATTTAAAACGTGGGATTTCTATATGATTCTTTGTTTCTTGAAGGGAAAAACAAATATATTGCTTATGTGGCCTGCAGACATCTCTCGTGTGATACGAGGCCCTCGATACCAAAAAGGTTGGACCATCCTGTTGTAAATAATGACTTCTGATGGAAGACAGAGTGCAATATGCTGACCTCCAGGACTACTGGTCTGGAGTTCCTGCAGGTCCAGTTAATGACAACAATAGCTATATGTGGCTTGAAGTTGCCATTTGTGAATTCTATTTATGAGTACTGCGTCCTAATAGGGCACATGTACATCCTTCTGACGTCCACCCGATGTGAAAGGTGCTTTTGAAATATAATTTTGTTGTTGTATTTTGTTGATGTAACTATATTCATAGGTTGTGAAACCCAGGTGGACTATGAGAAACGTTTTGTTTTGCAGTACCTGTATATTAAAGTAGTTTAGGATGTTGTGAAAGTAAAGGACAACTAGTCAACTGGAATCTTAGATTTTTGATTTTATGGTTTAATTGAGTCTAAAAGCTGATTAAACACGTGGACTTTTACCATAATATGAACGCTGTACTCTTTCTATAACCTGGTCTTTCAGGCATGTATCTGAACACTATCAATTTTTTTAATAAAAACTACCAATTTTAATAAATGAAATTAGAGAATTTTCCACAAAATACTTTTAAAAAAAAGGTTTTAAAATGTCAGGGTTTAGGTCTAATCTTAACATTGTGAGAAATATCAGTCCTGTGAACTTCATATTGGCTCACACCATGTTACTAAATCTATAGAGAGCTACCCCCCCACCCTCCCGACTGTACATGTAGAACATAATCTGTAATGGACTACAGGAAAAAAAAGTGGCTCTTGAATTTGCTTCAAGTGTTTGATTCCATTGACCAACACTGAATGGTGGATTCTACTTTTCTTCTCCTGTTGAATCCTCTCCTTTCCATAAAGACTATAGGCTGAGAAATGTTGTGCATCAGTTTCCGAAAGAATTCCATTGCTGTAAAAAATTCCCTACCTTTAACCCTGTAAAGTATCTTAAACATTGTGGTTACTCCCAGGCTAAATAAAAGATGCTTTCTGCATATATCCAATTAAAGACCGGAGATGGACCTAATCATTTCCTGTATATTTACCTTTCAAAGGCAGGATAGAGATCTTTGTCTACTTCATCATATGATCAATTCATCAAACAGGTTGATGTTAATTGGTTCATGGACATGATTGCAGAATTTTTTGGAGGTCTGGCAGACTGTATTCTTTGTTGTTTAATTTGAAAAACTATTCAAGTAACTTCAAATCTGCATTTACTGTATAAAGAAATAAACCATCACATGAAGCCACTGATAAGTATATCAGTCATTTAGAGACAACATAATTTGAATACCGCACTTTTTACACTGCGGTTTTGTCTCCAAGGGCAACTAGTAGTATGAAACCTCCAGTTTTCCCAGCTAAGAGCTGACTCTTGAGTTGGATGTTCTATTCTTTCCCTAAGAGAAGATCTGACTCGATAGTGAAAATTATGTGCTGGAGTGAGTCGATATAATTGCATTCTATTCATGATACAGTACTTTATATTCTGCGGGTTTTTTTAAACTCTAATTTCCAGCTCTTTGGGATATCCTCCCAATGTGAAAAGCACTATAAAAATTTAATTTGTTGCTATTTGTATTGTCTTGTGTTAGAAAACACAGTTGCTTTTCTATTCATTTTTATACCACTTGCTTGTCCATTTTCCTTCATTAAACAATAACCAGCTCATTTGAATCTGATGCCAGGCTTTAAAAAAATAGTTAAAATAATGCTGTGGAATTGGCTTCAAATGTTACCCCAAATAAAGTGTTTTCCATTTAATTCTTTTTTTAAAAAAAATAAACATCCAAATGAGGCTGGCCCCAGATTTATACAATTTTCATGTGCGTCATCATGGCTCAGTGGTACCATTCTCACCTCCATGTCAGAAGGTTATTGCTTCACGTCCTTCATCGGGAGCTGAGCTGACGTTATAGGGTAATAATTCAGTGCACTGCTAGGGATGTGACCACTGTATTGTTTGAGGTCCCACACTTAGGATGAGATGTTAAAATGAATCTTGCTTTTCTAGAGGGTGATAATCCCTTTTTTTAAAAATAAATAATAATAATAGCTTGGTAACTTAATCCACAACTGCTTGTGGGAGACTGCTGTGTGCAATTGGCTGCCGCATTTCAACCACAAAATATAGTCAGTTCATTCTACAGTATATTCCGTGAAGTGCTTTGAGGCGTCTAAAAGACGTGATAAGGGGCTCTATCAAATTGTAGGACTATTATTATCATCATAGATCCCACTACTCAAAAAGAGAAGGGAGTTTCTCCAGGTATTCTGGTCAACAATCCCTCAAATAAAATTAGTTATTCACTTCCTGGCCATTTGTGGGACATTGGTGTGCACAAAATGTCATCAACAAAATGCAAAATCACTACACTTTACAATAAATCCGAGAAAGTGCTCTGTCATCCTACCCTGTCGTCCTTACCCTTGAGAAAGCAATCAGATCAAACACATGGATTATTCTCACCATCATTAAAACAGGAAATGGTGCTTTGTTTTTTAGCACCTATATTTTGCAGTGAAATTTTTTTTTAGATGAGGATAGCTTCATTTAGAAGCAGAGCCCAATTTGTGGCTTTTTAAAATTCATTAATTATTTTTAGCACTTGTCTGTATCACTGCCTTTTCTCTGCATTCTGGCTGGTCACTGCATTTGCTTACATGCAAATTTAGTTTATCAGTAATTTGCTTTAACTATGCTGCCATCCAATTTTATTTAATCACTATTTTCTTGCCCTCTAATTCCCAGGAAGAGTTTGCTAATGTTAATTATGAATGTTAATATTTCTCTGGTTTGGTTTGTATGTTCTCAGGCACAGGAGAAAGTGGTAAGAGCACTTTCATCAAACAGATGCGAATCATCCATGGGTCGGGCTACACTGACGAGGACAAACGTAGCTTCACAAAGTTGGTCTATCAGAACATCTTCACTGCTGTGCAAGCCATGATTAGAGCAATGGACACACTCAAAATACAGTACAAGTATGACCACAATAAGGTAAGCCAGTTTTACACTAGGTTTTATACGTCTTTCTACTATTGTTACTATTCTGAGAAATGCAATAAAATTTCCACTAGTATCAGATTGAAATCTGCAGTAGATGTTCAAAATTAATTGCCCTGTTTAATCTGATACCGCCTGCAACTATTTTAGTTCAATAAAAAATGAACTGAACTTCACATTTCACTGCCGTTGAAATGTCTATCCCAACAACCATGCTTATTCGCAACAACAACAACAACTTTGATTTATGTAGCGTCCTCCAAGCCGGACGACGTCTCAGAGCGCTTAAATTATAAGTTATATTCTCGCACAGTTAAATCACTGAAATGTTTCAGTTCAGATGAATGCTAATTTATTTGGCTTTATGTGTGGAAAAGACCTTTCTTAATTCATTATAATCTGAAACTGTTAGTTCAGATTGTCTTGAATGCTGATCCGAACCTACCTGAGCCCACAAACTGGAGGCAAATGACCCCATCTGCCTGAGAAGGAGGACATTAAAAGTCTAATGGAAAAGAGGAAGGAGCATCATCTATTGTCTTGGACAACAACTACCCCCCAAATAAAATTGGTTACTCATTTCATGGGTGTTTGCGGGATATTGCTTTGTGCAAATTAGCTACTGTGATCACTTACAAATACATTCATTATACTTCACAATAAAATCCTGTGAAGTGCTTTGAGACATTGCAGCAACATGAGGCACGATCAAATGAAAGGATAATTATGAAAGATTTTGTTCAGTTCATGCTATTTCTGAATATTGCTGTGTTGAAATTGGCTGTCATATTGTCCTACAAAATACAATGTCACAGAACTTTACAGTAAAATCCTGTAAAGTGCTTTAAGATGTCCGCCCTACATGAAAGCTGATTAATATCAGATGAATGTGTTATTTTATTTTGATTTATGTCACCAGATTAGGACATGAGATTCACTCATTAGTGTGATATTGCAATTTGTAAAATTAACAATATTTCAGAAAAATAAATCTCTTTCTGAGTTTTATACCTTTTGTGGTGGAAACGATGTATGGGTTCTTTAAATCAAGCTAACTCTCTTTGTTGCCTTTAAGGCACGGTTTAACTAAACTTGCATTCAAATTTATATCTGATTTGCATTTTGTTATAGCATTGTTATGGTGACAGATTTTATTCACAAGATGGTTTGGGGTGGGAAGGAAATCAAGAAGTGTACAGAGATGTAGATGCATATCTAACACATTCATAGTGGTTAGTCTATGTATTGTATTCCGCTTCCATCTGCATCACACAGATTTTGCCCACCTTCATCTGTACCTCACAACCAACTCAGCCGAAACCCTTGTACATGCCTTTGTCATTGCCCAACTGGACTATTCAAATGCCCTCCTTGCTGGTCTCCCCAGCTCCACCATGCACAAATTTAATTTATCTAATACTCACCCACATGAATCTCCATACCCCCATCGCATAGACCTTGCCAGATTCCACTGGCACTGAATTACTGAACGGATCGATTTCAAATCCCTTCATGCACCTCCCTGCCTATCCGATCTGCTTAATCCCTACTTCACCACCCACTGTCTCCTGTTTGTCCCTTGTCCCCTCTGCTCCACCATCGATGGCCGTGCCTTCAGCCAGTACACCCCAAACCCTGGAACTCTCCACCTTGCCCTGTCCCTCCACACCTTCAAACCCCGCCTATGGGTCTTTTTGATTGTGCTTATCGTCACCTCCGCCCTCCCTCTCCCCATTGATAGGTGTCAGATTCCGCCATTGTCAAGCACTCCTGGACACTACCCCATGTGAAGTGTGCTATATGGATGCACATTGTTGTTTATTCTGATTTTTGTTGCTTTGGCATATTAAACTGGTAATTGTGTGACTTAAAAGGAAACAACTAAAATTCTGCTCATTTCAGTTGTGTTTGCCGCATTAATACCATACAATATTTTATTTTTATTGTGGACCGTGGAAACGAGTTGTGTGATCTCCTAGGTCAAACCAATGCTCATTAAGAATGTTTTCATGGAGATTAATTGGACAATATTGTAAGGGGAAGCCTTGCTTTTTATTTTTTTGAGGCTGAATTCAGGCACTTTGGCCAGTTTCCATATGTTGTTTGGCTGAGTTGTGTAGAGTTCTTAGGAATTTATTTTGGTGAGAACGCAAATGTCGGCGCGTAAACATGAGGTCAATCCAACAAAAACTGAAATGCAGCAGAATTGAGAATCTCACAAGAAATAGACATGTTTTAAATGATTTAAAATTTCTGATCTGGACCAAGCAAAAAGAATCACAGTTTTTACTCCGTTCAGAATATGGTTGTTAAGAAGCCATTGGCAGCACAATACTGAATTTTGGGGCTGTATATTTACACACAGTCATTTTTCTTTTGTTGCCAATGTTCCTCATTCACTGAGATTCACAAAAAAGGGAGTGATTAATTTGTCTACTTGCTGTTCATAAGACATTACTAGCAAAGATTTACTGCTGCTTTTGCCTATTTTACATTCACTACTTTTACAAATGCTTTGAGGTGCTGTAATGTGGTATGGCATTATTTCAAATGTTTTCAATTTTTATTGAGTGTAAAATTATTACTTCAAGTTTGATTTTGTTTTACATATTATCCTTAATAGTCATCCTTAAATGTACTTTGCTTTGTACATATTGCCTTTTGAATAGTTATTGAGTGGGAGGAAGATTGAACTGTACAGTTCTTTTTAAGTCAAACTGTCATTCTTCAGTGTGATTTTCGTTGTTCAATGTTATGTACATTTCATGTGGTGAATATCAAAGCAGAATTAGAAGAATATGCAAAGCTACACAATACACTTGTTTTGCAAAGGGGCTGTTTGATATACATTTGTCCAGTTCGGTGTTTTAAAACTCCAGTAATAGGTACTGTTGAAATGCTTACATTTAGCGTTTCCCAGCAACCAGATTTATTTGTTCCACCAACTTAGCAATTTTTAAAAACATACAATGCAATAGCTTTACATTTAGGGAAAATCAAATGTACCAGGCAAGGTATGCAAATTTGTTTATGCTGTGAATCTTGTACTGGATGGTACATTCAACAAGATCAATAGTGAGGAATGCAGGGTGTCAGATAAGTGTATTGGTAAAATTTCCTTTGCAGTATGGAGGACGTTGAGTACTGTGTGTCAAGGATGGTTATTACAGAAGGAATCAATTTGAAATGTGTTGCAGTAACTGCTCTGCACTTCCTCATCTCAACGCTGCCCTCCCTCAACCGAACCCCCCTCACACTTGGAACCTGATCCCTGACTGTTCAGCACTTTATAATACTACTGCACTACTGCTACTAATAATAATCCTTGCATTTGATATAGCGCTTTTCACATCTTCTAGACATCTCAACCTTAGGATGCCCTCCTGATGTGAAAGGTGCTTTACAAATGTAATTTTGTTGTTGTTTTTCTGTGTTAAAGGGATTCCTGAATGACGTTTTTTTTAAAAAAAGTGTGGTCTGTACCAAGCGTGGTCTGTACCAAATTACCAAATCATGGAAGGAAGAGGAGTCATACAGACTCATTTGAGCAGCTTCAGTGTAGCTGCTTTCTCAGCACAATCCACTGTGTGTTCAATCCTGAAATGGGGATAAATAACAGAAAATCCCTTGTGAAGAGCTGCTGTCAATAAGCAAACGAGAGGAGTTTTCTGTTTGATCAAATTAGAGAAACCTACCAGACTGCACAGAGGGGTCATTCTTCACGTTGCAAACAATTAAAGGAAGAAGGTACAAAATGTTATTAAGCATTTTCCTATACTCCATGGTGCTGACACACCTAAATTTGACTCAAACATTAACCAAAATCGAAAGGGTAAGAGCAATATGCAGATGTGGAATTGGTTGCTGGGAAAGGCTTAACCAGTACATGTTAATATTTATACAGCATATCTATCTGCAACTTATACTGGAGTAGCTTCCATCTCCACCTTGACGCTGCTGGAACTCCTACTTTTTGTCAAAATGTACTAGTCTGTCAGGCCTGGGATGCTTCAAATTTTCATAAAGTACTTGCTCTCAGTGTGTGGTGTATTATTTAATCCATTTAAGGCTTAAATTGATTTTTTCCCACTTTGCTGAGCATGTAACCAGGCACATCAATCTTCAGCCTCCTGGTTCACAAGCATTGAAGAGTGCGACTGAAATTCCCAAACATCAGTCTGCTCTCATTTAAAACGTACATCAAACTAGTTATAGAATTTGCTTTTGGTAACAGCAACTTGCATTTCTATTAGTGACTGTCTAGTAGCATGACACAATCAGCATTTGACATATATAATGGAGAACATTATAGGAGAAAACAGGAGCTATAAGATGTTGATAAAAAGCACAGTCAATGAGAGGCTTTTAGGATGGTTTTGAAGGTCGGCAGAGAGGAAGCAAGGCAAAGTGATTTTGTAAAACAACAAATCAACTTCGTATTTTTTTAAAAAATTATTTGTTAATACCAAATACATTCACATTAAAGTAGCATTTTCCATTATATCATTTTACAACCAAATTCCAAAGCTGAGTTAGTAAACCATAGGAATGTAATTTTATTTCAGTAAAGCATATATGGATTTCCTAAAGCCTTTTCTTTTTGGTCAGCCAGGTGTCTGGCATATGTTGAAACCCACCATGTTTACTTCTTTCCAGACAAGGCTGAGTTCCAAATATATATGCTGGTTACCCATATAATAACGACTTGCATTTATATAGTGCACTTCACCCATAGGAATTTCTCTAAGGATCTTCCTGTTTTTTTTGTGTATTGAAAGTAAGTCTGAGTGAACCATTGCATGAGTGGTACTGCAGAAGTTATTGGCATGTTTGACTGATAGTAGGTATGTTTTTTGTTTTCTGGCCACTTTTATATTAGCAGAGGTGTAAGCCCAAATATTCCATTCATGTGTCTCACTTTTCTCAACTCAGAATGGATAAGACAGAAGCCATCCTCTGGATCCTGCCAGTAACTCCTCTTTTCTGGTCCTGGCCCCCCTCTCAAAATTCTCAATGCTGTTGAAACACTCATTCACGCTTTCATCACTTACTGCTTATACTCCTTCAACACACTCCTTACTTGTATCCCTAGTTCCCATCATTTACAAGCTGCAGCTTATCCCAAACTTTGCTGGCTGCATCCTTCTCCACATCAAACTCCACACATTCATTACCCCAGTCCCTCCAAGTCTCCATTGTGTCCCAATGAATTGATTTCACTGGGACCTTATCTCTGAACTTCTACGCTACTCCTCCGCTTCCCACTCCTTCTGCTTAGCTAACTCGAAATTGCTGCATGGTCCTCACTCTCTCCGCACCACTATCGATAGCCATGTCTTCAGTTCCTGCACCTTTAACCGCCGGAACTCCTTCTCGCTACCATTCTATCTTGCCCTTCTGTTTCTGTCCTCAAGTCAACCTTTTTGAGAGTGGGCTGTGGCTCCCTTGCTCGGGATCAAATCCCGTCCCTGTAAAGTGCTCTCAAGATATTACCCTACATGAGAGGAGGGATTTAAATGAAAGATTTAAGGAAACAAGACAAGATATGCTAACCAATTAATGTCTCTAATGGTGACTTGAAGAATTCACAATGCTGGCATAGAAAGTGTTAATTAAAGTTTAGGATTAAAACTAAATTTGGGATACCCCTTTTATTCTGTGCATATTGAAACATTTTCAGTTTGGTTTCACTGAAGAATTAGCTCATGTGTTCATTCCTGCCTCAGCTGGTTATGATCTCATGGGTCACTAAAAGGACAAGTACAATAATTGTGTAATGATCTTTTCTACCATCTCCGCACCAGTTTCAATTTAGAGTGGGAGGTTGTGTGAGGCTGCCTTTAATGCTGATCAGGTGGTGTGTGTGGATTCTTCAGCTAATACATGCTGAGGGCCATAGCAGTATACTTCATTTACTAGTGGGAGGTGGAGAGCTATATTTACTTCACAACCTCAAATTCTGTTTATTTTCTGTTGATCCATATGCCAGTGTGACTGACAGCTGCTCCAATTATTTTCTGTTGGTAATTTTATTCTCCAGGTGAAACTGAACCATTAATCAATCCAGAATAGACTCTGCTCTTCATTTACCAGAATGTTGGTTCAATGAATTAATGGCATAACAGCATAGTGCAGTTGTGGAGTCGAGGTTCAATCACAACAGTGGGGTTGCAAAAAGCAATTGAACAGGAACACTGTAGAGTAAATGGCACGACCATCACAAAAAGCACCCAGGGCAGAAAAGCATGTTATATGCAGGGAATCCTACTCACTTCATGCTGACCTGCTCTGAGAATTCTGTTCTGAGGTGATCTCAGGGCAACTCTGCACTTTACACATTTTGAGGTACAGTAAAAGCCTGTTTATCTGGCATCCTCGGGACCTGGCGAATGCCGATTAAAGTGCGTGCTGGATATTTGGCCGAAAACCCAATACACAAAAAAATTAAAATAATTTTTATAACATTTTTAAAAACATACCATATTAATAATAGTTTAAATCATAACAGAATATTGCATGGATACTTACCAATAAAGCAATAAATAACGATTACAGTCTATAAACACAACCCACAATCAAAAGGTTTTTTTTCTTTCTCTCCCTCCTTCCCTCTCTCTCTTTCGCTCACACACACACACAGTCTAGCATCTCAATGGCTCCAAACCCAACCCCCAACAACAACAACTTTGATTTATATAGCGTCCTCCACACCGGACGGCGTCTCAGAGTGCTTCACCGTAGCGGATCCCGGGACCGAGCCAGGTGCAGGGGCAGAAAGGTGACCAAAAGCTTGGTCGAAGAGAACGGTCATCAACTGTGACCTGAAACTGGGAAGAGAGGGGGCGAGGTGAAGCGAGTGAGGAAGGGAGTTCCAGAGCCTCGGGGCGTAGTGGCTAAAGGCACGGCCGCCGAGGGTGGAGCGGAGGACTCCGGGGACATGGAGGAGGCCAGACCCAGAGGAACGAAGGCAGCGGGTGCTGGGTTGGGGGGAGAGGAGATCAGAGAGCTAGGGGGGTGCAGAGGAGTGGAGAGATTTGAAAACAAGGGTGAGGATCTTGAAGTCGATCCTCTCTGGGATAGGGAGCCAGTGAAGTCTGGCAAGGAATGGGGTAATGGGGGAGCGAAGCTTAGAGCGGGTGAGTATGCGGGCGCCGGGCGGTAGAGTTTTGGATAAGCTGGATTTTGTGAATTGTGGTGGAGGGGAGACCGGCGAGGAGGGCGTTGCAATAGTCCAGCCGAGAGGTGACAAAGGCATGGACCAAGGTTTCAGCGGCTTTTAAGGTGAGGTATTGCCAGAGACGGGCAATCCGTCGGAGGTGATAGAAAGTGGACCGGATGTGGGGGAGGAAGGACAGTTGGGGGTCGAACCTGATGCCAAGGTTGCGGACAGGTTCGGAGAGTTTTAGGGGCAGGCCGGGAAGGTGGAGGAGGTGAGAGCCGTGCGAATGGAGACATTGATGAGAGCCAAGGAGTATGGCCTCCATCTTGTCAACATTCAGCTGCAAGAAATTTGTGCTCATCCAGCCCCTGATGTCTGAAAGGCAGGCTGACAGAACATCGGGGCACTGGGGGTCACAAAGTGAAGTGGAGAGATAGAGTTGGGTGTCATCCGCGTACATGTGGAAGTGTGCCCCATGTCTGCGGATCACATCCCCAAGAGGAAGTGTATAGATAAGGAAAAGGAGGGGACCAAGGATGGATCCCTGGAGTACCCCACAGGTAACTGGGTGAGTGCGGGAGGAAAAACCGTTTGTGGAGATGTGCTGCTGGCGGTTTGTGAGGCAGGACTCGAACCAGGCGAGTGCGGTCCCACTGAGGTGGATGGCGGAGGACAGGCGGTGGAGAAGGATGGCGTGGTCGACTGAGTCAAAGGCAGCCGACAGGTTCAGGAGGATAAGGAGGCAGATGGAGCCCTGGTCACAGATAGAGAGGACGTTGTTTGTGACTTTCACAAGTGCAGTCTCTGTACTGTGGGCAGGGCGGAAACCAGACTGGAGGGGTTCGAACAGGGAGTGGGAGGAAAGGTGGGCGCGGAGTTGGTTTGCAACAACGCATTCCAGTGCTTTTGAGAGGAAGGGCAGGTTTGAGATAGGGCGGTAGTGGCTGGGGTTTAAGGGATCCAGGGAGGGTTTTTTTAAGGGGTAGGGTGATGACGGCAGTTTTGAGGGGGGCAGGGACTGATCCGGAGGAGATGGACTGGTTGATGATATCAGCCAGCAGTGGACAGAGGAGGGGGAGTTGGGTGAACAGTAGGTTATTGGGGATGGGATCGAGGCAGCATGTTGTTGGCCTCATAGAGGTGAGAGTGCGTGAGAGGGAGGAAGGAGAGACGGGGGAGAAGCCCTCTCCTCTCATTTTCCATCTAAATTAATCAACTCCCCCACCTCTCTCTCCTGCCCCCTCTTCCCCTCTCTTTCTCCCACCCTACTGCAGCATTCAAAATTAATCGTACTGTACTCGTTGTGAGGGAAAAAAACAGCAGCGCCACCTTCAGGCACCAGGAGTAGCATACAGAAGTCCTGACAGAAAAAAATGCAATTGTGCTGGACAAGACCCAATTAATCGAACGGGTACCATTTTTTTGAGGTGCCAGTTATATGGAAGTTTATCCATGACCCGATCAACCGTAACTTCCATATAACTGGCACCTCAAAAAAATGGTGTTCTCTGACGCTTATAGTAAACAGTTGTATTGCGTATTGACAAATTGTAATCCTATGATTCATATTTTACAATAAGAATGCGAACATGTAAGGAAAGATGCTATTGTCTGCATATAATTTACTGCATTTACATAGACTACAACATGTGGTGCTTTGTTGCTCTTGTTCCATTTTCTCTTCATGGCCTCCCATGCCTCACATCTCATGTGAAATATATCACAAATATATTTTCTTTCCAGGGTTTAAGAAATAACACGGGGGGACAAAAAGCATTTGTTCTGTTGAACTAATTTTCACCTCTCATCAAATTGACATAAACTTTGAAAGGGTTATTTATACATTTATAAAAAGTTGGTGATAAAATTATGTCACTCCAAAAAAGATTAATCATTAAACATGCCTATTTGTAATCTATAAAAATATCCCGTAATGAATAATTGAAGATCATTTGATTAAATAGCACCTGAAACCAGGTGTGAGGTCACATCCAAAGGTTTTAGTAACTGCCAGAGAAACCCCTACTTTTACACTATTTTGTTTTATTTCTGCCAATAGACATTCCAGTTTTACCTTCTCCACATACATAATTTTATAATGTTATATTATAATGTTACAATCTTCATAACTGATGTCAACTAACTGTCCAGTATGAGATTAACTCTGTGCACGGTGTGTTAGAAAGTCACGGATCATCTACCTGTTGGAATGGGTCGGAACATTTTAGACTTAGAATTTAGAATTTCTTAACCGGAAAACTGAAATCCCATTGTTATTGAGGTCTGAGTGCAGGCCATTGAATAACACATTTGGCATGCTGAATTCCTATCTGGAATGTGTCCCTTTCCCACCCTTAAATCAAACTAAATCATATCCCAATTGTATATCAGACTGAATTGGTGAATCAATGTCATCGTGATATTAATACTAAGCAGCAATTATCTTTTTACATGAACTGAATCAAATTGTTCTGAACTACTAAATGTATATTTGCCACCAGTTGGCCCAAGATTCAATGGTAGGCCTATCTCTAAGCAATAGATTAGCAAATGGTAATAATTTACTAATCTATTAGAAACTGTCCTTCTTCCCCCTACCCCCTGCCCGAACTGCCCCACCATCGGTGGCCGGGCTTTCAGCCTCTCTGCCCCCACACTCTGGAATGCCATCCCACAATCCCTTTGCCTCGCTTCCTCCTTTTCCTCCTTCAACGCCGGTCTGAAGACCTTCCTCTTTGAGGAAGTTAGGAGGGGAGCCTTCTGCTCCCCTCCTAACTCCTCCCCCTTCCCTACTCTCCTTCCCCCTACCCAGATCCATCCCCCCCGCTCGGGTCCCAACCTAGCTGTTCAGTGCCTTGGGACGTCCTCCCGACGTGAAAGACACTCTATAAATGTAATTTTATTTTTGTTGTTGTAATGTCTTAATGCTACTGTCGCCAGAAAACCTTCAAGCAAAGTGGAAACTTTTCTGTGACATCTGTTGCTGCTGACTCTTGGACATCACATCTGTGCGCAATTGTCTGATGTGTTTCGCCCAGAAAATATACAGTCACTACACTTTTCAATATATTCTGTGAAGCGTTTTGAGACGTCTCAACGATGTGATAAATTGCTATATCAAATGCAAGGATTATTATTTTCATCATCACTAGGCTGAAGTGTAATTTATCTGCAAAGAAGATGCACAATTTCTATTCAGTGCAACTAAAAATGATATCCAGAGCTGTGTGTGGGAGTTGCTGCCGTAGTCATGGTTTCAGGCATAATGTAGGAGCTGCTGAAATTCTCTTTGCTCTGGGAAAAGTAGTACATGCTATTTGCTGAACCATGCATTGTTAATTGTACTGAAGGCTACAACAGTGTTTTTTTTTGTCCTATTCTGGCGTTACTTTTTTGAGGAATTAGAACAATGCAGATGGTATGCCTGAAAAATTGTAATTAGAAATAAAATGATAGTTGTCATAATACTGTTTACCCAACACATGTAATCTGTAAATCTGTGGCTAACCCAGATTTATGGATTACCCAGTGCATTTCAAATAAAATGCAACATAACGAGCTGTGGGGGGAAAAAATGTCAGAGAAAGAAATTGATGTGTAAATGTTTGCAGTATTGTTTGGGGAATGTGCGGGTGCTGTCCATTTCTCTTCTGCTGACTCGTAAATCAGCTCCTTCTGGCTGGATCTGCTCCATCTGCAATAGAGAAAACATCTGAGAAATCACTTCAGCTGAAATAAAATAGGGGGGAAGAGCACCATTTCCCAAAATGCGAGGTTGGATTACCATTAGACCACAGGATGGTGCATTCATGAAAAAGATCAATTAGAATTTTCACTGAGCAGAAGAGAAATTGAGCTGCACGGTCTCCATGCTGGGTAGACATCAGGCCAGTAACTGATCATTTCCATTGTGAGTTTGAGCAACATCAGTTTGTAATAGTCAAGTGCTTTTTTCCCGTGCTGTTTCTGAAAATTGTCTTCAATTTAAGATATTTATTGGGAGAATGCCCTTTTTTATGGAAAAAGTTAACTTCTGACCCTGGTTTTTCCTCAAAAAAAATTCTGCTCTGAGCTATATAATCCTCAGTATATTTAGATAACTTAGAGTACCCAACTGATAGTTCTGTCAAGAGAATGTGCGGCTCTGATTGTAATATGTGGGTCACACAGACAGGACTAGGTATGTGTTTTGGAGAGATCAATCAATTTCTATTGATTCAACTGATCCGACAAGGAATTCGCTGATGTGGATTTAAATGCCCTTCTTGCAAACCGCAATCAAGATGCTTCCTATTACAAATACAATATAGATTTATATTTATATAGTATCTTTCACATCAGGAGGATGTCCCAAGGTGCTTAATGATACTGGCTTGGCACCTGAACTGGGGGTAGGAGCCAAGGGGGTGGAAGCAGGAATAGGGAGCAGTCCACAAGATTTGTCTTGAACAAAGACAGACCTTGAACAATGTGATGGAGGGAACAAGTCAGAAGGATTTGGGGATGGAGTTCCACAGAGCAGGAACAAAAAGTGTGAAAGCCCACCTGCCAATGGTGGGGTAAATAGGGTGGGGATATGAAGCTGACCCATAGCTGTTGAGCGAAGAGTGTGGCTGGGATCAGTTGAACAAGAATGTGGAAGGATTTAAAAGTGGAAATGAAGATCGTGAACTCAATTCACCTGGGATGAGGAGCCAATGAAACTGGCCAAGGATAAGGATGATGGTATGTGGAGCCTGGTAAGAGAAAGGACAAGAACAGGATTTGGGATCACCTGCATCTTACGTACAAAATAATTGGGTAGTTTGGCAAGCAGAGCATTGATGTAGTAAAGCTCAGTCGTGACAAATGCATGGATGATGGTCTTGATGACCCGGGGAAGAGAACTTGTGGCAGAGATGGACAATATTTTGCAGGTGGGACAAACCTGAGTATATCATGAATATTGGTTTAAAGCACAGTTGGAAGTCAAAAAATTTACCAAGGTTCCTCACAGACTCTTAACCCCTCCTGTCCTATCTTCAGATCGCAACTGAAGATGTTTCTCTTCAACTGCGCTTACTGTCATCTTCCCCCTCCCCCTGACTCAGCCTGCAGCTCCACCACTGTGAAGCGCTCTGAGGCGCCACCCTTTGTGGAGAGCGCTATATAAATGCAATTGTTGTTGTTCAGTTATTATAAATTGTAATGACTCTGGCTGTAGGTGAATGTGGAAGCCAATTTGCATTTGGCAGTGCTTCTGAAGCAGCAAATAAGTCAATGACTAATTTATTTGATCATTATTACAAAAACAATAAAATTATATTTGTAAAGCGACTTTCACATCAGGCAGATGTCTCAAGGCATTAAACATTTGCAGATCAGGACCCGAGCATGAGGGGTAGGTTTGGGATGAATCAGGGCAGAAAGTTAGGAAGATGGCTAAAGGCATAGTCGAAAAGTAGGGTCTTGAGTTGTGCCTTGAATGAGGCAAGAGAGGAAGCAAGGCAAAGGGATTGTGGGATGGAGTTCCATAATGTGGGGGCGAAGAAGCTCGGCCGCCAATGATAAGGTTGGTCAGGCCGGAGACATAGAGCAGGCTGGAGACTGCTGAACGGAGCGAGCGGACAGGTTGATAGGGGGGCTGCAGGTCAGAAGGGGGCAAGTCCATGGAGGGCCTTGAAAGTGAGGCTGAGGCTTTTGAATTCTACCCTTTAAGGGATGGGGAACCAGTGGAGCTGGGCAAGGGTGGGGCTGCTGGGGTCACAGAGTCTAGTGCAGGAGAGGACATGAGCTGCAGAGTTCTGGATGATCTGCAGCTTGTGGGGGGAAAAGATGGGGAGGTTGACAAGGAGAGAATTCCCGTAGTTGAGCCTTGAGGTGACAAATCTATGATTTTGGCGGCCTGAGGGATGAGGCAGTTGTGGAGTTGAGCAATGTTGCAGAGATGGGGGAAAACAGAGTGGGTCATGGTATGGATATGGGGGAGAAAAGGCATTTGAGGGTTGAACAAGATGCCTAGGTTTCTCACTATATTGGTGAGGTGTAGGGTCCGGCAATATATCGATATATCGGTTATACCCGATATAATTTTCACATCGATATGCCGATATAGACATTTTAAAAATATCGAAAAGTCGATATATGGAGGAAAAAAATCAGAATGAGCGCGCACTGAACTACAAGACCCAGAATGCTCATCTCTATACACAATGCATCTCTATACGAGTGCAAAGCCGCCATATTGTATTCATAGTCCTAAAATACAATATACAGGTATGCAAGGGGTAAGGGGAGAGAGACAGCTGGGGGGGGGTGGTGGGGGGGAGAGAGAGATGGCGGGGGTGGGTGGGTGGGGAGAGAGAAACGGCGGGGGGGGGGGGGGTGGGGGGGGGTGTTGGGAGAGAGAGACGACGGGGGGGTTGGGGGGGGCAAGAGAGATGGCGAGGGGGGGTGGGGGGGGGGCGAGAGAGATGGCGAGGGGGGGTGGGGGAGAGAGAGACGGCGGGTGGGTGGGAGAGAGAGACGGCGGGGGGGGGGGGGGGGGGGGTGAGAGAGAGATGGTGGGTGGGGGAGAGAGAGATGGTGGGGTGGGGGAGAGAGAGATGGTGGGGGGGGGAGAGAGAGACGGTGGGGGGCTGGTGGGGGGCAGAGAGCGACGGCGGGGGCGGGGGGTGGGGGGGAGAGAGAGACGGCGGGTGGGAGGGCAGAGAGAGAAACGGCGGTGGGGGGGTGCGGGGTAGAGAGAGACGGCGGGGGTGGGGGGAGAGACGGGGGGATGTGATGATATACAGATAGATAGATAGAGATGGGTGGGGGGTGTGAGAGAGGAGAGAGACACAGAGACACAGACAGATGGAGAGAGTGAGTGTGAGAGACACAGAGAGAGAGATATTTACCTCCTGAGGAGATAGGCGCCGAATGTTCACCTCGCGACGCGCATGCGCCGTACAAAAAAACCCAAAATATTGATATTTCAGTATATCTCGATATGAGCCCATCGATATATCTAAATCGGAAAATTTCCATATAGACAGACCCTAGTGAGGTGGAGTGTGCATCCCTGGGTGATGATGCTGCCAGTGCCTCAGATGCGGAGGCGCTGGCGTGAGCCATTCAGTCTTGTTGAGGTTCAACTGTAGAAATTTGTGATTTTGGCTCTCATACAGGACTTGATGTCTGACAGACAGTCTGTCAGGATGTTAGTTAAAATTAATAATAATAATCCTTGTATTCGATATAGTGCTTTTTACGTCTTCTAGACGTCTCAAAGTGCTTCACAGAATGTATTGTAAAGTGAATTGACTATAAATTTGTGAGCGAAATGCAGCAGCCACAAACAGTCATGGATTGAAATTACCAATTTGATTATAGTTTTTTTTTGAGGGATTATTATTGGGCAGATGGAGTAACGAAACTTGCCTAAGTTGACCTGCCTGGATTCAAACACAGGTCTCATGCTTGCAAAGGCGAGTGCTTTAACCACTGAGCTACAGGAGTTGTCCTGGAATCAAGAGTGGAGGCAGAAAGATAGAGTTGAGTGCCATCCACGTACACGTGGAAGTTAACCCCATGTCTGGGGATGATGTCATCAAGAGGGAACATATAGAGGTTGAAGAGGAGAGGACAGAGGCCCTGAGGTATGCCACACAAGACAGTGTGGGAGCTGGAAGAAAAACCATTGGCAGAGACAAATTGGGGATGGTTTGAGAGATGAGACCTGAACCGTTCAAGGACAGGATCTTGAAGGTTGAGGGAGAGGAGAAGTGATGTAGGAAGATGAAGTGGACCGCGGTATTGAAGGCAGTAGAGAGATGGAGGATCACGAGGCCGCTATGACAGCCTGGTTCACAGAATAATAATAAGAAGATAGACAGGATGTAGTCACTTTGATTAGAGCAGTTTCTGTGCTGTGAGCACTAATTGGAGGGGCTCGTGGAGAGAGTGGTACACCAGAACATCAGGCTGGTCTGTAAAATTAAATCCCAATGTGGCCTTAAAACCACAAGCTTGTGACTCAGAAGTGAGAGAAAGATAGACTGAGGACTTGGAGCAAACTAGCCACTGGGCACAAAGATGCTTCCCACCTCAGTTAATTCTGCAAACCAATACCCAAATGGGTAAGATGATAGTAGGAGTGAGAAGCTTGTTAGATAATAATTCTTATACAGTTGACGTGTTAACCTCCAGCAGTACCCCCAATATACTTTTTTGGATCCATCTCTTTGTGCATAATGTGGAACTTTATGTGCTTTCTACACTCTTAAGAATGGCGATGGGTTTTCCCATGGATCAGGCTGATATCTGGCTGACCCCAAAAAAACTTCTGGAGCCTAGTAGCCTTCCTTATGGTGACCAGAGTTGTATGAGTTACACCAGATGCAGCATGACCAGAACATGACTTCTTGTGCAATATTACATCATTTAAAGGCCATTTCTGGGTTTTTAATTAAAGAAACATTAGAGCTTTTATCATCCGGAATCTTTTCCCCCATTGTTTGTTGGCTCCTTGAGAGATTTAGTGGTTCAGGTTCATGATAAATATTGACCATTCTGCAGAAGTAAAGTCCAAATGGGTTGATGGCCTTCTCTCCTCTGCACTCTTATGTTTTGGGACATCCTCCCGAGGTGAAAGGTGCTTTTTGTTGTTGTTGTTGTATGTTTCATCAATTCAAAGTTACCAGTATTTGTTTAGTCAGGGTGCTCAGAAATGGAGAAAAATCAGCTAAGAATCAGTAGGAGGAGACTGGGTTGTTGACATCATGTGGCGTTGGCCACTCGATATGAGACATTGGAAGAGGAACCAATCCGATAAAGGCAACAGCATTCAGAAAGGCTTTGTTTGGTCCTTTCCTTCCCAGAATCAGACCGTGTGACGAAGTGGGAATTGTTTGCCACTCTAGTGGAACAAACAAACAACAACAACAATTTAAACTTATAAAGTGCCTTTCATGTCGGGATGACGTCCCAAGCGCTGCACAGGATGCGTGTGACCCGAGCTGGGAGGGGAGTGTTCGGGAAGGGGTGAAACACGTAGGGGAGGTCGAAAAGTTCGGGGAGGAACAAAAGGCATGGTCGAAGAAGAAAGTCTTCAAACCAGCCTTGAAAGAGGAAAGGGAGAAAACAAAGCAGAGGGATTGGGGGATGGAATTCCACAGGGTGGGAGAGGAGAAACTGAAGGCCCGGCCTCCGATGGTAGGGCGGTTTGGGCGGGGGGCTTGGAGCAGGCCAAGTCCTGCTGAACGGAGGGCCCGGGTGGGCTTCTAGGGGGAGAGTAAATTGGTTAAATAGGGCGGGGCAAGGCCGTGTAGGGCCTTGAAGGTGAGGACGAGGATCTTGAACTCGATCCTCTGGAGGATGGGGAGCCAGTGAAGACAGGCGAGGGTGCGGGTTATGTGGTCGCGGATGTGGGTGCTGGATAGTACACAGGCTACAGAGTTTTGGATGACCTGCAGCCTGTGAATGGAGGAGCTGGGGAGGCCGACGAGGAGATAGTTTCCGTAGTCCAGCCGTGAGGTGATGTACGCGTGCATGTGTTTTTCGGCAGCGTGGGGGGTGAGGTAGTTGTGGAGCCTGGCAATGTTGCGCAGGTGGAAATAGGCGGTGCCGGTCAAGGCACGGATGTGGGGGAGGAAGGAGAGTTTATGGTCGAACGTGATGCCGAGGTTCCTGACTGGCTTTGTGAGGTGGAGAGTACAGCCTTGGATGTTGAGGCTGGCAGCGCCCGATGTGCGGAGACGCTGGCTTGAGCCAATCAGGAGGGCCTCGGTCTTGCTCACATTCAATTGGAGGAAGTTGTCCCTCGTCCAGGACTCAATGTCGGACAGACATGTTGTCAGAACATCGGTGGTCTGGGGGTTGAGGGATGAGGCGGAAAGGTACAGTTGGGTGTCGTCCGCATACATGTGGAAATTTACCCCATGTTTGCGGATGACATCACCCAGAGGGAGCGTGTAAATGGTGAAAAGGAGGGGGCTGAGGACAGAGCCCTGGGGGACGCCGTGAGAAACTGTGCGGGGGATTCAGGAGAAACCTTTGGAAGGTACAAAATGTAGGTGGTGGATCAGGTAGGAATGGAACCAGTCAAGGACTGTGCCTTGAAGGTTGAGGTGGGAGGAAAGACGTTGGAGGATGATGGTGTGATCGACTGTGTCGAACGCAGCAGACAAGTCAAGGAGGACAAGGAGACAGAGGGAGCCCTGGTCGCAGGCGGTTAGGATGTCATTTGTAACCTTAACCAGGGCAGTTTCCGTGCTGTGAGCAGAGCGGAAACCTGATTGGAGGGGTTCAAGGAGTGAGTGAGTTGAGAGGAAAGAGCGGAGCTGGGAGGCAACCACTCTTTCAAGGACCTTAGATAAAAACGGTAGGTTGGAGATGGGTTGGTAGCTTGATGGGTGCGACGCATCAAGGGAGGGTTTTGTCAGGATAGGGGTGATGGTGGCTGTTTTAAGGGAGGTAGGGACGGTGCCTGAGGAGAGGGAAAGGTTGATGGTGTCAGAAATGAGCGGGGCCAGAAGGTGGAGCTGGGTGCGGAGGAGGGGGTTGGGGATGGGGTCCAGTGAACACGTGGTGGGTTTCATGGAGGTGATTATTTTTGTGACTGAAGACAGGGAAGTGGGGATAAAAGTATGAAAGGGGTGGGTGGGTGGGGGTTGAAATAACGGATGGAGGGGCGGAGGTGGAGAAGAGGTGGGGGGAGGAAACCGCAGAGCGGATTCTCTCTATTTTGGACTTGAGGAAGTCCAACATCTCCTCGCAATGTGTGTTTGAGGAGAGGATCTGCGAAGCGAGATGGGGGGTGGGGGAAGAACTGGTTGGTGGTGGCGAAGAGGAGGCGGTGGTTGTCCTTCGCTTCCAGGATTTTCCTGGAGTAAAAGGCTGATTTGGCGGTGGCTAGGGCGGAGGGGTAAAATTTGATGCGGTCCAGCCAGATTTGCCGGTGGACCGTGAGGCCAGATTTGAGCCAGGTGCGTTCATCTGCTCTCACTTGGCTTTTGAGGGAACGGAGGTGAGTTGTGTACCACGGTGATGATCACAAAGATTAACATCGTAAGATTCATCAACAATAGAACCACAAATGTTCTGCAGGAAGAGGTTATTCGGCACATTGTATCTTTGTTAACTTTGTTTTTCTAATTGTCCCTTTTATTAATTAGTTTTTTCAGCTCTCCCCTCACATTTTAAAATATCTTTACTTTTCAAGCAATTATCCAGTTCTCTCTGAATGTTTCTGTTGACTCAATCAGAAAAGGCACTTATAGGAACAAATTGCGCTCCTTAACAATCCCCTGAATTAAGAAATCCCGTTGAACGCTCTTTCCTGATAATTCAGCTGACAACCTTGATACATTGCCTACTTGTCAGCTAACTAAAATAAATAAATTTACCTTATGCCTCTTCAGAATGATATGTAATCTGTTTATGTTTATGTTCCGAGAAGAAAGGCACTATAGAAATGCAAGTTGTTGTTCAACAGCACTCTCAAATTCCCTTTCAATCTCCTCTGTTCTGGTGCGCTGCAGTTTAGCCGTCATCTCTTCATATATGTACATTACGTACTTATGGGTATCATGTTAGTGAATCTGGAATGCACCATCTCCATCTTTAACATCCTTCTTGTAATGGGCTGCCTGAAACTAAACTCAATGTTCCAACTGAAGACTAATCCATCTCTTGTACAAATTCAACATAGCTTTGTTATTACACGTTTAGTGATTTGCTTATTTATACCCCAGATCTCTCTGTGTTTCCTCTGCACTGAACACTCCAACCCATCGACATGAAGGGCACTCCATCAATGTAATGTTGTTGAATATTGTTGTATAATTCCACAAACCATTCTTTCGCCATATTTACACGTTAGTAAAGGGAATTGTGTTTTAATTCATGGGAATACAAAAGGAAGGTTAATTTAAAAAATCATTATTAATGGTTCAAATATTCGTTAAAATTCACCAACGTTTTCTAGTTCATGTTACCTAGATAACTGAGCTGTGGAGCTGTAGGACTACTTTTTAGTAGATATGCAGGTGATAATAATATGGTGGTTTGGAACTGTACCACAGAACTATTTTATTGTATGTGTTTTCATAAACTATTTACAGTAAAAGCCCGTTTATCTGTGACCTGATCAACCGTTACTTCTGTATAACCGGCACCACCAAAAAAAAGGTCCGCATTCGATTAACCCGAATTTAGCTGGCACAATGTTTTTTGGGTTTTTTTTTTGGCCGAATATGCGAGAATCAGGGCTATAATGAACCTTGTTATGAGAGGGCTGCACTATATATGGGGAAACTCCAGGATATTCATCCATTCAGTATTTCTTACGTAAGAACATCAGAATTGCTAGATGAAGGATCCATTCAGTTCATCCTCCAGCATCCTGGCAGTCGCATTCCCATACATTAGATAGTTTAGAATATACCCTACATGTCTTCCTTCAGACAGTTTTCCACTTTGTTCTTGTGTTCTCATACTTGTGTATCAACTGATATTTTGGAAGTCTGTCCTACATATTCACTACTCTTTAGGGAATAATAATAAGAATCCTTCCATTTGATATAGCACTTTCATGTCTTCTGGGTCTCAAAGCACTTCACAGAATATACTGTAAAGTGAATTGACCGGTATATTTGTGGGCGAAACCTCTGGAATCGGAATATTCTTTAAATCATTGGAACTGTTTCAGGCTTTTAATATTAAATCTAAATCCCAGTGCATTGAGACATCCTCCTGATGTGAAAGGCATTATACAAATGTAATTTTGTTGTTCTTCTATGTGTGAAATAGCTCAATTCATCATTCATTTCAAAGATCTGAATCACTCTCCTTATTTTTTTTCCTAATGTACACCAGTTGAGCTTGGCAAGCCTCTTATAACTCATAGCTTTAAGGACAGAAATCATCCTTTTTGCTCTGATATGAATGCTCTGCAATTATTCAATATTATTTTGAACGTAGGTAGGTTGCTCAAAAATGTACACATTTTCCCCAACCTGCAAACAATATTTTCGAATGGGATCTGATGAATCATCTGTTCAAGGTTATATTTATTTCTTTCAACCAAAATCAGATGTTCTCAAGATGGAACTGTATAATTGATTAGCTTTGCTGAAAGCTGCTTTATATTAACTGCAACCTTCAGTGACTGATCAATAATATACTTAAATCCTGCTTAGTCTCCATCTCTGCTAATGGACACTCTTTCATTTGGCTTATATTTTTAATATTTCAAGAGATGCTCTCCTTCAGATTACTTCTTAATATAATAAAAATTCTTACTTTGATATAGCATATTATCACGCTGTTGAAACATCTTGAAGCACTTAGTTCACAGGATATACTGTAAAGAGAATTGACTGTGTTTTGTGGGCAAAGTGGTGTGCCAATTTTGCAGAGCAATGTCATACAAACAGCTGTGGAGTGAGTGACCAAGTTTATTTGCGGGCTTTGTTGGCCAGAACGCTGGAAGACATTTTCTTCTCTTTTTGAATAGAACCATGGGATCTTGAACAGACAAATGGAACCTCAGTTTAGGCATCTCATCTGACCTCTGACATTGCAAAACAACCCAGTGTCAGATTGGTGTGGTAGCTTGGACTATGTGATTCCGTGGCCGATGTATGACTTGAAATCACAACTTTTGACTCTGAGGCGAATGTGCTGCTACTGAATGACGCTGACACACAAATAGTGTGAACAGCAAGGAACACATAGCAGACCTTGCAGAATTTCACTAGTTATTGTCCCCTCTCCTTACAGAGTGTTTTCCAGTTTCCCATTCCACCTTTGCTCTCTGTTGCTGAGGCAGCTTTTAATCCAAGTAACTAATTTACCATTAATTCTCAATTTTAACCTTCAAACGTGTTGCATGTGGAATGTCATCAAATGGCTTTGGCAAATCTGAGTAAATTGTGTTTACGGAAGAGTGCTTAAAATCTGATTTTGTTACAGTATCAAATAATTATATTAGTTTCATAAAATATGACCTATAGCTTTTAAATCCATGTTGAATATTTATTGTTTCTGAGCGCTTTAGGTGACCATTAATAGCAATTCTATACAATGCTTTCGAACTTTATCCCTATGATAGATGTCACACAAAGTGGTTTATAATCCTGGGAACTTCTCTCACCTTTTTCGAATAATGGGATTACATTGTGTGTTCTCTAGTTATTTTTCAGATACAAAATCATTGGAACTTTTAATGGTATTAGGCAGAGTCTCTTACATTTCCTTGAATATTCTGTAAAGAATCACAACTGGATTGGTTACTTTGTAGACTTTTAACTCCTTGTGTTATTTTGTAACGCTCTGCTTTTATCTACTTGTATTAAAGATTCCTGAGCCAAAATGATTGAATCACTCCCCTGATGTGTTGTGGATGAAGACCACACATTCACAGATTTTGTCCCTGCACAATTTCAATTGGTGCAATACAATTAACACCTCTTCAGATTGCTGGACAATAAATGCATGTAAATGTCTGGTAGAACAAGGATTGGGTTTAGCTATAAACTGTGGTTGAATTGCCTGGCAGCCTATGGTATCTAGATTCTCCCAATAGTTTTCAACAATTTCTTATTTGGTGGGTGAGGTATTTGAGAGCGGACCCCAAACTGATTTCCCCCTGAAACCTATGGAAGTTGACCTCGATTATAATGCTTCAACCACAGATCAGCAGATCATAGATAAGCACAGCCTGGATTTGAATCTGTAGCTTGTTTGGTTTGAGAACAGTACAATTTACCACAAGACCATCAGGGCTATGTTTTAATCAATGGATGAATATTGGAAGATACGTGATTTAGTTAGGTTATCACTGATGTATTAGGTGTTATTGTTTCCTGTTTAATTTGTCTCTGACATGTCCTTGTTTAATTTCTGGTAATTATCAGCTACAATTAGTTTTTGTGTGTTGATTCAGAAATGTTGTTGGTTTATGTTTATTCTGTCAAAATAATTGATCAGATTGGTTGTGACTTGCTTTGTACAGTATAACCTTTTGTATTTATTGATCCATTCTCTAAAAGCACAAAAGCAAGCCTGCCAACTTCAACAATTATATTCAAAAGCAAAATTCAATGTTTCAGATGAATACATTTAAATGTGCAAAGGGTTTCCAAGAGCTGTTCCAGAATATTAGTTTATTTATTTTTTAACTCCGATTGCTTTTTGTGCCAGCGTGTATCGCATAGATCAGTAGATAGTGGTGTGGAGGGTTTAAAAACAAGGTGAAACACCCATGAAGTGAATGACAAATTTAACTTAAGCATTGCTGCTAAGGACACTGACATATACTTTTTGATTAGTGCTATGGGATCTTTAATGTCCATCTAAGAAAGTAGACAAGAGCTCAGTTTAAAGTCTCATCTCAAGAATGCACCACTAACAATACACTGTATACCAACACTGTATACACTGGAGTGTCAGTGTAAACCATGAGCTCAAAGTTTCCGACATAGGGCTTGAACCTACAACCTTCTGACTGAGAATACTAGCAACTGAGCCAGAATAATACCTAATTGTTTCAGCAGTAATTCTGTTTGCATTGCTGCAATATAAATGCAGCAGTAATAATTGAGTTTTGGGTTCTCCTGCCAAATAGTCTTGCAAAGGATTTTGGGTGGTTCAAGAGCTTTCAGTGAACAGTATTTTAATATTAAAGAGCTGATTGCATAACTGGCTCTTTGATAGCATTATAAAACATAATGCCAATTGCTGAAATCTACAAAGCTTAGTTGTACGTGACATCAAGTCACGTACACTTACTAAACCACTGTAGTTTTCCCAAACTGTCTAAATCTCATGTTTCAAGTGACAGTGGGTTCGCTTTGAAGTTTATTTCATAACTGAATGCCTTTTTTAAAATCCTTTTCATGCCTATTTGAACTTTAATATCCATAGGGAATATGCACAACCTCCTTTCACAAGATCATAAGATTGGTCTGGATGAAGAAAGTCCATCCGATTTCATCCCTTCAGGACAACCACCCTATCGTCCCCCATCATTGCACCAAGCTGCTTTTTAGTAATAATAATCCTTGCATTTGGTATACAGTAAACCCTTGATAATCCGACATTCAGGAAACCTGGCAACTCCCTAAAACCGGCAAGATTTCAAAATTCAACAGTATTAGATATATTTCCGATGTCCAGCCAATCTCCCGAAGTTCAGAACAGCTGCTTGTAGTTCCCGGCTTGGCCGCTTTGTCACCCAGCGCTGTGGGTGGAGCTCAGGCATTTTTTGGCTTCAGTGCTGTGTTTGCAGCTCACGTGGAGTATGGGGCAGAGCTTCCCCAGCTATTTCTAGGTAGACTGTAAATACCAGTAAACTTTGAAATCTGGGAGGTGCGTGAGCCCAACTGTGCTGGATTATCAAGGTTGTACTGTAGCATGTCGGAAGGACATCTCAAAGCTCTTCACAGTATTTAGTGTGAAATGGATTGACTGAATTTGTAGGCAAATATGGCAGCATAATTGTGCACAGAATTTCCTAAAAATAGCCATAAAAGGAACTATTAATTTTATTTTGGAGATTGTTGGCCAGGACACAGTGAGAACCTCGCTTCTCTTTTCAAGTAGTGCTATGGGATCTTTAACGTTCACCTGAACAGTTAGACGAGCATTTTATATTGACTGCTATGTGCTTTTCCAGTTCTCTCTTGGTTTCCTTACCCGTTCATATAACCTTTTGCTCTACAGTCTTGTATTCAGTGCAATGGTCACCATAAATCATCCTTTTCTTTATTTCTTTTCTTATTTTCCTATTGATCCATTTTGAAGTTTTTGTTTATTTTGGGTGCACGCTGGTGTGCTGTTTCCCTAGTTAAACTGCATGTTATTGAGAACATAAGAATTAGGAGCAGACGTAGGACATTTGGCCCCTCGAGCCTGCCCTGCCATTCAATAAGATCATGGCTGATCTTCTAATCTAACTCCACCTACCCGCCTTATCCCCATATCTCTTAATCCTTTCATCCACAAGAAGTCTATCAATCTTAGCTCTCCTCTTGAGCTGAGGTCACTGACCCCAAGTGGATCAACTACTACCCCTTCCTGAATAGTGTCTGGGTCACTGACTAGAATTAAGTCAAAAATGCAACTGCCCCCTGTGAGCTTACTGACACACTTGAGTCAGAACACAGGAGTGACTATATTTGCAAGCTTCAAGTCGTTTGCACTTGGGTACTTCTAGTTTTTGTCGGGCTGATTGAATTTCCCCGTCGGACCTACCTTATTTTTCTCACATACACTCCTAATATTATCGTACTGTGTCAAGTCGTTCTTGGCACGTTAGTGACCACAGCTCAATAACACTCAGTTTAACGTGGTTGTGCTTTGGCCTGGCAGTCTGTAGCAAACCTGAATGTTAGTCTAACCTTTTTCTCATTGAGCATATCTAACCAGAGGATTTCATACCATGTTTCATCCTGGAATGTTGATCCAACTACCTTAATCTGCTACCTTAATTGCTTACGTACACCTTTCCTATTGCTCTGATCTGTCCTGAATAGGCTGTATTCTTTTAAATTATATTCAGTCTATGCACTTTGTTTCATGAATAAAGTAGATAGATTTCTGCTAGAAAATAATACCTCTGGATATGGTATATAGTTTGAGACATGACATGTCAAGCAACTGTCAAGATGGTGGAAGACAAAGTAGATGGACCTTGGTCTTCTCTCCCTTGCAACTTCTATGTTCTTATATTCACTCCACCATCTTGGATTAGTCCACTTTGTACTTTAGGTTTTTAAGGTCTTATAAGCAAGATTCATAACATTGTATTGCAATGTAATACATTGCAGGTATGGAATTTCTCCCATTCCTGTATCAGATTTGCAAGCCGCGGCATCCAAATGTCCATCATAATAACCCCCAGCTGGCCAAACAATCTCTATAAAGGTATAGCTTGCTTCATTTTTAAAGCAGTATGTGATCATAGAATTGAGATGATGTTGATAAAGCATTGGAGCTTTGCTCTCCCAAATTTATCATGGTCTCTCAGCCAGTTGAAGTATTGCCCAGCCTTGGGAACACACTCCAGCTTGTGTGTTATCACTTGCGTGCATGGTGTTTACTAATTATGCAACCAGGAATCCACACTAAGATTCTGGCTTCTCTGCCGTTACGCATATAACCACATTTTGTCAACAATCTGAAAAACTGTTTTTTATCTCCTCTGGAAAAATACAAACATCTTAGATCTACATTTAATTTAAAATGTTTTACGTGTCTATTATTAAAATTTTATATTATATGAAATCCAGAGGGCATTCTTGTTACTGTAGTTAGATATGCAAACGGTAACCACTATGATTGTAATGCAAAGAAAAATTCTTCCAACATTTACTCAAAATTTCTTAACAGCTTCCATGCTTATCTAACACCCTCAAATTATGGTTTGATAAATAAGACAATGTAAACATAAATGGTGCGGTTGTTCAGAGCTGTAAAAACACTTAACACTCAGGTAGTTTTGTCTCATCTGAGATTATTTGCTAGAATCTTAGAAGTGGAAACCAGTTTAGTGATAGGATCACAGGAACAGGAGGAGGTCATTCAGCCCCTGAAGCCTGTTCAGACATTCTATTGGATCATGACTGCTGTGTACCTCAACTCCATCTACCCAGCTTTGCTACATAATGTCTGGATAATCTTAGCTAACAAAAATCTGATGACATTCAGTCTTGAAAATTTGAATTGATCCAGCATCCACAGCTTTAGGGGGAGAAAATTCTAGACTTCCATTATGATAGGTTGCACATAATCCAGAACTCTGCGGCCCATGTCCTCTACCACTCCAAGCATCCTGACTCCATCTCCCCCAACTCCATTGGCTCTCCATACCCAGGGGATCCAATTCAAGATCCTGGTCCTCATCTTCAAAGTCCACCATGTCCTCACCCCACCCTACCTCTGTGACCTCCTAACCCCCTATCAATCTGCCCGCCCCTCCGCTCAGCAGGCTCTGGCTTGCTCCATGTCCCCCGACCCATCCGCCCCACCATTGACGGGTGAGCCTGAAGGGTGAGCCTTCAGCCACTCGGCCCCCAACATCTGGAACTCCATCCCATTGTCCCTCCACCTCGTCCCCTCCCTCGCCTCCTTCATCCCGCCTAACGAACCCCCTTCTTCAAGGGTCTCATCGGTCACCCCAAATCTCCTTTCCCTCCACCCTCCCTGTCCCCAGCTCGGGTCTGAAACAATGATTGTCCAGTGCCTTGGGACGTCCTCCTGACATGAAAGGCACCATACAAGTAATTTTGTTGTTGTTGTTGTTGATAGAAAGAACAGGCGTTTTTGTTACAATGAGTGTTCTGTAGTTGTGCAAAGCTGTGATGTTTGTAGTGAATTGAGAAGCAGCCTAACTAAATAGTTAATGGACAAAGATTGTTAAAAAATACTTCAGTGGTATATTTAATGATTCATCCCAGAAATTCCAGACACAATGGTGCCGAACATCACCACAGATAACAAATGATTCAGGACCCATTTTTCCCTTAGCGGTCAAAAGCATAAAAGGAATTTAAAATGTCAATGTTTTCTGCACAATTTTAACAACCATGGCCAACCTCAATTACAATACTGTCCAAACTTAAATGCACCCAGCAATCAGCTTCATTGTCCTACAAAATCATTCAACTTGTTACATTTCAAACTAAAAGCTAAATCGGGAAACAAAATGAATGTGAATGTGTTGCTCCTGATCCTTTCCAACTATTTTATGTGCCCTTTTTATAATCTTATAGAGGAGTTGCAAATATCAATAAAAGTTTTAATGATCATGATGACTTTGGCTGTCTTTTGTTTGAGTAATGTTAATGATAAATAATTCTTGTATTTAGTGAATAATTATAATAATGATCTTTGCAGTTCAGGTTCCACATTATCACATTGTTGAAACATCTCAAAGTGCTTCACATAATAAATTGTGAAGTGGATTAACTGTGTATTTGAGGGCAATTGCTTGCACACAGCAGTATCCCACAAACAATCATGGAGTGAGTGACCCTCTTTTTGATGGATCTATAACATATAATATAGAAATGTCTCAAAACACTTTACAGATTACTAATGTAGAGTAGTGACTGTGCATTTGTAAAGAAATGTGACGACCAATTTAAAGGTTACACAAACGGCCATGAAGTAAATGTCAAATTTATCTGATGGATTGTTGACCAAAACATCTGGAGAAACTCATTTCTCTTTGAATTGTGTCATTTAATCTTTAACCTCCACTGGTACAGGCTGACCAGACCCTGGTTTAACACCTCATCTGAAGGGTGGCAATGCTGACAATGCAGTGTTTCCCAGGATCGCACGGAAGTGTCATCTTAGACTGAGCTCATGATGCTTGAACTAACAATCGTCTGATCCAGAAGCGAGGGTGATTGCCCTTAGGGCATAATTCTATTGTCCATTCTTTGTGCCAAAATGTGCCACCTCAATTTTTCTGCATGAGTTAATGCATTTCTTTCAAAAAAAATTTCCATTACATTAACCTGTCAGTTTCAATGTCAGGCTACAGCCTACTGAACTTGTTGTTACTGTCAATAAGGCCTCCTAATTTAGTTTCATAGAAACTATAATTTCAGAGAGAGGTCACAATCGCTCTCTGACAGAATGGAATATGTTTTCAATCAATGAATTTTTGTTTAAAAAAAACCCTTCAGAGCTCCCCTCAGGTGCCAAGTTCCTTTTGAAAATGTCCCATCCTGAGTAGAAAACTGCCAAGTGACCCACTTACACACATTAGAGGTGATTTCATAATTCATTCACTTTTAAATTTTAAGAAAACATAATTTTTACCAATGTGATGTTTATTTTATGGGTATCTTTCACAGTAATACTATGAATTATTAAATCATGTCCTTGTACAAATTCTGAACTCGAGTTTGAACCTGTCTCAATGACTTATGGTGTCATTATATTGTTGAGCTACTTTAAATTGAGGCAATTTATGCATACCCAACGCTTCTAATGCTGCAAAATTCATCTATTTCACTAGACAGTGGATGCAGTCACTACATATTCCAGAAAAACAGTGAAGTACTTTTAGATATTTTCACCATGTTAGACACTATACCAAATGCAAGGCTCATAATAAGTAAACATTCCAACTCATGCACTAGTCATCAAATGCTGCCTGATGTCTGTCTGGCCCAGTTGGGCAGTCCACCGCTAGGTTAGAAAGTTATTCTAACTGACTTGACTTTTCAAATGCCCTTTTCACTTGTCTCCCCAGCTCCACCATGCAAAACATCCAGCTGATCCAAAACTGCTGCCCGCATACTCACCCACACTAAACTCTGTACGCCAATCACTTCATTACACCAGCTTCTTATCGGCGAACGGATCAATTGCAAGATCTTGCTTTATGAATGGAAGTTGTTGTTGGTTCAAGACCTAAGTTGGGAAATTGGGTCCATACTTTAGCTTATTTGTGGGATAATAACAACAACTTGCATTCATATAGCACTCTCCAAGGCAGGCAGCATCTCAGAGAGCTTAGCAATGGCGGGGCCCAAGGCTGAGCCAAGGGGAGGGGGAAGCGCAGTCAAAGAGAAAGGTCTTCAGGTGCCACCTGAAGATGTGGAAAGAGGAGATGAGGCGAAGGGGTTGAGGGAGGGAATTCCAAAGCTTCAGGGCATAGTGGCTGAAAACTCAACCTATGGTGGAGTGGAAGATTCAGGAGACAAGGAGGAGATCAGACCCAATAAAGTGGAGGCAGTGGGTACTGCGGTGAGGAGAGAGGTCAAAGATGTAGCGTGTTGATGAGGAGTGGAGGGATTTACATCTTGAATTCAATTTGCTCTGTGTCAGAGAACCAGTGGAGTTTGTCAAGGACTGGTGTAATTGGGGTACCAAGTTTAGTGCAGGTGACGATTTGGGTAGTGGAGTTTTGGATGAACTGAATTTTGTGAATGTTGGAAGAGGGGAGACCAGTGAGAGGGTATTGGAGTAGTCCAGCCAAGAGGTGATGAAGGCATGGACAAGCGTTTGGGGAGCTTTTGGGATGAAGTATTGATGGAGGCGGGCAATGTGGTGAAGATGGTAGAAAGCGGGCTGGTCAGGAACTGGATGTGGAGAAGGCAGGCTAACTAGGGATTGAACCTGATGCATAAGTTGTTAATGGGTTCGGAGAGTTTTAAGAAAAGGTCAGGTAGGTTGAGGAGATTGGAACCATGGGACAGAAAATATTGTTGGGAACCAAAGAGTATGACTTCCATCTTGTTATTTAACTGCAGGAAAATTGTGCTCATCCAGCTCTTGACATCCAACAGACAAGCGGACAGAATATCAGGGGAATGGGGGTCGCAGCTGGAAGTGGAAAAATAGAGTTGAGTGTCATCCAAATACATGTGGAGGTTAACCCCATGTCTGCAGATGACATCACTGAGAGACATTACGGTGTACAATATGCCTGTAGCCTTCACCTAAAAAATCAGTAACTACACTTAACAGTAAATACTCTGAAGCATTTTGACAATATAAGACTATCAAATAGAAGGATTGTATGGAGTGAAGGTATGTCTTCATTGTTTGTTTGTTGTGCCCCATATAGTTTTGATAAATGTAACATTGTTTAAAGTATATGAAGTGTACAAGGAGGCCCAACTGCATGGCCTATAACCACTTCACAATATAGGTTTGTGCAAAAGCAGTGGTGGAAGAAGAAGGGAAGTACAGTAGAAGCCAGTTTATCCGTGACTCGATGCACCGGCACTTCTGTATAACTGGCACGCCAAAAAAAGTCCCCATTTGATAAATCGGAACTTATCCGGAACAATAGTGGTGGAGCATTTGCAAATGCATAAATAATAACATAATAACAAAATATTGTATTGGTACTTATTGTTAAAACTACTCTCTTGCGCTTTTTACCTTTGCTGGTAGATGCTGCGCTTGAAGCCATGATGCTGCGGTTTATAATTCAGTGATTCTTTTTAAAATGGAGCACGCCAAGTGGGTGAAAAAAACGGAGTGTGATTTTAAAGCCATACTAGTGGCAAGCCTATAACGCTAGCCAGTAACCCACATTGTCGCGCAGCTGCAGTATTTTGGTTTGCCGCTAGTAGAGCCTAGGGCTTCGGCTTGCAATTAGTAAAGTCGCGCGACTTTAAAAATGCGCTGCCGTTTTTTTTCACCCGCTTGGCTCCATTTAAAAAAGAATCACTGGACTGTAAACCTCAATCAGTAAAGGTGAGAAGCGCAAGAGAGTAGTTTTAACAATAAGTACCAATATAATATTCTGTTATTATCTGTTATTACTTAGTCTGGTGTGCATGGTGTGTGTTAAAAGAACTTCAATTTGTTTGTAGTGGGTTTTCGGCTGCGGGCTGCCCGAATATCCAGCAGGCGCTTTAACCGGCATTCGCCAGGTCCCGCGGGTGCCGGATAAACGGGCTTCTACTGTATATTTATTGTACTCAAAGAACAAATTATGTCCTGGTCAACAAATCCCCAGTAAAATTAATCATTTACTTCATGGCTGTTTGTGAGACATTGCTGTGTGCAAATTAGTTGCCGGATTTGCTAATAAATTTCAGTCACAGCCCTTTAGAGCAAACCTTGTGAGGTGTTTTGAGATGTCCCCCTAACACTAAAGACACTATATCAAATTCAAGGATTATTATAACCAGGAAACTTGAGAAATTGTGAAATTTGAAATATATCAGATAGTGAAATTTTCCCTCCAAATAATTCTTGTAAATTGATATTATTGTGTTGAAACTGTTAAATATTATAAGAACAATTACAAAATTAGGTATGTAGCCTAAGAACTAGATTTTTCCCACACTTTATACATGAGAATTAGTGTTCAAAATGTGGTTGCTATACAAATAATCCTTGTATTTGAGATGCCTTATGTCATCAAGATCTCAAAGGGTTTCACACAATATGCTGTAAAGTATTTTTTCCGCTCCAAATACGGTAGACAATTTGTATACGGCAATGTCCCACAAATAACCATAGAATGAGTGACCAATTTTATTTGGATGATTGTTGGCACACAACAGATGCTAAGTAGTATTTTTATATGGTAGCAAACAGTAAAATAAAATTCACCAAAGTGAGTTTATATTTGAGTATTAGACATATACAGAGGAATCACCTTGTTCACATCCTCCCAGAATACCTGCCCTACCTGCTGTAATTCCTCAAAGGTTGACACTGTATTTTCCATTGTATGTGTGTGGATATAAAGTTTATATATACAGTAAAGCCCATTTATCTGTGACCCGGTCAACTGTAACTTATGTATAACCGGCATCTAAAAGGTCCCCATTTGATTAACCAGAATTTATCCAGCACAATGTATTTTTTAAAATGTTTTGGGGGTGCTTTTGGCCGAATATCTGGCACGCGCTTTAACCAGCATTGGCCAGGTCCTCAGAGTGCCGGATAAATAGGTTTTTTACTGTATATATATATATGTCTATATGTATATAGAAATCTAGATGTACATATGTGTATATATATGTGTGGGAAGTTATCATCATTTTGCAAATTAAGTGCAGTCAGTATATGCAATGCATAGGGGGTAACATCAGTCGCTATCCAGAATACTGCCAATTTTTGCGACTGAAGTATGAAGGTTGATGAGAAATTGGGTCCAAGTGACCCCAATAATAAGAGATCTCCCTGTAATTGAAAAATAACAGTATGTTTAACTTCTATTATTGCGAAGTGGGATAGAGGCTATATTGCTGTGAAGGAATATTTGTTTTGCTGCTCAGCAAGACCAGCTGCATGGTTCACAACACACTTACCTTCAAGTCTTTCTATTTTAAGCACTCCAGCCTCTTATTGTCCTGGGTAAAGCATCTACTAGGGAACGGCGATATATCGGTATATCGCTAAAAACCCGATATGATTTTCATATCGATGTGCCGGTATAGACATTTTAAAAATACCGATATATCGAAAAACGATATATCGAGGTAAAAAATCGGGATGCGAGCACAATCAACTACAAGACCCAGAATGCTCATCTCTATACACAATGCACAGACCGAGGTGCAAAGCCGCCATCTTGTATTCATAGTCCTCGAATACAATATACAGGTATGCCAGGAGTGGGGGGAGAGAGACGGCTGTGGGTGGGGGGGGTGAGGGGGAGAGAAACTGCTGGGTGGGGGGGGTGAGGGGGAGAGAGACGGCTGGGGGGGGGTGAGGGGGAGAGAGACGGCTGGGGGGAGGGGGAGATAGACGGCTGGGGGGGGGAGAGGGGGAGAGAGACGGCTGGAGGGGGGAGGAGAGGGGGAGAGACGGCTGGGGGGGGGAGGAGAGGGGGAGATAGACGGCTGGGGGGGGGGGGGAGAGTGGAGAGAGACGGCTGGGGGGGGGAGGGGAGAGAGACGGCTGGGGGGGGGAGGGGAGAGAGACGGCTGGGGGGGGGGGAGAGGGGGAGAGAGACGGCTGGGGGGGGGGGGAGAGGGGGAGAGAGATGGCTGTGGGGGAGAGGGGGAGAGAGATGGCTGTGGGGGAGAGGGGGAGAGAGATGGCTGGGGGGGAGAGAGGGAGAGAGATGGCTGGGGGGGAGAGGGGGAGAGATACGGCTGGGGGGAGAGGGGGAGAGAGACGGCTGGGGGGGAGGAGGAGAGGGGGAGAGAGATGGCTGGGGGGAGGGGGAGAGAGACGGCTGGGGGAGGAGGGAGAGAGAGATGGTGGGGGGGGAGAGAGACGGCGGGGAGGAGAGGGGGAGAGAGACGGCTGGGGGGCGGGGGAGAGAGACGGCTGGGGGGGGAGGGAGAGAGAGACGGCGGGGGTGGGGGGAGGAGAGGGGAAGAGAGACGGCTGGGGGGAGGGGGAGAGAGACGGCTGGGGGGGGAGGGAGAGAGAGACGGCGGGCGGGGGGGAGGGAGAAAGAGATGGCTGGGGGGGAGGTGGGGGAGAGAGACGATGGGGGTGGGGGGTGCGAGAGAGGGACGGCGGGGGGCGGGGTGGGGAGACGGGGTGGATGTGATAATATACAGATAGATAGAGATGGGGGGGGATGTGAGAGAGGAGAGAGGGAGAGAGACATAGAGAGACACAGACAGAAAAACACAGAGATGGAGAGAGTGAGAGACACAGAGAGAGAAATATATTTACCTCCTGAGAAGATAGGCCCCGAATGCACGCGCACCCAGAATGCGCGCGCGCTCCGATGCGTGCGCATGCGCAGTACGAAAAAACTGAAAATATCCATATTTCGGTATATCTCGATATGAGCCAACCGATATATCCATATCCGGAAAATTCCCATATCGCCGTTCCCTAGCATCTACCAGTAAACATGTTGCTTGACGAGAGGGCCTTCATATAACTGCAAACAAATATCGACATCCTCCTTCTGTTGCACCAATCTCCCACACAGGTTGCACAAAAGTAAAAATATCAGGAGCAGAAATAACAATAGGAGTAGAAATAATAATTTATATAGGCCCTTTCACTTTGGGTAATGCCTTGAAGTACTTTACAGAGATGATGCTGTACACTGAGCAGGGAGGGTGGGGGTGGAAGCCATAGGAATGGTCAGAGAAGTAGGGAAGGATGTAACGAAGGAAGGAAAGAATTTCCCTGTCCATTTCCAGAAAATTTGACTTTGAAGAGTTGTGTGGTGTTCATTGAATAGGAGAACTAGTGTAAAATATCCTGTGGGTCAAGGGAATATTAATAAAAATAGAACCTTACAAAACAGAAATATTAAAATATATAACCTAATTAGGTTCCAAGTTACATTAATTGCATTGTGCATATTTAACACTCAAAAGAAGCTTGTAATGATGCATGGAGGTCAAATACCATTCTGCACCAGAATATTATTGTTTGGGAAGCCCTGTACAATTGTTTCATTTTAGTGTGTGATCTCGTACACAATCCATGTTTGTTATCCAGCACATACAGAATATGCTGTTCCTTCTTAGAAGAACATTATTGCTTTGGAGGGATTATTGAATGTTATTACAGTGATATCAATTCTTTATTTCTTGGCTGTGACACTATAAATATTGCACCTTTCCCCTTGTGGTCACTTTTCATAGCGACATTTCTTTAGTTGCTATTTCTTCCTAATTTATTTATATTGGCAGTCCAAGCTTGTTTTGAGAGTGATACAAACTCCTCTTAAGTTATTTTCTCACCTGCTCTCTGCTGGCTGGCATCTCTTCATGTTATTTTGTGTGTTTGGCTCTAATGGTGGCATGCATGTCCCAGATCTTCTTTAAAGTGACTACTACTGTGATCTGCTTGAGGGAAGTCAATGCATTATTTCTTCCTAACCCAAATATCCTAAGGCCATTTGTGGCATTACATTTGTTGGCCATTATCCTGGCCAACAATTCAACCCCTCCCCCACCAACCCCCATGAAAAATTGGCCTTTCACTTCATGGCTGTTGGTTGGACATTGCTGAACAGAAATTGTCTGATGCGTTCACCCATAAAACTCTCAGTCACTACACTTTACACTATATCCATTATCACACTGTATCACTTTGTGTATAGCATTTAAGACAATGTTGTTGTCTTTCATTTTTATTTGAGAATTTGCATATTCAGTTTTGATATAATCCAAATGAGTCACTTTCAGTTCTGACGAAGGGTCATGGACCCAAAACGTTGACTCACTTTCCTTTCTCCATAGATACTGCTTGACCTCCTGAGTATTCCCAGCGATTTCTGTTTTTGTTTCAGATTTCCAGAATCTGCAGTATTTTGTGTTTTTGAGTCACTGTCAGTATTCAGTAGGGAACGGCGATATATCGGTATATCGGTAAAACTCGATATGATTTTCATATCGGTATGCCGATATAAACATTTTAAAAATACCGATATATCGAAAAACGGTATATCGAGGTAAAAAATCAGGATGCGAGCACAATCAACTACAAGACCCAGAATGCTCATCTCTATACACAATGCACAGACCGAGGTGCAAAGCCGCCATCTTGTATTCATAGTCCTCGAATACAATATACAGGTATGCAAGGAGTGGGGGAAGAGAGACGGCTGTGGGTGGGGGGGGGTGAGGCGGAGAGAGACAGCTGGGGGTGGGGGGTGAGGGGGAGAGAGACTGCTGGAGGGGGGAGTGAGGGGGAGAGAGACGGCTGGCGGGGTTGAGGGGGAGAGAGACGGCTGGGGGGAGGGGGAGATAGATGGCTGGGGGGGGGAAAGGGGGAGAGAGACGGCTGGGGGGGGAGAGGGGGAGAGAGACGGCTGGGGGGTGGAGGAGAGGGGGAGAGAGACGGCTGGGGGGAGGAGGAGACGGGGAGAGAGACGGCTGGGGGGAGGGGGAGATAGACGGCTGGGGGGGGGAGAGGGGAGAGAGATGGCTGGGGGAGAGGGAGAGGGGGAGAGAGATGGCTGTGGGGGAGAGGGGGAGAGAGATGGCTGGGGGGGAGAGGGGGAGAGAGATGGCTGGGGGGGAGAGGGGGAGAGAGATGGCTGGGGGAGAGAGATGGCTGGGGGGAGAGGGGGAGAGAGATGGCTGGGGGGGGGAGAGGGGGAGAGAGACGGCTGGGGGGGGGAGGAGAGGGGGAGAGAGACGGCTGGGGGGAGGGGGAGAGAGACAGCGGGGGTGGGGGAGGGAGAAAGAGACGGCTGGGGCGGTGGTGGGGGAGAGAGACGACGGGGGTGGGGGGTGCGAGAGAGGGACGGCGGGGGAGTGGGGGGGGAGAGACGGATTGGATGTGATAATATACAGATAGATAGAGATGGGGGGGATGTGAGAGAGGAGAGAGGGAGAGAGACATAGAGAGACACAGACAGAAAAACACAGAGATGGAGAGAGTGAGAGACACAGAGAGAGAAAGATATTTACCTCCTGAAAAGATAGGCTCCGAATGCGCGCGCACCCCGAATGCACGCGCGCGCATGCGCAGTACGAAAAAACGGAAGATATCGGTATTTCGGTATACCTCGATATGAGCCAACCGATATATCCATATCCGGAAAATTCCCATATTGCCGTTCCCTAGTATTCAGTTACCTTTAACCACAGCTGGTACAGTGACAACAACAACAAAATTACATTTGTATAGTGCCTTTCACATCGAGAGGACATCAGTTAGTTCTCATTTTGCAGGTTAGCAAATGTTAAGCCCTCAGTTTAATTTGGGCTTCTGAGCCAAACACATAAATTAATAAGGAATAGTGGTATCTGTATTTTAAACATTTGGTAGTAAATCTTTCTTGGTTTGATATTGCTTGGAGGTTTCTTAGAATTGGCCAAATGCCCTCCTTCTTAGAGAAGGAGGCCATTTGGCCAATCATGTCTGTGCTGGTTCCGAAAAGAGCTGTCCAACTCAATCCCACTGGCCTGCTTTCTCTCCATACCCTGCAATCTTGTCCTCCCCAAATACTCATCTATTTCTCTCTTAAATGTTGTTATTGAATCAGCTTTCACTACCCTTTCAGGTAATGCATTCCAGATCCGAACAACTACTGTTTATTTAACAACTATCCTAAATCGTTGTCCTCAGGTTACTGGCCCACATGCCAGTGGAAACAGTTTTTCCTGTTTCGACCTATCAATCCTCCTCATGATCTTGAAAACCTCGATTAAATCCCTTCTTAATCTTCTCTGCTCTTGGGAGAATAATTCTAGTTTTGCTAACCTCTTCTCATAACTATGGTCTTTCATTCCTGGTACCATCCTGGTAAATCTCCTTTGTACCCTCTTCAATGTATTCACATCTTTCCTAAAGTGTGGTGCCCAGAACTGCATACAGTACTCTAGCTGAGGCCTAACCAGCATTTATAAATATTCATCATATTCTCTTGTCTGTTGTATACTATGCCCCTATTTATAAATCATAGGTTGTTTTTCTTGCTGTTGTGGTTTCTCAATTGTAACTTCTTTTTATCTTGTGTTTTTCACAGCTGAAGCTCTGTCCTTCTGTGGCAGTAACAAATAAAAGTGAGAAGCTTTTATGAGACTGGAGAAAATAATTAGCTAACTGTGTAGCTGATGTAACCAAAATGGCAGTGACTAAACATTTAATGGATTTTAAACTGATGGGGACCACTATCAGGACCTTTTGAGGAACAGGAGAGATTGTCCTAATGATACCATTGAGAAATAAACTGCTGAACTAACTAATAAAGAAGTTAATAATAAGAAGAATAAGATTCCTTGTATTTGATATGACACCTTTCACATCAGAAGGATGTCTCAAAGCACTTCGCAGCATACAAACTGTAATAACTGTAATTTTCACATGATGTACCGTTTATATAGCAAATTAAAAGGTTTCCAAGCAACAACAACCAAATTACATTTATATAGCACCTTTCACGTCGGGAGGACGTCCCAAGGTGCTAAACAGTCAAGGATCGGCACTCAGGCATGGGGGAGGGATGGGAGGGCGGTGGGAGGCAGTGAGGTGAGAGGGTGGCTGAAGGCACGATCGAAAAGGAGGGCCTTGAGACCAGTCTTGAAGGAGACAAGGGAGGAAGCGAGGCAAAGGGACTGTGGGATGGAACGCTTCACAAATAGCATTTGTTTATTAGATAAATATGGTAGCTGGTAGATCTTGCACCAGCAAGATCTCACAATGGCTGTAAAGTGAACAACTGATTAATCTTAAGGATTGTTGGTAATTAATGACTGGAGAAACTCTTCTCATTTTCCATACTGTCCTGGAATTTGTCCAACTGAGAAGGCAGATTTGTTTTGGTTTAATGGCACCTCTGTCTTTCACTGGATTGTCATCTGAGAATTGTATAGACATGGGGCTCGTGTAACATGCAGGCTTTAATTTCCAGCATATAAAGCCAATAATTTAAACTAAAAGAGATTTGATTGGATTAGATTTTTAGCATATCTCCTTAATACTGTGTCAGATTCTTCATCAGAGCTAGTCGAGCTGCTATCCTCTGGTTTTTTGGCTCAACAATGAAATCTGACTTATATTGCTGATTTCAGTGATTGTATCTGTGTAGCGTTGGGTTTGTTGGGTGTATGGAAAGAGAAATGTATCAAATGTCACTCAGAGAACAGCACTTGGCATTCAGTGCAGAAATGTGTATGTTATTATCTCTTATCTGTGAAAAAATAATTCATTCGTGTTTTGGTTGATGCGTATCCAGCAATATCAAAGAAAAATCTGTTCCAAGATTGACAGCCCCATAAGAGTATATGAGGCAACTCCCATACAGTCAGAATCCTGAGATGATGCTTCAGCCTGGCTTTAATAGTATTCATTTCATTTGATATAGCGCTTTTCACATCCTATCTATGTCTCAAAGCGCTTCACAGAATATACTGTCAAGTCAATTGACTGTATATTTGTGGGTGAAACGTGGCAGCCAATTGCGCACAGCAGTGTCCCAGAAACAGTCATGGATTGAAATGATCAATTTTTATTATTGTGTTTTTTTTGGACTGATTATTATTAGTTGTGCAGAGTAAGGAAACTTGCCTACATTTGTTGGTACAGTAGAGCTCTCACCCCTGAGATGGATGGTTATGGGTTCAAAGCCCAATTTGGCACTTTGAACCTATATAGGCTATGCTGCCATTCCAATAAAATGCTGGTGGTGTGCTGCATTGTCAGAGGTGCCATCCTTCGGATGAGATATTAAAGAGGTCTCATGTGTGTTAGGTAATTTTAATTTTTCACCTCTTCCTCCTGTAATTCGGTTAGTCACTCATTCATACAATAAACATACTTCAAAACTCTTTGTTACTCCAAGCACATTTATTATCTAAGTCCGAACCAGTCACTTAGCCTGGTACGGAAATAGGGTCGCAACTTCACCAAGCTGACGACCTCGTTGTGTAGTTTTCTCTGATATTTATTAGAACATAACAACGGGGGGGGGGGGGATTTCTTTCCTCCAATCACATTTGCTTTCCCCTATCTTAATTTACTCAACCTCGAGACAAAGGTGTAGTCAGATTGCACATACATCCTTTAGTTGACTTATCTAGTTGGTTCCCCTATCTTAATTTACTCAACCTCGAGACAAAGGTGTAGTCAGATTGCACATATGTCCTTTAGTTGACTTATCTAGTTCTTTATTCACTATACTGACTAAATGTTATAACTCCACTGCCATTTTATCTATCATTCCCTCCTTTTATAATATTTAACAGATTATCCTAGTGTAAACTACCTTATTCTCGGATGCCTCCTGCTGCCCAGAGACAGTTGGAAAATACATCTTCATAGACGGAGTTAGTACCAGATTTCTATCATGGACCGGAATAATAGTCATCTATGTCTTCATCGTCCTCCAGGCTACCATCCTCTGCCATAGTTAACATAACTGGCTGAGAGACCCCCATACATTTGGCAATACATACTTTAACGATGTGAATAATAACACAGATTGCAATCAATATGACCAGCACAACAGTCCCTGCCCGGAGAAGCCAAGCGCCCCATCCTTCAAATAGAGACGCCCACCATGTAAGCATCTTATACTGGAACTCCGGACCCAGCACTGTGCGGTATATGCATACTTACCCAACAACTGGATTGATTATATGCCACAGCTGCCTTATATGCAGTCAAAAGAAACGTATTTTTACCCAAACTTGTTACCAGTCCACAATATAGTCCAATAATGAGAAACCGCAACCATGCCATGTTGATGGTCGCTCCTTATGGTGGTCTTCTTACAGTGGCTAAGGTGTACCCAGGTGTTCCGTTCTGCAATTCGTACTGCCGTTGGCGTGGTAGTAGCACCTGATACGGCCCTGTCCACTTCGGTTGATGCCAATGCTTCCGTTTAATGTCTTTAATCAAAATCCAATCTCCCGGTTGTAGTTGGCATGGCTCGGTGTTCTCATTCGAATTCATCACCAGACAATATTTTTTTCCTTCACAAACGTTTAGGTGGATAAAATCCATCATCCAATGTGAGAAAGGTTCGCTCGCCAATGGAATCTTGCCTTGTTTACATTTTAATTGCCCCTGTGGATTGTTGCGCAGACATGTAATACATTGTCGACAAAATTTTTGTAAATAAGTAGTTAGTCCGAATGTTGTATACTGTTGCTCTATCATTGTCCTCATCCCTCCTTTTGAGACATGGCATTTGCCATGGCTCAACTTTGCCGCAATAGGAAACAATGATCGGGGCAACACAGGTAATCCTGTAGCCCCTACCCAGATTTCCGAGGGGTTTTTAGTGCATCCCATGTTATGCCATGCACGTTTTTCAAGCGTGCTTGCCTCTTCCTGCATAGTTTTAATCATTGTTATATAAACACAGAGGGATCCCTTAATGGTGTATACTGTCCAGCAAGAGATTGATTCTTTATCCTCTGCAACCTAATACTCTCCTCTGTTTAGTGGTGTATACTGTCCACCCCAATACTCTCCTTTGTTTGGTGGTGTATACTGTCCACCCCAATACTCTCCTCTGTTTGGTGGTGTATACTGTCCACCCCAATACTCTCCTCTGTTTGGTGGTGTATACTGTCCACCCCAATACTCTCCTCTGTTTGGTGGTGTATACTGTCCACCCCAATACTCTCCTCTGTTCGGTGGTGTATACTGTCCACCAAGAGGTTGATTCTTTCTATTCTCTGCAACCCTTAATGGTGTATACTGTCCAATTCCTTATGCTTTATCGGGTGCGTCACAATCGCTTATTCACTAAGACACTTATACTTTATCAACACTTATACTGTATATTACTTAATGCTTCTCTAAATAACTTATACTGAATATGCGTCTCTCAATGGGAGTCGCTCTTGTCTTCTTACAACACACACAACAACCTCCTTTGCTATTCCCACTATACATTGTTTTTGACAGTCTTTTTTCTGACAAAAAAAACTTTAATGATCCAATTTCGGGAATCCCGTCACTCACCCCACTACTCTTCGGACCGCTCCAGGCGACTAATCTCCCCAAGATCCTTCTCGATCCGAGATTCGTCCAGTTATCCCAGATAACTTTTGTCCTGTACGGGTCCCTTCACCTTTACGGCGACTGGGGTCCGCTTTCTTTTCTCATCAAAAGAATCGACCTGTCCCTGACAGTCCCCGTACAGGCCTAACCTGGAGCTTGCACCGCCGAGTGATCGGAGATGTTGGGATCCCGGACGAGCCCCCAATGTTAGGTAATTTTAATTTTTCACCTCTTCCTCCTGTAATTCGGTTAGTCACTCATTCATACAATAAACATACTTCAAAACTCTTTGTTACTCCAAGCACATTTATTATCTAAGTCCGAACCAGTCACTTAGCCTGGTACGGAAATAGGGTCGCAACTTCACCAAGCTGACGACCTCGTTGTGTAGTTTTCTCTGATATTTATTACAACATAACAACGGGGGGGGGGGGGGATTTCTTTCCTCCAATCACATTTGCTTTCCCCTATCTTAATTTACTCAACCTCGAGACAAAGGTGTAGTCAGATTGCACATACATCCTTTAGTTGACTTATCTAGTTGGTTCCCCTATCTTAATTTACTCAACCTCGAGACAAAGGTGTAGTCAGATTGCACATACGTCCTTTAGTTGACTTATCTAGTTCTTTATTCACTATACTGACTAAATGTTATAACTCCACTGCCATTTTATCTATCAATGTGCCTGTCCACATGGGACTCTAAAGATCCCATGGCACTATGAGAAAAGAGAAGGGAGTTTCTGCTGGTTTCTCGGCCAACAATTCTCCAAATAAAATTGGTCACTCACACCGCAGCAGTTGTTTGTCGGACATTAATGTGCACAAATTTGCTGTCGTGTTCACCCACAAAATACATACAGCCAATTACAGTACTTTATATCCCATGAAAACCTTTGTGACATTTCAATGTTACGGTAAGGCACAAAATCAAACGCAAGGATTATTATGTTGATGAACCTTGGGACTTTAATCTACAGGCATTTGCAGTACCCATGATTATTTGAAGCACTTAATTGTTTTTACATTCTTTCAAATTGCAGACAGGAAGTTTGAATCCTGATGATCATGGATATTGATTATTCTTTAAAACAAACCTTGTTTTTATTTAAAACAAAGACTTCAATAGTAAATAGGAGGTTCTGATCCCTCATCGAATAGTCCACAGTTTTACGTTTTCCCATTACACTTTTAAAATAATGTTTTTAGGGTTTAAAATTGACCATTCTTTTAATTGCCGAATGGTGAAGCTTATATGAGGAGACAAGTCTTGTGGGGCTCCAGTTCTCTATGTGCATACAATTTGGGTTGTAAAACCTTTTTTTTATAAAAGCAAAGCAGAATCACAAAGGACCTATTTCAAACAGGATCATTGGCCTTAAAGAACCAATGGACTCAAACAAAGTGAAATACAGATCACCAGAGTGAGTCTGGTGGGTAGAGCAGGTGATGGGCAGTTAGAGTAGGACAAACGGAGGCAAAAAGACATGAGATGTAAAATGTTGTTATGTTAATGCCCCATGTCAGGACCTTGAACTAACAATATAGGCTGACACTCCAGCAGAATCTCTTTGGTGGAGGGCTCCATTGTTCATAGAGACATTCTTAAGATGAAACATTGCATTGAGGTTCTGTCTGTCTGTTCAGATGGATACTAAAAATCTCAATGCACCATTCAAACAGAAAAGGATATTTCTCGCGATGTCCTGGCCGACAATCCCCAAGATGAAATCAGTCAATCACTTATTCGTTATTTGTGGGAAATTACTGTGTCCAATTTGTCTGCGGCTTTCACCTATATAAAACAATCACTACACTAAACAGTGAATCCTGCAAAGCTCTTTGAGACATATTTCTGCTATAAAAGGCACTGTATCAAATACAAGGAGTATTATTGTGTAAAGAGCAACTGCCAGAGCTGGGATGGTGGAGGTAAGGTATCCAGAAAAAAGAAAGAAAATAAATAAATGAAGGAATTTCTTACTTGAAGACTGAGTAAGAGCAAGACATTAAAACTCTTTTATGCCTGACAAAAGATAAACAAATGGAGTTGAGGTACAGATGAATCATGAATACAGCATCGTTGAACTGGTGGCCTGATGCCAGGGGAGTGGCAGGAGCTGGTGGTTAGGAGGACAGAGCAAGGAGAGTGGAAATAATAATAATAATCCTTGCTTTTGATATAGCGCTTTTCATGTCTTCTAGATATCTCACTTCAACGATATAGCGCTTTTTCACTCCCAGAAAAACAATGCACCATTTGACTAATAACTGGGTTCCTATTCACTGCTAAAAAACAGATGTTTGGAGTAGAAACTTGCCTTATGTTTTGCCCTGCCAAGAATCGAGCCCAGATAATAATAATCTTTGCTTGTGAGGCAAGTGCTCTCGCCATTGAACTACAGAATTCTATTCCCTTCATTCCCTCCATTCAGTAGGCCCTGTTCTACCCCATGTCTCCCTCCCTGCCCACTCCACCATCAGCTATCAATCTCTATGCCCAGACATTCTGGAATTCCATCCCGGAGTCACTCCACCTCGTTCTCTCCCTTGCCTTCTCCACAGCCAGTTCCAAGACCCTCCACTTCGACCATTGACTTAGACCTGGGGCTGTTTACTCATATTGTCACGTCAATATGAGGGACCCACTCTGTGTATCAGTGTCTCTCTCTCTTTCTCTCTCTCTCACTCACTTTCTCTCTCTCTCTCTCTCAGTGATAAGCCTGTGGGTATTCAGGGAATGTGTTTTTTAGCTGGCAGTTTCCCAGCTGCAATATGAATTTCTTAGAAAGACAATTACAAAGAGTGTTATCAGAGAATTAGGTAAGGGAGAGAGAGAAATGAAACGAGTGAGAAACCAGAGAGAGAGAAGAGGTGAGGGCAGAATTTTGTGGTTGACTATCAGGACAGACAATAATAACAATAATCCTTGCATTTGATATAGCGCTTTTCACATCTTATCGACGTCTCAAAGCACTTCACAGAATATACTATAATGTGAATTTTCAGTATATTTGTGGACGAAACGCGGCAGCCAATTGCGCACAGCAGTGTAATTACCTATAATAGGTAATTTCGCTGATTTGCTGAACTGATGATTGAATTATAAACTGGGAAATCAACTTCACGGTGTTCGCAATTCTGTCTCCAGAGATATGTAATTTTAGATACATGAAGTTTCTCTCTGAAGACTTATTGGCTTATCTTCCATAGAATACAGAGTTGGGCAGATTGCTATTCTGACTTGTACACAGTATACGCTAGCACAGAGGTAACTATTTCATAAACTTTCATATAGCACTTTTACCGTGGCAATGTGACTTGCACTTGGGCAAGAACTTCTTTCATTTCAGCTTGAGTTTGCTTCTTTTTGCAAACTTGAAATGGGACATACAAACATGAAACAAGAATTGGTCAGTCATCCTATTTGTAGGACATTGCTGGTGCTGGCAGGTTAGTTCTTGATGTTCTTTATATAACGGTCACTATCCTTTATAATAGCATATTGTTGAAGTGCTTTGTGGTGCTTTGATATAATAAGGCACTATACCAAATGCAGGTATTTGATGTTTGAAAAGATGAACAAGAATATATGATTATTATCACTAAACTATTTTTGATGTCTCAGAAGATTATTCTCCTTTAGTTAGATATTGCTACTTTCTGAGGTGTTATTGATTGTCACTTCTGATGGTAAATATTATCGTCTCTAGAGACAACAGCATACTAATGGCAAGCTAATTGCCTGTTACTGAATCTGTGACTGCTGATTTCATCGCTGTCATATTTTCTGCCAACGGGTGTCATATTTTCTGCAGTTTCAGCATTAACAGCCTGTTCGAAGCTTTCCAACAGGCAGAAAAACAAGGTAAAGAGAAAGCACCATACATGGACAAATAAAGTTTACACAATAAACAGATACATTGCAGGTACCACCTGCCTTGGACCACCATATTTGAGAGCTGGCTCTCAGAAACTTCTCATAAGTATGCTATAACATAAACTAAATACAGCAATAATGTGTTTAAACCTGATTCCACTTGGGTGCTGTGTTTTAGTCTCCCTGATGAGATGATCAGCTCATGAAATTATAAGCAAGCTAAAATGACATACTTTCTAAAACAAGCTTTTTACTTCTGAGACCACAGAAGCTCCTTCCTGCTTGTTAAACATGTCAAATGAGAGATGGTGACATGCTTTTACTGGCAATAAAGTCTTAGCAATCTGCCTGCTCCCTCTACTCACCAGGCGCTGGCCTGCTTCACATTCCTCGCTCTGAACCATCCCACCATTGACAGTTGGTCCTTCAGCCTTTCTGCCTTCACTCTCTGGATATCCAACCCAGAGTCCCTTTACTGCTCCTCTTGCCTCGTCTCCTTCAAGGTCTGTCACAAGAACTTCATCGTTGACCACCTTTTGGGTCATCTTTCCCCCAAGCCAAGGCCGCCAACACTCCAAATCCAACCTTGTTCTTTTGAATATTATGTGATTCGCAAATAACACGCAGCATAACCAATTCCTCTGCAAATATTGTGCTATGCTTCCATAAGCTTGTGCTTTTTTGTAACGTGTTGTGGCATCAGTAACTTCACATGATATATGTTGATATTTTTAACTTGTCTGCATGCAGATATAGCCTTGTAACTTGCGTATTGAATTTGCTCAAACTGATTTGTTTTACATATTAAATGGCAGCTCAGTTAATGAAGCAACTGTCTAAATGTGAATCTTGATTTGCGCAGATCTAAAAAAAAATCAAATGCAAGATTTGTTATAAGCTCTTAAGATTTGATCTATGATCTGTGTTATATGATGTTAACTGGAGCACTAGGTGTCAACCTGGCTCATTCAGAACACCTCTTGCTTCTGTTGTGAGTTCAAAACTCACATTGGGACTTTGAGCTCATAATTTATTGTGACATTGTCAGTGCTGAGGAGCATTGCATTGTCATCAGAGATGTTGTCTTTGGTGGAGATGTTAAACTGAGGAACCCATAAGCCTGTTCAAGTGGATGTTAAAGATCTCTTGGTACTGGTTGAAAAGAGAACAACAACTTGTATTCATGAAGAATCCATTAAGTAGAATAGCATTTTACTGCATTAAAACAATTTGAAAACGCGATAAGGAGCTATATCACATGCAAAGATTAATATTAATTTGTTAATGTCGCTGTACAATTGCCCTCAGAGTTCCTGATCAAGGACAAAATTGAACTGGGGTGGAGTGGTCCCCAGTTAAATACTCCCAACAACTCTTTCTATCTTGGTTAATACATAACAATAGCTATTTGGAAAATATTGAAAATGTATTCAATTCACTGTACAGTATATTCTGTGAAGTGCTTTGAGACATCTAGAAAACATGGAAAGTGCTATATCAAAGGCAAGGTTTATTATTAGTGACCATTGAATCCCAGCATGACCAGACCAATAGAGTAGATAGAAAACACTTATTGAAAAATTATTTATTGCCTCCTCTTGAGTTCCACTGAGCTGCATTCCTTCCTCAGCTATCTGTTAATGGTACTTCTAACTAGTACAGCTATAGAACTATACAAATTTACAGCACCAAAGAAGCCAATTCAGCCCATTGAATCTGTGCCCTGGCTTTTAGAAAAAGCAATCCAATTAATCCCATTTTGCCGTTGTTACCCCATACTGCTGTAAATCATTGTTCTTAGATATCAATCTTGTTCACTCTTCAAATCTAATACTGTACAGTCCTTTCCTCCACCACTTCACCCAGCAGAGCATTCCACATCCTAACAACTCATTCCCTTTGCTGAACACAAAATAACTTACCGTCAAATCTAACCTTTGTGTTTCCTTTCTTTATAAGGCAGATGTGCAGAGCCATTTTCTGACTTTCTTGGCTGTGTTGCTGAGATCAGAATTGTTTCTGCATTCTTCCACCTTTTAGCCATGTGAGGGATACCTTGAAATAACTTTATTAGACTATAGCTACAGTTTATTATCAAGCACTTTGGAAATTGCTGGTGACCTTTTTTTCCTTTAGTCAGGCCGATGTCTCATTCAAGCAAAGCCTATCACAATGCTTATGAATATCCACCAGAGTTCCACATACACATGCCACATTGACATGGACATTTGTTTGTGTCTGGAATGGAATTTGCACACTCTCTCTAGAGGGGCACATTCTGCTTACCTAATTCTGGAAAGTATTGGGTTTAGGTTGACAAGAGCCAAGGCTCGGAGTCCCTAGAGTGTGCATGAGGATACCGCTGGAGATTAACCAGCTAAGATTACATAGTTTGCCATTGAGAGAACTTTCTGGCAAGCTTCCCAGGTAGGAATCATCCTGCTCATTTAAGCTTTGGCTTGCTGGGTTAACAGAAGACAAGTGGGAAGAATAACTTGCATGTATATATGTCTAACAGCTAGATTTTCAGTTTCACAAAGTAATAATATAATTCTAATTGTTTAAATTTCCAGCAGCTTAGGATGTCCTGTCAATGTGAAAGGCACTATATAAATGTAATTTGTTGTTATTGTTTAATAATAATCCTTGCATTTCATATAGCGCTTTTCGCATATTCTAGACGTCTCAAAGCACTTCACTGTAAAGAGTGGTGATTCAATATTTTGTGGAACATAGCAGCCAATTGTACACAGCAGTCTCCTACAAACAGTTGTGGATTTAAATTGTAAAAGGGTTAAGCTGTGTCGTGTTTTTTAAATATGCAAATGTAGGATAAAATTTGGTAAAGATGTATTTCTTTTGGTCAAATTGGCAATCTTTAAATTCAGAATGTCACTGAAGCCAAACTTGGCTTGGTACATTTATTCCTGCATCTTAGAAAGATCAAACTTTAATGAAACTTTGCCTTTAAACTGCAGGAATGAATTCAGTATTCAGTGAAAGGAGCGGAAATGGAGTGGTAATCATCTTGAAAATGCAATCAATATTGATACTATTTTGTTTATTTTTAGAGTTAATCCCCCATTGTTCAAGAGCCAGAAATTGGGAGCCTCTCAAAGCAACTTCATTTATGCAGCTCTAAGAATTCATTCAGCACTCACTAGTGCAGATCACTTCACTCTCTACTAATGAAGAAGCTTGTATTCCATAAAATGCATGAATGATTACAAGTAGTAAAGTTGAAGGAGTAATGCAGGCCAGTGTAAATACATGAGACTGTCAAGGAAATTGGCCTAAAAGCAGGAAATGGAAGACAGGCGTACTGTAATTTGGAACATTTCAGACTAGAAGGCAATTATAAGTATGGATATGTTGGCACTCTGAACCTTGCTTCGTTTAACAGATGGAAGCCACAGAGTTGAGAGTAAACTAAACAGGTTTATGAATTATAATGATGAAGGGAGCCTTGGGAAAATAATAATGAAGAATGCAGTCAGAATCAGCACCTCAAAACTTTTGTGCAACTGATACAGGTTGCAACTAAAAATGTAAAATGATTAGTAAACAAAAAAAGTGTGTGCAACACCAACAGATTACATGTGTATGGTGCCTTTCACGCCAGGAGAAAGTGCTTGACAGAGAGGGATCCGAACCGCGTTGGTGTTTGGGGTTAAGAAGGGTAGAGAGCTAGGGTGGGTTAAGGTAGGAGGGAGACCGAAGGCATGGTCAAAGAGATGGGTCTTGAGACAGGTCTTGAAAGATGCTAGGCAGGGGGAGAGGCAAGGGGACTGAGGGATGGAGTTTCATAACTTGGAGGCAGAGAAGTTGAAGGCCCTCATGCCAATGGTGGAGCGGGCAAGGCAGGGGACGTGAAGCAGTTGGGAGCCCACTGAGCGGAATAGAAAAGATGTCCGACTAGTGGATCAGAAAAGAGATCCCGAGTTTATTATGGATAACATAATCAGTCCAATGTTTTTTGATAGTAAAAAACCCCACAAAGTCAGTAAGGAATTGATTATCTGCATTAATTAAGAACAGCCAGTTTATAGATATGAAAAACATACAGATTTTTGTGGAAATGTCTCTGTTGTTTGTGTATCACTCACTCTATTATGCATTTACTTGGATCTTGTATTCAGTTCTTCCTCATTAACATTGTCATCATGGACATCTTGTCCTCATGCTTGCAACTAAAACAGGTTCCTGATATTGCAGCCTAGCTTGAGGTCTGCATCAGTCAGATGTGAATAATGGGAATCCAGATATGCAGTGTTCTACTGCACTGGGTTACATTAATACAATAAAAGCCCGTTTATCCGTGACCCAATCAACCGTAACTTCCGTATAACCGGCACCTCAAAAAAAAACATTCAATTAACCGGAATTTATCTGGAAAAATGCATTTAAAACAACAATTTTGGGGGGTTTCAGCCGAATATCCAGCACACGCTTTAACCGGCATTCGCCAGGTCACGAGGGTGCCGGATAAACGGGCTTTTACTGTAAATGGTTGGAATACAAATTAAAATGAAGCTGTATATATTTTCCTGGTCCACTGCAAGTAGTTCTCCATTTGAACATACATGTAGACTGTATTGTAATGCGCCTTGATTTACCGTGGGAGTACTGTAAACTCACACTATAATAGAAGCGCAGTATGCTTCCAGTGTTGACTGGCTAGCTTCCTATGTGCTATGCATGTGTGCCATGTGTAAGATGTACCATTGACATCACTTCGTGAGGGATGTGACATTAATGGTGTTTTGTGGGCATAGCGGATATGTTGGGTTTGGCCTATAGTATTACCTTGAGGTAAGGCCCTACATAAATGTAATTTTGTTGTTGTTGTTTTGGTTACTGTTTTTTGTTGCTGAAATGTTTTTTTCAGGTTTTCTGGCAAAATTTCTGTTCACACACCTATCACCCCACGTTTTATCTTGAAGGGAGGGAATTTGCCACCAGTTTTAAAATGAAGACCATCATCAACCCCACTAGAATAATAGTACATTCTTTGTTTTTTAAGCATTTATGACATTTTGTGCCCAATATTTCTGCATTATTACTCACTGGGGTGAAGGGCATCTTTTCCATCTCATTGTGAAGGCTATAATTTTAAGTCTGTTGTGATTCCTGAGTATGATTATTTGTGCTTTTGCATGACAAGATTTCAACATTGTACCCAAAGCATTTCCTGCGACGATAATGGTGAAGAATTCAGGGTAAATGCTGTCTTCCAAATCCCAAAGTGTGTTTCGCTGAACAGCTGTGTGTGTCTGTGAGAGAGAGTGTGTGTTGATGAGAGGGGAGGAGAGGATGTATTCTAGATCCATGAATAACATAATGCAGGTTGTAATGCGATAATTTTGATTCATAAAATTGGACACCTCATTATAAAATGACCACTACTGAAATTTCCAGTGTGCAGGAAGCTGGTAACTTGTCTAGCAGGCATCTTCAGTGGTTACCAGGAATACTGCAAGGCTCTAAGAGACCTTCAGGTCTGCGTGCTTTGATGCGGGAAGCTTGCAATTCAGTACCATTTGGTGGCACTTTCATTCTCACCTTGTGAATAAAAGGATTGTGAATTTAAACCCATATCAGGACTTAAAACTCAGTCTAAGATGACACTCTTAATACAGTAATCATAATCCTTGCATTTGATGCAGCGCCTTATCACGTCTTTGAGACATGTCAAAGAGCTTCACATGCTGTAAAATGAATTGACTGTATATTTGTGGGCAAAACGCAGCAGCCAATTGCACACAGCATTTTCCCACAAACAGTGTTGGATTGAAATAACCCACCAAGTTGCCCGCTCCCGCCGCTCAGCAACTCTGCTTCACGTTCCTTGCCTTGCCAGCCACACTGTCGGCGGGCAGGCCACCAGCCACTCTGCTCTCACCCTTTGGAACTCTATTCTGCAGTGCCTCTGCTTCACCCCCTCCCTTGCATTCTTTAAGACCTGTCCCAAGACCCTCCTCTTTGACCGTACCTTCGGGCACCCTCCTTCCCGCCGGTCTTCCATCCTCCCCGACCCCAGCTTGGGTCCAAAACACTGACTGTCCTTGGGACATCTTCCCAACGTGGAAGGCACCATATAAATGTCATTTTGTTGTTCGATGTTGCTGTTGTTGATCAACAACATTTTTAGAACCCTTTAAATAAGTGGCTTTTTTTTTACCCTTTTGACCTTTTGTTGGTTTGTAACCATTCTTGTTAATTCTGTTTATTTTGATACTGTATTTCATTGTGTACAAAACTATAAAGAAACACACAAACAGTAAGTGAGTGTGTGTGTGTGTGAGTGAGAGAGAGAAAGAGAGAAGCGAATGTGTACTGCAGTTGTACAATGTGACATGCAATAATCAAGCTTTTGTGATCACAACTGTTAAATGTGGTGTAGTCATCAATGCTAGATCAGTGCTAGAACTGCAGGGAGTTCCTGGTACCTGCCATTTACCCAGTGAGCGCTCAAACCTGCACTTGTGAAAGGTCAAATGACCAACTAGTGATTATCCTCTGGATTGGGAAGGACAATTGTTTGATGACAGAAAGGAGCAGCCTCGATCAATATATGTGCATGCATTCATAGTATATATGCATCTGCATCACTGCATCACTCATTGAGTATTTACAGTACTTTACCAATGTTTTAAACCCATTTTTTTTATTGAGATGGAGTGCATATAAACTTTAGATATAACAAAAATGATCGACATAAACATGTAGTATGGGTAATGCTCCTCCAGTTATTTAACGTGAATTTGAGGAATATTTACACATCTCAGGCACTTAATTCCCAGGATAGAATCGGCAGTAAATTTGTGCTGGCAAAAAGTGCAAATCGGCTTAGCCCTACTCTGACCTCCTTCAACTCTACCGACTCAGCCCTCCCTTTGCTCAGGGAGTACCAGCCTGCTTTGTGTCTCCTGCCCTATCCACTCCATCATCAGCAGATGGGCTTTCACTCTTTCTGCCCCCGCTTTCTTGAATTCCATGCCAGAATCTCCAATTCTCCATAACCACGTTCAAGTTGTTATGGAGAGTTGATTGTGTTGCCGGTCATCTTTCCCTTCCCTTATCCCCTTGTGTCTCATTCCCAGCCAGTAGCGTTGAGCCCCTTGAGATGTCCTTCTAATATGAAACTCACAATATAAATGTTAATTGTGTTGCAAAAGCATTTACCATGTGGCTTATCTAAAGCACTCTGAGACGCCGTCCGGCATGGAGGGCGCTATATAAGTTGAAGTTGTTGTTATTTAAATAAGGTGTTTTCATGAAATTTTTTGAAATAGTTGCCAAGAAAATCATTGTTTTGTTGTTTCAGTTTTGCCCCCTCTCCCTTACTTACATGATTCTCCTTATTTAGTCATTTGTTTTTAATTTTTTCTTTCACACAGGCAAATGCACAGTTAATTCGTGACATTGACGTAGAGAAGGTGTCGTCATTCAGTAACCCATATATAGATGCAATCAAATGTTTATGGATCGATCCAGGGATCCAGGAGTCCTATGACAGACGGAGAGAATACCAACTCTCTGATTCCACCAAATAGTAAGTATTTGAATAACTGACTTTTCCACTATTATTGGAACAATTTGCAGCAATATTCATTGTATCTTCCTGGGTTGAGATGAAATCGATTTCTTGATCCTGTGATGTGGAGACACAAGTGGAATAAGAAGGTTCTTTTATGTTTGTGATGAACTTCCTAATGGAATGCACAGATAATATAGTCCCATCTCTTTGAAGTGCCAGGGAATAGATATAATTGTAACAAAGAATCTGGAAGTAATGGAATACAATATGAGGTGAATTGCAAACCATTGAAATTCCTAACATCATGCTGTGCCTGATTTGAGGAATAGGAATTGTGATTGACTGTCAATAAGTGAATCAGAAAGATTTATTGTGCAGTGTTACATCAGTGAGGATGCCTTCTTTCATTCTTGACATGGGGTCCCTGACCAAGATCACTTTTCTTCACATCTTCCACCCCATCTAAGACCAAATGCCCTAGAATCCCCTTTCAAACCTAAACTTTTCTACTGCATTCCTTGCTGGTCTTCCTGCTTCCACTATCCCTAACCTCCAGCTAATCCAAAACTACATCACCTGCACCAAACTCTGCCCACCTATTACCCCAATCCCCACCAGGTTCCACCAACTCCCTGTATCCTAAAGAACTGACTTCAAGATTCTCATCCTCACCAATAAATCCCTTTATCCCTAACACCTCCTGACGTTGTTATCTATCCCTAGTCAGTACGTTGTTCCCCATTCCGATTGGCTATTTCGGGTTTGCTGTGTGTTCCCTGCCATCTCCACATCGATGGCCAAACCTTCAGCTTCTGCACTCCTATCTCTTGAATTCCCTCTGCCCTTTTGTCTCATGCTTCTGTATCTGTCTGCAAATCCTGCTTGTTCGACTGTGCCTATGATCAACAGGGTAGTGCCCCAAAGCGTTTGATAGTGGTGGAGCACGACAGTTGCGAGAGTCATCTACTCTTCTCCCTTCTTTTTCAGAATCCACCTCCAACCCTGTGAAATGTGCTTGAGACATCATCCTTCACGAAGGATGCAATTTTAAAGCAATTTTTTGTTGGTGTACCATCATATTATACCCTTTTTTTCCCCACACTTCCAAAACCAGGTTTGGACATCAATCTGATTGCTCAGTGGGGGAGTCTGTTTATTTTGTGGCCGTCCAAGGGATGGCTGTCAACGCTGGGCATAAGTAGAACCATTTATGGGCATTGATTGCCAACAGTAAGAACTGCAAAGGCTATTCTAGCTTGGGTTACATTTAGAATAAAGCTGCTGCAATTTCAGAAGAGCTCCCTCTATTGTACCAATATGTCACATTCTATACCATGACCTGTCTGAGCAAGGTTGTTAGTTAATCCATGTTAAAGATTTTTGACCGTTGTCCCCAAGAACTGGGCTGGTATACAATGTAACTTCTCAGCCATTTAGTTTGCTTGATTTCTGTTTTAATCTTTAGCATTCACAACATTGCTTGATATTCTGAAGCTTTTCTCTCTCGAATGATGTATGATGAATACTATACATACATCTTACAGCTGATAAAATCAAAGAAAGACATTTGCTGAACAATGGATTCTAAGCACAGCTAAATAAAATATATCGATTAAAGTACAAAAATTATTTACATTTGGAGTCCTGTAGCTCAGCGGTTAAGAGCACTCGCCTCACAAGCAAGGGACCTGGGTTTTAATTCCAGGCAGGGCAAAACCTTGGGCAAGTTTCCTTACTCTATATGCCTGATAATAATCCCTCAAGAAAAAAAATGGTCACTTCAATCCATGACTGTTTGTGGGACACTGCCTGTCGTGTTTCACCCACAAATATACAGTCAATTTTCCTACTCTCCTTCCCCCCACCTGACCACTCTTCCCCTTGCTCTGGTCCCTACCTGACTGTTCAGTGACTTGGGACGTCCTCCCGACATGAAAGGCTCTATATAAATGTAATTTTGATTGATATATACAGTCAATTCATTTTACAGTGTATTCTGTGAAGCGCTTTGAGACGTCTAGAAGACGTGAAAAGCACTGTAAAAGTCGCAATAATTATTATTATTATTACATTCAATGAATACGAAACATATGCTATTTAATTTTCATGTTATTTCTTAGGACGGAAATAGGTGACCCGAGGTTGGCAAACACTGCCATCTATTGACTGGAGTTCTCAAAGAGTTTGGTTATACAATTGTCTTTTTTTTGTTCAGCTGGTGTTTAACGAATAGAAAACTCATTAACATGTTTAAAGAGTATCCAAACCAAACTGACTGTTTCTCATGAGAACTGGTTCTGATGAAAGGTCATAGACCTGAAACATTAACTCATTCTCCATGGATGCTGCCTGACCTGCTGCATGTTCCCAGCAACTGCTGCGTTTATTCCAGATTGCCATCATCTGCAATAAATCTTTCTTATTTTATAGTCACCTTTGTAATATTCAGCACTAGATTATCTGCCAACCAAACATGACTTTCTGCAGGTGCCTGCAACTGGTGTTTTTCAGGGTTGATTTGATACGAAGGATTTCATTTTCAGGTATTGATTGGGGTGTAGTGTATATCTCCAATCTTTCAGTTTTTATTTGCAGTGTGTTCTGGTTTAATATTAACATGACCACATCGCTTTAACTTGGAACTTTAGTTATGAAATAGTGTGTGTAAAAAAATATATATACCGTACTGTATATTGTAGGTATATATATTGCGGCTTATTCAAAATAAGTGTACTGCTTTTACCAAAACTAATTTTGTAAGGAAGTACTAAAAATACATCTAACATCTGGATAACTACAAGTGTGCACAGTCTGGTGAGGAGAATTTATATCAATAATTTTCATGTGTCACCTTTCTGAATAAGCGGTAGTCTGGGATAATTTTCTAGGACTCTTAAGAGGCAATACAATTGGCCATCAACCCAATCACTCCCATTCTGTTTTGTCTCCAAGCAGTTAACTTGTCACATTCTTTGCATTTCTGTTCTTTCTCCCTGTTTCTAGCTATCTTAAAGACTTGGATCGCATAGCAGAACCTTCCTATCTACCAACTCAACAGGATGTGCTTAGAGTTCGAGTCCCAACAACAGGGATCATTGAATACCCCTTCGACTTACAAACTGTCATTTTCAGGTAGAAGAAAGTTACTGAACGATAGTGACTGTTTTTACAACTTTTGACAAAATTCTTAAATTTTTAGAAAATTTGAGAATCATGCAGTAAATTTCACTTTCTGCAGTACTGTAGTTGATTTGAATAGAATGGAAAGCACATGCGAGAATAGTTTGGGCCATAATGATTATTTAGATTATATTGAATGTTTATAAAAGTTAACCAAACATTTTTCAAAATGTTTATGAATTTTAAAGTCAAATTATACAATCTAAAGTATGTTTACATGACATTGAAATCTGATATGAATAAGCTATGAAATGTTTTTATTCTGCATTTCAAGATTGTAGATATTTCTCTCGTAAGAAAAAGTGCAATGTTGATAGTTTTTTTTAACCATTTGAACCAGTGCAGCATCACTGAAAATGATGCTTTTCAACTATTTTTCACTTCTACCTGGCAAATAAATGTAAACTGGATGTAAAGTAAAATTGAAAGATTTTTTGTACATCAAGTACGAGAAATATTATTACATTGTGCTCCGTGCTTGATTTTTAGCTCACGATGACTAATTTTATTTTCACGAATAATTAACATTAGCTCAGCGGATGATGTGGTTGTGATGCAGTTTGGTATTGCATTCTTTCAGAATGGTCGACGTCGGGGGCCAGCGGTCAGAAAGAAGAAAGTGGATACATTGCTTTGAAAATGTGACATCTATCATGTTTTTAGTTGCCCTTAGTGAATATGATCAAGTTCTTGTGGAATCAGACAATGAGGTAGGTAACAATGCAGATGCCCAGCATTTATGTTTCTTTAGTCGAGGTTGAAATTCCATAAGTTTGAATATGATGAACCATGAGCATAAGGTTCCTTAACTCTTCATCAGTCTGATGTTTCAATACTCCAGTGCATTGCACTAAAAATATATATATTTAAAGAACTATATTTAATAAATGAGCAGATGCTAATATAGAATATTAATATTGAACATTAGCATTCTATGGCTGCTTTTATATTTTGAATATATTTATATGCTAATAATTATAAAGGTAGGTACAGCCGTTGCTCAGTTTCCACACTCAATACTACTAGTGTGCGTTGTTCGGAGGCCAGTGTACACTCCTGAAAGAAACATTACTGGAACCCATTGTTGAGCTCAGTGCTAAAGGTGGATAATATTGAGGAAAATATCCAGTCTTAGCTCCAGGAATTGGGACGTTACTGTGTCGCATGTCAGCACCAGTGTTTGTACTCCAGATATCAGCATCAGGTCCTGAATAGACCTTTGAATTGCTCCAAGTAATCAATAAAGTTATAAAAGCAGTGATGGAATTTTAAGGGGGAATTATTTTTCAGTATTTCATATTATTTTGCTGTTTCTATCTTAGCACAGAAGCATTTTTCAATGAAGCTGGATCTTTACCAGCTTGGTTTTCTTGATCAGCCTACAATCTGATACAAGCTGAAACCTATCGCCATGTATTTTCAGAGCATCCAAACCGATCGATTGAGAGTTTAACATATACATGTGAATCCTGTTTATTTCAAATGAAGTGACGTAATCCCAGAAAGTTTAGGTGCGGGTTGACAAGAGCGAAAGTCTTGGGATCCTAGAGTGTGCATTGGATACTGGCTTGTTAAATCCTGAAAGTTGCTTTGAAATCTCCCAGAAAATAACATTTATAAAGTGTTGCTATTTATTGTCCTTCACAATTTTTGTTCCCACACCCGCACAATTGCTACTCTATAAAATATCTCTAAAAGGTGTGGAAGACTGGCTACCTCTCTTGTCTTCTCCCAATTTGGAAACAACTGGTCTGTGCTCTGTGTCTCCCCAATTTGACACAGTTAAGATCAGAGCTTTGCCAACTTGCAAAGACAAAATTATGGAATGCATCTGTGGTTTATCATTACTTTCAGTTCTGAAAAAGGAAGTTAGCAGTTCTTAGATGGGGGAGGGTGGAATGGAGTGAGAAAGTTAGAAACATGATGCAAATAATTTAGCATTGAATGTGATGAAGCCTTGTTGAAGCCACACCACCCAACTACACATTCCACCATGCCCCTCGACCCAACCGTCGTGGCGGTGGTGTGCCCTCATCTCAAAGACATCTCTCGCCCTATCCCCCTACTCCTCTGGTTCCTTCCCCTCTTTTGAACAGCTCAACCTCTCTCACTCCTCCCACAGTTCCTTCAAAATCCTTTTAGTATATCGCGGTCCACCGGCAAATCTGGCTGGGCTGCATAAAATTTTACCGCTCCGCCCTAGCCACCGCTAAATCAGCCTTCCACTCCAGGATAATCCTGGAAGTGAAGGACAGCCACTGCCTCCTCTTTGCCACCACCAACCAGCTCCTCTGCCCCCCCCCCCCCCCCCCCCCCCCCCCTCGCTTCGCAGATCCTCTCCTCAAACGCACGATGCGAGGAGATGTTGGACTTCCTCGAGTCCAGAATCGAGAGAATCCACTCTGCGGTTTCCTCCCCCCACCTCTCCTCCACCTCCGCCCCTCCATCCATTATTTCAACCCCCACCCACCCCCCCTTTCATACTTTCATCTCCACCTCCCCGTCTTCAGTCACAAAAATAATCACCTCCATGAAACCCACCAAGTGTTCACTGGATCCCATCCCCACCCCCCTCCTCCGCACCCAGCTCCATCTCCTGGCCCCACTCATCTCTGACATCATCAACCTTTCCCTCTCCTCAGGCACCGTCCCTACCTCCCTTAAAACAGCCACCATCACCCCTATCCTGAAAAAACCCTCCCTTGATCCGTCGCAGCCATCAAGCTACCAACCCATCTCCAACCTCCCGTTCCTTTCTAAGATCCTTGAAAGAGTAGTTGCCTCCCAGCTCCGCTCTTTCCTTTCAACTCACTCACTACTTGAACCCCTCCAATCAGGTTTCCGCCCTATCCACAGCACAGAAACTGCCCTGGTTAAGGTCACAAATGACATCCTAACCGCTTGTGACCAGGGCTCCCTCTGCCTCCTCGTCCTCCTTCACCTGTCTGCTGCGTTCGACACAGTCGATCACACCATCCTCCTTCAACGTCTTTCCTCCCACCTCAAACTTCAAGGCACAGTCCTTGACTGGTTCCATTCTTATCTGACCCACCGTTTACATTTTGTTTCTTCAAATGGTTTTTCTTCAAACCCCCGCACAGTTTCCCACGGCGTCCCTCAGGGCTCTGTCCTCGGTCCCCTCCTTTTCACCCTTTACACGCTTCCTCTGGGCGACGTCATCCGCAGACATGGGGTAAATTTCCACGTGTATGCGGATGACACCCAGTTGTACCTTTCTGCCTCATCCCTCAACCCCCAGACAATCGATGTTCTGACAGCAATCAGATGTTCGAGTCGTGGACGAGGGACAACTTTTTGCAATTGAACGTGAATAAGACCGAGGCCCTCCTGATTGGCTCAAGCCAGCGCCTCCGCACATCGGGCGCTGCCAGCCTCAATATCCAAGGTTGCACTCTCCACCTCACAAAGCCAATCAGGAGCCTCGGCATCATGTTCGATCAAAAACTTTCCTTCCTCCCCCACATCCGCGCCTTGACCGGCACCGCCTATTTCCATCTGCGCAACATTGCCAGGCTCCGTAATTATCTTACCCCCCGCGCTGCCGAAACACTTGTACATGCATACATCACCTCACGGCTGGGCTACGGAAATTCTCTCCTAGTCGGCCTCCCCAGTTCCTCCATTCATAGGCTGCAGGCCATCCAAAACTCTGCAGCCCGTGTACTATCCCGCACCCGCCTCCGTGACCACATAACCCCCACCTTCGCCCGTCTCCACTGGCTCCCCATCCTCCAGAGGATCGAGTTTAAGATCCTCGTCCTCACCTACAAGGCCTTACACGGCCTTGCCCCATCCTACTTAACCGATCTACTCTCCCCCTACACGCCCACCCGGACCCTCCGTTCAGCAGGACTTGGTTTGGTACAAGCTCCCCGCTCGAACCGCCCCACCATCGGAGGCCGGGCCTTCAGTTTCTCCACTCCCACCCTATGGAATTCTATCCCCTAATCCCTCCGACTTGTTTCTTCCCTTTCCTCTTTCAAGGTCGGTTTGAAGACTTTCCTTTTTGACCGTGCCTTCTGTTCGCCTCCTAATTTTTCGACCTCCCCCACGTTTTTTACCCCCTCCTGTACACTCCCCTCCCTGCTCGGGTCACACGCCTCCTATGCAGCGCCTTGGGACGTCCTCCCGACGCGAAAGGCGCTCTATAAGTCTAATTTGTTGTTGTTGTTGTTGATGTGTGTGTCCTTTAGTACAGTACTATGCAAGATCTATTTGACCTTTGATAACAAACATGCATCTGTGCAGCACGTTTCCTCTTTGGTTTATCTTTCTTCAAACATACTTCTTGTATGTTTGTTAGTGCACTTCGTTCCTCACAGCTCACTGCCCTCTCATCCTATATGCTGGTGTCTTGTCATATTTCTCCCACTTGGTGTATCACCACTCTTTGTCTTAAGTCTTCCTCCTTCCCTGTTAGATTGTGAGTATTACCAGTATGTTGGTAGTTTCGTGTCCAGTGCAACTGATAACTCTGGCTGTTGCTCTTTGCTCTCTTGCAATTTCAAGTCGCATGTCTGCCGTTTTTCATTCACCACCTTCTCTCCCTTTCTAACAATTACATTTCTGTAGTTGCACAGCAAAGTCAGATTAGTAAATTGCAATTTCAGGAAGGAAACATGATCATTGCAATTTTAAATTGTAAGCATGAATGAGCAAAATGATCAAAGACCGTATTGTAGTCGCCAAGTGTGCACCCAGGGAAAGGGAAATTATGTGGACAAAAAATATGAGAATAGTGGTTTATGGATTTCTAAGGTTTTTAGTTGTTAATGTTTCCTTATTCTATATTGGTTGGTATGAATTAGATTATAACATGCTTCTTGATTTATGAAAGTGAATTTAAACATTCTGGCTCAATTTTAATTGTCATGTGCCAAAGTATTTCAAAGTTATGATCAGTGTGGATAACTACCACTAAACCGTCTTTTTATTAATCCCACTTTCCAGTTCTTTTCCCTAAATGTGCTACTGCCCAAGTGTTTATCCAATTCCTTTTTGAATGATTTCATTGAGACAGCATCCATTGTCACTCTGGACAATTAACTCCAAGTCCTAACTCCTCTCTGAGGGGAGAATATTCCTCTAACCTCACTCCTGTTTTTCATCTAACAATCCTAAATCCCAAATATTAGTTTCAAGGAAAATTATTGATCTAAATGCATATGAGCTGTGCAGCTGCAAAAAGCTTGTTTGTTGTTGTTTATTCAACTAGATTAATTAAATGAGCTTGCTACATTGCTGCTCAGTTGTGCATGGTATACATCTTGAAGTAGAGGGACTCACTCTCAGTGTTCCATGTGTCAGCGTAAAAATAAATCTGAAGGGCATTAATGTTCTGGCCTTTCAGGTAATTATTTTCAATATTTTGTTTAAAAAATCCAAGGTTTGCCAATTGCGCATTGGTAACACTCACAAATGTTTTATTCCATATTTATGAAGAGAAATGCACAGAATGTAAAAACCAACTGAGTGTGGATAATAATCATAGCAAAGCTTATTCAGCCTCACAATATCATTGCTGAATTTAAACAGCAACAACAAAAACATTTTTTTTAACACAATTAATATAAAAAGTCGGAGCTGAATTATTCCAGGATGTGTTTCTGTAACCAATTGTAACTTCTTTAACCCACTGCTGATGAGTAGTCATAAAACAAACATTGGATAAAGCCTCAAAAAAAAACTCCCTCAAAAACATTTGTAAACTAGAAGTGATATTGGTGAAACTTATTTAAAGAAATACCTTCTCATTGTGGTGATAATATGCATTGATGCATTTGTGTTAGCAGTGAAGTCCTGAATGCTGCTGCTGTCTGCATTTATGTGTGTATGTGGTTAACGGCTAAACATGTGTATCGGTGTCACTATAATTGTTCGAGCACAAGGGAAAACTACAGTCATGCCCTGGTGTAGCATATCTGCTTATAGCCTTGTGCATTACACCTCTAGCTTTCAGCAGTGTCTGGCTGGCCCCATGTGACCATGGAGCCAGGAAATTACAGTAACGCTCCTTGACATTGACCACCAGGATATTTCTCAACATGCCCCATTGTAACTCTGGTCTAATTTGTATTAATCCAAACCAGTGTGTTATAATGGGGGGGGGGGGGGGGGAACCATATAAATAACAATTATATTGTGAGGTTGTTATTTTAGGAATACATATTCCTTACGGTTAAATGCTTTACAATGTCTCTTCATAAAAATTGTTTCAGATTACCTTTTTTAAAATGGTTTAAAGCCAAAAATCTAATTAGTTGCAGCTGCAGCTGAGCAAGAGGTAGGTGGAGAAGTGAATAAATCAAATGAATGTACTAAAGTATATAATTTTGCATTAACCAGTCACGTCATTGTTTTACCTAGTAACTAGTGTGTGTTCTCTTTATTTCTCTCCTTGTTACTCTGATGTACATTTTACTATACTCTATCCAATGTAAGAATCTGTTTCATGTGTTTTACGAATGTAGCTCCTTTTTAATTCTGCAAGAATGGCTTTGCTATATAAAGACTTTCAATATCTGTTTAAAAAATGCTCCACATCTTCCCTCCTCCTCCCTCAAACCCATTCCCCAATCAAGCTTGGGCTGCTACTCCATCTAAGTTTAAGCACACATTGTATTCAAACATTTATCATAAAAAGAGCATTATTAAATGAAAAAGTATTTCAATAGTTTTCGACAATGAGTACCGTTGCTTCACACCTTACTTTCTCATGGAGAAAAACATTATTTCTAGATCAACATTGATAGTAACTTGATACTGTGTTTCAAATGACAGTAGTGTCTCCAGAGATCAAATCCTCAGAAGATTTTGAGTCCTGATTTTTTTAAAAAAACTGCAGAAAATCAGCTTCAAAGTTAAAGCAATTTTTCTAAATTCTGCAAAGAAAGTTGAAGACAACAATTTCAGGCCTCCCCACTGTGTTCTTTTGGTATTGTAACTCATCATCTCTAAAGACTCAGCTCAATGGTGTGTTATTCTGTGGTAAATCTCACCAAGCCAGTCAGGAACCTTGGTGTCTTGTTCGATCTTCAACTGTCTTTCCTCCCCCACATCCAAGCCATTACCCTCTCTGCCTTCCCTCACCTCCACAGTATTGCCCGACTCCACCACTACCTTACCCCCTCAGGCAGCTGAAACCTTCATTCATGCCTTCATAACATCCAGGCTTGACTATGTCAATGCCCTGCTTGTCAGCCTTCCCAATTCCTCCCTCCATAGTCTGTAGATAATCCAGAACTCTGTGGCCCGTGCCTTCTACTGCTGCAAGCTCCGTGACCCCATCTCATATTCTCACCCAACTCCATTGGCTCTCCATCACCCAGAAGATTCACTTCAACATCCTGGTCCTCATATTCAAAGCCCTCCATGGACTCTCCCCACCCTACCTCTGCGACCTCCTAACCCCCTACCAACCAGTCCGACCCCTCTACTCAGCAAACTCTGGCCTGTTCCATGCCCCCAGAGCCTTCAGCCTCTCTGCCGCTAACCTCTGCAATTTTATCCCACAGTCCCTCTGCCTCATCCCCCTCCTTAGCCTCCTTCAAGACCCTCCTCTTCGACAGTCCCATCGTTCACCCCAAATCCCATCCTTTCCCTTCACACATCCCATCCCCAACCCCAACTTGGTCTGAAACATTGCCTGTCGAGCGCCTTGGGACATCCAGCTGACGTGAAAGGCGCTGCACAAGTGTAATTTTTGTTGTTGTTGTTGTTTTTGTAAACACCACAGATAGAACAGTTGTGGATGGAAGCCTGGATGCCAATCAACTTGTCACTAGTTGCTATTAATACAAATTGAGGATCAGGAATTATAGGAGCAATCGTGTGCAGAAAAGGTCTGGAATTTGACACCCACTTCATAAAGCAGCAGGATTAATAGATAAATGAGGGATCAGTCCACTTAGCAGCAGATGGGTACAATCTTGTAGGTCAGCAGTGAATATAAACAGCAACAATCTTAAGTATATCACTTACATAATCCAAACCAACATGATACTTTGTTTTGGGCAAACCTTACTTGAGCTCCCGGTATCCTCAGTATTAATGGCTTGTAAATTGTCTTTAATTAACATAGCACTACCTAAAGCTTTCATTGCTCTCCCCTTATTTCTTTCAGTATTTATTGCATCCTTTATGAGAGAAATGTATTTGCAGAAGTAAGTTAAATTTTAAGCCAGATTTCTTTTTAACGGCCTGTTTATCACCTCAATTGGTAGCACTTTCATCTCCAAGTCAAATGGGTGTAACTCCACATTGGATTTGTCTGTCTGTCTGTCTGTCTGTCTGTCTGTCTGTCTCCTTGTAAATTTTCTAATTCGTTGTTTTCTGGTAGAGTGTATTCCAATTTCTCACAACATTTTGTGTGAAGAAATGTCCACTGACGTATAAAACGAAGGAATTGGATTAGGGGATGCAGCAATTCTCCATGTTGAACTTTAGCTGTTGGCACCACAAGGTGGTAGGAGGCGGTTTTGTTCCCTCATTCCACTGCGTTCCTCTCTCAACAATGAGAAGGTGCCTCCACGCAGAAAAGAAGAGAAAATGATTGCAGGCATCAAATGAAGTTTTCTTCCCATTCAAGCTTTATGGTTCTTTTCCTCCCAGCTAATTATTAGTTCATAAGATAGATGGGATAGATTGCACTTACTACTTTAGCCAGATTCCAAGAAGTTAATGAAGGTAACGAAACCCACTCTTTGATTCCAAGGACCTGTTCAGTTTCTTCTTAAAATGTTTGGATTATTCATAAATGTGCCTATTTGGTCACTCGATCTGAAGAGATCCCTCATATGGACTAGCCATGAGATCATTTGCAAACAAACACTTCTCCTCGTACTAGTTATTGAGATACAACAACAAAATTACATTTGTATAGAGCCTTTCATGTCGTGAGGATATCCCAAGATACACTGACTTAGCTAATTCAAAGCAGGAAGTCTGTAGTCTGGTGAAATACTACTAAATGAAATACATTTCTAATTGACCTTCGGAAGTATGCTTACCCTTTGCTTCAGGTTTATAGACTAGTAACTAAGTGAGAGAGGTTTATATGCTCTGCTAAATCAACAAACTAGGAAGCTAAAACCATTAAAACTGCTTTCGCAAGCATCGGCGTGCCCATGGTCCATCACACTTACTGAGATAAACCATGTTCAAGCTGCCTACTGCCTACTGTAGTACATAAACATACATTCTTGAATGTGCTCCAAAGTAAATTCTGGCTTTGTGGCTGAATTAGTCTACATTAATATACAGTACAATTTTGATTGCTCATTTATTCATCCATTCTCAACGTAATGATGTAAAACCAGTATGGCTCATAGAGGATGTTTTTCAGAATCCTCGTTCCTTTGAAGTACAGATATGCCATTTTCCTTTCCAGTTTTCTTTATTAGGGGAGAATGCACTTGTTGAGAATAATAATCCTTGCATTTGATATAACGCCTTTCAAAAGGATATCTCAAAGCACGTCATGAGAAATTTGGGTGTATTGTGCAGTTGAATGTAACAGCTAATTTGCACACAGTAATGTTCCACAAACAACCAGGACATGAATGACCATGCAGCGGTGGGATAATGAATCTGCAGAGTTTATTGAAGCCGAGAGCCTGGGCTGCAAAGATCGGGATGAACTGGAGTTTATGGAGACCAGGAAGTAGCATATTTGAAAAATCAAGTCTAAAGGTTATGAAGGTGTGAATGTGGAATTCGAGAGCAGAAGGTATAGAAAGTGGGAACCCAGACAATAAATAATAACCCTTACATTTGGTATAGTGCCTTTCATGTCAGAAGGATATTTCAAAATACTTCAAGATTTATTGTAAATTGTAGTGATTATATTACGGTGAGTGCAACATGTAATTTGTGCACAACAATATTCCACAAGCAGCCATGAAGTGAATTACCAATTTTAACAACGAGAAAAGTGTCAAATTGATTTATTTATTTAAAATGGTTGTGTAATAATTTCTCACTTCTCAGTTGCATTGAGGATTTTAAAAATATTAAAGTTTGGAGACTATTTTGTACTTGGAATGATTTGCAGTAATAATAATACTTGCATAAGAATAGCATCTTTCAGGACAGAATAATGTCCCAGAGCACTTCCCATGATACAGTGTAAAGTAATATAATAATAATAATAGAGCTCCTGTGGCTTAGTGGTTAGAGCACTTGCAAGCTGGGGAGACCAAGCTGGGGAGACCTGTATTCAAATCCAGGCAAGTCAGGGCGAAACCTTGGGCAAGTTTCCTTACTCCACACCTCCACACCTAATAATAATCCGTCCCCCAAAAAAACCACAATAATAAAATTGGTCATTCAATCCCCGACTGCTTGTGGGACACCGCTGTGTGCAATTGACTGCCGCGATTCGCGCACAAGTATACAGTCAATTCACTTTACAGTATATTCTGTGAAGTGCTTTGGGACGTCAATAAGATATGAAAAGTGCTATATCAAATGCAAGGATTATTATTATATTATTATATTATGATATATTCCCTGCTTCCACCCACAAAATATAGTCAATTCACTTTACAGAATATTCTGTGAAGTGCTATGAGACATCTCAAAGACATGATAAGGTGCTACATCAAATGGAAGGATTATTATTATTATGCTCGCCATATTCTTTAATGATGCTTTCTTGTACAGAAATATATACTGTACAAAACATGGGGGATTACAAAACATAGCATATAATCAATGTTGTTAAAGAAAAAGTTATAGGTATGTGCTGCACAAATAATTACAAAACTAGTTTTAGTTAACAAAATACTCTAAATGTTCCTTGTTTACCCTTTGTTCTCCTGTAGGTGGCATCTCCTATATACAAATGGCAACAGTTTTTTGGTGTCTCGCCTAATGTGCCAATTGACTATTGTGTGATTCCCGAACAATAAATATTATCAGGTTTTTGTATTTATTCGAGGAAGACAATCGTGTCCTTATTTCTTTTCCTCGCAAGTGCATTCCATGGGCCTGGGTCATTGGATAGAACTTGACGCTGTAAAAGGCGTTCTACAAGTGTAATTTTGTTGTTGTTATTGTTAAGAATAGGAATCTTGTATCCTCTTTTCCTTCTCGGCCTCGGAGCGTCAAGGCCAAAAAGCCACTCGAACATGACTTAAACGACACAGACTGAAATTTATACCCCATAAAATATAGTACATTGTGGCAAATGAACCCTATTTCCAGCCCCTGACCAGAACCACCTTCTTCCACCTCTGCCACATTGCCCGCCTCCAACTATACCGTACCCCAAATGCAGCCGAAGACATCGTGCATGCGTTTGTCACCTCCCACTTGAATTATTCAAACACACTACTTGCCGGTCTCCCAAGTTACACCATTCAAATGATCCAGCTGATTCAGAACTCTGCTACCCGCATACTGACCCAAACTCTGAACCCACATTTCACTAATTTTAACCAAACTCCACTAGAACACTCTCCCTCAAACCCTCCGCCTTGCGCCCACTCTTCCCCCTTTTCAAGTCCCACCTGGAAATCTTCCTATTCGACCATGCTTACACCTACATCCACCTAATCCACCATTAAGAGAGTCAGGCTCCGCCACCTTTAAGTGCCCTGAGATACTGCCTGGTGTGGAGCGCGCTATATAAGTGCAAGCTCTTGTTGTTGCATCTGTCCAAATCTAGAAGTATGGAGATAAACTTGTGTACCAGTTCTTCAGGGTGATTTAGAACATGATTGTTATTTAGAACCTGAGATCTGGTTTTGGTTAGACGACTAACACAGCTTTGTCAGGTGCTCAGTTTTTAACATGTGCAAAAGTTCTGGAAATCAGATTCTTCCTCATTTGTTCACTCCACATACAACAGAATATTTGCCTTTAATCTTTCAAGGAAGAGTTATGTGTGGCCACTTTTCTGTAAGTAGTTTCCTTCTCTGGTGTTAGCTAACCTTAGCCCTCCCTTTCCCCCCCCCCCCCCCCCCCCCACACAGTGCGTACTTAGAGTCATTTTCCAATTATCACCAGTGCTCTTGATAGCTGAGTACTTCCTGACTGGCACTGAATCCATGTCTTCAGTGATAAACTGCAGTGCCTCAGCACTTAACTGCTTTCCATTTCTGTGAATTCACTTGTTTCACTGTAATTTATTCCAGAATCGAATGGAGGAGAGCAAAGCACTATTTAGGACAATTATCACATACCCCTGGTTCCAAAACTCCTCAGTCATCCTCTTTTTAAACAAGAAGGATCTCCTGGAGGAAAAGATCATGTATTCCCATCTAGTTGATTATTTTCCAGAATATGATGGTAAGTAAATTGTGTTACAATATGATTATTCATAAATATACTATCTTGCCTCCCTGATCCCCATTGTTTCTGTGAAGCATTTGACAATTTCAACCCACATTACACTTTTGCACAAGAAAATATAACAAAGCTAACCAGGTGCATTATTATACTGTTTAAAATGCGGTGAAAGCAATAGGTCTGTTGTGCACCATGTGTAAATGTGTAAGCATTATGCGCCATGTGTGAAAACAGGAGTAATATGCGTGGTTTGTAACCGTAGAAGTATTAGTGGTGTTAATGATAGTATTATGCGCCATAAATGCGCCAGAGAATTAAACGGTGCACTTAATTAGTTAACCCATGGAAAGGATTTACCATTGTATTAATGTAATTCAACAATCTTTTTAATTGGTTAATTATACAAGTACAGTACATCTATTTGCCAGTCAGCTGCTCTGTCCACATCATTTACATGTGATGCATAATGCAAATACAAACCTATTTGATCACCTACAAGTAATTATGACTATTTATAGAAAATGGAAGCACTTTGAGATTTTTCAATTTGGTGCTACATCAAATTTAAAAAATATTATTATTATTATAGACACAACTAATTGGGTAAAATTCTATAAATGAAACAAATCGACAGGTAAGCTGGATATAGTCACGCTGGAGAAGAGAAGGTTGGGGGCAATATGATTACGGTGTTTTGAGATTCTGAAGGGATTAGATAATGTAGATCACGAAAATCTTGAAAATCTTAAATAGTAGAACCAAGGGACACAGCCTGCAATGGAGGGTAAATTCAGAACAAATCTGCAGAGATACTGTTTCAGTAGTAAAGTTATGGAACAGCCTCCCTAGGAAGACGGTGGAAGCAATTTGTGGGAGAAACGAGGATGATGCAAGGTGAATGAATTGACCCTGGTCTTCCTTTGCCTAGCTAATTTCCTATGTTCTTTATCAACCACTGAGATTCATTGAAGAGAGTAAACTTACCAAAAATGAAACCCTCATGAACTGTAAACCATTTTTGGAGCAAGTAGAAAAGTAGGATTCAGTTTGTTAATATGGAGAAAAGCACAGGGCAGAGGAGATGAACTGAATTGCTATTTCTGGTATAATATTCTTTGTTTCTATGATCCATGTTCCTTTATTAAAAAATCGAAATGCTTGTGAAGGAACACGCCATCAATGTACCATTCATTTCTGTTTGGGATATTTTAATTTCAATTGGCAGCACCGATTCCCTTGACGTAATCAACCTGAATGAGTTATCATGTCTACAGTTACAGAGTCCATTTGCCATCATTCTATTAATGCTGTCATTGACATTCTAAACATCTGCAATCAGGGATCTCTCTGCCTCCTCGTCCTCCTCGATCTCTTTGCTGCCTTCGTCACTGTCGACCACCCCATCCTCTCACACTTCGCAGACCTGATCTTGCCTGGTTCGAATCTTGCCTCTTCCACTGTCTCCACTTTGCCGCCACTAACGGCTTCTTCTCCAGCCCCCACACTGTCCCCAAGGGCTCTGTCTGTCCTTGGCCCTCTCCTTTTCAACATCTATATGTTCCCCGTTGGAGATATATCATCCACAGACATGGAGTCAACTTCCATATGTATGTGGATGAAACACAACTCTTTCTGCTTGCACCCTCGATTCCAGGACCACTGCTGATCGACATCAAGTTCTGGATGAGAGCTAACATTCTATAGTTAAATGTTAACAAGACCAAGGCCCACATCCATGCCATAACCCGCTCTGCCTTCTCTCACCTCCGCAACATTGCCTAGGCCACTACCTCACCTTTCTGGCTGATGAAACACATTCATGCTTTCATCAAGTCCATGCTCGACTATGCCCAGCCTTATTTGTCTACCACCCCAACTCTTCCCTCCATTGGGTAGACATCATCCGGAGCTCTGCAGCCCATGTCCTCTCCCACATCAAGCTCTGCAACCCTATCTCTCCCATACTCGCCCGATTCCACTGGCTTCCCAACACCAAGAGGATTCAATGCAAGATCCTGGTCCTTGCCTTTTAAAGTCGTCCATGGTCTTGCCCTAACTTACCTCAGCGACCTCCTAACCCCCTATCAACCTGTCCACTCCCTCCACTCAGCGAGCTACGGCCTGCTCCGTGTACCCCGACCCACCCGCCCCACCATCGGCGGGCGAGCTTTCAACCATTCTGCCCCCAACCTTTGGAATTCCATTCTGCAATCCCTCTGCCTCACCCCCTTCCTGGTTGGCTTCCTTCAAGTCACACCTGAAGACCCTCCTCTTTGACCATATGATCAGTCATCCCTCTTTCCCTCCCTTCCCGCCACAATTCCTGATCCCGACCCCAGCTCGGGTCCGAAACACTGTCCAGCGCCTTGGGATATCTGACGTGAAAGTCAATTGCGCCCAAATGTAATTTTGTTGTTGTTGTATCATAGAGTTAATCAGTAACCTGAGGGTGCAGTGTTAATTTTATGTTAATTCAGGCTCAATAACTTTTCCAAGTGCCAATAATATCCTCCCTCCCAATTCAAGTAAAAATGTTCAACAATCGTTGCAATTGGTCAGAATTCTTTAATGGATTATTAAAATGGGCCCTGGTGATGCGATGCTCTTTGCAGAGTCACGACCTGCATTTGTTCATTATCTCACACAAGAATGGGGTCATTTCAGCGGACCATTCTATATTCTCTTATCTTTCACATCCCAATTCCATTCTCAGTGACAATGGCAGGCCCCTAGCACTAGATTTCAACCTGGCTGGGAGTGAGCTTCTCCTGCTAGTTAGTAGGATATTGTGTTTTAGTAAATAAACCACATATTTGACAAACTGACCTAGGCTTCATCATTGGTAACAACTTGCATTCAGGTGTGATAGTATCTCGGACTGCTTAACAGTGGCAGTGTTAAAGAGGGAGTCCATCTAAATGCATTCAATGCTCCAGCTATCAAGCACCAAATTGACCCATTTGAAATTCCTTGAAATATTTACATATTTTTAGAAGTTTTTTTAAAATTACAAACAGTGCATAATTCAGTTTCTCAAGCAAAAACAAACAAAATCACATTCCAGTATATTTCTGTCATTAGAATAACAACTACTTGTGGAAAGAACCTGACATTAATTTGTATTTTACCGCACAACAGAATGGTTAGTCACAACTTGGCACTAAATTTTGAATGATTTGTGTTTAAATACGAGAGTTCACACTGCTACTTCTGCAGGATTTGTTCTTCTGTTTTGGGGGTTAAGTCAGATTGGACGCAGAGTTGAGAGAATTTTGCTCATCATTGAACTGTCCTATGTGTCAACAGGGAATTTGCTGGCAGCCTAAAATAAGTAAAAATATGTTCACTTTGCATACAAACAACTTCAGTTTAGAAATCACTGACAAAAAAATATTAATTTAATAGTGTTGCAAGAGTATGTCTCAGGCTGGAAGATATAATCAAATACAAAAAAGCCATTGACAGGTGCACTAATGTGCTTCACTGAAGAGGAGTAAAGGCAAGATTCTGCTAAATTATTCCTCACACATGAGCAATGGGCAGTGATATTTATTAAAATCAAGTCTCTTGTCTCACACATTCTTCCTCCTCTCTTCTCTTCACTGTATTGAAATCAAACCTCATTACACAGTTTCTACTTCTAGACTGATTTATTTTTCCCCAGCATCTGAAGACTAGAACTCATAGTCCCTCTAACTTCCATTCCTCACACAATTTATAGACTTTGGCATCCTCTAACCACTTCATTTTGACTTATGGCATCTTGTTTCGTTGCTGCTGTTTTCAGGCCCGATTTAAATAAAATAAAGGGAAAGTTAATTTAGACAGTGCACACCATAAATATAAATGTCATTAGAATAGATTTTTCTAAGTCTGCTAAAGTGGGAACTCTGTTATTCAGAGTGGAGTGATACAATCGGAGGCGGATTTCCTTAAAGCTAAAAAGGAACATTTTAGACAAGTACCCAGCAATGTGGTTACTTAACTGCTTAATTAAGTTCAAAAAGTTGGGTTGATCAAAATGTTGAAGTACATAATAGTGGCTATCCTCATCAGTATGATGCTGCTGCTCAAATAATTTAGAAATAAACTGACATGCATGTATTTTGTCCCAGTTTGAGTCAAATATCTAGTTCAATCAGTGTTTGCACTTCAAAGTCGTATTTCAAAATGATCCAATTTGGATTCTTCTTAAAAATACCCCCAAAAATTAAATTAAAAAATATAAGTATAAAACTATCTGAAATTCCCACTTTTTTTTAAAAAAAGAAAACAAATATTGGCAATAATTTGACATAACTATACACAGAGTTGAAATTCCATATTCAAGTCTGCAATGTCTACTCAGAAAGAACTAGAGAGTACATTGCTTGACCTTTCATCTCAGATCTGGGCTAATAAAAGTCGAATTAACAAGAGATGAGATAAGCCAGTTATTGTTAAGTTCCCATCGTACATTTACATATTACTCCATTTCATAGTTTGGCACATATTAAAACAGTGAGTGCAGGTGAAGGGTTTCAGTATTCGTGTCACAATTGATTAACTAGTCATCTTCCAAATGCTGAGTAAAGGCTTCTATTTTTCAGAGGAATCACAGCAACTGGTTGATTGGAATCCTTGCACATGAGTAACACTCCCAACTGTTTCTAAGACACTGAGTGACATTTGCCTCATTGACTTGCTACATTGACTTGAGTACTACTTTAACATTCTACTAGAGCCAATTATTGTGAATGAGTGAGTGTGTAACATTGGCTAGAAAGCCCATTTATATCTATAGTGGTTCACCAGTTTACATTTCTTCCCTTGAAATAAATACATCACTTAATTAAATTGTACAGAGAGCCCTAGCCTTTTCTAAGTGCGTCACATCAATCCAAGAATTTGTTTGTTTCCTTTGGGACCAGGGATTCAGGTAGATCCTGACAGAAGTTGGCAAATTGGGTAATGAAGTGGATCTGCCCCTGATCGTTCTACACGTTTGTTCAGTGAATAATTCGTACAGCTGGAGAAGTTTCATCTTGTTTGTGAGGCTGGTTTATCCAAGCTGTGACAGAAAAACAACTTGTATTTATATAGCACCCTTCACATGGAGCAACAACAACAACAACAACTTAAATTTATATATCGCCCTCCACGCTGGACAGCGTCTCAGAGCGCTTCACAGTAGCGGATCCCGGGACCGAGCCAGGTGCAGGGGCAGAAAGGTGACCAAAAGCTCGGTCGAAGAGAAAGGTCTTTAACTGTGACCTGAAACTGGGAAGAGAGGGGGCGAGGTGAAGCGAGTGAGGAAGGGAGTTCCAGAGCCTCGGGGCGTAGTGGCTAAAGGCACGGCCGCCGAGGGTGGAGCGAAGGACTCGGTGGACATGGAGGAGGCCAGACCCAGAGGAGCGAAGGCAGCGGGTGCTGGGTTGGGGGGAGAGGAGATCAGAGAGATAGGGGGGTGCAGAGGAGTGGAGGGATTTGAAAATAAGGGTGAGGATCTTGAAGTCAATCCTCTCTGGGATAGGGAGCCAGTGAAGTCTGGCAAGGACTGGGGTCATGGGGGAGCGAAGCTTAGAGCGGGTGAGTTTGCGGGCGGCAGAGTTTTGGATTAGCTGGATTTTGTGGATTGTGATGGAGGGGAGATCGGCGAGGAGGGCGTTGCAATAGTCCAGCTGAGAGGTGACGAAGGCGTGGACCAAGCAGCATCTCGGAGTGCTTAACAATCCCGGAGACAGGCACACTAGGCCTTGACAGTTGCCATTCAAAGCCTTAGGATAAAGAAAAAAAGGAATTGAATGTCTTATAAGAAAAATAATAGTCAGTGAAGTTCCTAATGAGGTGTGATAAGTCAAAATACATAACAGTGGCATTTGTGACCTGAAATACAGAGATCCGCTCAGAGTCAATCACAAGACAGTGATCTGGAGTGGTACTTCTGCTTTTAAGTTGTCTTAACCATTGACAACACTTGGTGCTGCTGTTCTATTAAGTTAACTTGAAAATGTACTTAATCAGGCTCACACTGATTAATGTTATACAATGCTATACTTCTACTTGTTTGAGGAAGCATGGTGTTTGGATCTTATCTTCCTCACTCTTTAAACAACAACAACACAAGCAACAAAATTACACTTGTATAGCACCTTTCACGTCAGGAGGACATCCCAAGGCACTGAAAAAACATGTTTTAAAAAACACATATACATATCTCTGGGGAAATAACTAAAGTTTTGTCACTGAATGAAGGTTAATGTACAACAGAATAGAAAAAATCACCTGACATAGCTTGGACATCATTTTGACTTTCCCAGTCTGTAACCGAGAGGCTAAACTGGCTGAGCCATTGGGGAACTCGCCTTTCTCCATTTCTGTGGGGAAGCTGAAATTTTGTGAAAAGAATGAGGAAAGCCATACCTCACATTCCACCAACACACGCTTGAGTAGAAACATAAACAGAGATAATGTTTGAGACCAGTAAACTCTTTCCAAGGTACCCCTCCTTTCTCCCCCACCACACCCCCAGCTCCCCCAATAGCCCCCACATACACACTTGCATTGCTTTCCAGAGGATTCACTGTAAATCAATTAAGACAGGATATCCTAACGAATATTGCCCCTCCTGAAATCCAGTAGTTCTTGAGATAACAAACTGCATTAGGGAATAACAGGAGTGAGCTGTGTTGTGATGTTTTCAGGGTCACATAGCATTGCGTGATCTCGAGTGCAGGCTCACCAACAAATTTACATGTTCCTCTGAGGGGAGCTGGTCTGTGAATCCAACACAAATCAACAACTTCATAAGAGATAAAGAGAGTGGAAATATTGATACAGTGCCTTATCACATCTTTGAGATCTCAAAGCACTTCACAGGATATATTGTAAAGTGGTTCGACTATGTGGGTGAAACACATAAAATATAGAAATGTAAAGTATGTCAGAAATTTAAAATGTTCCTGGAATATACTGACGTTGCACAATTTTTTGAACCTGGTTGCAGGGAAAGTATCATCAGTGATGTTCTAGGCCAGTGATTCTCAACCTTTTTCAGTAATGTACCCCTTGTTAATTTTCAATATGATCGTGTACCCCCACCCAACCACATATACACACCACCCCCCTATTCCACTTGCATTTTATGACCAAGCTTTTCTTATATAACAAATAACTAGCACATACAAAACAAGTGGAATAACAATTAAATATACAATTTGGAAGGCTATAAAACGCTAAATAAGTGAGCTAAATAAATCAATGTACCACCACCTGTACCCTGGAAGTGATTGTGTACAGCCTAGCGTACATGTACCCCTAGTTGAGAATTGCTGCTCTAGGTTATCCCCCACCAATGATCCCACTCTTTATCTGGGATTGATGAGCCAATTCTGACACACACCTGTCAATCTTCAGGTTTTTAAACTCAATGGCTGCAAATTTAGTTAGGCTATTTTTGTGCACAATATAACAAAATGTTGCTTGCCACCTTCCAGAAAGAATGGTGAGAGCTGGAAAAAACAGCAAAGATAATGAACTGAATTGAAAGATGCTCTGCAAATAAAATCTGTAACGGATAGATATTAGTAAAAAATAAAATTCGAGTTGCAATTAAAATAGGACCGGGAACGGTAAAGAGGACAATGGGCTAAACTAGAACAGTGGATTGTCACTTTAGCAACTCAGTAATGCTTTAGTTTTCACCAACATTGACAGATGACTTCCTGTAATTGTATTTAATCCTTGAAATAGATGCAATATTAGAAATTATGTCAGCATCCAGAAACACTGAAATGTCATTGGGTATCTGTGGGATACAGACTTGTTTGTCCCTGAGCTGTCCTTTCTCCCCCACATCTGCTCCATGACTATGGAAACTCCCTCCTCGTCGGCCTTCCTGGTTCTTCCCTTCACAAGCTGCAGATCATCCAGAAGTCTGCAGCTTGTGTCCTCATCGGCACCAAGCTCCATGACCACATCACTCCCACCCTCGCTCGACTCCATTGGCTCCCCATCCCCCAGCGGATCGAATTCAAGATCCTGGTCCTCACCTTCAAGGCGATTCACGGCCTTGACCACCTCTACCACCCCCCCACCTCTCCGCCCCTTCCATTCAGCGGGCTCCGGCCTCCTCCATGTCCCCCTCCTGACCTGCCCTATTAACGGCAGACGGGCTTTCAGCCTCTCCTCCCCCACACTCTGGAACTCCATCCCACAGTCCCTTCACCACTCTCCCTCGCCTCCTTCAAGGCCGGTCTCAAGACCCTCCTCTTCGACCGGAACTTCTGCTGCCCTCCCATCTCTCTTCCTCTCCTCCTAACTCTCTGCCCCTTTACTCTGCCCCTCTCCCTTTCTCGGGTCCCAACCAACACTGCTGTCCACCACCTCCATAACATTGCCAGACCCCGTCACTGCCTCACCGCTCAGGCTGCCAACACTCTCACCCGTGTATTCGGAACCTCTCCTTGTCAGCCTTCCCAGCTCTTCCCTTGACAAGAAACAGATCATCCAAATCTCTGCAACTTGTGTCCTCTTCCGCACCAGGCTCTGTGACTCCATCACTCCCTCCCTCGCCAGGCTCCATTGGCTCTCATCCCCTAGAGGATCGAATTCAGGATCCTCGGCCTCACTTTCAAGGCCATTCATTGCCTTTCCACTTCATATCTCTCCGACTTGCTGACTCCCTACCAACCTGCCCACTCCCTCTATTCAGTGGGCTCCAGTTAGGGTCCGGCGATATATCGATATATCGCTAAAACCCAATATAATTTTCATATTGATATGCCGATATAGGCATTTGAAAAATATCGATATATCGAAAAATCAATATATCGAGGAAAAAAAATTGGAATGCGCACACACTGAACTACAAGACCTAGAATGCTCATCTCTATACACAATGCACAAACCGAGGTTCAAAGCCGCCATATTGTATTCATAGTCCTCGAATACAATATACAGGTATGCAAGGGGTGGTGGGGGGGAGAGACGGCTCGGGCGGGGGGGGGTTGAGGGGGAGAGAGACGGCTGGGGTGGGGTGGGGGGTGAGGAGGAGAGAGACAGCTGGTGGGGGGAGAGAGACGGCTGGGGGGGGTGGAGGGGAGAGAGAGACGACTGCGGGGGGGGAGGAGAGAGAGACAGTTGGGGGGTGGGGGAAAGAGACGGCTGGGGGTTCGGGGGGGGGGGAGAGAGAGACGGCTGGGGGGGGGGGAGGCAGAGAGAGATGGTGGGGGGGGAGAGAGACGGCCTGGGGGGGGGTTGTGGGGGGGAGAGAGACAGCTGGGGGGTGTGGGAGGGAGAGAGAGACGGCTGGGGGGTTGGGAGGGGAGAGAGACGGCCTGGGGGGGGGGGGGGAAGGAGCGAGAGACGGCCTGGGAGGGGGTGGGTGGGGAGAGAGACGGTGGGGGGGATGGGGGGAGAGACAGGGTGGATGTGATAATATACAGATAGATAGAGATGGGGGGATATGAGAGAGACACAGAGACACAGACAGAAAAACACAGAGATGGAGAGAGTGAGAGACACAGAGAGAGAAAGATATTTACCTCCTGAGGAGATAGGCCCCGAATGCGCGCACACCCGGATTGTGCGCGCACTCCGAATGCGCAATACGAAAAACCCGGAAATATCTATATTTCGGTATATCTCAATATGAGCCCATCGATATATCTAAATTGGAAAATTTCCATATCGACGGACCCTAGCTCCAGTCTGCTCCATGTCTCCCGCACAACCCGCCCTACCGTCAGTGGACAGGCTTTCAGCCACTGTCCCCACACTCTGGAACTCCATCCCACAGTCCCTTTGCCTCGCTTCCTCCCTTGCCTCATTCAAGGCCAATCTCAAGACCCTCCTTTTCGATCATGCCTTCTGCCGCTCTCCCACTTCTCTCCCTGCCTCTCCCACCCACCTTGCACCTCCCCCATGCTCGGGTTCTGACTCCTAACTGTTGAGCACCTTGGGATGTCCTCCCGACATGAAAGGCGCTCTATAAGTGTAATTTTGTTGTTGCTGCTATTAAGGTGAAGCAGTGACCTTTACTTGAGATTTTGTACAATAGCAAGTGTGGCTCAATTTTTGCTGTCAATATCTTGTAAATTGCAACGGCAATACATCTTCTTCTCGACACAATATTGCTTCTACTGATGACTGATGTTCAGAGAGACAACCTGTCAGAGAGACAACATTGATGGCAGAGAGGTGGGGTTATGTCTTAATTCTTCAGCATTGAGGTGGATGGTCAGTCCCAGATGACAAGACAAATTACCGATTTAAGTGATTCCAGGGAGATGGGGAAGTGGAATAACTTTTTTGGGTTCTAAAAATAATGTTTCAACCATTGTCTGCAAAATTCTGCATTACTGTTTAGTACTATTTTATTGCTGAGTTTGCAGTTTAATGATTTACTTATTCATGATGCATTTGCATAAATACTGCAAATATAGACATTCAAATCACATTTAAAAGCGACTATTTGGAATCGAACGCTACAGAACTTGAAGCAGCTGAAGCTCCAGGTACTTTAACAACAACAACTTGTATTTATGTAGCACCCGCCACACCGGTTAGTCTCAGAGCGCTTAACAGTGACGAAGCCTGACACCGAAGTAGGGGATTGTGTAGAGGTGGACATAAGCACAGTCGAACAGGAAGGTGTTCAGGCAGGACTTGAAAAGGGTGAGAGAGTGGGCAAGGTAGTGGGATTGAGGGAGAGCGTTCCACAATTTGGGGGCTTAGTGGCTGAAAGAGTGACCTCCGATGGTGGGGCAGAGGGTGCGAGGGACGAGCTGGAGGCCGGTGCCAGTCAAGCAAAGGCTCCGGGTGGTGATTTGGGGAATGAGGAGATCGGAGAGGTAGGGAAGTACAAGAGAGTGAAGGGATTTGAACATGAGTGTGTAGATCTTGAAGTCGATCCGTTCGGTGATGGGAGCCTTGGCCAGAACTGGGGAGATGTGGGTAAAAAATTTGGTCCCGGTCAGTAGGCGGGCAGCAAAGTTCTGAATCAGTTGGATCATTTGAATGTTGGAGATTGGGAGACCGGCGCGGAGAGCATTGCAGTCTTAGCAGTCTGCGATAGGAGCGTATGAGGACTCTTTGATGGGTGTTTACTTAACTAACTGTTGTCCTTTCCCATTATGTTGATAACAGGTCCCCAACGAGATGCACAAGCAGCGAGGGAATTCATTTTGAAGATGTTTGTGGACCTGAACCCTGATAGTGACAAAATTATCTACTCTCACTTCACATGTGCCACAGATACAGAGAATATACGGTTTGTCTTTGCTGCTGTCAAGGACACTATCCTACAGTTAAACCTGAAGGAATATAATTTGGTCTAGTTCATTAACTTGACCTGGGAAGAAATAAAAGCAACTGTATTATCTGTGGAAATGAGTTGCATTATGCTAATTTATTGCCATCCTGGACTCTGTACTCACAGGGTTTTAGTAAATATTGCGATTTTATTTAAACAATAGGACAAAAGATGCTGACATAACTTTGCAGCACTGGTCCCCTTTTTAGGCAAAAAGTTGTGACTGTAAGATTTTTCAATTTTTGTTGAAAATTCCCATTTATGCACTCAGAAGTTAGGGGTTTACTTTTGCTTCTCTGAGCATCCCCTTCCTCTCCCCGACCACCCTCCCCCCCCCCCACTCCTCCCATCGCCTCCTCCCACTCCTCCCACCTCCCCCAACCCACCCCCCACCCATTGAAAATGTTTAAGGTACAACAGCCTTTATTTTGTGATCTGTTCCTCTTGACACTCTGGTACAAAGTTAATATAGTAAGGAATTTGTTTGGTTGAGGCCAAGCCAACAGTTATATAATTTATGTACTACTATTATCTGATGGATGAGAAGTATTGACTCTGTGATTTTTAAATTATTATATATAATTTAAACATCAAGTTTGGTACTATGCTGTCTGTCCTTATCTTGGGCTATGAAGTTGGAAACTTATTAAGCAATAGTTGATTGCCATCATGACTCATCTTTGGAAGTTGCCATGCTTGGATTCCCCAAATCACGGATGGATAGATGTACGTAAGAGTACAATATTGAGAGAATATTATGTATTTGTATAATAGTATATAGGGTTTCATTTCTATTTATTATGTGCCACTCTATTACTATTACTAGACTTGTTTTATTAAAAAAAATGCCAAACATAATGTCATGTACACTACATTTGCAGATTCTTGCAATCTGAACATTACATTTCTTCTCTCCCTTTAGAAGTGTGGCTGGAGACATCATTGACATGCTTACTTTGCTCCAGCATAATTGTTCAATGTCACTTTAGACTTTTTTTTAAGTGAATGGGATTTTAATACTGCCACCCCTGTGGCGTTTATTCTGCTATCTTCAACATTTCATTTAGATGAATATTATTTTGTTAAAAATGCCTGAAGTAAGTGGATTGTATCACAGGGCCTCAGCTCATAGGGTTCTTCTAAAAGCTATTTTGATGGACATATGGACATATTTTATTTAAATGTGAGACGAAAACAATATATATTTGGTGCTCTTCACAATGTTTAGTAGTTCTGATTAGTTATATACAGGTACCATTCTTTATCAGCTACTTAGTGTCTGTGTCCAACTTCGTATCAATTTTTTTTAACACACTCATGTTACATGGTACAATATTCATGTTTTTCATCTAATTAAAGAAAATATTTGTTTGGTTATATTCTCGTGAAATTCATACCAAAATGTTTTTTGTTCGTAACTCACTCTGGAAAGTTAACCTGTATAAGCGATTATGTCCTACTGTAAACATGTTTTGTTAACTCGGGATTCAGAAGGATTTTTGTTTAGAAAATAAAGTTTCTTTGTAAAGAAAAAAACTGCCAGAGTGGCTGCCAGAGAATCCCTTGAGCTCCTTCGTTTTTAGATTTCTGACCTATGAACAGATAGCAAAGAAACAACCGATAAGACCAAGGTCAGCCAGCTGGTTGAGACGATCCATTCTGTCCACCAGTAAAGGGTTAGATATCTCTGTACATGATGTTCAGCTTGAGAAAAGTAGCTGCGACCCCTTTTGTTTGTGAAGTACCAAAGTTAATGAGTTATGATTGCTTACCTTAATTCGTACCCTTCACCTTACCCTTAACATACATTTGTACCCCCCACGGACAAAACTCCTGTAATTTGTAAAACCTGGTTGAAGGTATAGTGAATTATGAATGCTATAATCATTGTATATACAGCTCTCTCTCTCTTTATATACATACATACCTATATATATATATATATGGCAGTATTCATATTGGCTTTGTGATAATTAATTTGGGCAGATTGAATGTGCTGTATTGATGATATGTATCTTATGTAATTGTAATGTATGTCTTACAGCTAATTCACTTTGAATAATGTTATTTACTTTTTTAAGAGAAGAGAATGTAAATTTTTGCCAATTTATTTCTCAGCTAGGGATCTAAAAAAAATTTTTGGAAGGAAAGGTAATGATTCATACAGAATGGTATTCTGGTTAATATATACATCGCTACACGTGTTTCTGATCATAGAATTCCTCTCAATAAAACCTAAATTCTCCTTCCACCGACCTTTCTTTCCCAGATACTTTTTTATACAGAGTTAATTAAATGATTCGGCTCATAAAACAGACCACTGGCTTCTGCATTACATCACAGGGCTGTCGCACGTCGTGACAAATGCAGCATCCAGATGGGACTTGTATGTGATTCGTCCACAAAATAAAGCCAACTCTTAAATTCAGTGTAGTGTTTCTGAAATGATTGGTTAGAATTTATCTATAGAATGTATGAATTACCAGTAAATACATCTGAAATTTTGTGTTTTCATGCCTTATAGAAGTAGAGTCAAGAACCTTGTGTCTCAAATCCCCAAGCCTGAGACAATGGATGACTTCTTGACTTTGCTGAAATATATGTGCTGTGTTGGATGTTACAATTTGAACTTTTAGATGTCAGCTTTTACACTACCGGTAACACACCGGAGGGACCAATGCAGTGTCATTAATTCCTTTGAAAGGATAAAATACCTTATTTATATTGTCAATATGAAGTAACTACTTACCATGTGCCCATTCACATCACTGACCGTAAACAAATAAATTAAGTTAGGCTTGATGCAAAACGCTGTATGTAAAATTGTGAGGATGGCCAGCTGCTTGGTCTATTATTGTAACATCTTAACTTTTCTACATGAATGAAGTGTACATACACAATATGTTAACTTGGCCTACCAAAGACCTGCCTTCATTTATTTTATTTCACTGCTCTGTCTATTGGTCTTTCTGGGATTTCAGCATGTTGGCACTACCAGATGAGGTAACCCGAGCAAATAGTATTTAAGTAGTTTAATTGAAAATCATGAACTGTATCATGGTTGCCAGGCCAATTCTGCCTGTACGATCTTAGACTTGAAAAAGATCCAACCGTGCAAGAAAGTGAAAACCCAGAGTGTGCCATTATCACTTTCCTGCAGCCCCAGTTTCTCTTTAAGTGCCAATGTGGTGGAACCTCTGGTAGGACTTGTATATTTAATCCCTTGTTGGATAATTTTAACATGCAGTATTTAAGGATCATATTTGCTGTTTTTTAAATTGTCACTAAAATGCACGTTTTGTCATATTATTTGGGGAAGGGAAATAGTTTTTTTTTGAAGAAAACTAACATTGTATATTAATGCCCCAAATGATCTTGCTGGTTACAAATATAGTATTTTTTGGCCATAATTTTGTACTGGTTTCATTTGATGTCTCCTGCTTCATTCTTGCAAAAAGAAAAACTATTTGGTTGTACATTTCTTCTAAATTGCTTTTCATGATACTGTACTTGGAATAAATTTTTATTCCACTGTGTTTTAGTCTGTCGTCTTCACTAAACATCTTGTCAATTTACTACTTAGATGAGGATATTTTTTGCAATGAATGCAACCACAACAACTTGCAATTATATAGCATCCTTATTGGGGGGTAGCATGCCAGAGCACTTGACGTCGTCAGAGTCTGATGTGGAGAAGGAGGTGGGAGATTACCATAAGCACGATCAAAAAGGAAGGTCTTTAGGTGGGATTTGAAAGTGGAGAGGGAAGGCCGAGGTGGAGGGGTTGAGGGAGAAAGTACCGAAGTACTTGTGTACACCAAAGTTTCAGGACGTAGTGGCTGAAAACACCAATACCAATGGTGGAGCAGAGGGGTTGAGGGACAAACAAAAGGCTGGAACCAGCTGAGCAGAAGCAGCGGGTGGTGGAATGGTGGGTAAGGAATTTGAATAAGTAAGGAGGTGCGAGGCATAAAATGATTTGAAAACGAGCGAGAGGATCTTGAAATCAATCCATTTGGTAATTGGGAGCCAATGGAGCCTGACAAGGATTGGTGCGGGTGAGTATCCGGGTGGCAGAGTTTTTAATTTGTTGAATTTTGTGTACGGTCATGCTGGGGAGATCAGCAAAGAGGACATTGGAATAGTCCACCGGGAAGTGAAGGTGTGGACAAGTGTTTTGACAGCTTTGGTTGTGAGGTACGGATGGAGTGAAGAGATTTGCGCTTATCCTGGTGTTGATATCCATAACATTATCTACCGGACACCAGGGAGTTGCAACTGGAAGAGAAGTAGATTTGGGTGACATCTGCATAGATGTGGAAGTTGACCCCATGTCTGCGGATGACTTCCCAAAGAGGGAGCATGTAGATAAAAAGAAGGGAGCAAAGGATGGAGCCTTGGGATATCCCGCAGGTGACTGTTTAGGACTGGAGAAAAAAACATTTGACGAGATGTATTGTTGGGAGTTGGTTAAGTAGGACTTGAACCATGTGAGTGCCGTCCCAATAAGGTGGATGAAAGAGTCGGTGAAGGTGGATGGCAAAATCGACTGTGTTGAACACTGCCAAGAAGATCAGGTGAATGAGAAGGGAAAAGGATCCCCAGTCACACAGTGTAGCTGATTGCACATCCTGGGTGGGGGTTGGGAGAGGGAATGTATTCTCTTATTGGAATATTTCAAAATTGAACAATACTAATTCAATATACATACATTTATATTGTGGCTTTCACGGGAGAATAGCCTAAAGAGTTTAACAATAATGGCCTGGCACCTGGGTGGGGGTGAAGAAGAGAAATATGTGGGTCTTGTGGTGGTCCTTCAACAAGGTGAAGAGAGGGATGGAGTTCCAAAGGAATAAAGGATGAAGGCACATTTGCCAATGGTGGAGCAAGTGGGATGGGAGATATAAAGCAGGCTTGCATTCACTGAGTGAATGGAGCAGCTGAATCAGAGGCTAATGAAGTACCATTAAGTGCCTTTATCTCTGGGTTATTTTGTGAAGTTCCACATGTTCGTTCCTAGATTTTAGTTAAAATAATCAGTACCACTCTGGGTCCATTCCAGTTAAGTTGTCAATTTAAAAATTGTCATCACAGAAAGAGGCTATTTAATCTACTGAGTTTGCATTGTTCACACCTTTTTTAAAAAACTTTTTTTTATTGATCCTGGTCTCCAGGGCTTCACCTTATCTCTTAATACTGTCATTACTCATGCCTTTCCACAGCCCTGAATGATTATATTGATCCAATCACAATAGTCACTGAGGTAATGAATTCCACATTCCAGCAATCCTCTTAGTGAAGGAATTGTCTTACCCTTTCCCCTGATTTTTCTGCTTACATTCTTGAGACTGTCCCTAGTCATCAATTTCCCAGCTAAATGATATAGCTTTTCCTATTTACCTCAATATATCTCCTTTAAAATTATAAATAAATATCCCCTATCAGACTTCTCGAAAGGGGTGGGGAGGTGGGGTGATGCACAATTTAGGCACTCTCCCTTTGCGGCAGAATATGTGAAATCAAAAACTCTTAACAGATGATGTTTCTTTATTCCCCTCTGATAAACCATCACAAAAAAAACTTTGATTTATAGCGCCCTCCAAGCTAGATGGCATCTCAGAGCACTTCACAACTAGTAAAGTGAAACTTGTGTCTGTATCCCACTCTTTGAGCTGCAATTGAGGAGAAGGTTATCCTAGTCTTCTTCGCTCATTACTTTTTGTGTTCACACAATGATTTTGAATAAAATTAACACAACTGTCAAAAATAATACAATCGAGTACAGGAACTGATAAGATTCAAAGAGCAAAGGAGAATACTGTAGTGAGTATGGGCTCAGGTAACCACAGTAATGTAAACTGTATAATTGGCCATTATGAAAGTAACTGAAACTATAGTAAGGAAGATAAAACAAAAGTATTTTATATAAACAAAATGGATAGGTCTATCTTTCGGATAACTGCATTTTGTGCTTAAGTTTATCCTCATTGAATCCTTATTGCTCACATGGTTTGGCTCGTAAGTAACTGAACCCAGTTGGCCTCATCTGGGTTCATTTAGTTACTGGTGGTATGCTACAATTTGCTTCTGTTTCCATTTTTTGAGGGGAATAGAAGGGAATATGAATCAGTTAGGATCATCCTTCTGATTATATGTTGTTGGCAATGCTAAAAGTTCATGGGTGGTGGTGGATGGGGGTGGCGGGGGGGCGGTGTGGAGAGACACATTCAAGGAAAAATAAGATCCAACTCAGCCACGCCTCTAGACTCACACATGAAGTGCCACATGAGAGACTTATTATGAAATTAAAGGCCCATGGCGTAAAAGGGACAGTGGCAGCGTGGATCCACAACTGGCTGCGAGACAGAAAGCAGAGAGTTGTAGTGAGCGGCTGTTTTTCAGATTGGAGGGAAGTGAGCAGTGGTGTGCCACAGGGATCGGTTTTGGGACCATTGCTGTTTGTAATCTACATCAATGATCTGGACTTGGGTGTACGGAGTACAGTTTCCAAGTTTGCAGATGACACTAAGTTAGGGAGAATAGTAAACAGTGAGGAGGATAGTAGCCATCTGCAAGAGGATATAGACAAATTGGTAAAGTGGGCAGACACATGGCAGATGAAGTTTAATGCAGAGAAGTGTGAGGTGATGCATTTTGGGAGAAGAAATGAAGGGAGGCAATACAGGCTAGATAGTACAATTTTAAATGGTGTAAAGGAACAGAGAGACCTGGGGATTTGTGTTAGTGACTCGTTGAAGGTGGCAGGACAGGTAGACAAGGCTGTTAAGAAGGCATATGGGATACTAGGCTTTATAAATAGGGGTATAGAGTACAAAAGTCAGGAAGTGCTGACTAACCTCTATAGGACTTTGGTGAGGCCTCAGCTGGAATACTGTGTTCAATTCTGGTCACCACACTACAGAAAGGATGTGAAGGCATTGGAAAGGGTACAACGAAGATTTACTAGGATGGTGCCAGGATTGAGGGACTTCAGCTATGAGGAGAGGCTAGATAGGCTAGGGTTATTCTCTCTGGAGCAGAGAAGATTGAGGGGAGACCTAATAGAGGTTTATAAGATCATGAGGGGTTTCGACAGGGCAAATAGAGAAAAACTATTTCCACTCGTGGGTGAATCTGTGACTCGTGGTCACAGATTTAAAATAGTTTCAAGGCGCAGTAGAGGGGAGCTGAGGAGAATTTTTTTCACTCAGCGAGTTGTTCGAATCTGGAATGCATTGCCTGAAAAGGTGGTGGAGGCTGATTCGATAACAACTTTTAAAAGGGAATTAGATCTTTATTTAGGGAGAACGGGTCTATTAGGCTATGGGGAGCGGGCAGGGCAGTGGGATTGAATCGCTCTTTTCAAAGAGCCGGCACAGACTAGATGGGCCGAATGGCCTCCTTTTGTGCCGTAAAATTCTATGATTCTATGATTCTATGAAGATGGACCACTTGTGTGAAACCCCCAAGGCCTACAGTCATTGAACCCAACCTCTTCTAAAGATAGTTACCATCTTTAGAATAGGAAAAACTAAATTGATTAATAATAAAAATTAAGGAGCATAGTTCATTGCCAAAAGATGTAAAGATAGCCTTCCAGGGTTATGTCAGTTTAATGGAATTTGCTTTTCAAATTAGGGAGTCTGTTGGTGAAAGCAAAGTGCATTTTCTGTAAAGCCACAGCATGAGAAAATAATGTTTTGTTTCTGCAAGGAGGTAAAGAGCGATTTTTAATCAGAACCTGGTAAATTGTTTATTACTGCTATCACCCCACCAGAAGCCTTGCCTTCAGCACATGGAGTGACAAGTAAATGAAGCAGTGCTGAATACATCCCCGCCTCCAACCCCCACCAGAGTATGGACAACCTTTAGCCTTGAAGACAACCTTAGAGTCTATCTAGAAGTGAGATCAGGCAACATTGGACGAAGGGGGGGAGGGATGGACAGACGATTAGGAAGTACATTTTAATGGTTATGAATAAAAAACCAAGGAAAATTATACTAAAAGATATCTGTCAATGTATTAAGATTGCGGGACACACTGAATGACATGTTTCTATAATTCAAAGTTTTTGTTTCTATGGAAGTTCTTCTGCATTGTGAATGAAGAAGGGTTGGAAATGATGCAGAGCTCAACAGAGTGGTAACTTGCCAATTAGTGAAACTGTGAAAGTTATTATGCAAGAAGGAGTCAGCACAGAGAGCACTGTTTTAGGTAGTGTGTTGTGCATGATATATTAGAAAACAACAGTATAATTGCAGTGTGGCATTGTTAGGGTAATTTTAAAAAGGATTTGGGTGTGTGCAAAGCACAAATAATTGTGTACTCAAGGTAAAAGCAGGTTGGCCTTCTAAATTGTTGAGGTGGACAGCATTCTTTCTTTCATAAAACTGGTTTGGCTTCTTAATGCATGCACAACCTGAGAGACGAAAATGCCCACAATGTCCACAATGCCACATATCACATTACAGTATCGTTCGCTTGCATTTCCATGAGTCAATTTATTTGAATACAATAATATCTGCATTTTGGTTACAAAAGACAATGACTTTATCATATTCTTCCAGCCTTGCTCTTCCCATTGCCTATTTACACAGGTGCTGAAAGTAAATTAATTTCCTTTAAAAATCCACTGAGTTTCCTTATCAGCTATACAATGGATATCTGCCTTAATTGCAGTGAGTGGGCTTGTACAGTATAGAGGATAATTAGTCAAAAACCTTAATGGATTGGGCATTCAAGTCCTTTGCCACTCACCAGGTTTACTTAAATACTACCTGCTTAATCCAGGTCATCAAACGGGGGTGCGTGGAGGTGGTAGTCAGGGGTGCAAATAGACTTACCTGTCGTAAAGCTAACTCTTAACTGCAGGGTCCTGTAGCCACTTTGCTTGTTCACCATAAGTCCACCTGACTGCTTAGTCCTGGATTTCACAAATGGCCCAAAGGAAAATCTCTTTGCTGCATACCCGAGCTCCTGGACCCTCTCTAGCAATGTAGAGCCATAAATCTGCACTTGCAAGCAGCCACAATAATAATAATAATCCTTGCATTTGATATAGCACTTCTCACATCTTATCGATGTCTCAAAGCACTTCACAGAATATACTGTAAAGTGAATTGACTGTATATTTGTGGGCAAAATATGGCAGCCAATTGTGCACAGCAGTGTCCCACAAACAGTTGTGGATTAAAAATGACCAATTTTTATTATTGTGGGGGTTTTTTTGGACGCATTATTATTAGGGATGTCCCACTGTGTGGCTAATAATATTGAAGATTGTGACTGGAGTACATGAAATTCCCAGGTGAGCCTACTAGCAGCACAATATGATCTGCCAACAAATGTGTCAGGAATCAAATCTCTCAGGAATGCCAGGATATAGATACACAAAGTCCATCCCTATCAATGCCATTCAACACCTTGATAAATACATTGCATACGGTGGGTGATAGCAGACAGCCTGGTCTTATCCCTCCCCCTTTCAAGCTTTGTACGTATCTCAAAGCTGCAATATACATACATATTGCCATTAGCTTAAACAATGCATGTGGTATTTGCTTATTATGTGGAATGCATGACATGCGTTGTTTAATCCACATCCAAGAGATAATGAGCTGACCGGGTTAAAAACAAAGCAGCTACCTCTGAGCATGCTTTTTCCATTAATGAGTGTTTGCTGTAACTATGGCAACTGCTTTGCTATGACCATCTCAAAGCTTCAGCAGCACTTGCAAAGCAAATGAGGTTGAAATATCTCTTAGGCTAAGTGCGCCCACTTCCCCACTATATGCACATCTTGTGAAAGTAGCTACTCCTAGCTGCAGGAAGATATCTTTCCCATAGTAAATCATTATTATTACCACACAGCTTGTTCATAATGCCTTGCTTGTTGGCCTTCCCAATTACTCCCTTCCCAGGTTGCAGGTGATCCAGAACTCTGCGGCCTGTGCCCTCCCCCATTCCAAACTCTGTGATCCCATCTCCCCCTTCCTCGCCCAACTCTATTGGTTTCCCATCACCCAGAGAATAAAATTCAAAATCCTGCTCCTCACATTCAAAGCCCTCCACAACCTTGCTCCACCCTATATCCGTGACCTTCTAACCCCTTACTACTCTGCCTGCCCCTTTCACTCAGCAGCCTACTCCATGTCCCCTGAACCATCTGTCCCACCATTGGCGGGCGAGCCTTTAGCCACTCTGTCCCCAACCTCTGACGCTCCATCCTGCAGTCCCTCCACCTCACCCCCTCCTTGGACTCCTTCAAGTCCCACCTCAAAACTCTCTTCAATGGTCCCATCGGCAACACCTAATCCTCCCCCTTCCCTTCCCACCCCCATCCCCAGCTTGGGTCTGACACAGTGACAGTCCAGTGCCTTGGGACATCCTCAACAACAACAACAAATTAGACTTATAGAGCGCCTTCCACATCGGGAGGACGTCCCAAGGCGCTGCACATGAGGCTTGTGACACGAGCTGGGAGGGGAGTGTTCGGGAGGGGGTAAGAAACGTGGGGGAGGTCGAAAAATTAGGAGGGGAACAAAAGGCACGGTTGAAAAGGAAAGTCTTCAAACCGGCCTTGAAAGAGCAAAGGGAAGAAAACAAGGCGGAGGGATTGGGGGATAGAATTCCATAGGGTGGGAGCGGAGAAGCTGAAGGCCCGGCCTCCGATGGTGGAGCGGTTCGGGCGGGGGACTTGGAACAAACCAAGTCCTGCTGAATGGAGGGTCCGGGTGGGCTTATAGGGGGAGAGTAGATCAGATAGGGCGGGGCAAGGCCATGTAAGGCTTTGAAAACGAGGGCAAGGATCTTGAACTCGATCCTCTGGGGGATGGGGAGCCAGTGGAGACGGGCGAGGGTGGGAGTTATGTGGTCAAGGAGGCGGGTGCGGGATCGTACACGGGCTGCAGAGTTTTGGATGACCTGCAGCCTGTGAATGGAGGAGCTGGGGAGGCCGACGAGGAGAGAGTTTCCGTAGTCCAGCCGTGAGGTGATGTACGTGTGCACGAGTGTTTCGGCAGCATGGGGGTTGAGATAGTTGCAGGGCCTGGCAATGTTGCGCAGGTGGAAATAAGCGGTGCTGGTCAAAGCACGCATGTGGGGGAGGAAGGAGAGTTTATGGTCGAATGTGATGCCGAGATTCCTGACTGGCTTTGTGAGGTGGAGTGTACAGCCTTGGATATTGAGGCTGGCAGCGCCCGATGTGCGGAGGCGCTGGCTTGAGCCAATCAGGAGGGCCTCGGTCTTGCTCACATTCAATTGGAGGAAGTTGTCCCTCGTCCAGGACTTGATGTCGGACAGACATGCTGTCAGAACATCGATGATCTGGGGGGTTGAGGGATGAGGCTGAGAGGTACAGTTGGGTGTCATCCACATACATATGGAAATTTACCCCATGTTTGCAGATGACATCGCCCAGAGGGAGCGTGTAAATAGTGAACCTGCAAGGTGCTATACAAGTGTAATGTTGTTGTTGTTGTTCACACAATTCTACACAAACACCAGCCAACATGCACCAGGATCAGACAAACTTATTCAGCAGACCAAGAACTGTCAACCAATCTGTATTTCAACATACCTGTTCATTGCATCATTTCAGTTTTTAATACAGTAAAAGCCTGTTTATCCGTGACCCAATCAACCATAATTTCTGAATAACCGGCACCGCAAAAAAAAGGTCCGCATTCGATTAACCAGAATTTATCCAGAAAAATTGTTTTTTTAAAAACAATTGTGTGTTTTTGGCCGAATATCCGGCACGTGCTTTAAATGGCATTGGCCAAGTCCCGAGGGTGCAGGATAAATGGGGTTTTAATGTAATCAAATAAATGAAGACCGAAGTTGGAATCCACTAATAAGCAGTCAAAATTGAGAGCAAATATTATCTGGGAGACAAAAATCAAATGATAAGAACAACAAAATTACATTTGTATAAATAGTACACTGATGGAATGATGGGCTTGCTCAGTTTGTAGCACTTTCACCGCTGAGTATGAAAGTTGTCGATTCAAGCCCAAAGTTGGGACTTTGAACTCAAGGTCTAGGCTGACATTCTAATAATGCTACAGGAGCTCTGCATTGTTGGAGGTGGCCTCCTTGAAATGAGGTACAGTATTAAACTAATGTTCTGTCTGTCAAAAGAGAAGGGTGTTTTCCCCTATATTCTGGAAAATAATCCCCGAGCAAAAAATGATCGCTTCCTAGCTGTTTGTGGGTGTACAAATTGGCTGCCATGTTTGCTTGCAAAATATATGCACAGTAACTAAATTGTACAGTAAATTTGGTGATGCTTTTGAGATATATTCCTCTTATAAAAGGAACTATAATGCAAAGATTATTATTTATTATGGATATTGGAATTAAGAAGTCTCTGGAATATTTGGGTAATTCTTGTTCAATATTTGGAGAGAACTTTCTAAATTTATGGAATATGTTATACCATTATATGTGGTTTAATATACTATTTAGGGCATCTATGAAATATTGGAAGCTAGGTGTGATCAAGGAGATTGTGGATAAACACTGATTGAGAGAATGAGTGAACATATTGATACAGAAAAGCTGAGCATGAATGCATTGAAAACAGGAGTCAACGAGCGAGAACTCAGCAGATGGGAAGGTAATGATCCTCAATTTCAACATGGGCAAAGGTTAAATAGGAGGAAAGGTTATGAAAGCTTGTGACTCAGCAACTAAACTGTACTAGAAATAGCAGAAGATGAGATTTGCATAAATATCTAAAGTCATCAAAAGAATAATGTACCATTTTAAACTCCCGCACACAATAAAAAGAATCAATTATCAAACATATTTAGTCTTCCAGAATTGATACATTTTTCATCTATTTTTGATAAACAATGTTTGAATAGGAACTCGACTAATCATTTAATATTTGAGATGTCTAGAAGATGTGAAATGTGCTATATCAAATGCAAGGATTATTACTGTATTATTTATTATCTCTGAGTAGAATGGATTTGAGTATCAAACATTAATTGATTTAAGGGAGCCTGCAGTGTCAGATCTGGCAGCTAATTCATCAATATTGTTTTCAAATGTTCATGCACACTTTCACAAATTGTCAACAAAAATACTTGGACTTTGAAAGTATATAATACTATATGCTATTCAAGAAATGTAGAATTCATTCCTCACGGTTGATAATTTTTGTAAAGTAAACTTCCTCTTGAACTGCATTTTCTTTTTCATGCAAAAATATTCTTGACGGAAGGAAGAGCCAGGGAATTACCAGGAATCATGATAGCAATCTGTGGTGTCATATACAATACTTATTTTAACATGCAGCATTATACATGTGTTCTTTGCATATACTTTATCACAGAAACATTGCTAATAATAAACCTCCAAATAACATTGAATATTTAAAGGGCTTCTGTAATTTTTTTAAAAAACTTTTCTTTTCAATGAAGCCTATTACTTTGCGAATAAATAAATTATTTCAGCTTACAGTTGTCCATGCCAGTGCTGATTTAATAGACATTCATTTGGATAGGACAATTCAGTGGCGTGAATTAATATGTTTTATCTCCTGACTTTTTAACATTGTGAAATTAAATAAAGTTTTTGAACTGAAGAAACTTCACACGTTTGCCTAACTGTATCTTTTATTGTGCATTTTATTGTAACAATCAAATGCGGAGCTGCTTAAGAACTGCTTAGTACTCTAAATTGTCATTTCAGAGTACTGGAGATTGGATGTTGACTTGTGAAAGTCATGTCCATTAACTGTTTGGTAAAAGTTTATATCTATCATTTAATTGATGTGATTGCACAAAATATGACAATATTTGGTCAGGTGTTCCTTTTAAGTCCAATGAGCTGCGTCTTAAGTTTCAATAAACTAAATTCAAATCCAAGGATTCTGAGTGATTTTAAGTTTTAAGGGAAAAAAAATATCTCATAGGCTCAAGAAAGGTACAATCTTGGACCTTGGATATGAATGAATAATATCTGCTTGAGGCTTAATAAACAATCTGGGTGAAAAGCTTTTCTTTTTTCATTTCTCTACGTTCTGACTTTCATTGGTGAACATTGATGTAATAGTCTTCGTATCCTAACCAGAATTCCTGTGGTGCCCTCCATTTTCTTGGAGGCATTTATGATCAACTTTAGGTCCAAAGGTGGGTGATGGATAGTTAGATTACAGTGGAAGATTACTAAAGAGAACTTGCAAAGTGCGGTCCACTGGTATTTTCCAAATAATGGGTGCTAAAATGGATACCTATGCAACAATTGTAACAAACAAATCAAAAGAGAGGTGCCTTTGTGCCATGGACTGCAACAGAAATGCATCCGAGACCTAACCTGCTAAAACAACAGCAAAAAGATATTTGTATAGTGCTTCTCACATCGAGAGGACATCCCAAGGCACTGGACGGACAGTGTTTCAAACCCGAGCTGGGGTCGGGAACGGGGAGGGAAGGGAGATGACTGCTGGGATGGTCGAAGTGGAGGGTCTTGAGCGGGATTTGAAGGAGGCGAGGGAGGCAGAAGGATTGCAGGATGGAATTCCAAAGGTTGAGGGCAGAGTGGCTGAAGGCTTTTATATATATTCAACTTATAAAGCCCCCTCCATACCGGTTAACATCTCAGAGCACTTAACAGTGGCGGAGTCTGACTCCGAGTGGAGAGGATGGGTGGAGGGACGTGGCCATAAGCACAATCAATGAGGAGGGTTTTCAAGTGGGACATGAAAAGGGAGAGAAAGGGAGCAAGGTGGAGGGACTGAGTGAGAGTAAAATAAAACAACAATAAAGTATTCTGTCAACTGTAAGGTTGATTTACTGTTTATTTCAGCAATCCATGCCTACCTCCGATTATACTTTATTCATACTTTACAAGTAATACACAGAAAATTATTATTATTGTTATCATATTATTGAAAAGATACATTCCCAACTCAAGAGATAAATTTGGGTATTAATCCCTTTAAATAATCAAAAATAATAATAGTACTGTAATAATAAATTGGTCACTCAGTTCACGACTGTTTGTTAAACAATGCTGTGGGCAATTAGTTGCCGTGTTTCACCCACAAAACACACAGTCATAGAGCATACTCTGTGAAGCACGTTCAGACGTGACAAGGCGCTATATCATATCCAAAGATTATTATTATTATTATAAAGCCGGACAGGTGTCAGCCAACAGGAAGCTCTCACCACACCAATCCTGCATAGGTGGTGGGAGTACTTATACAGTATTTTCATGACAACTGTTATGTGGTGTGTTGCCCTTTGAACTCTGTGAAAAATAACCAGTCAATACAGTTAGCCAATCTACTGTCACTGTCCTGTTGGATAGCAAGGATTTTGCTCCGTGTTCTTCCTGATCAGGGATAAGAGTTGTAGGTACTATGGTTACATATTCAGCAATGCATAATACTATAATACCAAGCCACAATTAAAAAAATGAGGCCTCCTGGAATTGTTCTGCGGTAAATTGCTGGTAAATATTTACTCAGTCCTTTTCCGGCATGAGTGACCAATGATCCTTGTGACATTTCTGTGAGAACCTTTTCCAGTGTTATTTGAACGGAAAGTGAACACTACTTTGTGAACTTTCTCCCGTTTCCTCATGAAACAAGTAACATGATTGCAACATGTGAAGATGTGAAGATGTGAAGATCAATTCCAGCCATTCTTGAAATCATTCATTTCTGAGGTCCGACCAATGTTAGAATAATTGCAATTTTGCAATTTTACTCCAATAACAATTTTACTCCAACTGAAAGAGGAATTAAAAAATTCAGCCCGGCTTCGTAGCATACAGCATAGATCATTCCTGTTTAATGAATGGAATTTCAAAAGAAACTCATAATCTGGTAGGTAGCAATTAAAATACTGATACGAAATGTGCTGAGAGAAACCTTCTGCTCAGCGGCCTCCGACCTGCTTCACGTCCCCTACCTTGCCCTCCCCACCATTGACAAATGCACCTTCAACTACTCTTCCTCCACCCTCTGGAATTCTATCCCACAGTTCCTCCTCCTTGTACCCTCCCTTGCCTCCTTCAGGACCCTTCATAAGACTCACATCTTCTACCGTGCCTTTGGTCACCCTCCCTCCCTCTCTGCTGTCCACCCTCCCTGATCATGACCCCCAGCTCGAGTCCAAAACACCGATTGTCCAGTGCCTTGGAACGTCCCGATGTGAAAGGTGAAATAGATATGAAAATTTTATTGTTATTATTGATATTGTAGCATTAACACAGTGCTGAGTACATTCAGTTTTTCTTCTTTTCTCGCGTGTATTGCAATGCAAAGGCAACTTGCCCATCTTGTGCAACCGGTTAGTCTTTCTTTTCAATCTCCATGTCTCTCTCATGTGGGTGAGCACACTTTATATCCACTGATCATTTTTCAAAGTCCTTCCTGGAGGCTCGCAGGCGGATCATAAATTATCAAACCACTTTCAGAGGATCCTGATATGTTATCAGCTCCTCCAACTGGAGATGATTTGGCCACCACCCAAATAGTGTATAGAATTGTTTTCTGCAACATTGCCTGACTCTGTCACTACCTCACCTCTCAGGCTGCCGAAACGCTCATTCGTGCCTTCATCACATCCAAGCTCAACTATGGCAACGCCCTGCTTGTTGGCTTTCCCAACTCCTCCCAGGCTGTTGGTCTGCACATCATCCAGAACTCTGTAGTCCGTGTTCCTCTCCCACACCAAGCTCCACCACTTCATCTCCCCTATTCTCACCCAACTTCATTGGCTCGCCATCACCCAGAGGATTCAATTCAAGATCCTGATTCTCACATTTAAAGCCATCCATGGCTTTGCCCCACCCTACCTCTGCAACCTCCTAGGGCTCTGACCTGCTCCACTTACACCACCCCACCCATGGTAGGCAAGTGTTCAGCCACTCTGCCCCAAACTCTGGAATTCCATCCCACAGTCCCTCCGCCTCGCCCCCTCTCTATCCTCCTTCAAGTCCCGCTCGAAGCTCCTCTTCGATGGTCCCATCAGTCACCCTCCTTTCTCCCCACCCTCCCCAACCTCAGCTCGGGTCTGAAACACTGACTGTCCAGTGCCTTGGTTGGGACATCATCCCTACGTGAAAGGCGCTATACATGTAATTTTGTTGTTGTTGTTACTCAGACACATCCAGTGAGCCCTGACTGCAGTGAGCATGTAAAGCGCTATATCAAATACAACAATTGTTATAACAATAATATCAAAAGGGATCAAGAACTGAGTGCAGGATCTGAGTCTGGTCTGTGCCTTTAGATAATAGAGTTGGATGTCATTCAATATTGAACGCATGATTAGTAAGTATAGAACAAGTGTAGAGCACTGTTATTGCACTACAGTAGTATCTCTAACAGGCATTGAAGTACATTATTCAGTATTTTATTACAGCAGGGTGAGAGAGAAAAGGAGAGAGGTACTCATTACTAATGATGTTGACCTGCCTAAATGTGATCGCAGCGACCTGTGGATTAGGGAGGGAATGCCATTGAACTATTGCTTTGGCTAGTACAGTCCTGCACTGCACTTGGAATAAAATACAATCCTAGCAATCCAAAAGATAATTATAATGCGATAAACAGAGAGAGAGAGAGAGAGCTCTCCTTGACGCAGGACGTTCAGACAAAAAAGATGGAAGCGTGTTCTACCCAATACTTAAATAGTGGGAAGAAATCACAAGGTTAGAGGAAAGGCTGGAGTAACTGGTATGATCAGATTGTACACTGAGAGGTGTGTGCTCATCTGCTCCACCTAATGTTCGAGTCACACAAACCACAGGCGGCTGGATTGATGTGTGGACCCTGTTGAGTTAAACCAGCTCATGGGGCAGCTCGGTGAGTGTTAGTTGCAGGGCAAGCTCTGCACGATTATCTCTGCATCTCCTCCCTCTCTCTCTCTCAAGACACGTTTGCTCGCGTACACTGGTTTGGGATCTGGGTTCAAAACACCGGCGTGGAAATCAAACAGGGATGTGACTCACCCCCGATGGCGGAGTGTATGGGGGGCAGCCCCCGGGGGGTATCAATCGCACAAAACCCTAAGCCATTTCACCGCACAGTTTTTCCAAGAGATTTATGACGGATTTAGTCGGGGGGAATACGAGGCAAAAGGACAAGGGAATGACATGGAAAAGTTTTACAGCTGGAAAGGAGGCAGCGAGAAGACGCAGCATCACAGCACCTGTATCTGGGAGCTGTAGGAAGACACACAAAGCATTTCCCACACTGGGGTTTTGTGTCACAACGGCTTGTTTTTTTATATATATAAAAAATACTCCTACCCACCCCCCACTACCTCCTCATTTATCTATACGGTTGTAATAACTGTGCCGGTGCCTTGCTAGATGACTCCCCAGCTCATTTCTCTGCTCGTTGATCCACCCACACCCACCGCCCTGTACAGTATTGGGTTGAAGTTATGATCTCCTCTCCTCCCACTTTCTGCCAGACATACCCTCCCACCCTGTGGAGAAAGAAGTTCACAAGAGATTTCGCCCCCTGAAGCGGCATCAGCTCACATCGCCCTGCCCCGAGCTCCACTCCCACTCCAACTCCACTCCAACTCACACAACACACAGGAGTTACAGTCACTTTGGTTTGGCTGGTGGCTGGGGGCGAATCAAACCAGCAAAGAGAGGAGGAGGAGGAGGGAGAAAGTTACTCTCTCTCTCTCCCCTTCCCACCAGCGGTGAGGAGGGAGAGGCCGGGGCCGGGGCTGTAAGGTCTCTCTCTCTCTCTCTCTTATCATCATGGCCGGGTGTTGTTGCCTGTCCGACGAAACCAAGGAGGCTCAGCGGATCAACGCCGAGATCGAGAGGCAGCTCCGCAGGGATAAGAGAGACGCTCGCAGGGAACTCAAGCTGCTGCTGCTGGGTGAGTGTCCCGACAACAGAGTCACTGCCTTCAACTACTACAGGGCAATGCACCCTCTCCCCCTCCTCCTCTCCTCTCCCCCTCCTCCTCTCCTCACCCTCTCCCCATCCTCCTCTCCTCTCCCTCTCTCCTCCTCTCCCTCTCCCCTCCTCACCCCCTCCCTCTCCCCCTCCTCACCCCCTCCCTCTCCCCCTCCTCCTCTCCTCACCCTCTCCCCCGCCTCTCCCTCTCCCTCCTCACCCTCTCCCCCCCTCCTCTCCCTCTCCCCTCCTCTCCCTCTCCCCTCCTCCTCTCCCCCTCCCCTCCTCCTCTCCCCCTCCTCTCACCCTCTCCTCTCCCCCTCCCCTCCTCCTCCCCTCCTCCTCTCCCCCTCCCCTCCTCCTCTCCCCCTCCCCTCACCCTCTCCTCCTCCCCTCCTCACCCTCTCCTCCTCCTCTCCCCCCTCCTCACCCTCCTCCCGACCCTCCCCCTCCCCTCCTCTCCCTCTCCTCCTCACCTCCTCTCCTCCTGACCCTCCCCCCCTCCTCCTCCTCTCCCCCTCTTCTCCTGACCCTCATCCTCTCCTCCTCACCCTCCTCCTGACCCTCACCTCCTCACCCTCCTCCTCTCCCTCTGCCCCTCTCCTCCTGACCCTCCCCCTCTCCTCCTCTCCCTCTGCCCCTCTCCTCCTGACCCTCCCCCTCTCCTCCTCACCCTCCTCCTCTCCCTCTGCCCCTCTCCTCCTGACCCTCCCCCTCTCCTCTCCTCCTCACCCTCTCCTCACCCTCCTCCTGACCCTCACCCCCTACTCCTCACCCTCCTCCTCTCCCCCTCCCCCTCCTGACCCTCATCCTCTCCCCCTGACCCTCCTTACCTCTTCCTGACCCTCACCCCCTACGCCTCTCACGCTTCCCCTCCTCTTCACCCCCTCCCCTATCCCTCCTTCTGCCCGCCTACTCCTCTCCCTCACCTCCCCCCAATCTCCTCCTGACCCTCTCCCCCTTCCTCTCCTCCACCCTTTCCCTCCCTCCCTCCCCCTTCTCCCCCACCTCCACCCCGTTGCCCTCCTCCTCTTCTTTCCCACCTCAACCCCTCTTCCACCCCCCCCTCCCCCCCCCCCCCCTCCTAATCTGCTCACCCCCTCCACTCGGGAGGAAATAACGGGGAGCCAGTCAGTGACACTAAGGTGCAAACTGGTAGTAAAACTCACTGAGTACCTGCGGCAGTGTCTGTCTGTCTGTCTGTCTGGGAAGGAGAGAGGGGGTCTCTGCTGCTTTGTCCCATTCAAATCACTCCCTTGCCCAGAGACTGGATCCATATTCCCATCCCCCCCTTTTAGTGCCTGCGGCTTTTCAACAACAACAACAATTTACATTTATAGAGCGCCTTTCACGTCGGCAGGACGTCCCAAGGCGCTGCACAGGAGGCATGTGACCCGAGCTGGGAGGGGAGTGTTTGGGAAGGGGTGAAACACGAAGGGGAGGTAAAAGAGTTCGGGGGGGAACTAAAGGCATGATCGAAGAGGAAAGTCTTCAAACCGGCCTTGAAAGAGGAAAGGGAAGAGACAAGGCGGATGGCATTCCACAGGGTGGGAGCGGAGAAACTGAAGGCCCGGCCTCCAATGGTGGGGCGGTTCGGGCGGGGGGCTTGGAGCAGGCCAAGTCCTGCTGAACGGAGGGTCCGGGTGGGCTTGTAGGGGGAGAGTAAGTCGGTTAAGTAGGGCGGGGCAAGGCCGTGTAAGGCCTTGTAGGTGAGGACGAGGATCTTGAACTCGATCCTCTGGAGGATGGGGAGTCAGTGGAGACGGGCGAGGGTGGGGGTTATGTGGTCGCGGAGGCGGGTGCGGGATAGTACACGGGCTGCAGAGTTTTGGATGACCTGCAGCCTGTGAATGGAGGAGCTGGGGAGGCCGACGAGGAGAGAGTTTCCATAGTCCAGCCGTGAGGTGATGTATGCGTGCACGAGTGTTTCGGCAGCGCGGGGGGTGAGGTAGTTGCGGAGCCTGGCAATGTTGCACAGGTGGAAATAAGCGGTTATTAAACTTTGTTATTTTTTAAAATCTTATTATTAGTAGTATTTTGTTTTTACAAACAATCCATTTTAATCCTCTCAACGTAGAAAAATCCCCTCAACGTGTGTGTTTATGTGGTGGGGGTGGGGGGGGGGAACAGAGAGAAAGTGGGAACATTTCTTCAACCCAAGTTGTTAAAGTACATGCTTTTAACACACACACATATATATATATATATATATATATATATAAGTTGTTGTGTATTGTAAAAGTTTTGTGTGTGTCTGTGGTGGGGGAGGAAGAGATAAAGTAAAGCATTATCGGAACTGAAGTTGTTAAAAAATAACCTAAAGTTGTCAAAAGTCAACATCTTGGAACTTCCTCCTGACCCGCAAGGCGCCTGCACACAGGGATTTGTCGTTTGATGTTGTTAAATGCTTCTTGAAATCACCTCGTTGTGTGGGGGGCTCAAAGGCGGTGTTGCTGTGGCTTTGCAAGGTGGGGAGTTTGGGTAGGAGATGTTGTGCTGGGGCTGGGGTGGCCTATTCTCTCCTCTCTGTAACCTGAGCCTCAGGTGGGAGCCTGGTGGGTGGGAAGGAGGGAGGGAGAGCAGCAGGTCCACAGCTAGAGTGGGGTTTGTGGTAAAGTGCGAGAGCTCAGGTTAACCCTTTTCCTTATCACACAATAAATTTATCACACAATAAATGCAACTTTTTTTCTCATTCCATTGATTTATGTCATCTATTGGCTTATTTCCTGTTTAATGTTTTAGGCACATGAATTCTGATCCGTCCTAGCCTACCACCACCCCCACACACACTTTCAGTGTCACTTTTATTTACCTACTGACCCTCTAAACCAGCATCGTTTACAATCACATGAAGATGATTTCTTTTCAACCTCTTTATTTACAAAGCAGCTCTCTTCCCCCCCTCCAGGGTTTCACTAACTGGGCTGGGTGTGGCAGTGAGCTTGCCAGGAACAGAATGGTTTCCTTGATTCTTTATCTAACTTTATAAAGTCCCCCCACCTCTCTCTCTCTCTCTTAGATTTGGTTTCATTTTTCCATTGCAGGCCTTTTTAAAGTGAGGTCTTCCGTTTTCAAATCATTACCCTTTTCCTGTTAGTAGGCAGAAGTTTTGTTATGCTTTTCAATTAAAATGATCTCTCTCCAGTGACTTGTCATTCCCCTCCCTGTCTAAAGTTTGTCTCCAGTGTTTTTTGTAAACTTTTTCTCATACTCCAGATGGCTGAAAATGCAGTGATTAGGGATCACAGTGTTTTGCCCACAAAATATACAGTCAAACCACTTTACATTATATTCTGTGAAGTGCTTTGAGACTGCAACAATGTGATCAGGCTCTATATGAAATGCAAGGATTACTATTATTTTTGTTATTTATTTCGCTTCAGATATTCAACCAGAGAAATTGCAACAGTTATAATAATAATATTCCTTGCATTTGATATAGCACTTTTCACATCTTCTAGACATCACAAAGCACTTCACAGAATACACTGTAAAGTGAATTCACTATATTTATAGATGAAATTAATTATTAATTTTTATGCTTATTAGTCTTTTTAAAGAATAGAATGAGTGAAATACTCTTGATACATTGTTAATTTTTCAATTTCTTTCTCCGTGATCCCAAGTGAGGCTGCAAATTGAGAAAATATCATAATTATTTTTTGATAGATTTCCAATCAGGAGATTGATCCTGTGTGATTCACAGAATTTATTGCATTGGATTAAATGTTTGGTTCCCTGTATTCTTTGGACCAACACTTATTTGGGTCAATCTATTCCGATGAAACTGTATATTAGCTGGTTCTAGTGGTGCAATCTCAGGCAACACTTTGTCATCAAGAACAACAACTTGCATTTACAAAAGTCTGTGAAACTCGTTAAAATTGAGTGGTTTCTGGAAATATTATAAAGTTAAATGCTAGAACTTAATACGTAACAGAATTCACATGATTAATGGTTTTCATATATCAAAACTATGTACAAATTTGAGATACTTGTATAAGCAAACTGTTGCTAAGTGAACCAGTTTCTTTGTAACTGACTTAGTTTCAGGTCTCGACTAAAGACCTTTCTCTTTGACCATGCCTTCGGTCATCTTTCTCCCCCTCCCCATGGCTCGCTCCCGGGATCCGTTATTGTGAAGCTCTCTGAGACGCTGTCCAGTGTGGAGGGCACTATGTAAATCAAAGTTGTTACTGTAGTTTGAATGTAGCTTTTCTTATCAATGATAACTTTTTTAGTGGCATGGTTGAAGCTGACAGATGATCCCTTGCCATTTGTGTGTTTCACTCACTTCCAGCAATCTGAGCTAAATTGGGTTGCAGTTTCCAACATTTGCTTTTTTATATGTAAACTTATTTTGCATAATACGCCGGTGGTGAATTACATTCAACTATTTTCCCTAATGGATTACAAATTAACACAACAAGTGGATTAATGCAACAAGATGTTAATGTTGTGTCTCCAGCACAATTGTTTTTTTGATTTTAGATAATAACAATAATACAGTTTGCAAGCAGTAATGTCCCACAGACAACCATGGAATGAGGGTTTTACTTGGAAGAATTATTGGCCAGGACACCAGGAGAAACTCCTTTCTGTTTTCCAGTAATACCATTGGATCTTTAAAGTCCACCTGAACATGCAGGTGGGACTTTTGTTTAATGTCTCATCGAAAGGGTGGTGCCTTGAACCCTACATCACTGCATTTGAGTGTCAACTTAGACTAGGTGATTCCAAGTCCCAATTAGGGGCTTGAACCCAGAACCTTCTGATTTGAACTACTACCACTATGCCAGACCGATACACATTATGAACAACAACAACTTGCACTTATATAGTGCCCTCCATGCAGGGTACCGTCTCAGTGCGCTTAAGTGTGGTGAAGCCTGACTCCGAGCGAGGGGGAAGAGGAAAATTTTCAGGCAGGACACGAAAGAGGGGAGAGAAGGGCTAAGGTGGAGGGATTGAGGGAGAGTGTTCCAGAGTTTGGGAGCATAATGGGTAAAAGTGCAATCTCCAATAGTGGGGTGGAAGGTGCGAGCAAAAGGCAAGTGCCAGTCGAGCAGAGTAGCCGGGTGATGAATTGTCGAGGGAGGAGGTCGGAGAGGTAGGGAGGTACCAAAGAGTGAAGGATTTGAATGTGAGCATGAGGCTTGAAGTCTAGCCGTTCTAGCCAGTGGAGCCTGGTCAGAACTGGTGAGATGTGGGTATGGACTTGGTCTTGATCAGTATGTGGGTGGCAGAGTTCTGAATAAACCAGATCTTTTGAATGGTGGTGCTGGGGAGACTGGCAAGGAATGTGTTGGGAATAATCCAAGCGGGAGGTGACAAATACATGCACAAGGGTTTTGGCTGCATTTGAGGTGAAGAAAATACACCCACGAGGATGTTTAATCTTTTTGCTTACATGGATATCATGGTTTTCTTTGATCAATAAAGTGTTGTGTTCTGTAAATAAATAGTCCTTGAGTAGCAGAATTTGGAAATGTTATCAATATGAAAGTATCCAACTACAACTTGCAGTGATTTGAGCAGCTATAATATCTATAATATGTGGATCTCCTGTAGCTCAGTGGTTAGAGCACCAACCTTACAAGCGTGAGACCTGTGTTCAAATCCAGGCAGTTCAGAGGGAAACCTTGGGCAAGTTTCCTTACTCCACACACTTAATAATAATCCCTCCAAAAAAATCACAATAATAAAAATTGGTCATTTCAATCCATGGCTGTTTGTGGGACACTGCTGTGCACAATTGGTTGCTGCGTTTTGCCCACAAAATATACAGTCAATTCACTTTACAGTGTATTCTGTAAAGCGCTTTGAGACGTCGATAAGATGTGAAAAGCTCTATGTCAAATGGAAGGATTATTATTATCTCAAAGTGCTTCATTGTAGAGGTGAAGCTTGGTGATTGAAGCTCCAGTTAAAGAATCATTTTATTAAGAGGTGTTTTGAAAGCAGAAAGGGATGGTGTGAAGTGGAAGGATTTGGGTAGAAAGTTACAGAAAGCGGGGGTCAATGGGGGGTACTCGGCAGGCTGAATTTGCAGACTGGAGGAGTTGGGTGAGGCAGTAACACTGCAGACAATTGCAAAAGCAGAGAGGGCAAGAATGTGGAAACATTCAAATGTTAGTACAGTACTGTACAAGGACCTGCTGGGGAATAGGGAACCTTATGTAGATTAAATGATTGGTTCAGAGAGCATGGTGATGGAAAGGATATCAATTGAGGAGTTCTGGATAAGCTGGCGTTTGTGGAGGATTCAGCTGGAAAGACTAATGAAGAGGCCATTGGATAAATCAAACCTTGAGGCAATGTTGTATATAACTGTATATCAATCAATTAAAACTTACATTTATATAGCACCGTTCATGTCGAGAGGACATCCCAAGGTGCTGTACAGTCAGATAGGGACAAGAGTAGGGTGGGAGAGGTTGGGGCTGGATGAAGGAATGTAGGAGAATTGACTGTATGTGGGTGAAACGCGGCAGCCAAATTGCGCACAGCAGAGTCGCACAAACAGCCGTGGAAGCAGAGTTAGGGGAGAAAGGAGAGAAAGAGGGTTAGAGGAGGGGTTGGGGAAGGAGAGCAGGAATACACATAACCTAGTGTTCTACTGATAATTCTACATGAGAAAGAAATGGTTGTTCTGAGCACATATTGGTATATTGTGTGTAACATTAAAAAAAAAATTCTGGTTGTTTCATCAATATACAGAGTCATGCTATGCTGTGACTAATAATAATCCTTGAATTTGATATAGTGCTTTACACATCTTCTAGACATCTCAAACGCTTACTGTAAAGTGAATTGACTGTATATATGTGGGTGAAACACGGCAGCCAATTGCGCACAGCAGTGTCCCACAAACAGTTGTGGATTAAATTTGTTATTGTTTTATTTTTGAAGGATTACTATTAGGCGTATTGAGTAAGAAAACTTGTCCAAGGTTTCTCCCTGCCGGGAATCGAACCCAGGTCCCTCCCTCGTCCTCACTTTCAAGGCTATTCATGGCCTTGCCCTCGCCTATCTCCGACCTGCTATCTCCCTATCAGTCTGCCCGTCCCCTCCATTCAGCAGGCTCTGGCTTGCTCCACGTCACCCTCCCGAACCGCCCTACCATTGGTGGCCGGGCTTTCAGACTTTCAGTTTTCTTCACATCAGTTGGAAACCCATTTTCCTGAGATTGTAGTGTGTTGATCTGTGGAGATGTGAACCCAAGTATGTACTTTTGATCTTTATCATGTTTCTTAAAGTAAAAGGATTGTCTGGTAAGAAGACAGTCACAATGATTAGTGCGTTTAGCGAGCCTTCAGCCACTCTGCTCCCAACCTCTGGAACTCCATCCTGCAGTCCCTCCGCCTTGCCCCCTCCCTGGCCTCCTTCAAGTCCTGTCTCAAGATTCCCCTCTTCGATGGACTCATCGGCACCTCCTAATTCCCCCTTCCCTCCCCACCCCCTGTCCTAAGCTCGGGTCTGAAGCAGTAACTGTCCAGCACCTTGGGACATCCTCCAGATGTGAAAGGCGCTATATAAGTGTAATTTTGTTGTTGTTGTTGTTGTTTGGAGTGGAAGGCTGAAGTCAGTAACAATATAGCTGTAAGGTACATCAAGGGTACTACTATAAAGAATCATGTTTTTTTCTTCGATTTTCCTTTTTCATCTGCTCTTTCCTGATGTTCAGTTTATTTTAGCTTGCCACTCTCTTGACACTTTACTTAATTGTTTCTGACGTGAAAGGCGCTGTATGAATATAATTTTGTTGTAAGTTGTAAGTTGCATTTATTACTGTGATCGCCTTGATAGTGAGTGTCAACAGACTATTGCACACTGGCAAATATTGTTGCCAAGCCCCATCTGATCCAACTGTTCAACTCTTGGCATGATTTTTGTTCTCAGTTAACATCCATGAGGCAAAATAGTATTACAGTAGTAGGATAAGGTATCTTGGCTGATTCCTACTGCCTGTCTGTGAATTCACTCTAATAACTTAAAGAAATTCTATATGTTTGAACTCATAAAAATTTCCTTAGGAAAAAAAGATCATTGTGGTTCATCTGGCAGGTTTGAAAGTTATTTTTTTAAAACAATAAATCCTGCCCTACTTTATTACATGTTGCTCAGTTGAATTCTTTGATAAATAGCAATGTAATTTCCTCTTGCATTTTGTTTCAATTGTAAGAACTTTTTAGGACTCTTGTTTTCTCAGACAATTTAACAACTTAACAACTCTAAGCTGTAAAAAAAAACTTGTTTTGTTTTGATTGGAACAAGCCTGGGTGATTTGGTATTTCTTCTGTCTTTTTAAAACAGAATAGGAGTGCAGCATGCATGGGTTTACTTGGAATCTGGTAAATCGAGGGACGAGTAATTAGCCCCGAAAGACACATCACCAAGTATAAGTGCTAGAAAGTGAAAGGCAAGTCTCCTGAATCCACAATGCTTCTATTTACCTAGCACTAAGTAGGAATTCAGTTGTTAATTAATTAGCAGACCAGTTTCCCTGGGGTAATTAATCCCTTTTTTAAAAAAAAATTGGGTCACTCAATCCATGACTATTTCTGTGAGACTGGTATATTTAATCGGCTGCTGTGTGTAATTGGCTTCTGTGTTTCGCTGACAAAATATACAGTGAATTAACTTTACAGTATATTCTATGAAGCACTTTGAAATGTCTCAACGACATTATGAGATGCTATGTCAAATGCAAAGTTTTTTTGGGGGGTGGGGGATTTTAGGAGATGAATATCCTGTTTAATATTAAATGCATAAATTAATATGAGAATATGAGAAATGTATTTAAATATGGTTCAAATTGTTTGGGAAAAATCTAAAATGTCATAATTTTAAAAAGAAAACTGCAGAAGACTAGTAGATTTTTAAAAGATTATTGTTTCACTGGCTCCAAGAAGTTCCATTCACACATTGTGAACAAGATGCCAATAGAAATACGTCCTGCCAAACACCTTCAAAGAAAAGCTCTTTGAAGTTAATAAATGTGAAGTCCAGGAGCAAAGAGATATCATCTTTGAATGATTTATTATGTTTCATATACCAGAATAGAGTTTGCAAGGTGCAAACTATGCTATGGAAAGGTTTATTTGGGAGGGAGCATAATATTTCTGACAGCAGCTATGCAGAAAGAGAGAGAATTGCTGTTGAAATCACTTTTTCAATCTGTACACTTTAATTAGTTTCCTTTTATTCTTTTTACTCAGTACTTCATATTCTATGCTTTGATATAATATCTTGGTATACCATTATGGTATATCATTCTTGATAGACCATATGAGGAGAGGCTTTTACCAAGTTTCCACTGCATTGACATATGGAAATGGCAGCACATGACAGACCTACCTGGGAGGTTTCCTACTACTCTGGACTCAGCTTAATAACGTTCCAATGTGTGTAAATGTGCGGAGTGAATTCTTCTACATGTGTGTAAACAGAGGCAACATTAGAAATTAAAGAAGCCATTACTCCATTATCATCTCTTTCTCTCTCTTCCCATTTCTAATCCACAACTGTTTGTGGGACACTGCTGTGCGCAATTGGCTGACGCGTTTCACCCACAAAATACACAATCACTACACTTTACAGTATATTCTATGAAGCTCTTTGAGACATATCTAACAAAGTGATAAGGCACTATATGAAATAGAAGCAGCATTATTATAATTAATTCTGTTTTGATTGGAATCTGAAGCTGGTAAATTTGCTGATATTTTCCTCTCCGATAATCTCGACTGAAGAGCAAAATTCTAGTTTGCGAATTGTCCACTCCGAGCCTTTGTGTGATTGTCAATTGTACCTTCATTGAAGCAGTGCACACCGCAACAGATGTATTACTGGGAACAGTTACAAGTTTGTAGCTACTTTAAGTGGGCTATGGAGGGCATTTTCACTTGAATTTGTAGCTGGTGTCAATCTCGGAGGAACAGATAGAAAGGCGCTGTACAAGTGTAATTTTGTTGTTGTTGTATGTTTTATTTGAATTGGCTCATTGAAACACGCTCCCCTGCCCATTCCTTCCCCACTATCAGACTGGCTGGGGTTGGCTGATTTGAGCATAATTTGCTGGTGGATATATGATGCAGAATGGGCTATTACTTTTTGTCTTTGGAAGGGCACTGTCATTGCCAGAACTTGGTTACACAGAGGAAAGGTGAAATCCTCATAGGAGAGAGAAATGTCTTGTGTATTGCAAAAGGATTGTGTATTGTGGAGCTCCTGGAGCTCAGTGGTTAGAGCACTCGTCCTACAAGCATGATACCTGTGTTCGAATCCAGGCTGGTCAGGATAAAACCTTGGGCAAGTTTCCTTACTCCACACGCCTAATAGTAATCTGTCCCCCAAAAAATAGAATAATAAAAATTGGTCATTTCAATCTACGTCTGCTTGTGGGACACTGCTGTGCACAATTGACTGCTGCGTTTTGCCCACAAATATACAGTCAATTCACCTTACAGTGTATTCTGTGAAGCGCTTTGAGACGTCGATAAGATGTGAAAAGCGGTATATCAAATGCAAGGATTATTATTATTGTTAAAGGAGAAATCTCTTATAAATAATAGTAAAAGTCTAATGTGGAGCCCTGTAGCTCAGTTGTTGGAGCACTCGCCTTACAACGACAACAAAATTACATTTGTATAGCGCTTTCACGTCAGGAGGATGTCCCAAGACGCTGGACAGTTACTGCTTCAAGTGTGAGACCCATGTTCGAATCCAGGTGGTGTGAAACTTTGGGCAAGTTTCCTTTCTCCACATGCCTCATAATAATCCCTCAACAAAAAAATAAAATTGGTTATTTAAATCCACGACTGTTTGTGGAAGGGCTGAATGATGTGTGATCACAATTTCAGTGTGAATATTGTGTTTTGGAATTTTCTGTACTTTAGTTGTCATGGGAACAGGATACATTTTCCCAGCCAAGTGGGAATATTTTGTTGGCTAAATTGGTGTCCTTGAAAAGAGAGTGCTGACAATTTAGAACAAAACAGTAGCTGCTTATTTCCACCTGTTCTATCAGTAGTTGCCTTCGCCATTGTCCCAGCATCTGTGTCGGTGTGACTCCCTGTATTTTGCGGTATTAAAAGAATGCTTTACTGCAGAAGACAATTAGTTACTAAAAGCAGTGATTTACGGCTCTGTTAAATGTGATGGATTTCTTGGATCTGCTTCACAGAAGCTTCAGTTTACTCTGAGAGCTGGAGATGATCCATTTTTTCCAATGAGTTTTAAATATAAAACAGATAAACCCAGAACAGTCCTGCCTATTGATTTTACTGGTTGGAGGTGGGAGGGGGGGGAGTGCAAAGGAACCCAATAATGTACCAGTGGTATATATGATTACATTATGTGTCTGGTGTGTATGCAATATTACATTTTACATAATGTATTGCTGGGATTTTTCATCTCTCTAAAATAGCCCCTACATGTGCTGGGTTTTGCTACATTTGTTTACATAATCTAGCTGTAAAAGTATTAAGAGGCCTGAACAACAACACTAGATTGAAATCACACCAACAGTTATATGGTTATTGAAATTATTGTAATCAAGGTAAGCACCCCACCATTGCTTCATGCTTACCCCCAAATCAGCACCCATGGTTGAATCATTGCAGGAAGATTAACTGAATGAAATAAAACCTGGATTTGAATCAAACCTGAAATAATCACATAAAGTCTTTGGCCTCTGATTTAAAGCAAAACAAATTTAGGTAGTTTCAGATCCATCTCATTGGCCCAGCTGTACACAATCACATCTGCCCATAAATCAGTATATTAACATCTCCAGAGAATGGAACCTTTTATCTACTTCCGGCCCCAGAATTGCGGACTGTCAGGTCTGGTGTGTACAACAGCAAGAAGAAAATTATATTTGTACAACGCCATTCATATCGGAAAGATGTTCCAAGGTGCTGAATAGTCAATGTTTTGGATCTGAGCCAGGGGTTGGGATTGGGGAGGGTGGAGGGCAGAGGGTGATTGAAACCACGGTCAAAGAGGAGGATCTTGAGATGGGTCTTAAAGGAGGCAAGGGAGGGCACAAAGTAGAGGGTCTGCGAGATGGAGTTCCAGAGGACCAAAGTAGCTGAATGTCCGCGGCAGGTGAGGCAGGGGACATGAAGGAAGCTGGAGCCCGTTGAGCGGAGGGAGCAAGCAGATTGTTCCCCCTCCCCCAGCCGTCTCTCTCCCCTTCCCCCCCAGCCGTCTCTCTCCCCCTCCCCCCGCCCCCCCATGGGCTGCTGTGTTTCACCCACAAAATACAATATCAATCCACTTTGCAATATATTCTGTGAGGTGTTTTGAGATGTCGCAACGGTGGTCTATATCAAAAGCTGGTATTATTTATATTATTATTATATGTGTTAACAATTAACAATTCAGCCTAGGTTACAGATGATACTGAATTATGAGTAGGTTGATTGATGGAGTTCAGTTCACTTGTTCGATATAAAACTACTCAAGTTAATTTCACTAAAGATGATAGAGATTAAAAACTGTTATCCCACTAACTTGCCCCCTCCCTCATCTCTTTCAAGGTCAACCTCAAGAGCTTCCATTTTCACTGTGGCATCGGTCATCTTTCCACTTTCCACCCCCCTCAGTTATTACCCTCAGCTTGGATCCCAAAGAAGAACTATCGAGCACCTTAACATGTTCCTCCAGACATGAAAGGCACTAATGTAAATGTAAAATTGGGTTGTATTATTTTAGGCTGGAATCAAATCCAGGTCTTATTTTGCTCATGGTCACTTCCTCCTGATGACTCAACAAAGTTGTGCGGGAAGTAGAGGTCAGGTGCTTTTCCATGGGAAAAGGAGAGTCTCTGTCCTTCTGCGTTTATAAGATTCTCGACAGCTGTTTTGAGTGATTGTTATTGACAGACTCTGGGGAGCAGCACAATTGCATTTGGTGAATAGCTCAGGGCAATGTGAGGCAAATCAAATATAATTTAAGAAAAGATGATGTGCCTTTAGTTGTGCTCAGCTCAGTGTGCTCCCCTGACTTGCTTACAGTCTTATTGACTGTAATAGAAGGGTCCTGTACTCATTTTGTACCGACTGGTCAAATAGAAACAACAACTTAATTATGTATTACCTTTCCCACAATACAGCGTCTCAGAGCATTTCACATGAATTAATGGCATGGTCGGTTGCCGAGCAGCACACGGTCAAAGAGGTATTTAATAATAATAATAATAATAATAATAGTCCTTGCATTTGATATAGCGCTTTTCACGTCTTTTAGACGTCTCAAAGCCCTTCACAGAATGTACTGTAAAGTGAATTGACTGTACATTTGTGGGCGAAAAGTAGCAGCCAATTGCGCACAGCAGTATTCCACAAACATTCTTGGATTGAAATGACCATTTTATTAATTTTTTGAGGGATTATTATTTATATCTTCAGGTGGCATTTATAGGTGGATAATGAAGTGGGGGGATTGAGGTCAGGCATTCTAGAGTTTAGGGACATAGTGCCTTATATGAAATTAGAAACACCTTATTGGATTTAGAAATTATAGGATGCTAATTTAAGGTGTTCAGTTTTTAACTGTAGGACTTATTTTAGGTTTCATTATGTAAAATAGTTCCTCTTGAATGAGTTTGTGCTTGGCTAGAATCAAATCTAGATTTACAAACATTTGCACATAAGGAAATTCATGATACAAATTCTTATTATAACACAGTACAGTACTTTGATTGTTCGGGTTGCGTACCAGCTTGGCTCAGTGGTAGTAGCATTCTCACCTCTGAGTCAAAGGCTGTGGGTTTGAATCCTGCATTGGGACTTGAACTCAAATACTGTAGTTTGAAGTTGACACTTCAATTCAGCATTGAGGGTGTATTGCATTATTGGAGGTGGCATTCTTTCGAAGAGACGTGAAAGGTTCCATTCATCTGTTCAGGTGAACATTTTTCTTGGTGTCTTCGCCAACAATCCTCCAAATAAAAATTGTTCATTCATTGCTAACTGTTTGTGGGACATGGCTATGCACAATTGTGCATTTGCCTTACAAATAGTCACTCCATTTCACATTCATTCCCATGAAGCGCTTTGAGACATCTAACAACACGATAAGGCTATACCAAATGCAAGGATTACTATTACTATGCTATTCCCAGCCTTTCTGTACATGTACAGGAAGGAGATCTTTTCGGAAATTGGGTGTTTGGTTTGTTCGGTTCCTATTGGGTAATGGGGGAGAAGAGTTTTGTGGGGCATTATTAAGGTAATATATTAGCAGGACTTTCATTCTGTAGGAGTTGACTTTAATTTTGAGATGAGAGTGTTCAAGAAACAGAATTTCTTTTTGTTTAGCTGGGTTTCCTGACACGTGGAAACCCATCACCATACCTGACAATATTATACAGTAAAGAAAACACAAAATACTACAGATGGTGGGAATCTGAAACAAAAACAAAAATTGCTGGGGAAACTCAGCGGATCAGGCAGCATCCATGGAGAAAAGAAAAAGAGTCAACGTTTCGGGTCTACAAAACCCCAGTTCTGATGAAGGGTTGTAGACCCGAAACGTTGACTCTTTTTCTTTTCTCCATGGATGCTGCTTGACCTGCTGAGTTTCCCCAGCAACTTTTGTTTTTGTATATACAGTAAAAGCTTTGTTATCCGGCAACTTCGGGACCTGACTGGTGCCGGTTTATCAAATATGCTGGATATTCAAGCTGCAAGTTGCCGAAAATCCTACACAAAAATTTTACTGATTTTAAAACATACCATATAAATCATATAATTTATACCATATACCATATAAATCATGTACCTGGGATGAGGGGACTGACCTATGAGGATAGGTTGAATAAACTAGGGCTGTATTCTCTGGAGTACAGAAGAATTAGGGGGGATCTTATTGAAACATATAAGATTCTTAAAGGGCTAGATAAAGTAGGTACTGAGGGACTGTTTCCCCTGGTAGGAGAATCTATAACCAGGGGTCACAGTCTTAAAATTAAGGGTCAGCCTTTTAGAACAGAGTGGAGGAAACATTTCTTCACTCAGAGGGTAGTTAATTTATGCAATTCACTAACCCAGAAGGCTGTAGATGCTCAGTCCTTGAACATTTTCAAGGCTGAGACTGATAGATTTTTGAAAAATAGAAGGATTAGGGGATATGGGGATAGGGCAGGTAATAAAAGTTAGGTGAGAAGATCAGCCATGATCTTATTGAATGGCGGAGCAGGCTCAAAGGGCCGAATGGCCTACTCCTGCTCCTAATTCTTATATTCTTATGTTCTTATGAAAGAAAAAAAAACCTTGATGTCATTGTCACAGAATAATATTCTTTTATCAGCCAAGTTACATTCTTTTTCCACATAATTCCAGTATTAGCAATTTAAAAGTAACCACCCTTTCAGGCAACGCAATCCAGATCTGAACAACTCACTATGTGGAAAAAAAAGTCACCTCTCACCTCTCTGTTTCTTTTAACAATTATTTTAAAGCAGTGTTCTTGGGTTTTTGACCCACCCACCAGAGGAAATAGTTTCTCCTTGTTCACCCTGCCGATTTCCCTCATAATTTTGAAAAAATCTACTCTTAATCTTCTCTGCTCCAAGGAGAATAATCCCAAGTTTAAGGTGAACTTTTAAACCAAGGTCACGTTAATCTGTTTAGGTGGACATTAAAGAACTGTGGCACTATTTGAAAAGAGAAAGGAGTTTCTCCCAATGTTCAGGCAAATGATCTTCCAGATAACATTAGTCACTCACTTCATGGCTTTTGTAGGATATTTGCTGTGTGCACATTGGCTGCTGTGTTTGTCTACCGAAGGATGTGTAGCATTTCCCAATCTATAGCATGAATCTCAAAATCAGTGTGTTTTTAACAACAGCTCCCCTCACCACCATCCACCCCACTTGTTTCCTAATTTATGTTTACTATTTTTATATTTACTTTTATTTTTATAATCTACTTTATAATTTATAATTTACTTTTATATTTATAATCTATATTTACTTCTCCATTGTGGATGGGGGACTCGTATTATCGTACTTTAGCTCTCCCTTCTCCCTTTCCACCCCCACTCAAAGCTGTTGAGATGGTACAGTGTGAGCTTTTCACAGAGTGAAAGTGAGTGAGTTCAAATGTCAGTTGACTGTAGAGTCCAAACTCTTGATTGTCCATCGTGTTAGGTGTTACAGTTAAGAACTCCACCTCCAGTTGCCTGCCCTGCAACTTATGTGTGTAGTTAACGTGCCAGTTTTTAAGATGCATGTTCTCTCGTTTTGTAAATCAGATAAAATTTGTATATGATTTTAATATAGCGGGGGATGTACCTTTGCATATTTCAGTGTATCGAGTATCATTTAGCTTCCTCTGGCCCACTTAGTTTGTTTCAAAATCATAGCAACACAGTTGCTTTCATTCTTTATTTAGATTTATTTTTTTTAAAAGGAAATGAACTGTACAGATTGCAGGGCACTAGAGCCCAAATAATTTGGTTTAAAAATGTACAATTTTAACTTTTTTTACAGATAATTATTAAATTGGTCATTATTTAATATAAAATAATACAGTAGTATTAAATAGTCAAATAGATATACAGTAGACGCCCATTTATCTGGCACGTTCGGGACCTGGCCAGTGCCTGTTAAAGCGCCTGCCGGATATTCGGCAGAAAAATTATTTTAATTTTTAAAAAATATCTATTTTAAAGAAACATGCATATTAATAATAGACTAAATAATCATTTATATGATAATATAATATATAAATAATTATTCTAATCATTTTACACACAGCGACCAGGCAGTTCGGAGAGATCTCTCAAACCCGGAGAGTACCTCTGTACACTCTGCAGAATGCTGTACCGGCAGCATTCCGAGCTAGCACCACCATCAGGCACCTAGTAGCAGCATTCCAAGTTACTGACCCAACACAAAACACCCAAAAAATGCATTTTTCTGGATAAATTCCGGTTTATCAAATGCGGACCTTTTTTTTTTGTGGTGCCGGTTATACGGAAGTTACGGTTGATCGGGTCACGGATAAACGGGCTTCTACTGTATATTAAATATTATACATTGCAAATAATTTAAATTGGATAAATATTAAACCATTACATTTTTTATTATAAAAAAGCCATTATACAAATTGCACTGGGATGATGGGGAATGCCGAACATAGAGACCAGATACTTTCACCAGGAGAAAGAGAAGCAAAAAGGAAAGTGTATTGCTTCGAGCTTGTTGACTTTAAATTGGTTACAAAATAGCATCTGTAGAAATTGGAAGCATGCATTGTACCTTTTACATTTGGAAATGTGCTGAGCATGGAGAATTAGGAGAGAAGGGGAGGGAAAATATGTCAGATGTGAAAGTCTATGTTTTGGGTGATATTAGTAATGTGAGTTACTGGTTCGGGTTTGAAATAATGCTGATATTTAAAAATTTACCATTTGACATAAATTTTGAGCTGGAAGAGGGAGGAATTCCATTGTATTACATCAGTTATTGCTTCCCTAATGGTGACCAAATATGGAAAGACACTGACTGCTGGGTCGGTGAAGTATCAGACCACGCAGGATCAAATTCTGGTGTGTGATGATCTCCTGCAGAGAGAGGAGGGGAGAGCAGTGGCTGGTCTCGTGCCCATGCTCTCGGGAAGAAGAATCTGCCAGGGTTCCTACTTCCGATTGCTCGGTGCTGAGCCCTGTTGGGGAAGACACGTTGGACGTTGAGACAGGGCAATCTTTGGGCTCGTCTGTGATGTGGCACAAGCTCAAAAAGCTTCAAACAGATTTCAATGTCAAAACAAGAGTGGAACAATGACCACATGGTTAAGTGTGAATACATACAATTAAACTCTGTTACATTAGAGCTCCTTTGTGCAGGGAAAGGTGTATCTAGCCTTAAATTAAACAATAATTGGGAAAAGAACACAAGCTTCTTTTAAGCTTCATGAATCACTGGATTCAAACATATTTATTAAGGTGTATTAAATGCCAGGAGGAAATTGAGTTTTACAGTACTTTTTAATTTAGAATACTTTAGAGAGCTTTAATAAATAAATAAATATGTTGGAGACCAGAGAAGCTAAAAACAACTTGAGTTCTTTTGAAACGTTGTGTGGTTATATAATTGGGTAGTTAGTTTAATTGCTTTTTTTTAGAACTTTGTTGGTGGTTACTTTTGTGTGATTAACATCCAATGGTATTTTCCATGTATTTAATTTCCTCCTTTCATGTTTGGAACAATGTTTCTGGTAATTTATCCACATATTATATATAGTGAGATTGCAGCTCGTTCCTCCAGTACTACACTTCTTTTTCATACTCCTATTTCACAAATAGTTGCGGTTTTAATTCAGGTTTCAATTTGGTGGTACTGTGTGTAGCCACCTAAATATTGTTGTTCATTCTACACATTGTATTCAACACTTTGTGCATAAACAATACCAAAAAAATAACATTTGTAGAGTGCCTTTCATCTCGGGGCGACATCCCTAGGTGCCGAACAGTCAGGGGTCAGGACCCGAGCATGGGATAAGGGCAGGATTGGGATGAGGGAGGGCAGCGAGTTATGACGGCGGGAGAAGGCACGGTCGAAGAAGAGGGTCTTGAGACCAGCGTTGAAAGAGTCAAGGGAGGAAGCAAGTCAAAGGGATTGTGGGATGGAGTTCCAAAGTGTAGGGGCAGAGAGGCTGAAGTCCCAGTCGCCGATGGTTGGGTGTGAGAAATGGAGCAAGCCGGAGCCTGCTGAATGGAGGGAGTGGACCGGTTGATAGCGGGTCAGCAGTCAGAGAGGCAGGAGTGGGCAAGGCTATGGAGGACCTTGAAGGTGAGCATGAGTACCTTGAATTCTATCTGAGGGATCGAGAGCCAGTGGAGCCGGGCGAGGGTGGGGGTGATGGGGTCGCAGAGCCTGGTGCAGGAGAGTACACAGGCTGCAGAGTTTTGGATGATCTGCAGCTTGTGGAGGGAAGAGATGCGGAGGCCGACAAGGAACGAGTCGCTGTAGTCAAGCCTTGGTTGAAAAATACGTGTGTACAGGTTTAACTAACCTGAGGGGTGAGGCTATGGTGGAGATGAGCGATGCTGAGAAGGTGGTGCTGGTTATGGCACAGATATGGATGAGAAAGGATAGTTCAGGGTCAAACAAGACAAGGAGGTTCCTGACTGGCTTGGTTAGGTGGAATGTGCATCCATGGATGCTGAAGCTGCCAGTGCCTGAGGTGCGTAAGCGCTGGCGCAAGCCAATCTGGAGGGCCTCGGTTTTGCTGACGTTCAGCTGTGGAAAGTTGTCTCTCATCCAGGACTTGATGTCTGACAGGCAGTCTGTCCGGATACCAGTAGTCCTGGAATTGAGAGTGGAGGCAAAGAGATACAGTTGGGTGTCATCCGCCTACTTGTGGACATTCACCCCATGTCCGCAGATGATATCACCAAGGGGGATCATGTAGAATTTGAAGAGGAAGGGACCGAGCAAAGAGTCCTAAAGAACACTGCATGAGACAGTGCGGGAGCTGGAAGAGAGTCTGTTGGAGGAGACAAAGTGTAGACAATGTGAGCGGTAGGACCTGTACCAGTCAAGGACAGAACCTTGAAAATTTTGGTGAGATGAAAAATGATTGAGTGCTCCATGGTATCAAAAGTGGCACAGAGTTCGAGGAGGCAAAGGGAGCTCTGATCACAAGTGGACAGTATGTCATTTGTGACCTTGACGAGAGCAGTTTCCGTGTTGTGAGCAGTATGGAAACCCGATTGGAGTAGAGTAATAGTTTGACTAGTAATAGATATAGTAATAGATATTTTCAGGATCTAAGATACTTCAAAAAAATTAAATTTTCCCTGACCTTCCTTTTCGGAAGGAAAAAAACCTTCCTCTTCAAACGTGCTTATAGCCACCTAACCACACCCCTGCCCATTCACCCCACCTATCCCCCACCCTCCCCCACCCCCCGTCTGCCCGGCTCAGAGTCAGGATCCGCCACTATTAAGTTCTCTGAGTTGCTACCCGGTGTGAAGAGTGTTATAAAAGTGCAAGTTCTTGTTGTTGTTTCTTCAATGTGGATATTCTCAGCTTCTCTACCCTCTGTTTGTAACTCAGTGTCCAGTTCTCCTCTCTGGGCAAATTAATGAAAGAGCCCAAAAGGGAAGTGCCATCAAATGCTAAGGAATTTTTCCTTTTGCAAGCAGTGGAAATCTTATGTTGCAATGCATTGTGCCAGAAGCCTTTTATAAACTTCTGTAAAATGTGTATTCAATGATTTACCCCCATTCTCGCCAACACCTCGGGGAGAGCTGACTGTTTAGTCTAGCTGGGGAAAGATAAATGATAAAATACTTACAGAAGATTTTTGTCCAGCAATTCAAACGCCCTCCCACTCCTTGTCTGCCTCCCTGCACGTATTGATGACAAATTAGTTTGTGTGTTTTGAACTCTTCAGGGCAATCCTGTTTAAAGCCCTCCACAACCTTGCCCCACCCTACATCCATGACCTCCTATCCTCTTACCAACCTGCCCGCCGCCTCTGCTCGACAGGCTCTGGCCTGCTGCACGTCCCCCGACCCACCCGCCCAACCACTGGCGGACGAGCGTTCAGCCACCCTGCCCACAACCTCCAGAACTCCATCCCGAAGTCCCTCCACCTTGCCTCCTCCCTGGCCTCCTTCAAGTCTCGCCTCAAGACTCTCGATAGATCCATCGGCAACTCCTTACCCCCTCCACCACTGATCTCAGCTCGGGTCTGAAGCAGTAACTGTCCAGCACCTTGGGACGTCCTCCTGACGTGAAAGGCGCTATACAAATGTAATTTTGTTGTTGTTGTTAGCATGTGTCCCACCCAAAAATGGGTTATTTTCGAGTGCAGGTCGATTGTTGACCCATTGTAAACCGAAATGTGTTAACCCCAACTTCTGATGCTGACGAGTTGGTTTTCCATGTTTAGAAAATGGCTAACGCCATTTGTGTAAAGTGGAACTTGCTTCCTGCATGCTCCACATGCCAGCTATTTGCTGTAAGCGCCCATTTACATCACCTTGCAAAGGAAATTATGTCAGTGGCGCTTCATGCACATAATGTGCATGCACCCAATGTACAAGAAGTGGCATTAATCATGACCTGGAATTCAGCCATTTTTGCGCACTTTGTTATGAAGCACGAGATATTAGATCCAGTTGACCACATGATGACAGATTTGCCTTGTCCTTGGTAATTGTAGCATTGATACAGAATACAGACTTCTTTTAATTAATTAAAGATGTTATGCGATACATAAGGTTCACGTGCATTATGATTCAATTATGTAATGTCATATTTCATGTCATTTATGGTTTATGAGGGGATTTTTTAAGCTTTGCTTCCACATCCATTTTCCATAGTAAAAAATATGTTTTACTGAGATAGGTTTACAAGGTGCTGCACTTGGAATAGTTTTGATAAATTTGTTCTGATACACAGAGAAGGTCTGTTTTTCCAGAACCAGCCAAATGTATTTCAGCAGAACGTGCAGTGGTTAGTAGTTGCATCACAAGACCAAAGATCATGGCAGATAAAGAACACGTCTTTCCACTGTTCTGTCAACTGAGCGTGCATGCCTGCCTTGGATGTTAACTATTATTTGTATTTTTTATTGAATTTTTAAGACAAGTTCAATGGTCAAGAAACCTAGTTATTTTTATTCATGTCTCACTCTGTCAAATAACTTTTTAATAAAAGTGGGAGAGAAAATTCAAATGTTGCAATGAGATTTAGGGTTCACATGAATAATTTTGTGGAGTCCTGTAGCTCAGTGTTTAGAGCTCTCGCATTGCAAGCAAGAGACGTGAGTTTGATTCCTGGCAGGGCAAAACCTTGGGCAAGTTTCCATCCTCCACATATTTGATAATAATCCCTCAAAAAAACAATAATAAATTGATTACTTCAATCCACCTCTGTTTGTGGGACACTGCTGTGCGCAATTGGCTACCGCATTTCGCCCACAAAATATATAGTCAATTCACTTTACAGTATATTCTGAAGCGCTTTGAGACATCTAGACATAAAAAGCGCTATATCAAATGCCAGGATTATTATTATGTCTTGCATGTATTTTCACTTGTACTGCATTTTGAAAGCCTTGATGGTTACAGAGTTTAAATGCCTTGATGGATATAAGTGGAGAGTTTAAAAAATGTATTTTTACAATGATCCAATAATGCATGCATGCCTGGGCATACTTTAGAGACAATCTTTTGTTTTTCCTCAAATTGGCTATTATTCATATGAGCCTAGACAATTAGGCTTCAATGGTGGGGAGGAAGGTGGCGAGGCGGAAGGACCTTTTTGATGTAGTTTCTGCGAGCAGGTCAGAATGACTGCAAACTCGCCAGTAGGGTCTGGCGATATAACAATATATCGCTAAAACCCGACATAATTTTCATATCGATACGCCGATATAGGCATTTCAAAAATATCGATATATCGAGGTAAAAAATCGGAATGCGCGCACACTGAACTACAAGACCCAGAATGCTCATGTCTATACACAATGCACAGACCGAGGTGCAAAGCCGTCATATTGTATTCATAGTCCTAGAATACAATATACAGGTATGCAAGGGGTGGGAGGTGGGGAGAGACGGCTGGGGGGGCGGGGGGGAGGGGGAGAGAGACGGCTGGGGGGGGATGGGGGGAGAGAGAGATGGCTGGAGGGGGTGGGGGGGAGAGAGACGGCTGGGCCGCGGGTGAGGGGGGGAGAGAGACGGCTGGGGGGGGGGGGGTGAGGGGGGGAGAGAGATGGCTGGGGGGAGGTGGAGGGGAGAGACAGATGGCGGGGAGGGGGAGGGAGAGAGACGGCGGGGGGGGGTGGGGGGAGAGACGGGGTGGATGTGATAATATACAGATAGATAGAGATGGGGGAGACGTGACAGAGACACAGAGACACAGACAGAAAAACACAGAGATGGAGAGAGTGAGAGACACAGAGAAAAAGATTTACCTCCTGAGGAGATAGGCCCCGAATTTAGATATGTCGATGGGCTCATACCAAGATATACCAAAATATCGATATTTTTGGGGTTTTCATACTGCGCGTTGCGTGCGCATGCGCAGTACGAAAACCCCGAAAATATCGATATTTCGGTATATCTCGGTATGAGCCCATCGACATATCTAAATCGGAAAATTTGCATATCGACGGACGTTACTCGCCAGCCTCGCCTTGACTTTGGGATGGGCCGGTTGGGGGAACGTGGAGTACTCCCTCAGTTATCAGGTCAGCAGGGTTGCAGGAGGTCAAAGAGATAGAGTGCTGTGAGTCCGAGGAGAAAATACTTCAGGGCAAAAGAAAATTTGGAGAAAAGCTGGTTCCCAATCCTTGTAAATCAACTTAGCAATTCACGTGACTCTTCCTTTGTCTGACGCTTTGTCCATATATTTGAAAATGTGAGAGAAATGAAGTACACCAAGGGTTAAAGAGAAAAATGCTTGTTTTTCACAGCGCTTAAAATATTTGCTGGCCAAATTATTTTTGTGGTGTATTTGAAACATTACAATAAAAATCGTTGTTATTCAACCCTAGCAGCCTCTTCTTAATGTTTCCGAGCTAGGATCCTTCTTAAAAAGAAAGCTGCAATGTATCAAACTGGCAAATTGTCGCAGTGCTTGTGTGACTGCATTGCTGACAGAGGCGTGTGCACCGTGATTGATGCATTATTGACTGATACCATCAGACTTGAATTGTAAGTGCTGACTCTCACTTGTACTACATTTTGAATGCTTTGGTGGTTACAGATGGAGGATTGAACCCTTTGACTGGTCTGTCACTTGCCATTGAACACGTTCATCTCTAATCCGTGATCCTTTACAGTCACATGATTTTGTTCATCATTTATCTAAATACAGAAACCGTACATCATTTGTTTAAAGGTGCCGAGTAATGAAATGTACTCTTCCATTCCAAATGAATCTTTTGTCTTTTCTTGCCTGAAGATTTAAAACTGGGTGGAATTCCACTCTACCTCGCCCAATTACCGACTTTAAATCTTGTTAGACTGGATACTGTGTAATCAGGTTACTCCCAGAGGGGAGGGAGGGATGAGGCGGGAAGAAGTAAGGGAGGAGGGAAAATGGTGGAGGATTACATGGAGGGAGTGGAGGAGGAAGAGGGAATATGTAAAAGGGAGGAGGGGAGAAGTGTTAGATGGTATAGGGGAGAGGGAGGAAAGAATCGGTAAAACCATCAAGCTGAGGCCAGCCGTGCCATTGCCTATGTCTGACATGCACATATTACACAAGTTCACAAGGTGATTTCGGATAAAGAAGGCCCTTTAGTCCATTTGATCTCATTCAGCGAGAATTCTCACCCTCCCATCCTCCCATCAGAGAATCAAGTTTTTTAAACAAGCCCAGTGTCCTGGTCTCCAAACCACCCTTCTTGGCAACTTGATGGCATAGTAATGTGCTCTATCCAGTTCCCCTTCATGAATACTCCCACTATTGTAAACTGGTAGCTTTTGTTAAACTTACATTTGTTGAAGATAATTATTCCAAGCTAATTCTTATTATATATACACTTATGTCACTTTCCCCCTGCCCTTGGCTTGGCCTCGGGTTCAACCATTGTGAAGTACTCTTGAGACACCGCCCGGTGTGGAGGATGCTATATAAATGCAAGCTGTTGTTATTATTCAACATTGCAATTTAACTGGAGTTTGTTCATCTTCTGAGCTCTTAACAATAATGCAAATAAATTAAACTTTCCAAGGAGCTCACTCCAGTCTTACTCATACTTTGTCTTTCCAAACTTGTAACTGACTGGAAAGCATGAGGCTTGTGTACGTCACCCGAACGGCACCCCTGACACAGAACCTAAAGTACATAAAGAGATCTGTGGATCCTGAAAGAGGGTATTGTACTTGTGACGTGCTGATAAGACTGAACACAGTTCAGCAGCATGAGGCCTGAAAATATGTTTCATTTAATTAATGGAGCTCTGAAAACCTTGCCAGTGAAGGCACTGAAACTTCTACATTTAAGAAGTATTTGCCCCCACTCGTGGTGCAGAAAATCAAAACTCTCCCATTCCCTCTCAATCCTTCACAGTTTTAAAATGTTTCCTACTGCACAACTTTTTTTTGAATATTCGAGTAAAATGTTTCAGGTTTTGGAAGTCTTATCAGTCAGTCTGTTATCTCTTCTGGTTTGGGAGCTAAGGATAGTGGGTTTGAATCTGGAAGCAATTTTACTACCCCAGTCTAATGTGTATGGAACCCTGGAGGAAACTATTACAGTTTATCATATCCAATTCAAAAGATTTCATTGGGCCAATAGTATACAGAGGTTACAAGATCCCTTAACACTATTTAAGCACTCTGAGATGCTGTCCGGCGTGGAGGGCGCTATATAAATTGAAGTTGTTGTTGTATTTGAAAAGAAAACCCAACTGACCATTCACTTCATGGCTGTTTGTGAGACTGCTGAGTTTGCCTAAACAACAACAACAAATTACACTTATAAAGCGCCTTTCACGTCGGGAGGACGTCCCAAGGCGCTGCACAGGATGCGTGTGACCCGAGCTGGGAGGGGAGTGTACGGGGAGGGGTGAAACACGTAGGGGAGGTCGAACAATTCTGGGTGGAACAAAAGGCACGGTCGAAGAGGAAAGTCTTCAAACCAGCCTTGAAAGAGGAAAGGGAAGAAACGAGATGGAGGGATTGAGGGATGGAATTCCATAGGGTGGGAGCGGAAAAACTGAAGGCCCAGCCTCCGATGGTGGGGCGGTTTGGGCGGGGGGCTTGGAGCAGGCCAAGTCCTGCTGAACGGAGGGTCCGGGTGGGCTTGTAGGGGGAGAGTAGATTGGTTAAGTAGGGCGGGGCAAGGCCATGTAAGGCCTTGAAGGTGAGGACGAGGATCTGGAATTCGATCCTCTGGAGGATGGGGAGCCAGTGGAGACAGGCGAGGGTGGGGGTTATACGGTCGCGAAGGCGGGTGCGGGATAATACACGGGCTTCAGAGTTTTGGATGACCTGCAGCCTATAAATGGAGGAGCTGGGGAGGCCGACGAGGAGAGAGTTTCCGTAGTCCAGCCTTGAGGTGATGTATGCGTGCACGAGTGTTTCGGCAGCGTGGGGGGTAAGATAATTGCGGAGCCTGGCAATATTGCGCAGGTGGAAATAAGCGGTGCCGGTCAAGGCACGGATGTGGGGGAGGAAGGAGAGTTTTTGGTCGAACGTGATGCCGAGGTTCCTGACTGGCTTTGTGAGGTGGAGAGTACAGCCTTGGATGTTGAGGCTGGCAGCGCCCGATGTGCGGAGGCGCTGGCTTGAGCCGATCAGGAGGGCCTCGGTCTTACTCACGTTCAATTGCAGGAAGTTTTCCCTCGTCCAGGACTCGATGTCGGACAGACATGCTGTCAGACCATCGATGGTCTGGGGGTTGAGGGATGAGGCAGAAAGGTACAACTGGGTGTCGTCCGCATACATGTGGAAATTTACCCCATGTTTGCAGATGACATCGCCCAGAGGGAGCGTATAAATGGTGAAAAGGAGGGGGCCGAGGACAGAGCCCTGAGGGACGCCATGACAAACTGTGCGGGGGTTTGAGGAAAAACCATTGGAAGATACAAAGTGTAAACTGTGGGTCAAATAAGAATAGAACCAGTCAAGGACTGTGCCTTGAAGGTTGAGGTGGGAGGAAAGACGTTGAAGGAGGATGGTGTGATCGACTGTGTCGAACGCAGCAGATAGGTCAAGGAGGACGAGGAGGCAAAGGGAGCCCTGGTCACAGGCGGTTAGCATATCATTTGTAACCTTAACCAGGGCAGTTTCTGTGCTGTGAATAGGGTGGAAACCTGAGTGGAGAGGTTCAAGGAGTGAGTGAGTTGAAAGGAAAGAGCGGAGCTGGGAGGCAACCACTCTTTCAAGGACCTTGGATAAAAACGGGAGGTTGGAGATGGGTCGATAGCTTGATAGTTGCGACGCATCAAGGGAGGGTTTCTTCAGGATAGGGGTGATGGTGGCGGTGGCGGTGATGGGGCCAAAAGGTGGAGCTGGGTGTGGAGGAGGTGAGTGGGGATGGGGTCCAATGAGCACGTGGTGGGTTTCATGGAGGTGATTATTTTTGTGATTAAAGACGGGGTGGTGGGGTTGAAAGTATGAAATGGGGGGTGGATGGGGGTTGGGGTAACGGATGGAGGGGCGGAGGTGGTGGAGAGGTGGGGGGAGGAAACCGTGGAGTGGATTCTCTCTATTTTGGACTCGAGGAAGTCCAACATCTCCTCACAACGTTCATTTGAGGAGAGGATCTTCGAAGCGAGACGGGCGGGGCGGAGGAGCTGGTTGGTGGTGGCGAAGAAGATGCGGTGGTTGTCCTTCGCTTCCAGGATTATCCTGGAGTAGAAGGCTGATTTGGCGGTGGCTAGGGCGGAGCGGTAAAATATGATGCGGTCCAGCCAGATTTGCCGGTGGACCGTGAGGCCAGATTTGAGCCAGGTGCGTTCAGCTGCTCTCACTTGGCTTTTGAGGGAACGGAGGTGAGATGTGTACCACGGTGATGATCAGGAGTGGGAGACGGTTCTGGAGGTGAGGGGGGCCAGGGTGTCGAGGGTAGTGGAGAGGGTGTTATGGAGGGCGGTGGTGGCGGAGGATGGGTCGGTGCAAAAAGAGTGCCACTGTGGGAGGAGGTTGGATGTTTCGAGGGCAGAGGTGAACGTTTGAGGGGGAATCTTCTTCCAGGGCCAGTAGAAGATGCTGGTGGGTTTGGAGGTGGAGGGGGGAGGGATAGAGGTGTTGAAAGAAATGAAAAAATGGTCTGAAATGGCCTTGTCGGTGATGGTGACGCCAGAGACGTTGAGGCCTCGGGTGATCACCAGATCGAGTGGATGGCCGTGGGTGTGGGTGGCAGTGTTAATGTGAAGGGAGAAGTTGAAACACGAAAGTTAAGAGGAGAATTCAGAGGAAATGGGGCAGGAGGGAGTGAAATGGAGGTTGAAGTCGCCAAGAATGATAAGACGATCAAAAGAGGCGCAAAGGGAGGTTAAAAGTGAAGAGAATTCTGAAATGAAAGTGGGGGAGGGTTTGGGGGGGGCGATAAACCACTAGGATTTTGAAGGAATTATGGGAGGAGTGAGAAAGGGTGAGCTGTTCAAAAGAGGGGAAGGAACCGGAGGAGTAGGGGGATAGGGCGACGGATGACTTTGAAATAAAGGCCACACCACCGCCACGACGGTTGGGTCGAGGGGCATGGTGGAATGTGTAGTTGGGTGGTGTGGCTTCAACGAGGGGGAAAGTGTCGCCTGGGGTGATCCAGGTCTCCGTCAGGGCCATGATGTCAACGCTCTCATCAAGGATGAGATCGTTGATGGCCAGTGTCTTGTTGCAGACAGAGCGGACATTTTGGAGGCCGATGCGGAAAGAGCAATTGGCCGAGGGGTGTGAGGGGGGGCTGGGATGGTCGGCGGGGAGGGTGGGGATCTGGATAAGGGAGGAGAGGTTGACCCCCCGGGTTTGTGTCCGGTGGGGTTGGCGGGGATGGTGGGGGACAGGGCACTTGGTGTGGCTGCTGTTGGACAGCCAGCGCCGAGTGCCCGGGTGAGCCCGATGGAGGATTCCAAAACTGGAACAAAGGGAAGCAGTGGGAGGGTCGAGCAGGGACAGTAGGCGAGGAGGGCGAAGAGAGAGAAGGGTAGAGAAGGAATAACGGAGAGGGGGGGTTGGGGGGAAAAACTTGAGGAGGGGGGGGGAAAAACTTGAGGAGGGGGAGGGAAGCTCGGGTCATGGCGGCAGCCATATTGCGCACGCGGGAGACCAGGAGCGAGGGATCAATGGGGTCGGCAAGATTTATTTCTGGGTTACTGTAAAGGATTTTCATTTACAGAGTGTAGTTTCCTTAAACAATACATAGTTACTACATTCCACAGTACAATCCTGTGGATCACTTTAAGATGTCCCTGCCCCGCATGTTAAAGGCAGTATTTTAAACTTAAGGATTATTATTGTTATTATTATCACTTCAGAGTAAAGTAGGATTGCTGTGGGTCGGCAAGATTTATTTCTGGGTTACTGTAAAGGATTTTCATTTACAGAGTGTAGTTTCCTTATTAAAGGATATTGAGCACCTTGCTAGAATCTGTTTTTAATCTTAGTTATATAACGCCCTCCATGCAGGGCGGCGTCTCGCAGTGCTTCGCTTGGCAGAGCCTGAGGCCGAGCCAGGGGAACGGGGAAGGTGACCATTAGAGCAGTCAAAGAGAAAGATCTTCAGGCGTGACCTGAATATGGGAAAGGAGGGGGTGAGTTGAAGTGGTTAAGGGAGGGAGTTCCAATGTTTCAGGACATAGTGGCTGAAAGCACGGCTGCCGATGGTGGCGCAGATGATTTGGGGACAAGGATGACGCTGGACCCAGTAGAGCGGAGACAGTGGGTGCTGCTGTGAGAAGAGGTTAGAGAGGTAGGGGGGTTCCAAGGAGTAGAGGGATTTAAACACAAGCGCAAGGATCTTGAACTCGATCAGCTCTAACAGGGAGCAAGTGGAGTTTGATAGGGACTGGGGTAATCGGGGTACGTAGTTTGGTGCAGGTGAGAATTTGGGTGGTGGAATTTTGAATGAGCTAAATTTTGTGAATGGTGTAGTTGGGGAGATCAGCACGGAGGGTGCTGAATTCGTCCAGCCGAGATGTGACAAAGGCATGGACCAGGCTTTCAGCAGCTTTTGGGGTGAGGTATTGACAGAGACTGGCAATGTGGCGGAGATGGAAGAAAGCGGTGCTGGTGAGGGTCAGGATGTGTGAGAGGAAGGATAACTGGGGATCAAAACAAAAACCGAAGTTGCTGGGAAAACTCAGCAGGTCAGGCAGTATCCATGGAGAAAGGAAAGTGAATCAACCTTTCGGGTCCACGAACCTTTGTCAGAACTCGGGCATGTTGGGAGGGAGAGGTTTTAAGGACTAGTTACAGAGGGGGAGGCAGGACAAGAAAGACACAGGAGACAAAGAAGACAGAAAAAGAAGACAAAGGAAAAAATAAAATAACTGGGGATCAAACCTGATGACTAAGTTGCGCATGGTTTCGGAGAGTTTTAATGTGGTCCTGCAGACTCATGGTACACATGCAGGAGTATGGTATACTAGCAGTTTCTTGCACACACATCCTCCAGCTTCCTGTGCTAAAGCATAGCCAAGCTCTGGGATGTCAGGTTCTTGCCAATGCATTTTCTGCATGCAGCTGATATGTGCTATATTCTAATGTCACTTCCTGAGTTCTGTACTTGCGTCAACAGCATTTCTTGCACATAACATACATGTGCCGTGGACAGGAAAAAATGATCTCAGTGGCAACTTGACAACCTAGAATTTTTCCCCTTTTTTTAGGCTTTCTTTTCAAGCGGTATCTGAGGTGTTAGACTCTGACAACCATGTTACAATAAGATTGCCGTGTATTATGTTGGGAATGAAATGGAAGTGAAGTGCAAAAGAGACAATGAAGTCATATATTGAACTTATTGACTCCAAAGTTGCTGGAGTTTAAAGTTAGATAAGTATTCTAGAGATACCTTCATTTATCTTGTGTAAGGGAGTGGGGCAATTGTTTACATAACTTTTCTTTGGGAAATAAACTGAAAATGATAGAGGTGGACCTTGTATATTCAGAAAAAGAGATGGACTGAACATACTTTTCTTCTTTGCATTCTGACATTGTGATTTGCATTCTAATAAACAGTTAATGTTTTTAAACTGAGAGTTTTTAAAGAAAACATAAGTACTTATTGTCATTATATGGACTTTGTACATAACCATCAAATCTTGGGGCTACTTTATTTTAAAGTTTCTTCACTTACTTTACATAAAAATTGCTATCTTATATTTTCAGGCAGTCTAACATGCTTTAGAAGCTGAAGGGCTGAGATCTTGACTGACTGATATTGTCTGTTTGCAGAGAGGAGACTTATGAGTCAGCAAAATGGTTTGGTATCTCAGTAGAACAGTATGTTGGATATATTTGTATTGCATTATTGCAGGTGGGTTCTCTATTTCCAGGACAACTTCCTTCCCTTTGACCTATTAGCATAATGATAGTTCTTTCATTTGATTCATTTTTTAGGTGAAGGATGTCAGCCTGACTCGGTTTATAGACACTGATGCCTCTGAGTGAAAAGATTGTGGGTTCCAGCACTGTTTCAGCACTTTAAGCTTCCAGTCTAGGCTGTTACTATGAGAATAAAGGAGAAGCGCTGCAATCTGCCTGTTCAGGTAGATCTTGTGATTAAATTTCCACATGTATGCGGACGACACCCAGTTGTACCTTTCTGCCTCATCCCTCAACCCCCAGACCATCGATGTTCTGACAGCATGTCTGTCCGACATCGAGTCCTGGACGAGGGACAATTTTTTGCAATTGAACGTGAGTAAGACTGAGGCCCTCCTGATTGGCTCAAGCCAGCGCCTCCGCACATCGGGCGCTGCCAGCCTCAACATCCAAGGCTGCACTCTCCACCTCACAAAGCCAATCAGGAACCTCGGCATCATGTTCGATCAAAAACTTTCCTTCCTCCCCCACATCCGCGCCTTGACCGGCACCGCTTATTTCCACCTGCGCAATATTGCCAGGCTCCGCAACTATCTTACCCCCCGCGCTGCCGAAACACTCGTGCATGCATACATCACCTCACGACTGGACTATGGAAACTCTCTCCTCGTCGGCCTCCCCAATTCCTCCATTCACAGGCTGCAGGTCATTCAAAACTCTGCAGCCCGTGTACTATCCCGCACCCGCCTTCGCGACCACATAACCCCCACCCTCGCCCGTCTCCACTGGCTCCCCATCCTCCAGAGGATCGAGTTCAAGATCCTCGTCCTCACCTACAAGGCCTTACACGGCCTTGCCCCTCCCTATTTAATCGATTTACTTTCCCCCTACAAGCCCACCCGGACCCTCCGTTCAACAGGACTTGGCTTGCTCCAAGCCCCCCGCCCGAACCGCCCCACCATCGGAGGCCGGGCCTTCAGTTTCTCCGCTCCCACCCTATGGAATGCCATCCCTCAATCCCTCCGTTTCGTTTCTTCCCTTTCCTCTTTCAAGGCCAGTTTGAAGACTTTCCTCTTCGATCGTGCCTTTTGTTCCACCCCGATCTCTTTTAACTCCCCTTCGTGTTTCACCCCTTCCCAAACACTCCCCTCTCAGCTCGGGTCACACGCCTCCTGTGCAGCGCCTTGGGACGTCCTCCCGACGTGAAAGGCGCTCTATAAATGTAATATGTTGTTGTTGTTTGAAAAGAAATGGGATATCCTGACCAACAATTCTCCAGATAAAATTGGAGGTCATTCTGCTGGCTATTTAGATGTTTGTATTTAATATAAAGCCTTAACCCACCGTAGAAACATCTTAAAGTGCTTCACTGAGTATTCCTTAAAGTGAATTCACTATATTTTGTGGGTGAAATGCACCAGCAATGTATGTACAGCAGTGTACCACGTATAGTCTTGCTCCTATGTTTGCTTACAAATATGCAGTGGCTAGATTAGACAACAAATACTTGGGACATATTTCAAAACTATAGGAACCATATGAAATGCAAGGATAATTATTATTATACTTGATAATAGACTACGTTTTTCATTGTGCTCTATTGCTATCATATGGCAATCATGGTTAAGGTGCATCTTGTGCTGGGGCAATTGTTAGTTGAATTACCTGCTTAGGAAAATTCTCCCCTGTGAGTTGGAAATGTCTTCCATTTTCAGTGTATGAACATCAAATGCACTTGAAATCTAATCAATCTCCAAGAGGTGTCGATTTAATGAGGTGAGAAGGTGGATGTTTAATGGCTGTAGAGTGCTCCATATTAAGTGAGATTGCAAGGTAGACTGTAGAAGAAAGTATCTTCATCCGCAGGACTTATAAGCCATTGATGATGTATTTAGCAAACGTTGGAGCCCACCTTTCAGCAGAAAATGTAAATATAGTAAGGGGTTAATTTATTGTAGCACCAGCTTATTTGAGGCTTGCCCAAATCACACTATAACTGCAAGGATTTGCCTTCCTTCATACTCGATGCCTCTACAGCCCAGCCTTGGGATCAAGGACTCAATGCATAGAAACTGCAACCCACTATTCTTGAATTTGTCACTAAAGCCAATGTGCTGGTGAGCTGCTTGTACAAAAAAGAAATAAGTTGAGTTGTCTGCTGCTTTATTGCTGTCATTTTTAACTTGGATGAGACAAAGCATTAATTTTCTTTGCTAAACTGACTGCAATCGAGTTCACCAATTCACCCCACCTCACCACCACACACACCACCTGCCATGGAGAAGGCAATGTATTTTCCTGAATATTGCCATTTTGATTATCTGATTTCTCTGGTCTGTGTTCATTTTCCTCTACCATCCCCTGTTTCTGTATAATCCTTTGGTTATAACATAGGTTTTATGTGAGCAATATATATGAGATATACATTTGATATATGGGATGGCCGGCAGTGCGGTATTTTTGAAAATCTGGAGCTATATCTCAAGCACATTAGTTGTTAGGAGTGAGTATGAGCGGGGCCATTTTGTCTCTTTAGTATCTTTCACAGATATCTTACTGGCATTCAATTCTCCCTCTTATTTGCACTGCAGCCATATTGAATATTGTTCTCAGCTTGCTATTTTTGATTCTCTTATTGCCCAGGGTCTAGGCATACTCCCCTACCCCCATTATAAATATGAAGGTGATGAGTGGGACTGTAGTTATTCATATTCAGTCTCTCGGTTGCTTGACATAAACGCCATCTTATCTGGTTTGACATAGCCAGTTTCATTAATCTTATGCTGAAGCTCTGTGCTTGTGATATTTTTTTTATCTGGCTGTTATCAAATACAAAAACATATTATTTTTTGAAAATAAACTCTTTAAGTGTCTATTCCAATATTTTCTTTAAGAAGTAGGCATCATTCTCCACATCCAGAACACATGTACACTCAAAATGGGGACATCAACTTTTAAATGAGATACTTAGGGTAAATGAGAGCCTCTCCTGAATCCATTCTGGAGCTTCTTTACTACACATGCTGTTAAAATGGGGAGTTAATTTTAGATCAGAAATGCGCTCTGAGATGCCGTCCGGCGTGGAGGCTGCTATATAAATCAAAGTTGTTGTTGTTGTTAAAGTGTGATTTTTCTCCTCAAGCACTTTATTGCTTTAATGAATGACTTTTTTCAAAGACATCATCACCACCATAATCCTTTTTAGCACTTCTATGTCGAAAGCTAAATGTAACGGTGAAACATCTGCTCCAGTCGTTTGGGAAAGCCTTTTATCTAGGGTGCTTCAGATTATTTTTCCATATTACAGTAGGTTCTTTCTGCAATGCTCTCTTTAGGAGCCACATAGAAAGTTGTACTGAGGCTTGTGTTACAGAGGATGCTTTGTATGCTTTCTCTATGAATGAGTTCTTTTTTTTAAAAAAAGAAAAATACCACAGTGTTGTGTTGTGGCTAGTTCTTTGTTAAATTAAGATCTGGAATTTGTATGAGGAGATTTGCAACTCCAAATCATTTATAACTCATTAATTTTTTCCCTCTTTCTCATATATCGGATGGAGCATAGTGATGTTACCAACATGTTATTGGGCAGCATTTATTTATTAGGGAATTACAGTACTTTAGTTTTGTTACTTTAACATGGTAATGCAGCAGATTTTGGGTACAGTTAAATTTCACTCTTATTTGTTCCTTCCAACTCCCTGTATTTTCTCCTCTTTCCCATTATGCTGCTGTCATCTGACTGTGGCTTGGTTAGAGTATAGATTTCTAGGTTGTCATTGTAAATATGGTGATAGGTGCTTTATCTTGGCAGTCCACACACAAGTGGAGGTTTCTTTTCTGGGAAGAATCACCATGCTTTATTTTGCCAGGAATTCATTGCCCAATGTGTTGTATGAAGGCAGGTGACAAACTTTGGGCTGGAGCCCTACCATGATATCACCTGGTAGAGGTGGTTTCAAGACCAGTATAATTAAATCCTCTGGACGTCCTCCTGACATGAAAGGCGCTCTATAAATGTAATTTTGTTGTTGTTGTTGCTGTATAATCACAGTGTGCTCACACTCTCCTCACTCCGTCCGTACCCACCATGGCCTCAGGTCCAGCACTATAAACTGTTCCTTGGTAAATGTAGGATAACTGGAGCAATAAACAATTATGTTGCCATCTTTAATGGATGGAAATGTGACTGTTTCATAATTCAGGTTTATGCAAATGTTGAATAAAGGCTGCATAGTTCTCTCAGTGTATCCAACTTTTAATAGTTTCATGCAAATTTTGAGCGTAATTTATTTAAATTAACTTGCACTTCCAACAACGCATGTTCACATATATAGGTTATATATGATAGGATAATAAATGCCAGAAAATTTGTTGAAAAAGAGGAACTAAAAATAACTTTTAAAGTCCCCATTGGAAATTATTGTACAGTATTCAAGAGCAAAAAAAAAACCCCATTTACTAATGTGCTAATAATTTGTTGTTAGGAGTCCCTTAATACCATGGTTAGAGCACTCGCCTTGTAAGTGAGTTGACCTGGGTATGACTCCCAGGTGGGGCATAACCTTAGCAAGTATCCTTATTCCACACACCTCTGCATACTTCGCAGTAACTAGGAATCCAGTTGTCACTCAATTGGCGGGTAACTTTACGGGGGTAATAATCCCTCCAAAACAATCACTCAATCCTTAAATGTTTGTGGGATACCGCTGTATACATTTGGCTGCCACGTCTCACTCACAAAAATGCACAGTCAATCCACTTTACAATATACAGTAAAAGCCCATTTATCTGGCACCCTCGGGTGAGCCAATGCCGGTTAAAGTGCGTGCCGGATATTCGGCCGAAAATTGAAAAAACCCCACACATTTAATGCATTTTCCTGAATAAATTCCGGTTAATTGAATGTGGATTTTTTTGTGATGCCGGTTATACGGAAGTTATGGTTGATCGGGTGCCGGGTAAACAGGCTTTTACTATATTCTGTGAAGCACTTGGCTCCCATCAGCATCAATCTACACAGCTGCATTCTCCACCTCCCAGAACCAGTGCGGAACCTCTGTATTTTTATCAACTCTCAACTGTACAGGTGGACCCCGCTTAACAAACGCCCGGTTAACGAAACTTCACTATAACACGGGTTTCTATTTGTACCACTTCTCCGCTTAACAAAGGCTGCTTTTGCTATAACGAATGTTTACACACACTTCAAATCTCGCGGGCTTCTCGTGCGCAGCTTCTCTCTGGTTGACCAAGCACCACACACTCAGTCTTCAGCGTGCCTCAGTTAAGCAGTGCAGTCCCTTCCATATGGGAGGAGCTTAAGCGGCAGGATGCTTAATGGCTTCAATAATAGTAAGTCAAGATATGGTGGGGGATAGAGAGGAGGGGGGGATAGAGAGATGGGGGTTGATAGAGAGGGAGTGAAGGGGACAGAGGGGAAGGGGGATGGAGGGGAGGGGGGATAGAGAGGAGGGCTGGATAGACAGGGAGGGAATAGAGAGGGAGGGGGGCATAGAGAGATAGAGATGGAATGGGGGATAGAGAGGGGAGGTAGAGAGAAAGAGAGGAGGGAGGTGGGGGGGAGTAGAGCGAAAGAGAGGAGGTTGCGATATTTCAGTGCGGTGACTGTGCAGACCTGGCCTGGAGCAGGTAGGATTGGTGTTTTTATTCCTGCAATTTTTGTTACATTCCGGATTCTGGAAGTCCGGACTTTTGGCTGCTCAACCTGTACACTGAAAATGTTAGCGTTAGGAACCGCTAGGAACTAAACTGATGTTAGCGGGGAGGGTCGGGGCGGCGTTTTGGCTGCCGCCCAATACAGTAATATAGTTAAACTCTCGCTTAACAAAATTTTCGCTTAATGAAGGGTTTTAAAGTCCCTGACCCCTTTGTCAAGCGGGATCTAACTGTTTTAAACTCCACACAGTTGCTTTGACCCATGCAACCTTTCTATTTCCAGATGTCATTTACATTAATATTAGAAAAAACAGACGAGTAAAAGTGAATTCTGCATGTATATTGTCAGGAAATTCCAAAACCTAGTGAAATATCTGGCCCAAAATTGATACAATATCCTGTTGCGTTTCTCAGATAGCTTCCAGCATGAATGAAATAACCAGATTTATATTATGCTCTTCAATTACCAAACCTGCCATTTTCAAGTTGATGTACTGTACAGAGCTGCCAAACAGTATGTTTTTGCCGTATTTAGTGCGATAAATTGCAGTAAATACGGCAGTACGATTTTTCTTGGTAAAATACGTTTTTTGGAAAATCCGAATTTTGGAAATTCCATGCTGTCTGTCTGTCTCTCTCTCTCTGTGTTCCTTTCTCTCTGTGTGTGTCTCTCTCTCACTCTCTCTTTCCGTGTCTCTTTCCCTCTCTCTGTCTGTCTGGGTCGCGCTCTGTCTCTTTCTTTCTCTCTGTCCCTCTCTGCATCTCTCTCTCTCTCTCTCTGTGTCTCTCTCTCTGTTTGAGTCTCTGGCTGTCAGAATCTCACTCAATCTCTCTCTCTCTCTGTGTCTCTGTCTCTTTCTCTTTAACTCTCTCTCCCTGCCTTCAATAGCAGTGCTACCCAGTACCTACTTTCTGCCGTCGCTGGTACACTGTAAATGTTAGCGCTGGGCGCTAGGCTAGGCGCAAGACATTACTGGGAACAATTTTTTTCATATACGGAAACACAGTAGGAACCTCCCTCTTAATGCAATTTTTGCCCCACAGGGGGTTTTGAAGTCCCATGTTACTTGGCATCTTTTCGCGCTGTAATTTTTTCATTAACTACTGGTAGGTTCTGGGGAAAATACTTTTTTTTACTACAAAATACTGTTTTTAGCTTTCAGGAGTACTTTTTTTTTGTTAAAAAAAATTGGCAGCTTTGACTGTATTTCCTAATCCACGTTTAAGCCTTGTTTTAGGTTTCTTTCTGTGGGTAATCCATGTGATCAACTGTGAATTGGTTTGATCGCTTTAATTTCCAGGAAATAATTAACTATTGTTATGCCTTTTCTATGTAATGTTAATGTAAAAAATAGCTAGTGATGTTTAGAATGGGTAAGCTAATGAGATGTCTTATCAATCAGCTGAAATTAATTCCTTTCAGACTTGTATATATGATGGTCACTGTACTATAGCACATAATCTTAAAATTAGTGCTAGGCCATTTAGGAGTGAAATTAGGAAGCAGTTTTTCACCCAAGTGGTATTGGAAATCTGGAACACTCTTTCCCAAAAGGCTGTGGATACTGGAAACATTCATATCTTCGAGATGGAGAAAGATAGATAATGGTTGGGTGATGGTATTAAGGGATATGGGGCAAGGGCGGTTCATTGGGCTTGGGGTACAGATCGGTCGTGACCTTCTAGATGGTGGTACAGGCTTGAGGGGCTGAATATAAATAAATAATAAATAAATAATCCTTCAGTTGATATAGTGCTTTCCATGTCTTATCGATGTCTCAAACCACTTCGCAGAATACAACAACGTCCCAAGGTTGGGACTAGAGCGGGGGTGGGGGAGGGAGGGTGTGTGGTTGGGGGAAGGAAAGTAGGACAATTGACTGTATATTTGTGGGCGAAAAGCGGCAGATAATTGCGCACAGCAGTGTCCCACTCCCAGCAGTGGAAATGGGGCCAGGGGAGAAAGGGGAAAAAGAGGATAAGGGGGAGAGGGAGGCATAGGTGGGGCACAATCAGATAGGAAAAGGGGGGAGAAAGGGGGGGCAAGGGAGAGAGGGAGGGAAAGTGAATGGGGGGCAAAATGAGGGAGAAAGGGGGCAAGAGGGAAGAGGGAGAGAAGGGGAAAATGGGGGAGAGAAAGTGGGGAAAGGGACTAAGGGAAGAAGAAGATGGGGTGGGAAAGGCCAGTGGCCATGGGGGTGGGGGATCAAACAACAACAATAAACAACAAAATCAACAACAATAAACAACAAAAGCAATAATATTAACAACAAAAACAATAACAATCAACAATAAAAAATAGTCCAGTAACCGCTCCTTGTCCTTGCCGCCCGCCTGGACCATCTTCAAAATAGTGGGAAAACAGAGCCCAGTGTGACAACAGGCCCGAAAACTGACCAGCTGAATGGCTAATCCTGTTTCTATGTTTCACACTGACTGATGATGTTGGAGCAAAAGTGGAACTCATCTGTCCATTGAACAATAAAGATCCCATAGCAATATTCAGAAAGAGAAGAGAGTTTCTCCCAGTGTCCTGACAATAGTCTACGAACCAAAATTGGTTGCTCACTTCATCCCTATTGTATCCCTGATGTTGGATTGTCTAGTATCACTTAATTTTGGCGTGAGATTTCGAGCTGTGCAGCAATATGGTGGGAGCAAAGTGTAGTCTTGCATTGAATACCTTGAATGGAAGGTGAGTATGCTCTCCAGGGATGTGTGGGTGTAAGAAGTTTAAGCGTGTAATTCAATTTAAGTGTAGGTAATTCAAATGTAATTCATTTGATGGATTGTTTTGGTGCTTTGTAAAGTGATGTGATCTAACATTGATGCTTAAATTCCAAATTCTTTAATGTGGAGCTGCAGTTTTAATGATTTAAGCGCTCTAAGATGCTGCCCCACGTGAAGAGCGGCATATCGTTGTATTCATAATGATGTATTCATAATGGTTACAGCACCTTTCAAGTCAGGAAGGTGCACCAGGCATTGCACAGGATATGCTGTAAAGTGTAGCAATTATGTATCTTATAGTCTTGTGATACATTATTGTTTCAGTTTTCCTTCATTTCATATGCAATTGGAAATTAAGTCAGCATTTTGTGTAGGGAAAACTCCTCACAAATGGTATAACTGATGCCAAGTTTTATGTTTTGACTCTGTTCCCAAACCTAGTGAAAGAAGAATTACAAAATACAAAATACTTTCAGTTCTGATGAAACAACAAAATTACATTTATAGAATGCCTTTCACATTGGGAGGACGTCCCAAGGCGCTGCATAGATTTCATAGATCTGAAATGTCAACTAATTTTCCTCTCTCCATGAATGATGCCTGACCCAATGCATGTTCCCAGCAACTTCCATGTTTATAATTCCTTTCATTACTGTTTTGAATATATGATTTTTTATAAACAAAATGGTAACAGCACTGTACCTATCCAATTCTGTCTCTCCAATAGGATTTGGGCTCACCGGGGTTCAGAACATACCTTTTTGACCGTATGTTTTATGAGCTAAATAAGTGTGTGTGTGTATGTATATATACACATATAGATATATATATATATCTATATATGTATATACAAATATATATATATATACACACACACAATATATAGTATATCATGTAATCCTGAAGCTCATTCGTTAGAGCAAGTGAGAAACCTGTGTTCGATTCTAGACAGGGCAAAACTTTGGGCAAGTTTTCTTAAGTCCATACGTCTGATAATCACTCCAGAAGAAAGAAACAATAATAATTTGGTCACTTAATCCATGACTGTTTGCGGAATACTGCTGTGCACAATTGGCTGCCACGTTTCGCCCATAAATGTACCATTAATTAACTTTACAGTATATTCTGTGAACACTTTGAGATGTCTAGAAGACGTGAAGAGCACTATATCAAATGCAAGGATTATTATTTTATATTGTAACATATGTATAATATCAAATCTCATCGATGGCCCTAAAAGGTAGGATGACTTTCAACAATACCAGCTGGCTCCTTGGCTTTTGCAATGTGGTTGTAAACGTGGGTGGAGAAGTACAATGTAAATAAAGTTAGAGAATTAATGGCCCAGGGTGTTTGTAATGACCCATGTTGGTGATCCTGATTGGCATAAAACTCATTAGGCAAAATAATTGAGTTTTTTTAGAATTGCACTGCACTTTGCACTTCCAAAAGTATCACAGCCACGCGTGATGATTCTGTCTGGAAGATCTTTTTTCCTTTATATATTTATAGATTGGGAGAGAAAACTGCATTGTAATGACAATGATTAATTTGATCAAGTTACTGCTAAGTTCCAACTGAGAAAAAGTAGTTACAATATTTTTTCTTTATTTTACTTCCTTGTTCCTGTATTTGATTAAAAAAAAGATTTTTTATTTTTATCTACCTTTGGCAAACATTCGCTTCCTTATTTACATATTTTTGTTAGCCAGAGATATGGATATTTTGATGTCAGGACTGCCTCCAGTTGGAGGTTTGCTATTTGAAAGATGGGATCTTTTAATTGGTTTTATTGAAACTCCGCATTCCAGGCACCAGGTTTGACTATCCTTGGAGGTTTTTGTTTTAGAATTAGCAGCCGGAGATTGCAGTTAAAGTTTGCTGCTTCAGTAGAATAAGGCGTCCAGATCTCCTGGGAACTCTGAAACCAACTGCATGTACCATATCATTCACTGTTGCTTGACTTGCACAGCATGTTGATATGAAAGATTTCCAAATCTGAAGATAACTGGCAAGGGTTTAGTTTTGTCCACAGGGATTGATATGAAGACACTGCATATTATCTCACATGTGCTCATCTTAAGAATTTTAAGTTTTCTTCTTGCTTTTAACAGAATTTTGTGGTTTGCACAAACAAAGAGGTCGATCTTAATTTGGAGTTCAGTGTTAAATAGTATGGATACTTCTCAGTGATAAATAAATAAGGTGGAGGCTGTGGGGGGATAAGGAACATATTAGTAGAGGTGGGGAGAGAGAAAGTGGCTAAAAGTGTTGTTGATAAGATTTAAGGTTGGATTTAATGGAAGAGAGGAAGGCAGAGGATCTCAGGATGAAGTTCCAGAAAGAGGAGGGTGAATGAGACCAAACCACACACATTATACGTATTATATACTACTGTACATACGTATTCTGAAAGGAATATAGAGATCATAGAACATAACTGCAGAATTTGCAAATTAACTTGTTTGGAATACAGAAGTCTCCTACTGATGAGAATACTAATACTGTACTTGATTTTCCCCCAAAGGATCTGAGTTTGAAATAGATTTCCCTTCCAGATCAGGGAAGGAACCAAGGTTTGCATAGGGAATATGTTCAGGAGTGCACCAGCAAATGTGCACCAGCTGATCAGTGTCCATGCAATTTTTACACACCAGAAGTACTCGATCTTGCTGACATTCAACTGTCGAAAGCTGTCCCTCCTCCAGGAATTGATGTCTGACAAGGCAGTCTTTCAGGACGCCAGTTGTCCTGGAATCGAGGGTAGAGGCAGAGAGATAGAACATCTTGACTGGTTGACTTCACGGCCTTTGATCAATATTTTGCCACTCAAAGCTTTGTGAATTGGATGTAATGTTGCTAAACCCACTTTATATTTGCTGCACAAATATGGCAATTAAATCTTATCTGTTATCCTTAATGAAAATCAATTTATTTCCACCATCTCGTACTTCTTTCTTGCATCAATGCTTGCAGTTGTTGGCATAAAGAACTTCAGTCTTCTGTTAGAACTAAGATATTTGTTAAATGAGGCTACTGTTTGTTTCTTTGGATACAAAACATAGTAAAATTCCATCACTAAGTAAAACCATCTCATGCTGGTCGGGACGGTTAGAAGGCATTACGGCATTCGTGCTGTGACCATTTCACTTCAGGAGCCAACATGTGGTTGTTCACTGCTTGCTTTGTTTGTTTACAAGGTAGTTACCTGGAAAAACAAGCGAGTGCTTTTAATGACTATTAATCTCCTGATGACTGAAGTGATTTGGCAGTGCAGGTCTGCCAAATTCTACAGTACATTGGCATGATCTTAATGTGGGTGAAGGTTAAGCAAATGAGAATATTGGCTCCAGTGGTGTTAAAGTTTTGGAAGAAGTTCAGCCTTTGTGTACACAGTTACTTAAACATCCTATTTGGGAAGACCTGTAGCTCAATGCTTAGAGCACTTGCCTCGCAAGCAGATTAGCTTGCCACATTTGCCTACGTAACAACAATACACTGTATATTTATGTAGCACTTTTTGTATTGGGAGGATATCTCAAAGCATCTTACACAGAAGCCCGAGCATGGGAAAGGGGAAGGGAATGAAGGAGGCAAAAAGTGCATTCAGAGTTAGTTCTTAAGGTTGAATATAGACTTTAAATCTATATTTTTAATCATTAAATCTAAAAGGATAGACTTTAGATCTTTAAATCTGTATTATAAACAGTTTTGTTATTTATTTCCAGGTCATTTAAAAAAAAATTAGTTTTCGTCTGTGATTCAAGCGGTTATAAAGTGACTGCCTTGCCATTGCTATGGAAAATGAATGTGGAGCCTTTCTTCCAGCTATTTTGGTTTCTATTTCCCTCTCAATCTAAATTTACCTCAAAGTTCAAATCATTTGGTTATTTCATTGCTGTCCATTCAGATGTTGCTGGTATTTTGACAATATAACAACATTCACTTCACATTAAATACATTTTATAAAGCTCTGATACAAAAAAGCCACTGTAGTATATAAAAGCAAATTATTGCTATAAATAAATAATAATAACCCTTGCATTTTGATACAGCGCTTTTCACATCTTCTAGACGTATCAAAGTGCTTCACAGAATATTCTGTAAAGTGAATTAACTGTATACTTGTGGGCGATGTTAGGGTAATGTTGCTGAATACATTCATCTGCTCAAATAGCCTGAGTTAATTTGGTTATTTCGTTTTTTATGGCTTTTCCTCCCCCTCTCACCCGGGGTACCCCAAGGATCCATCCTTGGCCCCCTTCTCTTTCTGATCCATATGCTCCTTCTTGGGGATGTGATCCGCAGACATGGGGTACACTTCAACATGCGGAACTCTATTTTTCCACCTCACTTTGCGACCCCCAGTCCCCCAATGTTCTGTCAGCATATCTGTCAGACATCAGGGGCTGGATGAGCGCAAATTTCCTTCAGCTAAATGTTGCCAAGAAGCCATACTGTTTGGCGCTCGTCAATGTCTTCGATCACATGGTTCCCACCTCCTCCACTTACCCAACCTGCCCCTAAAACTCTCTGAACTGATACGGAACTTAGGGGTCAGGTTCGACCCCCAATTATCCTTCCTCCCCCACATCCGGTCGCTCACCAACACCGCCTTCTTCCATCTCCGATGCATCGCCTGTCTCCGCCAGTATCTCACCCTAAAAGCTGCCGAAACCCTGGTCCATGCCTTTGTCACCTCTTGGCTGGACTATTCAAACGCTCTCCTCGCCGGTCTCCCCATTCATAAAATCCATGCTTGCCTACCCTCAAAACCTTGACTGAGACCAGAAAACTCATTACACTCTGGGATTTGAGCCAGTGAGCTACTGACCTATAACAACAACAACAACCACAAAATTACACTTCTATATAAACTGGATCATTGCGGGTATCTCTTTTCCTAACGTGTTAATCAGACGTGAAAGGTGCTATACAAGTGTAATTTTGTTGTTGTTGTAATCAGGCCACTTTAAAAAGAATGGGAGAAACGCAACAACAACGTTGATTTGTGTAGCGCCCTCCAAGCTGGATGGCGTCTCAGAGCGCTTCACAGTAGCAGATCCCGGGACCGAGCCAGGGGCAGGGGTAAAAAGGTGACTAAAGGTGCGGTTGAAGAGAAAGGTCTTTAGCTGGGACCTGAAACTGGGAATCGAGGGGGCAGGCGAAGAGAGTGAGGAAGGGAGTTCCAGAGCCTCGGGGAATAGTGGCTGAAGGCACGGCCGCCGAGGGTGGAGCGGAGGATTTGGGGGACATGGAGGAGGCCAGACCCGTTGGAGCGAAGGCAACGGGTGCTGGTTTGGGGAGAGAGGAAATCAGAGAGGTAGGGGGATGCAGAGGAGAAGAGGGACTTGAAAACAAGGCTATGGATCTTGAAGTCAATCCTCTCAGGGACAAGGAGCCAGTGAAGTCTGGCACGGACTGGGGTAATGAGGAAGCGAAGCTTTGTGCGGGTGAGTATGCGGGCGGCAGAGTTTTGAATTAGCTGGATTTTGTGGATTGTGGTGGCGGGGAGACCGGCGAGGAGGGCATTGCGATAGTCCAGCCGAGAGGTGACAAAGGCATGGACCAAGGTTTCAACGGCTTTTGGGCTCTTATAGGGCTCTAATCAGGCTCTGATCTAACCTAATCGGGCTCTAATCGTATCATTAGCTGGTTTATGAAAGTTAAATTTACCACATGGTGTAATATGGATACTGTGTAATCTTTCTGTTTCTGATGTCCCATGCAGTGGCTTATGAAGTGATTGTTCACGGAACCTTTTTTTGCCTTTTATGCAGTTTTTTTTAAAAGAAAACTGGTTTTGTTCTCAGATTCTCTTCCTTTTCCTCTCTTTTCTTTTGTGGCTGGATTTTCTTGCTTTCATTCATAAATATTTTTGGGGGTACTCTCATTTTACTGTATGTTCAATTGAGTTCTGCTTTCTCTGATGGTATAATGAAACAGTCATGCTGACCTGACCACAGGTCCAGTCACTAAGTTAACTGAAACTGCAATCCTGACTGAGGGAATAGGGAGTGGGGGGTAATAATGCCAGGGTTCTAACAATGCCCCTGTTAAGGTGTGACCTGGTTGATCATGAATTGAGGGCATGCTCAGGCTCCGCTGTGAGAACACTCGTCACCATAGACACTTACTGTACAGATTTACATATGAAGATTGGCCATTGGATGAGATATCAAAAGGTGGAGGTTGGCTGAAATGTGCTTCTGCATGAATCGGCACCTTTTATTTACCCACTTGCCCCTTCCTGAAGGCACACAACTCTAGTTTCCTTTCTGCTAGGGCACGGCTGCAAGAATATCTCCGTCTGGTAGCTTGTCCAAGTGGCCATTATTTATCTGTGAACTGACAGTGAGTATTGGCTGGTTTTTCAACCATAGCTGAATCCCAAACCTGGGCTTGAGGACAAGTGCTGTGCTGTTCTGGCTGACATCAACCATCTAAGCGCAGACTGAGAATTCAAAACTGCAAATTTCTAGTCTTTTTGGCCTGGTAGCTCCTTTAGATGGGGCTTTTAACCACTCGGCTATTAGAGGAAGGGAGACTTTTAATAAATAACAATACTTGTATTTGACAATGCACCTCTCACAAAGGGTGGCCATCTCAAAGCCCTTCACAGGATTTACTGTAAAGTGTCTATAGCGTCTGTAGACTTTGTAGGTGGAGACTCCAGATATTTTCCACACCACAAGATCACCAAAATAACCATGAATTGAATGACCAATTTTATTTGGGGGATTGTTGACCATGATACAAGGAAAAGTCTTCCCTTTTTCGAATCGTGCTAAGAGTTCTTTAACATCCACCTGCTCAGGGTCCCTCAGTTTACCTCAGAACAGGCAGAGACCAGAGCAGCATCCCAAGATGCTATTCCATATGAAAGCAAGTTGTTTTGCTTTTCCACTGAAGTGCTCCCCCTAGTGCTGTCTTGGAACATCAAACTATAATAATAGAATAATAATCCTTGCATTTGATATAGCGCTTTTCACATCTTATCGATGTCCCAAAGCGCTTCAAAGAATATACTGTAAAGTGAATTGAGTGTATATTTGTGGGCAAATCATGGCAGCTAATTGCGCACAGCAGTGTCCCGCAAACAGTCGTGGATTGAAATAACCAATTTTATTATTGTGGTTTTTTTTGGATGGATTATTATTAGGCGTGTGGAGTAAGAAACTAGATCATGAGCTCAAGCCCTGCGACCTTCTAACCCAAAGTCAACAGAGGAATGGGACAAGGTGCAGTGGAACGTTTACAGGCACAGATTGTGCTTGACATGAATAAGTTCATACTAACTGCAGATTTCTAGTTTTTTACTGCACTGTGATTTCTGTAAATGATAAGGTTGGCAAACCTTGAATATTTGGAGGAAGGGACTGATAATGAAATGAAAAAAAACTTTGGTAGACTTTTTATAGTTTTTATATTATTTCAGTGACGTATTTGAGAAATACAGTAGAAGCCCGTTTATCCATGACTCGATGCACCGGCACTTCCGTACAACTGGCACGCCAGAAAAAAAGTCTCCATTTGATAAACCGGAACTTATCTGGAACAATAGCAGTGGAGCATTTGTAAATGCATAAATAATAACATAATAACAGAATATTGCATTGGCAGTCACCATCAAAACCACACTCCTGCGCCCCCCCACCCCCGCTGGTAGATGCTGCGCTTGAAGCCACGATGCTGCGGTTGAGGTTTACAGTCCAGCGACTCTCCCCAAAATGGAGCACGCCAAGCAGGTGAAAAAAACAGAGCGCGTTTGACTTCAAAGTCATACTCACGGCAAGCCGATAACGCTAGCCGATAACCCACATTGTTGCGCATGTGCAGTATTTTGGTTTGCCGCTAGTAGAATCTAGGGCTTCGGCTTGCAGCTAGTAAAGTCGCGCGATTTTAAAATCGCGCTGCCGCCTCTCTCACCCGCCTGGCGCTCTCCACTTGAAAAAAGAATTGCTGGACCGCAAACCCCAACCAGTAAAGGTGTCAAGCGCAAGACAGCAGTCCCAACAACAAGCACCAATACAATACTCCGCCACTATCTGTTATTACTTAGTCTGATGTGTATGGTGTGTGTTAAAAGAACTTTAATTTGTAATGGATTTTCAGCCGCGGGCCTCCCAAATATCCGGCAAGCGCTTTAACCGGCATTGGCCAGGTCCCGCGGGTGCCGGATAAACAGACTTCTACTGTGTGTTAACTTTCTAGTGTTATTTGTGTTATCATTCAGTACTTGCAGTATTAAACCATGCAATGGTAGCATTTTGGTTGGTCTCTTTTTTTGAACTTGTTAATACAGTTGAAGAATGTCTTTTGTTGTAAAGACAAATTTAGCTTTTCTTTCTACATGCAATGATGCAGCGTTTAATAGTCCCATTACTTTTACACTGTAGTCATAGGAAATGTTTTAAAGCAGCACTTCATCATTCAAAAACAAAGTGTTTCAATTTTGGCATCCATCCATTTGAATTCAAGTTCCAAATTATTGCATTAAATTCTTAAACCTTCCACACATATGGCAAGAAATGTGACTAGAAATTCACTTCCTTCAAAATGGCACGTTGAAATGCTTCAATTATAGGAAACCATAAAAACATTATAGAGCAGGTTCGTGATTGTCTGTGACTTTAGGTAGGCAGTGTCCATCAAAAACCTAAACACTCTGTTGTGTGTGGGTGCGTCTCGGTCTGTGTGTGAGTGTGTGTGATATCCAATCTGATTAAATGTCATTTTGATTCCCTTTTACAGGCTAGTGCACCACCAGGCTAGTGGTTGTTTGAAAGTAATGGATGAATTTGCAGTAACTCTGTATAGGTCATACTTAGAAAATTTGCATTCTAACACTGGATGGGGGGCAGTGGGGGGAAGGAGGGTAACCGATGGTACGGTCGAAGAGGAGAGTCTTGAGATGGGTCTTGAAGGAGGCAAGGGAACAAGCGAGGTGGAGTGACTGTGGAATGGAGTTCCACAGGGTGGGCGCAGAGTGGCGGAAGGCTCATCTGCTAATGGTGTGTAGTGGGGGAGGTGGCAAGGCAGAGGACATAAGGCATAATTTAATTCAAGATCTCATCAAGAGGGAGGGTCCCAATGTGTTATTCCTCAGTTTGGAAACTTGGAATGCAAAAAGATGGAAGAAAATCTGCTATATTTTCAAAGGGTTAACGCTGCAGCCACTTTGCAGCCAAGCTTTGTTTGTGCAAAGAGAAGAGGTGTTGGCTTGGCCCAAATGTACTTGGCATATGTAACTGAGTAACATTGAGTATTTATCTACGATTTTCTTGCCAGGAAAATCCTGGGATATTGTACAGTACTCTGGTAGGCAATTTCAGCAGATTGTATTTCCTATATGATAACATTTTTAGATTTATTCTTAAATATTAAAATGTATGTAATCAGCAAATGCTTTGCTGGGACACAGATGTGGTTTTGTGTGATTTCATTTTTTTGTTTAGTTTTTCAGTTTTGAAAAGGAAATTGTGTTTTAATTTCTGATTGTTTTTAAAAAAAAGAGTTTTCTTAAAGAATCTGAGCGGCATTAATGCAGGCATCCTTCCATGACCATAAATCAGGGTATTGCAGTATGTAATTCTGTACTACTAACCATCCCTGAAGCAAAGTACAATTTAAAATAATAGGTTTGAAAATCAACCATAAGAGAGAATATGGGAAGTGAGATGGAGAATGGGATTAGATTAGTGATTCATGTGGAAAACAACTTGATAGGCTGATTGACTGGTTTATGTGATGCTATGAATATTTACTGTTATTTGCTTGATAATTAATTATAGAAAGGCTTTGAAACTTGCAATATATTTGTCAAAATCATTAATTGCCTCAGTGTGGATATCATCAGACAACTATTTCTCTTCCATCTGAAACTCACAGTTCCTTGATGCTCTGTTAGCTGGTTTCACAGACATCAAGGCCTGGATGAGTGCAATTTTTTGCTGTTAAATGTCAACAAGACGGAAGTCATATTGTTTGGCTCCTGTCGATGTCTTCTATCCTGCATTTCCGACCTCCTCAACCTATCTGGTCTGTCCTTAAAATTCTCTGAACTTGTGTGCAATTTAGGTTCAATCCCCAGTTATCCTTCCTCACCCACATCCGGTCCCTGACAAGACTGCTTTCCTCCATTACCTCAGCATTTGTCAAACTTCACTGGTTTCTTTTCACAGAGTGAATCAACTTTAAAATCTTCATTCTTGTGTTTTAAATTCCTCCACTCCTTAGCACACCGCCTATCTCTCCAATCTCCTTTCCCAAACAGCACTACTTGCTGTTTCCGCCCTACATGCTCCGTCAATTCTGTGTGTAAATTCCTGTAGGCCACTTTAACTTTCTCAACATTTAACTGGGTTTCATTAAAGCAGTCAGATTCATTGACAACCTGATCTGGATGGTTTTCTTTGTAAGACTTTGGAAGAGAAAATGAGTTGAAACATTACGGCACAATTTCAAAGGAAGAACAGTCCTTAGCAGTGCTCTTCACTTTTTTGCGATCCAGTTCAGTGAATATTGGTGCCTTGTAAAGTGCAGTTAGCCAATAATCTGGATTGTTCTGAATTGGGTTGTTAAGCTGGTGCAACACTTCCACGTGTGGGAGGTTTTCTAGGTGGTTCAGCTCATTCAATTTGCTGATCTGATTGTCTTCTAGATTAATCACTTGCAATAAGTCATGGTCCTCCAGGCTATGCATGCATTTTATTTTTTGACAAATGCAAGTTGCTGTTGTTATGAGTATTGCTTTACAAAAGTGGTAAGATACGTGGGGTCTACCTGGAGCTGAACTGGCTCCAAGGTGACATGCTTGGCGATTGAATGTTGGAGTCGTGCCAGTTCTCTGTGGTGGTATCTAGGCTGGTTCCTGAGCCAGGCCGGTCTGTAGTATTCCGAGGGCACTGTTGATGACAGCACAGCCAGATTGGCTCATCTGCAGCACTTGGAAGGACAGATCAGTCACTGAAAGCAGAGACCCATCCCACTCAGCTCCTTTAACCCTGCAAGCAAATGCCTAACTTGTTGGGTGGCCTTAGCTGGTCAAGCAATAGGAAAGCTTGCCAGACAGCAACATCAATGGTAAGTGTATGGTTTTAGCTGATCAGATTCCAGCAGTACCGTAATGCATACTCTGAGTTCCCCAAGCCTTGGCTCTTGCCAACCTGCACCCATATTTTTCCAGAATTAGGTAATCTTGATGTATCCCTCCAGGGAAAGAGTGTACATTCCATTCCAGCAATGTATCTCATGAAATTCTTATGAGTTGGTGGGATGCATGGAATTCTCAATTTGGTTTGAATACTCTTATGCATGCTGATGGATTTCTGCAAGTGTCAGATATCTGGTTGGCCAAGAAAAAACAGAAAATGCTTGTCCTTCTTGAACAGTTTAACAACACCAACAACAACAAAATTACATTTGTATAGCGCCTTTCATGTCAGGAGGACATCCCAAGTTTATTTTGAATCCTGCACCAGAATCCAGGTAGCAAGCCCATGTGGGCATGGATCAACCCAAATTGTCCCATATGGGGCCCATATGGGTTTGCTACCTGGAAATTTGGTTGGACTCACAAGAATGTTTGCACATTCTTGAAATACTCAAAAATACTCATGGGTTCAATTGTTGACATTTTTGAAAAACAAACAAAAGGGCTCCTTCACAGAACTTATTGGGCAATGCCTTCAGGAGAAACGATTGATGCGCTCGCGTAATTTGCAATGCCCTCCATTGGGCTGGCTGCATTCCTGTGGCACTTGATTAAGTTCCTGTTTAACTTGTTGCTCCTGTTTGTACTGTGCCTGATGCTATTCGATCATGAGAGTAGATTACTGGGGAATTTTTAATGTGCATGTAATGTAACAAAATTCCAGAGTGACGTGGAATTGCCCATTTCAAATGGCTTGACTTATACAGAATATGAAGATGGATTATTCAGTGACTGAACTGATCTTCAATCTCGCTCACCAAAGCGTACCAGCAAGTTAGAAGCATCTGGTTTCCAGAGTGGTGGAATTATTTTGCATTTGCCAATTCAGAGATGAATACTCCATTTGTATCCTGCTTTTTGTTCAATGATTTAGCTGTCACTTTCTGCCAATCTGGAGCCAGTGTCAACACTGTGTTCTGATACGTCTCTCCCTTTGGCTGACTCTAGTTTGCTGATTTTTCACTGTGATATGTCTGGTAACTGTATGCTGACAGTGCTCACAGCAGGCTTATAGAAGTAGAGGCAGTTTGCAAACTAGCTGCGCTTGCTTTGAGTGACAATCTTCAGCCAGTGAATTAGTCTGGCTCAAAAACAAAAATTGTAGGTAACACTCAGCAGGTCGGGCAGCATCTATGGTGAAAGCAAAGTGAGTCACCTTTTTGGGTCCACGACCCTTCATCAGTCTGGTTCAGTTGGTAGCACAGTAACCTGTGGGTCAAAAAAATTTGTGATTTCAAGCTCCATGTCAGGAGCTCAGACTCTAGGCTAATACCTCTTTGGGCAAGATGTTAAATCAATATTTTATCTTGCCTATTCAGATCAACGCTAAACATAATAAACTAATAATAATAATAAATATTTCAATGCTATATGGAAAATTCATTAAGATCAGGCTGTTTGTGGGACATTGCTATGTACAAATTGGCTGCTAGATTTGCTTACAAAATGCACAGTCGCTGTAATTTACACTATATCCTATCAAGAAAATTGAGACATCTTTGTGACATGATAGGGTGTATCAAATGGAAGCATTATTGTTTAAATGGCTGCCACTTTTGCCTTTTTCTTCTCTTTCATTCACCAATAATCATTTATGCAATCCGCAAGTTTTCTCACCTATGGGAAGATATGAAGATCATTGGTTGACGGAAGGAGAATGCTTCATTGTAAAGAGCAATTCCTGGTGTCTTTGCAGAAGGAAAATTCACAAAGAATTCATTCACACTGCAGGAAGTTTAACTGTGGTGAGATGACCAATCTGTGAGACAGGAAGGTTTGAAAGAAAAAAAACTTTGGAAGAGAAATATGAACACTTTTTTCTTGCGGCATTTTGTTTCTCTAAATGTAGTTGATAACATAAATGTTTGGCAAGAGTGGAATTGAGTAGTGTGGTTGATTAAGTTACATTTCAAGGAAGATCGTTGAACCCGAGCGGATGTTATGGATGAGATGTGAGTTAACAAGATGTCATGCACCTAATCTTGAAAGTAGTCTCCAGATGAGCTCTGAGTTTAGTCTCCCCGTCCCTAAAACTGTGGCGATTTTACAGTAATGGTGCATTATGATCTATAAGTAACTGATAATTGTGAGCATGCAGGAGCTAATGCTTGTCATGTGATTGAAAGGAGTGCTCTAAATAACTAGTTTCACACTGAGAAAAACACAGGGAAGTTTGTGAGACTACTTTGAGCAAAGTGTGGTACCCTTTCTGCATTTTATTTATTACAGGTCATAGTTTTATTTACAGACGTGTTTACTGCACTGGAATCGAGAAGTAGGTTCAAATCAATTTCATTCAGTGGCGGAAACCATATGATCAAGTAGCCATCGTATTTTAAAAAGGATACAATTTACATTTAAACAACTTTCAAAGTGCTTAAAATGCTCAAAAGTGACCCTGAGATGGACATGGAAAGGCTCTAATCAGTAAAAGATAGGGTAAAGAGGTCATTTGTTATTTGTCCTGAGGATTACATTTCTTGTTTACTGAACTTCAAATCTATTTTTCACATACTTCGGGCATGTTCAATTGAACAGTGACATGTCTGGAGACACTGGTCAAATTCAAAAAGAATTCTAACTTCATGGCCCTTCTGGGACATTGCTGTGAATAAATGGCTGCCACATTTACATACAAAACCATTTTGCTCACAAATATACAGTCAATTCACTTTATAGTATATTCTGTTAAGCGCTTTGAGACGTCTAGAAGGTGTGAAAAGCACTATATCAAATGCAAGGATTATTATTAAAACCAGTAATGTGCTGTAGAAATGCAAGTTCTTTCTTTCATTTGGCAGTAAATGCTTTCTGATTTCACAATTTTTCACACCTAAAAGATTTATTTTGGTCAGCCGGGTAAATCTGACATGCGGAAACCCATCACCATGCTTAAGAGTATTCAAACCAAATGGAGAATAATAAGAATCTCACCTACATGTGGAGATTGCAGAGATCGAGTTTTGGAATCTTTCCTGGGACACATCCTGCTTACTCATTTAAGGAAAAATTAGCTACAGTTTGGCAAGAGTCATGGCTGTGAGTTATTTGAGTCATACAGTTTTATTTGAACAGTTTTGTTGATGACATTTGTATTGCTAGATATGTCAACTTGCATTGTCCATTAACTTTGAAAAGACTATGGCAGCAGAACCCAGACTGGTGCAGAGTGAGATTGTGACTATTGAATAGATAGAATCTTTTACAATGGCTCTCTCAGTACCAGTAACATATGTGTCACTTCACTTTCTGTTTTGTCATGTGTATTATTATTTATGAATATGCAGCAATTGATTATTGCTGTAGTGTTGATCTGTTGTATTTGCCAGGTTAATATAGCAGAATAGTTCTAATTGGAGCTTTCTATATAGGTGGAGTTTATTTGATAACATTTAGTTATTACTCAAGAGCATGTTTGAATTGCAATTCCTTTTATACAGGTTCCATTTCAGCAGTGAACTGTTCTGCTTGGGAGTAGCACAGATTATATTGCACCCCATGTTCCCAGCTAGTTTCTGCTTCTCAGTTGATCTGAGAGTCAATATTGGCCGTAGTCTCGTCATCTCACAAAAGGAGTTTCAGTTTCCTGTGAATTGAAGGAGAGACATTCCGATGACATAACTGTGTTTGATACGTGTTCAGCAGATTGCATGCAGTTTAAACACTGCTGCTTGTCTTAATGAAAAGAGAATATAAAATTCATAAGAAACATTTGGTTGCTTTTTGGTATAGATCTAGATCTACCACTGATTTGTTTTTGAAAAGGAAACATCACAGAACAACTCCAGGCCTTGGTAGATCAGTGAAACAATGAAATACAACAACCAAAATTACATTTGTATAGCTCCTTTCACGTCGGGAGGACGTCCCAAGGTGCAACAAACACTAGCAACAAATGCAAGTGATTCTAGTGCCAGGAATGAAAGTGACTTCAAAGAATCTTGAAAATTGGGGTAACGAAAAGCAGAGTTTGCTGTGAAAAACTCTTGAATGCATCCTGAAGCAGGTTACGTGTACAATAGCGCAGGAATTCTAACCCACATTCCCTCCTCGCCTCACCCATTCCCTAGCCTCCTTGAAGTCCCGCCTCAATACCTTCCTCTTGGACCACACCATCGGTCACCTCCCTTCCCCCCTTCCCTTCACCCTCCCCAATCCCGATCCCAGCTCGGTTCCGGAACACTGACCGTCCAGTGCCTTGGCATGTCCTCCCAATGTGAAAGGCACTATACAAATGTAATTTTGTTGTTGTAAACATCTTAGAGCAGGTTAACTAATAATACCTATGCAGGTGATCAATTGTTGTACTTATCTGGTGAGGATGCTACTGCTTTAGGTTACAGGACTGAGGACAAGTCTACAGCTCCACAAGTCTCACGAGACAGACAGGCTAACAAAGAGAGGTTGACATTCCTTTCTTTCATATTAGTAACTGATCATTGTCAGTGAGTTAGGGGTCAGATTTTTAATTATGTGGTGACCTAAATCCCACAGGTCTTAAACCTATTGAGTATTTATTTGGTTCAGTTAATAACACCTTTGTCTCTAGTTTATATGGAATTAGAGCCCACTACAGGACTTTAGCCTATTGCATGAGCCAAAACTCCAATGTAATATTAAAAGATTTATGCATTGTTGGAAGCACCACCTTTGGAGTGTAGATGCCACTATCTCCCTGTACTTTCAGGTGACATTAAAGATCTGGTACAATGTTGAAGAACATCAAGGTGTTCTCCTTATGAACAATAAGACTCCCTTAAGTACATGCATACTTTCTGTGTGATGCTGCCACAGATGAGCTAGTTTATTTGCCCTCAAAAATATTGATGAACTAATGCTGATGTGACACAGATAACTTTGGTGTGCTCATTTTCTCCTCTCCTGTGGTGCTAATTTGTCTTTATCTTTGCCTTTTTAATGTGAGTTCTCACAAGCTTTCCTAGAGCAGCAAGCAGCACAATTGACTATGCCCTCGTTCAATATACAGAAGGATAGGTGCCATAGGATCACAATTGAGAGAGAAATCTTGGCTGATTTGATTTGGGTATCTCACGCCAGTGTGGTTTCCCTCACTGACTCAGCAAAGACCAGCATTCAAAGCTAGGGCAACAGGTACACAGGTGATGCCTCTACCTAGCAGACCAATTGGCTTATCCAGTTAATTTTTATGTAAATAATAATGATTAAGTAAATGTACCTCTCACCGCGAGTGCGAAGATGTAAGTATTATGCCAGGCTTCACTTACAAAACATTGCATTTAGCAAGTTGGATACCGTTCCTAGTTTTAACGTATTGTACCTTTGATATGTGGAGTGCTGAGTTGGAGGTTTTCTCAGTTAAAGTAGATGCTGCTACCCTTGACCTATTTGGGGATTTAGAACGGCCATGTTTTAAGTACTGGGTATGAAACACTTGTCCTGCTATTATATTACAGACATCAAACATTGCTGCTTCACTCAGACCTGTAGGCCTGTGCCTCCAGTGCTGAGAGGCCATCCAAAATCCATTTAATGCTAATAATAATAACAATAATAATAATGCTTGGTTTGGATAAAGCACCTTTCACGTTTGGAGATTGTCTCAAAGCACTTCACAGGATTTGTAGTTAAGTAGAGTGACACTGTAATTTGTAGGCTATGGATTGATGCACACACAATCATGACCAATTTTAACTGGGGGCTTGAGGGCCAGCACTCTGAAATGGACTTTACAATTGGACCAAGATTACTACGTTACAATTTATCCGCATTAATCAACAAGGCTGGAAACGTAAGACTTGTGAGGTGGAAATCTGTGGAGCACTTTGTGGTAGAGCTCCTGTTCAATTCATACCTTTTCAGTATTGTTGGTGTTAACTCCTGTCGCTCAGTAGAGTGGAGTCCTGTAGCTCAGTATTTAGAGCAGTCGCCTCACAAGTGAGAGATCTTGGTTTGATTCCTGGCAGGGCGAAACGCTGGGCAACTTTCCTTACTCCACATTCCCCTGTTTGCCTAGCAGTAAGTAGGAACCTGATTGATAGAATATTGGCGGATCTCTAATAATTATTTCAAAAAAAATAATAACTTGGTCACTTCAATGGGGCACGGTGGGACACTGCAATGTGTAATTGCCTGCTGCCTTTCGCTCACAAAGTGTGCAGTTAATGCACTTTACAATATATTCTATGAAGTGCTTTGAGATGTCTCAAAGACGTGAGGTGCCATATTAAATGCGAGGATTATTATTATTAAAGATATAAAATCAGTGTGTAAGTTTTTTAATGAAAATTCCACACCGGTTTTCTGGATTAACTATTCTCACCCCTCGTATTGGCTGACTTGCTCCTCTCCCCACTGTAGTCCAAATGTAAGCACGAATGTGCCTGCTGCCCCAGCAATGTGGGAACTTTCCTGTGGGGTCACATTGGTGCAGACTTTGAAGTCTTTTTGAGTGCCTTCTTCTCCCTTTTAATCCTTGCATTTGACATAGCACCTTTCATGTCGAGAGGATGTCTCAAAGGACTTTGTTTCTTGATTGTCAGTAAAGTGTATTTTCCAGTTGAAGTCTCTTTTTTCTACATACTCTCTTTATCTTGTTCACTTTTGCTCTCCCCCCTCTCTTTTTCATGATGTGAATATCAAACAGCAACATACAGTATTTTCTTCCCTTTGTAGTCTAAATTCTATTCGACAGAATGGGGACAGACAGCTGAACTGATTCCACACTTACTGCCACTGCCATAAAAATGAGCAGTGAAATGGAAAGATGCGTAGATATTTTTCTCCTGTTAATTATTCTCCCACCTTTGCTTGACTTCATCTTCTGTCCTATACTGTAAAGTGGTGACTGTATATATATGTGGGCGAAATGCGGCAGCCAGTTGTGCACAGCAGTGTCCCACAAACAGTCGTGGATTGCAATGACCAATTTATTATTGTTCTTTTTTGAGGGATTATTATTAGGCATGTGGAGTAAGGAACTTGCCCAAGGTTTCACCCTGCTTGGAATTGAACCCATGTCTCTCATTTGTAAGGTTAGCGGTCCAACCACTGAGCTACAGGACATAATAAATAATACTAATAATAATCCTTGCATTTGATATAGCGCTTTTCACATCTTATCGATGTCCAAAAGTGCTTCACAGAATATACTGTAAAATGAATTGACTGTATATTTGTGGACTCCACTATATAATTGTAGGTGAGAGCTGAGAATGTCAGCAGGCTAATTAATTGTGAGCCGTGACAACAGACTAATCAATTGTAGGTAGTATTGTAGCCCAAATCAATCTTATCCTCACCGACAGTTGGAGTCTGTTGATAGCGAGCGGGAACTATGTTTAACTAACCCTTTTTAACTCTTCTTACAGGAAATCAAATACATAAATTATTATTAAATAATTTAATGATTTGCCTAAATGTAATGAGGCTTTATATTATTAACAATACTCTATATTAATCATATTCTATATTAATAATACTCCATATAATGAGTTTTGTTTGGCTATGTGAAAACTTAGGCAAGTTTCCTTACTCTACACACATAATAATAATCCCTCAAAAAAAAACAATAATAAATTGGTCACTTCAATCCCCGATTGTTTGTGGGACACAGCTGTGTGCAATTGGCTGCCACATCTCGCCCACGTATATACAGTCAATTCACTTTATAGTATATTCAGTACATCTAGCAGACGTAAAAAGCGCTATCAAATGCAAAGATTTTTATTATTAATATTATAGTAAAATATGAGTTTGCCACCAACTTTAATTTTCCAAAAAGGAAAGAGGAGGAAGAAAGGTCCGTCCTTCATGTTGGATTATCAAGGATTTGTTGGACTTTGAGGCCAAAAGCTCAAGAAAACTTCTCCCTCCCCCACAATACGTGGATAATATTCTTTTGTTGCTCTACATGTATATTACTTCTTGGGGTGCTGTGCTAGTTCCAACTTTTGATCAGCTGCCAGACGTGGAAATGCTTTAATTCAGTGAACAGCAGTCGTGGTTTGATCTTAACAGGAGGACCGATAAAATACTGGATTCAAGTTCAGCTCAAATTCTGAGAAGTACAGTATATGAAACAAAGAGGCAAGATTGATCCACTGTAGATAGAATGCCTGGAATTTTTGGAGGGTGCAAGATAGGTGTCTGACAGATGTGGAAATCCATTGTCATGTTTTAAGAGTATTCAAACCAGACCGCTCCACAAACGTGTGCAAGCTACATGTGGAAATTTCCCATTTACCTGGAATGGTGTGCACAGGTCCTCCCTGGAGGGATGCACCTTCATTCTGGAGAATATTTGGTGCAAGTTGGTAAGATCTAAGGTTTTGTGACACCAGAGAGTGTGTGTTGTTGGGATACTCCTGAAGTAAAACTAAAACCTCATAGATTGCCAATGATAGCATCTGACTCCTTGGTCCAGCAAAGACCACCCCATCTGTTAGGGCTTTAATCTGCAGAGTTAACAAGCGCTGAGTGAGAAGACCACTGACAGTCTTCACAGCAAGACTGGCTGGTCTGTCATCAATAAGGCCTTTAGTACCGGAAATCTGGAACTCTCTCCCTCAAGAGGCTGTGGATACTGGATCCATTCACATCTGCAAGACTAAGTTGGATTGTTATTGTTAGATCAGGTTATTAAGGGATACAGGGTGATTAATTGGACTTGAGGTACATATCAGCCATGATCTTATAGAATGGCAGAACAGGTAGGCTCTATGGGCTGAATGGCCTACTCCTATTTTTATTTTTCTACTCCAGACCAACCTAGCTCAGTAACAGGACTACTGCTGCAACGGACAATCCTTTCATTTGATATGGCACCCGATCAGATTGCCAAGGCATCTCAATGCACTTTGCAGATTCATTGTAAAGTGTGATTATATTTTGCAGTTGAAGCACTCCTACGCGATAATCATCCACCCAAGGAGACCTCCCATTTACCTCTCTTCCCCCCACCCCACCTAGGAAGACAGGGAATGGGATGTCTTAGGATGTCGTTTCACCTTTCAACATAAAAAAAATGTGCGATATAGATGTAAAATATGTGATTGTTCTTGACGGGCCCAAAGATGGCTCCAGATTTTTCTGAACAAGTTGCAAGGAAGGCTGTTTTTTTCAACAAAAAAATTATAGGCTCTAGTAAAGGAGCCCCAGTTACTGCAAACCTTGGGTGTACTCAGGCAATGTAAATGTTTACTCGCAAGCTTTAGTTCTAAGGGCACGGTTCCAACATTTCACTGGCTTGGCAGCGAGCCACACTCAGGGTAGGTCATTTTGACAACAACACCCATAAAATCTTCACAAAGCACTGTGAGATACATAGAAAATAGGATATTTTGGAGGGAATTCTGGGACAGTTTTTATTCCAACGAGGCTGAGAACAAGTTGAGAGAAATTGGGTTGAGAATGCGGGGAATGGTAGGTTTCTGCCAGACATTATTAACCTGAAGTAATACAGATATTCTGCTGGATACTCATTGTGCATTGCTTTTTTCAAGCTGTACAAACAGCTCGGTGGGTTACAGATGGAAATAAAAGCAGCCTAGGCTGAATCCTCGACCCATGCTGATGTTAATTAACATCAGCAGGGTATTTTTTTAATGAATTCTCACTGTGGGGACAAAACTAAAAGGATCACTTTTATCTCACATCCATAACCGATTAAAAAAAAAAATTTGTACAGATGAAGAAATGCTTTATGTACAGTGTGACCAGAAAAGTAGTGATGCATTAAAATATCTAATACGTCCTCACCAAATTATAATTTTCTTTGGATAATGGGATCGCTGAAAAATAAGACTTTTTAGTCACCTTGTATTTGTTTCAAATCTTAGGATGAATGAAAATATGAAAGCAGGGATATAATAAGTGATTATTAAATACAATGTCTTTAATTATCAAATAATATTCTGGAAAATTTGCCTAAAAAAAACTCCCTAAACTATCTCAACAGAGATCGCTTGATGACTGCCAAAAATTGCTATTTCATTTTTTATTAATACGGAAGGGCAATCTACTGGTGGGGAATTTTGAAAACACTGGTGGGGAATTCCTAGGGGATTTTTCCCACCACTTTATATGTGTCTGACACATGCAGAATTCCAACATTATGTTTAAGAGTATCCAATATTGATGAAGGTATAATATATATATATATATATATATATATATATATATATATATGTGTGTGTGTGTTATAGTTTCCACACATGAAAATTCCTGGAGTTTTGGAATGAAATGCGCACATTCTCCCTGGAGGGACAACTCCTACTTTACCAAATTCTCAGGAGCATTAAAATAAACTTTCATTTCTATAGCACTTTTCGCGTCAAGAGGACTTCTCAAGGCACTGGATCAAGTGATTGCAGTTGATAAACTGGAGTCCTGTAGCTCAAGTAGTTAGAGCCTTGTATACGAGAGACCTGGGTTAAATTCCCGATATGGTGAAACCTTAGGCAAGTTTCCTTCCTCCACATGCCTAATAATAATCCCTCAAAAAAAAATGGCCATTTCAATCCACAACTGTTTGTGGGACACTGCTGTGTGCAATTGGCTGCCGCATTTCACCCACAAATATACAATCAATTCACTTTATAGTATATTCTGTGAAGCACTTTGAGACATCTTGAAGATACGAAAAGCACTATATCAAATGCTAGGATTATTATTATCCATTAGGCACAACTTGACATGAGCTAAGACTTGGAGACCTCGGAATGTATTTAGGGTTACTGCTGGAGTTTTAAGCAGCTAAAACTGCATAGCTTGCCACTGAGAGTACTGTCCGGCAAGCTTCCTGCTGGTTGTCCATTTTGGATCATCCTACCCATTGGGCTTTGGCAGCATTAACAGGAGCTGAATGGGAAAAATGTCCTGCCCTTCCCCACCACCAACCCCCCACCACCATCCTACTGGCCAGTCTGCCCTTTCAAGTCCTACTGATGAATGTCAGGTTAGAATATCATCTGTTTAAGATAAGATTCCCTCTATCTTACCCCACAAACAACTGGCTGACTTAAGATCAAAGTGAAGTGCCTTACAACTCTCACTCCAGCTTTGGGATGAGCTGTTTTCTCATTCGCCCTTGCGCTGTTCAAACATTGTTATGTTTTCCCCACACCAACATTTATGGTTTGTGCCTGGAAACCTGGGATTTTGAGAAGATGCTATGTTTGGTTCAATGTGGCATTTTTGTTTGCATGCCACAACACTACAGTACTTGCAAAATCTTTGTTTTGAGTTTTTCAACCTGATCAATGAAGTGTTTCCTGAGTAAAATGATACAATATAAAATGACAGATACCAACTGCACCTGTCAACTGCGCCATGAGTTTGCAGGACTAGTGCAGCTCTTGCTTATATTACTACCCTTATGCCGGAGAGTGGTTTTCATGAAACTTTAGAAATCGAGAGATTATTATTTACTCAAGATAATTTAAAGCATTAAAGTTTTAGCAGCCTTGGCCTGAGTTAGCCTTTTTTATACAGTGCGAGTCATTTTTGAAAAGAACAAACTCAGTGAAACTTCAAGTGACCAGAGACAGACAGAACCTCTCTCCTAATGCAGTCGCCATAGAGAAAACAATAGTTGGGAAGAAACAGTGGTGTAACTATCATCTCGCTATAGAAAAAGTCACGCCAGGATGTAAAGTGGTTCCCATGTATATGAGATGTGAGATTTAATTGCATGCATCTGATGTATGGGGTTTCCTCCATAAAATGGTTTTACTGATTGGAGGTGTCATTTCCACTACTCATCCCCCCAAAGAGAATGGCTGCCACTGTTACACTGTAGTGAGTACAATACTATTCAGTGTTCATCTTCTGTTCCTTTCCATTCACAAATATTTTTGAAATTTGATTGTAATGAGCGTGGTCAGTTTATCTCCTGCTTAAAACGTATTGTTTCTAAGTTATACAGTACATTGGATTAAAGAAAGAAATTAATCAAAACTAAATTAGATAAATTAGTTTATCAATGAAAGTAGTGACAGCCTGGAGAGTGTGTTCTGTTTGGAGTGGGGAAAATATCTCTTTCAATCTATTTCAAATATCTATTCCAGGATTGAGGGACTTCAGCTATGAGGAGAGGCTAGATAAGCTAGGGTTATTCTCTCTGGAGCAGAGAAGATTGAGGGGAGACCTAATAAAGGTTTATAAGATCATGAGGGGTTTCGACAGGGCAAATAGAGAAAAACTATTTCCACTCGTGGGCGAATCTGTGACTCGTGGTCACAGATTTAAAATAGTTTCAAGGCGAAGTAGAGGGGAGCTGAGGAGAAATTTTTTCACTAAGCGAGTTGTTCGAATCTGGAATGCATTGCCTGAAAAGGTGGTGGAGGCTGATTCGATAACAACTTTTAAAAGGGAATTAGATATTTATTTAGGGAGAACAGGTCTATTAGGCTATGGGGAGCGGGCAGGGCAGTGGGATTGAATTGCTCTTTTCAAAGAGCCGGCACAGACTAGATGGGCCGAATGGCCTCCTTTTGTGCCGTAAAATTCTATGAATCTATGAATCTATGAATCTATGAATTTACTTTTGTTGTAAATATTTTGAATTGCTTCAATATTTTGATTGTCCACAACTGGACTATATTTTTCTGTTTCTACTGAAGTGCATTTAGCCGAATCTTCTTTTGGTTGTAACTGTGAACTGCTAGTTTCCATACCCCAAACATTTATGTGACCTTTAATCTTTCAATGGAGGCATTTGCATACTGAGTAAAAGGTTATTTACTCAAAAAATAATCTGTAACCTGCTGGGTTATAAATTAGATTTGCAGCTATTCATTTAACTGTATTAGGGTCTAATTGGTGGTATTTCTTAACTGGAACTATTTCTGGAGCAGGGTTGCTGAATGGGCAAATAGGAATTTTAACAGGATTTCTGGGATTAAGATTAAGCGACACTGCAAATCAGTCCTCAATTTCTTCAGAAATGTGCGAAAATCTGTTTACCACTCAATGAAATGCAGTGAAAAGCTTAAAAACATATTTTGGTTTCAGTGACATTTAAAAAAAAACTGAAAAGCAAGATTCTCCTATTTTAGGCCTCTGAACAGAATGCATAAGTTTACAAGTATTTGCATGTACATTTAATGGAGCCCATTCCTTCCTTTCATTAGTTTCCAAATAATGGGCTGAAACCTCTCTGTGAGCCATAGAAAATGACAATGGAACCGGTCATTATTTTAATCTAGTCTGTATTTAAGGGAAGAAATAGTAGCTTGTGTACCAAAACATGCTATTGCCATATTGGTTCCTTCAATAAATATGGAATATACTTTGAAGTTGGACCTATGGATTAATGGTATTTTCAAATTCTACACCTGAAGTCTACTGTGGTACAGTAAAACTCACATAAATCTGATCTGTAAAAGTCATATAAATTCCATTTAAAAGTTTATATTCTATGTAGGGTCCGGTGATATATCGATATAACGCTAGAACTCGATATAATTTTCATATCGATATGCTGATATAGGCATTTCAAAAATATAAATATATCGAAAAGTCGATATATCGAGGGAAAAAATCGGAATGCGCGCATACTGAACTACAAGACCCAGAATGCTCATCTCTATACACAATGCACAGAACGAGGTGCAAAGCCGCCATATTGTATTCATAGTCCTAGAATACAATATACAGGTATGCAAGGGGTGGGGTGGGGTGGGGGAGGGGGAGAGAGATGGCTGAGATGGAGAGAGTGAGAGAGTGAGTGTGAGAGACACAGAGAGAGAAAGATATTTACCTCCTGAGGAGATAGGCCCCGAAGGCGTGCGCACCCCGAATGCGCGCGCTGCGTACGCATGCGCAGTACGAAAAACCCGAAAATATAAATATTGCTGTATATTTCGATATGAGCTCATCGATATTTCTAAATCGGAAAATTTCCATATCGACGGACCCTAATTCTATGCAAGTTAAACTGTGCATAAGTCATGCCAAATATATGGTGTCAACTAATACGACTTGTGTGAAGTTTACTGTATCACTCAACTTCCTGGGTAGCTCAGGTAGTTTAGCACTGAATTTGGGATGAGGAGATTATTGGTTTGAAATTTAATGCCTGGGCTCTGTATTATACCATTTTAGAGTCATGTTTTGAGATATAAGCATAAATATATTGGGAATTTCCATATGTAGGTGGGATGCATGGAATTCTATTTGGTTTGGATACCATTATACCTGGTGATGGGCTTCCATGTGTGGTACCCGGCTGACCCCCCACCCACTGAAAAAAAGCCACAGCCTCTTGAGTGGGTAGATCTAAATGACCTAGGAGCAGTTTATTTGGCTACCATTACAGTACTTTGGAATAACTCTTTTGATTATGGAAGTCTTTTCTTTCTGACATAAGCAAACAATTGCAGCAAGATTTCTCTACTCTTGTGTTCTGTATACTTTGTGAGGTGCTCTGAGATGTCTCAACAACATGAGACAGTGCATCAAATACAAAGGATTACAATCATTGCTATTACCAGCGCCTTGGAATGCCCTCCCGATGTGAAAGGTGCTTTACAAATGTAATATTTTTTGTTATTAATAATAATTGAGTTTGCTCAGTTAAAGAACATTTGAGTTATGTGCTGGATGTGATGTCCATTATACCTTTGCATATTTCTATGTTGAAATAGCAGGTGCAGGAAAATTGAAGGGGAAATTGTATGAACTTTAAGTCGTCTTAAGTTTAGATGCAACACAGGTAAACTATCTCCATCACCAAGAACCTCCAGTTCACAAGTGGATCAGTTCACGGATGGAATGTACTGAAGATTCTATGTCGAAACCGGTGGCACAGAAATAATAATAATAATACTTGCATTTGATATAGCGCTTTTCACGTCTTCTAGATGTCTCAAAGCGCTTCACAAAATATAGTGTAAACTGAATTGATTGTAGATATGTAGGTGAAACATGGCAGCCAAATGGTCAACAAAGTATAATAATAAAGTTTGTATTTGATATAGCACTTTTTAATGTCTTTGAGACATCCCAAAGCACTTCACAGAATACTATATAATGCAAAGTGAATTGACTCTATTTTGTGGGCAAAATGCAGCTGCTAATTGCAGTGTCCCTCAAACAGTTGTGGATCAAGTGACCAAATTATTATTGATTTATTTATTTTGAAGTTTTATTATTTCTGGTAAAGCAATCCGCCAATTGACTAGCAAACGGGTTCCTACTTACTGCTAGGTAAACAGCATGTGGTGTAAGGAAACTTGTCCAACGTTTTAAAGAAGCTTTAGCTAATCTTTGGGGTTCTCAAAAGTATTTGATATTTGAAATGGTGAGGGAAAGACTGTTTCCACTGGTGGGCAAATCAGTGACTCGTGGTCACAGATTTAAAATAGTTTCAAAACGAAGCAGACAGGAACTGAGGAGAATTTTTTTCACTCAGCGGGTTGTTCGAATTTCGAATGCATTGCCTGAAAAGGTGGTGGAGGCAGATTCCATAACAGCTTTTAAAAGGGAACTAGATCTTTATTTAGGAAGAGCAGGTCTGTTAGGTTATGGGGAGAAAGCTGGGCAGTGGGATTGAGTAGCTCTGTTCAAAGAGCCGGCACATACTAGATGAGCCGAATGGCTTCCTTTTGTGCCTTATAATTCTATGATTTAAATTAAAAACATCATTTAAATCAGCATTTTGAGCCCACTGGTAAATGATGTGAGATTATTTTTACGGGAACAGTTACAGGTTCAGTAAATAAGTGTGGGTGGTGTACTTGGGAATTACTAGATAAGTAAATAGACATTATATTTGATTTGTAAATACACATTGAAGACCAGTTTCTATAGACCACATTTGGTGAAACTAGTAAACGTCTACCCAGCTGTGAAAACATGAGATAGGGAGCAAAGGAGTGGAACTTGTTGTTGTTTATGTGATGACGTGATGGAGTGGGTGATTTCTGACCAGCTTTGCATGTCTTCACCACTGTTTGCTTTTAATGTGTAATCTGGAACATACCTGCGTGCTGTGTAATAATTGTCAGTTTATGTTAACTCAGGCAGGAGGGATGTAAAGGAGGAAGCAATTAGAAAAATGCCACAGCAAATTAATATTTTATAAAAATAAATGTAAAACAAATGTGACATGAAAAGTGACAGTGAGTTAGCCTGATCTCTGTCTGGAAACTCTGGGAAGCTTCCGATGGATGCTTAATTAGTTATTTCTTACCCAGTAGGGCATTGGTTTGCAACAACAACAATAAAATTACATTTCATGTCGGGAGGACGTCCCAAGGTGCCGAGGATGGCTGAGGACACGTCTTCAACTTTGAGTGTCAACCCCCCCCATGCACCCCCAGCCATTGTAAATATTTTATGGATATGGTACGCATTTTATTGCCTGTAAAGGTGAAGGGTTAAATGGTTGGACCAAGATTCAGTTTGTCAGGTCAAAATAAAACCCGCCTCAGCCGTCTGGAGTGTTATGAACCAATTGTAAAATATTTACTGCAAAAATAGTAGTACATTTTATACATTTACTTCCCCCTCCTCCCTCTTCTTGACTCATCAAATATGCTGGGGATGAACTGCATCTATCTGTATCTATGGTCTGTTAGTGACAGGAAGCTATATTACCACCATGTACAACGAGAGCCGAAGCTTGTCTTTGTAAAGTAGGCATTTAGAAAGTAAAATAGGATGCAATACAGTACTTAGTTTAGATGGTAACAGGAACCATGTGTTTGTTGTCAAATCAAGTGGTATCAAATCAATCGCTTTCGCTTTGAAGTGTGTGTTTCATCTGATGTGTTTATTGCTAATGGACATTTTTTGCTGGAAAGATTGCTGTGGGTTGGGGCTCAGTTGAATGAGAAAGAGGTATAAAGTTTGCTATTTGTAAGAAGTGTTTGTTGGGAGGGATGTTATCCCCCTCATATGAACCCATACACTTTCTATAATATTAATCCTTTTCCACGGCAGTTTTTTAATAGCTTGAACACAGCTCCTTTTACCCTGGCACTGACTGAGGAGTGCAGTAAGTAAAATGACCCAAAGCTCAGTTCAATTTGTTTTCTTAACTGGATCTTTCATTGAAATGTTATAGAAATCTAGAGAAGGATTTTGAAATGTAATTCAAGTTGATCTATTGTCAATTCAATAATATTTAGCAATTCAAATTTATTCTTGTGTTTATAAGACTGTATCCTGTAGGGTCCGTCGATATGGAAATTTTCCGATTTAGATATATCGATGGGCTCATATTGAGATATGCCAAAATATCGATATTTTCGGGTTTTTCGTACTGCGCATGCGCGTGCAGCGCGCGTATTCGGGTTGCGCGCGCATTTGGGGCCTATCTCCTCAGGAGGTAAATATCTTTCTATCTCTGTGTCTCACTCTCTCCATCTCTGTGTTTTTCTGTCTGTGTCTCTGTGTCTCTCTCCTCTCTCACATCCCCCCCATCTCTATCTATCTGTATATTATCACATCCACCCTATCTCTCCCCCCCACCCCTCCCCCGCCGCCGACCCTCTCTCCTCCCCCCCCCGCTGCCGTCCCTCTCTCCCACCCCACCCCCCCAACCGTCTCTTTCCCCCTCCCCCCCGCCATCTATCTCCCCCTCCCACCCCCAGCCATCTCTCTCCCCCTCCCCCCCAGCCGTCTCTCTCCCCTTCCCCCCCAGCCGTCTCTCTCCCACTCCCCCCCCCAGCCGTCTCTCTCCCCCTCCCCCCCCCAGCCGTCTCTCTCCCCTTCCCCCCCCACAGCCGTCTCTCCCCCCCCCCCATCCCTTGTATACCTGTATATTGTATTCGAGGACTACGAATACAATATGGCGGCTTTGCACCTCGGTCTGTGCATTGTGTATAGAGATGAGCATTCTGGGTTTTGTAGTTCAGTGCGTGCGCATTCCGATTTTTTCCCTCGATATATCGATTTTTCGATATATTGATATTTTTGAAATGCCTATATCGGCATATCGATATGAAAATTATATCGGATTTTAGCTACATATCGATATATCGCCGGACCCTAGTATCCTGCAATAATTGCAACTGTAGCACATAAGTTAACTGCAAAGGGATAAAGAATGATCACTTTCAAGTCAATCATATGACATAACAGTGTCTGGAAGCTTTTTTTCTTGGCCTCTTAGGATATTCTGCTCAGGGTGGGATTTTTCATATTCATAAAACATTGAGGAAAATGTTCATCCACATCGGCAATTCATCATGTTTGGATATTCTTCATTGACTGTCGCTGACTGGCTAAGTCATGAAACCAACCAAATGGTCTAGTTAGTGATGTTTTAGCAGTGAAAGGGCCTGAGTGTGGAAATCATGTTCAGCGATTTACTTTCCTAAGTGGTGGTCTGCTTTTCTTGGATTTATCACAATTGGAAACTCAAGTACAAGTTTTACAATAGTTTGTAATGTGAGACTAATTTATATCCATTGCAAAGAGATTACTTTCCTCTGAAGGCTCCTGTCCCATTATTATTCAATTAAAGACAGGCAGTACAGCTCATTTTAATTTACTTCCTCACTGTTAGGTTAGACTTGCAGGTGGACAACATGCTTCCAGACCACTGCCAGGGTTACCCCACACTCGGCTGTCAGCAGCAAAAATCTATTTAATGTTGGCCGTCAGAATAGCTATTTTTAAAGATTAAGAACATAAATAGGAATTGCAGTATATGTTTCAGGCTATTCAGCTCATCAAGCCAATGCTGATGCTAACTCTTCCACTGAAGCTACATACTCCAATCCCAATGCCCTGTGTTTTTGTTTCCCCTACGCTCTTACCATTGTGTATATGTATGGAGTCCTGTAGCTCAGTGGTTAAAGCACTCACCTCCTAAGCGAGAGACCTGGGTTTGATTCCTGCAGGGCGAAACCTTGCCTGATAATAATCTCTCAAGAAAACAGAACAATAACAATTTGGTCACTCAATGCACGACGTTTTGTGGGACACTACTGCATGCATTTGGCTACCATGTTTCACCCACAAATATGCAGTCAATTCACTTTACAGTATATTCTGTGAAGCACTTTGAGAAGTTCAGAAGATGTGAAAAATGCTATATCAAATGCAAGGATTTAAAATATATATATATATGAGTGTGTGTGAGTAGTAGCACTATTAGTAGTAGCTCTCTCGCTTCTGAATCAGAGGATTGTGGATTCAAGCCCCACATAGGGACTTGGAGTCACATAGTCTATCAGTCGCTCCAATACACTGCTGGGGATATTTTGCACTGTTAGAGATGGCATTCTTTGCAGATGAAATGTTAGACCGCAGTCCCATCGCCTATTCATGTGGATGTTAAAGATCCCATGGCCTTATTCAACAAGCGAAAAGAGTTTTTCCGGTTATCCTAGCCAATAAATCCCCCAAATAAAGTTGATCTCTCAGTCCATGACTTCTTTTTGGGACATTACTGTGCACAATTGGCTGCTGCGTTTCACCCACAAAATAGAGAGTCAATCCTCTTTGCAGTGTATCTTTAAGCTGTACAGCGCTTTGAGACGTCTCAATGACATGATAAGGTGCTATTCCTGATTCTTATTTATTATGTACAATGTTTCTCTTTACTTTTAAATGTTGTTCAAGTCCGAGCTCCAAGAGAACACTGGCAACAAAACGTTCCATGATCGCATAAACGTCTTAACTCTTTTACAGATATTTCTTTAATTTCCCCATTTCTCCCAACACAACAGCACAGAAATAATTGCCTCACTTATAAACTCATCTGTGCAGGGAGTGTGGGTGTTTTTTTCCCGCTTCAGCTGATGAAGTCTGTAAATTGTATGTTTAAAAATATCAAAAGTCGCCTTCCTGGTAATTGTTTTATAAAAATTGATTGGATTAAATAATCTTTAAAAAGCTGGAACAGGGTGATTCTATTTACCCAGAGGGATGCTCCATCTACTGGTGATTGTTGAATATTCCTTATAAACACAGAGAATGCTTATCGACGTCACAAAATTTCTCATTAAATCCTTCCTGTAACTTGAAGTCTGTCTCATAAACCCATGGAAATGCCATTCACCACACCTACCTGTTCAGGTGGACATTAAATATTCCATAACAATATTTCAAAAGAGAAGGAAATGTGTTGCCATGTCCTGGCTCCATTCCTCTCCACTCCTCTGCAACCTCCTACCTCTCTGATCTCCTCTCTCCCCAAACCAGCACCCACTGCCTTTGCTCCACTGGGTCTGGCCTCCTCCATATCCTCCGAATCCTCCGCTCCACCCTCGGCGGCCGTGCCTTCAACCATTACACCCCAAGGCTCTGGAACTCCCTTCATCACTCCCTTCGCCTCGCCCCCTCTCTTCCCAGTTTCAGGTCACAGCTGAAGACCTTTCTCTTCGACCACGCCTTTGGTCACCTTTCTACCCCTGCCCCTGGCTCGATCCTGCGATCCGCTACTATGAAGCACTCTGAGACGCTGTCCGGTATGGAGGGCGCTATATACATCAAAGTTGTTGTTGTTGTTGGCTGACTATCCCTCAAATAAAATTGGCCACTTCATGGCTGTTTGTGAGACATAGTTGTATGCAAATTGTCTCATTTTTGCTTACAGAATACACAGGCACTACAATTCACGTTAAATCCGAGGAAGCATTTTAAGCCTTCTTAATGTGATGAAGTACTATTGTATATTAAGGAATATATATGTATGTAAGAATTCTTATAACCTTGTTAGTGTTGGAAGTGGAGTGCTCACACGTGGGAATGATGGGGTGATACTTGGGGGAGAATTGTATTGGAATAAAATAATAGAACATAACAAATAATGTATAAAATGTAAATAATTTATTGCTGTTCCAATGTTTGTATTAATCTTGAATTGAACCCAGGTTTTAACAGTGAAAGAGCAGTTTGTTAATTTCCAGGCTGCACGAGTTCCTAGCATGGTTTCCTTTAAGGGGAAAGATGTGACTGGATACAATTTAATCCGATTATCGTTTGCATTGCTTTAGGTACTGGTGAAAGTGGCAAGAGCACATTCATAAAGCAGATGAGAATCATCCATGGGGATGGCTACTCAGATGAAGATAGAAAAGGTTTTACGAAGCTCGTCTATCAGAACATATTTACTGCAATGCAGGCAATGATCAAAGCCATGGATACTCTCCGGATACAATACAAGAATGCGCAAAACATGGTAAGAAAAACCTTTTATGCCACAAAAACATACTTTAATTCATGATGTGCTGTTGTACTGTTCCTCTTCTGTTGTTGCTGGCAGTGCAGGTTATGAATTTACATTTTGCATTTCGGGACAACGTCTCAAAGCACAGCTGACTAAACACCTGAGCTTTGTGTGTATGTGTGGGTGGGGGTCGGGTGGGGGCAGCGGGAGGGTGTGGAGCTAAAAGGTGAGTGGGGTGGCCGAAAGCACAATCATAAAGTTAGATCCTAAGATGAGTTTGAAGGCTGGAAGGGAGGTTACAGAGGTGAGTTAGGGTGGGTGGGTGAGGTTGGAAGCATTTGGAAACAAGGATGAGGATCTTGAATTTGGAGATTGTGAACTAGTGGGGCCAAGGGAGGATGTGGGGGCAGGGGAATCCTGGTGCAGAAAGGATATGAGCTGGAATTCCAGAGAAACCTTGGACAGATATCTGACCCTAGGTGGTGCAGGGTAGATGGACTTTGTGCAGCACTTGGGGGGTTGGGGGGAAGAGAAGAGTTGAAAGTAATCTATGCTAGTCTGTAGCACCTTGGAACGTCCTCCCCGACATGAAAGGTGCTCAATAAATGTAATTTTGTTGTTGTTGTATTTCGAAATGCCAAACTGAACAAACTGAAAGATTATCAATGACACATGGAGAAAGAGTGAAGTGGAGATTTTCTGGTGAGCTCCTGATACTAGGCTGTTCTGGGGTAGACTGACAAAGGAGACTGATGACATGGTAAGGGAAGTTGATAAGCTTGAGACTGGTTAGAAATTGACAGAGAAATCAGCAGCAGATCACCTTTAAAAAGACACAAAGAAATATATTAATACTGTGCTAATTTGTTTAAATGACAAACCACAAAGTAAAACGGTAATGCAGCAAGATGTAATGAGACAAAGTAAAGGTTGATCACAATTAACGTGGAGTTTGTTTGGTGGATAGGTAAGCTGCCCTGTGGCACTGAGCTAAACAGGACAATTCCAGGTTTGATTCCTGTTGCCAGGGCAGCGGGTGGGCAGTCACGGTTAGTGGTGGTGATGGAGAGAATATTTGGTCAACCGGGTGTCAGACATAGATTGTAGGAGGATTTCCTGCGCCCAGTGACTGGTCTGCCCTTCCAAGCCCTGTGCTGCCACTTTGGCAGTTTAGCTCCGAGGAGACTGGATTTACCCTCCTCCCCACCTCCCTGGAGGCGAGTCACTGGTTGGTGGTTTGAGATCCGACAAGCGCAGATTAGAGCTCTCTCTCGGAGGATGGAGGGATAATACAATCATATTTCCTAACATCCTTTGACAGATTACACATTTCTCGTTGGTTCCGGTTGCCATCTCTTTCAATCTTAAATTTCGAAATGTTCGTGAGCTGGTCTTGAACATTAGCTGCTCAGTTTCTCTCTGGCCTTCTTAAATGTTTGTACAGTCAATGAGCATGAGAAATTATTTGAAAACAAATAAATCCATGTCCATCAATTCATCGGACAATTGCTCAGAGTGGCCAAGAGAGCTTGCAAAATCTGAGGCTATTGCAAAACCTTGCAGCGTTTCCAGCGAGCTCCTTTTGAATATGTTTTGCTGGTAGATTGTGGGCATCAGGAAATTCAGGATGATTTTGTTACAGTTCACTTGTAACAGAAGAGAAACAGAAAAATCATGCTGTTAGAAGCTGCCTGGCTCCTGCTATCTTCTTTGACTTGGCGTCAGCATATGTTGACCCAGTTTAGAAGTCTGCTGTTACCACTGGGAGTGACGCACAACTTTGTATTCTGGTTGGAGACGGGCTCTGTGTTTGAAGTTTAACGTGGCATCAAGAAATCTCTCAAATAAAATTTCAGACTTTTTTTTTACTGGGTAGATTCCCTTTTGATTCTTCAAGAAAGAAAAATAATCCTCTTCTCCCCGTCTTTTTTCTCTCTCTCTCTCATGTCACACTGCCCACAAACAGCCATCGATCTCCTGACCAGTGATGTCCCTGCAGGTGCATAGCCCTGTGACTCCATCGGATTTTACTGTACATCAAATCCCATTGTTTAACCACTTTGACCAATACCTCTGGAATTACAAAACATCTTCTTAATCAGTCATCATCATGTTGCTGTTTGTGGGACCTCACCACTGCTGATGAGCCATGTGCTACATAACAGCAGTTTAAAGCTTACTCATTTTATCCTGTTTGATAATATTTAAAACTGTGTGGTAGATTTGATTAATTTTTAATGATGCCTGAATTTCGCTGGTGAAATGTAATTTTGGAAGCTCCAAACGTATAAACATTGAAACCATTGTTCATAGGGATATTTTGGGGAGCAACTGATGAATTTTTCCACCAGTGTTACCTTAACAAATATTGTGTCATGCAACTCTCCTGAAAGCACTTTAGACCTTATTTTCTTCTACTGTTATGGTTCCACCCATATTTTCTCAGATGTAATTCAGACTTCATAAAACATTCAACGTGAGAAACAGGCAGCAGGCAAGTAAAAAGCATTTACGTGTGTCACTTGACTGTGATATAACCTTTAGTGATCTTGTAGATTTGATTATGCAGAGAGTATTAATATGACTGGAACAGTTAGCTAGGAAAGATGGGCAGACCAAGACACTGGATTCATTTAAAATGTGGCTTCAATGCTAAGATGGGGTGGGTTTTCTCGAAGGATGAGGTTGAATGGGCTGAAGGGTTTTCTTCATCCAAACCAATCTTAACAATAAGAATAATCCTTGCATTTAGTATAGCACTTCATCACATCATCGAGACCACTCAAATCACTAAATAGATTATATTGTAAAGTGGATTGACTGTGCATTTTGTGAGACAAACATCAGTCGTGATCACAGTGTTGATCGGCTGACACCATTTTGACCAGAATTGATCTGAGAATCTTTCTGGTTTGATTGACTTGGTATTGCACTATGTGTTTTTAATGTTTCTAAAGTGTGAAGTGGATTTAAAAAATATATATTTTAGGTACTTATTCAAACTTTTAACATGGCTTAAATTTGTGTATTTCATATCAATGTGCAATACAGTTAGAAAATATTGGATAAGGGGCAGCCCTGCTGGTACAGTGGATAGAGCTACACTTTGCAGACCAAGAGGTTAGTACTTTGAGTTATGCTGGGTTTGCTGGTCTCAGCCAGGACTGAGTGGGAAATCCTGAGTGTTAGGGAGGAGAAAAACAGGAAGTGTTTCTGCTCATGGGTCCTCTACAGTGTAGCAACTGTGTGAGGAGAGGTCAAGCTTGACTGTGATGCCCACTATAGTTGAAGGGTCCTGCCAACACCCACTGCCAAGAGTTACTCATGAATATTGGCACTTGGGCAGGTCACCTGAGAGCAACCAGTGATACTGAAGGCAACAGAGGACCAGAGGTGTATAGAAATAATATAATCATTTAATAATATAATAATAATCCCTCAAAAAACACAATAATAAATTGGTCATTTCAATGCACGATTGTTTGTGGAACATTGGCTGCCACATTTCGCCCACAAATATAAATCAATTCACTTTACAGTATACTGTTTACTGCAAACACAGTTTACTGTGAAACACTTTGAGATGTCTAGAAGACATGAAAAGCATTATATCAAATGCAAGTATTATTATTATTAAATGGGAAGAAAATTAGAAATTGATTGGATTTTAACTTATTTAAAAGCAAATCAACTGCAGACAATCATAAAATATGTGAAAAGGGGCAACAACACCAGATTGTGAATCTAGTTCACAAAGTTCTTTAAAAGTTGTGTCCGGTTGACATGAATTAGAGAGAGCTGGCCTATATGCATTTGGACCATTTATTCGGAACATGTCCAACACTTGGAACACATTAAGAATACTTGCGGCTTTGTCGTACAGTACTAAGAACTGGCAGTGCTCTATTGAGGGTGTTTGCTGCTGTTATTGGGAGATAGCCGGCGGAAACTTGCTCAGCTATGGAATGCCAAAGAAAAGAACATTTTCAGATGTTGATGTACATATTGTAATTGGCTTAATTATCAAAAGGCCTCCTCCTTACACACCATATGGAATCTCTGGTATTAACCAGCAGACTCGCAGAGATTCCCAGCAGACTCCCTGCTTTCTGATGAAGGCTGCCATGTTTCGCCAACAAATACGCAGTTCATTCACTTTACAGTACAGGTAGACCTCACTTAACGTTGCTTTGGTCAACGTTGTTTCGTTATTACGTCTCTGATAAATAGGGGGAACATATACTCCTTTAACGTCACGATGTTCGCTTTTACTGGGTGGAAACAAACTACTTTGGCTAGCGTAGGCATACATAAATACTGAACATCCGGTACTCTTGTGTGGGTTCACTTAATGCCGTTTCACTTAAAGTCGCACTTTTCACGAGCACAACTGTTATGCGAGGACTGAGTGTATATTCTGTGCAGCGCTTTGAGACGTCTAGAAGATGTGAAAAGCGCTATATAAAACGCAAGGATTATTTTTATTACGCTGACGTGATAAGGCGCTGTATCAAATGCCATGATTATTATTTAGGAAAAAAATGTAAATTATTCAATTTCATTGAATAGTGGGGCCCCCCCACTAACTCTTCCCCCTATTAACTCTCCCCCCTCCCCCTCCCCTCCCCCCCCCTCCCGCTCGGGTCCCGACCTGACTGTTCAGTGCTTTGGGACGTCCTCCCGATGTGAAAGGCGCTATACAAGTGCAATTTTGTTGTTGTTGTTGTTGTTGAAAGGTGTGCATTTACAAATTGTAATGCCCCGCTGATTGAATTAATAATGATTCAAAGACGAGATACCAAACCAACCATCGTCAAGTTGTGCAGTAAGATCCCTGAATTGTAATTATCTTTTTTTTTTTAAATCAGCCTGAAGCACCTCTTGTTTAGTTGAGTAGTCTCAGCGCCTCGGGATATCCTCCCGACGTGAAAGACGCTCTATAAATGTAATTTTGTTGTTGTTGTTGATTGAGGTGGCAAAGAAAGCTTGAAGTGGAGAGTGACAACAGGTCAGCACTTGGTGAGCTGAGATTGTAGAGCTGCTTTGTTAGAAGAATGTTCACCATTTGAAGATGAGAATAAATCAGTATCTCCACATTCAATTTCTTGTGCGCAGCTCCACTTGCTATTTATTCTTAGACTGTTGATCATTGCTCAGAACACCGTAAATGCCCTCCCACCCTAAAATAAAACCCAAACAGAATAAATGACAACCCTGCAGTCTTAGCTGTGAGCAGTTTGGTTTCAGGAAACCTTTTTCAGTCTCTATGGAGACAGAAGGATGAGTGAAAAATGATATGGTAAAAAAAATGGTTGTTGTGTTTTCTCTCCACACTCCTTGTTTTTTTTCCACTGTTTCGAGAGTACCACTGGCGTATGTGACATTTGGTGCTTTGTCCAAATAGCCGTGTTTGAACTTTGCCAGTGAGTGCCATCATACTATATATGTATGTGTGCGTGTATATGTGGGTGGGTGTCTGCCTGCCCACCCGCCTGCCCGTGTGGCTTGTTTGTTCATAGAGGTAGGGCGGACAATCATAAATGACCCAATCCTGCTGTTTGCAGGAGAGGTTTGCAGGAGATATAGGGTTTATTATAGTTCCCCTAGTGTTTCTTAACTGGCATCAGTCAACTCTGCACAGCCCTGGGATTTAATCTGGAACATTCCTAGTCTGTGTCCTCAAGGGATAAAATGGTTGAACTACCAAGTAACGGTGATCTTTTTTCAATGTGCTGCCATTATGTCTGAAGTAAAACTGGCTGAAGCAATTCAAAAGAAAGAGATGAAACTCCCATCATTGAAATGAAACGAAAGAAAGATGGCAAATAAATTGTAGGTTTTATACCCAGTTAAAACTCAAAGTGACTACTTAGCTGACAGATTGCAAAGGAAGCAATAATTGAAATTCAATCTATCCAAATTTGGTGATAAATTCTCTCCCTGAACATGGTCCTCAGCTGGTTCTTCTTAAGGTTCCATGGTTGTTGCTGTTAAAATGTCCTTAAAACTTATCATGGTATGGCTGTGTAACTCGGCAGAGAACCAGGTACACCAGAAACTGGTTACTTCATCTGCTGGGATCATTTTCATTCCAATGCCATGTGTCCAAGGACCTAGAATGGCAAAGGTATTTTTGTGGAATGGTTCAAGTCGTGAAGTCTACACTGCGGTTCATTGAATCCTCGTTCAGTTAGCAGAGTGGAGCCTGACATGGAGTATTACGTGAGACACCAGCGCCTTTGGAAGCCCTCCTGGTGTGAAAAGAGCTCCCACTGATACTTATTTGGCTTTTTAGGGTGCAAAAATGATGAGTCAATGAACTAGGCAATTGCTGAAGTTACATGTGTAAGTACTGAAAAAGATACAAAGGTAATGCCACGATGGGTAGATTTTAAATCAACTGGTACAGACAAGCAAGGTGACGCACCAAGGTAAGATAGATGCCAGAAATTCAATACATGTTATCCATGGTCAGGTTGAACTCGTGTTGAAATCCATTCACTCCATGGCACCTCGCTACCCTTCTGGCCTCCTCACTCCCCAATCCACCACCTGACGCCTTCGCTTAACTGGTACCAGCCTTCTCCTCATCTCTCGCACCCTTCGTCTCACCATCGAAGGTTGCGCTTTCATCCACGAGGCCCCCAAACTCTGGCATAATCTCTCTCAATCCCTCAGCCTTGCCCCGTCTCTCCCCTTTTTTAAGTCCCAGCTGAAACCTCCCTCTTCAACCGTGTTTATGGCCACATCGCCACCCCCCCCGGCTTGGAGTCAGGCTCCAGCACTGTTAAGCGCTCTGAGAGGCTTCCTTGCATTGAGGACACTATATAAGTGGAAGTTGTTATTGTTGAAGCCAGTTCTTTTAAAGAGCTGCAGAAAACCAACTTTCAAATGAAGATGAAATTTGATAACATCACATTCTTAACTCTGCTCAACCGTAAATATTGCAACCAAATAGTCTTAGAGGCTAAAACCAGTGGCATTTCAGCCACACAGTCTGCCTTTTCTTTTACTTTTGCTTATTCTGGAACGTTTTGATGCTCCTTCCTTCATCCTTTTCTATCAATTGTTTTCTCCTTTCTAACATTGAGGCAGCAGCATATGAGTTTGACTATTAAATTATGGCCTTCCTCACACGACACCACTGGCTGGTTTTGTTTTCATGTGGTTCTGGTAGTAAACTGAATGTTGGCACCACAGGTACAGTAGTTTGCATTGCCTTTTCAACCACATTTAGGATTATAGTCACAATCTGAAAAAGTTTAGATTTGTGGAAAGAATTGTACACATTTTGAAAGTGTTTGCCTTGGAAAGGGTGGCTGTGGGGGATGGTGTGTCATGATCATTGATAAAAGGTTTGTTCCTAGCAAGGGTACATTCATTGAACCTTATCCTGTTTGGTTTCATCTGCAAACCAGTTTCACCTGCAAAGTACAGTCTTTAGACTTTTGCAGTATATTCTGTGAAGCACTTTAACACGTTCTCCACGTGTGAATGGCCTTATATCAAATCTAAGTATTATTTTATTTTGGTCAACAGTCATTGTCGTGGGACTATTGCCTATTGTATTTGGTCTTGTCCACTGTCTTGGAGTCTACTAGGGTCCGGCGATATATCGATATATTGCTAAAACCTGATATAATTTTCATATCGATATAGGCATTTTAAAAATATCGATATATCGAAACGAGGTAAAAAAATCGGAATGCGCACACACTGAACTACAAGACCCAGAATGCTCATCTCTATGCACAATGCACAGACCGAGGTGCAAAGCCGCCATATTGTATTCATAGTCCTAGAATACAATATACAGGTATGCAAGGGGTGAGGGGGGGCGAGAGACGGCTGGGGGGGTGGTGAGGGGGAGAGAGATGGCTGGGGGGGAGTGGAGGGAGAGAGAGATGGCTGGGGGGAGGGGGAGAGAGAGGCCTGGGGGGTGGGGGAGGCGGAGAGAGACGGCTGGGAGGAGGGGAGAGAGACGGCTGGGGTGGGGGGGGAGAGAGAGACGGCGGGGGGAAGGGGAAAGAGACGGATTGGGGGGGTGGGGGGGAGAGAGACGACGGGGGTGGGGGGTGCGAGAGAGGAACGGCGGCGGGAGGAGAGAGGGACGGCTGTGGGGGGGGGGGGGAGAGACGGGGTGGATGTGATAATATATAGATAGATAGAGATGGGGGGAATGTGAGAGAGGAGAGAGACACAGACAAAAAAACACAGAGATGGAGAGAGTGAGAGACACAGAGAGAGAAAGATATTTACCTCCTGAGGAGATAGGCCCCGAACGCGTGCACACCCCGAATGCGCGCACCGCACGCATGCGCAGTACAAAAAACCCAAAAATATCGATATTTCGGTATATCTCGATATGAGCCCATCGATATATCTAAATCGGAAAATTTCCATATCGACGGACCCTAGAGTCTACATTTTCTGCTTGATTTCCCCCACCCCCCCCAATAGGAATATTTTGTTTTGCAGAACACAAGCGGTGCGGGTAGTTGTGGTGAGTGGTGGACTCAGAAGCTGATTGTGGAGAGGGTGGGAAATATTTTGCTTACAGTGTCTACCATTACTAACGGAGTTGCCTATCAGGGGGATATCTAATTGAATGCAGACAAAGCACAATTTTTTTTTACTGTTTCCCTGGCCTGCTTGCCTTACCTTAGGCTGAATGAAACAACTTTAGCTTTCTAGTTGATGAGCCGCAAAGAAAAGTTGGAAGCTTGTTCAGCATATTTCCATTTAAAGATAAATACATTTAACTAATGGGCGTAATACGTTTATAAAGCAGTTTGGTCCAAACCACCTGTTATGTGTTATGTATTATGTTAATTATAGCTGGATAAAGTGGGCCAACTATGCCAGATGATTTAACTTCTACTTGAAATTGAGAGTAGTTGCCAAACCAAGCTACTGTTTTGATTCCTGTGGGAATGAAACTTTAGGTAAATCCAAACAAAGATTATTGAAACGGGCAGTAGAAACTAGAGCATGTGCTATTCCCTGGCACGAGATGGGAAGCCTGGTGAAAGAGCTTGTTCTCTTTGTGCTGCAAACACTTTCAGAGCACGATTTTGCTGCGTGCTGAGATCTTGTCTTGGCTACTTGCTCCAAACAATCACGTGTATTGATTTAAAGTAGGCTGCTGAGGTGGTGAGCCCTCATTGCCTTCTTGTCAGTTTCTACACTGTATTGGCTTAATGATGTGTGGAGCTGAACGAGCAAAAATATTTGTTTGAAATAGGAGCAGTTCATCTTGAATCATGGCATCAACCATTTTGAATCTTCAAAAGCAATAGTTTCTCTCCTCTTTCCCGCAGCATTCCAAAAGATAATTTTTAAGTATAAATGCATGTCCAGTGGAACCCTGTTATAACAAAACAGGGTCAGGGTCCTTAAAATCCCAGCCAGTGTTATAAGGGAACAAAATAGTCTGTCAACTCTTTTGCATTCACTGGGTGCAGAAAGCTGACAATCCCACAGTAAAAGAAGGCAGACATCTGGTTTATCAGTGATGCTGTTGTCATCACTTCCTGCACACTGAGACTGTGTGCAAGAAGTGATGAGAGCTGCAGAGATTGGTTCTCACCTCCGCACCTCAGGCACTGGGAGCATCGATCTCCAGGGATCTACACTCCACCTCACCAAGTCAGTCAGGAACCTAAGTGTCTTGTTTGATCCTCAACTGTCTTTCCACTCCAATATCTACGCCATGACCCGCTCTGGCTCCCCTCACCTCTGGAACATTGCCTGACTCCACCACTACCTCACCCTTCAGGCTACAAAAATTCTCATTCATGCCTTCATCACGTCCAGGCTCGACTATGTCCTGCTTGTCGACCTCCCGAATTTCTCTCTCCATAGGCCGCAGATCATCTAGAACTCTGCAGCCCGTGTCCTCTCCCACACCAGGCTATGCTAACCTATCACCTCCATTACCACCCAATTCCACTGGCTTCCCATTACACAGAGGACTTAATTCAAGATCCTGTCCACACCTACAAAGCCCTCCATGGGCTTGCCCCACCCTACCTCGATGACCTCTGAAACTCCTACCAACTTGTCCATTCCTTCTGCTCAATAGGCTCCGGCCTGCTCCATGTACCCTAACCAACGCCCCCCACCATCGGCAGGCGAGCCTTAAGCCACTCTGCCCCCAACGTTTGGAATTCCATCCTGCAATCCCTCCGCCTCGCCCCTCACTAGCCTCTTTGAAGTCTTAAGACTCTCCTCTTTGACTGTGCTATCGGGCACTAAATTGAGTTTAGATCAGACAGGGGCAGCTGTGGTTTGGTATTTTCTCTAATTCAGGACTTGATGTGGATTTCACTTCGTCTTGAATACAGCTACAGACAGTTTTGATTGTTTTCTCCCCCCATGGTTACTCAGATTAATCAGAAAGAGAATGTGCACTGAGTGAAATCCATTACAGCTGACTCATTTATATGGAATGTCCTTGTTCTCCTTTTTCTCTCCCTCACCCCACCCCCCACCATCCGACCTAGAGTCAAGGTACCTCCCAGTCAGTGTAGCACAAAAGTGACAATAAGGTAATAATTTACATAATAGGAATTCAGGGATCATAAAATGCTTTGTATATCCATTATTGACTGGTTCAGAGTTGACATAACTTAGACAATTCAGGACAATTGACTAAATTGAATGCACATGGAATCTCTGGGGAGAAATTCCATTTGAGTCTTAGTTTCCTTTATTTATTGTGCTTCAGAGTCCAGAAATGAGCACATTTTTAAACATGTCTTGGTTTTGAGGCCTCTATTTTATACTTATTTTACAGTTATATTTTGCTATTTTATAACTTTTAAGAACTACAGAAAGCTGACCAAAAAGGTAAGAAGGAATTCAGCAATTTGCCAAACTCTGCGTGTTCTGAAATGCTCAGGAGTAAATCTAGTTTTAGGAGTAAATCTAGTCCCAGGTGTAATTTTTTCCCAGTCGTCTTGTATCAAACCTCACCTGCAGTCACTCACCTCTCAAGATTTGTGGAGTCCTGTAGCTCAGTGGTTAGAGCACTCGCCTTGCAAATAAGAGACCTGGGTTCAATTCCAGGCCAAATGAAATCTTAGGCAAGCTTCCTTACTCCACATGCCTAATAATAATCCCTAAAAAGAAAAAACAATTGGTCGTTTCAATCCACAATTGTTTGTGGGACACTACTGTGCGTAATTGGCTGCCGTATTTCACCCACAAAAATATAGTCAATTCACTTTACAGTATATTCTGTAAAGCTCTTTGAGACGTTTAGAAGACGTGAAAAGCTTTACATCAAATGCAAGGATTATTATTATTATTATCAATAACAACCGATCCTCGATGCCCTTCACTCGGGGGAACATCTTAGAGTATCTTAAACCTGCAACTGTCACAGAGAATCAGACTGTTCCATTATACTGCTTTGCTGCTTGTATGTCACGCTGTCATTTTGTTGGAGGTATTATTTTTTTGGAGGTGCTTTTGATTCTCGATTGTGTACTGATACACTTTGTGAAATAGACAGAATTCCTACAGAAGAGAATGGAAAGAAAACTATTAAAAATGGCTGGTTTGGAACCCAGGTTTGGTTACTTATGACTAGCTTAATCTAGTTTATAATAATAATCCTTGCATTTGATATAGTACCTTATCACGTCTTGAAGATGTCTTAAAATATTGTATACTGCAAAGTGAATTGACTATTTTATGGGTGAAACGTTTATCAAGGGTAAAACCATTTACTGCAGACTGGTAGGTGCTAAGTTTAAGTTAAAAGAAAATCATAAAGCAATAAAGCTAATCTCACAGCAATAAAGTCTTACTCATGCCTCGGATTGCCATTCAGTTCCAATTTTTCTTTTCATTCTGGGTTTTTTTTCAGTCAGTCTAGCACCAGTTCGTGTTAAAGTACAATAAGTCTGCTTAACGGAGTAATTACTATATAACATTTAAACACTTCTGTTGGCTCTGTTCCTTTTTTTAAAGAACTTTTGACCCTTCAATATGTACTTGGATGCTCACATTACTGAGGCCTTCAGATCTGCCTGCCTATGGAAGCAGCTTCATATTTGTTTGCAGGAACAAAGTACCCTTCGTGTTTGAGATCTCTTGTAACAATCCCACAAAATTACAAAGTACATTTACTTTGTAACAGTAAATAAAGCTTTCAGTTTCTTTGCCCCCACCCTTTTGGAACTCCATCCTACAGTCCCTTCGCCTTGCTCTTTCCCTTGGCTCCTTCAAGGCACAAGTCAAGAGTCTCCTTTTCAGCTGTGCCTTCAGCTGCTCTCCTACCCTCTCTGCCGCCCCCCCACCCTATGCTCGGGTCCTGATTTTTATTATTGTGTTTTTTGGAGGGATTATTATTAGGCATGTGGCGTGAGGAAACCTGCCCAAGGTTTTGCCCTGACCTGCCTGGATTCGAACACATGTCTCATGCTTGTAAGACGAGTGCTCTAACCACTGAGCTACAGGACTGTTGTTCCAATTATTAGTACTGATTCAGTATAATTAGGCTGGGTGGTGAATTATTTTTTTGATTCTTTCAATTTTTTATGAACACCTGATTATTTTTTATTTTTTGATAATTTTAGCATTTGAAAGGCACAAACACAGACAAATCAACATTTCAATCTGTATTTGTTTCCTGTATATATTCAGCAATCTTCAGTCTTGTCCACTCTGTCGAAATATATTTACAGTACTTGTCAACAGACATAATAATAATTCTTGCATATAATATTAGCATCTCATTGTGTTGGTGAAACATCTTAAAGCGCTTCACAGGATTTACTGTAAAGTGTAGTGGACTGTGTATTTGCAGGCAAACACAGTAGCAATTGTGCACAGAAATGTCCTAAAGCAATGAAGTATATGACTAATGAACAGCCTGTCAGCTCCCATCCCCAGCGTGAAAGGCTTCACTTGCAAACTTAGCTCATATTAATTTTCCCTGTCAAATTTATAATACTGTTTGGTTTTGACTCCTAACAAAGATGCATGCATTAATGGTGTTTTGACATGTTTAGTTTGGCCACATTTGGTATCAGACACGATTTTCTGTTAGAACAAAGTGATATTTTAACTTTGCTTACATTAAAATATTTTGAATGAAACAATTTTGTTTCAAGAGCCTAAGCTTTATAAACAATAACTCCGTTTATTATTGTTAAAAAACAATAATAAATTGGTCATTTCAATCCACGATTGTTTATGGGACACTGCTGTGCACAATTGGCTGCCGCGTTTCGCCCACGGATATGCAGTCAATTCACTTTACAGTATATTCTGTGAAGCGCTTTGAGACATCTAGAAGATGTGAAAAACTCTATATCAAATGCAAAGATGATGATTATTATTATACCATTTTAATAGGAAGGATCACAGAACAAAATATGCATACATATTAGGAAAAAACATAGGATTATTGGAACAGGAGTAGGCTATTCAGCCCTTCAAGCCTATACAGCCGTTCAATTAGATCATGGCTGGTCTGAATTAGATCATAGCAGATCATATTGCTGCAGGCTTTACTCCCATATGATGGATGAAAAGGTAAAATAAACTTTAGGATTGTAGCACTGCCTGTTACTGGGTTTATACAGCCAATGATAGAGCCATTAGTAATGGAAAATGACTTTCCTTGGGGGTGGGGGGTAGTAGAGTAAGCGGGGTCTCTAGCTAAGTTGATACTAAGGCGACAGACATGATTGTGGTTAGCAGTGGAATGTTGGAATCAAGTCAACCCCGCTGTGGTGGGATAAGTAGTCCAATGTCTGTGCTAGTGATGCTGAAAAGGTTTCACTGAATTACTGTGAAGAGAAATAATTGTACATTCTTTCAGGGAAATATTACACACTCTGTCCTCCTAGCGGAAGTATGTCAACAACAACAAATGACATGGGTATAGCGCCTTTCATGTCAGGAGGGTATTCCAAGGTGCTGGACAGTCAGGGATTTTGATCAGAGTGAGGATTTGGATCAGAACGGGTGGAGGCAGGAAGGGTAGGGGTAGGAAGGAGGGTGGCCGAAGGCACGGTCAAAGAGAGGGTCGTCATGTGCCTTGAAGAACTCAAGGGAGGGATCAAGGCGAAGAGACTTGGGATGAAGTTCCAGATGGTGCAGACAGAGAGGTTGGAGCCCACTGAGTGGAGGGAGCTGACAGGTTGATATGGGGTTAGTAGGTCACAAAAAATAGGAAGGGGCAAGGCCAAGTATGAAGGTCACCACCAAGATTTTGAACTCGATCCTAAGGGGCATGGGGAACCAATGGAACCGGGCGAGGGTGTGCATGATAAGATCATGGAGTCTGGTGTGGGAGAGGATATGAGCTGTAGGGTTCTAGATGATCTGGTGCTTGTGTAGGGATGAGTTGGGAAGGCTGACAAGCAGGGAGTTGGTGTAGTCAAGTCTAGCTGTAATAAATGCATAGATGAGGGTTTCAGCGGCCTGAGGGGTGAAGCAGTGGCGGAGCTGGGAGAAGTTGCGGATGTGGGGAAGGCAGAGCAGGTCATGGCACTTATGTGGGGTCAAAAGAACTGTGAGGGTCAAACAAGAAACTAAGGTTTTAACTGGCTCAGTGAGGTGGAGTGTGCATCCTTGAATGGCAATGCTGTCAGTGCCTGAGCTGTGGAGGTAAAGATGGGACCAAATCAAGAGGGTCTCAGATTTGTTGATGTTCAACTATATATAGAAAGTTAGCTCTCATCCAGAGATGTCTTACAGACATTCTGTTAGGACAGCAGAGGTCCTGGAGTCGAGGGTGGAAGCAGAGAGATAGAGTTGGGTGTCATCTGCATATATGTGGATATTGGCCCTATGTTTGCAGATACTGTCACCAACATGCAGATGTTGAAGAGGAGAGGACCAAGGACAGAGCCCCGAGGAATGCCGCACAAGAAGGTGCGGGCGTCAATCAATAGGTTGTTGCTACATGTGAAGTGAAGCGCACAATTTATGGACTCTTACGAATTTGTTGACTTTATCTCAAAGAACAATTCAGTTACCACAATCCAACTGCTCTCTGTGTAAAAGGATATTTTCTAACCACCCCTTAATCTCCAAGATAGATAGTGTTGCTTAAGAAGTGGGTTCGATGCCTGTGAAGTGATTAGCTTTGCAGGAGATTGGAGCTATGAATAAACAACATTTGGTGGGGACTAGTTGGGAATTGTTGTCCAGTGCTACCTTTATTCGAAACGAAATGATTCTAGACAGATTTAATTATTTAGAGCCTGTAACATAAAACAACCCTCATAGATGATTGAGGAATATAAAAAGGGGAATGAGGGGAAAAGTGAAGTTAAGGTGAAGGTTAGTTACAATCTCAATTTTTTTGTTCGTGCCAAGTTGTGCGGTATGTTTAATATGAACAGGAAAACCAAGAAGACGCCCATTTGATTGAAGAACAGTGCAGTCTTCTGCCCTCTCAGATAAAATGATACGTTTCTGGAGAGGCATTTCCTGTTGTAATCACATCCAGTTTGCAGTTTGTCCAACTAAAGCTGGAAATCCAGAATCTATCTGAGCTCAGGCTGAGTTGTTGAAGAAAGCCCCACCTGATCCAATGCAGCTAAATGTTATTACTAAGTCACAGCCACCCCTCCCCATGCTCCACTTTAATACAGATAATCTTGCAGGATTAGACGAAAAACAGGACCTTCTTTTAGAAGCTAAAAGTCAGACAAGAAAAATCTAGGGTTCTTGTTTCCAACGCCTTGTTTTCTGCGCCTTGGGATGTTCTCCTGACTTGAAAGGCGCTCTATAAATGTAATTTTGTTGTTGATATTGAAGAGCAATGTAAAATGACCCTGTTGGATTATGAGAGATGTCAGTCTGGCTCAGAGTGGAAGCACAGAGAAACATAAAATGTGTTTGTTAAAAACATTAAAAAAAAAAAAATGTTTGGTACCAGCTGCCGGGCAGCTTCAATCCTCTTCTTTTAGAGAATGAATGGCAAATAAAATCTTTTTATATTCCCTATCTTTTCTGTCCAGGTTCAAAGACTCACTTCAAAGCTTGCCTCACTTCGACTCCCATTCAGTGGAATGAAACTGCTGGTTTCCTTGCTATCCTGTTGTGAGTCAGATCTGTACCATTTCTCAAGCGCTCATTGTGCAGAGTACATGTGAAGGTTACCTGAAAACTTATCTTCAATTTGAAGGCAGCAGCGGCTCCCAAGCAGATGATATACAGCTGAGCACCTTTGCTCAGTTAATGTTGTGGAGAGAAGCTATTGTCTATCAAATTGCGTCTCAGTGCAAACTCCTGGCCAGCCTTTCATTCTTTTGAGATGGAGATGCATATTTTCTTATGTGTTTTAACCATTACACAACTTTTATGTCATTGAATGATCAACTTTTAATCACTCTGTATCCTCCATGGCAAGTGAAAATATTACAACCTTTCCTCATTGCAAACTGGAACATAAGCCCCTCCTCATTACTTAAAGACTTAATCTTTGAACTTCCCACATATCTGAATATCTGAACTTTCTCCCAACTCATCAATGACATTTAGAACAATGTTCCAATATGCTGTCTTGCCATATGGGGTAAAAAAAATATCCCGTCCCACAGTCGTTTGAGAAGCACCCCAGAAATTCATTAGCCATTTTGATCTAATCTGTAGATCTGTTTATTCAGCTTGTAGCGGCTGGGGACGTCCTCCAGACATGAAAGGAGCTAAACAAGTGTAATTTTGTTGTTGTTGTTGTTGTAACTGGCAGAAAGATTGTATATGTCCAATTAGCCTGGGCTGAATTTGAACCCGTCTTGGAGCTGATAACCTGCAGTGTGGTCACTTCCTGTGCCGTCTGTTCCCTTCACAGTTTGTAAAACGAAGATGGGAACATTACCAAATTTGTAATGTCCCATAAAATTGTTCTGGTAATGTAACCACTCGGAAGAGCACCAGGTTATCAGTGATAACGTTTGATGTAGTTTATTTTTAACAAGAAAAAAGGCAATTTTTGTTGAATTCATTCTTATTTTCAGTCTAGATGTGTGGTTGAGTTATTTAGCAAGTATGATGATATGTGGTTCATCATATTGTTGATGCAAAGCTGACTGTTAATGCTGAACAAATAGCCAACTGTTAAACATTTGAAATACCAGTCAATTCATTGATTATTGTATTGTCATTTGTTTTGTCACCACTTGGCTCAATGATGTTCATGGTGTTTCTGGGGAGAGGTAATTTAACCAAGCCATTTGCCTGATTCATGTTAAAGGATTATATTGAATTGTTTCAGTAACTCATTGATAAGTTTAATATCAAAGCAGGACTTTCTCAAAGATCTCTAAATAGGAGGCTTCCTACTAAACTCCAATAACATTGCGAAAAGTATCCTGACAAAATTATTTGATAAATTCTTACTTACTAAATAATATGGCAGGGATTCTAGAGCCCCTCCCCCACCCCCTCCTACATTGCAATGTAACAGTGAATCAAAAGTCCCTAATGGATGCTATTAATTACTTAAATGGATGTAATCTTGTTATTGTTTCCCTAAAGGCTGAGTGAAAAACTATTCTTGCTTCAATTTGGGGGGATCATTTGGCACCTGTAAACGTTGAAATGTATAAACCCCCTGGACTTCAATTCTCCTTTGTATCAAGTACATAACTGCTGAAAATCCTCAGTGGAGTTACTGAGGCTTGCAGAAAGATAAAGGAATTAAAAGCTTGTTAAAGGGCTTTGCTATATCACAACCTCGTTTCCGTTTGCAATTTTGCTTCCAAGTTCCATAGATGAAACACAGTGCACATCTTACGCAACCAAACTCGCTGTGTATTCCTGAACCACTACCCCTTACTTTAAGACGCAAAGCCTGACCTATCCCCCTTTCAAAAATCATTTTAATAGTTTGACTTTAAAGTGATACATTGGAGACTGGTCTGCGGGTTGGTCACATGCGCACAGGTCTTATATATTTAACAAGCAACAAAAAGCAACAATTACAGGTCATTCTGCATTCCTTGTCATTATTAACTGTATTGCAGCTACTGAATCAAAATTTGTCATGAATAGATTGAATTATGGCTTGTGTTACAGTGAAGTTGACAACAAATGAGTGAAACTTAGTTTTAATCTCCAGCATTTTAAAGGGGAATAGCATACCCCATATTTACCATTAATGCCAGCAACCTGAAGTACTTAAAGAGTATAAGAAATGCTGGAATGAAACTGCTCTGGTCAAGGTCACAAATGGTATCCTGACCATCTGTAACTAGGGTTCCTTCGGTCTCCTCGTCCTCCTCGACCTGTCCGCTGCCTGACACCGTGGACCACTCAATCACCCTCCACCACCTTTCCTCCCATCTCAACCTTCAAGGTTCTGTCCTTGACTGATTCCGGTCCTATCTTTCATGCCGCTTCCAGTTTGTGTCCGCCAACAGATTTTCCTCCAGCCCCCGCACTGTCTCTTGCAGCGTTCCTCAGGGCTCTGTCCTTGGTCCCCTCCTCTTCAGCCTCTACATGCTCCCCATTGGTGACATTATCCGCAGACATGGGGTAAATTTCCACATTTATGCAGATGACACCTAACTCTATCTCTCTGCATCTATAAAAGCGCTGTATAAATGTAATTTTGTTGTTGTTGTAGACGAAAGAAAAGACCAAGGTTCATCTAAATCGCCTTCCAACTTCTGGGCGGTCGCCTGAATCCTATTATGTTAATTCCTAAAAGGAAAGAACTCAGAGTTCATACTGCTTAGAGCTCAGATTGTTACAGAGATTAAATGATGGTAAGAATTTATTGGAAACACGGTTTACCCTCTTCCACCCACAGATATCCTCATTCTCAATGCACCAGTTCTTCAGATAGGATGTCAAATTACACATTTTTCGATGGTTAATTAAGCCAGGATGCGATTTGACAAAGAAAAGTTTCTCCCATTGTCCTTGCTGACAGTCTGCTGGTTTAAAGTAGTCATTTGCCTCCTGGCAGTTTTTGGAACATTGCTACGTGCAAATTGACTGCATAATTTGCCTACTCAATACGGTTCCTGCATTTTACAATTACCGCAAAACATTTTGAGAGGTTTCAATATTATAAGGTATACTATATCAAACACGAGGATTATAATTATCATGAAGCACGTAAATTTCAATACATCACCAGGACAAGGTAAAATTCAATGTGCGGACCCCTATTTAAAAAAAATCTGTGCAGATAATGGAATATCAGAATCTGGGTTTGTCTCATTATGTTATCAGGTGGCTCCTTAGGTGACTGGTCAGCTCAATGTTTTGCGTCCATGACTTCATCGCCTACATGCTCCAGTCCTGACAAAGGGTCGTGGAGTCACTTTTCCTTTCTCCATAGATGCTGCCTGACCTGCTGAGTGTTCCCAGCGATTTCTGTTTTTATTTCTGGATTCCCTAAGCCTTGGATCTTTGTCACCCCGTGTCTAAACTCTCTGGAATGAGCTAACCAGGGTGTGTGTCTCCAGGGAGAGAATGTGCATTCCATTTCTAGCAAACCATAGCCATAATATGAGAAATTCTCAGCTGTTTGGTTTTGAGATTCTTTAGTAAGGTTGTACGTTGAGGTTTATTTCAGTGGTAAATTATACCGTAGAATTCCACTATATAAGGCAGTAGTAGTTGGTGGTCGAGAAAATCCCAATTTGGTTTAATCCTGGTCTGGGATTAAAGTTAGTGCTTCTGTATTCACTAGGCATGCACACAGAAAGATGGCCAGCTTCCAGCTGTAAAACACTGCTGACCTTCTGATTATCCAGTCAGGAATAACATCACCCTGATGATCCAAAAATTGGCCATTATTTTAGGAAGCCACCACAGGTCCTCAAGACATTGTCTTCCCTATAACAGAATTCCACTATATGCTGTTGAAAGAAAGCGTGATTTGCGTCTGAGCAACAACATCTTCTTAAATATTTGATGAGCGTTTTAGATAATACAGACCATTGCAGACTGATTCAAGATACAGATTTGCCAGCTTTCCTCTAAACAAAAGATTACAGAGAGGCACTGAAAAGCTCAGCTATTGGCTTGTATAATCGTCTTTGTAAGTAGACAGCAGAGAGTAAACACATTTTTATTCCTTGTCTTGATTTCTCTCTCTGTTTATTACTCAGCTTATAGGCTGTGTGGGAAGCAAAGGTTAAGTAAAGGGTAAAGACAGAGCTTCTGCTGTGTTCATGATCCTTTCTCCTCCCCCCCACCCCACCTACCGCAGAGGGCTTCAAAGAGAGTGTTTTGTGCAAAACTGGTTAGGTTTCCAATTGCCAACATATTTGTTTTGGGAATAAATTATTTTAAATACAATTTTGTTTTAAAAAAGCCACAATGTAGGCAGAGTATTTTGATAATTTCCTCCCATTTTAACTAAAGATTGGAAATTCACATTGAAACTATCATTTTTGAATGATGGGAAACAGGACAGTCAGTACCAATCAGCCCTCCATGCTGGTGTTTATACTTCATGTACGTCTTCAACAATCCCTGACTCCCTCCTTGTTTTGGTCATCTGACATACCCAGATGGAGCTCCTGTGGCTCAGTGGGTAGAGCACTTGTCTTGCAAGCTGGGGATACCAAGCTGGGGAGACCTGTGTTCAAATCCAAGCAGGTCAGGACGAAACCTTGGGCAAGTTTCCTTACTCCACATGCTTAATAATAATCCCCCCAAAAAAACACAATAATAAAATTGGTCATTTCAATCCACGACTATTTGTGGGATACAGCTGTGCACAATTGGACTGCCGCGACTTGCCCACAAATATATATACAATCAATTCACTTTACAGTATATTCTGTGAAGCGCTTTGGGGCATCGATAAGATGTGAAAAGCCCTATATCAAATGCAAGGATTATTATTATATGTAGTAACCCATCACCATGCTTAAGAATATCTAAACCAAACTGAGTTCCACAAATCCCACCGACATATGGAAATTCACTGACATTGGAATGAAATGTGCAATCTCTCCCTGGAGGGATGCATTTTGCTGATTCTGAGAAGTATTAGATCCTGTTTGGCAAGAGCCAAGGCTTGGGAAATCCAGAGTGTGCAATGGGGTACTGCTGGTGCCAAGGGGGCACTAACTGACAAACTTTCCTGCCACTTGTCCAGCTAGGACCACCCTACCCACTTTGGCTCGCAAACCCTTCTATTCCCTTTTCTCTCATATAGAAGTCGAGCTCCCACTTGAATGCATCTGATCAACCTGATTCAACCATCGCTTTGGGCAGCGAGTTCCACATTCTCATCCCTTGTGTGAAGTAGTTCCCCCCAATTTTTATTTCCATCCCCTTGTCTCTATTTTATACTTGTGTACAAGGATATTAGTTAATTACTGGAATTATGGGAGTGTTAAGGTCAGTTATAGAGCTGCCACTGCCACCCACCCCAGTGGGTCCAGACAGTTCAGCACAGAACCCGACATTTGCAAGATCTGACGGGGGAGGCTATTTAAAAATAAATAGATGTTGTGTTTAAGATTTGGGCTGATCCCACTACATGTAGAATTCTGTCATCTCAAATTGGTAACTGCTTTCCTTTTCAAAGGAAGATCCTGCAATATAGTCATGTCAAATCTTCAATATGCCAGAATATTCTAATGTAATAATAATAATCCTTGCATTTGATATAGCGCTTTTCACATCTTATCGACGTTTCAAAGCGCTTCACTGAATATACTGTAAAGTGAATTGACTGCATATTTGTGGGTGAAACGCGGCAGCCAATTGCACACAGCAGTGTCCCACAAACAGTCGTGGATTGAAATGACCAATTTTTATTATTGTGTATTTTTTGGAGGAATTATTATTGGGCAATATAGTATTGTTTACATTTTTCACCCACAAAATATACAATCAATTCACTTTACAGTATATTCTGTGAACAGCTTTGAGACGTCTCAACGACATGATAATGCTCTATATGAGACGTCCTCCCAACGTGAAAGGCGCTATACAAATGTAATTTTGTTGTTGTTATATGAAAGGCATGAATTAGTAGTAGTAATACAAAGAGCTCCAAAACTCTGCTCTGCATGAAGGGCATTACATGAATGCAAGTTGTTGTTGTATACAAGTTGTACTCTACGTGCAAGTTCTCATTCTCCCCTCATCGGGTGCTTCTTATCTTGATGGCAATTTAATGAGTGCAAAGGAAAAGCACAATTACTTTTGCAGATGAGCATTACTAATCTATATATGTCAAAGGTTGGTGAAATACTTTTTTAAAGAATAAAAAATAAATGTTAGCTTGTAGTCAGTATTCAATGCATACTTTACAAATGTTGTTTCAAATACTGACAGACAGGAATACCATGAAGTACTGTGCAGCTTTTATAAGTGTTTTATGTACTTTTTGTTATAAATTGTACAAAAAAACACTTACAACTGGCTCATTCTCCATGCACTTGTTATTTCCGGGTTCCTTTTCGAGTGTGCATGTCATCATACGCATCAACAACAACTTTGATTTATATAGTGCCCTCCACACCGGACGGCGTCTCAGTAGCTTCACAAGAACGGGTCCCGGGACCGAGCCAGGGGAGCAAGGGTAGAAAGGTGACCAAATGAAAGCCATTTTCCCAGGCAGCATAAAAGCCAGAATCTTGATTTCACAGTTTTAATCCTCCATGCATACACTCCTGTTCATTGTGCAAAACAACACATTATATTGGTACATTTTACTACCCTTAATGGGATGGATTGTTCGTGCTTTCAAATCCTAACCCAAGAATACTGATCATGATTCTTTCAAAACTAGTCAGGTTGTCCATCTACTGATCTATGATTGATTTAGAGTCTTGTGTTTGGAGGTTGGTTTGTGTTGTCTACTGGAGTGGACAGAGCCCAGCTCCAGTATGTAATGCCACACAGGTACACTCTATTCTCATCTTGGTTGGCTGATCATGTTTACTCATGTACTGTACATGTGATTTTCTGCTGTGGTTATGTTCTTGCAGATATTTGTTTGCTTTCAGTTTAATTTGTTGTATTGGAATTCCAGCTGTCTGATTCATAACTATTCTTAATTAACTTCTTCCTTTACTGAACTTCTAGATTCCAATGAATGTTTTTTGTATTTGTTTCCTTGGTTATATCAAGGGGCTTGACAGTGCTTGGTACTTTGGAGGCAGGTCTGCTAAACCAGTGTAGTATCAGACACAGTTACAATACAATAGCAGCTCTTAACTATTTACACTGTTCCATTTCATCACATGCTTATTTAATTTGTCTCTTTCTCCCTGCTGTAATCTTAGGCTGATGTCTTTGAAGTATGTTCTTGACAGTTTCATCCTTCAGCAGTTATCCAGTCTGTCACTAATTTTATAGTACAATGTGCAGTATATATATACAAGCATCCCTCTCTAACCACGAGGGATACGTTCCTGTTGGTAAAATCACATTTGGAAAATGCAGGGCCCAATGGCAAACATGGGGATAGGGGGAGCAAGTTTGCGTTTAGTGAAACTAAACACAAAAAAAGCATAGTTATAACATACCTGGGGATAGGGGGAGTAAGTTTGGGCGCATTGGCTGCCAGGATCTGCAGCAATCAGACAGTCAGGCTGTCTGACTTACAGAGAGAGAGAGAGAGAGAGAGACGGAGGGTGGTGGGGGTTGGGGGTGACACAGGGGGGCTGGGGGGGGCTGTCTGACGGACTTACACAGAGATAGAGACACACGGAGGGTGGGAGGGTGGTGACACGGAGGGCTGGGGCGGGGGGCTGAAGAAGGTGAGAGAGAAGGAGGGGTTGGGAGGGGGGTGGGTGGAGGGAAGAGAAGGTGAGTCAGAGAGAGAGAAGGTAAGAGAGAGAAGGGGGTGTGTGGGCGGAAGAGAAGGTGAAATAGAGAGGTGAGAGAGAGAAGGGGTTGGGGGGAGGGGGGGGATGGGGGGAAGGCAATGCTCCCAAACTTACTAGCTAGGCTGTGGAGAAGCGACAATAAATGCATGTTATTGTATTTACTTTAATCCTAAGAGAGAAGCGTTGTCGCTGGTTGATTGCAACATCGCCCCTGGGTCCTAGTGCTGTAAGCTAGCTGTTCGAAAATTTAAACCCGCGGATTTAAATTGCGGATGCACAAAACGCAAACATGGTTTGCGAGGGTTGTCGCATTTAGTAAACCATGGAGTTTTGCGGTTGGCGAGGCCACGGTTGGGGTGGGATACCTGTGTGTATATATATATATATATATACTGTACTGCACTTGGGTGACCTTCCGACATGAAAGGTGCTAGACAAATGCAATTTTGTATTGAATCTTGGCCATTGTATTGTATCATAGCTCTCAATCTACTTATCCAAAGTGGTATAGTAGATGTTGGTTATGTACTTATGCTTTTTATGGTTGTGTTACTGAAGGAGTAAGGCCTTTTAACTCATGCTGTGACTATGTACAATAGGAGCAGTGGAGGGGTTTTCTAAATATAATAATAATCCTTGCATTTGATATAGCGCTTTTCGTGCCTTCTAGATGTTTCAAAGCGCTTCACAGAATATATTCTAAAGTGAATTGACTGTATGTATTTGGGCAAAAAGCGGCAGCCAATTGCGTACATCGGTGTCCCACAAACAGTCGTGGATTGAAATGACCAATTTATTATTTTTTGAGGGATTGTGATGCGTGTGGAGTAAGGAAACTTGCTCAAGGTTTCACCCTGCCTGGATTTGAACCCAGATCTCTCACTTTTAAGGTGAGTGCTCAAACCACTGAGCTACAAGTCTCCACTCCAATATCACCGGTAGGGGAATACTCTAGAAGTAGCAGTAACCGAACAGCCTGGGGTCCTGTCATGTTCTATGACAGGCAATTCCTGTCATGTTCTATCCCGGATGATGGAATCCTCTAGAGTCTAGACAAGTTGGAGATGGAAAACGTTACTTTTTCATCGTATTTTCTTCAAAAGAAATCTATTTTCAGAAGGAGAGCCAGAAGATACATGCTACATTGTTCATAATATAATATATGTATGTTGAATTTTTCCAGATAATATATACACACAGTTTAAGTTTAAAGTACTATTTTGTAAATTTATTAGGGTCTAAAACTCATCAATTTCACAGAATTTCTTAATACCGAAATCTGAGTAACATATGAGGATTAATTTGCTCCTGAGATTTTCCGAATTAAGAAGTAACCAGAAGTGGGTCACACCAACCAACTCCGGCACTATATACTTTCTGGAGCAATGTTTATCTCTAGGAGATGGCTACGGGAAGAAACTGCCAATGACCACTTGGACGCCTTGTTAGGAATTCCTGTTTGAAATTGTGGCAATTTAGATCCCACTGTGTGTTGTCAAGGACAGATACTGAAATGCATCCCATTTCTATAATTGGTCAGTTTGTTTGAAGACATATGGCATAAAAGGTAACCATACTTTGGTGTGGTGCATTTTACTCTTTGCTTTATCAGCTCTGCCTTTCAGGAGTTACGTTGGCCCTTTTAGTTTGGTTTTCAACAGTGTTAATTAATTGGTGGAAGGCACGTGTTGAATTTACCATGTCATGTGTAGAATGGGCCTAGATTTCAATTGCAATTGCTTCAATAGTAAATAAACAAAATCTGTTACATGTCTTATTAATGTACTTGAACTCCAACTATCTGTACATCCAATTTTCAGTTTGTATTAAGGTGCGATGTTAGCAAAGTTTGTTTTTAGTTATGCGGGTACACAGGATATTTTTTATCTAAAATTTAAGACAACAGTTTGCAATTATATTTTGGCACACATATGTGACCTGGCAGCATAAGTCACGTGGTTCATGACCAATTGTTTACAGGCAGAGTGTAGGGTTATAAGTGGGGAGGAGGTCAAAAGTGGGGAGGTGGTCTGTAGTGTGTCTGATACACGTGGAAACCTATCACCATGCTTAAGAGTCTCTAAACCAAGCTGAGATTTCAATGCATCCCACCTACACATTGAAATTTCAGAGATAGATTGTTGGAATGGAATACGCATTCTCTCCCTGGAGGAATATATCTTGCTTACCTAATTCCAGAAAGTTTTAGATGGGGGCTGAGAAGAGCCGAGGCTGGGTGATCCCGGAGTGTGTGTTAGGGTACTGCTGGAGTCTAACCAGCTAAAACCACATAGCTTGCTATTAAAAGCACTCTCTGGCAAGTTTTCCAGCGGCTTGTCAAGCTAGGACCACCCTACTCATTAGGGTTTTGCAGGGTTAACAGGAGTTTGCAGGAGTTGAGTAGGATGACTCTACCCCTAATGACCGATCTGCCCTTCTAGTTCCTGCCGATGTGCCTGTGTTGTCATCAGCAGTGCCCTGAAATACTACGGATCTGCCTGTCTCAGAACCTGGACGACCGCCACCACCACGGAGGGCTGGCTTAATTTCGCATTCAATCGCCAGGCTTGTCACCTTGGAGCCAGTTCAGCTCCCAGGGTATCTGCTTCATCATAGAAAGACTGGGTGAGGAGGGTAGAGAGACAGAGAATCACTGTCGCTGTCTAATACTATAGTGGCCATGTAAATCCTAATGGAAAAAGTATTTAATTGGTACTGCAACTGATTGTGAGATGACCCATTTTCCTCACTTTGTCAATATCTACAATGGGGCTGGTCTCAGTTACTATGGTTAACAGGCTCTCTCTACTGTGCAGTATTATACTGTCAGTCAAGAAGACTGAAGTACACGAGTCAAGAATACCATCATTAAGTTTGTACTGTGCATAGTTTAATAAAGATCAAAAAGTAGATTGAAGAAAGACTGCAACAACCAGTTATGACCACAAAGATCTGCACCAGCACTTTAAATCTTGTATTCAAACTGTCATAATTGAATGTCTGACTGTGTCAATTGAACACTATAATACTTTTAGTTAAGATGATCGATAAACACAATGTGAATTGGAATCTGTCAACTAATGCCATGTTGTGGTAATAGCATTTGAATTATGCACTGTTGAGATGGAACTGATCAGAGCTGTCATATTGTATTGGAATTATTGTGTGTGGATATGTTTAGATAAAATATTAATAAGTTACTGGATGGAATCTTGTACAGTTCTTTACTCTGCTGCTCTGAATTGTGAGCTCAGATTGAGGGATAAATGTCAGATGGCAGAATCCGGCCTCGCTCTTTGATGATTGTCATTAATTTGCCTGAGTCCACAGAAGATGATTCAGGCGATTCATAATTGGGGATCGATTTTATAAGTATGGCTGGATCCAATATCTCTTGTGTTTGTGGAATCCCTTACCACAAACCCCACCTCCCTAAACACACACCACATGTAGTTATACGCTCAGAGACACTAAACCTCGTGAAGAGCTATATATCATCTTTTGCCCTTGGATTTGAGTTCAGCCCTGCACTCAGAGTCCTTTCCTTTAAGGATCGTGATTCACAATGCTTCTATTGAAAGCAGTTTAAAGACTGACTTATTGTAACTTGTTGGAGCATAAATTGTAAGTGTAAAGCTTTTAACAGACTCTTATGGTTGCATTAGCTTCACATTTCAAGCTTACATTTTAAAATGTACTAAAGCATCTATTAAGTGTCTTACTTGAGTCTTCTCACCATTACGGTCCATACAATGCAAACTAACATTTATGTGGCTTTCAAGGTAACATTGCTGTAGTAAACTTTTGAAAATAGGAATAATGAAGAACAATGGGCTACATTGTGTGAGTTAGATCAGGATGATCATTAGACCTATATGTATTAATAATCCTTGCATTTGATATAGCGTTTTTCACATCTGCTAGACGTCTCAAAGTACTTCACAGGATATACTGAATCAAGTGAATTGACAGTACATATGTGGGAGAAATGCGGCGGCTAATTGCGCACAGCATTGTCCCACAAACGGTTGGAAATAAAATGTAGTACTAAAATAGGAATATGTGTTGAAAGAAAGGGTGCTCTGCAACTGATTTGTTTCCATGCATTTTGAAGTGTTCACTTAAAAACAATGATCAGATGAACGGAATGCTTTGTTCCGAGACTTTTACTGTATCAACAATGTGCTGCTCTCTGTGATTTTGTAATGCACGATTTTGTTTTTCATAGGAAAACGCTCATATGGTCCGAGAAGTGGAAGTGGACAAAGTATGCTTGTTTGCTACAAAATATGTGGAAGCAGTAAAACAATTATGGAATGACCCTGGGATCCAAGAGTGCTACGACAGGCGAAGAGAATACCAGCTGTCTGATTCCGCCAAATAGTAAGTAGGAAATGTCTGACTTGAACTATGGTTTGCTTGCATTAGATAGGAAGATGGGACTAAAATGTAACAATTATTAAAGGTTGATTGTGTAAATGTGCATTTATGGCCTGATTATAGCAAAACACTTTATATTCCAATCTTCTATTCTGAACCGAAGTAGCCTTTTTGACCGTACCTTCTGCTTCCCTCCTAATTCTTCCTACTCTCCTCCACAACCCCACCCCCCACCGACCGCTCGGGTCCCAACCTAATTTTCCAGCGCCTTGGGACATCCTCCTGACGTGCCAGGTGCTCTATAAATGTAATTTTATTATTGTTGTAGCCTGGCTAGGCTTTATTTGTAGCTTCTGAACAGCAACTAAACATTCCTGGTTTCCACTCCCTTTCTATCTAGTTGCACAAGATACCTTCTAATTTAACACATCCATAGTTGAAATGTACTGTGAAAAAATATTAAGACTGTAGAAAAAACCTATACTGTAGATGAAGTTGTTCTCTTCTGATTCTTTTCACATTTCCTGGGTTAAAAGGCAGCCTGCTCCCAGAGCATTATTGATATTGTGAAGCATACTCCTTTTGGCAGTTTTTTATTCATACCTTAAAAGTTGCAAAAATGAGAGAGGTAATTGCTATAAAGAGAATTATATATCCTTGAGGCACTGGTGATACTGACAGTCGGAGGAATCCTATGAGGCACTCCCAATTGATCCAGATTAATTTGGGATTCCGATAAACAAACAAATTTCATAAAATACTTCCTGTCAAAGGTGACGTAAAATCTTCTGAACATAGAAACTTCAATGGTATTGTTGATTGTGATGAACAAAAGCAAACAGAAATGTTACTCCTCATTCATGGGGCATCATGGAATTGTTTGCATGCTTTAAACTGTTTTTCCAGTGCTGCATGTATATAGATGTTGCTATAGATAGAGTTGAGAGCGACCCCTTATTGAAAACTCAAGTTATCTGATGTATGAAATATCTGAAATTGGTCAGATCTCTCAGATGTTAAGGCCAGCTTCTGGAAATGAAATCTGCTGCAGTCTGATTGTTTGGAGTTATTTTATTAAATGATATTGAATCTCCATAACAGAGTATAATTTCCTATTTTGGGTGTGAGGGAGAGAAAGGAAGGTTGAAGAACTACTCAATATGGCACTAGACTTACTGCAGTTGTATTCAAAGACAGTCTTGGGGCATTTCTGGTGGCCAAATGAGGACTGATATCACACAGGCTAGCACCAAACTAACACAAGAGAATTCCTGGACTGTTACGTTAGATCGGTCAACAGTTTGGACTATGCAAACTACTATTTGGGTTCAGTAGAAGACATCCCGCTAGGGGATGTGGACCTGAGCAAGGATGGGAATGAGAGGCTCACAGAGCCTGAATAAGAGAGGACATGAGTTGCATAGTTCTGGATAGTCCACAGGCTGTGCAGGGCAGAGATGGATAGTCCTGGATCCACCATTTGATGATATTCTGCAGTCTACCAAAACCTATGTGGTTAGTGTAAAGAAATCACTTGTACAAGGTACTGATACCCATACAACCTAACCCTTAGAAAAGGGGAACATTGGCAAAAACTATATTGGTGAAGAGGAGCTTCAACAAGTTGTAAATGTAACATTGTCATGATGGTTTGGGAAGAATGTGAGAATCTTAACATCTGATAATAGGGTGCACCGAAAGTTTTATTTTCCAATCTGTAACACAGGAAAGTACTTGATCTGGCGGTGGCAAACATGAGCATCTATTTATTGCATTACTATTTTCTAAAGTAAATCCCTTGCTTGTGTGCAATGCATAATGGATGTTCTGGAAATCAATCTGATGGAACTTTGTTTCATTTAGAAGAGTAATTATCATCTAAATGCTCCATATTTTATTAAGTGTGTGATCCTGAAGTTGTATATCCGGAAAGTAAAATTAGGCATCTTAGTATAGCAACAACAACAAAATTAATTTTTTTCATCTTTTTTACGCCTTTCACATCGGGAGGATATGTGGTAAGTATAGGTATGTGGTAAGTATAGAAATGTTCCATACCGGCCACAGATTAAGTATTTATCAAAGGCAATGAGCATTATTTTTCTATCGGACTATGATGGGTGTGGCATTTCCTAGGATTTTCATACAGGATTATTTTTGATTAAAGTCTGACATCTGGTGGACAATTTAAGAACTGGAACAACAAAGGTTGCCAGTTATCTTCTGAATCAACTTCAAATAATTATTCTGGTCAACTGGATGTCTGATACCCATGCAAACTTACACGTGAAAAATTTTATGTTTGGAATGGAATAGAGGCATGAATCCTGGCTACCGCATTCTTGGAGAGTTTGGGGCACAGTTGGGGAGTGGGTTACTGCTGTAGTCTTAACCAGCTAAACCCACATCACTTGTTATTGATGAGCAATGTCTGAATATATACAACACGCATCAAAAATCTCCTTGTAGTATATATTCACTGCCTTTCCACCTTCCTCATAATAAACAATAATATTTTTCTCTTTGTGGTGGTTAACGCACAGATGACACCATTTTATTAATAACATATAGCAATAAATGCTTGTGACTTTTGTTCCTTTTTCCCCTACCTCATAGGCTCAGTGATTTTTTGTTTGGCTAAACAATAATTATACATTTGAATGTATGATTCTTCCATGCAAAATGCTTTCTGTGACTCAGTAGTATTTTCCATACATTGAATAATCAGTTAATCAATGTAAAATGTGGATAAACTGGTTATTTAAATGGGCAGCTCCCTGTTTGGGCGAATGAATGAGTATTATATATGATATGACTATTGAGCTCCTGTGTCACACTATGCTTTAAATCATTCACTGGTTTTAATTTTTTTTAATTCACTCCTCTGCACCCCACTACCTCTCTCTGACCTCTCTCCTCACAACAGCACATGTTGCCTTCGGTCTACTGGGTCTAGCCTCCTCCTTGTCCCTCTGAATCCTCTGCTCCACCATCGGCTGCCGTGCCTTCAGCCACTAAGCCCTGAGGCTCTGGAACTCCCTTCCTCACTCCCTTCGCCTCGCCCCCTCTCTTTCTGTTTTCAGGTCTCTGCTGAAGACCTTTTTTTTTCGACTGCGCTTTTGGGCACATTTTTTCCCCTCCCTCTGGCTTGGACCTGGGATCCGTTATTGGGAAGTGTTCGGAGATGCCATCCGGCGTGGAGGGCGCTATATAAATCCAAGTTGTTGTTGTTGTTGACACAAGTGCATCAAACTATTATAGCTTCAAATACAAACATTTTTCACAACTTCTTACTAGTTAAACTCTTGAACAAAGCTCACCCTCAATCACATATTTTCCTGTTCTTGAATGCTTTGTGGAAAGGCCAAGGTCTAATTCTCCTGAATATCTGGTGTCAGGCACCCTGACCAAACTGCTGAAAAATTAACATTAATAAAATGACACAACCTTTTCTCCTTCCTTTGAAACTGTACATGGCAGCTTTAATTATTAGTGAGTTCAGCGAGTTGCAACGACCTCCTGACATGAAAGGCGCTGTACAAGTCTAATTTTGTTGTTGTTGTTGTATTTTTAAATGAATGGCGCAGAACTGCGTTTTATTTGTATTAAGGATCTGTTTCCCTCTGCAGCTACCTTAGTGACTTAGAACGCATAAGTTTACCAACGTATATACCAACCCAACAAGATATACTGCGGGTCAGAGTTCCAACAACTGGAATCATCGAATATCCTTTCGATTTGGAGAATATCATCTTCAGGTATGGAAATTGGCCGCTTGTAGTTAGCCCACTAACTTTTGTACCGTAAGAGGCTGCCTTAACTAAACAGTCACACTGTCAAAATATGTGGCAGTATCTATTCCATAGTGATGTGAAATCAGATGGGCATCAGTGAGAAGGTGTGCAGCACTGAACAGGGTACATAGATAACTTACATGCAAGACATGTGCCAATTAATTTGACTGCTCTACATTTCTGGAATTTTCAACTTCATATCTTCGAACAGATGGCAATGAATATGGAGCAGAGGGAGATGACTGCAAGGTTACTCTTGGCTTCAGAGGTTCAGTTCAAGGAGTGTTGATTTGTATCGTATCTTGAGCTCCCTACAGGAATACATTTTTGTAGAGCGTTAGAACGTGTCTGGCTGTTGATCCTCATCTGGTCCTTGTGGAGAAGCTTGCTTATCCCAGTGCTGTCTTACTCATGCCATGTCTTGCATCAGCTTGCAACGAGCCCCCCTCTAGGGCCAAAGGTTCTCTTGAGTGGGATGTTCTCTCCAGACAGCTAGTGCTAAGTGATATGAAGCTGCTTGTAGTGGATCAGGGGCTAAGATGAAGCTTACAACAAGGTAATAATGCCCTGTTTAGTTCATCCCCCCAAATAAAATCTGCATAAAATCCCGAACCAAAATAAACCAACGATATTTTTAAGGCTAATGGAACTATCTCCAGGAGATGAAACTTCAGCATAATCCTGACCATAACCCAATATCAATAAAATTATCTAAACAGCTTGGGTTTTCAAACAAATCATAAATAATAACAATAATAATAAACCTTGCATTTGATATAGAGCTTTTCACATCTTCCTGACGTCTCAAAGCACCATGTGCACTTTGCATGATGTGGCTTTGATAAGAATGGTGTCGAGGTTTTTCAGGCTTGTTTGTCCTGCTTTCAATGTAACGTGAATAAAAATAAGAATACTAATTCTTGCACTTGATATAGTGCTTTTCACGTCTTCTAAATGTCTCAAAGCTCTTCATGGAATTGAATGGAATGTGAATTGACTGTATATTTGTGGACGAAACGCAGCAGCCAATCACAGCAGTGGCCCATAAACATACAGAATGACACAGCCTTGATCCTTATCTTTCAAACTGTAGTGCATGTATCATCTAATAATAATAATAATAAACGATGGGAGCTGGGGCAATTCAAGTGCAACAAACGGAAATGCTTTCATAGTTGGAAGGAGACACATTGTTGAAATATTTCTTGTTTATTACTTGTGGTTGGTTTCCTCCATATTAATCAAATTCTGACAATAAACTCTCACACTCTGCACCTACTTTTTATAAAGCACTGAGGTGAAAAATGTGATATGATTGTTATCCTTCTGTAATAATAATCCTAGCATATTTCATGTCAGGAGGATGTCACAAAGCACTTCACATGATCTACCATGAAGTAGAGTGACCGTGTTTGTGGGCGAACGCAAAAGTTAAACTAGTGTACTGCAATTGGTCATCAATACTTTAAAATTAGTCACTCACTCCCTGGCTGTTTGTGGGACATTGCTGTGGATGCATTGGCTGCCACGTTTACCCACAACATTCACATAGTCAGACCACTTTACTGTATATCTTGTGAAGGGTTTTGAGATATCTTGATGATGTGATAAGGGTCTGTATGAAATGCAAGGATTATTATTTAATTATTATAAGATCTCACTAAGTGTGTTGCAAATGTAAAATATATTGCACAGTAAGAGATGCTCCTGTGCTTTTGGAAATAAAAAAGCTTAATCCTTTATCTAATCCTTGCTACACTTGAGTACTTGATGATGACATAGTACAAAACAGTATAGTAGACCTGTTAGAATATGATAATTGGGGGCAGGGGGCATAAATTCATCCACCAGTACTGTAATGAGGGCTAGTCTTCACTTTCACAGTCACTGCGCATGCACAGAGAAAGCTGTCTCACTTCGAAACGCCAAGCTATTATTTATAATGAAGATGATACATTCTATATTGGTATTTAATTTCACATTTCAGATTAATGCTAATATGCCCCTTTTTTGGATCACCAAAAGGGAGATAGCACCCACACTGGTTTTATTCATGCTTTCAGAAATGTGTGAGCAATGCTTATTAAAACTTTCAGTGTTGAAAGTGAAAGCGCTATTTTATTCAAAGGCCATCACGAATGAACTTCAGCAGGATTCTATTTGTGTTTTTTTTATCAGTCAATATATTGAACAGTTTGATTTAATCAGTGACTAATCTTTGCTGTGCTGGTTGTTTTTTTTACCCTGTTTGGATAGTGGATCAGAAAATGTTCATTTGGTTTATTTTGCAGAATGGTAGATGTTGGAGGCCAGAGGTCTGAAAGAAGAAAGTGGATTCACTGTTTCGAAAATGTCACCTCAATTATTTTCTTAGTGGCATTAAGTGAATATGACCAGGTCCTGGCTGAATCTGATAACGAGGTGAGGATTTATTGTCATTGCTCTAAATACAAACAATAGACTTTTTTTTACATAAAAGGGAACCATTTGGGCCATCATGTCTGTGTCACTACGCTATTTTTCTGAGTTACTTTTTTTCTTTTCCCATTTCCCTTAATGTTGCTCTGTCTCGGGTCCTTATCCAGTTCCATTTTGAATGATTCTGTTGGTGCAACCTCAATGTGGAATTACACACCTTAGCAACTAAGTTTCTGAGTGAAGAACTTTGTTCAGCACCTCGGGATGTCCTCCCAACGCGAAAGGCGCTACATAAATGCAATTTGTTGTTCTAAAGTGTCCCCTCATTTCCTGCTAAGATTCCTAAACCATTGCCCCCATGCCATAATTCTTCCCACTTAAAGGAATTGTTCCCCACTTATCTTGTCATAACTCTTTACAATCCTAAAGATTCTCTATCACATCTTCACTCAGTCCACTTTTGTTGCAGTGGATGAAAAATCTTAATTTACCAGTCTCTCTTTATACATGCATTCATACATACTGTACATACAACAAAATTACACTTGTATAGCGCCTTTCACATCGGGAAGACACCCTGGACAGTCAATGTTTCGGCCCTGAGCAGGGGTTGCGATCGGGAGGTTGGAGGGATGGCACGGTCGAAAAGGAGGGTCTTGAGGTGGGATTCGACGGAGGTGGATGGATTCCGGGATGGAATTCCAACGGTTGGGGGCTAGAGTTGCTGAAGGCTCGACGGTTGATTGTGGGGTGGGTGGGTTGGGGTCTTGGAACAGGCTGGAGCCTGCTGAGCTGAGAATGGACAGTTTGGTAGGGGGTTAGGAGATCGCAGAAGTGGGTTGGTGGTGGTGGTGTGAGGGGGGGGGGGGGGGAACTTTAACTTTAAATTGTTTCTGCTCACCTCCAAGTTCCCTGATTGTACTACTTCAGCTAGCCCTTGGTTTTATTGTGCACCTCTGATGCTGAACCACCTACATTTGGTTTTGCACTTGGTGTAGATATGATTTGCACATGGCGCTTAATACATATTAGCATATATGTTTATACCACGCATAATAGATTACTGTTCTAATTCTATCAATTATTGATCACATCTTAATTTTTAGTGTAAATGCTTTGTTCAAACCACTGAATGTTCTCCTTGAATAATGTTTCTTTCAGAATCGAATGGAGGAGAGCAAAGCACTATTTAAGACAATCATTACCTATCCCTGGTTTCACAGCTCATCAGTAATCTTGTTCTTAAATAAGAAGGATCTCCTGGAAGAGAAGATCATGTATTCTCATCTAGTCGACTATTTCCCAGAGTATGAGGGTAGGTATTCTTTGGTTATTATTTTATTCATATAGAATAGCAAATGGGTAAACATTCTTTGCACACATATTGGCATAGCACATTATGTGAGTTAAACCTGAATAGTTTGTGGTGAATTATCCACTGTGTGAAGTTGATGATTTAGTGAAGTAAATGGCACTTTGATTGATTTTTACTCTGTCATACATCTTACACACCTTCATTACATTACTATCAATTCCTGATTAGTAATGTAAAATATTTCAAGAAATCTTACGTATGGTATCAGCAGTACGTTCTAAAATAACTTTGATATAATAGTTTTGTCTGCTGAAATCTATGTTCTGCAGTGTACTGTACCTAATTCTTAGGAAACAAAGTTTTGTTACCATTTAATTTTCTGTCCTCTCATGAAGATTTTCACATCAGAGAATAGAAGGTTATGCAAGTCAAAGTCCCTAATACAGTGGGTAGGATGGTCCTAGCTTGACAAGCAGCATAACAGTTTGCCAGTGCCACTTGGATTTTAACTGGTCAGATTCTAGCAGTAATAATAATAATAATCCTTGCATTTGATATAGCGCTTTTCACATCTTCTAGATGTCTCAAAAGAGCTTCATAGAATATACTGTAAAGCGAATTGACTGTATATTTGTGTGAGAAATACGGTAGGCAATTGTGCACGGCAGTGTCCCACAAACAGACATGGATTAAGTGACCAAATTAGTATTGTTCCCCAACACACACTCTGGGGTCCCCAAGCTACAGCATTTGCCAACATGTGCAAAATCATTTCCAGGATTAGGTAAGCAGGATGCGTCCCTCCAGGGAGAGTGCAAATTCCGTTCCAACAAATGTCTGGAATTTCCATGTGGAGGTTGAATGCAAGGAAGTCTGCTTGGTTTGGATACTCTTGAGCATGGTGATGGGTTTCTACATGCGTCAGACACCTGCCTGAGTAAATAAAAAAAACTTGCAAAAATTGGGAATTTCCAGTATCCAGCATGTCTTGTTATAATATAACATAATGTCTTGTTGTCCAGTATTTAACAAACATCTTGTTTATACTTTTGAATAAAGATATACTGAGAAAAAATGAGTTCTCATCTTTTAAAGTTTTTACTTTGGAGATTTGGTGAAATATAATTTGCTGTGTTAGGGACTAAATATTTAATCTAATGAGTTAATGTGTCTTTTGTGTGGAATTCCAATGACATTAGGGCCTAAACAAGATGCAAAGGCTGCACGGGATTTCATCTTGAAGACGTACCAAGATCAGAATCCAGATAAAGAAAAAGTCATCTACTCTCACTTTACATGTGCCACTGATACAGAGAATATAAGGTTTGTCTTTGCTGCTGTCAAGGATACTATCCTACAGTTAAACCTGAAGGAATTTAACCTGGTATAAAAAATACAGCAACAAACTCCTTTGCCAAGTTATATATATATATATTTTAGAAAGAGCTCTCCCATTTTTACCTGCCCAATTAAAATTTTGTGTTTCTGCGACATACATTTTGAAATTCACATTGAAGGTATCACTTCTGCAAAGGATTCTGAGATGAGTTACAGTATAAATATCTCACGTCTCTGGTGATTCACTTCTGCATTTAAAAAAATTAGCGTGATTAGACTTATTACATTTGCAAAGAAAGAAACCTGCCCATGTTTCTGACAGAAGTTCAATAGGGAACTTAGCAATATTAGAAGAAAATAAGCAGTGATTACTAGAGTTGGGTTGAAAGATGCTTGAATGTGGCTTTGTAAAGGTTGTCTCAGTAGTCCATTGTTTTAGTTATTGCAAAAGGAATAGATACCTAATGAAATAATTCCAGGTTTAAAAATCACATATCAAACTCCTAATCTGCCATTCCTGGAGTCCAGAGGTTTACTAAATGCAATTGATTAACTAAAATGAAAAGGTACACTTTCTATGGTTCCCACCACAATTACTTTACTATCTGGTAATATTTTTTAATTACAAAGTTATTTAACACAACTGGTGTACAAACCAAATGCTAGTATTTGCATTTTCCATCAAGAGTTTTTAATTCAAATTGATAAGTATTCAGCATCAGAGGATAGTCTTTTTATGATTGTTAGCACTCGGAATGGTAAATAATTAAAAATTCTGGATGCCATTAATTAAGGCAATGTAGTTAATATTTTGAAGAGTGGGGGATGGATATTGTTAAATGCAATAATTTAGGTAAACATATGGAAGCATCTTTTATTCTTCTCAAATGGTTAAAAGGGTTCTTGCTGGAATAGTCTAAAATGTTGCTTCAAACTTTTAAAAACACATTTTTCTTTCACAATATTAATCACAAATGTACCAAATTATATTGCAGAAAATTTCAAATGTTTTTCCTCTTTTTAGAAAGACTGTTACTGTTTCTTCACATACCAAAGAATTATAGATCAGGTAGAATAGGAGGAATTGTTCTGCCACAGAAATATAGGAACTGCACGTGGGTCAGTTCTGTTAAAATGCCTACAAATCACTGTAAATATTGCTCCCTCGTATTTTCTATGTGTATATATACATTGCAGCAATGTTTTCTGCTTTAATATTCATCATTCTTGACCAAATGCAAAATTGTTATTTTTAAATAAAGAACTGTCATTGCAGCCAATAAAATGTTTAGACATACAGGCATTTCTCATGACATAGATAAAAATCATATTTTTTGAAAAGCAAAATGTGATTTATAAACCTCTTGTCACTAATCCCATGCTGAAACTGGGTTTTGTATTGTTTTCATTGCTGTAATGCATAGTTAAAGGTTAGAAATTTGATATTTTTCTGGAACAAAACTTCTGTAACTTTTTTAAGTGAACTTTTTATGTTGTAAGCAACATGTCAAATAAAATGTTTCATTTGGGGGTTTTTAAAATGTTATGGTGCGATATAAGTGATTTTGAACATTATTGTACAGTGAGGTTTCTTTGCTTCATTTTATCCGAGTCATGAATGTGGCTGGTGTGATGTTAGTAAAGCAGATCTGCCATACCAGTTTCTCCTACCACTGAGAATTTTAAATTGTTATTTGACTGCATAGATTAATGCTAAATTAAACTAAAGTTGCAGAATCCCTTCTGAGGTCTGCATTTTGGAGGTCCTGCTTACAGCTCAAAACAGACTACATGGTCTTGGTTTTTGCTTGAGTTTTCTTTATGCAAGATCTCCAAGAATTTTTTAAAAATTGTCCTGCAGCCAACGTCTGCTTAAAAAAAATTATAGGCCTGTTTAATAAAGCAAAGGCATGAGAGAATGGAAGTGGAGAGGATGTATTTTATTTATCTATTTGTTCCAAGTTGGCTTCTGGATCAGTAAACTAATAAATTCAAGGCAGTTAACAAGAAATAGTGCAAATGAAAATGTCTGCTTCAAGTTCATGTTTATTTGGGTGAAGTTCAGGTGAATCAAGACCAGTTGAAAATCCTTAATGTCACTAAACTGTGAAACATGGTCATAAATATAAATTTATCACAAGTTCCTTTTTTTGCAACAAATGTTTATATTGTGGGTGTTCTTAGCAGAAATTCTTGATCAGTAAAGCTGAAAAAATATAGAATTTCATGTTTGCTGAAACATTTCTTTTTGATATATGTAATCATGTGTTAGTGGGTAGTGGAAGTTGCAATCAACCTGTCAAAAATCTGTTCACATTGTATGTAAAAGACCACAATGGTTATTTACATCTGCACTTTGGGTTCTAACTGTAGATGTACTCAAAATACACACTTTTACTGGCAAGAGCCCACAAACATACCCTATTCTGTAAAAACCTGGGTGAAAGATGGTCTTTACTGTGTCATTCAGTTATCGTGCATCATCAGAAACTATTGTGTACATACTGTGAGAAACTGCTTTTAACCCCATGAGCAGTTTACCTTCGATATATGGATCATTTGTCTCAACAACTCTGCTTCCTGCACAAGCCAATCTTCTTCGACCGTAATAGTTAACCCTACTTTTCAAATATCCATCACATTCCTTTTAAAAATAATGAATGGATTATGCATCAAATAACATTTGCTGCAGAAATAACCAATCCCCAACTCTCCTCTGTGGTAAAGGTATTTTTCCATCTTTTAGTTTGTTTTTGTGTTTCTCTTAAACTTCTCATTGGATTACATTTGGATACCTTTTCAATTTATTTTGAATGCGTACGACTATTGCAGGGAATAACTGCAGCTTTAAAAGTTGACCAATAGCTGTAATTGGAGAAAACAAAGTTAATGTTGCCAGAAACACCAGCTTGCCAATATTTGTAAAAGGTGCTAAACACCAAAAAGTTGAAATCTGAAATAAGTGCACTTTTAGGATCACAATTGTAGTTTTATAACACTCAATTCTTTTAAAGTTAATATGTTTATGCCAGAATGTCACTTTTAATTTAGATTACAATATTTTGTCATCTGACTGGCCAAAGCATTTTGCTAATATTAGCCTAATTTACGCTCATGTATGCTTGTATTATAGTGTTTGTTTGGTCAATAAATAGCTCTTTCTGATCTGTACTTTGACACTCTAAAGAAGTTTTGTATTTGGTAATGCTGCTGTTTCAATCAAATTAAACATGAACATGGTTCTTACTTGCAGCTCATATTGTCTTTTAATAACATTTCAGAACTAATAATACTTTTAACAGTGGAAAGAGCAAACAATACTGTCAGTAACTAGCAAATTGTTTTTAGCTATGCCCTAGGTTGTTCAATTTTGTAACACAAATAGCTACTTCATTAAAGATAACCATTTTGAAAACCATACCTTAATTTACTTGAAAAAAGGTTTTACTCAATTGCAAATTTTGGACCAACAAACAACAAATTGTATTGTGTCTTTCACAGCAGGAGTACAGTCCAGACTTTGTGACCTTGCGTGAGGGGCGCTATACAAATACAAGTTGTTGTACCTTGAGGTGGGGTACAAAGAGATGTATGATATCTTGAGACAGACCTTGAAAGAGATGAAGTGAAACTACTCCAGAAAACAGTTCCAGAGGGACAGAAAGACTGGAGGCCTGACAGCAGATGGTAGAGTGGGGGAATGTGAAGAAGGCCAGTGCCTGCCAACTGGAAGGGTTGGTAGGGTTTAGAAGGTCACAGAAGTAGAGTGAGGCAAGACCGTGGTGGGATTTAAAAGTGAGGCCAAGGATCTTGAACTCAAATCAACTGGAGAATAGAGAGCCAGATAAGGTGCGACTTCTAATCACATTTAAACTGAGCTATCCCAGCAACAGTTGGATTCATTATTTCAAAAATATAGTTGTAATCCTGGACCTCAGAACCGCACCAGCAGGAGCTATCAAATCAAACTCTCAGAAACACCAGGTCAGAAGAACTTTGCAGGGAGCTTTGGATGATGCTAGAAAGGCTGTGTGTGGTATGCCCAGACATGAAACTTTGTCCTGGTTGCTTAAGATTCACAAATAAAAACTTTCACAGGATTTTATTTCAGTTTCATTCAAAACAAGGTGTAAATGGCATGTTACAAGTTATTCAAACAAAAATTTACACCCAATCCAGAATCAAAATATTTGGTAAGTATGCAAAACCAACATGAAGCAATCATTTGTGACTGACCTGAGAAAAAACTGTCCCTTACAGTTAACATATTTAACAGCTTAAGCAATATTAGTATTAATGCATGTGTAATGAGTTTATACTATCAAAGGTTGCAATCTTTCAATATTCAATCTTTCTACCATATTCATGCAGGCATGCACCACAAGTGAAACGCACAATATGATTACATCTCCAGTATATTTCAAAGGATTTCAAAAAAATCTAACAGTACTGTACTTGAAAGGCACCACTGGTGCAGTACAAAATAAGGTAAAGTGGCTACATTTTTACTAAAATATGAAAAAAGTGGCCATTTGTTATATTTACCCAACATGAAACAGAATGAAGTGCTGTGCAACTCATAAATCTCCCATATTGCAATAACTTTAAACAACAGTAATTGAACCTATTATTAAAAACAATTGTAGACCAATAATTCTGCCAGAATGTGTCATTCTTCTTAAATATACCCTTTATTTTTTGTGTTTTAGACATCAGATCAGGTTAATTAATTTGGGCGTAATTACAATGATTTGTAATTTAGATGACTCTCGATAGCAAATCATTTTAATGTTACAAAAATGGTCTTTAAATTTACTCTTCACCACAACATTGTTTGAAATTATTTTTAAAAATGGACAGAAGTTGGATGTATTGACAGAAGCTGAGCTTGTATTATCAGTTACTATGTAAATATGCTTTGTACGTTATTCTTGTAAGATTCTACATAGAGGCAAACAGCAGCCAAATTCAAAGATAGGCACCCTCAAATTTCTTCAATCTATAGATAAAACTCAATATTCTTCACTCAGAGGATAGTGAATTTATGGAATTCACGACCCCAGAAGGCTGTAGATGCTCAGTCCTTGAACATTTTCAAGGCTGAGACTGATAGATTTTTGAAAAATAGAGGGATATGGGGATAGGGCAGGTAATCAGAGTTAGGTGAGAAGATCAGCCATGATCTTATTGAATGGCGGGGCCGAATGGCCTACTCCTGCTCCTAATTCTTATGTTCTTATTCGATCATTTTCGTTTTCAGGGGGAAAATAAAGTGTGGGTAATAGTAGTTATGAAAAATCATGAACTGTGGGGTCGGTGGTTTGTCTTGGTGAAGAATACAAGGTACTTTTGTCTTACTTGCGTCTTCTTCCCCATCCCAAACTCGTAAATTGCACTCAATCTTTAATTTTTCCATTTGCTCGGATGAACTTTGTTGGTATTTTATTGTCTACTAGCAGAGGATTAAAGAGCAGGTGGAATTACCTTTCCTCCCTGTTTTAAAGAACATTTTCCTCCCATCCAAAATTAGGAATTCAGAATATGGAAAACTGCAGGTAGCTATTACATTATTGCACGATGGGAAACGGTCACACCATTTCCACTATCCAATTAAAAATGTAGCTATCACTTCACCGTGAACAACTGGAACTTTATTCGTGGTCAGGCCTTAAATGAATCCATAAATTATCTCTGTGCACATTAAAGTGACCACCCACAGGTAGTATGCGTAGCACTCCAGCAAAATACATGTTTGTATGTATGCTCCATACACTATTACAGCTTAATTACACCACTATTACAGCTCAAATTCAATGATTCTTTACTGTATCTATCTCTAGGAAAATTTCCACTGGATAATGGGAGTATTCTTAGCAACAATATATCAATATTAAAGCTAGCCAGTTCAAATACCATGATGTCAATATATAAATAAACAATAGGCCGTGCTACACATCATTCTGGCACCAAGATCTATAGTTTATTGCTTATCAATATGGTCAACTGTAATTCCATTGTTAAGGGTGAATTTGAATAAAGTGCTTCAATGAAGCAGTCACATTGGCAGATTGTTCAGCAAAGAGATGAAATACATGCATTCAATACTGCACCTTATCACATCAAAACATCTCAAAGTGCGTCAGAGTTTTTCGTGATAAGTGTACTTTGGTGAGTAAATGTAATTTTGCAGTTGTTGCTTATGCTTATCAGGTTTTTAAAACTGTTCACAAGCCTGTGAAGGGCTATGGAAACATGGAGTTATTTTGCTTTAATAGTTTTTAGAGCTGGAAGGTGTTAATCAAAGATTGTTGACTGTTCTGAAATATTACATAAATGAATGAGAAAGCAATATTTTTAAAGAGTTGCCAATTAGTTCTATAAAAATGACGTCTTCTTGAAAACTACCGGTGCATTTCATGAGTCACATGGGAAGCAAAATGGCCTAGTTATTATAATCTCTGCATCTGATGTAGCATCTTATCAAGTTGTTAGGATGTCTCAAAAATTGCTTCTCGGGATATACTGTAAATTGATGTAACTGTGCTTTCTGGATGAATACGATTTTGTTACTACACAAGATTTAGGAGTTATCTGCATTGTTTTTCAACTGAAAAGTACAATATGAATTTGTATCTGAATACATAATCTAAACTTACATTATATATTGCAGCAACAATCATTGTGAATACATTTTCGTGCATGCAACACTATTAATGAACAAGAACACAAGGGATGGCTTTGTATTAATTAGAATTAATTAGTGTGCAGTTATTTATATAACAAAACAGGTAAGGCAAAGAAAGCGACAGACTTCATTGGCATTAATACGGGATGGGCAAATGCATATTGCATCAATTTGCTGAATGATAGAGAATGCTTACATTCACAACAGAATATACTTGCGATGGATTCTGCAACAAGTGCATTTCACGAGCAGCATATGTAACACATTTTGAAATATCCAGCAGTTTTCTTCAAACTGAAGATATTTCACAAGCCATCACTGGTACTGATTTAGTGCACTAAATACTCAGAGCAAACACTGCTTTTAAGTAGACCTGTTTATATACATTGTTTCAGAAATATCTGGAACTTCGTAGATATTTGATGCAGTAAGTTTTTTTTTACAACTTAACTGCAGATAAAATTCCTAAACAGGCATATAGAATAGATAGGATTTAAATTTATTTAGAACAATGATATGTTGTGCTGTGTTTGCGTTATACATAAACAAATCTAGTAATGCATGATCACAATCGGAATCTTTCAATGCTAAAGAGATTTATTTATTTGTCTGTTTTAAGAAATTGCTGGACTGAGCTGAATGTTCAGGTCACTAACCAGAAAGAAAAAAATCTAACTTTTCAAGGGAAATATTTAAACTCTTAAATACATCAAAAGAAATCTAAAAATAAACAAAAATAGAACAAAATGTTCTGCTAAAAAAAGTGAAACTTCTGAATATTTCACGTTGTATAATAAGGGATAAGATAATGTAAAAAAAAATAGGTCACTCATCATCACCTGATCAGTGGTGTACATTGACACTTCAAAGATATTTATTTGTGTGGCACTTGGTAGAGTGGTACTTTCCATTGTGAAGGCTTTAGAGGTGGAACTGAAAAACTATTTTGCTGTGAGGAGTAAACACTGTCTATTATTATATCAAAGGAAGCAATTCAATACAAGATTTTGTTTTCCACAAACTCTAATACAAAAACATAAAGGCCATATAATGATCATTCACATATTAAAAGTTAGTACACATTGGTCAAGAATCTATACAAGACCCAACTTTCACATTTCTTTACTAATTTAATAATCAGTAGGTATTAAATTTTAATCAATACACAAAATTAGCAGGCAAAAACATACCAGGGATTCTGACAACTTGTGTATATTATTGTATGTACAGATACAAACTGCTATATTATCAAAGTCTAATGTGAGTTGGTGCACATAATAGTTCTATGGAATTTGCAACATTTTCCAATACCACTTATATATGTGGAAGGCAATTCCTCACTTCTTCAAGCTTGCCCAGGACCCACTATGAAGTAAGAATATCAAGAATATTAATTAAAATAATAATAATCATTATTATTGCATTTGATATGTTCACATCAGGAGGATGTTTCAAAGCATTTCACAGGATATAGTGTAAAGTGAAGTGACCGTGGATTTTCTGGACAAATTCAGCAGCCATGTGACAGAGCTTAATATTCCGCAAACAGAGAAGAGAACGACCAATTGGATCCTTAAGGACACTGGGAGAAACTTCCTTCTCTTTTCAAGTAATGCCATGGGATCTTTAACATCCACCTGAATGGCAGACGGGACCTCAATTTAATATCTCCTCTGAAGGATGGCACCACCAATAATGCAGCTCCCCACCAGCAGTTATTGTTATTCTAACTGAGTTCAAAGTAGGACTTAAATCCAGAGCCTTCTCGCTCACAGGCAAGAGTATTACCAACTGACATTTTCAAGACTGAAATTGATAGATTTCTTGTGGATAAAGGGATTAAGGGATATGGGGATAAGGCGGGTAGGCGGAATTAGAATAGATCAGCCATGATCTTATTGAATGGCCGGGTAGGCTCGAGGGGCCGAATGGCTTATTCCTGTTCCTAATTCTTATGTTCTTATGATGGAGAGGGCAATAGAAGGATATGGGGAAGAGTAATAACAATAATAATCCTTGCATTTGATATAGTGCTTTTCACATCTTCTTGATGTCCCGGAGAGCTTCACAGAATATACTGTAAAGTGAATTGACTGTATATTTCTGGGCAAAACACAGCAGCCAGTGTCCCACAAACAGTCGTGGATTGAAGTGATCAATTTATTTTTTGTGAGGGATTATTATCAGGTGTGTGGAGTAAGGAAACTTGCCCAAGGTTTCACCCTGCTTGGAATTGAACCCAGGTCTTTTTCTTGTAAGGAGAGTGCTCTAACCACTGAGCTATAGGACTCCACTGCCTCTTGTAAAGTGAATTGACTGTATATTTGAAGATTAAATGCGCCTGCCAATTGCACATAGCAGTATCCCACAAACAGTTGTGGGCTTAAGTAACCAATTTTTTTTAAAAAGGAATTATTACCCTGGGAAAAGCAATCTGCCAATTGATTAACAGCTGGTTCCTACTTACTGTTGGGTAAACAGGCATGTGAAATAAGGAAACTTGCCCAACATTTCGCCATACTGGGAACTGAACCCAGGTATTGGTAAGTCAGGGTATTAAGAGATAAGGGGGGAAAGCAGGAAACTGGAATTGACAGAATTAGTAGAGGTACAAATCAGCCATGATCTAATTAAATGGCAGAACAGGCTTGAAGGGCTGAATGGCCTACTCCTGTTCCTATGTTTCTATCTTGCTTACAAGGCAAGTGCTCTAGTCAGAGCTGCAGGACTTAAAACATATTTTGCCTCTAGTTCAGTGTCTACTGCTGCCAATCTTAATCGCTATTTTGTTTGTTTCTGATAGAGTCTCAGTTTTCTTATACTTAATTTGGGTGTACAGAAATTATTTATGTGTAATAATAAATCATAATCCTTGCATTTGACATAGTGCTTTTCACGTCTTCTAGACGTGAAAAGCGCTTCACAGAATATGCTGTAAAGTGAATTGACTATATTTGTCGGCGAAAAGTGCATTTGACACACTTAAGAGAGAGCAGGTAATATTTCTAAGCAATGCTTGAAACTAACTCTAATCTTATTTGTTTTCTTGGCCTCATCAATCATATAATTTTAGACATTAAACTTAATAATGTAGTCTTTACCTTTGCGTCACTGCCACATCTGAAGTTGACTATTTTCCCACATTCTTTTGCATGAAACACAGACTTGACACGTTCCTTTAAGAAATTATAGAGAATGCTAGATTAGAACCAGTTGAAAAATAATTTATTGTACTCAATTTACCAAGAGTAATGAGTTAATCAGGGTAATATTTTTAGTCAATTTACATAACCTTTCCTTTTTGATTATTTTAGCTATGTATATTGCTGATAATAAACACTTTATTCTTGACACTTACTTTGACCTCAATACCCAACTTTATAATAATTAAGATAACCCAAGTTGCTGCTACCTGACAGATCAGTTATGAACTCAAATTATTAAAGAACTCAGGTGAAAACAAATTACAATTAGGAATACAAATCTTCTATTACATTACTGTGATGGTCATGATTTAGGTTTATGTTTAGAATTATGCATAGATTGGATATTGTAGGTTATTCTACCACGTTCAACAAACAAAATGAACTTTGAGGTTTTACAATAAAATCTCGATAATCCGGCACGGTTGGGCCTACTCACCACCCAGTTTTCAGAGTTTGCTGGTATTTAGAACCTACCCTAGAAATGGCTGGGGAAGTTCCACCCCACACACCATGTGTGCCAACACAGCACTGAAGCCTGCCTGAGCTCCACCCACAGTGCCGGATGACAGAATGGCCACACCGGGAACTACAAGCAGCTGTTCCGAACTTCGGGAGATTTGCCGGACATCGGAAAAACAATTAATACAGTATGTATTTTGAAATCTTGCTGGTTTCAGGCAGTTGCCAGCTTTTGGAATGTCAGATTGTCGAGGTTTTACTGTACAGGCAGACCCCACTTACCGAACACCTGGTTAACAAAAGTTCACTATACGAGGGTTTGTACAGTATTTGTACCTCCTATCCGCTTAGCGAAGGCTGCGTTCGCTATAACGAATGTTTAAATCTCGCACGCTTCTCGTCCGAAAGACCAAATTAACACCATTGCCCCCTCTCCACTAGTATAATCCAAGAGAAGACCCATAGAGTATGGAACGTGCTTAAGCGGCAGGATGCTAGGCAACTACATGATGCTACTCGGAAACAGCCAGTGGAGTCTTTTGCTGCTAGCAATGGGTGGCTTGATCGTTTTCGAAAACGATACAAGCTATATTCTATCAAGATGTGCGGGGAAGCTGCTAGTGCAGATGTTGCTGCTGCCGAACACTTTCCAGATGAACTTAGAAAAATTATCAAGGAGGGAGGTTGTACACCACCACAAAGTACGTTCACTGACTATCCAGAGCCTATTGATTTGTCACCAGATTCTCCAGTCTCCTCCTCCTCCATTATCAACAATTAAAACGTAGATTCCTCCCTACTCCTCACCTCATCTTATTGTACGGGAACTTTTGTTTCATTATGGTGTTAAAAATTTACTAAATAAAATAATGTTCAGGTAAACAAAACAAAAATTTTCATCTTTTATTCTTTCATCTTTTCATCTTGTAATTAAAGTACTGCAGCCTTCAAAAGCAGTTCTACCTACCTTATGCCTTCGGTGGTATACCACAAATGTTAGCGCTAGGCACCGCTGGGAACGAAACTGATTTTTTTCATACAGAAACACAGTAGCGATCTCCCACCCGCTTAACGAAATTCTCGCTTTATGAAAAGTCCCTAACCCCTTCGTTAAGTGGGGTCTATCTGTATAACTAGACAATATATAGTATTTTCCATTCGTGAACCAATCACTAAAGACTCTTCTGAAATTACTGTTAGAACTTTTTACTGAAAACAAAATCTGTAATAAAACAAGGAGATTTAATCCAGTCAATTTACATCACGTTTTCATTTCTCATTATTTTAACTGTATATATTGCTGAAAAGACAATCAGAAATAACCGGTTTATTTTTGTCAATTACCTTGGCTTCAATACGTAATCTTCGTTCCAAAACAATGAAAGGCTTTTTAGTAAATTCCTCAAAGCTGTACTGCCACTCACAGGTTAACTGCCCAAATGTTCCTTTTGTTACAAAAAAGACACCACTGGAAAAATAAACAGAATAAACACAAAACATTTAAGGATAGAACAGAACTATTAAACAGAATTATAGCACAAATTTTATTTAATTATTTCAATAATTGTAGATATTTACATAATAGCCTCTAATATTTCATTAGCAGGACACATCTGTAATTTGTTTTCTCAATTGATGCAATCTTACCTTTTTGTAATCATGAACAAGTCTGACTCATTCACCTTTTTATGCGCAAAGTACTTGTACTTGGCAAACCTGCCATTTTCAATTTTCTGAAAGAAAAGACAAAATGTAAAAGATATGTTGAAACAAACTATTTCCCCTTCAGCTGCATTTTAAAATTGATAAACAACCACTGGGTAGGAAGAACTGAATTTGTATACAAGTATTATTAAAGTAGAATAATAAAAAACATAATAATAACTATTGTGTTTGATATAACACTTATACGTCTTCTAGATATCTCAAAGCACTTCACAGATAAACTGTAAAGTGAATTGACACAAGAAAGTTTTCACCACACAAGTTAAAGTCTACTCCACACAACCGGAACAGGGGAAGTAACAGGTTTGTCTCTAAGAACTTAACTGCTTGGATTAGAAATTTATTTTGTTCCTTTGCCTCAAACAAATGAAGAACTGATGATACCAGTTCTGATGGTATTTCTGTTCTCATAGTGACACAAACCACTAGTGAAGTCTGCTTACTCAGGTGGAAGCAATACAACTCGTCATATGATCGACCGGCTAAAATGGAGCAAATCTCACATCTAGGAATAAAAAAGTACCTATTGATGAAAAAGGCAATATGGAAGTGAGTACATCAATAGTTATATTGGGGAAATTTTTAGCCTTAAATGGTGAAAAAAAACTTTCATCAGATGAAGGGAAAATAATTACTTCTCTATGGACAGTATGTTTAAAGCTGATGCCAAAGTAGAAACACCAGTAATGGATCCTTGTTTCTTTGACCATCTTTTCTGAAGGAAGTACCATGCCAGAAAATCTACCAGCATAATGATTGAGCTTGTTAATAACATTCTTAAAAATAAGCAGATTCATATTTGTTGAAAAAAGATTACATGTTCCTTGAGCTCATCAGGCAATGATCCCAGAAAGGATTTTAGTATAAATATTAAACCCCAAATTACTTAATATTATGCATTACCTGAAAGAGGAAACTCACTACAGTATATTCAGTATGTATTTTCTATTATGCAGTTTCTAATAAGCATGTAACCCCTTTTTGGTATTAAAAGAAAATGTCCTAAGAATAAAGACACTTTAACTATACCAAGGTTACGAGTGATATAAATAATTTCACCATACCAACCTACCATTTTCATCAGACCTGAGTATTGCAAAGTTAATCAAAAGTAATCCAAAGGTTACCTGAAATATTTCTATATATACAGTAATTTTTTTTAACTTAAAAGGTCATATCTAGATGTGTACTACTCTGAAAACAACTGTTAAATTGTTGCTTCTAGTTAACTCTAGAATTGCAGAATGCACAATTGGTCACATTTGGGAATACTTTTAGTGATTCAAAATGTGATAACGAGAAAGGATTATGGTAACAATTTGTACTGAGGCGTATTTTTATTTCCTGAATTTTGTACCCTGAAGGTAAGGCACTTTAATGGCACTATGTGAACACTAATTTTACAAAATATTATCATTATCAATCACTCTCAGATCAAGTACAGTAAAATAACCTATACTGTGCCCCATGTAATCTGCCCCTGGAATATCCACCAGCCCCAATTTATGAAGAGTTACCATTACAGGAAAATTACAACAATTTTCAATGATTTATCCTCGTTCATGCTAATTTAAGGATATTTTACACTGAGTCCATGCTCATCAAAAACTGGATTGATCTTGCCCAAATTAAACTGCAAGTTCCAAAAAGGTTTTCTCTGCTGATTTGCTTTTGTACTGGTAAAAATCAGTCAAAATTGAAATTACATTGGAAAACAATCCAGACATGTCCTTAATGTTCTGGCAGTTGAGTAATTTTTTAAAATCAATTTATCAAATATTACGTTGGTTTTGCTGTGAATCCCTTTATTTTGAATGTGGGCCGATGCTGAATAGTTTAACTTAGAATGTCATCTTCTTGACTCATACCTCATTGATTTTAGGATTAGGATAGGAAACTGATTAATTGGATACTTGGTGACATTACTGTAATTGGACACTTTTCACAAGGAGTATGAGAGGCAGTTCTCAAAAAAAAAGTGGTTAAATTCTGGAAGGAGCACTCTAAATTTTAATCCCTTATGATTTTACTTTAAACCAGTGTTTGGTTTTACTTTGAATGGCACATAAAGAATTACTCCTTATGACGTCTCCAATCATTTTAAAAGTAATTTTCTCAAGGTGATAATAATAACAGGCAAATTTCAATATTTCTAAAAGTGGGACATCTTTCTAGAGTAATTCTCTTTCTCAGTTCTGCTCAGTTTTTTTCTTCAGAATAACTGTTACTCACAAGTGATTACAGGTCTTTGTTTTCAAGCTCTCCTTGGTTCTATGACTCTTCCGTATTTCATCCTAATGTATTTTGTGGCTGGGAGCCTCACTTTCTAGCAATATTTTTTCTTAGCTGGCTTCTTACTGTCCAATTTGTAACCAGTAATAAAAGGAAAATAAATTTGATTGGTGCTTGCGACATTTCACTATTTTTAGCAAGCATATTTCCTTCCACAATAGCTAGCCATTAAATTTCTATTTACAGTACCTTGCTACCAGGGAAACCCAATTTGGGGATTGAGATGGGTAAAAATAAAGTATCCAAGTGAATCAAGCAAGGTCATAGTCATGAGGCAAGAGATCTTTATGTTCTGGACATATTTTAATTCTTATAAAGCTAAGATATGCTTTTGATATTAAAACAAATAATGTCTGTCTTACATAGTGACCACTGTCATTTTGTGAAGTGTTTTTCAATTGATTCTTTGAATTGCTGCAAATGCCAAATAATGACTTTGTACTATTGTCTGCAGCAATCTGAATGAAATGGTACTCTTGTAAAAAGACCTATTCCCACAGGCATTTAGAAGTTGATCAGGATCACAACTCTCTTTGGAACGCCCTCCCGACGTGAAAGGCACTTTACAAATGGAATTTTGTTGTTGTTATATGCTACAGGACTCCACATGTCAGAGTAATTATAGAATTCAATACAAAAATTTATTATATTTCCATTTAGAAGAACAAATATTATTTTTATTGTTAATTATGGCTTGTGCATCAGCTCTACTTATTCAAAAGTGTAGAATTTTGCCTCACATTGGTCAAATAGTAGTTTCAAATATTTGAAATATTTTATCCCAGTTGTCTTTATACCTAAGCATGAATACACCACCCTGGACACCAGTACCCATAGTTGAATTGTCCAAATAAAAAATATTGAAGCAAATACTATAATGCGTGGCATGAAATATGACATGGAGTTTATCATTATCAGAGTAGAATTTATTACTTCTGTGCCTTGTTTTCAATTATTTAATGGCTTTAAATCTGGATGAGTTGATTTTATAATTTATTGTAGATAAATATTTTGAACTAAAGTAAGTTGCTGAGCCCTCTTCCTAATTCAACTTTTCTGAGGTAGTCAACCAGTGTAAAATTTAGAACCTTGACTATTTCTGAAGTAGAGGTCACACAGTAGTCATGACCAGCCTTTAGAAAATCTGGGCGGTGAAAACATCAAATATTGTAAGAAGTGGGTCAAATTGGATTTGCAATGAATGGTGGACTCATTATCTTTATCCTTCTCTCTGCCAGTTAGTTTCCAAACTACATCCTCTGTACCTGGCAGAGGTCAGAGAAGACATATGATAAAATTATAAACTGTGCAACACTGCTAGTGTTTCTAATAAATTAAACAGAAGAATTAAGAAGCAAAGGCCTGAGTACTATTATCCTAAAAAGGATGGAGAGTTCACTTTAGCACTCCAGGATTCTATTCTGCATGAAGGGCATTATATAAATGTAAGGTGATTAGCTGTGTATCTGGGGTAGGGGTAAAGTCTAAGATAAAGCAACATGAAGAAAAATTGATAGGAAGGGAAGGTAAAGAGAGACACACGCTCAGTCTAAGACAAGGTGAATTAAACGGGAGAAACTTACTGTTCAACCAATCCTGTCTGAAATAAGCGTCTTATATACAAGACCCAAACCAATGAATAAAAAGATATCAAACAATCGTCTGTGCTAAACATGCAACATCTATATATATCTGCTTTGTTGACAGAGTAGGTGGATTAGACCCTCAAGTTCCAAAGCGAGAGTCATCAATACTTGGCATTACAAAGGTATGACATTAATCAGTTCTAACCCACTTAAGTTAACTTAAACTAGTAAGAACTCCACCACCTCCAAATATAGTGATAGATTCAAAAGGAATGACAACAATCAAGCTCAATAATTGTCATTAGACTCAGTAATTGCTAATGGAGTTACTTCTGGAACATGGTCCTCACTATAACTGGTTACCAAACTAGCCTTCAGTGCAACATCATGGAGCCATTTTTCAGGATCTGTTGTTGATTGGCGACTGTCGTTTAAAGATTTTTGGATTGAAATGAGAACCATCAATAAAACTTAATGGAATAAAATACATTATTAACTTTGAAAAAGAGGTTAAAACAACCACAATAATTTGCATTGGCATGGCTCCCTTGTCAGGATATCTGAAAGCACTTCACACAGATAACTGGCAGACAGTTTGGTGGTGGTGCTGGGGAAAAGCCCAGAGGAATAACTGTTGATCAGGTGGGTTTTAAAATGCGCTAAAGTTGGGAGGAGGAGCAACTGTGATGGGGTTTCAAAGAGTGGTAAGAAATTCTTGGGATTTCCAAGAATGCTTGAAGATTCCAATAAGCAGATGGCTGAAAGCTCACCCACTGATTGGGATATATTGACAAGCCAGTGGCTGAGAATAGGAAGCAGCCACTTGCAGAGTTAGCATTATGGAGGCATTTTGAACATGAGGACAAGGGTCTTTTGAGTTTGATTGGCTGGGAGATATGAATCCAATGAGGATGGCAGTGATAAATTTGTGGAGTCTAATGCAAGAGAAGACATGAGATCGTCTGCAGCATGAGGAAGGAGGATATATACATTGCTAATAATAATCTTTGCATTTGATATAGCACTTTATCACATCTTTGAAACATCTCAAAGCACTTTACAGAATATCTCAAGTGAATTCACTGTATACTTTGTGGGTCAACTGCACTCAGCAATGTTCCACAAACAGTCGTGAATTGAGTAACCAAATTATTATTTTATCAGACGGGTTTATTACCCCCCAGAAAAGTGATACACCAATCGACTAACAATCCAAGAAACCTAGAGAGATCTTTTGATTTCAATAACTTTCCTTAGTTTAATATAATTTCCACAGCAACCGACTTTTCATTTAAACTCATACAATTAACATTGCAATGCTCCTTTAATTGTTATTGTAGACACATTTATCAAAACAGCTGTTTGTGATTCGTGCTTTGTAATTCAATTTTATATTTAAATACAACATTTAGAACACAACTGTAAATACTCACATGCACTTGAAGCATAATGTACAGGAAGCTGCTGCCAAAGTCAATGCATGCATATTAGCTTTTAGCTTTATAGAAGGTGAGACAGACGGGGATGGAAAAATGTGCTTTTTATTCTTTACTGCAATAGATCATTTAGTTTTCTTCCACAAAAACCTCCACCCTTTGTGGTCAGAAAGGAAGAGCTAACTGTAAAATATATATACAATTATGTACATATACAATATTATTATGTAGACCAAATGATTACATCATTAATCACTGTTAGATTTATGAAACTCTTCACTTTCCGAATTTAAATTTGTAGTCCTGAAAAATTTGTGATCCTTCGTGCAATCCTTCCCTCACCACACTGTTCAGTATTGGATAATTCTTTATTTTCTCAGTCCTTTCGTCTAGCAATTAAAATGCATTTTTAACTCCAATATTCAATGTTGTATACTGTAATTCATATTTTAGACTATTTGTTGCAGTGCTAAAATCCATATTTTAGGTTGGACTGAGTCCTTGTAGATTGGAGCGAGGAAGATTATTTTGTTACACAATGGCTAAAAATAAATAGAGCTAAAATATTGAAAATTCTTAAAAAAAACAAATGTGTCATTGAAATATTGGAAGATCTGGAAGCAAAAACAATTTTCCAAAGGACTGAGGCTGTTCAACCCCAACAAGTCATGAAATACTGAATGCAAAGAATTCTGCAAATTCTGCACCTTGTGATATTTAAGATGTTTTGAATGAAGAATGCCCTTCCGCCCATTTGATCTCATCCTTCCAGAATACTCATACTAGCATCCTCCCATCACAGCACCATGTTGTTTCTTCAATAAGTGTAGTGCCAGGGCTTACCTGACCTCATTTGTCCTTTCTGGTAAACTGTGTCATTAATTACCCTCTGGATACCTGGTGTCTGTCCTGAAATTGCCATTTCCTACCCTGAATCTGCGCCCATGTTCTGCTCCCATATGTCTGCATAACTGAAAGTATTGTTTTGGGTTTATTTTCCCAAACCCATTTAAAATCTTATACTTCTACCAGTTTCCCTCTGAGACGTCTGTTTTCAAGGCTGAACAATTCCAACTTGTCTAATCATTGCTCATTCCTTTCACAATTATTCTTGTATCATCGTTTGTGATATCACATAGCTCCCTCAGTCAATTTGGTATGTCAACACATTAAAAAATATCTGCAAAGTTGATCAGAAATCTACCCCTTTTGAGCCTCTAAAGTGGTAGTTCCCAACCTTTTTTTGCTGCGACCCAAATTAGCCACTAACAGGTCCTCCCGACTTAGCGAAGCTCAGCCAAAACGATATCTCCATCTCTTTTGTGGACTCAGCGCAAATCATAATTATGGTCTTTCATACAAATTGGTCAGCGGTGTCACCTCGGGCACTTTATTTTTTAGCACCAAAAAAGCATTTTCAGCATTAGAAAAAGAAAAAAAAAAATTCTGATGACCCTTCGTGACCCAACTGAGGATCCCCGCGACCCTGATTTGCGTCGGGACCCAAGTTTGGGAACCACTGCTCTAAAGACTTATTGATTAGATTATTTTATTCTAATAACCTTCCATTTTCTTTCTGGTGATTGAGTTAATTAGTTTTCCAATTATTCAGGTCAGACTAATGGGTCTGTAGTTGCCACATATGGCATAGTCCAACTTTTTTGAACATGGGAACCACATTTGCTTGCTTCAAATTTAATGGAACTTCACCAGATGTGATCAACTACCTCATAATATCTGGCAGTGCTTCATAAAGCTCAATTTCAGCCTCTTGGATCTATCTAAGATCACAATTATGTCGAAAGTCCTGGAGTTTAAACAATGTCTACTAATTATGGACTTACTACATTGTGCAGCTTTTTAAGTGTCCTCTCTGATAGAACAAAAACTCTCCAGGAAGTAGTTATTTATTATCACATGCTGCAAATTTCTCCCTTTCAAGCATTCAGCCAACAGAAATGCAGTTATGTTTTAAGGTAAATTTTACATATAATGCGCATAGCGAGTAAAATTAAATCTAAGATCAGTTTTTAACTTGTTAAAATAACAAGTGGACCAACTAACACAGCAGGCTTCCAGAAGTATGAAATCTTTAGGTTAAAACGCCAACTAAATAAACTACTGATCTGATCAGTAATGGATTTTGAAAGATTGTCCTCTTTTGAGAGCTCAAACCACCTATACATTAGGGGGAAAAGCAGTCACAGGTTGTCTATTTGGTCTTATTGAGCTAATATTTTAGTTTTAGGAAGTTAAGTAGGGTTTTCTAAGGGTTCAAATGGCTGCAAGGGTACATCTGGGGAAGGCAAGATGTTTCAATTATTGAGGTCAACCAATTTCTCTGACTCATCGAGTTTAGGAAATGTGGACTTCAACCCTGCAAACAAGTAGGGCATCCAACGTAGATTCCATGACATTTACTAGCACTTCATGTTGAATGATGGATGATACCTAAAAATACAGTCACTGGATCAAATCGCTATGTACCCAGCATGGTATTTAAAATTATTTATAAAAGCTACATCATGCAGGCTTTAATTTTTCAACTATATTATTATGAATAAAAAGCAACAATGCAGGAATGTAATAGGGAAGATAGAAACAGTCCAATGAGTGACATGAACAGAATAGAAATTAGACAAATCTTTTATTACAGAACCTTCACAATCGTACATTTACCTGGAGTTCCTTATGCAAAGCAGAGATGAAATACAAGTTTCATGAGCAACACTTAACACTGAATTAGAAACAGCAATGGAAGACATAAGAATGATCTCAATTAAAAATGCATAGATGGGAGTAAACAAAAACTAGTAAAACAAAAACTTATGCTCCTGCACTAAAATTACTTTCCGCAATAGTTTATTTTCCTACATGTGATTTGAGCAATTTTTAAAAATGGAAAATATTCAAGAATAGTGATAAACTAAGGCTTGTTGCTCTGTCCATGCCTACATATTTTCCAGTTTGGAACTTTGCAACTAAACAAAATCACAGAATGGTAGGACACTGCTAGGCAGTTGTATCGATGGCTAAGGTGGCAGATAATAAGAGCTGTCATGAATGCATGCATTGGTGATAAGCAGCAGTTTAATCAGATTAATCATTAGTGCTACGGTCAACATAATCCTTTCTTTGTAGGCACTTCCATTCTGCAAGCATGGTAAAGAGGGAAAGAAGATAGCTGGTTAGTTTTATTGCACCTTTGTGTGCAACTTTTCTTTCTTGACAAAAGCATTAACAGAAAGGATGCTAGTATCAATTATAGACAATTCATGACTAATAAACAGTAATCGGAGGCAAAACTTACACTTTCAATATTAAAACAGTACATTTCTAATTATTAACTATAAATCAATCACCTGCAACATTTGACTGCCAACTCCTTCTCTCAATCTATATGGTCTAATGACTCCATCTTCATGAATAAATCTAGGGGGTCGAAGGCTGTGAGCATCTTCAGATGTTTCTGTAGCTCTGTCAAAATTTTAAAATATTAAATTTATTAGATAATTTATGCAAATTAACCATTTGCAACAGTTACTTTGAAAATAAGGAATAAAATGATTTCTAAAGCGTTTCACTTCAAAATACCAACCAGTTCAGCTAGTACAGTAAAAGCCTGTTTAGCTGGCACTCTCAGGATCTGGCCAATGCTGGTTAAACAGCATGCCAGACATTTGGTCGAATATCGACGCTGAAAACCCAACACAAAAAATACTTTTTTTTAAACATACCATATTAATAATCGCCTAAATAATAACAGAATATTGTATGGATACTTTCCAATAAAGCAATAAATATTGATTACAGTCTATAAACACAGCACACAATCACAAAGCAAACTTCTACAATGGCGGACTGAAGAGTTTTTTCCTCTTAAAGTGGTACTGTCGATTTTTCCTCTTTTTTTTCTTTCTTTCTCTCCCTCCTTCCCCCTCTCTCTCTTTCACACACACACACACTCAGTCAGTCTGACATCTCAATGGCTCCAAACCCAACCCCACTCCACTCTCATTTTCCATCTAAATAAATCAACTCAACCCCTCTCTCTCTCCCCTCCTCTCCCCCACATCTCTCTACCCTTCCACTCCTCTCAATTTCTCCCACCACTCTTTTCCTCTCTTTCCCCACCCCCCATCCTCTCTCTCCCTGCCTCTCTCTCCTTCTCCCACCCCACCCAACAAAACAGTATATAAACCCACGATATTGTGAGGCTACACAGGCAATATGTAGTATGTGTCAGAGAGAGGGAGGGAGGGAAAGAGGGAAAGAGAGAGAGAGAGAGACAGGAAGGAAGGAAGGAAGGAAGGAAGGAAGGAAGGAAGGAAGGAAGGAAGGAAGGAAGGAAGGAAGGAAGGAAGGAAGGAAGGAAGGAAGGAAGGAAGGAAGGAAGGAAGGAAGGAAGGAAGGAAGGAAGGAAGGAAGGAAGGAAGGAAGGAAGGAAGGAAGGAAGGAAGGAAGGAAGGAAGAAAGAAAGAAAGAAAGAAAGAAAGAAAGAAAGAAAGAAAGAAAGAAAGAAAGGGGAAGAGATAGAGTGGAAGGAAGGAGAGGGAGAGAGAGAAAAAGAGGGAGAGAGAAAAAGGAGAGAGGGAGAGGAAAAACCGATAGTGCCTCTTTAAGATGAAAAACCAGAAGTGCCACTACCAAAACTATTCGTACTCTCGTGCGACAATCGACTCATTAAATGTGCCACCGCAATTGTGCCAGATAAGATCCAGTTATTTGAATGGGGACTTTTTCTTGAGGTGCCAGTTATAAGGAAGTTATGGTTGATAGGGTATTAGTACTGTCCACCTTTGTAGAAGTTTGCTTTGTGATTGTGTGCTGTGTTTATAGACTGTAATCAATATGTATTACTTTATTGGTACGTATTCATGCAATATTGTTATTATTTAGTCTATTATTAATATATGTTTAACAAAAGTAAAAAAAAATTGTGATGGGTTTTCGGTAGCTGGCCGCCCAAATATCTGGCATGCTGTTTAACCGGCATTGGCCAGGTCCGAGAGTGCCGGATAAACAGACTTTTATTGTATATACAGTCAATTCACTTTACAGTATATTCTGTGAAGTGCTTTGAGAAGTCTAGAAGATGTGAAAAGCACTACTATATATCAAATGCAAGGATTATTATTATTATTATATTGCAGCATTGAATTCAGTTTCAATTTACAAGGATGTTACCAGGGATAAATGGATACAGCTATGACAAAAGCCTGGTTGAGCCTTTTCTCTGTAAAGATGATTGAGAGGGTACCTGATAGAGGGTGTTTAAGATTGTAAAAGATTTGATAAGGAACTAGTTAGTGGTAGATTTAATAGAGTTTAGGATGAATCTATTTGCATAGGGAACTTGGGACTCATTGCTGGAAGCTGTGGTTGAAGCAAAAATAATCAATGAATTTAAGAGGAAATTTGATACGTATATGAGGAAAACAAGAATAGAGGGGAATAGAGAGGGGAATAAGAGAGGGGAGAGCTCATGTGCAATATAAACACTGGCATGGATGGACTAGTTGGTATGAATGGCCCATATTCATGCTGTATCATCCTATGAAATTCTGTGCACATCCTTTGTTAATACCCTGTTCAGTGCCTTGGGACGTAGGACATCCTCCCTACGTGACATGAAAGGCTCTATACAAATGTAATTTTGTTATTGTTGTTGTCTTTCTGACGTGAAAGATGCAATATCAATATAATATTTTGGTGATTGTTGTTAATACAGTGAAATTCTGATAACTTGGGAAATAGGTCAATTGACTAATTATCAGAGTTGATCAGTTATCCAAGGTACAATATCACAAAAGTACAAAGTTCTCAAATAGCCAGGATAATGAGTGAATGACTAGTTATCTGGCGTTCATTACTTATCACAGAGGCTAGTTATCAGTTTCACTGTAACACCTTCCACATTTTCTCATTTTCCGATAGCTATTCAATTTTTATAGTCAAGGATATTAATTTCCCATGTTTTCCCCAATAAAACCAGGATAATATTTTGTTAATCTGAATCATAGAATTGTGACCCTTCGTTGTGATTATAATTGTCAAAAATTGTAGTTAATAGTCTAAGATTACAATTGTATTAGTGTAATTAGACTGGTATATTTATTGCAGTGAAAATAAAAGTGCATGCTATATGATGTGTCTTAAACCATCATATAGCATATAGTATCATATAGCGGTCCTCTTCGACCACACCTTCGGCTGCCCCACTAACTCTTCCCCCTCTCCTACTCTCTTTCCCCTTCCCCCTACCCCGACCCTCCCCTCCACCCACCTACCCCCTCGGGTCTTGACCAGACTTTGGGACATCCTCCCGACGTGAAAGACGCTATATAAGTGCAATTTTGTTTGTTGTTATTGTTAAAGTCTTGTTGCACAGTAATCATGTAATTAAATTTGTGAAAGTTTGGACTGCACTGGTGTTCTAAACAGAGCTGTAATATAGCAACAGTACACAAAAACATTTTAAACTATCACCAAAGAGTAATTTCTAAACAAATGTCTGTCAATTCGTTTTTACTTGTTCTTGTTCATATTTTACCTTTTTATGCCTTGGAATGTACTACTGGCCATGTCAATGATGCCACCAGTTGGTCTTGCTACGGCTCCAACCAAACCCTTACCCATCCCTTTGAAGAAACCAATTGCACCTTCCCTTTGAGCACCTGCAAATCCAAATAAAATAAGTTAAATATTTATGTGTAACCTACCTTTTAAAAAAGAAAGCTTGCTGTCTGTGAATACAAAACATGCAATCTTCGAATTTCAGTAAAGTTCTCCAACCCACACCTTAAAAAAAAACAGAAAATCTGCCAGCATCTTAGCTTCCAGTGTGTCTCATATTCAAATGGATATGGTACATTCCAATATTTCCCTTACCTTCAATAGGTTTTGTTACGATTCCAGTGATTCCACTTACAAAACCCTATAAGAGAAAAAAATCACAACCACATATACATATCATTAATATTATATACTGTTCAAAAAACATCTCTGAAATAATCCATATTATTGCACTTTATTATACAATAAGGTATTATTGTCCTGACAGACTGTCTGTCAGACATTAAGTCCTGGACGAGAGCTAACTTTCTACAGTTGAATGTCAACAAGACCGAGGCTCTACTCATTGGCTTGCGCCAATGCCTCCTTGCATCAGGTGCTGGCTGCATCAACCTCCATGGTTACACACTCAACCTCACCAAGCTAGTCAGGAACCTAGGTGTCTTGTTCGACCCTCAACTGTCTTTCCTCCCTCACATCAAAGCAATGACTCACTCTGCATTTCCCCACTTCTGCAAAATTTCACGACTCAGTCATTACCTCACCCCTAAAGCCGCCGAAACCCTCATCCACGCCTTCATTACATCCCGGCTCGATTATGCAAATGTCTTGCTGATCAGCCTCCCCAATTCGTCCCTCCACAGCCTGCAGTTAATCCAAAACTCTGCAGCCTGTATCCTCTACCGTTCCAAACTTCGGGACCCCATCTCCCCCATCCTTACCCGACTCCATTGGCTCCCCATCATCCAGAGGATCTAATTCAAGATCCTGGTCCTCACATATAAAGCCCTCCACAACCTCGCCCCACCCTACATCCGTGACCTCCTATCCCCTTACCAATCTGCCCGCCCCTCCGCACAGCAGACTCTGGCTTGCTCCATATCCCCTGACCCACCCGCCCAGCCTCTGATTTTCTCAGATTAGTTAGTAGATATTTCACAATTGTGCACTAAAACCTGTAATTTTCAAGAGTCAAATTGGAAGAATCATGGTTCTCAGGAACACATCAACATCTCAGTCACACTCAGGCAACAAGAACAACAAAATTACATTTATAGAGCGCCTTTCACATCGGGAGGACGTCCCAAGGTGCTGAGGACGTCCCAAGGCAAGATCGTCAATCATCAATGGTTTCTAACACTACAGTACTACTTGATTTCAATACTGGATTATTGATGTTTACCTTGATGTTCCTCATTAACACATTTCTTCTTAATATGTATATTCTCTTAAACTAGTTGATTGGTCAGAAACTAGTAATTTACTTATTCTAGCTAATCCTACCGACACCAAGCCTCTTCCTCCACGGGTAATGCCTTCTGTAAAGCCACTTGGCTGTTTGTTCATTGCCTCTCTACGCTTCTGTTGGTACTCCTCATCCATGGTTATTGCTGCAACACCTTTTGCCATGGCACCGGTTATTCTGGATGCAGCACCTGCAAAACCACCTAGAGAGAATTTAGAATACATTTCACCACAAATCAGTTTTCTATTAGGCTCTTGGATATTCCTCACTTTTCGCAACTATGCTAAAATAATAAAAGATAAAAGATGCAGTAACCAAGCAACAACAAAATTACATTTGTGTAGCGCCTTCCACATCGAGAGATCGTCCCATGATGCTGAACAGTCACTGTTTCAAGAAAAATAAATTTTTGAAAAAAAATTCAAGCACTCAAGCAAAATGAAAAGTTGATTACTCGGCTGGGTTAAATGTGAAATGCTGACTTGAAGATGATTATTTTTTGAAAATTTTAAATAAACCAGATCATTTGATCACCAAAAGGTGTCATTTAGCCAAGATAAATAAGACAAATGTAGCAAAAATAGGGAAATCAGGAAGGACAAAATGTTGTTCATGGAAAAAACCGTTACATTAATATCATGAAGTATAAAACAAGAAGTCTTGTTAGCCCACCAAGCTGGCTTCTTTCAAAATAATTTGTATGCATGGAGTGAATCTCTAATCTAATTTACCTTCTAAGGTAGGTGAGAAACTGCATAAAAGGGATTTCAGTTTAATATGATTTAACAAGACTTTTAGTACTTCACAGATGATAATGGTATGGCACTAACATGGTTAGAGCTATAACGCTCCATTGCTATAATCTCCTCTAAAGTTATTTCAATGCCGTTTCATCCTGTTCTTACTGGTATTCCCATATTTCCCTTTTAAGGTGAGAAAAAAATAATTAATAATCTTTGAATTTGACGCAGCGCCTCATCATGCCTTCAAGGAATCGCAAAGCGCTTCACAGAATGTATTGTAAAGTGAATTGACTTGAATATTTTATGGAAGAAATGCAGCAACCAGTTGCACACAGCAGTGACCCAGTGGGTAAATTATTGTTATTATTTTATTACACCCAGTAAATCGATCTGTCAATTGACTAATAACCAGGTTTCGACTTACTGCTAGGTAAACAGAGGCCTGTATAGTAAGGAAAGATTCCCAACATTTCGCCCAGTCCGGGAATCGATCCCAGATCCTTTTGTTTGCAAGGTGAATGCTCTAATGTCGAAGCTGCAGGATGCCACATTCCTGTAGGTTAGTATCTTCAGATAGTTTGGTTTGCAAATTTTGTTCCTCTTCTTTTGTGACAACTTTTTTTTAAACACAGATCTGTTTGCCAGTTTTAATCTTGAACACCTTGAACATGTCCACCCCCTTTAAATGTTTTGGACTAAAACCAAAGTAAATTTGATGAGTTACTTATTGAAACCACCACTCTTACTGAATTTACTCCAGTGGATTAGCTCAACTGGAATTTGAAGTTTTTGTTTTTAGTACTATGTTTCAAATTACATTAATAAATTTGAAGTGCTCACTGCTCAAAGTATTGAAGACAGGGGAGAAATAAATATACTGTAAGGAGTCAGTGTAGAGAAGGCAATCGGTAACTAGCACTGTGATGTCCATCCGGTTTTTACCAAGCAAAAAACAGTTCATGAAACTAACAAAAGATCTTAGTTTATTGTCAACAAGAGCATCAATACATACCAACAGCACCTCCAACCAATGCTTTTACACCTAATGCCATTCCTTCCACGAATTCTTCAGGACCCTGGATTGCTCCCTGGTGAGAAATTTATTTTTCAGTGATATAATTATCTGTTTTTTTCCCATTAAATTGAACACTCTTGCTTGGCTAACAATATTTTGGACGGTTTAAAAATGTAATCAGATACATTTGAGGGATCTGTTATTTAGTTATTGTAATTGTTAGCAGAGCAGTACATTTCTAGCCACATGCAAAGATTTCAGTAGAAAACACCATACATTCACTCACACAATACAGGTAAATATATTTTACACGTATACAGTAGAAGCCCATTTATCTGGCACCCACGGGACCTGGCCAATGCTGGTTAAAGAGCCTGCCGGATATTCGGGTGGCCAGCGGGCGAAATCTCTCACAACAATTTTTTTAAAGTTCTTTTAACACACCACAGACTAAGTAATAACAGATAATAACAGAATATTATATTGGTAGTTATTGTTAAAACTACTCTCTTGCGCTTCTCACCTTTACTGATTGAGGTTTATACAGTCCAGCGATTCTTTTTTAAATGGAGCCAAACAGGTGAAAAAAACGGCAACGCGATACTAGCTGCAAGCCAAAATACTTCATTTCAAAAGGTTTAGAGTACAAGAGTAGGGAAGTCTTGCTGCAACTGTATAGGGCTTTGGTGAGACCGCACCTAGAGTATTGTGTGCAGTTTTGGTCTCCTTATTTAAAAAAGGACATACTTGCCTTAGAGGGGGTGCAGCGTAGATTCACTAGGTTAGTTCCTGGGATGAGGGGACTGACTTATGAAGATAGGTTGAATAAACTAGGGCTGTATTCTCTAGAGTACAGAAGAATTAGGGGGGATCTTATTGAAACATATCAGATTCTTAAAGGGCTAGATAAAGTAGACACTGAGGGACTGTTTCCCCTGGTAGGAGAATCTATAACCAGGGGTCACAGTCTTAAAATGAAGGGTCAGCCTTTTAGAACAGAGTTGAGGAAACATTTCTTCACTCAGAGGGTAGTGAATTTATGGAATTCACTATCCCAGAAGGCTGTAGATGCTCAGTCCTTGAACATTTTCACGGCTGAGACTGATAGATTTTTGAAAAATAGAGGGATATGGGGATAGAGCAGGTAATCAGAGTTAGGTGAGAAGATCAGCCATGATCTTATCGAATGGCGGAGCAGGCTCGAAGGGCCGAATGGCCTACTCCTGCTCCTAATTCTTATGTTCATACTGCACCTGTGTGACAATGTGGGTTATCGGCTAGCGTTATCGGCTTGCCGCTAATATGCCTTTACAGTCATACACGCTCCGGTTTTTTCATCCGCTCCACATTTTAAAAAGAATCGCTGGACTCTAAACCTCAACCACAGCATCATGGTTTCAAGCGCAGCATCTACCAGCAAAGGTAAAAAGCGCAAGAGAGTAGTTTTAACAATAAGTACCAATACAATATTGTGTTATTATGTTATTATTTATGTATTTACAAATGCTCCACTGCTATTGTTCCAGATAAATTCCGGTTTATCGAATGGGGACTTTTTTTTTGGCGTGCCGGTTATACGGAAGTGCCGGTGCATCGAGTCACCGATAAACTGGCTTCTATTGTATTTACTTAACAAACGTCTAACACCATTCAGTGCAAATTTTTGTGTTCTCTCTGTTTTTGTTTCACGGGACGCTTCAGACCCGCTCCACTCTCCATCCAGAACATGGCAAGATGCTGTTTCTCCCTTTGCCATAACATGTCCTGCTGGAACTGCTGGTTGTTGCTGGGCTGGCTTTTTCCTGCTGGCCTGGAGTTGTTATTCTGAACTGTCAAGATGACCTTGATTGACAGCTGCCCTCTCCATGTAATATTGCTGGTGTTTCCATGGTGCTGAAATCCACACTTTCACTCATGTTATACAGCGTTTTAGCAGATAAGCATTAAGCGGGAACCAAGGAAGTAAAGCAACGATCAAAAAATGCTTGTACGCATTACTATTTTACCAACAAACACACAAAAAGGTCAAAGTACACATGCATACCCTAGGCAAATGAGTATTGAGAGCACGTGTCCAACGACGGTCTATTACTTATTTTTGTTTACTACTCAAAATGCAATTTTACCTAATCTAAATTCCCAATTTTTATTCAACAATCCTGCTATCTAATAATGTTCAAATGGTAAAGACTGAGACAAATTGACAACATTATCAAATTGGCATTAGTAGGGAGAACGTTAGATGAGTTTCCATTGTGTTTTATTGTTCAAATGAACATTCAGGAGAGCAATACATTTTGTAAATTAATACTTCAGAGTCAGTGATCCTTTAAAATCTTCCTACTGTAATAAATATAACTAACCTGATAGGGTTCATAGAAGAAAGCTCCTACACCTTCTGATAAATCCCTGATTAATCCATAAGGATTGCCCAAGACATCTAGTCCAAGAAATAGTACGTACAATTGCTTGATTGCCTAAGGAAAAAGAACAATTAAAAACAGCCTTTGACATTTTAGCAGGAATGCTTAATGTGACCTGGTTCCTTCCATGGCAAACCAAATTAAACTAAAAGTGACCTCCTTATTGTGCTTTTTTCAGAAAGCTTTATGCTATTTTAAGCCAATTAAATACTCATTTTAGCTATTCCATTAAATATGTGTTGACAACCGTGATTGATGTAAATGATAGCATGGAGGAGGGAGGCAGAGAAAATAATATATGAGTAGTTGATATTTAGGGCCAGAATTTAGACCAATAGTTCAAACAACAACAAATTACATTGGTACAGCGCCTATCATATAGGGAGGACGTCCCAAGGCGCTGAACAGCTCTGAGATGAAGATGCAAGAAGTAGATCTCTGCTGGTTCAACCAACTACTGTGAAGACAACACAAGATATACATCTGCATGTCTAGAAACAAACCTTAGCAATAGGAGTCCAGCAATCACAGCACCTGCAGGAGCTGAAGAGTTGTGGAAGGAGCAGGAAAGCAGAGCTTGAAGCCAAGAGGATACAGCTACAGTGACAGCTACCAGTGGAATCTCATCACAGCAATGTTCCTGGAAATTGGTGGAATTCCAACCAACAGTACATGATTTTACCACAACTCTACGTCTGCAGGTGGATGCATCAACCACTGTCCAGCTCTTCTTACATCACAATTGCACATCAAGTGTAGTTTAGAACTAACCTGTTTAGAATAATGTCGGACGACCTCCTGTTGAAGTTCTTGCGCTGTGTAAAATTGATTGTTGAGTTCAAAACAAGCAAGCCTGCAAAAAATAAATTAATAAATCAATACATGCCTAATCTGTCATTCATCACAGTTTTGATAAAAAATCACCAAAATGTTCAGTAAAATAATGCCTCATGACATCACATTGGAGATATTCCTCATGAAATAAATAAAAAGAATGGCCTATAAGTAACATTAATGATGATAAAACACAGTTTCCTTTGCATGGTGGATCTCCACTAATAAAATACCGCAGCAGAGAAAAAAGCACTTTCTAACACAGCTCAGGGTTAGAACATAAGAATTAGGAGAAGTAGGCCATTCGGCCCCTCGAGCCTGCCATGCCATTCAGTAAGATCATGGCTGATCTAACTCCACCTACCCGCCTTATCCCCATATCCCTTTATCCACAAGAAATCTATCGATCTCAAGTGAAGTTACAAGGAAAGGTTGGGTAAACTTGGATTGTATTCCCATGAGTTTAGAAGGTTGAGGAGTGATTTGATTGAGCCATTTAAGATGATAAAGGGATTTGATAGGGTAGATAGGGAGAAGATATTTCCTCTGGTGGGGAATCCAAAACAAGGGGGATAGTCTTTAAAATTAGATCCAAGCCATTTAAGAGTGAAATCAGGAAGCATTTCTTCGCTTAAGCATGGTAGAAATCTGGAATTCTCTCCCACAAAAGGTTGTGGATGCTGGTCCATCTACATCTTCAAGAGTGAGATTGATAATGTTTTGGTAGGTAAGGAATGGGAGAAAGTGCAAAATTGGAATTGAAAGGATTTGTAGAGATACAGATCAGCCATGATCTAATTAAATGACAGAACAGCTCGATGAAGCCTACTCCTATTCCTATATTTCTAGAAATGATTCATCTAAAATTGTTATGACACTGAAAGTGCATCAGATTTGGTAGAGTTGCACAGGTTAAAACACTGAAACACAGAGTGGTGGACATTGCAATTCCTGATGTGCAATTTGTTTTAGTTAGCAGTGTAGCTATACACATGTAATTTTGTTGTTGTAGTCTATTTCAACCTTTACAAAAACATAGAAGTAACATACATACTTGAAGACAAGATCTTGTACATCAGTGAGAGATGCTCCAATGCTTTTTAACAAAAGATTCACAGACTGTAATGGCATTACTTCTGATTTTCCTTGCTCTTTGGAGGGATCTTCACCTCCAGTACTGAGTGAAAAACTCAAATGCAACTGTAAAAAATGCAAAAAATAGTACAAATCAATTATTTTCGCACAAAGAATATTTAATTTTGATATTTCTTGAAACTTTTTTTCCCTATAAAATTAAGTTTGAAGTATATTCTGTACTGTGGTTAATACAATAGAGAATGATATAAGACATTTATACAGTGCCTTTCAAATCGGGAGGACGTCTCAAGGCGCTAGACAACACAACATTAAATTGCATTTATACATGCCAGGATTTGACCCTTTTAGGCCTGATAACATTCTGGTGAGGAGGGTAGGCCAAGGCTAGGTTGAAGTGTTTTGAGAGGTGCCTTGCATGAGGCAAAGGAGGGTGTGAGGTGAAGGGAACATGGGATGGAGTTCCATAAGGTGGAAGAAGAAAGGCTGAAGGCCTGGTTGCTGATAGTGGGGTGGGCTGAGCGGGAGACGTAGAGCAGGCCAGACAGAGCCTGCTGAGAATGAGGATAGGTTGATATAGGATTAACAGGTCACAGAGGCAGGGAGGGGTAAGGCCGTGAAGGGCATTGAATGCGAGGACAAGGATTCTGAACTCTATCCTCTGGGGAATGGGGAGCCAGTGGAGCCAGGCGAGGGTTTAGGTGATGGGAGTCACTGAGCTGATGGGGGAGAGAACATAAGATGCAGAGTTCTGGATGATCTACAGCTTGTGGAGGGAAGAATTGGCAAAGTCAACAAACAGGGAGGTTGGCGAAGTCTTACCTAGATGTGATGGAGGGGGGGGGTGAGGGGGAGAGAGATGGCTGGGGGGGATGGGGGGGAGCGAGATGGCTGGGTGGGGGTGGGGGGGGGGGGGGTGAGAGAGATGGCTGGGGTGGTGGGGGGGGAGAGAGACGGCTGGGGGGGGTGTGGGGGGGGAGAGAGACGGCTGGCAGGGGGGTGGTGGGGGAGAGACGGCGGGGGGGGGGGAGGGAGAGAGAGATGACTGGGGGAGGTGGGTGGGGAGAAAGACGGCTGGGGGGGGGGGTGGGGGGGGGAGAGAGACAGCGGGGGGGTGGGGGGAGAGAGACGGCTGGGGGGGGGGGAGTGGGGGGGGGAGAGACGGGGTGGATGTGATAATATACAGATAGATAGAGATGGGGGGATGTGAGAGAGAAAGAGACACAGACAGAAAAACTCAGAGATGGAGAGAGTGAGAGACACAGAGAGACAAATATATTTACCTCCTGAGGAGATAGGCCCCGAGCGCGCGCGCACCCGGAATGCGCGCGCACTCAGAATGCACGCGCCGTGCGTGCATGCGCAGTACGAAAAACACTAAAATATCGATATTTCGGTATATCTCAATATGAGCCCATCGATATATCTAAATCGGAAAATTTCTATATCGACGGACCCTACCTGAAGGGCGAGGCAGTGTGGAATTGGGCGATGTTGCGGAAGTGAGGGGTGGCAGAGTGGGTCATGGCACGGTTATGGAATAAATGTTTTAATTGAAATCAGTATGGAGTAAAACAAAACATATTACCTTCAAGGTAACATAAATGTATTTAAGCGTGTAGGCCTACTTACTTTGATGGGAGAAATGTGGAGATGCTCGTACAAACTGACCGGTGACGTGTCTTTGAAGGAATCAGCCATTAGTTCCATCTGAATGTATTCAAGATCCTTTTGGAACAATTCCACCTTAGCAAACAAAGATTAAAACTCGTGAGCTTTCAAAATCTGGTTAGACTTGAACTGTTTATTAATCAAAATGGTTTCACTTTAAATTCAAAGAACAACTGGTACACTTAAATTTTTAAAACTTTTATTTCCTATCAAAATCTCGACAAAATACTTTTGTTTTGTTCTATTATGAATAGTGATGCACGAGAATTAGATATGATCTATTGGTTGAAAATATGCTAGAGTTTTATCGACATCTACATCAAATAACGTACCAACAGGTTATAGTTGGAGACAATTAAAACTAATATGACTGTCATGTCGACCAATCTAGTCTTCTCGACAATCTTACCTCTCAGCTCCACCTTCACAGTTCTGTCCTAGCCTGAATTCATTCTTGCCTATCCATTTACCTATTGGAGCTGAACATCTCTAATATGATGGTTTTACTGTAATAGTCAACTGTGGTATGCTTAACATTTTCTAAAACTGGTTGAGATTAAATTCTCATATTCCTGTTATTTATTAAATGTAGAAAACTTAATTTATTTTCATTGTTAATCTGTTTCATCTTTTTGTCAGACCTCTTATTAACATGAACTTTTAGTAAGAATCTGTTTTGGAAAATTGTTTTTAATGTCAGTCCACAGAATCATCCTGGCATTTGATGTAGGAGGGCTTCATCACGTTGTTGCGATGAGTCAACTTCAAATCTTCATATCATGTCTCCATTTCATATTCTAACAACAGCTTCTCGTCCCACCCACAGTCATGTGCAGAGTTCTTTGGGGTTCTAACCCAAGTGCTCTCTCCTTTAATACCTACATGCTCTTGCTTGGCGATGTCATTTGAAAGCATGGGGTTAACTTCCACATGTATGCAGATAACACACAAATCTATCTGTCTGCTTCACTCTGAATTCCAGAAACACTGCTGTTCTGTCAGACATCAAATCCTGGATGAGAGCTAACTTTCTCCAGTTGAATGTCAACAAGATAGAAGCCGTTCTGCTTGGCTCCTGTCAGCACCATCTCACCTCAGATACTGACAGAATCATGTATGTTGAAGAATATTCACCTGACAAAGTGGTTCTTTAGTATCTTCTTCGACTGTCAACTGTCCATTAAACCCTACATTGTGCCTTGACCTGTTCAGATTTCCCCTATATCTTCCTCTGCCACTAATTCTCCCCTTGAGCCACCATCAGAGCTGCCAACCTTTTTTTTTTATCAAAATAAAGTACTTCTGAAAGCTAAAAACAGTATTTTGTAGTAAAAAAAAGTATTTTCCCCAGAACCTACAGCATACAGCACTAGGACCCAGATGCGATGTTGCAATTAACCAATGACATCGCATCTCTCTTAGGATTAAGGTATTCCCCGTGTGTCTCTATCTCTGTGTAAGTCCGTCAGACAGCCCCACCCCCCACCCCCAGTGTTACCCCCACCCCCCCGTGTGTCTCTGTCTCTGTGTAAGTCCATCAGACAGCACCCCCCACAGCCCCCCGTATTACACCCCCCCTCCCGTGTGTCTCTATCTCTGTGTACGTCCGTCAGACAGCCCCCACACCAGCCCCCCGTGTTACCCCCCCCACCCACCCTGTCTCTCTGTAGGTCAGACACCCTGTCTGACTGTCTGATTGCTGCAGATCCTGGCCTAAACTTAGTCCCCCTGTCCCCAGGTATGTTATATGTGTTTTTTATGTTTCCCATAGGGCCCTGTGTGTGTAGAATGCATGTGCCCACGTACTGAACTTTTTTTTCGGGTCAAAAAACTTATTTTACCAAGAAAAATCGTACTGCCGTATTTACTTCAATTTACTAAATACGGCAAAAACATACTGGTTGGCAGCTTTGCACCATCAACAACAAATTACACTTGGATAGTGCCATTCAAGTCAGAAAGATGCCCCAGGTCACTGGATAGTCAGAGATCCCTAAGCCACGCTTTTATCAAGTCCAGGCTTCACGACTCTAACATTCCTCTCGCTGGACTTAACTCTGAAGGAGGTCCCCTCGACACTAGGATCCACAAGCCTATCGTTCCCATTCTTGCCCAGCTTTGCTAGCTCTCTTTCCTCCAGAGTTTCAAGTTCAAGATGCTCATTCTCGCATTTAAAACCCTCTAGTCATGCCCCACCTACCTCTGTGACCTGTGAAAATTATAACAACCTGCCCGCTCCTTTCGTTGGCCTGCTTCATGTCCGCCGCTCAGCCCGCCACAGAATCCTTCAGTTTTTCTGCCCTCACTATCTGGAATTTCACCCTGGAGTCTGTTCCTCTCGCCCTTTTCAAGATATGTCTCAATACCTGTCATCTTCCCATTCTATCCCCCTTGTGGTTTGAACCACAATCCTCTGACTCAGGTGAGTGCTCTAAACTCAGCCAGCCTGTCAAACAAAGTCATTGGTCTCACAAGAAACAAATTATCAAATAAACACACATCCAGGTTTAGTGAAGCTTTAAATTGTTTTACTACCTTTTGCTCTCCAGAAATATCATCTGTTGGCTGACTGATGAGATCCATCAAAGCAAAAAGGAAACCCAAATCTATCTTCAGATCCATTTCTTGAATGAGGACCTTGAAATACCTATGATAAATATAAATAATTAAATGACCTTCAAATGGGTAATTTCATTAAGAATTACTTTCCAATTCAGTCATATGTGGGGTTTTTTTAGAATTGTTTGGAAAAAAATCCTTGTATTTGTGAACATAAAACACACAAAAGTCTTAAGAATTAATTGACATAATTGATGTCAAGTCTAGTGGCAGCGTGTGGGTAAGCTGCAGCCAATTTGCCCACACCAAGGTCCCACACAATCAGCTATAAACTGAATGTCAAAAACATCTGGAAGTTTATTGGCAAGAACGCCAAGAAAAATATCATTTTTATTTTCAAATAGTGGCATGAAATTTTAAACAACACAAAACCTGTGCCTCAGAAATGCAGTGCACCCCAAGAACTGAACTGGAATGTATGTCTGCAGAGATGGCAAGCTTAAAGACCTGATGTAGGCCATAAGAGCCACAACCCTCTGATCCAGCGGTGAGAGTGCTAGTACTAGAGCCAAGCTGACAGATATAATTGAGAGTTCAAATTAAAATACGCTGTTTGAGATTTTCTATTTCATTTATAATTACAATGAATATGAGAGTTGTTTGTTTTTCTTATTCTATTTAATAGTAATCATGTTTTAAACAGTAGAATTTCACGCAAATAATTATGATCAAATAATTGAGAATATATCCTAGAAACTGAAGATCTTGAGCTACCAATATTTCTAAAAATTATGGTATTTTTCTTTTGATTGGCAAGGACGCCAAGAAAATGTGTGTGTGCAAATGAATTGCATATATTCATTTTTTTAAATCATAAAAAAGGTTACATTCCATAACATGTTACATTAGTTTTAATTATGACAATTGAGAATATTAATAATGTTGTCATATCTATGACTCACTTGTAACGCGGTATTTCTGACTGTCCTGCAAACCTTGTGACAATACTGACATCGGCAAAAGGTTTTGGTGCTGGTAACAAAAGAATAAAAAGTGCATGAAAATATATACAGGTACAACACTTAATTTTCCAAGCTAAATTTCAAACCCCTCAAAAAAAATTGTCCAACATTCAGCATACTTATTGCTTCACCTTTTGTATGGGAAGAAAAATAGTCAAATATTTGCAAATACTTTCATGTATAGTGTTCTGAGATGTTAGCCTATTTGAAAAGTGCTATATGTAAGCAGGTCAATGAGGATGCAAGAATGCAATTCACACCTGCACCCCCAAGATACTCAAGGTGAGAATCCCACTTCAATGTTGTAATATATTAAAATAATGGTATGGAAAAATATAACTTAACTTACATAGTTTCAATATATCAAAAGCAGAAACAAGTTTCATCCATTATACTGTAACTAGTTATTTTAAACTGTAAAATGTCCAAATATTTATTAAAATACTCTTTAAAAAAAAGTAGGCTTCTGAATAGCTCTAAAAATAAATGTTTCCATGCATATATTAGAGTAAATTAAAAAAAATTAAAACAAATGATATTAAACTAACCTGAATCCATGTTGATAGATTTAGGAGGGATAACGGGGCAAAAGGGGAAAGGAAAGATGGCCCCACCAAGCTGGTTTTGAATCTGACAAAGAAACAATACAGTAATGCTTTTAGTGAGGAAATAAATTTATTTATTCATTGCATATTCATTAAATTTCCATTTAATCCTATTTCATGCTGGATTTGGTTTGATTATCCTGAGAGTCTGAACACAAGACCTTTGCCTCTAATTGTTAAGAATTTGGTTAAAACTTTTCAATTTCAATTTATTCAGCAATCTAACATCAAGTTTCTCAGGATGAATACAGCTTATATTTTGTTTTGCCAAGAACTCTGCCATTTCCATCGGCATTTCATTACAGGTAAGCCTCAATTTACAACGCTTCTATTTAGCACATTTCGATTGAAGGATCATAATTTTTTTTAACACCTTTTGATCGATATATGGCACTTGGATTATTTTTAAGGACCAAAACTTTTTTTGCCCATGTGCAGTACATACTTTAAATATCACGGTTGCATTTTGCGCATCCTTTTTATCTATACGCACAATCCATAGTGTATTCGTGGGTAAATCCAAGCATTTAAACTGGCCAATAGCATGTTGCCACGTCATTGTTTAAAAGCCAACTGATTTTGAAGCAACACCGCGCCACGTCAGTATTGCAGTCATTTCCGAACATTCCCGAGCAACTTCGACCGATTTACAGCTTCTACCGCGATTATAGCAAATCGGGAAGAGAATGCAGTAAGTGAAATGAGCAGCGGTAATACCGCTAGCGGCCAGAAACCCCGCAAAGTCATCACTTTAAATACCAAATTGAAGGTGATAAAGTGCATCGATTCTGGTGAAAAAGATACGGACGTCGGGAGGGCTTTAGGGCCAGCTAGATCGACAGTGGCTATTATAAAACAGAATAAGGACAATACACGGCAAGTTTAAGGTGTGTTACAGCTACAGGTGCAAGCAGATAAGCAAAACATAGGAGTGATGTGATGGAAAACATGGAAAGAATGCTGAGTGTCTGAATTGAGAATCAGAACTAGTGTAATATACCACTTAACACCCTTGTTATCCAAGAGAAGGCAAAATCATTGTTTAGGGAGTTACATGATCAGGAAGGAGAAGGCTCAACGGCACCATCTTTCAGTGCTAGCAGAGGGTAGTTTCAAAGGTTTAAAAGAAGCTTTGGGCTCCACAACATCAAGATGAGTGGGGAAGCTACAAGTGTCACTGCCACTGTCACACTGCCAATATTAAAGTTTGCCACTAGTGTACTTTATTAAAGTTTGCCAGTATTTAAATACAATACTGTACAGTTACCCCAAGTACCCTTCTTGCCTATGTGTGTTAATTTGCGTGTTATGTTGTGTGGTTGTGTGTTATTTAGTGGGTTTGAGATCCTAAAATTTTGTGAAAAGAACGCATCTCTGGTTATATAATGGGACTGCATGGGAAATTGCGTTTCGATTTAGGACGTTTCGATATACATACAGTTTTTTAGGAACGCAACCCCGTCGTAAATAGAGATTTACCTGTATTTGTATTCAGACCCATGAGTTTCCAGTTCAAGAGTACATGCTATGAAATTCATGAAATGTAAATACTGTAATTGATTACAACTTTGTACCACCAACTGTACCAGCTACAAAATATAGAGACCACAATTTTATTTTCATAACATCTATTTGTATTTGTTATAGCTCAAATATTTCTAATAGTTTTGATACAGAAACTTTGATTAATATTTCTATGCTCATTTCAGATCTATCCCACAGATCTACGCAAAGCAACTCATGGTTTATTGTTTCCTCTGCCTCAATAACCATATTTATTTTTTACCTGCTTTTAACATACCTGTATCTTGTATATCTGACACCTCAGAGATTTCTGGTGAGTAGAGACTGCATATTCTACTTTTATAGCTGGTAAATAACTTCTCCTCAGTGATGCTTCATAAGGTTTTAATAATTTCATTTCCGAACAGGTTGGAGTCAGACAAGCCTTTGCACAAGATTAATTTAACATTTACAAACCAGTATTAAGTGGTATAATTGAATATAAATAAATCAATTTCTATTTAATAATGCAGGTTATCATGCATGTAACAATATGCATTGTTACAGGATCTTAAATCATCAACAATAAAAATAAATCACAAATTAACAAATACACAGTTTGTTAAACAATTTCAAGATTTTATTCTATGGAATGAAAAGACTTTGGTGCAAGATTTGATTTCCTCATCCTTCGTTTCCTCATCTATATGCTCCCTATGGGTGATGTCATCCACAGACATCATTGTGTGGTAAACTTCCACACAATAATAACAATAATAATCCCTGCATTTTATACACCTTCTAGAAATCTCAAAGTGCTTCACATAATATATTGGGAAGTGAATTGATTATATATTTGTGGGCAAAATACAGCAGTTTATATAATGCCCATACGTATGTGGATGACGTACAAATCTACTTTGCATCCTCCAGTACCAACTCCAGGTCTGCCAATGTTCTCCCAGCTTGTCTGGCAAATATCAAGGCCTGGATTTGTGCAAATTTCCAGCAACTGAATGTGGACAAGACTGAAGCCAGAGTCCTCAACGTCTTCACTCCTGCGGACTTTAACCTCCCTGGGCTCCACCTCAGACTCACCAAACCACTATGCAATCTAGGTGGCCAGTTCGACCCCCAGCTGTCCTTCCCTCCCCACATCAGGTCCCCGACCAAGTTCACCTTCCTCCACCTCTGCCACATTGCCCACCTCCGACCATACCTTACCCCAAATGCAGCCAAAACCGTTATGAATGTGTTTGTCACCTCCTGCCTAGATTAATCAAATGCACTCCTTTCCAGTCTCCAGCTCCACTATTCAAAAAATCCAGCTCATTCAAAACTCTGCTGCCCTCATACATACCCAGGCCAAACTCCATACCCCCACCTCACCAGTCCAGCAGACTGCATTGGCTCCCCTCCCCATCACTGAACAGATCAAGTTCAAGATCCTCACATTCATGTTCAAATCCCTTCACTCTTCTTTGGCATCTCCCTACTTCTCCAACCTCCTCATCACCCAATCCATCACCCGGTGTCTCCGCTCAATTGGCATCGGCCTCCTGCTTGTCCCTCATTCACTGTGCTCCACCATTGGAGGTCGTGCATTCAGCCACTAACCCCCAAAACTGAAATACTCTCCCTCAATCCCTCCACCTTGCTCCCTCTCCCCTTCTTGAAGTCCCGCCTGAAAACCTTCCTTTTCAGTCACCTCCCCTAATGGCTTGAAGTCACTGTTAAGCTCTCTGAGACACTACGCTGTGTGGAGGGCACCATATAAGTGCAAGTTGTTTTGGCTGTTAAAGCCAATGGAATCTTTTAATTCTTTTCTCTAGTACATTCCCTGAGCTAAAATAATCTAGGTCATGCACCTCTCCACAATGATTGATTGCTTTCTCAACATGTAAAATTGCTAACTTCACTTCCATTTATAGTCTGGAAAAATAACTCAATTGAATTGGACTTAAAGCAAGTTAAGCAACAAACATTTCTAAGACATGGACTTATTGGGCACGATCGTGTAGATAATTTTTAAAACTGACCTGAACATCACCATTTGATTCAACAATCTGCTCGTTTTGGGGTGAAGTCTCATTATATTCCTTATAAACCTTCTCCAATTCTCTTGTCTGTTTTATGCTCATTGGTTTCCAGCGGGATTTACCTTTGATTTTGGTCTCCCAAACAATGTCAGAACTGGGTTGCACATAAAACAAAATTGCATCTGAAAAACTTCACTATGTAGATTCTGCCACGATGAATAACTTATTCATTTTCTATACTATTGTACAGTTTGAAATTAAACATTTTTATAATCAAATATACTGATGTGAGTAAAAATAGCAGCTAATGCAACAACAAAGTTACATTTATATGGCGCCTTTCAGGTTGGGAGGATGTCCTAAAATGTTAGCCAATCAGTGTTTCAGACCCAAGCTGGAGGTTGGGATCGGAGAAGGTGGACGATGGGAAAGGAGGACCTTGAGACGGGTCTTGAAGGAACAAGGCAGAGGGACTGTAGGATGGAGTTCCAGAGGGTGGGGGTAGAGTGGCACAAGGCCCGCCCGCCAATTAAGTGGGTGGGGGGGCGTGCGTCGAGGATGTAAAACAGGCCGGATGGTGCCTGCTGAGCAGAGGGTGTGGGCAGATTGATAAGGGTTAGAAGCTGGAGGGGTAGTGGGGAGCAAGGCCATGGAAAGCTTTGAAGGTGAAGACTAGGATCTTGAACTGTATCTTCTGTGTGAAGGGAAGCCAGTGGAGTAGGGCAAAGATGGTGGTTACATGGTAGTGGGGCCTGGGGCGGGAGAGGACACAGGTTGCAGAGTTCTGTATCATCTGCAGTCTATGGAGAGGGGTTTGGGAGGCCTACAAGCAGGAAGTTTGCAGTCTGTGGTGTGCGACAATGGCAGAGCCAGGCAGAGTTAGGGCAAGGTGGAGTAGGACATGACACAGATTGCTCGTGTCCTCTCCCGCACCAGGCTCCATGACCCCATCACTCCCACCCTCGCTCATCTCCATTGGCTCCCCATCCGCCAGAGGATTGAATTCAAGATCCTTTTCTTCACATTCAAGGCCATCCACAGCTTTGCCCCGTCCCATCTCTCCGACCTGCTGACACCCTACTAATCTGCCCCTCGCCTCCGGCATGAGCTGCCCTGCCATTGATGGCCAGAATCTCAGCTGCTCTGCCCCCATACTCTGGAACTCCATCCCACAGTCCCTTCGCCTCGCTTCCTCCCTTGCCTCCTTCAACGCCGGTCTCAAGACCCTTCTTTTCAAATGTGCCTTCAGCCGCCCTACCACCCCTCTTCCTCCCCTCCCCCATGCTCGGGTCCCAACCCCTGACTGTTCAGGGCCTTGGGACGTCCTCCCGACGTTAAAGGCGCTCTATGAATGTAATTTTGTTGTTGTAAAAGTATTTGAAATAAAACATGCATTCTCACCTTGTTATGCCAATATAGACCACTTCCTGTCTTATTGAATTATTGACCAGTGAGAGACTTAGATTCTGCAATGAGAGATTGATTTCCTGTGCTGCAAGCTCTGCTTTCTCATTTTCCTTTGTAACCCTGAATAGTTTCTCGTCTTTCGTAAACAGGACAACTCGCTGCGTACCCTCGAAAATTGATGTCAAATAAATGTCCCCATTATTGTTATCACATACTGAGAATTTATCCTAAGAGAAAAAAAGACATTTGAGTATTGAATATTTTTATCACTTCCAAAAGTACTTATTGCTGAATGTCAAAAATTAGATTTTGGTCACATTGTACGCTGCAAATGGCACCTTATATCAAACACTTTCAAAACACTTTACAATTTACTGTCAAGTTTAGTAGCTGTTTTCATAGTCAACTCGATAATCATTCATGCCAGCAAGACCAAGGAAGAGTAATTAGATAATAATAATAATAATCCTTGCAGTTAATGTCGAAATGTCTCAAGACTTCAATGGGTAGGAAAGCATGTCTGATCTGTAGGCAGGAAGATGGTGGCAAAGCTCTCACACATTTATACTGAGCTGCTTAGCAGGAAGCTTGCATAGCTATATGCAATGGATAGCTATACCTGCTATCCATCTAGTGAGGGGTCAAACCTACACTTATTAGATATCAAATGACCAACTAGTTACTATCTTAAGCGGGGATGGATTTGTGGGAGGACGAGCAGGGTGTTCTTGGACCTGACATTGTCAGCAATGGAAAGTTGTAATCAAGTCAATTCTCTGTGGTGGTTGTGGCAGTATATTTCCTGAGCCAGGTGGATTTACAGTACTTCAAACTCTTGTTGATTGCAGCCAGGCTTGTTAGCAGGTCTAAGAGGGATAGCCCCACACTCAGCTGTTGTTAACTATGCTCGCCAAAGATCAACAGGTTTGGTAGAACTAACTGGATAAGCAGGGAAAAACTTGCCAAATAGTACTCTTAATGGTATTATGAGTTAGGAGATAATTGGTATTCCGAGTTAGGAAATGTATTTGAGACCAAAAAACCATTACGATTTAACCATTTATCCCATTTATAATAAAATACAACTAGAGGAAATAAATCTAAGTGTCTTTTGGTAGGAAACTGAATGGGACTCGGATGCAATTATGCGATTCATAAAGAAGACCTGTGCGATTTTTACTGCATGTGAAACATTCAGTCAGGTTTGGAGAGTCTTAACAAGGTGATAGGTCATTGTTTTCTGCATCAGATTAACCAAAAATCTCAAATCGCATGTCATTACTGCCAAATAAAATACTGTATATTTGGAGGCAAAAGCACAAATTAATTTGAGCACAGCTGTGTCCCATAAACAGCCAGGAATGTTGTACTGCGGTTTAATGTCTTATTTGAACAATGGGACCTGAGGAACTAATACATCTGAAAAACTTTACCTCACAGTGATTTCTGGACACGTACCTCTACTGCACTCAGCTGTTCTGTGGAATTTCCAATGTTGCAGATCAGTGTTCTGCAGCCTGTTAGATCTCCCCATGTGTAATATGTCGCTTTACCTGGTGGCAGTCTAGTTGCTTTCTCTGTTGAACCACTAAAAGAAAATTGTGATTCGTAATTAAAAAAAACTCAGATTCAGCTTCAAGAGTCTCCTTACAGCAAACTTACATTTATATAAACCAAATGAACGACTCGAAGTACATTACAGATGATAAATAGTAGAGCAAGAAAATGGGATATCTAAGAGTGTTGATCAAAATTATAGTCGAATAGAGGTTTTTAAAATGGTTTTGAAAGTAGGAAGGAAGGCAACGTTTCTTGGAAGAGGATTCCTGGGGACAGGGACATTGTGGCTAAAGGCTGAGCATCGATAGTGGGATGGAAGAAGAGTGAGCAATTAACCAGAATTAGAAGAGTGATGGTTTCGGAATAAGAAGAATGAAAAGGATTGCACTGATAACAAGGAGGGAAATTACATGGCAGGAAAACACATAATTTGCCCCAACCAGTCCGTGGCAGTATTTAGATAATTTTTAAATGACTCTGCAAGTGTAGTGGAAACTTAGTGAAGATGGAAGCCATGAGAGTACAGAGCCTAGCGAGGGAGAAAATACACATTACAGAGTATTGGATGAGTTGATCTTATTGCAGGTAGGGATGTTTAAATTCAGTGTAAATCTGGAAGCAAGTGATCCTCAATCCTGTTTTTCTTCCACCACCAGAGCTAAAAATGACTGAAAGCATGGTCAAAGAGATATGTCTTACAATTCTTCATATTTAAGATTGGAGTGACATGACTGCCATTCAACAAAGACATTGCAGATCTTTTGTATTGATGGTTGCTCCTCGTGTTTCTTTACCTCATGTGAATAAAAGGAGCATGTGAAAGTGCCATAATAGTTTCCACAAGGTAATTTAAAAGGATTGCTTGATTCTAGTTTTTACTGAAGCAACATTATTGCCTTCACATCATGTGGCAGAGAAAGAAAGATAGAACAGTTAGCAATTTCCATGCTTTAGTTGTGGACCAATATTACAAAATAACGAGGAAAGTCCCATGGTTGGTAGAATTTTCCAAGTTGAAGCTTTACTGATGTTACCTTATTTAATTTTTTTAAAAAAAGCTATTTCATAATTTTTACACAACATTATTCATTCTTCGGGTGATATTGTTCCTACTGAATAATATCAATATCCAAAAGTCTAAATACTATGGATGCTGGAAATCTGAAATAAAAATAGAAGTCGCTGGTACTGCCAAACGTTCATTGCCTTGAAACGTTAACCAACTTTCCTCTCTCCATAGATGCTGCCTGACCCTCATACTAACTTGCCTGCCCCCTCCATTCAGCGGGCTCCGGTCTGCTCCATGTCCTACCCAACTCTCCCTACCATCAGTGACTGGGCTTTCAGCCTTTCTGCCCGTACACTCTGGAACTCCGTCCCACAGTCCCTTCGCCTTGCTTCCTCTCTTGTTTCCTTTAAGGCCGGTCTCACGACCCTCCTCTTCGATCGTGCCTTCTGCTGCCATCCCAACTCTCTCCCTCCACCCTACTCTGTCCCTCCCCCTTGCTCAGGTCCTGACCTGACTGTTCAGCACCTTGGGATGTCCTCCCAACGTGAAAGGCACTCTATAAATGTAATTTGTTGTTATTGTTGACCCGCTGAGTGTTCCCAACGACTTCCGTTTTTATTATCAATATGCAATTGACACAGTATCTCGCCAATGATGGTTTAACAAAAGATCTGTAAAGTCAGAAATTATTAAGAGATGGAATTTCCTTGATTTATAAACATCTCAGTTTCAATAATATTTAGGGTAGCAAGCAACATATCAAAATTTTGTGCCGAACCTAAGGTCTGTTCACCTGCAAGTTACAGTCATTACACTTTACTAACCTGTGTGAAGGACACAATATGAATGCAAATTGTGGTTGTCTATCCAAATATTATTGTACAATGTTTAGTAGTTGGCCAACTAGTAATGCATGAGGTCAACCAACTTTCTTTCAAGATATAGGTGCCATTTTGCAGACCAGAAATGTGAGGCTAAAAAGTGAAAAGCAGAATTGTGGAATTTTCAGAGCAATCAGTTTTCAGCTATCTGAAGCCCCCCCAAAAAAAATTGCTTATGTAGAATGTGCTAACTGTACTGGTTAAATATTTCATGAGCTTGCATTGTAAAGCTGTTTCCACACAGGAAAAACAACATGCACTGTATTCTGCCAGTCAATAGAATGAAATCATACAAAAAAATCTCTCTGTAGACCATATTATGAGAAAGAAACGTTGAAAAAATATTTGTTATTCCCTCTCCCACCTTCAAACCTGCCGTAAGACCTATCTTTTTGAGTGCACTTCCGACCTTCACCTCCAAGTTTCCCATTCCAGCTCAGGCTCCCAATTTGGTGGGTGAAACATAAGACTCTATGTTAATGTAATTTGCAATTATAAGGTGCAACTGTATTACTGTAATTTCATATATACACATTCTACCACAGGATTCAAATTTGTTTCAGACATTGAATGGGGATAAAAAAACATACATCAGCAGCATTATTTATTAAAATGATATATTCTATATACCTTTGATGATATTCAATGGTTTCTGTACTTGTGTGGTTAATAATGAGGAATGTAGCAGCTCCTTCATGGTAATCTGAGAAATTGATTACTGTAGAATGTTCTGCCAAGTGTATATCCACTATGATGCCTCCAAACTGTAATGCATTTGAAGAAAACCGAGTCAATCAGAATAGTCTAGCTTTAGTACAACGAAATACAGCTAGGTTTTAGAATTTAATTTCAATTAGAAATCTAGCTTCTGTTATTTGGAATAAATGAATTGTAAAGGAGAAACTTGAATAGAAAATAAATAGAAATATAAAGAGAAAACAGTGATTGCTGAAAACATGAAATGTAGTGAGATCCATAAAATTTTAGCCAATGTTATAGTGTCCTTAACTGTTTGTGAGGCACAATTGCCTGTCGCGTTTCGGCCACAAATATACAGTCAATTCACTGTACTATGTATTCTGTGAAGCACTTTGAGACGTCTAGAAGACGTGAAAAGCGCTATGTCAAATGCAAGGATTATTATTATTTCCTCCTCTACATCAACGGCACGGGCCGCTCTGCCTTCCCTCACCTCCACCACATAGCCCGACTACCTTACCCCTGAGACCTCTGTAACTCTCATTCATGCCTTCATCACATCCAGGCTCGAATACGCCAACACCCTGGCTGTAGGCCTTCCCCACACCTCGGTTGATAGGCTGCAGGTCATCCAGATCTGTGACCTCATCTCCCCCAAACTCCATGACCCCATTTCCCCCATTCTTGCCCCACTATTGGCTCCTCAACACCTGGAGGATCCAATTCATCTTCAAAGCCCTCCATGGCCTTTCCACAGTCTACCTTTGCAACTTCCAAACTTGTATAGAAAAAGTTGCAGGCCTTGCAAAACATAATCTAATTTACTTATAGTACTTTACGTTTTCCACTCGTGGGCGAATCTGTGACTCGTGGTCACAGATTTAAAATAGTTTCAAGGCGAAGTAGAGGGGAGCTGAGGAGAAATTTTTTCACTCAGCGAGTTGTTCGAATCTGGAATGCATTGCCTGAAAAGGTGGTGGAGGCTGATTCGATAACAACTTTTAAAAGGGAATTAGATATTTATTTAGGGAGAACAGGTCTATTAGGCTATGGGGAGCGGGCAGGGCAGTGGGATTAAATCGCTCTTTTCAAAGAGCCGGCACAGACTAGATGGGCCGAATGGCCTCCTTTTGTGCCATAAAATTCTATGAATCTATGAATCTACGTTAGTACTTTAGGTTGTGCATTGTCGTAATATTCATCGTAACCTACTGGTACACTAGTTTAGGTAGTGAATAGTTGTCACATAGTTAGTTTGATTGTGTTTACTCACTTCCTGTGTGTGTACAGTGCTAAGATGCAAGGCATAGGTCCACAGGGTATCCACTATGCAAGCAAATGCACATTATAATTATTAAATGAATACTTAATAATTACTTAACAAGTAAGTTAGATTATATTTTGCAAGGCCTGCAACTTTTTCTATACAAGTTCAAGAACTGGTGTTGAAGTGACTCGATGATCTGGCAGTTGATCATATTTAGAATGGAAGCTGGCCACTTTCTGTGTGTATATCAATCAATCGATCAATCAATCAAAGCTTACATTTATATAGCGCCTTTCATGTTGAGAGGACGTCCCAAGGTGCTGTACAGTCAGGTAGGGCAAGAGCAGGGGGGGGAAGGGTCGGGGCAGGATGGAGGAGAGTAGGAGAATTGACTGTATATTTGTGGGCGAAACACAGCAGCCAAATTATGCAGTGAAGTCACCAATTTTGTGTTCAGTAATATTACAATGCTGTAGTCCTAATTAGCAATTTGCCCTTTTACAAGAAAGGTTGGAAATTTATGGATTCCAGCGTTATAACAGGACACTGCTCTATTTGTTCTCTTCCAGTTCTTGCTTATAGAATATAAGCCTGTTTATCCGGCACCTGCGGGACCTGGCCAATGCCGGTTAAAGTGTCCGCCGGATATTCAGGCAGCCTGCGGCTAAAAACCCACCACAAAAAAATTAAAGTTCTTTTAACACACACCATACACACCAGATTAAATAATAACAGATAATGGTGGAGTATTGTGTTGGTGTTTGTTGTTGGGGCTGCTCTCTTGCGCTTCTCACCTTTATTGATTGGGGTTTGCAATCCAGCGATTCTTTTTTGAGTGGAGGGTGCCAGGCAGGTGAGGGAGGCAGCAGTGGGAAAGCCGAAGCACTAGGGAACGGCGATATGGGAATTTCCCAATATGGATATATCAATTGGCCCATATCGAGATATACCGAAATATCGATATTTTCAGTTTTTTCGTACTGCGCATGTGTGCGCGCGCGCATTCGGGGCCTATCTTCTCAGGAAGTAAATATCCTTCTCTCTCTGTGTCTCTCACTCTCTCCATCTCTGTGTTTTTCTGTCTGTGTCTCTCTATGTCTCTCTCTCTCTCCTCTCTCACATCCCCCCCCATCTCTATCTATCTGTATATTATCACATCCACCCCGTCTCTCCCCCCCCCCCCGCCGCCGTCCCTCTCTCGCACCCCCCACCCCCGTCGTCTCTCTCCCCCACCAACCCCCCGCCGTCTCTCTCTCCCTCCCCCCCCAGCCGTCTCTCTCCCCCCTCTCCTCCCCCCCACCCCCGCCGTCTCTCTCTCCCTCCCCCCCCAGCCGTCTCTCTCCCCCTCCCCCCAGCCGACTCTCTCCCCCTCTCCTCCCCCACCCCCCGCCGTCTCTCTCTCCCTCCCCCCCAGCCGTCTCTCTCCCCCTCTCCCCCCCCTAGCCGTCTCTCTCCCCCACAGCCCTCTCCCACCCAGCCGTCTCTCTCCCCCTCTCCCCCCCCCAGCCGTCTCTCTCCCCCTCTCCCCCCCCCCAGCCGTCTCTCTCCCCCTCTCCCCCCCCCCAGCCGTCTCTCTCCCCTCTCCCCCCCCCCAGCCGTCTATCTCACCCTCCCCCCAGCCGTCTCTCTCCCCCTCTCCTCCTCCCCCCAGCCGTCTCTCTCCCCCTCTCCTCCATCCCCCCAGCCGTCTCTCCCCCTCTCCTCCCCCCCCCAGCCGTCTCTCTCCCCCTCCCCCCAGCCGTCTCTCTCCCCCTCACCCCCCCCCCCCAGCCGTCTCTCTCCCCCTCACCCCCCCCCCAGCAGTCTCTCTCCCCCTCAACCCCCCCCCACCCACAGCCGTCTCTCCCCCCCCACCCCTTGCATACCTGTATATTGTATTCGAGGACTATGAATACAAGATGGCGGCTTTGCACCTCGGTCTGTGCATTGTGTATAGAGATGAGCATTCTGGGTCTTGTAGTTGATTGTGCTCGCATCCCGATTTTTTACCTCGATATATAGTTTTTTCGATATATTGATATTTTTAAAATGTCTATATCGGCATATCGATATGAAAATCATATCGGGTTTTAGCGATATATCGATATATCGCCGTTCCCTACGAAGCACTAGACTCTACTAGCAGCAAACTGAAATACTGCACCTGTGCGACAATGTGGGTTATCAGCTAGCGTTATCGGCTTGCCGCGAGTATGACCTCAACCGCAGCATCATGGCTTCAAGCGCAGTATCTACCAGCAGGGGTGGGGGGTGCAGGAGAGTGATTTTGACGGTGAGTGCCAATGCAATATTCTGTTATTATTTATGCATTTACAAATGCTCCACTGCTATTGTTCCAGATAAGTTCCGGTTTATCAAATTTGTATTTGGCGTGCCAGTTATAAGGAAGTGCCGGTGAATCGAGTCATGGATAAATGGGTTTCTATTGTATATGCACTAAGGTCTATATTTTACTAAACTTCTATTCCGTTCTTACCTTGTTGTCCAGACGTAGTAAAGCACAATTTTCTTGTTTGTTGAAGTAAACCTTTTTAGGTGGGGTACTGCATCCTTCAACTCGGACTAGGAATCTGTCACAATCCTTGTCAGGCCAAAATGGGATACACTATTTGAAACAAATGATATTGTATTATAACAAAAATCAATACAAATTTGAAAACAGAACAATATTGAGCTCTACCAGATTTGTTTCTCAATAAACAATCTGACAGTATGTAGAGATGGGATTTAATCCTTCCTCATTCACTTAACCATCACATTAAGCAATAGTAACCAAATTTGAGTTATTTCACAAGTAACAAAATAGGAAAGTCTAACTGGATACCAACTTCAATATGAATGCACACACACAAATTGATCAGTAAAGCTAAATATACATATTCAAATGCAGGGAAATGTAAGAAAATGATCTAAACTAAATGCTACTCCTTTGCTTTACATAACTCTTGTTTGTTAAAGTTTAACATCTGTCATATTTTAAGATGTACAGTTAACCCTCGCAGAATCCGGGAGTTACGTTCCTGGAAAATTACACACTCAGTAAAATTACATTCGGTAAGCTTAACAAATAATGGGAAAAGGGGGGTGAGGGGAATCCAGCCACAGGCTACCCACCTCAAACATCCAGGCACATCCACATCTGACCAATGCTAGGTACGTACTGAGGTGGGCTACAGCCGGCTGGCCCGCTCTTCCTGCTCTCGTTGCTCTCCCTGCTTTCCCCACTCTCCCTGCTTTCCCTGCTCTCGCTACTCTCCCCACTCGTCTCTTTTCCCGCTCTCATAACTAGTACATTTGATTACCATGATGGTTACAAGGGCTACAGTTAAAATAGCTAGAAATGGCGAGGCACCGGCAACGAGACTTAGGCGGGAGCTGGCGGCGTCCTCCCAAGTATGCATGCGCGCGGGGCCAGCTCACGTCCTCCCAAATGTGCATCGCGTGGGGCTGGCATCCTCTCAAGTGCACATGCGCGCGGGGCCAGCCAGCACGTATACGCAAGTTTTACGAATGTTACGCAAAAAAAGTGACGCATTTTTTTCTTCAGGTATAGTTAAATTCACAATCAAAAAAGTCGCGTTCGGTGAGGGTTAACTGTAAATGTAATCCGTCTTTTGAATAAGACATTAAATTAAGATTCAGCCTGTCTATTAGCTGAAGGTTAAGAAATCCTATGATTCTATTCAGAAAGTAGTGTCTGCCAATGTCCTGGACAAGAATCTCCCAATTAAAACAGATAACTCACTTCATCGCTGCTCGTAAAACATTGGCTGCTATATTTGTCTGCAAATACACAATCTCTGCACTTATAGAAATTGTAAAGTGAATTATACATGTATGTCGTCTATTCACAATGTTAAACAACAAATTAAATGCTATATTACCTCATTTGAATCAATGCCAAACCAGTTTTCCTCCATGTCTTCAGTTACTTCTATTCTGTATTTTGTGTGGTTGATCAACAAATGAAATGGTGTAAAGGTAGCAATTCTGGTTAGGTTGAAGCTGGTAGTATCTATTTTTACTCCAACCTATTCAAGAAAATCAATATGATGAAAATCTATTTTGTTAAAATGTGATGCAATAAATTACATACAACATATAAATAACATATCATTTCTGTCGCGTTGCACACATGTATGCCATGTCCAGGAAACACATTCTTCATAAAGACTCATGGAACGTGTGCAGTAAATAGTGAGGAGGATAGTAGCCATCTGCAAGAGGATGTAGATAAAATGGTAAAGTGGGCAGACACATGGCAATTTAATATAGAGAAGTGTGAGGTGATACACTTTGGGAGAAGAAATGAGGGGAGGCAATATACTGTAGGCTAGATAGTGCAATTTTAAAGGGTGTGAAGGAACAGAGAGACCTGGAGATTTGTGTTAGTGACTCTTTGAAAGTGGAAGGACAGGTAGACAAAGCTGTTAAGAAGGCATATGGGATACTAGGGTTTATAAATAGGGGTGTAGAATACAAAAGTCAGGAAGTGCTGATTAACCTCTATAAGACTTTGGTTAGGCCTCAGCTGGAGTACTGTGTACAATTCTGGTCACCACACTTTAGGAAGGATATTAAGGCATTGGAAAGGGTGCAGAGGAGATTTATTAGGATGGTACTCGGAATGAGGGACTTCAGCTACGAGGAAAGGCTTATTCTTTCTAGAACAAAGAATATTGAGAGGAGACCTAATCGAGGTTTATAAGATTATGAGAGGTTTTGACAGGGTGAATGGGGAAAGACTGTTTCCACTGGTGGGCGAATCAGTGACTCGTGGTCATAGATTTAAAATAGTTTCAAAACGAAGCAGAGGGGTGCTGAGGAGAAATGTTTTCACTCAGCAGGTTGTTCGAATCTGGAATGCATTGCCTGAAAAGGTGGTGGAGGCAGATTCCATAACAGCTTTTAAAAGGGAACTAGATCTTTATTTAGGAAGAGCAGGTCTGTTAGGTTATGGAGAGAAAGCTGGGCAGTGGGATTGAGTAACTCTGTTCAAAGAGCCGGCAAAGACTAGATGGGCCGAATGGCCTTCTTTTGTGCCGCATAATTCTATGAGTGATTATAGCCAGAAATATTTAGCTTTGATCTGACAAATGCGGAAACTGATCATCATACTCAAGGGTATCCAAACAAGGGAAATGAATTCTGGTATTAGCTGACTTTGGCCCAGATCCGAGTTACTCAAGTCTGATGCAGCGAATGTTTGTCAGTTTGGCTATATTTGTCATAAAACTCCCTTTACGCTGAATTTCAGAAGTATAATCACTATTCAAGCATTACATACGTACATTTACATTACATTACATTTACATTTTAAGAACAATAAAAAAAACATTTTTACAGCATCTTTGAAGTTGGATGGACATTTTAATGTGCTTCACAGTGCTGAACAGGCACGCAAGCTGGGAGTGGAAGTTGCGGTGGATTAAGAGAGGAGAAATCAATGACCAAGGAAGGCTTTGAGACTTGCTCTAAAAGAGAGGAGGGAGACAAAGAGATTCCAGGATTGAATTCCAAAGAGTGGGGGCAGAATGGCTGCCTGCCGATAGTGGGGCACAGGGCTGGGGACATGAAGCAAGTCGGTGCTCACTGAGTGAAGCATCTGGGTTGTAGGGTAGAAGGTCACAGAGGAAGGATAGGGTAAATTTGTGGCGGGATTTAAAGGTGAGAAGACAACTGACAAATCGCTCAGTGTATATAAAAATTTAAGTTATCTTCAATTCTACAAAACTACAATTGCAATCATGAAAAATAAATACACTAAATAGACAAATACATAGTTAATTATTAGAAAGTGTAAAGAATACATCCAAACTGTAGTGAATACATGAAAGCAATGTGGAAATTTCAATGACTAAAACTGTTGGGGAAAGTCCATCAAAAATAGCCATGGATGCCATAAGAGGCATTTAAGAGGGCTTACAATACTATCAAGATATCCACTTTCCAAAGTACACTTTGAAAAGTCCTCTGAATGCAAAATAAAATTACCGACTGTTGATATTTACATATATAAATAGTTTTTTCAGATTATTTTTCAGAATTATTTAATACTATGCTTGAGGATAATATAAAACAAATAGATTGATAAAAGACTTACTGAATGTATTATAACATGATCATGCAGCACCATTAACTACTGCTACCAATTAAAAAAAACATGAGCAAAACTCCCTCACTTTGTCAGAGTAGTAAGTTTGCACAAGTGGCGGGAGAATGAGGAAGCACTGGCATACTTAAATGTAATAATAACCTTAGCATTTGATATAGCGCTTTTTCACATCTTCTAGACATCTCAAAGCGCTTCACAGAATATACTGTAAAGAGAACTGACTGTATATTTGTGGACGAAACGCAACAGCCAATTGCGCACAGCAGTGTCCAATTGCGCACAACAGTCGTGGATTGAAATGACCAATTTTATTAATGTTTTTTTTTGAGGGTATATTATTAGGCATGTGGAGGAAGGAATCTTGTCCAAGGTTTTGCCCTGAACTGCCTGGATTCAAACACAGGTCTCACGCTTGTAAGGCAAGTGCTCCAACTATTGAGCTACAGGTCTCCACATTGTACATTGTACCTGATTCCCAGAAGTTCAAAGATGCACATTTATTCAAGCAATCTGTGGGTAAAATCTCATGCCTGATCAAATTGTTGGAATAAAAATAACCAAAACAGAAAAATACAAACAGCTGACATCATTCTGAATCAGGTAATATGCAATTTATTCAGTTTTCTATTTTTTAAAAAGTACATGTTTAATATTTTATAATTTTCTTACCTGATACTCCTTTTTCACTCCTTTGCATTTAATACAGCCATAACTACCAACAGTGTCCAGAGAGAATTCATCAGATAAGTTGCTGTCAGTTATTCTGAGCTGAACCTGCCATAGAAGAATAACAGATTCAATAATCACTGAACCTACAACTTTGTGTTCAATTAATATTTTGTAATGTGAATTTAACCATGCTCCTTACGATAGATGTAACTGCTCTAGGAACATTTAAAAATGATTACATAACAGGAACAAAATGTGTTATGATGTTATTTATTATATATACAATATATAAGTATTACATATTGCATTATAATCTGACATTTGGCAACTTTGAAAATTTACCCTCTGAGTGGTAATTGAACAGAATAATAAAATAAATGTCAATGTTATCCAAATGCAATAAGAAGAAACCTAAATATCCTAAGGACCCTCGTCCTCACCTGTAATGCCCTCCACGGTCTTGCGCCTGCCTCCCACTTCCTCTACAACCCCCACCACCCTGGGATCTGTTATTGTGAAGTGCTCTGAAACGCCGTCCGGTGTGGAGGGCGCTATATAAATCAAAGTTGTTCTTGTTGTTGTTGTTGTTGTTGTTGACCTCCTAAGCCCCTTCCAACCAGTCCGTTCCCTCTGCTCAATGGGTTCCGCCTGCTCCATGACCCCCGACTCACCTGCCCCACCATTGGCGGGTAAGCCTTCAGCCACTCTGCCACCAACATTTGGAATTCCATCCTGCAATCTCTCTGCCTCACTCCTTCTCTCGCTTCCTTCAAGTCCTGCATAAAGTCCCTCCTCTTCAACTGTGCCCTCGGTCATCCCACTTCCTCACTCTTTTCTCCACCCTCCCCGATCCCGACTCTAGCTTGGGTCCGAAACACTTACTGTCCTAACTGCTCCTCGGGACGTCCTCCCAACGTGAAATGTAATTTTATTGTTGTTGTTGTTATAGATAATCAAGCTCTAGGTTGTAACTTGTTACTTAAATGTTTCCGGTTTTAACAGTATTATTGATACTTTTGAATCTTTAGGAGGAAAATGCTAATAGTTTACAAGAGAGAGCACCGAACAAATAAAATGAAAAAGCAAACAAAAATGTTCTTATTCATATTTGTGTGGGAAGCGACCAGTATATTGATAGCATTGCTACTTAAGTTTCATGGAGTCCTGCAGCTCAGTAATTGGAGCACTCGCCTCACAAGCAAAAGGCCTGGGTTGGATTCCAGACAGACCAAAACCAGGGGCAAGTTTCCTTACTCTACAGGCCTATAATCCCTCAAACAAAACAATAATAATTTGGTTGCTCAATCCACGACTGTGGGACACTGCTGTGCACAATTGCTGCTGCGATTCGCCCACAAATATACTGTCAATTCACGTTACATTATATTTTGTGAAGTGCTTTGAGATGTTTAGAAAACGTTGAAAGCACTATATCAATATGCAAGGATTATCATTAAAACCAATCAACCCCTAAGATTGGAATCTAAGAGAACTATAATTCAAGATTAAAGCAAGAAAATAATCCTACCTTGTTCTTATGGAAAAAGTATTTGGGTCTGAATGAAAAAAGCAGTGGCTTGTTGTAGTCCAAAGGATGTTTACGATGAATATCATCAGCTTTGTATTGAAGCATCCGACCAGTTTTATTCAGCATCCAATAGGGACTGTACAATGCAAGCATGACTTGTCCAATATTGTAGGTCAAATGGATTGCAATATCCATATCAAATCTGTCATTATCAATAACTGCAGTGAACGTAACAAATTCAATGTCTGTCTGATTGCTTTTGATGTAGTACTCTCCTTCCCAGCTATGTTCAAAATAATTCAGAATGTGTAGTTCCAACTTGGATTTGTCCAGTACAGCATTATGAAGCTGGGCAGAATGTCCCTCCTCCAGAGTCACTGTTTGTTTTGTATATTCCTTTAACAAAAGAAAATTTCAAACATTTTAATATCTGTAATAATGTGTGGTAGTAAGGGGTTAATGTGAGTGTTTGGGTTCAGGGAGAGGGTTGCAGGTATTCAGAGCTAGACGGTCTGTTACATTTGTTAAGATTGAGATATCAGTCTGTTTGTTTTTCCTAAGGGGTAAAAAGTTGGTTAAGTGCATTTTGTTTATGGTTATTGTGTTAAATTCTATTCTACTAGTTAATAAGAGTTTTGTTTCGAATTATTAAATTACAAAGAACCAGTACAAAAAAAAATGACACATGGAATATTGGAGGATAAAAGAAAGGGAAGAGTGAGAAAAGGTACTTGTTGAAGTTTGGAGTTGGAACTAATACTCTGTGTTTACTGCTGGTGGTCCAAGTACAGTATTGAAGCTCAGTGGTTAGATATCTTAAGAGTATGGGATATTATACATTGTTAAAGTTATATTGATATATTATCAGTGTGTTAGATAAGGATTATGTGCATGTTTGCGTTGAATGCTCCAAGTGTGGAATATATGTACTGTATATATATTGAAGCCTGTGGGATTGAATAAGCAAAGAGTATTTTACTAATTGCCAAGTGTTTTGGTATAATTTGTGAGACCGCTCTGATGGGCAGGATCCACAAATAGTAATAGAGAAGGAAGGATCATTCCTTTCAGAGTGCATCTGGAAGCAGCGTTCAATACTCTCCCAAAGGTAAGGATTTTGCAATATTGTATACCCTTCTTGGAAGCAAAGGAGAGTGCTTCAAATGCCTTCAATAACCTGTTTTAATTTTAAAATGTTTTATTAAATATCCACAGCACTTTACAGATAGAAGCTTTACTTTTATCTGTGGCAGATGTGGAAAACTATTATCATCCAAATTTGTAATCAAGGTGTTAACATAATTGCTACATTGCTTTTCTAAGCATGTAATCTTGAGCACAGCTCCGAGGAGACTCCATTTACCCCAACTGAAACCAACCCACAATCGGATTATTCAAAGTCGGTCTTCCTATCAATGTAGAGCAGAATCACCAAGCATTGGATTATTCAACCACTTCTAGAGAATGTGAGATGGGTCTAGACCAGCAGTTCCCAACCTTATTTTTTTGCGACCCAAATTAACCACCAGCAGATCCTCGCGACCCAACCTTTTTTTGCTGCAACCCAAAATAGCCTTCAACCGGTCCTCGCACCACTTGGGGGCGTTATCACAACTGAAGCTCAACTCAGCCAAAACGTTATCTCCGTTGTTTTATGGACTCAGCAAAACTCATAAGTATGCTCTTTATACAAATTGGTCGACAGTGTCGCCTCGGCCACTTTATTTTAGCTTTAAAAGCTTTTTTTTTAAGCATTAAAAAAGCATTTTCAACATTAAAAAAATGAAAAAATAATCATTCTAATGACCTTTCGCGACCCTACTGAGGACCCCCGCGACTCTGATTTGGGTCGGGACCCAAGTTTGGGAACCACTGGTCGAGACCATGGTGAGACAGGTTAGTTTACCTGATTGGTAACATGTTGTTGCACAATTGTTGCCCAACTTTCGAGTGAGGAAATCATTTGGATGTTACATAAGAACCTAAGAATTAGGAGGAGTAGGCCATTTGGCCCTTCGAGCCTGCTCCGCCATTCAATAAGATCATGGCTGATCTTCTCACCTAACTCTGATTACCTGCTCTATCCCCATATCCCCTAATCCCTCTATTTTTCAAAAATCTATCAGTCTCAGCCTTGAAAATGTTCAAGGACCCAGTATCTACAGCCTTCTGGGGTAGTGAATTCCATAAATTCATTACCTTCTGAGTGAAGAAATATTTCTGTTCTAAAAGGCTGACTCTTAATTTTAAGACTGTGACCCCTGGTTATAGATTCTCCTACCAGGGGAAACAGTCCCTCAGTGTCTACTTTATCTAGCCCTTTAAGAATCTTATATGTTTCAATAAGATCCCACCTAATTCTTCTGTACTCTAGAGAATACAGCCCTAATTTATTCAATCTATCCTCATAGGTCAGTCCCCTCATCCCAGGAACTAACCTAGTGAATCTACGCTGCACCCCCTCTAAGGCAAGTATGTCCTTTTTTAAATATGGAGACCAAAACTGCACACAATACTCTAGGTGCGGTCTCACCAGGGCCCAATACAGTTGCAGCAAGACTTCCCTACTCTTGTACTCTAAACCTTTTGAAATGAATGCTAACATGTCGATCGCCTTCTTAGTTGCTTGCTGCACCTGCAAACTAACTTTTTGGGACTGGTGTACAAGGACACCCAAATCCCCTTGAACAGTAACACTATCTAACTTCTCCCCCTCTAGAAAATAATCTATTCTTTTATTCTTGCTACCTAGGTGAATAATTTAACACTTGCTAACATTGAATTCCATCCGCCACCTACTTGCCCACTCCCCTAGCCTATCTATATCTTGTTGCAATCTTTTTGCATCATCCTCAGGGCTTACTCTGCTACCTAGTTTAGTTACATCCACGTGCTAAAATTCCTTCCATTTTTCTCTCAATTTAATTTATACTGTATGATAGTATAAGTATCGGAGAAATCACAAGACTGATGTCAATAAATCTTCTTAAAGACCTTTTGTTTTATTTAGTGATACTATAATTCTAGTGTGGAAGAATGAATAAGAATGGGAAAACATACCTCTTCCTTTACAGAAACATTGACTGGATAAGGCAAAAGGTTTTGAAGAATTGCAGGTGGCCAAAGATGGAGAACATATGCATCACATTCTTCATCAGAAATTACATCATAAAATTCAGATGTAAGTTGATCATGCATAGAAACTAAGTTGATTATTAGTGAGTGCTGCTCACTGGATCCAGTCAGTTGACATTCTCGAGAAAACATTGTATTCGTATTTCTCTTGATGTGATCAAAAGTGATGCACTCACAAGGATCATACACCTCCTCACTTTTTGTTATTAGCTGGAAACAAAGATCTGATCTGTAAACAGAAATGTTAACATATCATGTAGGTATTAACATTTAATATTTTGAATTATGTTAAATTCATATAAATCATGCAATTTAAAAAGGATGACAAAAATCAAAACTAAAGCTGCACTTCAGAGTGAAACTTCAATAATGGGCAAGATTGGAACAGAACTTTTGCAAGATTTTCAAGATTCTGATGTGGAACAAAATTACAAATTTGCCAGTATATCAAGTGCGATAACGATACTATCCCAGCTATCTCAGTCTGTTCAGCACCAGAATCTATCCAGCCCATCCAACCTAGAAAACCTACAAAACTTAATTTAAACTCTTTAAACATTTATGTTTTAGAATAAATGTATTTGGGCAATACATTGCATTTTTGTGCTTTAAATATAAATGCTTCTCTTAGGTTTAAGCAAAAAATTACATTGACAGTAATTAAGCAATTTAAACAAAACTATGCATCAAATATTCTGTATAATCAAAATTTACAGTGGGGAAATAGTAATCCATATAAAACGAGCCATTTTTATTACGCCGGTTATAGTTCATGAACATGAAATTACGCAATGGTTTCTCTAAATAGGAGTTCTTAATTGCATTGTCCAAAAGGTAAATTTGATGATTTCAATCTTAAAAAGGATTTTGGAAAAAATCTCTCCTAAGATGCTTCATCAATTGTAACAAAAGAGCAATTAATAAATCATATAATTGTTTCCTTCTTAAACATAACGCAAATTATCCTGTAACTATTTTTGTGCAAAGTTTCTAATACCTGTTTTTTTAAAAAAAAATCTTAAAGAATTAAAGAGGTACAACACCTGTAAGAAGGTAAAGGAAGATTGAACTCTTGCTTTGGCTGAACTGTACCAAGTAGTTTCAGGTTAGACTTTGTACCTTCAAATATATTGAAAGGTACTGAAAAGTGATTCTTTACCTGTAAATTTTAAAAAGGGAAAATAAATGGAAACAACTTAATTATGGAAAATCATCTAAATGAATATTATTCCAAAAATAACAATTTTGTTTTTATTTTTCCTGTTCCCTTTTTGTTATTGAAACATAACTGGCAGATGCAGTGAATTTGCCAGTTGAAAAACTTTTAAAGAGGTGCTTAGTTTTATAACTACATTTCTAAAGGCAATATACTTGCAAAGACCTTGAAACATTACACAATAACAACAACAACAACAACAACTACTTAAACTTATAAAGCACCTTTCACGTCGGGGGGATGTCCCAAGACGCTGCACAGGAGGCGTGTGACCCGAGCTGGGAGGGGAGTGTTCGGGAAGGGGTGAAACACGTAGGGGAGGTCGAAAAATTCGGGGGGGAACAAAAGACACGGTCGAAGAGGAAAGTCTTTAAACTGGCCTTGAAAGAGGAAAGGGAAGAAACAAGACGGAGGGATTGGGGGATGGAATTCCACAGGGTGGGAGCGGAAAAGCTGAAAGCCCGGCCTCCAATGGTGGGGCGGTTCGGGCGGGGTGCTTGGAGCAGGCCAAGACCTGCTGAACGGAGGGTCTGGGTGGGCTTATAGGGGGAAAGTAAGTCAGTTAAATAGGGCAGGGCAAGGCCGTGTAAGGCCTTGAAGGTGAGGACGAGGATCTTGAACTCGATCCTCTGGAGGATGGGGAGCCAGTGGAGACAATCTATTATTATAAGATCCACTAAGAAGATTTATTTTTGGTCAAACAGGTATGGTATCTAACATATGTGGAAACTCATTCTTCCAGCATACGTTTCAGAGTATCGAAACCAGTTTCCTCTGTTCTCTCTTCCCAGAGGGACACACCAAGTTACCTAACTCTGAAGAGTATTTGTCATTGTCCTCACCATCAATGCCCACCTCACCTTCAAGGCCCACCACAGCCTTGTCCCCTTCCTACCTCTCCGACCTGCTAACCCCTTATCAACCTGTAATCCCTCCGCTCAGCAGAGTCCATGTACCCCGCCCAGTCCACCCACCATTGTCAGTCAGACCTTCAGCCTTTTGGCCCACCCTTAGGATCTCCTGCCATGTCCTTCACTTTGTCCCCTCGCTTGCCTCCTCAGGTCTGCCTTAAGACCCTCCTCTTTGACCATGTCCTTCAGCCACCCTGTTTGCCCTCCACCCTCCCTGATTCCAACCCCCCACCCGATCATGTCCTAATCCACCTATTCAGCACATTCGAACTTCCGCCCGACATGAAAGGTGCCTTACAAATGGAAATGTGTATTGTGGATTAAGCAGATTGGCAAGAACCGAGGCTTGGAAACTACAGTGTGAAGAAATAAATCATAAAGAAAAAACACAAACTTAAATAATGAACACACTATAATGAAAGTGGAGTGAATGCTATTGTGAACACTGTACCTGAAGAGGAGATCGGATTGTTATTATCTTGCTCCCTTGATCTGCATCAATCTGGCATATGATGCATCGCTGAACATTCGACTCATTGTATGTAATATTGTACATACGACGGCCTAATTTTGTTAGGAGAATCTTTTCAGCAGCAGAGTGACCCTGAGGAGCTGCATGTAATCAAATATAACAGAACAGTTTACTGAATATACAATAACATTCACTCCGGGGGGCGGGGAGAACCTTGGCATCTTGTCTGCCTCCCTCCCTCGCCTCCTTCACAACCGATCTCAAGGCCCTCCACTTTGACCGTACTTTCGATCAACTTCCTTCCTTCCCTTCCCTGATCTCCACCCCCAGGTCAGGTCCGGAATACTGTCTTTCCAGTGCCTTGGGATGTCCTCCTGATGTGAAAGATGGTTTATAAATCTAGTTTTGCTGTTGTTGTTGTGAAGAGATTAAAAAATGAGGATCCTCTGGGAGTTGAGCAGGTGAGTTGAGTGAGAGTGCACGTGAGAGTCAGTGTGGGAAGGCATGAGCTATTGAGTTTTTAAGTCTGTTCACTGTTCAAGTAACCCAACATGTGCAAAATGTTTGGTTCACCACTCTTGGTCAAGGTTCCATTTTTGCTAATAATAACTATAATAATTCTTGCATTTGATATAGCGCTTTTCACATCTTATTGACGTCTCCAAGTGCTTCACAGAATATACTGTAAAGTGAATTGGCTTTATATTTGTGGGCGAAATGCGGCAGCCAATTGCGCACAGCAGTGTCCACAAACAGCCGTGGTTTGAAAATGACAATTTTTATTATTTTGTTTGGACAGATTATTATTAGGCGTGTGGAGTAAGGAAACTTGCCCAAGGTTTCACCCTGATCTGCCTGGATTCGAACACGTCTCACTCTTGTATGGCTCTAACCACTGAGCTACAGGAGCTCCACGATTCTTTCATTTGATACTAGTGCTTTTCAACAATAACAACTTTGATTTATATTGCGCCCTCCACGCCGACTGCATCTCAGAGCACTCATATCTTTGAGTTGTCTCGAAACTCTTCACAGAATATACTGTAAGGCAAATTCACTGTATGTGTGTGGGCAATACATAATATATATATTTATGCAGTGCAAATTTAGAATTTTAATTTCTAAATGAAAGAATAATTGGATCATGGGTGCTATATCACTCAGCGTACACATGGCAAAGAGATTACAGAAGGAGGTACTGCCAATTACAATATACTGTATATCCTACAAAAGATAAAATATACAATTGCAGTGATTCTGGTGAAGCTTCGTAAAGTCCCCCCCACCACAGCATGTTTTCTCTATATTAATATTTCCATTATTAACATAAAATCAAAAAGTATTTAATAGAGGGAATGTCATAAGGTTTTGGGACTTTGAGCTCATAGTATAAGCTGACACTGGGAGAATGCTGATTGTTAGAAGCGCCGTCCTTTACATTACTTTAAATTGAATTTCCATCTGCCCATTGCCTGTTCAAGTAGATGTTAAAGAACTCATGTTGCTATTCAAAACAAGGGAGTTTCTCTCAGTGTCATGGCCAACAACACCCCAGGATTATTTTGGGGACATTTCTGTGCTCAATTTGGCTGCAGTGTTCACCTATAAAAGATAGTCACTACACTTCATATTAATTCCTGTGAAACACTTTGAGTAGTTTTGACTCAGTGCAGAAATATATCAACTGCAAGGATTATTGTATGATTCTAAAAGCATTTCACGGAATGTATGTAGTTACATGCGATACAAAACTAGTTTAAACTATTTTGAAGCCTGGAGCTTTGAGTTATAACCGTCAGAAGGGAACAAATATTTACTTTATGATGAATGACCAAAATAACAATCTTACTTAGTGATATGTAAAAAAGCTTATTGTCCCCTGAACAGGTCAGGCTCAAAAGTTGATCCTTTTCACTCGAGGTTGCCTGGTAATCCATGCTGAGACTCTCTCCAATTGCCAATTCATATGGCTGATTTCCAAACTCTTGATTCATGAAGACAAACAAATCATGAGGAGAAATGGTAACAGGAAGTCCTAGAGAATTCTTCACTGCAAAAGGTGTTTGGTCTTTCTGAAAAACTTCAGCAGTTTGAGTAGCTGCTTCTGCAAAAGCCTAGAAAAAAAACATAAAACTTGAAAGAAACAGCTCAATATTGGAAAAATGTAACCCATTTCCCAAAGTATGAATGCTTCAGCCATTTTGCCCCCACTCTCTGGAACTCCATCCTAGTGTTCCTCCGTCTTTCTCTTTCTATCTACTCTTTCGAAGCACATCTCAAAACATAACTCTTTGCGCTTTTGGTCATCTTTCTCCTCCCTTCCTCACCTCCCTTGGCTTCCACCCCCAGCTCAGGTGCCCAGCCATTCTCCTGATATGAAAGGTGAAATGCACTGGGATGTGACACCACATGAATGGTGCTATATAAATACAAAGTGTATCTTACATTAAGCATTCCGAGACACCACCCCAAATGAAGGAAGCTATATAAATGCGAGTTGTTGAGGTTTTTATCCTTCAACTGTCCTTTCTCCTCCGTATTTATGCCATGACCCACTCTGCCTTACCCTACCTCTGCAACATTGCCCAAATCCGTCATTGCTTCACCTCTCAGATATCTGAAACCCTCATACACTCATTCATCATCTCAAGGCTCACCGACAGAAAGTCTCTCCTCATCGCCCTCCCCAACTCCTCCCTCCACAAGCTGCAGATCACCCAAAACTCTGCAGCTTGTGTCCTCTCCCGCACCAGGCTCCGTGACCACATCTCCCCCACCCTTGCCTGGCTCTACTGGCTCCCCATCCCTCAGAGGAGAGAATTCATGATCCTCGTCCTCACTTTCAAAGCCCTCCACGGCCTTGCCACCTCCTACATGCTGACTCCCTATCCTTGTCCATTCACTCAGTTCAGCAGGCTTCGGCATGCTCCATGTCTCCCACCTGACCTGCCCTACCATCGGCGACCGGACTTTCAGCCTCTCTGCCCCCATTCTTTGGAACACCATCCCACAATCCCTTTGCCTTGCTACCTCTCTTGCCTCCTTCAAGATACAACTCAGGATCCCCCTTGTTGACCATGTCTTCAGACATCTTCCTACCCCGAATCCTTTCCCTCATCCTATCCCTGCCCCTCATACTTGGGTCCTGATCCCTGACTGTTTAGAGCCTTGGGATGTCCTCTTGACGTGAAAGACGCTTTACAAATGTAATTTTGTTGGCACTTTCAGTCTCCCTGGGTCGATTGTTTTTGCTAACACACTGGAACTTTAAATAGACATCAATATTACAGTAAATCAGCTATAAATCTTGTAGAATGAAATAACTATTAACTCTGCAATTGGTCATATTGCCTCCACCTTTGAAGGGTATACATTCAAAATTGTTGGATGAGAGCACAATTAGTCTTTTAGGTAAGAAAGTGGGACCAAAAAGCTGCAGAAGAAAAAAAGTGGAATCGCTCCCCCAACCATTCAAACACATTTTAATAACATTAATAAAATAAAGCAGACTTAAATTTTGCTTGCTCATCCTGTGTGTACTTGTTATGTTCTCTATTCTTTACTCTTGTAATGAAATTGGGAACTGAGAGTGTGGAAGGTTACTAGGGTGGCTTTCGGAATATACCTGATGGGGTGAAAAATCTAGCTAGAGATTGACTTTCTCTCTCTGAGGCTCAGGGAAGGAGGCCCCGGCCTAGTAAAGAAGAAGGATTGAGGCCTGGGCAACATCACATGTCAAGCAGTAGCAGATGACTAATCAATGAGCTTGAGGATACTGAAGGTGAACAATCTGAATAGGGGTTGCAAAACACCAAATGCAAACCGAGATGCCAGCAACTCTCTGGATCTGTTACTGATAAATTGTGTTGCTGGACTGTCAGGGTTGCGCCCTCTCCTACCCCATCTGTATTAATCAACCACGCGATCCTTGAATTAAGTGTACATCTACATGAACAAATATGAATTTGACTTGAGTGTTGGTTGTCATACTATCATCTGACACAGTTTTATATTATTAATTCTTAATTTCTTCCCAGTCTACCGGTATTTCCTAACTGCTATCTAAAATCTTGTTTTGTACCTTTAACTGATCTATCATTTTTCGTCCTCTTTGCTTCTACTTTGAAGTGAGAGCAAATTTAGAAACTATTTTCAGTGGCTGAAAATCAACTTTGAAGGGGAAGTTCAAAATCTGAGAATTCAAAGAATGACAATCCCAGCACAGAAGTGATTAAAGTAATCTTGACCTTTTTTATATCTAAACCAGGAACAAGGGTGTCAAATATCACATGAAGTTTTCACTTTGACTTCCAAAAGGTCTTTGATATTGCCTTACATAAGCCTTCGTTACCATCTAATATCAGTGGGTATCAAGTGCAACACATGGATTAATAACCGTCTAAAGAAAAGAAAGCAGGGTACTTGTAACGGAAGGTAGAGTCAAATAGATTGTCTCAAGGGTTCATGCTAAGATTTTCATGATCCTGGAGCACTTAAATGAGGGGTTACTGCAACAAAGCTGAATTTGTAATGACCCGAGCTAAAACTATGGAATCAAAGAAGGAAGCTAAGATCTAAGAAAGGCTGCACAGCAGGTATGTACAGTTTCTGGGTTTATCACTGAAACAGTTTAATAATGATAACACAAAGACACGTCAGATTGGAAACAAAAATAGGAGGCAGATGCACTCCATGTTTGCCGACAAATTACTATCAATGTCTGATCACATTGCAATTGTGCTTAAATTGATCGAGGCACAATTTTATGCCTAAATCTAACCTGGAACAAAGGTGTCAAATATCTTATGATTTAGTACATTCAATAAATAGTTTCAGTAAATCGTGTGAAGTCCTTTGTCATGTCCTCGTGAACAGAATGGCAACAGCAACAAAATTACATTTGTATAGCACTATATTAAAGGGAAGCACTATTCTCATTATATCTAACATCTCATGTAAAAAGTGACATCTCAGAGGGGAATCTATAAGAAGTTAACCAGTATATAAAAATGTAATTTAAATACCCTCAGAAAGTCTAAGGTAGTAGGAAAAGAGAAGGATACACTTGTGAAGGACAAGCTCAGAAAGTATTTCTTTAGACAGAGAGCAATTTCTTCAATTAATAAGAAAGTCTAAAGATTGATTTGCTACAGTTCAAGCAACGTGTAAATAGAAAAATTGTATCAGTCAGAATGATTGTTTTCCAAATACTAAATTTGTAATTTAGCATTTAGAAATGCACATGGAAATGTGCCAAAGAAATCCCTTTGTGTATGTATGTGTGTACGGGGCGTAATTGAATCATAAACGAACAAGTTACTACAGCTTGGGCTTGATACACTGAGGAAACACAGACAAAGTGATGAGCAATGGAACTTATGCAGGTAGTCTATCTTCATTCATCTGCTTGTATTCAATTCTCAGATTTCCTTGGTTATGTTGCATAGCAGACAGGGAATTTCAAAACCGGCAAATTACATACATGCTTTAGAATATTCGCATTGTGAAGAGCTGTGGACAACATTCTGAGATAATGCATCATTGATGTGTAATGCTGACAACAAATAATTAATCAGAAACTCTTGAAACCTGAGCTAACAATATGAAAGTTTGTAAAGAAAATATTCTTACCATGCCTAAATTGTTCAGCATGTTCAAACCACATTTTGACAATGTAATGTTGAGTTGGTCTTTGGAAGAGATATTGATGACAGTTTTATATTCTGGGACATTGAACAGTTCCTTCTCATTTTCTTTGTTTGCCTGTTCTTTGACAGCTTTCTTCTTCATCTGAAGTGGCAAAGGAGACAAGGCGAAAGATAATTTTTTTTTAAAAAAAGACAATTTTAAAACGGTCTATTACTTTCTAAAAATATATCTACTTTACTCAATCCTTCACAGCCTGTATACATAACATTATCTTATCTTTAGTCTTTCATTTAAACTGCTGTAATTGGAAAAACCTTAATTGCTGAGACTGATTTGTTTTCACTTCCCTGAGGAAGAAAATGAAATACTGTACATTGTTTTGCTTGCAAAGTGTCCATTCTGGACCAATCGTTTATACCTACAGGAAAAAAACATACACTGTATGGGCTGATGGGAAGCAACCTTAGGTACAGATGAAAGTGATAGTCCCCTTTGAAAGTAATAAAAAAAAATCCTTGCATTTGATGTAGTGCTTTTCATGTCTTTCAGACATCTCAAAACACTTCACAAAATATACTGTAAAGTGAATTGACTGTATATTTGTTGGTGAAACACAGTAGCCAATTGCGCAAAGCAGTGACCCACAAACAGTCGTGGATTGAGTGACCAAATCTTGAGGGATTATTATTAGGCATGTAGAATAAGAAAATGTGCCCATGATTTTTCCCTGCTGGGAATCAAACCCAGGTCTCTCGTTTGCGAGGCGAGTACTCTAACCACTGAGCTACAGGACTCCGTAGGCCTCAAATAGGCTATGAAGAGCATTTAAGTTGAAACTCGTTCAAACAAGAAACTCATCAAATATTTGAAATATACCCAATTATGTATGTTTACACCTAAATCAGTAATAATCTGCCATTTTTATTATTATTTAAACACTAAAACAAATCCTAAAATCTATCTATTTAATTTTCATTTTAATATGAAACTCAAGTGCTGAGGGATGCACTGCACTGTCAGGGGTGACATTTGGATGAGATGCTAATTTGAAGGCCTCCGTCGAAGTGAATGGCACTTGCACCAAATACAAGGATTTATGTGTTATTTCATGGAAGATACCTTTACAATTAAATATAATAGTTAATAATCTTTGTGGTTTGAATGTGGACCCTTCACCAGGCTTAAGACTATCCAAGTCTTACCAATATCCATTGGTATTCATACTGAATAACTTCACTTCACAGTAACTCCCATGAAGTGCTTTGATAGATCATCCCGACGAAAAAGGTGCTATATCAAATGCAAGGAATATTAATATCAATGCATCAGCTCTGGAATTCTGGTCTGAATGCGAGAAAGTAAGATATCATATCTTAAATGCAATCAATACTCCACAACCAGTTTGAGAGGAGAAAAATGAATCTCGACAAATGTTTTCTACTACGCTATGGTATCATCTTCGCAAACCTACTTTGTACTTTTCCCCCATCGCTGCTATATCCTTCTTAAAGTGTGGAGATAAGAATTTGATCCAATACTACAAATGTGGTCTAACCATGGCTTTATATAAATCCAACACTACTATTTATCCAGAGGAATAGACAATTATACTCCACTTCTCTTGATATAATGCTCAAACTAACAATTAAAACTATTTTTTCTTTAAACAAGAAACACTGGTGTAAAAATTATACTTGAGGTATAAATTTACTTTTTGTTAGAATTTCAAAGTGTGCAGAATCTGTCAAATTCCTGAAAATTGACTTGAAAATTAAACACTATTTAAACATTTGCAAAATTCTGGACTTCTGAAATGGTGAGAAAATAGGAATGAACAGCCTATTTATTTCCTCATTATTAACCATACAACTTCTTAAATTTTTTAATCCAGCTCTCCATGGATGCTGCCTGACCTACTCTGTGTTCCCAATGACTTCTGTATATATACTATTATTTTTTAAGTTAAGTCAGCAACAGATTTTAATATTGTTATAAACATATGTAATATCAATATAGGAGCAAACCTTTAGCCAAAGTTCCCATGGTCTGAAGCCTTCACTGTTCTCAACTTCCAATGGTTCCAGCAGTGGTTCCCATACTGCAAGCACTTCATTGTAGTAGTGTACCTACCAAAGTGAATACAATATGGACAGTTTCTTCTTAAGCAATTTAACGTTTGCATCAATTTGATTGCAATTTTATTTAGAAATTCATTAGTTCCGCCCTCTAAAGACGGGTACTATCCCTGAATTACATATATGCGGAAATGGGCTCAAATAACTCACTGTTGAATGATTGACAAATGCACCTGTCTACAATTGGCTGACAGCATCTCAATAGAGAGGACTCTCTAATGAGTGCTCTGTGACGCCATCCAGCACGGAGGGCGCTATATAAATCGAAGTTGTTGTTGACTCAAATAATTGAACCTCAAGCTTCCTCTTGAATGCATCTATACTAATTGATTTAACCACACTCCTATTCATGTAAAATATTACTCTGATATCACAATATACAGTTCAAACAACTCATTTTACAGACAACTATAGAATTAAATGCATAGGTTAGCTAAGAAGGGCAGATAAAGTGTAAATTGAATCTATTTAAATATCAAAAAAATACAAAGTACTGTATTTGGGGAACACAAGAGCAAAGAAAAAATATACCTCAACAGTAATGTTCCTGTTGAAGTGGAGGAACAGAAATACCTAGAAATACTTTTATGTTTTTAAAAGTAGGAGTCGAAGTAGATAAGACCATAAAACAGCAAATGGATATTATATTTTATATTTAGGGGAACCAAATACAGTAAAAGCTTATTTATCTGTGACCCGATCAACCGTAACTTCCGTATAACCAGCAACGGAAAAAAAAAAGGTCCCATTCGATTAACCGGAATTTATCCAGCATAATGCATTATTTTTTTAGAAACAAAATGTGGGGTGTTTTCGGCCGAATATCCGGCACGCGCTTTAACCGGCATTGGCCAGGTCCCAAGGGTGCCGGATAAACGAGCTTTTACTGTACAAAGAGTAAGGAAGTCATGTTAAGTTTGTAAAATAGATTTATCAGGTTGTAGTTGGTATTGTGCTCAGTTTTGTGATATCATGGCTATAGTGGGTATCCAGTGAGTCTGGGGTGCCAAAACTTCTGGGCTAAAGCCCCCCATAACATAAGACATCCTGGCTGAGGAATCCCGCACAACAAATCTAGAAATGGAGTACCTTACTTTAATTCCAAGCAACATTTCAAACCGACTAACAAATGAAGTTAAATACAGAGAAGTGCGAAGGTACTGCAAATAGGAAATAAAAATAGGAGACATGCTCTAAAACACTATCATGAAAGGAGCTATAAATGCAAGATTTAGGAGTGTTAGTTGGCTCAACATGTCAAAGCAGTGTGAGGCAGCAATAAAACAAGTAATTTCAGGACAGACACCAGTATTTATTTCTTTATCCAGAACACCATTATCATCTGAAAACAGATTACTATGAAGAGATTGAGGCCTGTATGCTGGACTAAAAAAAAACATGGTTTGATGGGAAGATATTCTGGAAAGATGAGATCAAATGATCCGCAGGACCATCAACATCCGATTCCTTGTAATCTTGTTTTGTTACAGCAGTTAATTTGAAATTTGGCTGGGATACACCCTTCATTAAACCTCTATTAACTTTCCAGAGAAGCATGTTTATATATATAATATATAAAATCATAAGAAAAAGAGATAATAAAAAATGATCCAGAGACAAAATCTTTACAACTTTTATATTTAAAGAAAACCTACCTCTGAAGTAAGGTTGCACGATAGGTTTATAAAGGTACTCCAATTTTTTAGAGTCCCCTTAAAAGTTGACTTTGCCAGGAGCATTGGAATGGTTCTGTGTCCAACACCTGCTTCAAGGGTCACACAAATGAATTCTATCGCCATGTTTAGGTTCTCACTTGTTGGTACTAATTGTGACTTCAAGGTATCCTCACTTGTATTAGCTTTATCATCTTGCAAAAACCAAAATTTTAAATCTTTGACATTCTTTTCATCCCATAAATCAGACGGGGTTTGACTATTTTTCTCATGTGGACTCTCAGCAGCGGGACTCAAAGCAGATGTAATTGTGAGCACCGTGTTGATAATAACAGGTGATACCTAGAAAATAAGTAGATGGATATAAAGTTCTTATTATTTTTAATTTATTTTCACATACTTTTAAATAAAAGGTTTAAAATTAGACATATAACTTACTTTTAGCATTAGCAATTTAATTGCCAATTCCATGGTTTTTGCACCAGTTTCATTTTCATTGCTTTGGAAAAACAAATCACATGGCTGTAATACCTGGTTTTGAAATTAAAAATTGTTAGATAATACTCAAGCACTTTAACCTCAGCAAAAACATATCTTATAATAACATAAAGAACTAGCTACCTTACTCAATTCTAGATTTACCCAATTTAAAAAAATTCTATTTTTTCTAGATTTGAAAATTTATATTTTAAGGAGCAAGAAGCTTGCCAGACAGCATGCTCAATTTATATAGAACCTTTCAGATCTCAGTGCTTTATTCCCAAGCTCTTGGCGGGAACCAAGGGGAGTGGAGAAGGGAAAGATGACCAAAAGAACAGTCAATGCCAAGCTTTCAAGTTTTAGCGAGTTGAACAGAAACAACACTCCAACACACACTCTCAGATCCTTGAACTTTGGTTCTTACCAACTTGTACCTAATACTTGCTTCCCTCCAAGAAGCGAGTTTGCATTCCATTCCAAATACAAGGAAATTGTCATGTGTGAGTGGGACTCTGCCTGGTTCATTAATTCTTAAGCAAGACTGCATATCATATCCAGGTTACCGTTTTTATATAAAAAAATAAAAAATTAGGTAAATTTAGGTATTTTAAAAAAATTAAACCATCAATTTTATTGATTGTAGAATGATTTTTTTCTGTAAAATGATGTAATGCAATACATTTGAATTCATAAATGTAAGCACACCGTAGTAGTTTGACTTTTCCTCTTCTTGATGAAAGGACAGGCCAAAACCTTGAGATCTGTAATAGTTGCTGTCATTTGCTGACCATCAGGATCACTGTTAATCGTGACCTCACATTGCGCTGTCATCACTAATGCTGGAGCATCTTCTCTGGTTAAATCTGCCACAAAAACGATCTCTGGATTCCTAACATGAACAGTGAGTTCAAATTTGGAGGTAGCCTTTGCTGGCGCTAGAAGTAAAATAAAATAAAATATAAATGCAAATGTATGGAAACTCAGACATGCCATAAAGGTAGTTCCCTTTGATTTTACTAACCTTTATCTTTTAATGGTGCAACTGCTGTTTTTGCTTTCTGCTCTGTAGACTTTTGCTGATTTGCTTTCAGAAAGAAATCAGTCACTGTGAGTAGAAATTCCATGCTTGCACAAAGATAGACATCATCTATAATGGTTTCCATAAATGTGCCTTCTCGTCCTTGTTTGTACTTTAACTCAAACATGATTTGCTTTTCAGGTCCCATTTTCATCTCCAACATTCTGAAACCAAATACAGAAAAAATTGCCCACTTAAGTCTTGAAATCAGTCCCATGTTTTCATTTGCTCTAACATATACGGTGTACTTCTTGAGTGTAGTTTGAATGCAATTAGGGAGTTTTTCCTACCAGAAGATATAGATTAGATGCTAAGTGTTTGGTCTATAATCAATAATACAAAATCCAAATAAAATTTGTATTGCACCTAAAGAATTATCAGAACATCATTTCAATTTTGTAGTTATAAACAGGCAATTGATTTGAAACCTCCACAATTCAATTTTCTTGTTTCAAATTAAATGCTACATTTCAAACTTTAAATATTGCTGCAGTTTTACGTGTGAAAAACTATAATTATAATTCATATAATTATGAATGCTCAACATTATGCATTACTATTATTACACTTGTTAGCTTCACTTGTGGAGCAATGCTGAGAAGTGCTTAGGCATCTTGCCTTTATCCTGATGCTTGGGAGGGTGGGTGGGGGGAGAAGTGATATGATACAATTAAAACTAACACTATTTTCATCAGATTGAAAAAAAACTCCTGAGAAAATTTAAAACAGAATAATGGTACCCGAAATTTTAAAATAAATAATAAATAGGTATTGTCATGATTAGTATGAGACATCCTCCTGAAGTGAAAGGCGCTATACAAATGCAATTTTTTGCTGTTGTTGTAGTAGTTTGAAGAAAAATGATTGCAAGACGTTGCATATCAGTGCAACGTCTTGCAATCATTAATCGGTAATATAATGTTGAGTTGTTATTGGTGCTGTACTAACTTTATGGGTAATATAGGATACAAACAGCACGGAATGGGCTGTTGTATACAATACAATATATTGTATAATAGAGGTAAAACACAGTTCCCATACAACACTTCTTTTTAAAAAAAAGCACACACAAGTTGGGAAAATATAGTAGAAGCCCGTTTATCTGTGACTCAATGCATCGGCACTTCCGTATAACCGGCAAGCAAAAACAAAGTCCCCATTCGATAAATCGGAACTTATCTGGAATAGCAGTGGAGCATTTGTAAATGCATAAATAATAACATAACAACAGAATACTGCATTGGCACTCACCATCAAAACCACTCTCCCGCGCCCCCCACCCCCGCTGATAGACACTGTGCTTGAAGCCATGATACTGCGGTTGCGATTTAAAGTCCAGCGACTCCCCACAACACGGAGCACGCCAAGTGGGCAAAATAAACGGAGTGTATATGACTTTGAAGTCATACTAGCGGCAAGCTGATAACGCTAGCTGATAATCCACATTGTCGCGCAGATGCAGTATTTTGGTTTGCCGCTAGTAGTCTAGGGCTTTGGCTTGCAGCTAGTAAAGTCACACAACTTTAAAATCGTGCTAACGCCTTTTTCACCAGCCTGGCACCCCCCATTCAAAACAGAATCACTGGACTGCAAACCCCAACCAGCAAAGGTGAGAAGCGCAAGAGAGCAGCCAGAACAATAAGCATCAACACAACATTCTGTCATTATCTGCCATTAGTTAGTCTGGTGTGTATGGTGTGTGTTAAAAGAACTTTAAAAGAACTTTGTAGTGGGTTTTTGGCCACGGGCCTCCTGAATGTTCGGCAGGCGCTTTAACCGGCATTGGCCAGGTCCTGCGGGTGCCGGATAAACAGACTTAGACTGTACAAATTCATCAAAAAAAGTATGCAAGAATTTTAATCACCTTGACTTAGCTTTCTGTATTGCTTGTCGCTTATCGTCCAACATACAGTTAGAAAGCTTTACAACAGCATTCATGGATCCATCAGATATCATCTTAACAGAAGCAAAGACAGTGTGCAATTTGAACTGTGCTATCTGGTGCTCTTCAGATCGCTTTTGCTCAGGAATTGCCATCTAATACAATGGAGAAAAAATGCAATACATTAATTTAATCACAACTTTCACGTTTATAGATTCCAATTCAAAGTTTTTTTAAAAATCAATTAGTTGAGTGTTTGAATATTATCTGAGGAAAGTAGTCATAGGCGAGTTTCCAATTTGTCTTATTTATTTGGTGACTGAACACTAAGATTTATTCCACATCAAAGCTCAACAGAATTAATGTGCAAATGCTCGCTCGGTCGATCTCTCTGTCCAAACACTCAAGGTTACTGCTGATGACAGACTAACCGGCTTAGCTCGTCAGCAGGATCTGGAAGGCCAGACCAGTTACAGGGTATAGGCATTCTTCCACTTGGCTTTTGATAGCCTGTAAGCTCCTCTACCCTGCCCCTCTCCCTTGTTCTGGTCCGAACCTGACTGTTCAGCACCTTGGAACGTCCTCCCAATGTGAAAGGCGCTCTATAAATGTAATTTTGTGGTTGTTGTTGTAAGCCCAACCCTTAATGGATAGGGTGGTCCTGGCTGGATAAGCAGCAGGGAACTGTTTCGCAAAATTGCCTATCAAACACTCTAGCATCATCAATATAAATGATGATAATTGAGTAAATTTATGCAAATTGTATTTTTTTTCTCCAGACTAATGCATTAAATTAATATCTAGGGCTTATGATAATTATAGATAATAATAAGCCTTGCATTTGATATAACACTTTATCACTTCTTTGAGGCATCTAATGAATATTTTGTTACATACAAATATTATATGTAACATGCAGCAGCCAATTGCGCGCAGCAGTGTCCCACAAACAGATACGCGATTGAGTAACCAAATTATTATTTTTTGAAGGGATTATTACCCCCAGAAAAGTGATCTACCAATCAACTACCAACTGGGTTCCTCCTTACTGCTAGGTAAACAGAGGTGTGTGAAATACGGAAACCTGCCAAGTATTTCGCTCTGCTCGGTAAACAAACCTAGGTCCTCTCGCTTGCGAGGTAATGCTCTAACCACTGTGCCACAGTACTCCATGATAAGTGTGGCATTTTACATACAGTAATTGTTTATTGAGGTATTTTTTCAAGTTACAGGATTAATGTAACTTGAAATAGTATCTCAATAAGCAACAATATACAATGTCATCCTATCATTATCGACAGCAGCAAGCAAGGCCCCACAACCTTAGCTCAAGGCTCCCTTAGCTCAAGGCTCCCTTAGCTCAAGGCTCCCTTAGCTCAAGGTACCCAGGCTTGGATGCCCACAGGGATTCCCTCAGGAAAGGAGATATGTAGGTAATTAGTAATAATCCGTCAAAAAAAACCACAATAACAAAAATTGGTCATTTCAATCCACGACCGTTTGTGGGACCCTGCTGTGCGCAATTGCCTGCCGCGTTTCGCCCACAAATATAAAGTAAAATTCACTTTACAGTATATTCTGTGAAGCGCTTTGAGACGTCGATAAGATGTGAAATGTTATATCAATGCAAGGATTATTATTATCATCATAAACCACTTCTTTATCGTGAGAATTTGGTTATCACATAGTAGCAATATGGACCCCATTCACTGAAGATGGCACACCCAGCCCATTCGCTTCTCACATGCTGGCACTATTGCAATGCCCTCCTCGCCGGTCTCCTCGCCACCACAATCCACAAAATCCAGCTAATTCAAAACTCTGCTGCTCGCATACTCACCCGCACCAAGCTTCGCTCCCCCATTACCCCAGTCCTTGCCAGACTTCACTGGCTCCTTGTCCCTGAGAGGATCGACTTCAGGATCCTCAGGTTTGTTTTCAAGTCCCTCCACTCCTCTGCACCCCTCTACCTCTCTGATCTCCTCTCCCCAAACCAGCACCCGCTGCCTTCGCTCCACCGTATTTGGCCTCCTCCATGTCCCCCAAATCCTCCGCTCCACCCTCGGCAGCCGTGCCTTCAGCCACTACGCCCCAAGGCTCTGGAACTCCCTTCCTCACTCCCTTCGCCTCACCCCTTCTCTTCCCAGTTTCAGGTCACAGCTAAAGACCTTTCTCTTCGACCGCACCTTTGGTCACCTTTCTACCCCTTCCCCTGGCTCAGATCCGGGATACGCTATTGTGAAGCGCTCTGAGATGCTGTACGGCGTGGAGGGCGCTATATAAATCAAAGTTGTTGTTGTTGTTCTCGCACTAAGATGGTTGACTTCTGCGACATTTGGTTAAAAATGATATCACTTTCAGCTTTGCACATGAACAGCAACAGGAATGTGGAAGCGACCTGTCCTCAGCGCCTTGGGAAGTCCTCCCGACGTGAAAGACGCTCCAGAAATGTAATTTTGTTGTTGTTATTTTATATTGTCTCCCATTATAATGTGGACTGGGAATTTATACATGAAATCACTGCGTTACAAAGGGACTTCACTGTAATACACAACTGGCTATGTTGCAGATTTGATATCAGGAAAGCACTAGATATTTCATAAAAATTCAAAACATAAGTTAATTATTGTCGGCCTCCCCAGTTCCTCCATTCACAGGCTGCAGGTCATCCAAAACTCTGCAGCCCGTGTACTATCCCGCACCCGCCTCCGCGATCACATAACCCCCACCCTCGCCCGTCTCCACTGGCTCCCCATCCTCCAGAGGATCGAGTTCAAGATCATCGTCCTCACCTTCAAGGCCTTACACGGCCTTGCCCCACCCTACCTAACCGATTTACTTTCCCCCTATAAGCCCACCCGGACCCTCCGTTCAGCAGGTCTTGGCCTGCTCCAAGCCCCCCGCCCAAACCACCCCACCATTGGAGGCCGGGCTTTCAGTTTTTCCGCTCCCACCCTGTGGAATTCCATCCCCCAATCCCTCCGTCTTGTTTCTTCCCTTTGCTCTTTCAAGGCCGGTTTGAAGACTTTCCGCTTCAACCGCGCCTTTTGTTTCCCCCCGAATTCTTCGACCCCCCCCACGCGTTTCACCCCTTCCCGAACACCCCCCTCCCAGCTCGAGTCATACACATCCTGTGCAGCGCCTTGGGACGTCCTCCCGACGTGAAAGGCGCTTTACAAGTTTAAGTTGTTGTTGTTATTATTTCATTATCAGAAATTCTTTAGAAAAGTAAGAAAAATGAATTGCTTTACCGGATCCAAGGTTTGGCCATCAAGCACTAATGAAAGTTCATCTAATTGAAAATCCAATTTCAGCTGTGTCTTAATTTTTACAGGTTTCTGTGCTTCCACAACAGCAGCCGTTACCACAGTTCTTCCTAAAAAAAAAGTTATAGTTTAGTCTGGTTACAAACTGTAATTAGCTCAATATTTTACTTACCTCTGCTTAGATGGGTCTCAACCACATTTTCTGTAGATATTCTCTAATGTATCCAAAGCCATTCATTTGCTTTACTGAGAATATTCCACCCTTTACATGCTTCATTTTCTCCAGTTTTTCCAATTCGTTGCTATGCAACTCCTGCAGCTCCCAAAACCTGGCCTTGTCTGCACCATGATTGTTATTACAATACAAAATTATATTTGTATAGCGCAATTCACATTGGTGCTGGATAGTCAGGGATTTGGACCCGAACAGAGTCAGGGAGGGTGACAGGCAGGGAAAGTGGCCAAAGGCGTGATCAAAGAAGAGGGTCTTGAGAGGTCCCTTGATGAAGGCAAGGGAGAGAATGAGGAAAACGGAATGTGGGATAATGTGGGGAACCTTTGGAATTACGATCTGAGAGAATAGCCTTGTGAAGAAGCTGATAGATTGTCCCCCCTCCAGGACAACAAAGATCTGAAAGTCAGTGGAATTGTGGGATGAAGGATTGACTGAGTCTCTTCATCTAATTGACTGGCAGATAATTGCTTAAGAGTATCCAAACCAGACAGGGTGTTCCACATATGCATGCTATCTACATATGGACACTGACGTCTGGAATAAAATGGGGATTCTCTCCATGGAGAGACATGCCCGACTTTTCTAATTCTAGACAATAATTAAGCACAAACGCAGGTTGTCAATAACCAAGTCGTAGGAGCCGAGAGAACAGAAGTTTAACCAGCTAAAACCACGTTACTTCACGTTGGAGAATACTGTCTAACAAAGCTTCCTGCTATTTGTCCAGCTCAGAAAACCCATTAGGCCTTTGGTTTGCAAAATTAATAGGAATTGAATGGGAAGAATCCCTACATCCCACAACTTGTCTGCCCCTCCAAGGGTTGATGACGAGCCAGATAGACTACTCTATCATCAGCAGTGCCCTTGAATACGGCAGACCCCGACTTAAAAATCACACTTCTAGGACCTCTACAAAGGTTGAGTCATTCTGTTAACAATTACGGCACGTTGGAGCCATCTCAGCTACAATGAGGCCTCACCCCAAGGAGGGCAGTCATTAGTTGGTAGGAACTTTTGTGTCCCATCCACACCCACATACATACTTCATAAATACTTTTTTTTAAAACCCAGTGTTAATTTAAGTCCTTTAAACTAGTTGACAGACATAACATACAAATAGAATACAATTCACTGTTTATATTAGAAAAAAATCTAATTAAAATTTTCATAACTATGATATAGGGTCCGTCAATATGGAAATTTTCCGATTTGGATATATCGACGGGCTCATATCGAGATACACTGATATATCGATATTTTCGTACTGCGCATGCGCGCGCGCATTCGGAGATGCACGTGCATTTGGAGGTGCGCGTGCATTCGGGGCCTATCTCCTCAGGAGGTAAATATTTCTCTCTCTCTCTGTGTCTCTCACACTCACTCTCTCCATCTCTGAGTTTTTCTGTCTGTGTCTCTCTCCTCTCTCACATCCCCCCACCCCCCCATCTCTCTCTCTCTCTATCTATCTCTCTCTCTATCTGTGTATTATCACATCCCCCCCCACCCCGTCTCCCCCCTCCCGCTCCTCCCGCCTATCTCTCCCCCCCCCCCCCCATCTCCCCCCACTCCTCCCCGCCTCACCCCCCCCGTCTCTCTCCCCCCCCCCATCTCCCCCCCCTCCCCATATTTTTTAAATGCCTACCTCGGCATATCGATATGAAAATTGTATCGGATATAACCGATGTATCGATATATCGCCGAACCCTACTATGATAGAGTTCTTCTAATCCTGTAAACATAATAATTTTAATGTAAAAAATATCAAACCTGCAGAGGTTTGTGAAGTACTTTGTGAAATCTTAACAGAACGATCTAGTTTTTCAGGTTGTACAGTTCCCGGTTCGATTGAGTCATCACTCAAATTTTCGTTTAAAGTCTTCAACACAATGATCAGATCTTCCTGGCTAAGCACAAGCTGCAAAAAAAAAGTTAATGACTCAACAGCTAATTTGTTAAATCAAGACATTGAAAGTGGATATCTTCTCAGCTGTATAAATTAAATAAAGATATACAATTGAGAAATGAAATAAATATTAAGACTGTTTTGATTATTGTGACAAGATCACTTGGAGCAGAAATTTTAGACCTTGCCTTCCGTAAATTACTGTCTGATTGTTGAAGTCTGAGTCTACATATGCCTATACATAAACTTATATTATACATAACTTAATTGGGTTTTAACAGATAAACCGTTCTCGTGTTTTCACCAGCACCAAACTTCGCTCCCCGATTACCCCAGTGCTTGCCAGACTTCACTGGCTCCCTGTCCTGGAGAGAATCGATTTCAAGATCCTTAAACTTGTTTTCAAGTCTCTCCACTCCCTGCATCCCTCTACCTCTCTGACCTCCTCTCTCCCCAACGCTGTGTTGCCTTTGCTCCTCCTGTTCTGGTCTCCTCGTCCCCCGAATCCTCGGCTCCACTATTGGCAGCCTTCAGCCACTGTGCCCAGAACTCCCTCCCTCACTCCCTTCGCCCCCTCTCTTCCTAGTTTCAGGACTCAGTTGAAGACCATAACTTTTCGACCACACCTTTGGTCACCTTTTTCCCCCTCCCACTGGCTTGGGGCCGGGATCCGTTATTGTGAAGCGCTCTGAGACGCCGTCCAGCATGGAAGGCACTGTATAAATCAAAGTTGTTGTTGGTGACAGTTGCAGGGGCCGTGTTTCTGTCACACGGAGAGCTGCTCGTTCTGCACAAGCACAGTGTGATACTTAGTGAGACTACCTTAAATAAGTGGTTTCATCAGATTAACAATGTTACATTACTTCAATAAAAATGAATCATTCCAAAACTATTGTAAAAATGTTTTGGAGCAATCCACTAAACTACACAACAGAGATTTTACCTAGCTTTTTAACATCACTTCATTAACTGCTTTAGATGCCAAAATGGGATTTTAAGGGCAGGAAATATAAAATCAGCTATCTGGAAGAAAAATAGCTAGAGTAATTGCATTTAGCAGTTTAAAGTAGGCATTGTTAACAGGATTGTTTCAACCAGTTTTAAAAGTTCCTGGGTCACATAAGTTTTCTTCACATTGCTCTGAAATTTATTTCAAGATTCTTTTGACAAAAAGTACTTACATTCATGGGTTTCAGGATCCCAGTGATTTCAATATCAGGCATCTCATGGTACCAGGTAGAAGCCAAATTACGTTTTATAATGACTGTCAGATTTACAGGCTGGAGCATATGAACTTCAGAACGAAAACCCTCATTATGAAATACAGTCCTGAAAAAATAAAATGTTATTGTTAGAATGGTAGAAAAAGGCCATTTGATCCATTGTGCCTGTACTGGCTCTTTGAAATAGCAATATATTCAGTCCTATTTGATCTGCTTTCTCCCAATACCCATCCACTTTACTCCATTTTAGACATTTCATTCCCTCTTAATTTCACAGGCAAATGAAGATAATGCATAGTTACAATCGTAATAAATTGAGCCTTGAATGATTCTTGAGCCATTGCTGCAGCGTGGAAATGCAATAATTGTGGGAAATTAAGTTCTTCTGCACATGTTTCCATGCACCACGGTACTATTCCCACGATCCAATACATTCAGACAGTAAGTGCGCCTGCAATAAAGGGTCAGAATGCCATTTCCTATGATTCAATCAAGCCATTAAGTGCGGGAGTAATGGAGGCTAATGGGAGTGGCTTTGAGAGTTGGGAGGTAATAATAATATTCCTTGCATTTGATGTAGCCCTTTTCTCATCTTCTAGAGGTCTCAAAACGTCTCAAAGTGCTTTACAGAATATACTCTACAGTGAATTGACTGTATATCTTTATATATATATATATATATATATACCTTGCTGGTAATGTTTCACAAAAAATGATAAAGGTATAAATATGAATACCATTGTATTAATTAATTTCTTTTTGATGGATATACAGAATGCAGCACAAGCAGCTCAGTTCCCAGCATAATTTGTAATTTAATTCAGTTTATATTCAGTGCTCTAGTTTTATTAAGAAGGAAATTATTATGGATACTCAATTGCTATACATTACTTAAAAAATATATTTATGTTTATAAACTACAAAAAATATAGATTAAACAAATTTTTATTTAATAAACCCAAAGTTATGTTAATCATTTAGATCTAGAGAGTAAATTGTGCATTATTTGAATGCATTTATTGAATAGAGAATAAATACCCAATATCTAGAGCCTTACTCATCTCATGAAGCAATATAAAGATTTTGATGGGAAATGCCACATAGCTGTGTAACTCTTTCTTAATAATAATCCTTGGATTTGATATAGCACTTTTCACATCTTCTAGATGTCTCAAAGCGCTTCACAGAATATACAGGTATCCCCCGATTTACGACAGGGTTGCGTTCATGACAAATGTCACACAAATTGAAATGTCGTAAATCGGAATGTGTTCTTTTGACAAAATTTTCAGATCTTAAAGCCACTAAAATAACACACAAAATAATACACAAGACAACACACATAGGCAAGATTTAGTATCTAAAGTAATGACTTTGCTTTTTTTTTTACCACTAGCGGTATTACTGCTGCTCATTTCACTTACCAGTCTCTTTTCTGATATTGTAGAAATTGTAGAGCTGTAAATTGCTCGAAATTGCGTGGTGTTATACTTCAAAAGAAGCTGGCTTTTAAAACACTAGAAAAACTCTTTTACCGCAAAAAAAAAGCTTTTACCACTAAAAAAAAAGCGACACCGCTGACCAATTTATATAAAGAGCGTACTTACGAAAGAGCTGAGTCCACAAGCTGGGAGGAGGCCAATTTGGGTCACAGCAGAAAAACTTTGGGAAGCACTGACGTAGCGACATGCTATTGGCCAGTTCAAACGCTTGGATATAATATATGACTGATTTTACCGCAAAATATACTAAGTACCGTGCATGCCAAAAAAAATGCGCCAAATGTTTTTGTAGTTAAAACAAAACCAAATGTCGTATATCAATAAAAAGGTGTGGAAAAATTATGTTCATTAAATCAAATAGTGTAAATAGAACCATCGTAAATCGGGGGATACTGGACTGTCAAGTGAGTAGACTGTATACTTGTGGGCGAAACGCAGCAGCCAATTGCACACAGCAGTGTCCCACAAACAGCCGTGGATTGAAATGAATAAATAAATAAAACTTATTTTTAAATACAGAGAAGGAACCATCGAGATATGTTATATTAAAGGGAGGATTATTGTACCTGATAAAAATATATTCAAATACATTAAGAAAATACACAACATTCCTTCACCTGTACAGCTTTAGTTCACTCAGCTTAACTTTCATAGTGTCAACCACAGGTGGAACACTCGGGAAAGATTTTAGCTCAACGACTGAGAAGCTGTTTTGAACAGTGATGAGACCAAAATCTGCAACAACAACATTTTTGGAAACTGGAGACTGTGGTATAACAACAACAGGTGCTTTTATATGAATGTCAAGTGCCATTCGGGTGCTCCGCTCTGCAAAATCCATCACCCCCGAAGCAGCCTTTTCTGCTGCAAGGACGGTTGCCTCAGCAACTGCTTGTTTCCCAGCTTGGAAAATATTTATAAAATCCTAAGGGGAGAAAAAAAATGTTTTACACTTCACAGAATAATAGGTACAGCCAAAGCCCAGATATGTTAAGGACCTTTCCGGTTAAGAGCTAAATATTATTCCATGTTAAAATATTTTTTCTTCAATTTTTCAACTCACTGCAACAACACAATTATATTTGTAGTGCGCCTTTCACGCTGGGAGGACATCCCAAGGGGCTGACATTCAGGGGTCAGGACACAAGCGTGAGGGAGAGGAGGGCAGAGTTGGAATGGGGAGGGTGCAGAGGTAGGGGGCGGCCGAAGGCACGATTGAAAAGAAGGGTTTTGAGACGGGCCTTGAAGGAGGCAAGGGAGAGAGCAAGGTGGAGGGACTGCTAGATGGAGTTCCAGAGTTTGAGGGCAGAGTGCTGAAGGCTTGCCTGCCAATGGTGGGTTGGGGACATGAAGCAGGCCAGAGCCTGCTGAGTGGAGGAGATGGGCAGATTGGTAGGGGTTTAGGAGGGCGCAGATGTAGGATGGCGCGAGGCCATGGAGCACTTTGAATATGACCAGGATCTTGAATTAGATCCTCTGGGTGATGGGGAGCAATAGAGTCGGGCGAGGATGGCAGAGATGGGGTCAAGAAGCTTGGAGTAGTAGAGGACATGGGTCGCAGATTTCTAGATTAATACAGAATTCCGGATTAATACGTAAATAAGGAAATTTACCACATCTCTGCGGATGATGTCAGAGGGAGCATGTAGGGGAGGGAACCAAGGACAGAGCCCTGAGGAACACCGCACAAGACCATGCGGGGGCTGGAAAAGAAACCATTTTGAATTTGAAAATTTAAATTTTCAAATAGTCCCAATGGGAATCTTTAACAACCATGAATTGGCAGACTGGAGACTAAACAGCAAGGATGGAAGAGAAGTAAGGAAGGAGGTGCCAGGACATGCAGTGAAGCATTTAATAGTTATTAAATTATATATCTACTGGACCATTGGGTAGATGGAAGCTCTACTACCTGATGGTCCAGTAGATAAAAGGACTATCCCTTGGGCTGTGCTGACTATTACTTTAGAGATCTTGGTTTTGTGATGAATTAATCCTGGAGACCCTCTACATCACCTCATCCCTTGCCTCCTTCCAAGACCCACTTCAAGGCCCTCCTTTTCAACCATGTTTTTGATAAACTGTCTTCCCCCACTGAAGTTGGATGAGAGCTGAATCTGCTGTCATGCAACGCAAATATGATAGTCAAATATAACGACCATTCGGGAGAAGTGCCATGGGATGTTTGAGCTCCATGAAACCATATCCCAGTGGAATAAAAGTCAAATGCCTCAAGAGAATAGGGAAATATGGAGACAACTAACACTTAATAATATGAAGGTGGATCATCTGCAAATTTATAGGATGATAGTGCCCAAGATTAGAATGTTTTTCTTAACAAATGTTGCACCATTTAGAGGAAACCCAATGACTGTTGTCCAATTTATTATTCTAAACAACATTAGAAGAATCTAATCTTCTCCCATATGTCTAATCAACACGTGGTAGAACCCAATGCAGACTGCAATTTAAAAAAATGGTTTTAGGATGTCAACTGCACTTAATTATTTTCCAAAAATGATTTGCCTCAATCTCTAAAATTTAGTTACAGTTTACCAACACTCTTAACCACATTGGAATATTATAGCTCATATACAAACTCCATCTTGATTTTGGTATTCCATACAAAGTTTTTGCTTATTCTATTTAAACCACATGTTGATCCTTTTAAAAGTAGACATTTATTTGGGGGAGAACGGGTTTGCGTGGTTATGGGAAGAGAGCTGGGGAATGGGATTGAATTGCTCTTTTCAAAGAGCTGGCACAGACTCGATGGGCCGAATGGCCTCCTTTTGTGCTGTAAGATTCTATGATTCTATGAACCTTTTAACTCAAGCAATAGATTTCTGGATACTTTATAAATACATATTAAACAAATCCTTACCAAAACAGAAGAGATAAACTTCTTCACAAAAATAACTTGAATGCAGCCAACTGTCAATTTGATGTTGCTGTCAACAACATTCATGTCAGTGTAGGTAGCACCCTGTGTTGCATCCACATGAGAAACCATTTTAAAGTTGAACACCTCTTTCCCAGTAATTGATACAGCCTGAAAATAAGGAATTAATTGGTCAATTAAATGTAAATATGAATAAATCAAATAATCCTTGCATTTGGTGTGGCACCTTTCATATTGGGAGGATGTTTCAAAGTACTTCACAAATCTTGAAATCAATCCTGTGCGAGTCAGGGACCCAGGAACCCTGTTCTTGGCATCCTCCAGTAGAGGATGCCAAGAACAGGAGGCATAGGCAAACAAAGCTAAAGTAAGGGTGTAAGCAACTGAATTTTAGTGAGTTTGGACTTAGAGCTGGGGAGACCAATGGAGAAATCCAGATTGGAGGTAAAGGATTTGGTGAATAGGTCTTTTAACACATTGGAATGGATAGGGACAAAGCCAGGGAAAGCGGTGAAGATAAAAAAAAGGGACAAGATGTAACAAAAGAAAAGTTAGCAGAAGGCAAGGGCTAAGTGGAGAGTGCATCCAGGATAGTTGACCTAATTAGCACACTGTCCACGTGTGCAGCGCATTTACTCAATTGGTATAGTGGATTGCAATATTACAATACAAATTTACATTTATATACTGCATTCCATATCAGGTGTACATCCCAAGGCCCTTGACTCCCAAAATTGAGCTAAAGGGGATTAAAAGGAAAATGATGACCAGAACCATGGTCAGAGGAAGATCTTGAAACAGATCTTGAAAGAGGTGAGGAAGAGGGCAAGATAGAAGGAATCTAGGCTGTAGTTCTATAGAGTGGGATTAGATAAAATGAAAGTCCGACCACCATGGCTGGGGTATGGGGACATGAAGCAGGATGAGCTAATGTAGCAGCTGGGTTAGTACAATGTTGCTTTGTTTCCCCAAGCAACAAGTCCAGTTTTGAAAAGTAATTGTTGTACAAAAAAATAGATTACAAACAGACTGTGGATGGCTAATGAAATTCAGTTAATAATATAGTCCCAGATATCCTAAAACATTGAGGATAGAGAAATACATGCTATGTTTTTACAGAGCACATTTAAATACCTTGCTATATAGAGCATTTTCATCTGAGTCCAAAGCTACAATATTTTTCAGAATTGCTACCACTTCTGTCACCTTCTTCTTTTGAATCACCTCTGCATCAAGACCTATTTAAACACATTTATAACAAATATTAAATTAGAACTACTCAGCACATACTGGATCCAGGAATGGCTAAGTGGGTACTTAATGTGTAGAGCCTATTTTATTAAAGAATGGAGAGTTTACAAGTTTGATTACATTTCTTATTCATTCTGCATTTTACACATGTTTAACAATGGGAATTAATTTTGGATTTGGAGAAAATTAGAAAACCCAGTGAATACCGAATAAAATTCGGATCTTGCAAGCCAAACTATATCTATGAGTTACAAATTATTTTCTATTTGAACAAAAGTGCTCTGTTGACCATGAAAACATATTTACCTTCGATGCTGATTTCTGAAATTATTCTCATTTCATTTTGGATAAAAATTCTGAGACAAGCCAACTCTGCATATACATGAAGGCTGATCACATCTTCAAATTTAGTTGGTTTGGAAACTGAAAGGAAGAACGTGTCAACATTAGGGAGCTCAAAACAGACTCTTGCGGATACCTGACAATTTACTATTTCTATCAGAATGATTTCCATTTTGCTTCTTCTGTTTCCTATTGCTAAGACAGGTTCCTATTCAGCTAGATTATCTGCCATTAATAAAAATACATATGAAACTTCATAAAATGCCTTCTATAGGATACACTCTTGACAATTTATATATTAATTTAGTTATTTCTGCAAAGAACATAGATTAGTTACAATTGATGTATTCCTTTTCACAACAGGCTGATTACTCTATTTAGGACTCCATAGAATCAAAAGCAATTTGTGTGCTTTAAAGAAGGGCTCCCCAACTGGTTGATCACCACTAGGTGGGGCTGATGAACATGATCAAAAAGACAAGAGGGAGGAGCGATAGAATGTATAAATATTTAGTACAATTGAAAATAAATATTTAGTCCAGATGCACAAGTATTTCATGCGCCTGCAAATAAAAATATAAACTTTAATGTTAAAACTACTTTCAATACCATTCCTGCCTCTCGCTTTTTAAAATTAATTTCTAGGTGTCTGCCTGTCCAGTTCAAATCCTATTGCACTGGGTGCCTTTCATTCATTTAATCCGATTTCAATTTCTGAGACTGATAGATTTATTGTGGATAAAGGGATTAAGGGATATGGGGACAAGGCGGATAGGTGGAGTTAGAATAGATCAGTCATGATCTTATTCAATGGTGGGGCAGGCTTGAGGGGCCGAATGCCCTACTCCTGCTCCTAATTCTTCTAATCCCTCGAATTTCTTCACAATGCATTTTTACAGTCTTCTAATTGTTTTATTTCCTGAGGAAAAAATGGCTGGACATAACATTTCACCACGTTTTATATGTAAATAATGTATTTGATTCATTTGTTGATGGTCTGCGTCTTTTTCAAAATAATTATTCAAACAACCTTTTTGGTCTTTAGCACATAGGCTCGTACTATGAGTCATGTAGAAATGCACAGGATCAGAAACGACTATTGAAGTCTACTTGGTAAGATAAGACTGCAATGCAAAAACAAAAGCTATTAGGACACATGACTCCATACTCGAGCACTAGTCAGTTCAAGAAGATTATAAAACATGGGAAAGATGCACGAGTCACTGCTTAATAGAGTTCGAGTTGCACAAAGCAACAGGGAAAGGAAAAAAGGAAATACAAAACTCTTACGTGTTGCTTTACTTGGAAGGGTAAGATTTGATTTTGATTCCTCAATAGTACGAACTGGTTCTTCCAAACTTGCCTTGCTTTTCGAAGGTGGAACAAGGGAATTTAAGAAATTAATGGAACTCAGCAATGCTTCAGTATGCAAATGTGCATCCAGTGAGGAAAAGTTAACCTGTAATGAAAAAAGGACCAATATTTAAGCATTCCTGGTACATCGATAAGATTCTGATTCAAATACTTCACAATTAATTATTTCAGAAGACATAATCTAACAGTACTTAAGCAAAAGGCAAGAAAATAAATTTAAATCTATTAAAACTACTAGTTTTCTGACGACACAAAAAAATGCATTCTGATTGAGTGAAGAAGGGTAAATATTTAGGATCAGGGTTAGAGCCTCAAGTTTTCGGAGCTAGATGGTCTGCTACATTTGATAAAATTGAGGTATTAATCTGTTTATCTTTCTTAAGGGATAAAATGTTGGTTAAGTGCTTTTTGTTCCTTGTTTTTATGTTAAATTTCTGGGAGTTAATGGGTTTTAGGTTTCTAAATTGTTAAAGTGTGTAAGAACTGTGTGTAAAAAAAAATTCACATGTGATATTTGGAGTAAAAAATGAGTCAGTACTGTAGTTATACAGGGGTTGTTGAGGTTTGGAGTTTTAACTAACACTTGTTAAAACTAACATTACTAACACTAACATTACTAATAACTAACATTACTAATTATAAAATGCAGAATCTCAGGAACTTCAAGGATATGTGAATTTGGGGTAAGGTTACTCTATTTATTTACCTCCGGTAGTCCCAGTGTTGAGGCTGAGTGGGTAGATATTAGAAGAGTATGGGTCCTATACCTTATTAATATTATCAATGTGTTAGATAAAGATTATGTGCATTCTTGTATCAAATGCGGGAATATATGAAGAGTATTTTACTAATTGCCAAGTGGTTTGATGTAATTTGTGAGATCGCTCTGACTGGGCACGAACCCCAAATTGTAATAGAGAGGGGAAGGATCGTTCTTTTCAAGAGTGCACCTGGAAGAAGCGTGTAATTCTCTTCCAGTGCTAAGGATCTTGTGACAGGAGCCATGCCTATTTTGCTAAAGATACTGGTTAAAATAAAATCCCTTGTGTACACAGCCACTCTCGTTAAGCAAGTAGTATTACTATACTATGTATTACTATACAATTAATCTGCACAACTAGACCAAATAATGAAGTATAAAAAATTATATAAGCACACCTGTTTTCAAAACCATTGTAGGCCTACAACTAATAAACTAGCATAAAAATGTACAGATTCACGATACATGGTGGAGTCCTGTAGTATACAGGTTAGCATACTCGCCTCATAAGCGAGACGATCTAGGTTTGAATGCCAGGTAGGGCAAAACATTGGGCAAGTTTCCTTACTCCACACACATCTGTTTACTCACATTTTTCCGGAGGTAATAATCCCATCCAATAAATAAATAATAATTGGTCTCTCAATCAATGACTATTTGTGAGGCACAACTGCGTGCAATTGGCTGCCGCATTTTGCCCACAAAATATTGTCAATTCACTTTACAATATATTCTGTGAAACGCTTCAAGATGTCCAGAAGACATGATAAGGCGCTATAGCAAATGCAAGGATTATCATTGTATGATGCCATTGCAAGGTCATGTTTGTGAAGTTAATGTCATCTTATTCTAATTATTGAAAATATATTCCTTTTTAAACAAAAATCAAAGAATAAACATTTTAAATTCACAAAATAAACTAATACAGTAAATTCTTGATGTATCGTCTCTCCAAAGGAAAAGAGCTCAGTCAGTGACTGTATCCAGGGTGACCATGAGTCTTCCAAAGCCACTAAGACATACACCCATACACAACAACAACAACAACTTCAATTTATATAGCACCCTCCACGCCGGACAGGGTCTCTGCATTGCAGTCTCTGCACTGCATATACACTGCATTGTTTTTAAAATACACAATGCCCCAGTGGCCTCTGAAAGACTCATGGTCACCCTGGATATAATATTTACATACTGTAAAAAATTTACACTTTATAGTAAATCCTGTGAAGCTATTTCGGTTAACCGCCTGACGTGAAAGCGCTAAATTGAATGCAAAAATTACTTATAATTAAAAGTGAATAAATGATAAAGTGAATAACCAATTTTTATTTGGGGTGGCGTTGGCCAGGTCACCAAGACAAACTTTCTTATCTCTTTGAACAGTGCCTTTGCATTTTTAGACAGGACATTAGTTTTATTGTCTAATTCGAAGGATGGCACCTTCAATAATGTGGCACTTCCTCATCACTACACTAGAATGTCATCCTTGACTATGTGAGTTCAAGGTCTCGGTATGGCACTTCACCCCACAGCCTTCGGACTCAGGGCCAAGAGAGCTACCAACTGAACTGAATATCTATTTGTCAAATTGCACTTTGGTCCTGAAATTCTATCTAGTCTTAATCTCCCAAGACTATTTTGTCTTAAAATTTAGGAATTATGGAAAATTCAATCTGAAGTTTTATTTCTCCAACAACCTCAATGTTTGGCTTCCAAATTAAGACTGAATTTTTAATGTTTCCAAAATTGTGAGCTGCATTAAATGTATTGGAAAAGTAACAGATTAAGATTAAGTAGGATTTTAGGCAATTTATTTCCAGTTCACGTTTTACCTTTATTAGCTGCTCTGTATTTTTGTAAGTGGTTCTGAAATCTGGTCCATTTTTGTCAGCCTAAGAAAAACATTGGAAAACATGATCAGTTTTTTTCAAAAAAAAACTCTTTCTTGGTTTTAGTACTACAAAAAATGTCATACCTTAGTATATTCTATGCTAAGGAGATCATCCTCAAAGTTGTCCAATGTGGTGATAATATAAACTGGTTTATTTTCAATATCTATAACAAAAGTTTGAGATTTAGATTACAAATTCTCAACCATGTTATCTAACAATTATTATAATTGGAGACAAAAATAATTCCTCTCCAAAAAACACCTTTTTAGTGTTCTATTATAATATCTTAATTTATTTAGCAATTTCATCTATAAACATTTGTAAATGTGTTACAATTAACACGAAGCAGGGAAAAAACATTTAAAGATGCTGATCAAGGAACAGTTGAACAGTATGTTTTCCAGTGGACGTTGAAGATATTTCAAGAGATATTGGATACTAATTTTTTTTCTTTTCCTTGTTCGGTGAATGTGCAACCATCAAGTCATCAGTATTGCACAAAGACTTACAAATCCGAACAATTAGTTATGACTGGCAAAAGCCACAATTATCTCATAAAAGTAATCCATTACAATGATCCATTTACCATTATTCACTTTTTTTTAAATAAAACTAAAGTTAACATGTCTTTCAATTCAGTTTGACAAAGAGAAAATTGCTCATAACATCTATTCACCTTACCTATATGCTCCGGACATTTCAAACAGACCTCTTTCAAAAATATGACTGCAGTCATGTCATATGTTCGAATTTTTAGTTCTGTGCCCAATCCGGTTATTTCCAACTGTAGGACTGGTTTTTCACCATCATGCATGTGACGACATATTCCTATTGACACCTGGATAGATTTTTTTCAAAAAGTTAATGCTGTACAGACAAGTTAAAACCCAAGCTATATAATATATATATATAGATATAAATCATTAAACTGTAGATTAATCTTATTGCAAAGAGCAACCGTTTCTGAGATGTTGGGTTGGAGGGAGGGGGTTTGTCCTGTAGCCTAGAACAGGGCCGTTGCAGATAATGAATTGCACAGCTGATTAGGATAGAGGGTTGAGGAAGAGAGGAAGAGAGAACGGGAAGGGAGTGAGGAGAGAAAGGGGGGGAGGGCAGAGAGGGGGGGAAAGGGTGAAAGAGAGTGGGGGAAGAGAGAGGAGGGTGGAAGAGAGAGGTGATGAGAATGAGTGGGGAGAGGAAACAGAGGGAAGAAGGTGGACATTGAGTGGGAGTACGGGGGCAGCAGAGAGCAGGATGGGTGGACTATCCAATTCTCACATCCCTTACTCTCGCTTTCCTCTCACATTCCACTAAGCGCTCTGAGACTCCTATATAAATCAAAGTTGTTGTTGCTGTTGTTTTCCCCCTGTCCCCCTCTATCACTCACTCTGTATCACCTCTCAAATTCTCTCTTAATCACCCTCTCTCAATCTCCCACTCTTTAGTTTCTTTCTCCCCCATCTCTCTCACATTGACTCCCTCCCACCCTCACTCTCTCTGTCTCAACCCCTCTCACTATCCCCCATAAGCTGTCCCCCACTACGGTCTAGGATTTGAAAGTAGGGAGGTAAGGGGCAAGGTGGCAGGATTGAGGGAAAGTTCAAGAGTTTGGATGCGTAGCCACTGAATGCACAGCCACCAATGGTGGAGGGGATGGGACGGACAAACAGGGGGCCGTGGGTGGATGAAAGGTGGGTAAAGACTAGGTTGGGAGGTGCAAAGCCATGAAGGGATTTGAAAATGAGTGAAAGGATCATGAAATCGATCCATTCAGTAAATGAATTAGTTGTATGACTTCTGAATTACTTGTGTTTTGTGCATTGTGGAGCTCAGACCATTGAGAATAATATTGGAAATAGTCCAGCCGGGATGTGACGAAGGCATGGACGAAGGTTTCGGCTGGTTTTATTGTGAGGTATGATGGAGGCAGGTAATGTGGTGGGAAAAAAACGTTCCTGGTCAGGGAACGGATGTGGAGTAGAAAGGAAAGCTGAGGTTTTAAACCTGATGCCTAAGATTGGGCAAAGGTTTGGTGAGTCCAAGGGAGACCCCAAAGAGATTGAGGAGTTCAGACAATGACGGAAGCCAGAGTATGGCTCCTGTACTGCTGACATTCAGTTGCAAGAAATTTGCGCTCATCCGACAAGACATCAATAGACTGAGAGTCACAACTGAAGGGGGAGAAGTTAATTTGTGTGTCATCCACATAAGTTGAATCCCATGTTTGCGGATGACATCATAGATAAAGGAAAGAAGAGGGCCAAGAATTGAGTGTTGGGGTATCCCACAGGTGACCGGGCTTGCTATCCCAAGAATCTTCAAGACGTGATAAGGCTCTGAATTAAAGCGCTTCACAGAATATACTGTAAAGTGGGAGAAAGGCAGCATAGATTGGCAGACAGATTCAAATGACGATATAGACTGATTAAAAAAAAAAGATCAACAGTAAATCAAGTAGAAACAGAGAGGGGCATATAAAAACACACTTATAGTGTTATTGCTGTGTGAATCTCATACCGTAAATACCCGCGTATAAGGCGCACGTTTTTTCACGGCGGAAGATCTCGAAAGTTGGGGGTGCGCCCTATACGCAGGTACACGAAATTTTGAGCCTCGGAAATACAGTAAACAGGAGGGGCGGCCGGCGCGCTGTCAGCCAGGGCTACGATACTGCATCCGGGTTGGGGGGGGGGAGGAGAGCGGGTGATAGGGCTTCGGCCTCGGCCGCCCGGGCAGCGGCAGCACTAGCGGATTTCAGTGCTGTGCCTGCTGCCTGCCTTCTGCCTAACCCAGTCTGCCTGTCTCTCTCCCTCCCTCCCTGCCTGCCTCTCTCTCTCCCTCCCTCCCTCCCTCTCTCTCTCTCCATCCCTCCCTGCCTGCCTCCCTCTCTCCCTGCCTGCCTCCCTCTCTCCCTCCCTGCCTGTTTCCCTCTCTCCCTCCCTGCCTGCCTCCCTCTCTGCCTGCCTGCCTCCCTCTCTCTCTCCCTACCTACCTGTCTCTCCTCCCTCCCTCCCTTCTGCCAGCAATATCATCGAAAATGCTTCCTTTTTTTTCACCAAGAAAAGGTCAAAAGTGAGGGGTGCACCTTATACGCGGGTGCACCTTATACGCGGAGATATACGGTAGTAATTTTTCTTTTAGCTTGTGAACCATGCAAATTGCATGCATGCACCGTAAAATATGGTATTAAGCTTCACTTTGTCTCCACAAACAGTCCGTGAAATTCAGATCGCTGACTGTCCAGCACCTCGAGACATTTTACTGAGGTTAAAAGAGCTATACTAATGTAATTTTGGATTGTATTTTAACCCAGAGATACCAAACATCATGTTATAAATAAGCACTGTATTTAATTTTATATCAATTATAATGTACTGTCATTGAAGGATATAAAGTTCAAAATTGAATAGTTTTAACAATTTATCATGAAACATAATATCTGGTTAACTGGAAAAGGGCAAGTAAATTACCTTTGTTATTTCAAATTCCATTTGAAATTCAGTCATATTTTTCATAGATTCTTGTTTTTTCAGCTGTTTTTGTTGCACAATGTTTACCCTTTTGAATGATTCATCTCTTGCAAGGAAGAATGGTGAATCTTCTGTAGGTGAACTTGGAGCATCAAAGAATTCCTCTTCTGATTCTATGGAAGCTTAGCATAAAATTATAAAACATTGTTGGCAAATTATTAGAAAATGGTAATAGTTCATACTACCAATTAAAAAAAATATATATATATATATATATAATATATAAATTATATGACATATCCTAGCTAATGTCACAGAAAAGCTTGAGAAAGGAATTCGGGCGACATACAGTAACAAAAAGAATGAAGAAAGTGAGCATTAGAAACTGCCACCTGACTCCCAATCAATATTACAACAACTACATTTATAGAGCGCCTTTCACGTCAGGAGGTCATCCCATTATTAATATTAAGTGTCAAAACATAACATAACTGAACTCTACAACAAAATTACATCTGCATAACTAATCCCATTAGGATGCACAGAGCTGCCAACCTTTTTTTTTAACATAAAAAATTACTCCTGAAAGCTAAAAACAGTATTTTGTAGTAAAAAAAAGTATTTTCCCCAGAACCTACCAGTACTTAACGAAAACATTACAGCACAAAAAGACACCAAGTCAAAACTCCTCGTTAAGCAAAAATTGCATTAAGCGGGAGGTTCCTACTGTGTTTCCGTATATGAAAAAAATTGTTCCCAGTAATGCCTTACGCCTAGCGCTAACATTTATAGTGTACCAGCGACGGCTTAAGGTAGGTAGCACTGCAATTGAAGGCAGGGAGAGAGAGTTAAAGAGAAAGAGACTGAGACAGAGAGAGACAGAGAGACTGTGAGTGAGATTGTGAATTAGGCAAATGTATCCCTCCAGGGAGATGGTGTGTATTCCATTCCAGACACAAGGAAATGTCCATGTATAATTGATAAACATTACTGTAGAAGTCTGTCTGGTTTGGATACTCTTAGGGATGGTGCTGGTTTCCTCAGGTCAGACTTCCGTTTGATCACAAAAAATTGTGAATCTCGGTAACTTCAACAAAATTACATTTGTTGAGCACCTTTCAGGAGGGTTGGGAGGACGTCCCAAGGTGCTGAAAATGTATGTATAATGTGAGGTGGATTTACAAAGCTATACGATCGGTTAGGGTATGAACGCATCAAACCTTTGTTGGTTTTGGTGTGCTAACATTATGAATGCACACTTGGGAGTTAATGAGCTTCACCAACAGGGTGAAGAGATGCAGAATCTTCCCTTGAGAAATTTACATGGGTAGAGTTTACAATACAACAACAAATTTGGGGGACATGGAGGAGGCCAGGCTCAGTAGAGCAAAGGCAATGGGTGCTGTTGTGAGGAGAGGAGGTCAGAGAGGTAAGGAATGCAGACAAGCGGAGAGATTTGAAAACAAGAGTGAAGAACTTGAAATCGATCCTCACTCGGCAATTAAATACATTTAAATGAGATAAGTGATTAACTAATTTTCAAAGATGACTTCAACTGACTATGAACTAATTAAAAGTCAATTTAGATTAGCTGCCAATTCCTGATATTGTGGAATTTAAAAAAAGTAAAAGCAACTATTTATCAGACTGATTTCAGCTCAATCCAAATATTCCAAATGGATAACAGTAAGTATAATTGCAAATCAGTATTCATCAATAAATGAATTCAAAATATTGAATAGCAAAAAAAGTAACATAACTTGCTGTGAACCATATTATAATAAACGGTTAATATCTCTTAAAGAATGTTAGATCTTTAAAATATTTTTTCATAAAGCACTTATATAATTGAAAGATAAATTTTGATTAAAAAAACAATGATTTGTACAGGCAGAATCCTATTATACATTTACATAAAATGGACAGCAATATTCCAGAAATAATATTTCAGGAAATCTCACCTGCAACACTTATAAGAGAAGAGTACACATTTCGTACTGATATCCTCTGTACAGATCGAGGTGTCATATTAGGAGGCGATTTGTGTACCTAAACAAACAAGATAAAATTAAATTACATCAAATAGAATGGAACATCTAGCCTCTCGTTCACTTCGAGAATTGCACTTTCTAGTGAAATCATGTCCTTAAAATAATCCTCCCTAAGGAAAACTGATATCCAGACCATCCTCCGATTCCGAAGGGGTATTAATTTATAATTAACTTGACATTATATATTTTTAAATACTAGTTCAAATGTGTAAGATTAAACACTTAATCATTTTCTGAATATGAAAATAAAACCTTTTACCACATCCAAATGTAATTTCCATATTAAATCTATTGATTTAACCATACCTGAACTGTTTTTACAGTTGGTGACGGTTGCTTTTCTGGTGTAGGAATACTGTCAATTAAGCTTAAAACTGCTGTAAATTTTTCATCCGAGATGCAAAATGAAAGTAAAGAAAATCCACCATAGAGTTTGAATCTATTTCAAAAAATGAAAAAGAACTGGGTTACCACTTTAAGTATAGATTCAACTTGGCAAATAACTATATTGAATTGGGAAACAAATCTAGGTTTAAGTGTACGGGTATTTTAGAATATTTTGTAGTCACCTTGGAATACTTGTTTTCATTTATGTCAAATAACAAAGAACATCGAAAAGTATTTTCTGCAAAGAACGCAGGATCACAGCCATTTGTTTTATATATCGAGCAGCAGCTAAGAGCATATTATATAAGAATATTTGGTGATTGCTGGGGGTGGGGGGGGTGATTCTCAACTCCACTTCTCATTATACGACACATATTTTCAAAGATCTTCTCAGGCACCATATATCATAAGTCTACAAGCTTTTGAATAAAAATGTAGCTTTCAATTTTGCTTCCTATTATATATTAATGCTTAATATTTAACCTTTTAATAGTGAACATTTTGCCTATACAATACTGGTATTAATTTTGTCAAAACATTTCAGTATCTTAAAAACTCATATATCTTGAAGTTTCTTAGAATATTAACAACAATAACCCTTGCATTTGATATATCGCCTTATGATGTCATCTAGACATCTCAAAGCACTTCACAGAAGTGAATTTTAAAGGTGGATTGACTCTATTTTGCGGCCGTAGATTGTGCACAGCAGTTGAATGGGTTGAGTGACCTCTTCCTATGATTCCTATCTCTTCCCAAAGAAAACAAATCCTATTTCCTTAACCTTTGGTTGTAAATTAATTTCTTGATCGTTAGAATCACCTGATTGCTTGCCTTAACACCTTCTCAAATTCAATAATATCCTTCCACAGAATAAATTGACCAGAAGGCACCCAGTGTTTCAGAGCAGGCCTGAGCATGGCTTAATACATTACTACATTCACCTCTAAATTCCTCTCCTAACTAACAAATACCATATACTTTAATCCTACATTTGGTGTAGTGCCTTTCAAGTTGGAAGGATGTTAAAGAGCTTCATAGAATATATTATGAAGTGGGTGACTGTGCTTTTGTGCGCAAACACAGCAGGCAAGTTGCAACAAATAATTTACACACAGCAATGTTGCACAAACAGCCATGAAGTGAATGACCAACTTTATTGTGGATTGTTGGGCAGGACAGCAGGAAAAACTTCCTTCTGCTTGCTGGCCTCCCCCATTCCTCCCTCCATAGGCTACAGATCATCCAGAACTCTGCAGACTGTGTCCTGTCCTGCACCAGACTCCACGACACTATCACCCCCATTCTCGCCCGACTCCACTGGCTTCCCATTACACAGACAGTTCAAGATTCTGGAGAATTTCAAAGCATTCTATGGCCATGCCCCACCCTACCTCTGCAACCTCCTAATCCCTACCAACCAGTCCGCTCCCTCAGCTCAGCAGACTGCGGGTTGTACCAACAACAACAACAAATTACACTTATAAAGCGCCTTTCACGTCGGGAGGACGTCCCAAGGCGCTGCACAGGAGGCGTGTGACCCGAGCTGGGAGGGGAGTGTACAGGGAGGGGTGAAACAAGTAGGGGAGGTCGAAAAATTCTGGGTGGAACAAAAGGTACGGTCGAAGAGGAAAGTCTTCAAACCAGCCTTGAAAGAGGAAAGCGAAGAAGCGAGACGGAGGGATTGGGGGATGGAAGTCCATAGGGTGGGAGCAGAAAAATTGAAGGCCCGGCCTCCGATGGTGGGGCGGTTCGGGCGGGGGGCTTGGAGCAGGCCAAGTCCTGCTGAACGGAGAGTCCGGGTGGGCTTGTAGGGGGAGAGTAAATCGGTTAAATAGGGCGGGGCAAGGCCATGTAAGGCCTTAAAGGTGAGGACGAGGATCTTGAACTCGATCCTCTGGAGGATGGGGAGTCAGTGGAGACGGGCGTGGGTGGGGGTTATATGGTCGCGGAGGCGGGTGCGGGATAATACACGGGCTGCAGAGTTTTGGATGACCTGCAGCCTGTGAATGGAGGAGCTGGGGAGGCCGACGAGGAGAGAATTTCCATAGTCCAGCCTTGAGGTGATGTATGCATGCACGAGTGTTTCGGCAGTGTGGGGGGCACTGTCCCCAGACACACCCGCCCCACCATCAGCAAGCAGACTGACCTTCAGCTACTCTGCCTCCAACCTTTGGAACTCCATCCCGCAATCCCTCCACTTCGCCCCTTCCTAGACACCTCCAAGTTCCACTGTAAGACCTTCCTCTTCAACTGTGCCTTCGGTCACCCACTTTGCCTTCCCTCCACCTTAACCGATCCCAACTCCAGCTCGGGTCCAAAACACTGACTGTCCTCCCAATGTGAAAGGTGCTATACAAATGTAATTTTGTTGTTCTCTTTTCAAATGGTATAATTGGATCTTTAACGTCCACTAGAATACGCAAATGGGACTTCAGTTTAACAGCTTATCTAAAGGATACCACCTCCAACAATGCGCCATACATTGCATTAAAGTATCAGCTTAGAGTGTATGCCACTCCATAGCGTTCAACAGCTGATGCGGGTCCACAATCAGCAATTACTGTCAGTCATGAAACCCTGAATCACTGGAACTCAAGCCTGATTCTTTCCCCTTTTAAATTTCACCAGCACCTTGGGACGTCCTCCCAACATGAAAGGCGCTCTATAAATGTAATTTGTTGTTGTTACACTTGAAGACTTTCTTCTCTGATTGACATTTACGTATGCTAAATCAAAACCGTTTTTTTATCTTTCGCAGAGTGACCTCTGACAGCAGCACAAACATCAAAAGGATTTCAAAGAAAATCAGGCCTTTTAATATTTTACCCCCATTCCGGTGAACACACTGTGTAGAGGATGCTATGTTCAAAGAATAAAGAATGTACAAATTAGATATTCCTTTTCAATGCTGAGTCACCGAGTGCCCTGCATAATACTGACTTCAATCCACAACTGCTGTGCGCAATTGGCTGCCATGTTTTGCCCCAAAATACAATCAATCCACTTCATAATATATTCTGTGAAGCTGTTATGCTGACTTCAATACAGAAAAGGTCAGTGGCTCTTAAATATATAATATAGGTATCCTGTCCCAAACGTGGCCTCGCCATCCACGAAACGCACGCATCCACGATTTGCTAATTGCGACAACCTTCGTAAACAGCGTTTTGCACGTCCACAATTTACATCCATAAGTTTAAATTTGCAAGTTTCACTCCTCCAAACAAAGGACCGCATTCATCTACAAATTGGTGTGTATTCATCCACTCCACGGTTCCCTATCAGCATCTTTATTACCCCACGTGGTTTAGCTGCACTCGTGGATCTACGGGTACTGTGTGTGCGAACAGCTAACGTATAGCACTAGGACCCAGTTGCTATGTTGCAATCAACCAGCGACAACGCTTCTCTTTTACGATTAAGGTAAATCTCTGTTGATTTCTCTCTCTCTCTCTCACCATACCACCTGTTGCACACCCCCCACGTCACACATTGCCCCCATCCTCCGTGTCACCCACCCCCACCACCCTCCGTGTCACCCACACCCCCCACCCTCCGTGTCACCCCCACCCTCCGTGTCACCCAACCCCCCCACTTCCATATCACCCACCACCCTCCGTGTCACCCACCCCCCCACCCTCCATGACTCCCCCAACCTCCATGTCACCCCCACCCCCCCAACCCTCCGTGTCACCCCCCGACCCACTGTGTCACCCACCCCCTACCCTCCGTGTCACCTACCCCCTCCCCACCCTCCATGTCACCCACCCCCTCCCCACCCTCTGTGTCACCCACCCCCTCCATCATCCGTTCACCCACACTCCCCATCCTCCGTGTCACCACAACCCTCACCCTCCATGTCACCCATCACACCACCTTCTGCACACCCCCCCCACCGCCCTCCGTGTCACCCCCACCACCCCCTCCGTGTCACCCACCTCATGTTATAACCATATGTGTTTTTTTTGTGTTTAATTCTGCGAAATGCGAACTTACTTCCCCTATCCCCATGTTTCCCAAAGGGCCCTGCATTTTCCAACTGCAATTTTACCAACCGCGGAGGTTTAGAGGAACGTATCCCCCACGGTTGGGGAAAAAACCTGATCTAACAATTGTCACAAGTTAACTCTTAACTTAAATGTTAAAGATAAAGGACTTGACAGGATAGGGAAAGAAAGAAGGGAAAGTACATCAGAAAGGAATAGACTGAAAACAAGGCAAAATAAAAAATGAAGACATCCAAAAAGATAAAAAGCACACAAGAGAAGAAAAGCAGTTGGCAAAGTAAGTGCAGACACTGATGTAGCTAGTAATAGAATTAATTATTGAGATATGAACATAAAAGATCAGAAAAGCAGTAAAAATCAGGTAAGGTCATGGAAATAAGGGATGCCTGAAGTTCTAGTGAGAGATCACTTAGTAAATCTATTAGAAACAGATATCTACAGAACAGAAGGCTATTCAACCCATGAGTCCACACTGAATTACAGAGCAAGGAGATCAATTCAATTTCATACCCCACCTTATCCCTGTACACCTTCAACAGCAATAAAATAAAATTATATTTGTATAGCACCTTTCAATTTACCTCTCTTTCATATGCCTATTTACTTCTCCCTTGAATGCCACAAAGGATTCACCTCTACCACCCTACTCAGGAGAAAGTTCAACATCCCAACTACTCTTCGATAGAAAAAATTCCTCCTATATTCTCCTTGCTCTGATCTTCCAGCTATCTAATAACTATGTTCCCTCATCACCAATTCACTTATCAGCGGAAATAACAGTCCCTTTATGTATTATCCCATTTCCATAATTTGAATGTATTTAAATTCAAATGTATAATAGTGAACTAAAAATAAGAAACAAATCTGAGAGCACTAGGTTCAAAATGTGATATTTAAAAAAGGATTCACTATGTTAATTGTGACTACACAATGTATTCAATAAAACCTTGTACAGTAAAAACGTATTTATCGGGCACCCAACCAACTTGAACTCTTAACCAACCGGTATCTTCCAATACAATTCACCATTCCAGCAAATGGATCTCATACCGGAGCCATCCGGGACTCTTGCGAGTATGCTCACTTTGCGCATGCGTGCAATGCGTGCACATGTGCACTTATTAAACTTAGCGAAAGCTGGAATTTTTATTTTACCGATCATTTTACTGAGTTTGCTAGAATGCTTTATTGGTAAGTATCCATAGAATATTCTGTTATTATTTAGTCTATTATTAATATGGTATATTTTTAAATAAGTTAATTTTTTGTATAGGATTTTCGGCAACTTGCCACTCGAATATCCAGCATATTTGATTAGCTGGCAACAGTCAGGTTCCGAGGATGCCAGATAAACAAGCTTTTACTGTACTTTGTTTTGCTCACTGACCTTATCAAGATAGCCAAAAGGAATCACCACTCAACAATTCAGTTAAAAAACTATAGCAAATTGATCAAACCGATTACCAAAGAACCAATTATGGCAATTTGTGTTATAACTTATAACCACTTATGTTTTATTCTGCATAGGTTTTATATTTTCTAAAAACTAGAATATTAAGTGGTATATCAATCACACCAAACAAGATTCAAAAACAATACTTAGTTAGCAACCTTTTTGACTTTCTACTATCAGAGTCAGCTTACAAATCTGGCATGTCAGAAAATAGTCTTGCGCAATCAATTTTGGTTTATTTAATTATTTTTAAATCTCTATCTTTACTGTGTAATTAATGTTGCTCAGCACATTTATAACAACTGCAACTCGCTTTCTGAAATTAATAATAAAATACATACTTTGGCATTCTTGCATCAGTAATCACCATTGCTCTGCTGAGCTCTAGTTTCAAATCCATGGGCTCCAAGATATGCAGAGAAGAATGCTTTGTTTTGCGAGCTTCCTTCCAGTTCTCCTCTAAATAGAAATACCAAAAGGATACTATAATTAATACTACAAAATACAGATTTTGCCTCCAAAGCTTCCAAGGCCATCTTCCGCTCCAAGTTGCGCATGATAGAACAGGATGAAACATGCTCACTTTTCTTCTTTCAGAAAGGATACAGAGGCAGCTCTGTTATTGCTGGACTGAGGGACGAGCATGTGGAGCAGGCCAGTATGCAGATCTCCAGATGCTTTTTTGCTGACCTCTACCGTGAGAAACCAAGAGAGCAAGGCCTTCTACGATTTCCTGTCTGCCCCCACCAAGGTGCTGGATAAGGGGACCCGGGAGCACTTAGACTGACCTCTCCCTAGAGAAGCTAACAAAAGCCGTCAAAGCCCTCCAGACCGGTGAGACCATCAGGGGAGATGCCCCCCTGGTGGAGCTCTAACCGACTCTGTGGGACAAGATAGGCCTGGATCTGCTAGAGGCAGACAACAACTTGCTGCTAGCAAGGACCTTGCCAGAGTCCATGAGGAAAGGTAGCATCTCCCTACTGTACAAGCAACCAAGGGAGATGGAGATTATGAACTGACAGCCGATCTCGTTACTGAATGTAGACAAGATTCTGGCATAGGTGATTTCCGAGAGAATGAAGATAGTCCTCGAGCGTGTGGTACACTTGAATCAGACCTGTACTATTCTTCGCCAAAGGATCTCAGACTGCCTTACGCTGTTCAGGGAAACCATCGCCTACATACATGGTGGTGAAGGCCTGCCTGATCAGGAGAAAGCCTTTGACTGGGTATCTCACAGTTATATGAATAAGGTACTCTCCAAAATGGGCTTCAGGGAGGGAATACGCAAGTGGATCCAGCTGCTCCGTTGCGACAGACATCTGTAGCACAGTTTTAGACAACGAGTATGAGACAGAGCCGTTCCTCATTAGGTCTGGAGTCAGGTAGGGCTGTCCCCATCTTGTTTGTCTGCTACATAGAACCCTGTGCTCAGGGCATCAGTTTCATCTAAATGTCCTCCTATCACTACTTTACTAAATTAATTTCAATATTAAAATACCTGATTTTTTTTTGGCAGATTTGAAAAATATTTTACATATTTTGAGCATTTGAATGGATACATACGTGATTTAGCATAGAGTAGCTGAATACTACTAAGTTGAACATCAAAGGTATCGTAGGCTCTGGCCATTATATCTTCCAAAGTGCTTGCTCCAACTGTAAGTGGTGGCAGATTTGTACGACTTCTAGTCATCATCTAACAAAAATCAAGAAATTCTCTAAATGCATATTACTAAATCTAGAAGGTTTTTGTTCATTCTACACATACAACAACAAACAACAACAAATTACATTTATAGAGCGTCTTTCACATTGGGAGGACAGAATAGTTATGACAAAAAAGTCAAACAAAATTTTTTTTAGTAAAGAAATACAGTAAATCGCACATAAATCATACTAGTTGGGACTATACATTTAATATGACTTATACAAAGTATGAGTTATGCCAAACATGGATAAATTGCATTAGATATGACAGAGTTTATATGACTAACACGTAACTACATTACATAAGTACTGTACTGACCGGGAACATTAAATTACGGTTTCTGTACCATGTTTATTCCATGCATATTAAAGCTATGGTAGCCCATTCTCCTCATACTTATTTCACAGTACTGCAGAAAACATATACTGGCATGTTGGCAGTGAATCACACAACCAAACAAGTTTCAAAACAGAAATGTTTGATTAAAATATAAACTTTTACTAAGATTGTTTCACATGTTCCAATCTTTTGGCTGCCAAGGACTGGGTGGCCTTTTGAGAACCACAGAATTCTACTCTCACTTTCCCACTCCCTCACTCTGTTTCTCTCTCCCCCCTCTTTCACAACTTGACTCAGGGATATTGCCAACTAATTAAGCCAGGCTAGTGAAATATCTTAATATAGTATTTAAGATTTTCATTTTAGATTGGATGCAAATGTCACAATTAATAGTGAATGTAAATTTCAAATTCTAATTGAATAATTTTAGACAAATAAAATACTGAAATTATTTTTGCTATCCCATGTAACGAAACTTACCGTTAAATGACCAAGATCTAAAATCAATAGGCTGGAAGATTCATCAAAAAAGCCATTCCGTGGAACAATTACATAGGAAGACATAAGGTTTATTTTAAAGTCGAGCACTTTCTGCGTCTCAATAATGTACATCAACCCTGTAAAGCAGCAACGTAAGTATAAAAATAAAGATCAGCGTTATTAATTAAAAGGCAGTCATGAATTATTTTCAGATATCTTCTGATCTTATTATTGAACAAACATTCATACCACAAGAGTGAATTCTTAATTGGAATGACAACAGGACACATTATAATTATTCATTCAAAGAATTTTACAAGAAATGGGCCATTCAACAACAACTTGCATTTATGTAGCACCCTTGACATAGGGTAATTACTCAGAGAGCTTAACAGTGATGGAGATTGACACCAAGTGGGAGGGAGGGATGGTCAAAGAGGAAGGTCTTAAAGTGTGATCTGAGAGGAGAGGGCAAGGCAGAGGGATTGAGGGAGAAAATTCTAAAGTTTGGGGAATGTAGAATCTGAAAGCACAAGATCAGTAGTCCATTCAGCCCCTCAAGCCTGTTCTGCTATTCTATAAGATTATGATTGATCTGTAAATTCGATATCCTGACCTATTAAAAATCTATGCATCTCAGTCTTGAAAATCTGAATGGATTCAGTGTAGAGGACGTCCTTCCGACATGAAAGATGCTCCATAAATGTAATTTTGTTGTTGTTCTATGCACAGCCTTTGTGGGAGAGTTTTCCAGATTTCCACGACCCAATGTATGAAAAAATTCCTCCTGATTTCACTCCTAAATAGTTTAGCTCTAATCTTAAAATTATTCCCAATTGTTCTGGATCCCCCACAAGAGGAAATTGTTTCTCTGCAGTTATCCAATTGAATCTATTTATTATTTTAAAAACCTCAGTCAGATCATCCCTCAACCCTTTATATTCAAGGAAATACAGACCAAGTTTATTTAACCTGTCCTCATAATCTAACCATTTAAACTCTATTATTATTATTAAGGGGATTCCCCTCTCCCAATCTTTTTCCCCATTTCTAAGCAAAATGTTAATTAAATTGCTGAATATGAATTGTTCAGAAGCTAATCAATCAAACCAATATAACAGCGATAATATATATTGATACAGTAGAAGCCCGTTTATCCATGACTTGATGAACCAGCACTTCCGTATAACCGGCACGCCCCAAAAAAGTCCCCATTCGATAAACCGGAACGTATCCGGAACAATAGCAGTGCAGCATTTGTAAATGTGTAAATAACAGATAATAACATAATATTGTATTGGTACTTATTGTTAAAACTACTCTCTTGTGCTTCTCACTTTTGCTTATAAATGCTGCGCTTGAAGCCATGATGCTGCGGTTGAGGTTTATACTCCAGCGATTCTTTTTAAAATGGAGGACGCCAAGCGGGTGAAAATAAAAGGAGCGTGACTTTAAAGCCTTAGTAGCCAATAACCCTAGCCGATAACCCACATTGTCACGCAGGTACCGTATTTCAGTTTGCCGCTAGTAGAGTCTAGGGTTATCAGCTTGCTGCTAGTAAAGTCACGTGACTTTAAAGTTGCGCTGCTGTTTTTTTCACCCGCACGGCATCCTTCATTTCAAAAAGAATCGCTGGACTGTAAAGCTCAATCAGTAAAGGTGAGAAGTGCAAGAGAGTAGTTTTAACAATAAGTACCAATACAATATTCTGTTATTATGTTATTATTTAGTCTGGTGTGTATGGTGTGTTAAAAGAACTTGAATTTTTTTGTGGTGGGTTTTCGGCTGCGGACCACCTGAATATCTGGCAGGCGTTTTAACCAGCAATGGCCAGGTCCCGCGGGTGCCGGATAAACGGGCTCTTACTGTATTTACCTGTAGCAGTTTTGTCACGGAATTCCTCAAGCTTCATCAAAGTAGCGGATGTCAGCTGTTCCAATTCAACATTTCTGGGAGTTCGAAAGAACCCCACCAAACTGTTCACAGATCTCTGATGAAAGGTGTACATCAATATTTTAGTTATCTAAACTACATCAATAATTTAATACATTGTAAACATGTCTTACTTTAGCATAAATAAATGTGGATTTTTTAGAACTAAAATAATAGCACTGAAAAACTAACTTTCTACAGAAATCTATAATTATATTTTCACTTATCTAAATGCGCCAACTCGTGATGGTGAACTTTCACCATTTCACAATCAACCTAATGGCTGTTCTTCATGTGATCCTATCTGTTCTCACCTGACTTAACTGACCCATTCTTTGTAGTTACTTAGCTACCTTCAATTTAGCTACTTGACTGGCTGGTAACCATCACTTTTCACTCAGTCATGTAAGGAGACAGTATATTTTACCATTAAAAATAACCAAATACAAAATGTACATCTCACTTACTGCATCATATACGATTTCTAGTGGCTGTGATCCCACCCTTAGCCTCTGATCAGCATTTTCATCTAAAGGATTGGTCTCAAACATGAATTTGAGTAGAGGGACTTCATTCTCAGCTGCAACATTCCGTGAAGAGAGAAGACAAGGTGTGTAGCTATTCTGAAGTAGTCCTGTCACTTCGAATGTGTTTATCTGTGCCTCTAATCTATTAAAAAAAAGAAAATGTTATAACATAATGCACATTCAAATCAGTATACTAAACAATAAATAATCATTATGCAAATACAATGACTCAGCATTGTATTTACAGTGTAAACTATTGTTTATAAACAAAATGCGCAGTACTGCTCCTTCTTGGTGACATTATCAGCAGCCTTCCACATGTATGTATCTCTTTGCTGCCACCCATGACTCTACGACCACTGCTGTCCTGACAGAATGTCTATCAGACATAAAATTCTGAATGAGAGCTAACTTGCTTCAGTTGAATGTCAATGAGACCAAGGCCTTCCTGATTGGCTCGACATATCAGGCGCTGACAGCATCAACATCCATAGATGCACACACCACCTCACTAAGCCAGTCTGGAACTTTGACATCTTGTTCAACCCTCAATTATTCTTTCTACCCCACATCTGTACCATGACCTGTTCTGCCAATCCCCACCTCAACGATATTGACCAGTGTTTCACCCCAGAAGTCCCCTATATGCATTCGTAACATTTAGGCTTGGCTATGCAAACGCTTGCTTATCGGCCTTGCCACCTCCTCCCTCCACAGCCTGCTGATCATCCAAAACTCTGTAGCCTTTGTCCTCTCCCACACTAGGCTCGGTGACCTTATAATCCCAACCTTCGCCTGACTCCACTGGCTTCCCATTACACAGAGAATCAGTTTAAGATCTTGTTCCTCACCTTCAAATCCCTCCATGACTTTGCTCCCCCACTCCCCTTGCAACTCCTGACCTCCTAATGCATAACCTGCCCATTCCCTTTGCTCAGCGGGCTCCAGCTGGCTTCACATCCACCACCTCACCATTAGCGGACGGGCCTTCAGCCACTTTGTCCCCAGCTTCTGGAACTCCCGCAGTCCCTCTGCCACGCCCCATCTCGTCTCCCTCAAGACCCACCTCAAGGCCCTCCTCTTCGACCTCCTTCCCCCAGAGCCCTCCATCCTCCCAGATCCCTACTCACAGCTCGGGTCCAAAATACTATCTGTCCAGTGCCTTGGACGTCCTCCCGACTTGAAAGGTGCTGCATAAATGTAATTTTTGTTGATGTTGTAAACAGGAGTTCTGCACATACAAATTAAGCCAAATCCACTCCTTAAGCTACCTGGAGGCAGTTGTGTCAGGAGTTGTGTGCTATTTGCAAATCTCACTGAGATTTGCTTCCGCTCACCCCCATCTATTTGGTCTATGCAAGTTCTGTGTTCAAATGTAACAACAACTTGCATGACGCTCCATATCTTTATACCAGCAGGAAGTCAGTATATTTTGTGAAGTGCTTTGAGATGTCTCAAAGACGTGATAAAGCACTTTGTCAAATGCAAATGAAGGACTATTATCTTCACTCCTGGAAGTAAAAGTGTTGCATAGGTCAATTTCAAACACAGCAAAATGTTTCTCAATATAGATTTCACAACGTTGTTGCTTTGGCACAATCCCGGAATTTGAAGAGTTTGTTTCAGTTTGTTTCCCTAACATTTAGTTGATGAGTTCAGCCACACAAATTATGAACTAATTTAAATACTAGCAGCTTTTAATGGTGTCCAACCTCTTTTAAGAAATAGGAATGTAAGGCTTTGAATAAGGAATTGTCATATCCCTCTTTTTGGAACCACAGAATGTCATCTATGTAATGAAAATTGTCAGATATTAATAATGCAAGTTGAATGATTAGATTTAAATTTCTGGAATTTAGGTACAGTAATACTTTACACTGTAATGCTAGAGAAAAAAAAATCTTATGAAATCTATCTATTGAAAGGTCGAACAACAGAAACGTTTTTAGACATCAAAAGTATTAATATTTACAGCAACAATTACATATATTCAATTACTTCAACATGTAAAACCTACTTGATTGCTTGTGCTCCTGGTCTCTGGGTTAGCACTGTGCTTAAATCCATCACAACAATTTTCATAATCGTTGGTGCCAGTTTTTTTTCTTTAATGGAAAAGGACATGCTTTGTAAGCTCACCGAGATTTTCAATGCTTCATACTAGTTAAGAAATAATAAAAAACAACCAATTATTATTTTCAGTTAATATGCAATATATGGTATTTTAATTAAAATATACAGTCATTTCAAAATTTGATTTATTATTGATTGATATCTCGATAAGTCATTTATATTTACAATCTTCCTGTCAAATTCACAGTGATTCAGTACAACATTCTTCCACATGAATCAGAAACAATTCAAAGTAAAAATGAATTTTGCCAAATTAACTAAAAATATATGAAACTGTATATCAAATAATACAGATAATACTGTATTATCTAGAATATTTCTCCATTCCTTATTCTTTTACCCTCACAAGTTCTACCAAACGCTATACAGTATTATGGAGTAGAACACTCAAAACCATGAAAGAGAAATCATGGCTCTTCAAATAGCCCAGAATGCTGAATTGATAGTGGTTAACAAACAGAAATGTTTAGTCAGAAGCTTTACATGGTTTCATTCATTATGGTATATGAATTGATTGTGTAAAGCAAATTTACAAACATACTCTTTTTGGCACAGTCGGGTCCACTGCAGCTTCACTGTATCCAATTGCTGCATAGAGTTTGGCTTTCTCTTCAGGTGTCATCAATTCACTAATTCCTGAGGCAAAAATGTAAAATAAAATACATGAAAATAAATGTACAGGTATTTCATAAATGTGACATGTCCAAATGATATTGCCACAGTCTGTACAAGTAATGCAATAGACTAAATCCATAATAATAGTGTCTGTCACATCAGAAAGACGTCTCAAAGCGCTTCGCATGATTCATTGTGAAGTTGCTTTGTATTTATGTGTAGGTAATCTCGACCAAACCAACCAAAATCTCCTTTTCTCAGAGTAAGCCTATCATCAAAACCCCACCTGGGATGCAATCCTGCTAGGTTTAATCACGGCACTCCTTGGTCATGATACATCAATACTCAAACAAGGGATTAAAATAAAAACTCAAATCTCTGTTCGGTACAGTTAGTCCTCATTTAACGTCGCACGTTAGTAAATTTCGTGTTCACAAAAAGTGCGACTTTAAGCGAACCCGTGAAGGAATACCGGACATTCAGCGTCTATGTACGCCTACACTACCCAAAGTAGTTCATTTCCACCCGCGCGAACGCCGTAATAGCGAACGTCACGATGTTAAATTAACTATGTTTTTCCCTATGTATCAGCAATGTAATAACGAGGCAACGTTGACAGAGGTAACATTAAGTGAGATCTACCTGTACTGATCTCCATCATTTTGCTAACACTCAATGTTACAATGTTACAGAAGAAACAGTACAATAATCTCAGGGGATTTCAACAAAGACATCCCAGAAGTAAAAAAAGAGAATTTTTTAAATCTACATTGAAACACAACTAATACTAAGTTTGATTTATGACTCCAAGCAAACAAAATGTGGAAACATGACATGAGATACCACAAAAAAAGTCACATAAAGAAAATCACAAAAATATACTGGAAGCCCAGTCAAATTATCACTTTCAGATGTGAAAAAAAATCTATTTAGGAATAAATAATTGAACAAAATAAGCTTTTTCATTAACTTGAACAATGAGCAAAAACATGCAGTGAAGTCTCATTATATTGTGGTGTTTGAGATCCATAAAATCCCAAATCATATTATGGTTAGTTTGGTTTCACTCATGCAACAAATCAGGACTGCCGGTAATGTGCTGAGTTTCCACGCTGAAAGAAAAAATTACCCATGTCCATGTACAAAGCAGGAAATTATATATTTGGGAGCCTGATGGCCTAACAATTTGGCATTTAGTTTAGTGAAGGAAGCTAAAATGGCCAACATCTGGGTGACAAAGTCACCAACAATGTTACTTCCTACTTTTCCAAAAACGAAGAACGTGGCATTAAAGGAGACCGCTGCGGAAGACGAGACAGGCTGGTTACTTGCATTAATGGAGTCTACAGTACAACTGCTTATATAAGCAAATTCATGCTAAGATGAAACGTGTTTTAAAGGGGGTTGCTATGCAATTTCTAAAACAAGGAATTTTTTTTTCTCAGAAAGGCTAGTGTGCTTAGGTATATTTATCCCAATACATCACACATCACAAGTAATATCCTAATCTAAATGAAGAATTTATTTTCAAAGAATTGGACCACATCAATCATCCAAATGTCTGATGTAAATGCTATTTTTCTTGTACCTGTTTTTGATTCTTGTGGTTTCTCATCTTTCGCTCCTCCCCAATTCCACATCCAACCAAACCATCCTCCACTTTGTTCTTCTTCAACAGGTACACCTGGTCTGTAAATCTTCAAACCTGCTTTCATTGCCTAACAATTAAAAAAAAAGTAATTTACCAGTCAGCAGATTTTTGTTGTCTTATTTTCAAAATGCTTTTGAGTTGCTAACAAACTATTCAGGGCAGAGTAATAAATATTTACAAAAAACTTTAATCAAGTCCTTATACAACCATTGTAATCAGTTTGCTATTCATTTAAGCTAAACTGTTGTAACATTGCAGACTGAGATATTGCAATAAATCTAAGTTCAAAATAAAAACCATTAAAAAAATCCCCAAATACCTCCACTTCTGCTTGTTGTCTTGCCAGTGTAATGTTAAACAAATCAAGCTCCTCCTCAAATTCCTGAAAATAAAAAGACATTCATGAATGCAGAGTACTGAGGATGATTAGCAGTAATTTGTTTTGATAGCTGAAATATGAAACAAAGTTAATGAACCTGTTTTATGCTATTCAATAAGAATACCAATTGTTGGAATCATAAATCATTTTAATGCCTGAAGTCAAATATTGAAATACTGTAGCTTAAACCACTAACATCAACTTCCTTCAGGAGGCCATCATCTGGTTTCATTGTTGTAATCTTTGTTTTGTAACATCCTTTATATCTCTTTATTTGCTGCCTGTGCTTTCGAATGTGTTTCCAAGACCACGATTCAAGGCCAGGCTTTACATTTTCTTCCAAAACGCCATTGATAGCATATACCCACCTAATAAAAATATAAGAAACACTGCAATTCCACATCGTCTTAAAAAATACAAGAGCATTTTTACAAAAACACAGCTGAGCAAATCCACTGGATTTTGGATCTGGGGATGTACACCATTTTACATTTTGAGTTGGAGGTCAGGATTGTTAAGAGGTCAGAGTTGTTGGAAGTACTAAAGCAGAGACAGATCAAGTAGCAAAATTATTGACAATAACAACAAGGGAGTTTTGCATAAGATCGACGGAATAGTCAATTTATATGAACAGTTTACAACAGTTAAAGGGAGATTATTTATTTATTCTTCTCTGACTCTCTGCCTGGTCATATTTTCTTCCACCAAGAGGTACTCATATATTTTGTTTACCATCTCTCATTTACCCGTTTAAGCTCCTGTGAATTCCATGGGATTGGTTTTAAATTCCTCCCCAATTACTTTCTTGCTGTTACAATGGAATATTTTATATCTACTCTAATGTCCCTTTCTTAAGGAAACAATAAATTAGAACAATTAGCTCTTGGGAAAATTAGATTAATGAAACAACAATAAATTACATTTGTGTGGCACCCTTTACATCAGAAAGATGTCCCTGGGTGCTGGACAATCAGGGATTTTGGACCTGAGAGTTGGGGTCAGAAAGTGAAGAACGACTGTGTTAATTTACCATTGTTATTATGATATCCTGGTGTGCTAAAGATTCCCAAATCCAAATCCATATTATTACGAGACACCGTAGACTGTCCAAAGCGGGAAGTGATATTGTGGTGAAATAATGAAATTACTCAGATCTTGCTATTTTATCACAAAAAAAGTCTGCCAGTACATATGAAGCTAGCAAACTAGCTTTTTGCAAGCATAATCAATGGCTTCCAGAGAATTTGCATTATAAACAAACTTGTTCCACCAGAAAGCACATTATAAACTGGGCTGCATTATATATTGCATGCTTCCATGCTTCAGTTAAGGTCATCAAACGTCACTCGAATACAAAACCTTTTCACATCAGTGTTAAAAAAAATCCTGTTTACTTTAATATTTTCTTCTTACTTGAGTATTATCAATAAAAGAAAAACTGTTTATCAATCATATTCACCATTTTCCTGCATTATTGTGACAAGGAACATTTGGTTTATATTTCCTGTATGGCAAATTCCGTGACATCATATCGACAGATCCAAGGAATTCCATGATACTAATGTACTGTTAAAAAAAGCACAGATAAGGTAGTTATCATTTCAAACTAAAAGGCATATATTATTAAACAATAGGTTAAAAAAAAAAACTTTTGATCGTCCATAAATATGATTCTAGTACCTGAAGTCTTTTGAGTTCCATAGCAATATCTTGTAGTTTTGCTTCCAAGTTAGTTTTTGGTGAAGTAAAGTCGATGTCCCCTCTGGGATTCATCTCTAGTTTAGCTCTGGCAGATATTGGCCGAAAAACTATTGGGAAAAAAGTTTTGAGTACCCATATTTTGTACAGTAGCTTTTACACACCCTAGATTAGTGCGGTCCAATAGGTGGGTAATTGGGACGACCTTGGGACGTCCTCTCGACATGAATGGCGCTATACAAATGTAAGTTTTGATTGATTGAATTTTATCAGGACCACGACCATTTCCAACATTCCAACAACTGCTTCCTCCCTCCATGGTGAACAGCCTATCAGGGCAGTGGCAGGAGCTGGCAGTTTGGAGGTTGCAGGGGGGGAGTGGGGTGGGGGGGGGGGGGCGAGGGGGAGGGCGAGAGGACATCCCAAGGCACTGAACAATCAGGGGTCAGGACTCCATTCAGGAGGAGGCCCCGTGCAGTGTTGGGATGAGGAAAGGCAGAGTTAGGAGAGGTAGGAGGTTGGCTAACTGTGAAAGCGTCATGGTCGTAAAGGAGGGTCTTGAGTCAGGCCTTCAAGGAGGCGAGGGAGCAAGGTGAATAGATTGTGGGATGGATTTCCAAAGAGTGGGAACAGTAAGGCTTTCTGAAGGCCTGGCAGCCGACGGTAGGGCAGCTCGGTAGGCTGGAGCAGGACGGAACCTGCTGAATGGAGTGAGCGAACAAATTTATAGGTGGTCAGCAAGTTGGAGAAGTTGGAGGGGGCAAGTCCATGGAGAGCCTTAAAAGTGAGGACGAGGTATCATAGTCTCAAATTTTAGGGTCATCCTTTTCAAACAGAGTTAAGGAAACATTACTTCACTCAGAGGGTAGTGAATGTATGGAATTCTCATTTCCAGAAAGCTGTTGATGCTCAGTCCTTGAACATATTCAAGACTGAAATTGATAAGATTTCTAAAAGATAGAGGGATTAAATCTTATGGGGATAGGGCAGATAAATAAATTTGGGTTAGAAGATCAGCCATGATTTTATTGAATGGAGGGGCAGGCTCAAGGGGCCAAATGGCCTACTCCTGCTCCTATTTCTTATGTTCTTAAACAAGAGCACATTATTTTTCAATTTTTTAAACCTTACGTACATTCAACTTTTAACTACAAATTAACAGTATCTTCATTTACTCTCATTCACACATTCATCACATTTAGGCTCGACTACACCAACTCCTAGCTTGTCAGCCTTCCCAACTCTTCTCTCCATAAGCTACAGATAATTCAGAATCCTAGCTTGTGTCCTCTCCTGCAAAAACTCCATGACCTCATCTCCCCTACCTTTGCCCGGCTCCACTGGCACCCCATTGCCCTCAAGGCCCTCCACAATCTTACTCCTTACTGCCCATGAGATGCTGACCCCTCTACTCAGCAGGCCTGCTCCATGTTCTCCCGTCTGGATCGGCCCACCGTTTTTGCATTTCTGCCCGCACCCTATGGAAGTCCATCCAACATTCCCTTTGCCTCGCTCCCTCGCTTGCCACTTTCAAGGCATTTCTCAAAACCCTCCTCTTTGATTGAGCCCTCATGCCCACCCTGCCCTTCACCCTCCCCAATCCCGACCTCCAGCTTCGGTCCAAATCCCTAATTGTCCAGCGCCTTGAGATGTTCTCGCAATGTGTAAAGCACAATACAAATGTAATTTTGTATTGTATTATTGCATCCTGCTTGTATGACTTACTAAACTGATAGTTCTCTGGAACAAAATCTGCAGTTGCAACTCCATTTTTCATGTATGTCTGAAAGATATAAGAAACCACCACATATTACATGTCAATATCAATAATCAAATATTGGCTGCTGCATTTCGCCTACAAAATATATAGTCAATTTACTTTACAGTGCTTTACACTGAAATGCTTTGAGACGTCTTAACACAGGTATTGTCTTTCTAATTCTTTGAAGGATATTCAATTTAAAAGTACTGAAGTTCTCGGTTGCACAGGAAAAATTATCATCAAGGATATTGAAGTTTCACACTTGAAATGATCTTGCCTACAATAGCTTCACAGTGGCACCGTGAAGTTAATCCTCAATTTTTTATCCTTGGAAACAATAGGGGAGAGATCTTTCAGTCCAGTGGAGCACTAGAAAACACTGTTGGTTGGAAACATTGTTGATGACATGAACATGAATCAAAGTGAAATGTGAAGCAATACTTTGCAGGAATTAAAAACAAATAACTCTTTGAGATTAAAGTAAGTAGAGATACTAAGTTTATTGGCAACAAAAATATAAAATGGGCAATGAAATCAATCACAACATATTACAAAATCAAAGGCTGTACTTTATTAGGTAATTTTTAATTAAAAATTGTTTTTTTTTAACAGGAAGATGCTTTGTTTTACTCCTTAGAATTTTTGATTCTCCAAATAATTTGTGCCATTCCCCATATGTGCAACAAATATATTTTGTACATCACAACATTGAACGTCCAAATAGAAAGCTGTGATTAGACACCACTTCATTAATATCAAGCAGAATCTAATTTTGCTCAGATTTGCCAACTTGCTTGTATGAAATTGTATCAGAGGATCTCTCTTTAAAGAATCTATGACTTTGGTTTGATCTATTCAAGCATCTAGTTATTCCGAGCACCAGAAATCCTCCAATCCCTGACTGACCATAGTTCTACTTTCAGCGCCTTGGGACGTCCTCCTGACGTGAAAGGCGCAATACAAATGTAATTTTGCTGTTGTGGTGCACAAAGATTAGTTTACTTTCAGTAGAACTGTCACCCAAAGTATCATAGTCATTCTAACAGATGAAAAGAGCATACCAAGAGAAAAAGAGTATTTTAAAATAGTGTCTTATCCTCTGAAAACAGTCTGTAGAAGATTTAATAATAATAATATTGTGGATATGTCCACATTGGTGTGATATTCCAAAGTAATACATGACAGACGATAACCATACCAAGCTGTAATCCAGGTCCATGGACAAACCGTATTAAATTGTGAGTATTGACCAAACCACAACAACAAAATCAAATACTGTAGAGCCAAAATCTGAGATGATTGGTTTTTCAAACTGGTTAATAGTTAATACAGGTTTGGATCACACTTTATGGTCAGGTTTGGTCTTTGGGTCAGTTCCAAAGTTACCTCAGTCATGCTATTTAAAGACTCCTGTGCATATTCCACTTGATCTGACATTTACAAACTGCCTCAGGGGTGCAGTAATGCTACAACATCCTTCGGTTGTTGAGGCTGACAGGTCAGGAATGCATGCCAAGTTCAACAGGAAAATGAGGCAGATATCCACAATTGCTATTTGTCAATGAATCAGAATATGCTATTCACAATCTAATATGGATGGAAATAAATGGATCACTCTGTCAAGATTCACCATTTGGTCTGGTTTAAAACGGATGTGTATCAGGATAGTTTTCACCTCTGTGAGTCAGAAATGCAAATCCAAAGTTTGTGGAGTCCTGTAGTTCAGTGGTTAGAGCACTTGCCTTGCAAGCGAGAGACCTGGGTTTGAGTCCAGGCAGGGCAAAGCCTTGGGCAAGTTTCCTTACTCAACATGCCTGATAATAATCCCTCAAAAACAATAATAAAAAATAATTGGTCATCTCAATGCACGATTGTTTGTGGGACACTGTTTGCACAATTGGCTGCCACATTTCCCTCACAAAATATGCAGTCAATTCACTTTACAGTACCTTACAGTGAAATGCTTTGAGATGCTAAGAGGAAGTGAAAAGCACTGTATCAAATGCAAGGATTATTATTTTGTTATGTTATTGTTAAGTTATGTTTTTGCATTAATTGAACTTGCTCAGCTGCTGTTGGAACTGCAAGCTTGAATACAAATCCATTTTATTTTAACTTCCAGTGTGGTTGGTCAACAGGAGCAGCACTGGCCAGAGTTCAAGCAGCAAACTGTCAAGAGGTGATTATTAATACCCAACAGTGATTACATTCGGTACAAAGAAGCTAACTTACCAATGCTTCTTTTGGATTGTGTTTGGAATACATCACTGAGTCGACATTCCAGTAGGCACACAGACTGTCCAATCGGACAAGCTTAAAAGAAAGGGAAATATTCAAGCAGATTAGATCAGAAACTTCATTCACATATCAAAAAAATGTCCCCTGGCTCAACAGTTAGCATTCGCGTCACTGGGATAGAAGGTTGTCCACCCGATGTGAAAGGTGCTCTATAAGTGCAATTTTGTTGTTGTTTCGTGGGGGCATATAATACAGCAGGACTTAAGCTCACTGGCTGACAAATGCAGTATTGTGAAAACACTATGTTTTTGGAGGTGCCATCCTTTCGGTGAGATATTAAACCACACACAAAAAAAAACACCTGTCCAGGTGGGCGTAAAAGATCCAAAGCACTATTCAAGAGAAGGGAGTTTCTCCTGGTGTCCTCGGCAACAATCCAGCAAATTAAACCAGACCTTCAGCCTTTCCACCCCCATCCTCTGAAACTCCATCCCAGAGACCTTGTGTCTCAATCCTCCCTTATCTCCTTCAAAACCCGTATCAACGCTCTCCTCTTTGATAATGCCTCCAGTCATCCTCCCACCTCCAACCATCTTTCCCTGCACCCTTCTCAGCTCCAACCCCCAGGTCGAATATAAACCCTTGATTGTCCAATGCTTTGGGATGTCCTCCTGAAGTGAGCACATCTTGTTATTGTAAATTGGTCATTCACTTAATGGCTGCTTGTGGAACATTGTTGTCCACAAATTGGCTGCCACATTCACCTACAGATAGTCACTACACTTGATATAAATGTTGTGGAACGTTTGAGACACTGACTAACAACAACAACAACAAAATTACATTGATAGAGCACTTTTCACGTCGGGAAGACGTGAAAGGTGCTCTATAAACAGGCACCAGCTATAAAGTGTTACTTTACTATTTACCTTATGGACAAGATGTGAACAGTCATCAAGTAGGCATGGATCCACTTCTGTTGTCTGTAAAATAATATTAAGAAATTGAGTGCAACGGTTGTTTCCAATGATCATATCTATATCACCTTTCATATACATGACTGAACATGTGTGATACTTTCACAACTTAGATCAGGACTCCATCCCATTCTCCTCTTAACCAAGCCTTTTGCAACCCGCCAAACGTGCTGATTCCAGCCCCCAACACGAGTCCAATTCCCTGAACATTCTTAAATTCCTCAAAATTGTTTCTCCCCATTGGCATTTCTTTCTCTCCTCCAGGTCTTGTTTCCTCTTCCTGGGTTGCATGTCCATGGGTACTGTTTGCTGTCCCCAAACATGTACAACCAATAGAGGGTCGTCCAATCGGAACCCTATCTAGAATTCTCCTGCTTAACTTAGCTCCTGAGAAACTCGGGTTAACTGCTGGAATGCAATGCTCATTTGACAACTTGGTCACTCGGCTTGTCACTCAGGCCATCCTGTCATCTGACTGGCTCGGGTGGTCATGAAAGATTTCAGGTCCATAATGTCCTTTAACAATATGGGGGCTACCAGAGTTTGTTTTTTAGGGGGGGGGGGGGGGGAATGGGGTGTGTGCAGTGACAATTCACGTTCTCTAAGTGGAAGGTTTTGGTCTAATTCAGTTAATGGAGGTGAGCAGCCCGAATCTCACTCACCCATCAAAAAGAATCCAGGATTAGTTGCTTGTATATAAATGACTAATCTTCTTTGCAGAAATGATCACCTCTTTCTCTTCTCCATTAAACTGATTTCTTCCATCCTTCCCCTACTGAACGTAGGTGGTGCAAGGGGGATTTAGCTTAAATTATGAAATGGCAAAAAATCGGAAGTTATTTATCTGGGATCGGGAGGGCAGAAGGGAGCATGTAAAAGTGGAAGGCTTCCGCAAAAGTCGGGAGGGTTGGCAGCTCTGCTTTATCCATTGGGCCATCGAGGGAGTCCAGGCAAGTTAATATTGTAAAATCAATCCTGATGTGGTCAGCAATGAGTCTTGCTGTCTCACTATTTATTTAGCGTGCAGTAGCTATTTATTCTGTGAACTTATATCCCAAATGTACAACACAAAAATAAAAATGAATCATAAGAGTACAAGGTTTGAAACCTTAAAACTCAAAATACCTGCAGACTCAGATTCTGAAGTGACACTCCAAACGATAACGGACAATTTGCATTTGTGATCTGTAAATAAAAATAGTGAATTAAGTGCAACAAAACCCAAACTACTCCACAGCAAATCTTTAACGTCACTGTTCAAGTGACGTTAAAGATCTGTTGTAAGTATTCAAAAAGAAAAAGGAAATTCTCCAGGTGTCCTGGTCAACAATCCCCCAAAATAAAATTGGTCATTCACTCCAAGACTGCAGTGGTTGTTAGACACTGCTGCACACAAATTGGCTTCAGTGTTCATCCACAAACTATTTAGAGATTTACTATATATACTGTGAGATGTCTCGATTATGTTAATAGCACTATTATCAAACTCAAGACATTATTATTCAACCTTGAGGAAGTGTGTAAAATTACAAGAAAGGAAAAGGAATTAAATTTCCTTACAGGAATCAAATTTTGACTGACACATTTTACATTTACCATTAAAAAAAGAAAAGAAGCAAACATTAATATATAATCTGCTCATGTATCCAGGAAGTTGCATGCTCATCCATTCAAATTATTATCCTAAAAGGAAGGATTTAAATTAAGCGTGATTTTAAAAAAAACTTCAGGACATCAAGGTATTGATTTTCAAATAACTAGTACTTAGTAGGGAACGGCGATTAATCGGTTTTTCGATTAAACCCGATATGATTTTCAGATCGGTATGCCGATATGGTGATTCTAAAAAAACTGTGATATCAAGAGATTCGATTTTAAAAATATACATCGATATATTTTTAATATCGTTCCTGGCAATATATCAATATTGTTGGTATTATCAGTGTAATGCGATCTTTTCCAGCTTACCTTGTCGCCGGCATTGCAACCTCCTAGATCTAGAGCGTGGAATGCGTGTACATTCGGTGCGCGCGCACAATTAACGGGCGCGCACATCCGATGCGCGCGCACACTTTACTGTGTATACTCGACGTGAGTCGTGGCGTCTTAACAAAGTCGCATCGCTGAAAATTGTAGTTTGAAAATTTACCTTTCTCATCATGGGGAAAAGAAGCCCCGTATGGGACTACTTTGAAAACAATGCAGTCAGTAATGGTGTGTATAGATGTACAGTTTGCAAGGTCTTGGTTAAGACATCTGATTCGAGCACGAGCAACCTGCGACAACACATTAAGCAGCACCACCCCGCCCAACACGCTGCCCTCAGAGCGAAATCATTGTCGACAACAGCAGGAAGTCGAACCAGCGCTTCGGAGAAAGCGACAGGTAGTGGGGCCAGTGCAGCTCAAACAATTCCTGCTTTATTTAAGAGGAGAACATTGTACCAGAGAGGGGACAAAAAGTGGCAAAGTATCACGAACGCTGTCACTTTTTGCATAGCAAAGGAGAGCTTGCCAATGGCGAAGGACATTAATTCAGACTTCAGACTACATAAAAATAAGTGGCATTTTGTGGCTGTAAGTGTTATTTTCGTGTGTGAGAGAGTTAGAAGCCAGATTATCACTGCTTCTATGTGTGTGTCTGACTAGACACACACATAGAAGCCAGATTATCACTGCTTCTATGTGTGTGTCTAGTCAGACACACACAGCAGTGATAATCTGGCTTCTAACTCTAACAGTCAGACTGTCTGTCTCTCTCTTTTCTATTGTAATAGATCTCATTTACACGTGGACATTACATGCTACTTTCAAGCAAGAAATGGAGGAGAATAAATCTCTAGATTTTTTTTTGGTGTGTGTGTGTTCTATTTTGTGTTTAGAGATGGAGGGAGAGAAGGAGAGGGGGAAAGTTGGGAGAGAAGGAGAGAGGAAGAGAGGAGAGGGAGGGAGAGAATGAGAGGGGGAAAGGAGAGAGAGAAGGAGCGATGGGAAAGGAGGGAGAGAAGGAGAGAGGCGAGGGAGGGAGGGAGAGAAGGAGAGGGGGAAAGTTGGGAGAGAAGGAGAGAGGAAGAGAGAAGAGGGAGGGAGAGAAGGAGAGGGTGAAAGGAGGGAGAGAAGGAGCGAGGGGAAAGGAGGGAGAGAAGGAGAGAGGAAGAGAGGAGAGGGAGGGAGGGAGAGAAGGAGAGGGGGAAAGGAGGGAGAGAAGGAGCGAGGGGAAAGGAGGGAGAGAAGGAGAGAGGGGAGGGAGGGAGAGGGGGAAAGTTGGGAGAGAAGGAGAGAGGAAGAGAGGAGAGGGAGGGAGAGAAGGAGAGGGGGAAAGGAGGGAGAGAAGGAGCGAGGGGAAAGGAGGGAGAGAAGGAGAGAGGGGAGGGAGGGAGAGGGGGAAAGTTGGGAGAGAAGGAGAGAGGAAGAGAGGAGAAGGAGGGAGAGAAGGAGAGGGGGAAAGGAGGGAGAGAAGGAGCTAGGGGAAAGGAGGGAGAGAAGGAGAGAGGGGAGGGAGGGAGAGGGGGAAAGTTGGGAGAGAAGGAGAGAGGAAGAGGGGAGAGGGAGGGAGAGAAGGAGAGGGGGAAAGGAGGGAGAGAAGGAGCAAGGGGAAAGGAGGGAGAGAAGGAGAGAGGGGAGGGAGGGAGGGAGGGAGGGACAGAAGGAGAGAGGGGAGGGAGGGAGGGAGGGACAGAAGGAGAGAGGGGAGGGAGAGAAGGAGGGAGGGAGAGAAGGAGAGAGGGGAGGGAGGGAGGGAGAGAAGGAGAGAGGGGAGGGAGGGAGGGAGGGAGGGAGGGAGGGAGGGAGGGAGGGAGGGAGAGAAGGAGAGGGGGAAAGGAGGGAGAGAAGGAGAGAGGAGAGGAGGGAGAGAAGGAGAGGGGGAGGTAGGGAGCAAACAACATCGTACAATTCAACAGACCTTGACACCAACATTACAAACTTTCTGGACCTAGAGCACGCATTTCGAAATGTGCGTGCACCGCGACTGTGCATTGACGGTGCGGACGCACCGTCAATGCGCGCGCACCGCGACTGAGCGCGCACCATAAATGCGCGCGCGCCATCAATGCACGCGCACTTCGAATGCACGCGCATGCGCAGTATAAAAACTCGATAGATCGGTTTAAGCAGGTATGAGCAAACCGATATATCCATATCCGGAAAAATCCCATATCGCCGTTCCCTAGTACTTAGTAGTCATCAAATAGCCTATATCATGCAAATATCATGAAAACGTGCTCATAAGATTTAAACAAATAGACCAAAGTACTGCTTTAATTGCATTTAAAATCAAATGCAAGGATTATTATTATTTAAAATAATGTTGCTGCAATAAGTAGTTGTGTTTTCTATTTCCCCATACTCTATTAAGCATTGAAGTAAAAAAAATTGTTTCTACAACAGAATCAGTTCTGAACAAAGTATCCTTTTTAGAAACAAATTAAAAATGGAAATAAGTCACAAAATGTGGAGCAAATTACGTGACTTCTACCAACAAAGTTTTAGCAAAATATTTGCCCCAGAACATATCAGACAAAGTGAACATTTGCAATAATATTCAAAACACAATCTATTAAAAAATTAAATACTCACATTATCTTCATAACGAATATGGATGTTGGTAATTTTAACTTGCAAATTCTTAATAACCTGAGTAACCAACTTTTCAGCAAAAGTGTCTTGCTTTTCTTCTATTGGTTTCCCTAAAAAGGTTTTACAAATAGTAAAAATCATGCTACCAAATGTCATCTTGTTTCATCCATGTATGCACTGCAACATGAAAAGTTAAACAACCATTTTCTTAAATGGTGTGGGGAAAGAGACCACTGTACATTTGCTAGCCCTTGAAAGGTTCAGGGGTCCGATTAACGCAGTTTTCACAATATTAATAAAGCCTGACAAATCTAAACTTGTGTTCATCAAAAAAAAGTGAGGGAAGGGATACAACAAGTCATTTCGAGCATAGATGATTTTGATTTAATCAGTCTTAGTACGAGAAAGTAGAACAAGACAAGTTAAATCTGGAGGCTTCGTGAAGGTTTTTCTTCGTACAGTAAAGGAAGTCAATTTGAAATGAAGTGATGTGGGAACAGATGAATATCTATATCTATATATATAATATATATATATATAGGTATATTGCGGAACCTTAGGTATGGTTCCGCAATTGTAACAATGAACTTCTAAAAGGAAAACCAAAACCAATATGGCTTAAAAAACAGCAAATAAAACCAAAGAAAAACAACCCAGTGATTAAAGCTCACTTTTTTTTGTAAACCACAAATACATTATTTTAAAAAAGTTTTGAAATACAAGTTGAGTGTCCTGAATCCGGCAACCTCAGGACCGAGGCCGAACCAGTTTTTCCGGACTTCGGAACATGTTTCTGATGTCCAAAGTCCGAAAACGCCTGAGCCCAGTTTTGGATATTTCCAGACTTTGGAACGCCAGAAGCATGTCACGAGTCCGTAAATGCCTGGGCCCAGGTTGTGATATTTTGATTTCATTTTTTGACTTTTCACTGAGCCCGGCTGGCGGCAGAAACGGTTTGACAGGGTGTCCGGATTCCGGAACATTTTATTGATTCCAGATGACCCTGCTACCAATCGTCCCGGAGTCCAGATTCTGAAACATTACGGATTCTGATACTCCGGATTTTGGACAACTCAACCTGTATATGAATAAACGTATTCAAAAACACTAGGCCGGGTATGTTGCGCAGGGGTATAGCTAGTTCTATTAGATGGCTTTTGGGGAAATTGGGAAACAACTTTTCACCAAATACAGAAAATACAATACTATCTAATGATGAAGGGATAGAACTAAAGAAATATGTAGTGTCCAGACACCATAATGTTTATTTTCTGAGTAAAAAAGGAAGGCTGAAAATACTAAGAAGCCTTTTTGAGAAACTAAGTGGGAAAATTTCACCCGAGTCTACATTTACTCTAATTTTAGAGCATTACGAATTTGGCAAATTAGTCTTAACTTTAACATAAATTTCTGTAGTTCTTTAAGGACTTTTATTCTGGATACTATAAAATGCTAAATAAATTTAGTCTACACCCAGGTGGACAATCTCCCTATAATATTTTTGCAAGCTATCTTTGAGGGTGTGAAGAATGTGGAGTCCTGTAGCTCAGTAGTTAGAACCCTCGCCTTACAAGTGTGAGACCTGTGTTTTGATTCCAGGCAGGTCAGGGCAAAACCTTGGCCAAGTTTCCTTACTCCACACGCCTAATAATAATCCGTCCAAAAAAAAAACTATAATAAAATTTGGTCATTTCAATCCAGCACTGTTTCTGGGATACTGCTGTACACAATTGGCTGCCACGTTTCGCCCACAAATATATAGTCAATTCACTTTACAATATGTTCTGTAAATCACTTTGAGACTTCTTGAAGACGTGAAAAACACCTTATCCAATGCAAGGATTATTGTTTTTATAAAAGATGAATTTAAAGTGGCAGAAGATATTAAAAGTTAAGAATATGGAAGGAAATTTGAGACGTTCAGGTGAGAAGTACACCCTATTTGCCTGTTCAGTATAACACTCGAGTTTCTCCTGGTGTCTATGCAAAACTCAAGAGAAAAAAATGGCCATTTACTTTGTAGTGTTTTGTGGAACACTACTCTGCACAAATTGCCTGCCGTGTTCCCTGACAAAATACAGTCACTACACTCTACACAAAACTTTCAAGATGTTTTCAGATGTTCTAAAGTGATAAGATAGCAAATGAAAGGATAACTATTATAGGTTTTAAATAAATGTTTTAACAAGCAAAATAATATCCCTGAAATAAATCGTGGGGAAACAAAGAACCAAGAAAGTTACAGAAGCTGCATTATACTCCAGATTAATCAATTATATTCTGCTTTATAAAATGTACAGCCTGTGCTGATATTTACAAGAGAAAACACACACGTTTTATGGTATTGGAGGATTATATACATCATTTTCTAATGTTCTTAATCAAAACTGCACTGCCGATATCTTCACTCTCAAGCTCTGCATACCCATCATCTTAACTCTCACAGGCTTAATTCCCCTCACTCACTCTTCTCTCTAATTTGCTACTTCCACGCAGCTGCCTCACAGGCCTGTGGTCCTTTGTGCCAGCGGTGGCCAAGCCTTCAGTCATAATGCTTCTGGACATTTCTGCCTTTATTCTTTTAACTTGCTCCTCTTCAGTCTTTAAATCACACTTTCAAATCTTCCTCTTCTGGGCCTGTAGTCACCTCCTCTCTTCCCTTGCTTGGTATCCAACACAGTAGAAGCACTACTGTTTACCTGTGTGAATGGTGTTATATAAATACAAGTTGTTTATGTACTTTACCTTTGTCAGCAACCTTTTGCTTTGCTTCTTCAATTCTCTGTAATTCCCTTTGTTTGAGTTCATGAAGCTGCCTTCTTTCTTTCTCTGCATCATATATTATACCTGGAAGGTGCAATTAAAATGTACCATTATAAAATTCCAGCATTGTTTAAGTCAATTTATCAAGTACATATATCATTTTTATTTATTTATTTTGAATTGTACTTATTATATCTATTTTTTTTTCAACTAGCTTACTAAATGAAGTTCAGAAACAAACTTCAATTAGATGAATAGTTGGGGACGATAGGATCACAGGACTTTCCTCAGGATTTATTTAGTTGGGAAAGTGATGAGTGGAAAATAAAAACAGGAGTTAAGTTAGGTTTCATCCAAACGTTTTCTTTGTTTCTAACATTATAGATTTGCTATGTAAAATGATTGCAAAAAAAAACTGCCATATTACTCACTGGCACTAGGAACAACAAGCAAATAAACTCCGTCAAGTGTAGCCTCTACCGGTTGATTATAAAGATTATTCCATGGAATCTTCAATTGAAGTTTGGCTGAAACATGAAAAAGTAGTCAAATGGAAAAGTAGTAAGAGTTGAAACATGTTATAGAATAACAATAATCCTTACATTTAATATAGCGCCTGATCAAATCACCAAGATGTCTCAAAGCAATTCATAGAATATACTGTAAAGTGAATTGACTGGTTATTTGGGGGCTTAACGCGGGCAATGGAGGGGATCTAAAGAATGAGGGAGAATCCTTACAACAACTTGCATTTTATGTAGCGCCTTTTCTGCGGGGTACCATGCCAAAGTGCTTCAGTGACGGAGTCTGACAACGAACCAAGGAGCGGAGTAGGGAGGTGATCGTAAGCATGATCAAAAAAGGAAGGCCTTTAGGTGGAAGTTGAAGGTGGGGATGGAGAAGGCAAGGCAGAGGGATCGAGGGAGAGTTCCAAAGTTTCTGAGCATAGTGGCTGAAGGCACAGCCATGGAAAGTGGAGTGGAGGGGACGAAGGGCAATTAGGAGGCCAGAGCCAGTGGACCGATGCAGCAGGTGATGGAGTGGAGGATAACAACCAACAACAACAACAATAAAATTAAATTTATTGAGCACCTTTCACGTTGGGAGGACGTCCCAACAGTTAGGTCGGGACCCGAGTGGAGAGAGGGGGTTGGGGGAAGGAGAGTAGGAGAAGGGGAAGTTAGGAGGGGAGCAGAAGGCATGGTCGAAGAGGAAGGTCTTGAGACCGACCTTGAAGGAGGGAAGGGTAGAAGTGAGGCAAAGGGATTGCGGGACGAAGTTCCAAAGTGTGGGGACAGAGAGGCTGAAAGTTCGGCCACCGATGGTAGGGCGGATCGGGCGGGAGACATGGAGCAGGCCAGGGCCCGCTGAACAGAGGGGACGGGAAGGCTGATAGGGAGACAACAGGTCAGAGAGATAAGGCCGTGAATGGCCTTGAAAGTGAGGACGAGGATCTTGAATTCGATAAGCAGGTTGAATAGGTAGGGAGGTGCGAGAGAATTAAATGATTTGAAATCAAGTGAAGTGACACATCCTAGTGAATGTAGCAAATGTTTTCCTCATCTGCCTTAAACAAAGATCAATATGGATACATTGTATTTTGTATATAATCAGTGGGCAGTAGTCTTGCCTTTGGTCAGAAGACTGTGGATCTAAAACCCAGAGCGAGACTTTGTAGTAGGGTCCGGCGATATATCGATATATCGCTAAAACCCGATATAATTTTCATATCGATACGCCGATATAGGCATTTCAAAAATATCGATATACCGGAAAATCAATATATCGAGTAGGGTCCGGCGATATATCGATATATCGCTAAAACCCGATATCATTTTCAAATCGATATGCCGATATAGATATTTCAAAAATATCGATATATCGAAAAGTCGATATATCGAGGCAAAAAATCGGGATGCGAGCACACTGAACTACAAGATCCAGAATGCTCATCTCTATACACAATGTACAGACCGAGGTGCAAAGCCACCATATTGTATTCATAGTCCTCGAATACAATATAGAGGTATGCAAGGGGTGGGGGGACGGGAGAGACGGCTGTGGGGGGGGGGTGTGAGGGGGAGAGAGACGACTGGGGGGAGGGGGAGAGAGACGGCTGGGGGGAGGGGGAGAGAGACGGCTGGGGGGAGGGGGAGAGAGACGGCTGGGGGGAGAGGGGGAGAGAGACGGCTGGGGAGGGGGAGAGAGACGGCTGGGGGGGGAGGAGAGGGGGAGAGAGACGGCTGGGGGGAGGGGGAGAGAGATGGCTGGGGTGGGAGGAGAGGGGGAGAGAGATGGCAGGGGGGAGCGGGAGAGAGACAGCTGGGGGGAGAGGGAGAGAGACGGCTGGGGGGGGGGAGAGAGAAACGGCTGGGGGAGTGGTAGGGGAGAAAGACAACGGGGGTGTGGGGTGCGAGAGAGGGATGGCGGGGGAGAGATGGGGTGGATGTGATAATATACAGATAGATAGAGATGGGGGGGATGTGAGAGAGGAGAGAGGGAGAGAGACACAGAGACACAGACAGAAAAACACCCCAAATGCGTGCGCACTCTGAATGCGCGCACTGGGCGCAGTACGAAAGCCCCCAAAATATTGATATTTCGGTATATTTCGATATCAGCCCATCGATATATCTATATCGGAAAATTTCCATATCGACGGACCCTAATATCGAGGTAAAAAATCGGAATACGCGCACACTGAACTACAAGACCCAGAATGCTTATCTCTATAGACAATGCACAGACTGAGGTGCAAAGCCGCCATATTGTATTCATAGTCCTCAAATACAATATAGAGGTATGCAAGGGTTGGAGGGGGGAAGAGAAGGCTGGGGGGGGGGGGGGGGGGTGAGGGGGAGAGGGACGGCTGGGGGGGGGGGGGGGGTGAGGGGGAGAGAGACGGCTGGAGGTGGGTGGGAGGGAGAGAGATGGCTGGGGAGTGGTGGGGGGGAGAGAGACGGCTGGGGAGTGGTGGGGGGGAGAGAGAGTCGGCAGGGGTGTGTGTGGGGGGGAGAGAGAGACAGCTGGGGGGGGGAGGGGGAAAGAAACGGCTGGGGGTTGGTGGTGGGGGAGAGAGACGGCTGCCGGGGAGGGAGAGAGAGACGGCGGGGGGGGAGGGGGAAAGAGACGGCTGGGGGGGTGCGGGGGGGGAGAGACGGCGGGGGGTGGAGGGAGAGAGAGACGGCTGTGGGGGGTGGGGAGGGAGAGGGACGGCGGGGGGGAGGGGTGGCGGGGGAGAGACCGAGTGGATGTGATAATATACAGATAGATAGAGATGGGGGGGATGTGAGAGAGACACAGAGACACAGACAGACAAACACAGAGATGGAGAGAGTGAGAGACACAGAGAGATAAAGATATTTACCTCCTGAGGAGATAGGCCCCGAATGCGCGCACACCCGGACCGCGCGCACCCCGAATGCGCGCGCAGAGCATGCATGCGCAGTACGAAAAACCCGGAAATATCGATATTTCGGTATATCTCGTATATGAGCCCGTCAATATATCTAAATTGGAAAATTTCGATATCAACGGACCCTACTTTGTAGGATAATAAATATCTCGTGTTGAAGGAGCCTTCAACAAATAAACTTTGATGAGTTGCAGTAAAAGCAAAACACTTACCAATATGCCCAGTTCTTACTTTGAATGGAACATCAAACTGACTCTGGAAAACAAATAAACACAAATGTAAAAGCAAAGTTTACATCTATGAAACTTATCAATCACGAACTAGATGATTTGTTATTTAATTATACGTATTTAGATTATTTGCTCTTACACAACAACAACAACAAAATTGCACTTATATAGTGCCTTTCACGTCGAGAGGACGTCCCAAAGTTCTGAACAGTCTGGTCAGGACCCGAGCGTGTGGGTGGGGGGGGGTGGGGGGAAAGGGTCGAAGTAGAGGGAAGCAGAGCTGCCAACCTTTTTTAACAAAAAAATGTATTTTCCCCAGAACCTAAGTACAGCACTAGGACCCAGTTGCGATGTTGCAATTAACTAATGACAGCGCATCTCTCTTAGGATTAAGGTAAATACAGTTGACGTGCATTTATCCCCTGTGTGTTTCTATCTCTGTGTAAGTCCATCAGGCAGCCCCCACATCACCCCCAGCACCCCATGTTACCTCCCACCCTCTGTCTCTCTCGCTCTCTCTCTCTGTAGGTCAGACACCCTGTCTGACTGTCTGTTTGCTGCAGATCCTGGCCCAAACTTACTCCCCCTGTCCCCAGGTATGTTTTCTGTGTTTTTTCTGTGTTTCCCATTGGGCCCTGTGTGTGTAGAATGCATGTGCCCACATACTGAGCTTTTTGTCGGGTCAAAAAACGTATTTTAACAAGAAAAATCGTACTGCCGTATTTACTTCAATTTATCGTACTAAATACGGCAAAAACGTACTGGTTGGCAGCTCTGGGGAAGGGGAAGGAGCGTGGGAGAGGGGGAAGAGTTAATAGGGCAGCCGAAGGCACGGTCGAAGAGGATAATACAATTAAATAACATTTGGCTACCAGTAGGGTCCAGCGATACATCGGTTATATCTGATATACTTTTCATATCGATATGCCGATATAGGCATTTAAAAAATATCGATATATCGAAAAAGTCGACATATCAAAAAAATCGGGATGCACACGCACTGAACTACAAGACCCAGAATGCTCATCTCTATACACAATGCACAGACCAAGGTGCAAGCTGCCATATTGTATTCATAGTCGTCGAATACAATATACAGATATGCAAGGGGTGAGGGGGAGAAACGGGGTGGGGGGGGAGGGGAGAGATGGCGGGGAGAGGGGGGGAAGAGACGGCGGGGGAGAGGGGGGAAAGAGACAGCGGGGGGGGGGGGGGGGGGGGAAGAGACAGCGGGGGGGGGGGGGGGGAGAGACGGCGGGGGGGGGGGGAGAGACGGCGGGGGGGGGGGGGGAGAGACGGCGGGGGGGGGGGGAGAGACGGCGGGGGGGGGCAGAGACGGCGGCGATGTGATAATATAGCTAGCCGGCCAGCCAGCCCCAGCCGGCCAGACAGCCAGCCAGCCAGCCAGCCAGACAGCCAGACAGCCAGACAGCCAGACAGCCAGACAGCCAGACAGCCAGCCAGACAGCCAGACAGCCAGACAGCCAGACAGCCAGACAGACAGACAGACAGACAGACAGACAGACAGACAGCTAGCTAGCTAGCTGGATCCGTCAATATGGAAATTTTTCGATTTAGATATATCGATGCGCTCATATTGAGATATACAGAAATATCGATATTTTCGGGGTTTTCGTACTGCGCACGCAGAGTAAATATCTCTCTCTCTTTCTGTGTCTCTCACACTCACTCTCTCCATCTCTGTGTTTTTCTGTCTGTGTCTCTGTCCTCTCTCACATCACCCCATCTCTCCCCCCACCGCTGCCGTACCTCTCTCCCCCCACACCCCCCCGCCGCCGTCCCTCTCTCCCCCTACCCCCCCACCATCCCTCTCTCCCCCCCGCCACCGTCCCTCTCTCCCGCCCCGCCGCCGTCCCCCTCTCCTCCCCCCTCCCCGGCGCCGTTCCTCTCCGCCCCCCACCCCCCCGCCGCCGTCCCTATCTCCCCCACCCCCCCACCGCCGTCCCTCTCTCCTACCCCACCCCCGCCATCTCTCTCCCCCCCCCCACCCCTTGCATACCTGTATATTGTATTCGAGGACTATGAATACAATATGGCAGCTTTGCACCTCGGTCTGTGCATTGTGTATAGAGATGAGCATTCTGGGTCTTGTAATTCATTGCGCGCACATCCCGATTTTTTCGATATATCGACTTTTTCAATATTTTTCAATATCAGCATATTGATATGAAAATTATATCAGGTTTTAGCGATATATCGCCAGATTCTAATAGATAGAGAGAGCGAGAGAGAGAGAGAGAGAAAGAGAGAGATGGGGGGGGGGGGTGAGAGAGGAGAGAGACAGAGACACAGACAGAAAAACACAGAGATGGAGTGAGTGTGAGAGATACAGAAAGAGAGAGAGATATTTACTCTGCATGCGCAGTACGAAAACCCCGAAAATATCGATATATCGGTATATTTCGATATGAGCCCATCGATATATCTAAACCGGAAAATTTCCATATCGACGGACCCTAGCTACCAGTGCTTACAGGGCAGATGACATGGATTGATCACCTGTTTCACATGGCAGCGACTGTCAAACAACCCTATAAAATTATCCTAGCAATCATAAAACCATACTGACTCTCCACAAACACTTTTAAAATTTATCTAAATGCTTACCTTCTCTGTTCAGGATGATAGATCAGGGTCCTCTATCAGCCAACTATTGAATTCATGGAGGGGTGTAGGTAATGGACACTATCAATACAGGCCATTGAAACTTAACTTTGAACCTTATATTTTCCTTATAGTTTCGATTTCAATCCAATGGTCCATATTGCATAGTAAGAAATCAAACACAAAATAATTGCAAAACAAAACCTTACCAATGCATTTTCTTTAACTTCAAGGTTCGTAAGTACTGCATCTCCTGTAATATAATACAAAACATTTTTAAGCAGGTAAACAGAGAAATAAATCAGTAAAATCATAAATACAGAATTAATAAAGCTTAATAATCTTAATTAAAAAAACCTTCCCTGGACCCATCTCTACTCTCTAATTGCCACCCCATCTCCAACCTCCCCTCCCTTTCCTAGGTTCTTGAACTAGTCATTGCTTCCCAGCTTTGCTCCTTCCTTTCTCACTGCTCCCTGTACAAACTCCTTCAATCGGGTTTCCATCTGGCCAGGGCTCCCTCGATCTCCTCATTCTATGCACTGCCTTTGATACTATTGACCACCCTAACCTCCTCTCACTTCAACCTTCATGTTTTTTTCCTTGAGTGGTTCAGATCCCATCTCTCATACCATCTCCACTTTGCTTCCACAAATGGCTTCTCCTTCAGCCTCTGCACAGCAGTGTTCCTCAGGGCTATGTCCTTGGTGCTCTCCTTTTCAACTTGGACATTCTCCCTTTTGGTGAGGAGAGATCAACTTCCACATGTACGTGGATCACATCCAACTCTATCTCTCTGCCTCCACCCTCGATTCCCGGACAACTGATGTCCTGAGAGACCTTCTGTCAGACTTGGATCAAGTCCTGGATGAGAGCTAATTTTCTACAGGTGAATGCCACCAAGATCAATGCCCTCCTGATTGGCCATCGTCACCACACCTCAAGCACTGGCAGTATTACCATCCATAGACACACACTCAATTGCACTGAGCCTGTCTGGTCGGCTTTCCTAACTCTTCACTCCGCAAGCTGCAGATCATCCAGAAGTGTGCAGCTCATGTCCTCTCCAGCACCAGGCTCTGTGACTCTATCATCCCCACCCTAGCCAGCCTTCACTGGCGCCCCAACCCCAGACGATAGAGTTCCAAACCCTCGTCCTTGCCCTCAAGGCCCTCCACGGCCTTGCTCCTTCCTATCTTAGAGACTTGCTGACCCCATATCAACCTGTCTCCTCCCTCCGTTCAGCAGGCTGAAGTCCAATCTAGCAGCATCAAACCCAGCTTCAATGTTTATCCAATTCATTCCCACCATATAAGACAGACCGAATAAATTATGAAGATCAACGGGGTTTGAGATATTTTACTGAAGACAATAATCCTTGCATTCCACATCTTCTAGACAATTCAAAGCGATTCAGGGAATATACTGTAAAGTGAATTGACTGTACATATGTGGGCGAAAGATAGGAAATATAACTCACTCTCAAATTGATGAGCCCCCTAGTGGGACATTAATCATATCTCAGAGCTTCATAATATAGTCTCCATTTGAACTGCAGCCATCAGAATCCAACAATTCAGATAAATCCATGAATCATGGCTTAAAATGTCTTTAGGATGAGATTATGAAGAAACTTATTTGATACAGTACTTTCTAAATAAAAATTCCACAAAGTCTTTTCCATTTTTGACATACTGTACACACCTTGATGACAAATTATGCATATATCGATGTTTTGAGCTGCCGAAACACTCGTGCACGCGTACATCACCTCACGGCTGGATTACGGAAACTCTCTCCTAGTCGGCCTCCCCAGTTCCTCCATTCATAGGCTGCAGGCCATCCAAAACTCTGCAGCCCGTGTACTATCCCGCACCCGCCTCCGTGACCACATAACCCCCACCCTCGCCCGTCTCCACTGGCTCCCCATCCTCCAGATGATCGAATTTAAGATCCTCGTCCTCACCTACAAGGCCTTGCATGGCCTTGCCCCATCCTACCTAGCCGATCTACTCTCCCCCTACACGCCCACCCGCACCCTCCGTTCAACAGGACTTTGCCTGCTCCAAGCCCCCCGCCCGAACCGCCCCACCATCGGAGGCCGGGTCTTCAGTTTCTCCGCTCCCACCTTATGGAATGCCATCCCTCAATCCCTCCGTTTCGCCTCTTCCCTTTCCTCTTTCAAGGCCGATTTGAAGACTTTCCTCTTTGATCGTGCCTTTTGTTCCACCCCAAACTCTTTTACCTCCCCTTCGTGTTTCACCCCTTCCCAAACACTCCCCTCCCAGCTCGGGTCACACACCTCTTGTTTAGCGCCTTGGGACGTCCTCCCGACGTGAAAGGCGCTATATAAATGTAAATTGTTGTTGTTGTTAGAGAAACTTTTGGCACTCTCCATTTAAAGTCAGTTTTAAGTTCTAAACTAAAATCCCAAGTATTTATCAGGATTTCGCAGGACATTTTTCCTATCAAAGAAGAAGATAATCAGTATGTGGGGAATTTAACAAAACAGATAAATTCAAAGAAAAATTTGATTTATTTTGGAATGTTAATAAAATTCAATCAATCAAGCCACATGATTTTTTAAAATAAAAAAGACCTTCATAGATTGAGACAAGATATCAGATCAATGTTTTTGAGTGCACACTAGGGTCCGTCGATATGGAAATTTTCCGATTTAGATATATCGATGGGCTCATATCGAGATATACCGAAATATAGATATTTTCGGGGTTTTCATACTGCGCATGCGCGCGCGGCACACGCATTCGGAGGTGCGCGCGCATTCTGGGCCTATCTCCTCAGGAGGTAAATATCTTTCTCTCTCTATGTCTCTCACATTTACTCTCTCCATCTCTGTGTTTTTCTGTCTGTGTCTCTGTATCTCTCTCCTCTCTCACATCCCCCCCATCTCTATCTATCTGTATATTATCACATCCACCCAGTCTCTCCCCCCACCACCGTCCCTCTCTCCCCCCACGTCCCCTGCCGCCGTCCGTCTCTCCCCCCCCCCCCCGCCGTCCCTCTCTCCCCCCCGCTGCCCCTCTCTCCCCCCCGCCGCTGTCCCTCTCTCCTCCCCCTCCCCCCAACCCCTCTCTCTCCCTCTCCCCGCCACCGTCCCTCTCTCCCCCACCCCCCCACCGCCGTCCCTCTCTCTCCCCCCCCCACCCCTTGCATACCTGTATATTGTATTCGAGTACTATGAATACAATATGGCGGCTTTGCACCTTGGTCTGTGCATTGTGTATAGAGATGAGCATTCTGGGTCTTGTAGTTCAGTGCGTGTGCATCCCGATTTTTTTGATATATCGACTTTTTTGATTTATCGATATTTTTGAAATGCCTGTATCGGCATATCGATATGAAAATTATATCGGGTTTTAGTGATATCGATATATCGCCAGACCCTAGTGCACACTTATTTCAGGAACCAATTTACTAGGCTATAATCATATATAAACATTCCCAGAATCTGATCACCTGCATGTACAGTAGTATTTTGCACACACCCAGACCAACAATGCAGCAGATCAGGGTTCAGAATGTGAGCGAGAATTCAGGCAGAATCCATTTTAACTTTCAAATTGACCTAGATAAATTCCCCAAAAGGAGTAAGCTAAAAATATTCTGGGAAAGGATTGCTCTTAAAAGAACCAACACAGACACAATGGCCTTCTTGTTTGCTGTAAACATCTTTGGTTCGATCATGGATTCTAAACAGAATTAGCAAGTTTCCTAATAATAAAATTTGAATTAAAATTTTTTACCAATCAAGTTGCACCAAAATGCTTGGTATTTATAACAACAACAAAGTTACAATTGTGTAACGCCTTTCACGTCAGGAGGACATCCCAATGCACTGGGAAGGAGAACGTCCCAAGGCTTATAAGTGAAAATTGGGTTAAAAAATTTGATACAAGTGTAAAAGATTATTTTGTTTTGTAATTTATGATCACACAGTATTACATAAACATCTTAAATGTAGTTTAAATTTTAAGCTCTTTTTAAGCATTGAAGAAAATTGACTTCTAAATAAAGACAGAATTTAAGAATTTTCCATAATAGAATTAGAGAAATGTTGAGTTAACAAGATGGCTTCAGTTTTTTTTTGCCATTCAATTACAGAAAACTGTGGCTTATTGCCTGAATAGGAATAGATCTGGAATTCAAAGTGATGTGGAAGAGATCAGAGTTGGAAATCATATCGGAATAAACTAAACCGGCACCCATGATAGTTGGAGCCTCAGAGTAGGTCACACACTCTAAGCTTCTGACTGAAGATGCATACTATATTTGGACCTGCAAAATTGTGATTTGTGCTCACATGCTGCATCCACTATGATTGACAATTTAATGGACTAATAGTGGTATGCAACCTTATCATTCTAGTAACTCTGAGATGATTTCTTTTTAATTCTCACACGTGTTACATGTCCACGACCACATTATTCCACTTCTGGAAGACTGCCTATTTATTATGCCCCTACCTCATCTCTGGAACCCTTATTTTCCAAATGGATGTTTTCAATCCTGTTTTTGTTCACCTCCCTAGTTCCATTTTTCAGAAGCTTCAAATAATCTAGAGGTCTGAGTAGAGTTTCCTCAAACATTTATTACTCCCATCCTCACAATATTGCACTTAGAATTCCCACAGCAATAATAATAAACCTTGCACTTTCTCATTTCCCACCTTTCCCATTCCAGAGCTATTTTCCATTACACTGTACTTTAAAGTGTCTGTTAGTGTCCTGACATGGGCTTTGAACCAATAATTTCTGACCTGGAGATAAACACTACCCATTACATACAGTATTACAACTCATATAGTGCTGTGTTGGGAGCATACTGTAAATTTAGGAACAGTATGAATAGATAGTAGACCTTCCACATTTTAAAAATCTCTCTCCAGGAGTGTACTGCTGTACAACTAATTAAACACTTTATGAATGCCTTACATGTTAAATGTTCAACATGCTATGGTTAGAATAGTAACAGTAACATGAAACACAATCGGAAAGGTCAAATAAAATGAATCATAATATATTAAAATTACAGGTGAAAGGCGTGAAAGGCTCCCGATGTGAAAGGCGCTCTATATATGTAATTTTGTTGTTCCATTTTGTTGTTGTTAGTGTTATGAATGACGACATAATTGTTAACTTCTGATTTCAGTCAACTCCCCACCAAACAAAAGCTCTATTCAAGAGCTAAACTCAAAATGCCAGCCTACACTCTTTTTGTTTCAGTTTTCCAGCATTTGTATTTATTCATTTTACTTATATTTATAAATATTGAGTCCATATTGATTCTGATTTTTTAATTCCACTCAAAACATAAAAAGTACAAATAGCTTATAAACATTTGAAAATCAATACTATTTTGATAACTTTCAAATTAATACAATATGAAAACATAAACATGAAGCGGTAGATTAAAAAAAACGGTTTAGATATATGATGTGTATTAAATATTAACATTTAACATTTTAAACACAGATCTGACTAAATCTAAACTATATATATATATTTATAAATACAATTGCACATAACATTTAAGAATAGCACAAACATGGTAATTGGAACAGATGACCCATCAATTTGAATTTATAATAGAGCTTTTCATGCAGGCGTATGTGACAGTGCGGAGCCTGATGCCAAGCCGAGGCAGGAGGGAAATAAGATCATCAGATATGATCTGAAATTAGGGATAGGAGGGGGCAAATTGGAGAGATTGAGAGTGAAAATTACAAGGTTTTGAGTTGTACTGTCTTGAAAGGACGGTCACCAATGGTGAAACAAAGGGAACAAACAGGAGGCCGGAGGTAGCCAAGCAGTAAAGCAGTGGGAGTAATCAAGTCGGAGAGAAACAATACAAAATTAGATTTAGAAGCACCCGGTCACTCCTGCTAGATTTCAAGAAGGGTCACATGCTAGCCTCACTTGCATATTCTATGCAGATAATGTCAAGTGGCCAACTTGTCGAGATATGGGTTCACCTAATTCACACATTCATTCACATGTTCACACTCGTTAGTACACCATAAGATCATATTTTTACACCTGCACACCACGCATTCAGTCACACTTGCTTACAAGCATTTAAATGCTTACAAGCATTTACATACATCATTCAAAAATACAAATAAATAATAATTAGGTCACGAGTGTTTGTGGGACCTTGCTGTGCGTAACTGGCTGCCTCGTTTTGCCCACAAAATATACAGTCAGTACACTTTACAGAAGTGGTTTGAGACATCTCGATCAGGCGCTATATCAAACGCAAGGAATATTATTATTATAACACAATTCACATTGAGAGGAAGTCCCAATGCGCTGGATTTGGACCCTATCTGGGGGTCGGGGTCGAAGAGGGTGAAGGGTGGGGAGGGTACGAGGTCTTGGACAAAGCTGAGGGATTTGAGACACGCCTTGAAGGACGCAAGGGAGGGAACGAGACAAAAGGGAATATGGGATGGACTTCCATAGGGTGCAAGCAAAAATGCTGAAGGACCGGATGCCGATAGTGGTGCGATTCGGGCGGGAGATGTGGAGCAGGCCATAGCTTGCTGAGCTGAGGGAGCGGACAGGTTGATATGGGGTCAGCAGGTCACTGAGGCAGGGAGGAGCAAGGCTGTGGAGGATCTTAAAGTTGAGGGTGAGGATTTTGAATTCTATCCTCTGGGGGATGGGTAGGCAATGGAGCCGGGTGGGTAAGAGGGTTAATGTCACAGATCCTGGTGAGGGAGAGAACACGAGCTGCAGAGTTCCGAATGATCTTCAGTTTGCAGAGGGAAGAGTTGCAAAGGCCGACAGGCAGGGAGTTGATGTAGGCAAGGCTGGATGTGATGAATGTGTGAATGAGGGTTTCGATGGTCTGAGGGGTGGGGCAGTGGCGGAGCCAAGCAATGTTGCGGTGGTGGGGAAAGGCAGAGCAGGTCATGGCACGGATGTGGGGTAGAAAGGACAGTTGAGGATCAAGCAAGGTACAAAGGTTCCTGACCCTGTTCAGTGAGTGTGCATCCTTGGATGTGGACCCAATCAGGAGGGTGTTAGACTTGTTGACGATCAACTGTAGAAAGTTAGCTCTCATCCAGGACTTGATGTCTGACAGATATTTTGTCAGGACAGCAGTTGTCCTGGAGTCGAGGGTGGAGGCAGAGAGATAAGAATTGGGTGTCATCCGTTTAAATGTGGAGATGTCAGGGCATGGGGATTTGTGGACAAGTTCAAGGATCTTGAAGTCAATCTATACCGGACTTCAACATCAAAATGGGCAGAAAGTGGAGATGACCACAGGCATGGCTTAAGATCTTCAGAGTCTGAAGGGAGAAGAGGCAGTTAAGGAGGATTACACGATCGACTATATGAAAAGCAGCAGTGGTCCAGCAGACTAACAAAGCAGCAGGACTCCTGGGTACAGAGGAGACATCATTTCTGACCTTGACAGGTACTGTCAGTGCTGTGGGCAGTGCAGTAACCACTAATGAGATCAACTGAGTCAAGGCAATACAGAATATAATCAATTTCACCAATCGTGCCAGTGCAACTGTCAGTAATGTAAATATTGGAAGAGAGCCATGAGCTAAAGATGGAAAAGCAGTTGTGCTTTTAATAAACTGGGCATCATCTGGAAATATGCCAACTATCCCTCAAAACAAGAAAATCTGGACAAAAATTGTGGAAGAACCTTGAAATCAATGGTGAGTGAACCAATGATCGATAATCATACACAAGTGGTGGAAGGAGCTAGCTAATTTATGGGACTTTCATTTGCTTTGTACATTACAGGGTTTCTTGGATATCATGGAATCCTGGCAAACGGCAAATACTACAAGATGATACTTTCAATATCAAATGTCAGGAGCAGTAAATAAGCTCGCCAGAGGAAAATCAATGAATAAGAAAGTTTATAAAAGGTGCTTTTAATAATAATAATCCTTTCATTTGATATAATGCTTTTTCACATCTTCTAGATATCTCAAAAGGCTTCACAGAATACTGTAAAGTGAATTGACTGCATATTTGTGTTCTAAACACAGCAGTGAATTGCGCACATCAATGTCCCCACAAATGTATTGAAATAACCAATTTTTTTTTGAGGGGTTATTATTAGGCGTGTGGAGTAAGGAAACTCGCCCAAGGTTTCGCCCTGACCTGCCTGGATTCGAATACGCTTGTAAGGCGAATGCTCTAACCACTGAGCTACAGGACTCCACTGACTTTTCAGCAAACTTAGAAAGAAAAACACCTTCAGGGTTGGCATGAAAAGGGCTCAAGACATAAGGATAAGAGTTATGCTTTTTATGAAGTATTATATGAAAGAAGTAAGCATCACTAACAGTTGTGCCAAGAGTGTATGCGTGGAGTAGAGTCCGGCGATATATTGATATCAGTTATATCCGATATAATTTTCATATCGATATGCCGATATCGGAATCTAAAAAATATCGTTATATAGAAAAATTCGACATATCGAAAAAAATCGATATATCGCAAATATCGTTTCCGACGATATATCAGTATATATCGGTAAAATGTGGACTTTTTCAACTTACCTTGTCGATATCCGAATGCGCGCGCACACCGGAATGCGCGTGTGCATGCGCAGGACAAGAAAGCCCGCGATATCGATATCGATATATCGGTATATATCTATAGGGGCAAACCGATATATCGATATCGGAAATTTTCCATATCGACAGACCCTAGCATGGAGGTTAACAATATTAAACAAAAATACAGTAAAGCAAGATCATGATGATTCAAGAAAAAGCTAGACCTTAGAAAACAGTGCATAATAATCCATGCATTTGATATAGCACTTTTCATCTCTTCTAGATGTCTCAAAGCGCTTCACAGAATATACTGTAAAGTGAATTGACTGTATATTTGTGGGTAAAACGTGGCAACCAATTGCACACAGCAGTGTCCCACAAACAGTCGTGAATTAAGTGACAACATTTTTTTTAGGGATTATTATTAGACATGTGGAGTAAGGAAACTTGCCCAAGGTTTCACCCTACCGGGAAACAAACCCAGGTTTCTTGCTTGCAAGACGAGCACTCTAACCACAGAGCAACAGGACTCCACAGGCATATAGAAGAGAGTAAGGAATGGGTGAAGACTCATTTGAAGTGTAAACACACAATTTGAACAGGTTGGACTCAGTGACTCATATCCATGCAGTTGTTTGTGAAACAAAAACTCTTAGGGACTAGGATCACCTAGGAAATGGCATAGCTCAGCAGCAGTTTGTCAAGAGACAGGGTGGGGTTCTGGCCTTACGAAGCCCGGGTTCCTCACAAGACTACACCGGGTGTCGTCGGCATTGCAATCCTCCTGGGCGTAGAGCACGCATATCGAATGCGCGCGCATACACAGGATAAAACCCCCCAATAATATCGATATATCAGAAGATGTCGATATGAGCCCACCGATATATCGATATCGGAAAAATTCCATATCACCGGACACTAATTTCTTGATTGAATGCCATGCTTGTATTTGTTATTGTTTGGTTTTTGACTATCAATGTAACACTATTGCTGCCTGCATTCTCACCTGTACCAAACTTGCTCCCCGATTACCCCTGTCCTTGCCAGACTTCACTGGCGCCCTGTCTCAGAGAAGATCTATTTCAAGATCTTCGCTGGTGTTTTCAAATCCCTGCACTCCTCTGCACCCCCCCCCCCCACCTCCCACCCCCACCTCTCGCCTCACAACAGCACTCGTTGCATTCACTCTACCGAATCTTGCCTCCTCCTTGTCGCCCGAATCCTCCACTCTACCATTGGCAGCCGTGCCTTCTGCCACTAACGCCCCCGAGGCTCTGAAACTTCCCCACTCCCTTCGCCTCACCCCCTCCTTTCCTATTTTCAGATCTCCGCTAAAGACCTTTCTCTTTGATCGCGCCTTCGGTCACCTTTTTCCCCCCTCCCCCTGGCTTGGCCCCGTGGGATCCATTATTGAGAAGCGCTCTGAGACGCTGTCCGGCGTGGAGGGCGCTGTGTAAATCCAAGTGGTTATAGTTGTTGTTTATGTGGTGCAAAACTGCAAGCCTACTGTCCACTCTGGGTGTGGTCCCTGTGGAGTGACCCAGGTTTTCTGAGACCGATAGCACAGCGCTCCCCTCCCCCACCCCGTCTTGACACGCCGTAACATGTCTCAGCTGATCCTCGTCTCTCTTTCAAGAGATCTTTACAAAAGAGGGTCAACCGAGCACTGTGCAGAATCGCGAGGGGGCGGGCCACTTCCCGGAGAGAGGGAAGGAGGAGGAGAGGACAGGGGGCGGCTCGTTAGTCAACTGTCAAAACACCCAGAAACGGCAGGGAAAATAAACATACAAACATCCCCACCCAAACAAAAAATCATTCCTTAACATATATATCTATATATATATATACTGTATGTATATTACCTCCCCATATTCCTATTGTCAGCTGCGAACTGTCCAAGTTCACCACGTAATCGCCCAGGAAGCGGTTCAACACGTCGACCACGATGGACTCGAAAACCATCCTGCCGTCAGCAGCATCCTCGGGGGTCCCTGGACCCCTCCCCTCCTAACCGCACCGAGGGACCCACCCGCCTGTGTCTGAGCAAACGAGCCCGCCTGGGAGGAGAGCACGAGACACTCACTCTGACACACGCGTAGATACGTGCGCGCACGTAAGGCACGCGCGCGAGCGTCAGCTGCCGTTTCTTTTTGAAAAAAACCAACCGCGCGCGCGCGCACGCACGCCTAGCGCCCAGCTCCGCCCACCCGCGTCATCTTCACCGAGGGAACTCGCGCTCCAAATGCTGCCAGATTGGGGCGGGCGGGTTCACACCCAATTGGGATTTTTATTTTTTTGTAACGTGGGGTTGGGTGGATTCGTACTGCGCAGCTCGTTATATAGCTGTGTGAAGAAAAAGCTTTGACGCCTGCCTGATTTTTAATTTAAATCTGCAACAAGTCGTCATCCTCACCACCATCAGCCCCCCCCCCCCCCCCCACACACACTTTGAAGACTCTCTTACCGTTTTAAAAACAGTAAAATGTAGATGATCTGCTCAGCTGCTGCGCGTCGTGTCGGGCTACTTTTGGGCTGGTGTTCGGTCGACTTGGGCTACCAACATTTTTTTTGAATAGGTAGGCATTAATATTTTATTTGAATCGTGTTATAATAATATTGAAACAGATTCGTAGCCAGTACGTCTCTGTCAGCCAAGCTTCTGACCGCAACTCACACGCCGACCAGGCAGGTCCGACCGACTATGGTGCGGAATGTATCCCTGTGGGTTTACATGAATGTATCCCTGTGGGTTTACATAAATGTATCCCTGTGGGTTTACATGAATGTATCCCTGTGGGTTTACATAAATGTATCCCTGTGGGTTTACATGAATGTATCCCTGTGGGTTTACATAAATGTATCCCTGTGGGTTTACATGAATGTATCCCTGTGGGTGCAGATGAATTGTATCCCTGTGGGTTCAGATGAATTGTATCCCTGTGGGTTCAGATCGAGCAAACTATTTTTTTGCCATAAATAAAGAGAGTGGGGAGAGGAGGGAATGTTTTAAAACAATTCAAAACCGCAAAACATGTTTTGTTTAACCCCTGCTCACTTTTAAGACATTTTCCTGCAGAGTTTGACAAGCACTAACCTAAATTGGTCACTCTGCTATGCAGAGGAGGCAACACATACAGTACAGTACTATTTATTGGGCTACTTTTGGACTCTTAAGGGTATTTTACTCTCAGGCGAGCTCCTGGACACAGATATGGATGGATCGTCAGGGTGGTTATTTCTGGGCTTGGGAGGAAATTGAGCCACATCCGCTGCACGTTCGCTACTCCGGGCCCCTGCCCTGCACGAAAGGTGCTCGGTAAACACAAGTTGTTGCTGTTGTGGAATACAATTAGACCTCGCTTAACGTCGTAGTTGTGTTCTTGAAAAGTGGGACTTTAACCGAACACATTTGCCCCATAAGAATTGATGTAGAAGCTGGAGTTAAGTTCTTTCGGACATCTTTCGTCAAAATTTTCTTTAAAAAAAGTTCAAATTACATGTATGTAAAATATACAAATTATAAATTGAAATATCATACCACTCACGGCATCAAAACGGGTCAAAACATCTAATTTTATTTATAGAGTAATCATCTTCCTGTTTTTTTTACTACCGGACTCACAACTGTCACTTCCTGAGTGTTTTTGACTCATGTTTATAGAGGATTCCACAAATAAATCACGATAAAAAATATTACCGATCTCACAACGGCGCACAAATTTCAAATGGCAACGTTAACACTGGCTGGATGCTGCATCAGAATACCGGATGGTAGCCAACGCTATGCAAAGTACAGTAATGTAGTTTGTTCCCACCCTCTAGCAAACGACGTAATAGCGAACGTCGCAAATGGATACATGTTCTCTATGTATCAGCAACATAATAACGAAACAACATTGACCAAAGCAATGTTAAACGGCGTACGACTATAGTATATTGGTAATTTGGGCCATATATGTATGTGACCACTAGGAAGGTGCAAGATAAACTACATGATAAGAACAATAATAATCCTTACAAATAATACAGAGTTTTTCATGTACCTTGGTCTTTTTTCATCTGGCATTTCTTATGTTCTTATATTTTTGTTGTTGTTCACAGCTAAGGTCTTAGAGGTGTTGGCCGACGAGGCGTTAAGGAGCAACTTTGCCAATCGATTTAAATCACACAACAGAGGGAGACGAGTATTACTATTACGATTGTTGTTATTTATTTCACCACACCTCCAAATCATAAAACTTGTGAATCATTAATGATGGAACATACAATTCCTGTAGTGTACATTTGTAATAATTTGAGCTCCACAGAGAATGGGAACACACAGATTATTTATATATTTTATTACTTTCATTTTTTAACATTTATAAAATAAATGCAACATATCAACACAACCAAGATGGTACATTTCATGAATAATCAGTGTAATGTATATTGATAAACATGTATAAACACAGAAAAAGTTACATAGGCTATCAATTAGAAAAAGTAGAAATAAAATTCCCAGTTTACTTGCTTACAGGTTAGTATTGTTTTCTAAATAATGTATGTTGTTTCCAATGCCTTTCTGTGTTCAGAACTGATTTGAAGACTTTGAAAACCGGTTTGAAGACTTTCCTCTTCGATCGTGCCTTTTGTTCCACCCCAAACTCTTTTACCTCCCCTTCGTGTTTCACCCCTTCCCAAACACTCCCCTCCCAGCTCGGGTCACATGCCTCCTGTGCAGCGCCTTGGGAAGTCCTCCCGACGTGAAAGGCGCTCTATAAATGTAATTTGTTGTTGTTGTTGTTGTTGATTAACTCAATGATGAATTTAAGAAAATGTAGGTAGTAAAATAGTCCTACTCATCAAGATTTCTAGATATACTAAAGCATACTTTTGTGCCATCTATATAGCCCGTTTATCCGGCAGCCGGGGGCCCTGACCAATGCTGGTTAAAGCGCCTGCCGGATATTCGGGCGGCCCACAACCAGAAACCCACTACAAAAAAAGTAAGTTATTTTAACACACACCATGCACACCAGACTAAGTAATAACAGATAATAACAAGATATTATATTGGTATTTATTGTTAAAACTACTCTCTTGCGCTTCTCATCTTTACTGATTGAGGTTTACAGTCCAGCGATTCTTTTTTAAATGGAGGATGCCAAGTGGGTGAAAAAAACGGCAGCGCGATTTTAAAGTTGCACGACTTTACTAGCTGCCAGCTGAAGCCCTAGGCTCTACTAGCGGCAAACCGAAATACTACACATGTGTGACAGTGTGGGTTATCGGCTAGCGTTATCGGCTTGCCACTAGTATGACTTTAAAGTCATACACGCTCCGTTTTTTTTCACCCACTCTATTTTAAAAAGAATCGCTAGACTATAAATCTCAACCACAGCATCATGGCTTCAAGCGCAGTATCTACCCACAAAGGTAAAAAGTGCAAGAGAGTAGTTTTAACAATAAGTACCAATACAATATTGTGTTATTATTTATGCATTTACAAATGCTCCACTGCTATTGTTCCGGATAAGTTCCGGTTTATCGAATGGGGACTTTTTTTTGGTGTGTTGGTTATACGGAAGTGCCGGTGCCATGAGTCACAGATAAATGGGCTTCTACTGTATATATAAAAGCTTTAGGTATGTTTCCACAATTGTAACAATGAACTTCTAAAAGGAAAACAAAAAACAATACAGCTTAAAAAACAAAAAGCAACAACAGAAAAACAACCCAGTGATTAAAGCTCACCTTTTTTTTGTAAACAACAAATACATTATTTTAAAAAAGTTTCAAAATATATGAATAAACGTGTTCAAAAATGCTAGGCTGCGTATGTTACGTGGGGGTAAAGCTAGTTAGTCTATAAATCTCTGAACTTCATTAGCAAACTGCTGTACGGAGAGCAAATGTGTTATGATTAGCAATGGTGCACTTTTATGTGAAACTAGAATATAATAGAAGAACTCCCAATAATTGGGGGCTTGCTGAATGCATTAGAGATGGTTTGACAGTAGGAATGAGAGAGGAAGCTCTTTTACGCCAAGCTGGGTATTACGTTTCAAGTTAGTTCCTTTGTTAATAACTTTTATTTTTAAGTACATATTGTTGACATTTTCCTCTGTTATCCCATCAAAGAAGAAGTCTTCATTGAAAATTGGATTACTAGTATTCTTTATTATGGTGCTGCATTGTTTTTGCACTTTACCTGGCATCAGGTATAAAAGCACATAGCAGTTGACATTCTTTATCTCAAAGTCTTTATCATACAATTCCTGCACTGCAATAACACGCACCCGAAAGGTGATTCTGCTGGAGTCAAATTCTGTGGAGAGCCTGACTGTGCCTCTTTTATTAAACAGGATTGTGTGCTCGTTAAGCAATCTTTCATGGCAGTGGAGTAGATCAAGGGGAAACATTGCTGAATGTGCAAAAGGGTATCCATGCGGAGATGTTTGGCACCTATAAACAGGTTTTCTGGATACATTGGGGCTAGTATCTGTAGAGCTGCATTCATCGGTTGAAAATGAGCTGTTCCTTCCCAAGGTCTGTTTGGGTTTAGAGCGCAGAACCTGAGTGGAACTCTCTTTGCTGAATAATTTCAAGAGGGAAGACCCAGACACGGATCGATGCAGAGATGGAGAGTTAAAGGGAGATGACTCTGATGAAGATTGAGTATCACTGTCAAACATGCATTGACTGGAGAACATTCTGGATGACTTAGATAAAGGTAATGTCAATTCTGGAAGGCTTAGATGCTTTATCTGCAGAAAAGTGTTTGGAGTTGACTGCCTCTGATCATTATCTGTTATGTATTCTTTCTGCTGTAAAGTTTGCTGCATAGAATTAGTAATTGGATCAACATGGAATAATGACTCCTTTCGTCTGGTATGAGGATTCTCCAAAAAAGTTGAAAATTCATAAAAAGGCATCAGCGATTTATAACCTCCAATCCTATTGGCATCATTGTCATTGCTCCGTTTGCAATCACTGGTCAGATCTTCAGCAGTTTCAACCTGTATTATATGACAGTTTGCTACATGTGCAAGATTCTTATTACGATCACATTTTCTGGAAAAAGAAGGAATGTCATTGCATGAAGCAGATAGTTCAAATTTGCAATTGTTGAACTGGTTACAAGAACCTCGTGAGCTGTTCCGCTGGGAGACTGGAAGTTTGGGTGGAATACAGAAATCTGGTATTTTGTCTGGTGTCAGTACATTGCTATACAGTCTTGAGATCTTTACCCTGGGTACAGTTCCATTATATGATGCAAATATTTTGCTATCAGATGAAATGCTGCTTTCACCTGATGCACGGACTTTATCAAACAGCCACATGAATGCTGAATATTCTGAATTAAATACAATGTCAGGTGCATGCACTCTGAAAGAAAGATACCACATGTCAAAATCTGAAATATTTATTACAAATCTATATCTAGAAAATACAATGGAATTAGGAGTAGCTTGCTTTAGACTTAAGTTTTAATGAACACTTAATGTTTAATAAACTGATTCTATAACATATGCTTACCCTGCAACAAATTAAATAAATACTATTCGTGAGATAGGCTAGTTTTAATATTCTTTTTGATGTTCTTAATAAATTTGCACTTGTATTTTGCACTATATTCTTGTGTTATACCAACAGCAATACATTTTTTCTGCATAAACTGCAGTGGTTGAAATTATAAATAAATAAACATTCAAATATTTGTAAATAAAAACTGGAAACAATTTTTTATCCATCTCAATGTCATGTATTTACATATTGTTTTGAATATACACAGCAAATAATAAACAAGCTAGGGAAAACCAGTGGAAAATATTTACATTGTACAGTATATACAGTATGTAGTTGTAAAATATACATATTTAAAATAAATTGAATAGAAAAATTAGATTAGTTTGTGCTCTTCAAGAGCATTATATTACCTGAAAAGGCATCAAATAAAACTGCTTATTCACTTACAGTTTTGAAGGAGGTATCTTATAGGTCACTCAAAGGATTGCTTGATGAAAAACATCAATGTCCTCACTGAAGTGCTCACGAACCACATTAAAGAACAGTGCATTGAAGTGTTTTATATATAATGAAATGACTGAACGTCATACAGTGAGCATCATTTCAACCAACCAGGTGACTGGCAACACCCAAAAGCTGCAAAATAAATTAGTGAATTATAAAGCAACCTTGGAAACTCCATTCAGGATTTTGTTGTACAAAATAAATAAACATTAATCAAATGTATATACTGTACTATCTTGAATGTGCACAATTATGCAAAATAACTTGATTTAATACCTTCCAGCACCTTGGGATGTCCTCCCAATGTGAAAGGCGCTCTATAAATGTAATTTTGTTATTGTTGTTGTTGCTATAGTAAATGAGAGAATATCCATTTTACACCAGTGTAAAAGCTTGGTTAAATAATCACCACTGTGTAACACTCTGAAACATTATCCTATACAAATGTCATTTGATAATTTGGACTGTTTATATTAGATTCCCTTAGAATCTCTTTAATATATACAGTTCTGTTTTTTTAAACCTTTCTTCATAACTATACCCTCTTTTTTTTCATATCACTTTGATAGAAGATAGTCAATAAAGTATTTTCCTCTCGTGATTGAAACGATCTGAGCAAAGTCAATATCCCTGAGCACTGTGAAGGACGGTAAACTGCTCAGGATGGTGTTGGCATGTCCTAGGAAAATTTGCTGGCAAGGGTCTAAACACACATAGACCTATGGAAATTTTAAAACTTTGGGCGAGGGTTTGGGTCTGGTCTGGCTGACTCTTAACGCTAAGAGTTTAATGTATATCTAACGCAAAGATTATGCTTATATTTTTAGTGATCCAGTAAATCTCTGCTGCACTCTGTCTGTGGCTTTCATATCCTTGAAAATATCCCAAGATGTCTAGGGAAATATTTTAGGGATGTGCTTAAATTATAGCATACATATTCAAAAACAAATGCTGTTTCTGCTGTTTCTTTTCTGATGATACTTGGAAAAAAGAAAATGTTGGGAGAAAATATTTCCTGAATTAAGTTAATATTACTGTAATACTTTCTGGAATTGGGAAGTTTTACTACATTGCATTATGGAAAATGCATTAGGATTATTCAAGTAACTGAACTGATTAACTGTGAGCATCTTTATAAAGCTTATAGAATGATGGTAACAAGACATCAAGATTCCATACAGTCAGCAGATTACAGCAAATCCTGTGAAGCACTTTGAGACATGTTCCTATCATGAAATATGCTTTAACAAAGTAAGGATTACATTTTTTTTACTAGAACAACCCCTATTTAAGACAATCTGAACTAACTGCACTTTGTTGTATTCAGACAACGCTTGCATTACCCCTGAATGTAACTCAAGAAAACCACATTCTCCTTCTTAGGTTTCCTGTTAGCTCTTTTCCTGCAATCAAGGCATCTGTAAAAATAACTAATGCATTAAAATGGTGGTAAGTATATAAATACTGTACAATAAAATTTTAGTGAGTTGGGAAAAAGTGTAAAATATTGTACACATTATCAAATTGAGATTCTGTTCTAAATGCAATTAAAATTTAAGTGTTTTAATACGTTTTAGTTGAATATGCAAACATAGTATAGGAAGCGGTGAACTCTGTGCAGTATTAATTTAAACCACAAGAGAGTCTTAAATTGCCTGGACTAAATCATTGATTTACTGAGGCCTGTGCAATGGTTGTTAGATTTGTCACAGACGTTATGATATATATAGCAAATGAGGCATACTCTGCCAATGTATTGGATCGATTTGGTAATAGTGTGACTAACCTAAAAGATAACTGAGCAAATAATTTTGCTTCGAACATGATGTGCAATGATACATTGATATAAATGTTTAATAATCTAACATGTTAACAAATTCTACCATGTGAAAAAAAGTAACGTAAGCTTGGATGCCATATGATTTTCACCTGTATTATTTAGTACGTTAATTTTGAGCTGTCATATGATATTGGAGCAAATGTAATTGTGTATCTGAACTTCCTTTCACAGGACTCTGAACAGCTGCACAAAGTTGACATGCCTTTGGTTTCTCAATATAGCTCCCAGTGAGACAGGGCCATCTCCCACTCAATGCAATAATAATAATTTCTTCTGAAATGTGAGGTGATGCATTTTGGGAGGAGAAATGAGGGGAGGCAATATAGGCTAGGTGGGGGGCACACGATAGTCAGAGGGTTCATTAGTCCGAAGGTTTGATAGTCTGAATACACAAATTTCCTATACCCGTGCGGTTACTGTGGTTACTGCTCGATAGTCCGAACCGACAATGAAATAAGGTTTGTTAATCTGAACATTTCCATCCTTGGGGTTAGGTTTAGGGTTAGAGTTAGGGTCAGGGGAAGCTTCGGACTAACGAACCTTCGGACTAATGAACCTTTCGGACTAACGAACCTTCGGACTATCGAGCTGTAACCGGCTAGGTAGTGCAATTTTGAGGGGTGTGAAGGAACAGAGAGACCTGGGGGTTTGTGTGAGTGATTCTTTGAAGGTGGCAGGACAGGTAGCCAAGGCTATCAAAAAAGCATACGGGATACTAGGCTTTATAAATAGGGGCATAGAATACATAAGTCAGGAAGTTCTGACTAAACTGTAAAACTTTGGTTAGGCCTCAGTTAGAGTATTTTGTACAGTTCTGGTCACCACACTCTAGGAAAGATGTTAAGGCATTGGAAAGGGTACAGAGGAGATTTACTAGAATGGTACCAGGAATGAGGGACTTCAGCTACGAGAAAAGGCTAGAGAGGCTAGGTTTATTATTGGAACAAAGAAGGTTGCGAGGAGACCTAATAGAGGTTTTTAAGATCATGAGGGGATTCGACAGAGTAGATAGGGAAAAACAGTTTCCACTGGTGGGCGTATCAGTGACTCTTGGTCACAGATTTAAAATAGTTTTTAAAAAAAGCAGAGGTTAGATGAGGAGAATTTTTTTCACCCAGCGAGTTGTTTGAATCTGGAATGCATTGCCTGAAAAGGTGGTAGAGGCTGATTCGATAACAACTTTTAAAAGAGAGGTAGACATTTATTTGGGGAGGACAGGTTTGCAAGGTTATGGGGAGAGAGCTGGAGAGTGGGATTAAATTGCTCTTTTTAAACAGCCGGCACATTCTCGATGAACCGAATGGCCTCCTTTTGTGCTGCATGATTCTATGATATTCAATGCTCAATTGTTGGATTTTCCTATAAATTGTATGTGTGCTCAAGATAAGATGAAGACCTGTCTGTAATGTGATTCAATTAAAAGGTTATTTAACTTGTAAATACATTTGAACTTGAATACATTGATAACATCCAGGCTCAACTTTGCAAACTCGCAGCTTGTTGCGCTACGCAACTCCACCCTCCATAGGCTACAGATCATCCAGAGCTCCCATACCAGGCTCCACAAACTCATCACTCCCATACTCGCCTAACTCTACCGGCTTCCCATCACACAGTTCAAGATCCGGGTCTTCACTTTCAAAGTCCTCCATGGCCTTGCTCCCTGCTACCTCTGCAACATCCTAACCCAGTAACCAACCTGCCTGCTTCCTCTGCTCAGCAGACTGTGGACTGTTTCACATCCCTCATCTCTCCTAACACACTATCAGTCTTCAGCCACTCAGCTCCCACCCTCAAGAACTCCACCCCACAGTCCCTCCGCTTTGCTCCCTCCCTTGCCTCCTTCAAAACCCATCTCAAGACCCTATTCTTCAATCGTGCCTTTGGTCATCCTCCTTCCCCGCTGTCCTCCATGCTCCCACAGCTCGGGTCAGAAGCACTGACTGTTGAGTGCCTTGGGATATTTTCCCTATATGAAAGGCACTATAGAAATGTAATTTTGTTGTTTTTGTTGTTGAATACAGTATTATATAACTACAAGAACAAAAAATTCTTATCTAAATAATATGTCAGTACATCATTCTTTCAGCAAGAAAAGTGGGGAGGAATGATTATGTCAAATAAGTTAAACCGTCAATAGGAAGGATAGGATAGTGTTACCATTGTAAATCTAGCTACTATAAAATATTCATGTACCATTTAAGAATATTGTTCTTAACTTGTCCTTCACAATATTAATCTAGCTTCTGTATAGATGAAGACTGCCAGATAGAAATAGGAGGCAGTTAAAATGTATTGATTATACTGTACTATCAATGACCTCCCCATGAGGCACTTATGAAACACAACAGGAGCACTTCTATGTCAGTTGGTTACTCATCAGAAATGAAAGAACTGCCTCAGATTATAGCTTGCAGACTGAAAAATATGCTTCTGATTCCTATTTCCTGTCATTCAAGTTCTGACACATCTCCCTTCTATCTGTTTATGTTAATTTTTCTAGCTTGCCCAAGTACCACCAATACACCAAGTGGCTTCAAACCTAGTAACATTAATGTCATTACAGAAACTTGAAGGGGAGGGGGATTAAGAATTAGCCCCCACAAATACATCTTTAATCTTCACTGATAAAGCCATTTCAGACCAGCACTTCATCTCCCTTAACACCTCTGCACCCCTTCCCCCTACTGAACCCTCTACCATCACCTACTAACCCAGGAAAAAATCTCCCTCTTCATCTCCACTGCCCTGGAGTCATCTGACCCCGTACTCCTCTGGCCGTCACAGACTAATCTATCCTCTTCGATCTCCACAACTCCCTTGCCCTGCTTTCCTCCTGAACCACTTCGTACTCCCGTAAATCCCCCTGGCACACCAGCCATCACCGATCCCTCAAGGCACAAGTGGGAGCCACTGAACACACCTGGACCAAATCCACACTAACAGTCCAGCGGCAGATTTGGCTTGATCACACCAAGATCTACTGCTCCGCCCTTACCTCTGCCAAATATTCCTTCTACTCCAAGATAATCATGAAGGGCCAGAACAACCCAAGGCTACTCTTCTCCACCACTAACTGTCTCCTCCATCCACCTTCCCACACCTCGCTCATCCTCTCTCCAACTCCAAATGCAAGGAGATGATGGATTTCCTCCAATCCAAAATCGAGGGGATCTGTTCAGCTAACTCTACTCCATCCCTACTCTCCAGTTACCCCACATCTCCAACTACCCATTCCTCCCAAGGCCCTCTCCACTCAGCTCAATCTTCACGGATCTGCGCTCGTCTGGTTTGACCCTTCCCTCTCCCACCGTCTCCACTTTGTTGCACTGCTGGCTTCTCCTCCAGCCCCTGCACCATCACATCCCACAGGGCTCTGTCCTTGGTCCTCTACAACATCTGAATGCTCCTCCTTGGTGATATCACCTGCAGACATGAGGTCACTTCCATATGTATGCAGATGACACCCAACTCTATCTTTCTGCCTCCACCCTCGATTCTAGGACCATTGTTGTCCTGACAGACTGCCTGCTGGACATCAAGTCCTAGATGAGTGCTAACTCTCTACAGTTGAATGTCAACAAGATCGAGGTCCTCCTGATTGGCTCGTGCTAGCGTCTCTGCACCTCAGATGCTGGCACTATCCACCTCCATGTTTGCACACTCCATCTCATCAAGCCAGTCAGGCCCCTAGGTGTCTTGTTTGATTCTCCCTCACATCCTTGCCATGACCCACTCTGCCTTCCTTCACCTCCTCAACATTGCCTGACTCTGCCACTGTCTCACCCCTCAGGCTGCTGGAACTCTCATTAATGCCTTCATCATATCCAAGCTCAATTATGCCAATGCCCTGCTTGATGGCCTCCCCAACTCCTCACTGCATTGGCTTTAGATCATCCAGAACTCTACAGCCTCTGTCCTCTTCCGCACCAAGCCCGGTGACCCCCATTCGGTGACTCCACTGGCTTCCCATTACTAAGAGGGTTCAATATCCTGGTCCTCACCTTTAAAGCCCTCTATGGCCTTGTCCCACCCTACCTCAACAATCTCCTAACCCCCTAGCAACCGGTCTGCTCCCTCTGTTCAGTGGACTAAGGCCAGCTCCATGTTGCCCAACCCACCTCCCCACCATCGGTAGCCAAGCCTTCAACCACTCTGCCCCCAACCGTTGGAATTTTATATAAAAATCCTTCCACCTCGCCCTCTCCCTAACTTTCTTCAAATTCTGCCTCAAGAACTTCCTCTTCAACCATGTCATCGGTCACTCACTTCTCCGCCCTTCTGTCCACCCTCCCCAACCCTGATCCCAGCTCAGGTTCAAAACATTGATTGTCCAGGGGCTTGGGACATCCGCCCAACACGAAAGGTGCTGTACAAGTGTAATTTTGCTGTTGTTGTTTCAATGATAGGTACATAGTTAGTTCTATTTTATTGAATTCCATTGATATTCATGCCTTCACTACCCATTTTCCATAACACCAGTCTGAACCAAAACTACAACAACAACAACAAATTACATTTGAACAAATTTACTAAATTTACCAATTTACCAACAAATTTAACTGAAAGAAATAAACTTCAATCCACAAATGTTTGTGGGACACTGCTGTGTGCAATTGACTGCTGTTTTTTGCCCACAAAATATACAATAATTCACTTAACAGTATATTTTGTGAAGCGCTTTGAGACGTCTTGAAGGATTATTATTATTAACTCCATGAGTGCATTAAAATAGACATTTTATGATATATTTAAACTGTCTTTTTGGAAGATAATTACCCAAAATTTATTAAATGCTACTTTCAGCAAACTGTTGGTAACTTGCATGGGGGTAGGGAAGTACCGGTATTACTGTTGGAGGAGTAATCTAAGTTTAAGCTTTTAGAAAACTATCAATATGTTTATCATTTTAAAGCACCTGAAACAATGAAGCGGTTACCACTACAGCAGTGTCAGAAGAGCGCCCTCTACAGCAACAGTTGACGTTTTCACTACCAAATTATCCTGTGTTAAAATATTAGTATTACACAGGAAATGGTTTGGGGAATATCACTGATTCAGATCATGTAGGACCCCAGGACCACCAAGTAAGGGGAATTTAAATGTTATTATTTTAAGCAATTTGTGCACACAGTTAAGGTTGGCATCCTTCAGCACCTTGGGACGTCCTCCTGACGTGAAAGGCGCTAAACTAGTGTAATTTTGTTGTTGTTTTGTTGTTGATAGCAAAGTGAATGCTGCTCTGCACATTCAGGTCTTGAAACTTTGGAAGTAATATTCCTTTTGATCAGTAAAACATGTTTCCCTAAATAATAGCCAGCAACGAAATGCTTTCAATTAAATATTTTTTGTGTAATTCAAGTACCATAAAAGCCAATTAAGTGCTTGTGTATTATTAAATAGGACCAAGACTTGCTTCTGAAACGGTGGGGGAAGTAGGTCATAAGGACATTTTTTCACCCAAAAGACAGAGTTAATTCTTCTGGAAGCTAGAGCGGTGTTATATAACCTTTGCTGGTAAAGGCCAGTCCACTACAAGCAACAACAACAAAAACAGGATTACACTTATAGAGCGCCTTTCACATCAGGAGGACGTTCTGCTGAAAGTAACATTCCATATCAATTTTAGAAGCAAAATTAATGTTATCTGCAAATATATACCAGGCCAGGGTATCACTGTACTTTTGTGGATTCAATGTCTGAATTTTATGAGTATCACAATATTATTTTCCAAAAATGAACCATGTGAAAATGATACCAAACAAAGATGAAAGGACATTTCTGTTGCTAAAGCAACTACAGTACACAGAAATTAAACCAATTTCCTCATTCAAGTACAGTGCAGCACAAATCAACACATCAATACACTCCCACTTCACAATTTTTCATTCTACACTTTGCCCTCTGCTGCCCTTTGGCAGATAATGCAGTTAGCAATATGTTATCCAAATTCAATTTCTAAAAAATAATAATTATTATTTTAATCAGCGAATTTTAGATTATTATTCCGTTATAAATTTTACTCTTGAGGCTTTAGTCCTAGGACAGATTGGAAGAGTGGACATAATCCTGGGACAGCAATATGGTTGGCAAATCAGCTATTCATCAGTGCTACTCCTTCCACTAGGCATATAAGGCACTACATAATTGTAAATTGTATTGTTAATTGTATTGTATTCTATTTCTTTTGGCTGGAAATGTAGCATGCAAAATTGGGCCTACACAAATGTTCTTATTTTACATATAACCTTTAAACACTAGATGGCAGCAAGTGAAGACAGTATTATTCTTGAACAGGATGGCTTGTCTTCTGGAGGATGGATTGATGTACCTTGTGATAGATTGAAAACAAAAGGCAAATATACGTCACACCAGCACCAAAACAGAAATGGTGAATATTTGAAAAATAATTCCTTTGCCTCTTCCATTAAAGGAATATGGCAGATTTTTAAAATTTATTTGATTACTTTATTAGTTTATCTTGTGGTATAATCAATATAGAAATATTTACATATATATTTACATTACATCTTTCAAACAGGAACTTCAGGGAGATTTACGAGTGGCTCCGGGGAGATTGGAGATTGCATGAGAGCAATGTTACTTAATCTCTGCAATAAATGCAGCTGGAGTAGCAGTAGGGGTGCTGGAATTGGCCTCAATGCCTCTGGGCATGAGATGGAGGGGAAATGAGCCAGGGTTCATGCTCCTGATTGCTATTCAGTGACCCCTGCTGGAAAGTGAGTGTGTGAGCATCAGGTAAGGTCGTCGATGGCTTCCACAGTTGAATAAGCTACTAACACTTATTGATAAAAATAGCAGTCTTTCCAGTTTGCATTTGTGGGTGAGCTTGACCCTACTCTTCAGATTCACACAGAAAAAAATGACTGGTTGAGTGAGGTACTGGTGACTGCAGCAAGAGTCAGTGAGAATGAGAGAAAAGGGAGGAATATAAGAGAATATTTGAGGAAATGCAATTCTAACCATTAAAAAAAAGCAATTTTATTTTTCTAATCTGACAGCTTGAAGTATTGTCTCCTGATTCGAAAGATTTAAATTAGGCGAGTCTTAAATGTAGTTATTTTTCTTGTAAAATTTATAAAGAACCTTTATAAAGAACCTTTATTAAGGCATTGTGGAGTTTAATGGTTATATCAATAAATAGTTTTTAATTTCAGGATGTAGCCTGACCGTCTGTGAATTCCTTGATTCCATGAATCTCTTGGGACATGAAATATGTTTCTGCTACTGACATTGAAAGTTAGTTTTGAGTATTTCCAGATCAGATCTAGAGATAAATTCCTTTCACTTTTTTGAGGAATGTGACAAATGCAATCTCAGAAGCGCTTTGTTTAATAGTACAGGTAGAACCCCCTTAACTCTTAACCCCTTAAGCTCTGAGACGCCATCCGGCGTGGAGGGCGCTATATAAATCGAAGTTGATTGTTGTTGTTGTTAACGTTGCTTTGGTCAACATTGTTTTGACATTACGTTGCTGATACATAGGGAATATATATCCATTTAACGTTGCGATGTTCGCTATTACGCAGTTCGCCAGCGGGTAGAAACAAACTACTGTATATAGTGGTAGTGCTGTGGTAGTGTAGGCCACCGTCCGGTATTCTGATGCAGCGTCCATTCACAGTGTTAATGTCGCCATTTGAAGTTTATGCACAGGTGTGAGATCGGTAATATTTTTTATTGGGATTTATTTGTACAATCCTCTATAAACATGAGTCAAAAATGCCCAGGAAGTTACAATGGTGAATCTGATAGTAAAAAAAAATCAGGAAAACTATTACTCTCAAAATGAAATTATATGTTTTAATCCATTTTGATGCCATGAGTGTTATGTTATTTTAATTTTTTTTAACATTTTATATTTTACATTTATGAATGTACATCTATTTCAACTTATAATGCTTTATTTTTAGAAAATATTGATGAAAAATGTCCTAAAGAACCTAACTCCAGTTTATACATTAATTCTTATGGGAAAAATATGTTCGCTTAACATTGTTTCGTTTAAAGTCGCACTTTTCAAGAACACAACTATGATGTTAAGTGAGGACTAATTGTGTTTAGGTTGACTAGTATGGCTTTTTGTGGGATTCCTTGATTCCATGAATTCTGTATTCCTTGATTCCATGAATCTCCTCAGAGATGAAATATGTTTCACCACTAACATTGGCTGTCATATTCGCTTACAAATATGCAATCATTTTACTTTGTAGTAAATCCTGAGAAGTGCTTATCATGTCTTGAAAACAATAAATAATAATACATAATAATAAATAATAATCCTTGATACATATTTGATATATTATATAATGTATAAAAACAAGGATTATTATTAACTTAATCATTATAATATATATATCTTTGACATGTGCCAATAGAATGATATTCAAAATCTGTTAGGAATATAGGTTCCCCTATGTAACCTTTGAGTTACAACCTCAAAAAACTCTAAAACATTACTTAAACATGAGTTCCCTTTCGTAAAGCCATGTTGACTCCGAATAATCATGATTTGGTTTTCCATGTACCCCATGGCGATGTGCTTCATTATAGATTCTAGAATTTTCCCTACCATCAATGCCAGACTAACTGGTCTATAGTTCCCCATTTTTTCTCTCTGCCCTTCTTAAATAGTGGCATTACATTAGCGACCTTCTAATCAATGGGAACCAGTTCCAGAATCCAAGTAATTTTGGAAGAACAAAAACAAAACATCCACTACCTCTGCAGCTCTTGGATACAGGCCATCAGGTGCAGGGGATTGAGCAGTTTAGCAGTTTTCAATCCCATCAATTTCCCTGGTACTAGTTATTTACTGATGTTAATTTCTTTACGTTCCTCACTAACATCAAATGCAAGGATTAACATTAGCCCCTTGGCTTCCCTCTATTTTCGGTAATTTTTCAGTGTCTTAATGTGAAAACAGAAGCAAAATATTTGTTTAATGACTCTACCATTTCTTTACTCTCCATTACAATTTCTCCTGTCTCTGTCTGCAATGGATCTACATTCACTTCTCTTCCTCTTTATGCGTTTGTAAAAAGTCTTACAATGTGTCTTTATGCTCCTAGCAAGTTTACCCTCATATACCATTTTCTCTCTCTTACTCTTTTTTTTGTTTTCCTTTGCTGATCTGTAAAGCCCTCCCAATCCTTAGGTTTACTCCTCTTTTTGGCAGTATGATAGGCCTCTACTTTTGATTTTATACTTCCTTAACTTCTCTAGTTAGCCATGGTTGAACCACTTTTCCGGTGGAATTTCTATTCTTCAAGAGAATATGTGGTCACTAGTTGACAGGCAGGGCAAAACATTTTGCAAGTTTCCTTACTCTAAGCACCTAATAATAATCCCTCAAAAATAAACAATAGTAAATTGGTCATTTCAATCCATGACTGTTGGTCGGACACTGCTGTGCGCAATTGGTTGCTGCATTTCGCCCACATATATACAGTCAATTCACTTTACAGTATATTCTGTGAAGAGCTTTGAGACGTCTGGAGATGTGATGTGATGTGAAAAGCACTATATCAAATGCAAGGATTATTATTATTATTGTTATAATTATGTATTATATCTTTAAAAGTTTGCCATTGCTGGTCTACTGTCATATATTTTAATCTAATATTACATAACTAACATACAAATTCTGTGAAGTGCTTCCACATGCCTCGATAACTTGATTTGGTGCTTTTTCGCAAGCAAGAATTATTATTACCTTGTCAGATCTTTTAATTTAATTTTTTGTTATAAACTTTAATATCTCTACTTAGTGTCTATTTCTCTTTTAAACATCCCCACTGTTTCTGCCTCTACAAGTTTCAAGGACAGAGCGTTCCATATCCTATACGCCTGTGTAAATGATTTACAAGAATACAACATGTCTTATTTTTTATTTTAAAGTCTTGCTCCTTTGTAATCATAGAAATATACAGCACAGAAGAAAGCCATTTGGCCCATAGTGTGTGCACCATCTAGTTGAAAGGAGCTGTCAAAATCAATTCTATTCCCAGCTCTTCCCGTAGCCCTGCATCCCTGTACAAGAGGAAGAATCATTCACTATCCAATGCACCAATTCTTTTAATTATTTTAAACAGCTCAATCAAATCACCCCTTAACCTTTTCAGATCTAAGGAATATAACCTCAGTCTACCCTGCCTTTCGTCATAGCTTTGCCCCTTCAACCCAGGTATTAATCTAGTGTATGTTGCCCTTTCTGATTCCTTTAAATTACGTTCTTTTATTTTCTAATTAGAAAAATAACTGAATATAAAGTAAATTAAAATAAAACAGTGCATCAAATTCAGTTTTGTTACATGAAAGATCATAGCCACTTTGTTCTGCATCTTTCATAAGTTCTGCAATGCTTCACATTACAAAATGTGTGATGTATTTAATTCCATGGCATGTAGTTTCATTAATGCATTCTACCCTTTTATTGCACTAATTATAAAGTGTGACCTGGAATAGATATTTCTGATAGAAAGATGAATGATGGGAAATGGTTTTATGCAGGGATTCTGGATTTTATCACGGCATCAGACATTAACTAATTATGTTTATAATTTGTGATTAAAACTGTCACAAATGCTAAATAACTTTAAATATTTTGTATCAACCTTAACCTCGACAACCAGCATTACTTCACCCACAAAGCACACAATCAATCCACTTTACAGTGTATGATAATAATAATCCTTGCATTTGATATAACTCTTTTCATGTCTTCTAGATGTCTCAATGTGCTTCACAGAATACTCTGTAAAGTGAATTGACTGTATATTTGTGAGCAAAACGCAGCAGGCAATTCTGCACAGCAGTGTTCCACAAACAGTCATGGATTGAAATGACCAACTTATTATAGTTTTGTTTTTGAGGGATTATTACAGTATTAGGCATTGGATGATCTGCAGCATGTGGAGGGAAGAATTGGGAAGGCCATCATGCAAGTTGCTTGCATAGACAAGATAAGAAGTTATGAATATAACTTAATATAAAAGGGATGACATCCGCAGACATGGGGTACACTTCCACATTTATGTGGATGACACCCAACTCTATTTCTCCACTTCACTCTGTGACCCCCAGTCCCCTGATGTTCTGTCAGCCTGCTTGTCAGACATCAGGAGCTGGATGAGCGCAAATTTCTTGCAGCTGAATGTTGACAAGACGGAGGCCATACTCTTTGGCTCTTCGTCAACGACTCCATTCACACGGCTCTCACCTCCTCTACCTTCCCGGTCTCTCCCTGAAACTCTCCGAATCTATGTGCAACCTTGGCGTCAGGTTCAACCCCCAACTGTCCTTCCTCCCCCACATCCGGTCCCTCACCAGCACTGCCTTCTTCCACCTCCGTCGGATCGCCCGTTTCAGGCAATACCTCACCCCAAAAGCCGCTGAAACCCTGATCCACTCCTTTGTCACCTCTCGGCTGGACTATTCTACTACCCTCCTTGCTGGTCTTCCCTCCTCCACAATCCACTGAGTCCAGCTGATTTAGAACTCTGCTGCCCACGTTCTTACCCGCACCAAACTTCGCTCCCCCATTACCGCAGTCCTTTCCAGCCTCCACTGGCTCCCTGTCCCCGAGAGGATCGATTTCAAGATCCTCACCCTTGTCTTCAAATCCCTCCACTCTTCTGCACCCCCCCCTACCTCTCTGACCTCCTCTCTCCTCAAACCAGCACCTGTTGCCTTCGCTCCACCAGGTCTGGCCTCCTCCATGTCCCCATATTATCCGCTCCACCCCCGGCGGCCGTGCCTTCAGCCACTATGCCCCGAGGCGCTGGAATTCCCTTCCTCATTCCCTTCACCTCGCCCTTCTCTTTTCCCAGTTTCAGGTCCCAGCTGAAGACCTTTCTCTTTGACTGCGCCTTTGGTCACCTTTCTACCCCTGCCCCTCGGTCCCAGGATCTGCTATTGTGAAGCGCTCTGAGACGCCGTCCGGCGTGGAGGGCGCTATATAAATCGAAGTTGTTGTTGTTATTGTTGAATATATATCTCCTGCAAAACGTTTTGAGACACCTCAATTGTATGGTAAGGCACTACAGCCACTATATCAAAATCAAAATGATTATTATTGTTACTTCATGAATATTTGGTATCCAGAAAATGCTGTATGATGAAGTACATTGTATGATAGGGTATGGAAACTACATTTTATAGGTAAATGCAATGAAGTGGTAGGAAGCCCTCAAGTGTAGTATAGCAATGATGAGAGGCAAGGTGTAAGCGGGATAACTTAAATGAGATAAGTGTTTTAATACAAAAGTAGTCATAATGTAAGTTTTATGTGTCAAACGACAGCTATGTTCTTCAAAACAGAAGTACTTTTTCAGTATCTAAATCATTAAATTGCCTGTGGTTTCAAGCAGAGTTAATGTTTTTTTTAATGATGTCTTGCAAATGTATAATAGTGAATGTTAAACAGCACAATGAGGATAAAGTATGTACCTCATAGAGTATGCATCTGTTAATATAGTCTGAAAAGTAACGAGTCTTATGTTGTGTTCCTCAATTATTTCTCAGATAGGAAATGGATCAGTCAGTCAACCATTGACAACATTATTTACCAAGAAGAAACAATATTCTTTCTTGACTTGCTTTACTTTTCTCTCCTTGATAAAGAGTCAAAGTAGGTAAGCAATAATTAAAGGAAATCCAAGTGTAAAAACATCATTTATGAATAGGATTGAAATTTTAATCACCAATTCATTAGTCCACTGTTTATCATTGTAGCTACTGGGGAACACATTCGATGTAATGCAATTGGCTTCCGCATTTCGCCCACATATATACAGTCAATTCATTTTACAGTGAAGCACTTTGAGATGTCTAGAGCTACAAGCGCTTTGAGACATCTAGAATTTTAGATGACGTGAAAAGCGCTAAATCAAAGGATGATTATCATTATCTAATTACATCAGAATCACTGTACTTGTATTTGTTACTGCGCAGATCAATTATCATTAGGTTTTGCCTTCAAATGAATTCCTGTTTGCCTCCAGGCTGAAAATATCAATTAAAAACTGGTGCAAATTGATTTTTAGAGTTTGTACCAGTCAATATTTCAATAATAACTTCCTACAAATTGGATGCAGTAAGATAATATCACTGCTTATGGAACATTTTAAAGTTCATGAAAGCTAAAGGTTTGAAGAGGAATAGGGAAAGGGTGGGGAAATTAGGATTGAATGAAGGACAGCTTACCCTGAGAGCTGGCACAGGCTTACTGAATGGCTTTCTTCTACGTTGAAAATCTCAATGATTCTGTTACGCACATTTTATGATTTTCTGCATTTTTGTGGAAAACATTGTAAATTCAATCACTTTTGTAACTTATTGAATTACTCCTTCCAAGCAATTTCCATGGTTTGCCTACCATGTATCATATCGGAAGAACATCTCAAAGTGGGATTTACTGTGAACTGGATTATATTTTGTAGGCAAACATGGCAGACCAATTGCACGTAGCAATGTCCCACATGCAGTGAGTGACTAATTTTATTGGGAGATTGTTGGCCAGGAAACTGAGAAAAACTCTCTTCTCTTTTCAAATAGTGCCAAATAATCTTTAACGTCCATCTGAACAGGCAGACCAGGACCTTGGTTTAATGTCTTATCCAAAGGATGTGCCTCCAACAATACAACATCCCCCACTCACCCCAGCACTGCATAGGAGTATCAGCTGTGACTATATGAGTTCAAGTTCCGATACAGGACTTGAACCCACAACCTTCTGACTGAGAGGCACGAGTGCTAACACTGAGTCCAGTTAGATACTACACTATGTAAATTTAAGTTATTATTATATACTGTTGTGCAAATATAATAAAGGTGCAATGAAATATCATTATTAAAATCCCTTTGTTAAATGCTTTTATGTATTTGTTTACTAGCACTTAACATACTTCATACTAAAGCCTTAATATGAAAACACACCTCCTACCATTGTGCCACCATAGTTTCTAGCTAATATTTGTGATAGAAATTCCAGAAGAACTAACAGAACAATTTAGACGCTAGAATTTCTATTATAGTACTTCACAAATCAGCAGGGAATTTGACCAACAAAGTGAGAAGGCAAGAGTATAATTGGGGCCTGCAGACTGACCCTAACGCTTTCTGTCACAAGCCAAGATAGTTGCTTGTGCTGATGGATATAAATGTGATGGGCATATTCTACTGTTAGGGATGTTTTATCTGATTCAAAACAATCATGTAATAATATTTATCTTCTGATCATCCATCATTATAAGAAATCATGAAGCACTTTAGGCAGCTTAACAATTGATGGTACAGTATCTGGAATGTTCTGTTTAATCACTTTGCCTGTCAAATTAGTCTATGCCACAAATCTCTTTATAGAAATGCAACCATAAAATTTCACCATCTCTTCACAAATGAAATATAAAATAGTTTGACAATTAGTTGCATTTTTAATTTGCTGTAACTGGTAGCACACATTGCATGAGGGTTATCAGTATTAGATTTCCAAATAATCAGGAAAATAAATTATGCTATTCTTCACTGCTGCCTGTTCTGATTCAACTGATTCAACTGTTGACAGAGAAAATACCCAAATGTTAATTTTAATATTTTGATAGTTTTCTACTACTGTTTGTCAATGCATTATTTAGGAGTATTTGTTGAAATGTTTAAAACGTTGTAGTGTCCTATAGTGTAATGGTTAGTATACTTGCCTATGCTACTCACTGCCACGTTTCGCCCACAAATACATAGCCAATTCACTTACAGTACATTCTATGAAGCGCTTTGAGACATCTCAATGACATGATAAAGCGCTATATCAAATATCAAATAATTATTATTATTAGAACAATATATATATTATATGTGGACTGATACTTTCTTTATTTCTTGTTCATTAATCCAATATATTGGGGGTTTTTTAATGCAGGAATTCTGGTAAAGATTCCTTAATAAGGAATCCCATTGCATCACAGCTGAGTTCCTGTGAGCCAGCTCACTGTACTTGCAGAGGTGTTCCCATGTGCACAATTTGCATTGCTTATAATTACCACATTTTAGATCCCATTATTTAACATTTAAAAATTTATTCTGACTGTTATACAGTTTGAAACTAAATTCATCCATATACAGTAGTTTGTATTATTATGTGTTTGTTTTTTTTGTACCGTTGAATAAATCCTGATATTATTACTTTAATACAGGTAGAGAGGAAACTTGCAGACTTGCAGACTTTTACATTTCTTTATACCGTATTCAGTAAACAATAAAGAAGTGTTGTCGTCTGTTTATTTTATTATTATTTATTGAATTATTTAATGGGCAGAACTACAACTAAGAGGCACAATTAAAACACCTTATTTGAAATGTTGCAATGATATTGTCTCCATTTCCATAAAATAATGAGCAGGAACTGTTACCTAGCAGCCATGATCTTCCACAAATAAATACTTCTGAACCAGCCTCCTCCATTTTTTTAAATTGAATGTCCAGCTTAGAATAGCTGAGCTGGAGTATCAGGTGGAGACACTGCGGTGCATCAGGGAAGGGGAGAGCTTCTTCGATAGTTTCAGCCTAGAGCCTGACACTCCACCAAGGCCTAGGGAACAAGAGTGCGCTGTTGCCAGCCACGGTCAGGACTGGGTGACAGTCAGACGACCGGGTATGCGGAGCCACAAGAGTGGTGCAGAGAAACCCCAGACTGTAACCATTTCCAACAGGTATGAAGTACTTTCAACCTGTTTGGATAAGGAGGTCTGTGAGAAGGTTGGACAAACCAACTCGATAAAGACCATTTTAATAGGAGATACAACTGTCCGAGGAATAGATAGGCATTTTTGTGAACGGAAACGCGAATCTCGGAAGGTGTGTTGCCTACCAGGTGCCAGGGTTGAAGACTTGACTGAGCGGGTGCATGAAATTCTGCTAGGGGAAGGGGAAAATCCACTTGTGGTGGTCCATGTTGGGACCCATGAAGTTGAGAGGAAAAGGCCTGAGATGCTCCAGGGAGAGTACCAGAGACTAGGGAGAAAACTGAAAAGTGGAACTTCGAGAGTGGTGATCTCTGGGTTGCTTCCAGTGCCTCGAGCAAGCCACTTCCAGAATGCTAGAATAAGGCACATCAATGCATAGCTGAAGAAGTGGTGTAGGAAGGAGGGTTTCTGGTTCCTAGACCATTGGGACCAATTCTGGGGTAGGTGGAACCTGTACAAAATGGATGGGTTACACCTGAACAGGGCTGGAACCAATCTCCTTGCAGGGAGGTTGTCGAGTTTTGTGTGGGGGGGCTTTAAACTAATCCCGGGGGGTGAGGGTGGGAAACTGAACAGTAGTTCAGATACGGGAGGGGTAACAAAGAGGACAGGGGTAAGGGTAAGACGGGAGAAAAGTGCAGAGGAAGTAATTTGTGCCTTAGAGTGCATGTATGTAAATGCACAAAGTTTGAGAAATAAAATTGGTGAGCTGCAGGCTCAGGTTGCTGCGAGGCGATATGATGTTATAGCAGTAACAGAGACTTGGCTCAAGCATGGGCAGGAATGGGAGTTGAACATTCCTGGTTATAATGTATTCAGGAGGGATAGAGAAGGGAGAAAAGGGGGCGGGGTGGCAATTTTAGTTAAGGACTCAGTGACTGCCTTGGAAAGGAACAAGGTGGAAGAAGGACTAAAAACCGAATCTATCTGGTTAGAAATGAGGAATAAAAAAGGTGCAGTTACACTGTTAGGGGTATACTATAGATCACCAAATAGTGGGGAGGAGATAGACAAGCAGATCTGCAAGCGTATCACGGAGAAATGCAGAGCTAATAGAGTAGTGATAATGGGTGACATCAACTATCCCAACATAGACTGGCAGAATAGTAGAGTAAAGGGCAAGGAGGGAGAAGAATTCCTGAAGTGTGTGCAGGACAACTTTCTTGATCAGTATGTTTCCAGTCCAACGAAGAAAGAAGCATTGCTGGATCTAGTTTTGGGAAATGAGGTAGGGCAAGTTCAACAGGTTTCTGTAGGTGAGCATCTAGGGAATAGTGACCACAATATCGTTAGATTCAGAATAATTATGGAAAGGGATAAGGAACGATCACAGGTGAGGACACTCAACTGGAAAAGGGCTAATTTCAATGAGTTGAGGTGGGACCTAGCCAAGGTGGATTGGAAAGAAAAATTGGCAGGTAAGACAACTAACGAGCAGTGGGCAGTGTTCAAAGAGGAGATAGTTCAGGCACAGGTCAAAAGCATCCCCACAAAGGTGAAATGTAAGGCATCCAAACCTCCCTGGATGACTAAGGAAATCGGGCCCAAAATAAACCAAAAAAAGAGGCTTATGATAAGTGTCAGGCTCAAAATTCAGAAGGGAACCAAGCAGAATATAGGAAGTGTAGGATAGAACTAAAAAAGGTAGTTAGAGGGGCAAAGAGACTGCATGAAAAACAATTAGTGAGTAAGATTAAGGGGAACCCTAAGGTTTTTTACCAACATATTAAGAGTAAAAGGTTGGTCAAGGATAGGGTGGGGCCAATTAGGGACCTAGGAGGAAATCTCATTGTGGAGGCAGAGGGCATGGCTGATGTACTGAATGAGTACTTCGCCTCTGTCTTCACAAAAGAAAAGGATACAGCCAATGCCATGGTATTGGAGGAGAGGGTAGGAGAAATGGATAGAATAATTATAACCAGAGAGGAAGTTCTAAAAAGGTTGACGTCGCTCAAGGTGGATAAGTCACCTGGTCCGGATGGGATGCACCCTAGGTTACTAAGGGAGGCACGGGAGCAAATAGCAGGGACTCTGGCCACAATCTTTCAATCTTCCTTGGACACAGGGGTCGTGCCAGAGGACTGGAGGATAGCTAATGTTACTCCCTTGTATAAAAAGGGGCAGAAGGACAAGCCTGGTAACTACAGACCAGTCAGTCTAACGTTGGTAGTGGGCAAACTTCTAGAGTCCATAATCAGGGACAAGGTAGATCTTTACTTAGAAAGATATAGGCTAATAAAGGACAGTCAACATGGATTTGTCAAAGGCAAATCTTGCCTTACAAATCTGATAGAATTTTTTGATGAGGTAACGGAATGGGTGGATAATGGTAGCGCAGTTGATGTAGTTTACATGGACTTTCAAACGGCATTTGACAAAGTGCCACATGAGAGACTTATTAGGAAATTAAAGGCCCATGGCGTAAAAGGGACAGTGGCAGCGTGGATCCACAACTGGCCGCGAGACAGAAAGCAGAGAGTTGTAGTGAGCGGCTGTTTTTCAGACTGGAGGGAAGTGAGCAGTGGTGTGCCACAGGGATCAGTTTTGGGACCATTGCTGTTTGTAATCTACATCAATGATCTGGACTTGGGTGTACGGAGTACAGTTTCCAAGTTTGCAGATTACACTAAGTTAGGGAGAATAGTAAATAGTGAGGAGGATAGTAGCCATCTGCAAGAGGATATAGACAAATTGGTAAAGTGGGCAGACACATGGCAGATGAAGTTTAATGCAGAGAAGTGTGAGGTGATGCATTTTGGGAGAAGAAATGAAGGGAGGCAATATAGGCTAGATAGTACAATTTTAAATGGTGTGAAGGAACAGAGAGACCTGGGGATTTGTGTTAGTGACTCGTTGAAGGTGGCAGGACAGGTAGACAAGGCTGTTAAGAAGGCATATGGGATACTAGGCTTTATAAATAGGGGTATAGAGTACAAAAGTCAGGAAGTGCTGACTAACCTCTATAAGACTTTGGTGAGGCCTCAGCTGGAATACTGTGTTCAATTCTGGTCACCACACTACAGAAAGGATGTGAAGACATTGGAAAGGGTACAAAGAAGATTTACTAGGATGATGCCAGGATTGAGGGACTTCAGCTATGAGGAGAGGCTAAATAGGGTTATTCTCTCTGGAGCAGAGAAGATTGAGGGGAGACCTAATAGAGGTTTATAAGATCATGAGGGGTTTCGATAGGGCAAATAGAGAAAAACTATTTCCACTCGTGGGCGAATCTGTGACTCGTGGTCACAGATTTAAAATAGTTTCAAGGCGAAGTAGAGGGGAGCTGAGGAGAAATTTTTTCACTCAGCGAGTTGTTCGAATCTGGAATGCATTGCCTGAAAAGGTGGTGGAGGCTGATTCGATAACAACTTTTAAAAGGGAATTAGATCTTTATTTAGGGAGAACAGGTCTATTAGCCTATGGGGAGTGGGCAGGGCAGTGGGATTGAATCGCTCTTTTCAAAGAGCCGGCACAGACTAGATGGGCCGAATGGCCTCCTTTTGTGCCGTAAAATTATATGAATCTATGAATCTTGCAACATTTACATTTTACATGCATTCAAATAAAAATAAACAGGAAAACTAGAGGCACCTTTTTTAAACCTGGGAAAGAGAAAAGGTGAAGGTTTTAGTTGGCCATCATAGCCTGTGGCTGCTGTCAAATATAATTTAATGCCTGGTGCTTTGTTGGGTGACCTTAAATAGAGATGCTTGCCACTTGCACTATTATCATGCTTGGTCTCAATTCATTCTCCAAAGGCATTGGAAGATACTGCTCACTGAAGGAGAGAAACATGAACTTGGTAATAAAGAACAAATGTCAAGTAGTGTCAAGATCCCTTTATTCATAAAACTGATATCTCCTTGTCTGCCTGTATTTTTTCTTTGCAGCTGTGTTAGCCTCAGAGTTTGCCTGCCATGTTCAGACGGATATATTACAACAACCACTGCCCGAGGTGTTTTAAATGTTTTTTGTATTTGTTTCCAATGATTAGTGCTTATTTAAGCTAATAATAGGTGAGAGAAGCCTTCGCCAACCTGATAAGTCAATATTCTCTTGGTAAAGGAGTGTCAGTAAAGAATATAAATGTTAAATTTAGAACTAATTAAAATAAACCAATCATCCCTACATCTCATGTTTGAGGCTGTCAACAATTGACCTTTCTCCCATGATCCCAGTTATCGTGCTTTGTCAAGTGTTCTGTCCTCATTTTAGCCTCATGTCAGTTTCCAATTACTTCACATTTTGATATTTTGTTTGTTAGCTTAAGATAAGCAGAACTATTGGATATCGATTTTGTGTATATAATGCATTTGCTTAAGAATGAAATGTAAAGATGCACAACATTGAAGTGATTGTAGTGATTGTTGTATTTGTTGCAGTTACGGAGGATCCAATATGGAATGTAGATTTCAGTGATATCACTCACAAACCATTTAACATGCCATAAACACTGTGTATACACTTTAAGCAATACTGCAATGCATCTGTGATGAGCTTGTCTGGGTCACATCTCATGAATGATACAAGATCTTATCAAAGCTATGCTAACTGAAGGGATTTACTGTGTGATCCGGCAGGTCCTCGAGTTATTGCAATGCACATGTGACATGCATATGTGGAACATTTAGTCTGGTTTCAATAGTATTAAGAATGATGGTGAGTTCCTACATGTGTCAGACACCCGGCTGACCCCAAAAAACAACCTTGAAAAGGTTGGTGATATTGCCTAGATTATCTGAATTGATAATTTCTACTTTTAATTTATTTTTATTGAGAAATGTATCTGGTGTGTACAATTAATACAGTTGATCTTATCCAATTCTCCATACATGCTACTGCTTTCAACTTTGGAGTTATTTGTTGACAGTTCCAATCATTATATTTTACAGTAATTCCTGTGAAGCGCTTTGAGATATTCTCCCGATGTGAAAGGAGTTATATCAAATGCAAGGCCTATTATTTGTTATGTTTTCGCAGAGGTTAACATATTATGTTTTGTATATGTATTTGATAATGTAATCAAAATGTCCAGAAATACATCTGCTTTTTCTCAGATTTAAAGACCTTCAAAGTAAAAACTTTCACATTAAAGACCTCAAACTGTGAAAATCTGTGAACAGATTTTTTTTTCTATAAGAGTCCTGTAGCTCAGTGGTTAGAGCACTAGCCTACAAACGAAAGACCTGGGTTCAATTCCCAGCAGAGTGCAAATTTCCTTACTCCACATGCCTGATAATAATCCCTCAATAAAAAACAATAATGAATTGGTCATTTCAACTCACGACTGCTGTGCACAATTGCTGCGTTTCACTCATATAGATATATATATATATACTGTATATATATATGTACACACAGTCAATTCACTTTACTTCTGTATATTCTGTGAAGAGTTTTGAGACTTTTGGAAGAGGTGAAAAGCGCTATATCAGATGCAACGATTATTATTATTAAGAGTTTCCAGTTCCAATTGCTGAGAACTTGCCAATGAAGAGTTTGCATTTGCTAGTTCTAGAATGCTCAGTCACTTCCTTGAGGACACACACACACACTCCTTATTGATGCCTTGAAAACACAGGTATGGTTGGCAGAAGTCAAGATTTTGGGAACTGCAAATGCATATCTAACCATCTAAAACCATACAACTTGGTATACGTCATGTGGCTTGATCACCCTATCCATGAGAACACTGACTTCCTTTGTAACAATCAGAAATTGAATGGGAAGAATCCAATCCCTCAGTGTATACCTTTACAATGTTTGCACCTTGGGACATCCTACCAATGTGAAGGGCGCACTATAAATGTAATTTTGTTGTTGTTTAATGCTCAGCCAGACTGTTTATTCTTCTATAGTACTCTCGTGCACTGCAGATCTTCCTAATATAGATATTGAATTATGCTGATGATATTAATAATAAATTATAATCCTTGCATTTGATATAGCACCTTACTATGTTGTCAAGTGCTTCACAGGATATACTGTAAAGTGGATTGACTGTATTTTGTGGCTGAAATTATGAGAGTTAACTCAGTTCCACTTCCTTGACAGTATCTCACTACATGGAGCCAGCCCAACCTAACACAGACCTTGTTTACCTCTCCCCAGCAAGATAAATCATAGATCACAAGAGCAGTAAAGTAGGAAACTTATCCTTTGGCCCATTTGATCTCATCCTTCCAGGAAATCCATCATGCTATGTTGCCATTACATCATCAAGCTTTTTTCTCATTGTGTCTGGGTTTCTATCAGCGTTCATGGCAACTTTAATTAGTGATTCAGTGTAAATACCTATTCTAAAATGCTCATTATCCTGCTACCTTTGCTTCTGTGAAAACATTATTTGTAGTTTGTCTTCTCAATCCCTTCAGCGTCATATTATCCATATAAGGTCCATTCTGAGAATCTTTTTTCCGACTTTTCTTTCCCAATCCCTTCACTAGACTCTCCAATCAGGTTTCCATGCTGCTCACAGCACAGAAACTGCTCTGGTCAAGGTCACAACCCAACATCTTGTCAATCTGTGACCAGGGTTCCCTCTGTTTCCTCATCCTCCTCTAACTTTCTGCTGCTTTTGATAGTGTGGACCCCTCAATCCTCCTCCACCACCTCTACTCTCACCTGAACCTTCAAGGTCCTGTCCTTGACTGGTTCAGGTCTTACCTTTCACACCGTCTCCAATTTGTCTCAGATGGAAGGTTTCTCTTCCAGCCCCACACCTTCTCATGCAGTGTTCTTCAGGGCTCTGTCCTTGGTCACCTCCTCTTCAACCTCTACATGCTCTTACTTGGTGACATCATCTGCATACGTGGGGTCAATTTTCACATGTATGTGGAAGACTCCCAACTCTATCTCTCTGCCTCCACCCTCAATTCCAGGACTACTGGTGTCCTGACAGACTTCCTATCATATATCAAGTCCTGGATGAGATACAACTTTCTACAGCTGAACGTCAGCAGGACCTAGACCCTTCTGATTGGCTTGCACCAGCGCCTCCCCTCCTCAAGCAATGGCAGCATCAGCATCACGGATGCACATCCCACTTCAGTCGGTAACCAGGGTGTCTGGTTCGACCCTCAACAGTCCTTTTCCCCCCATATCCATGCCATGACCAACACTGCCTTCCACCACCTCTGCAACATTACCCGACTCCACCACTGCCTCACCCCTCAGGCTGACAGAACCCTTGTACACATGTTTGTCACCTCAAGTCTCAACAATGGAAACTCACTCCTCATCGGCTTCGCTAAGGGTTTCCCTCCACAAGCTGCAGATCATCCATAACTCTGCAGCCTGTGTCCTCTCCCGCACCAGGCTCAGTGACCCCATCATCTGCACCCTTGCCCAGCTCCAATGGCTCCCCATTTCTCAGAAGGTAGAATTCAAGATCCTCATCCTCACTTTCAAAGCCCTCCGCTGCCTTACCCCCTCCTACCTCTCTGACCTGTTGACTCCCTATCAACCTGTCTGCTTCCTCCATTCAGCAGACTCCGGGTTGCTCCATGTCTCCCACCAGACCCGCCCTACCATCGGCCACCAGGCTTTCAGCTTCTCTGACCCTATGCTTTGGAACTCCATCACACAATCCCTTCGCTTTGCTTCCATCCCTTGCGTCCTTCAAGGTTCAACTCAAGACCCTCCTTTTCGACCTTGCCTTCAGCTGACCCCCTACTTCATCCCAACCCTGCCTTCCCACCCATGCTCAGTCCTGACCTATGACTATTCAGTGCTTTGGGATGTCCTCCTGACATGAAAGGCGCTCTACAAATGTAATTGTGTTGTTGTTGTTGAAAAGCCCAACCTTGTCTAATCATTCATCATAGTTTATTCTTTTCACAAGTTGCTGACAAGACTGAATTTGAATTATCCCTAGATGTTTAGCTAGTACCAGAAAATCCTCCAGTGCAGTGTGATGAAAATCCTCCAGTGCAGTGCGTACAGTCACACGTAACCTGTGCCAGTGCATCGCCACGACAGGACTGTCACTTTTAACCGCTCTGAGACACCACCCGACGTGGAGTGCGTTATACAAGTACAAGTTGTTGTTGTTGAAGCCAGAACATACTCTGCAGCATACCAGCCAGAAACCTCACTAGTTGAAGCTGCAAAGTTTCCGCCATCATAACTCAGCACTGGATACCAACCACAGTAACCACTGAATATTGGATATAAGAGTGTGTGCGTGTGAGCCTCACAGCATTTATGGAGTGTTTAGATGTATGCATTGGAGACACAGGTGAAACTCTTAACCCCACAGGGAGTGTAACAATTTAAAAGGTTCTGATGCACATCTTAATGGTTACAGAGCTGCCCTGGTGAATCCATGGGACATGTTGGCCCATTGCCCTCTTGTCTGGAATAGTCACGCAGTACTGAAGCAAGCTAGCTAAAAGCAGGAAGACTACCTAAAATATGTGGGATTCATTACACAATACAGTACAAACAATGTTAAAAGATTCACATTTTACACAAATTGGGTTGCAGGTACATCATGATTATATTGAAGAAGAAGTGTATATTTATACAGTGAGCAGTAAAAGAGTGAATACGCAGTTGAACTATACAGGCTAGTATACCCAGTTGGGATATATAAGTCATTTGTATTGAACATTTTCTAATATTTGCTTGCATAGATTAGATAATGTGAAAATAGTGACAGTACATTTACATATTCTACTTACTGGGAAAAATTGCAATAATGAAAGGAATAACATATGAGCTAAACTATAACACTTGAAAAGATATTATGATAGAAAATATTAAAAAAAAACATTCAAAGCAAAAAAGATTCCAGGTGAAAAGTGGATGACAGCTGAGCCTAAAAGCTGTTTCAAGCCCATTGAGCATGAACTAGGCTACTGCATAATCCAGACAAGATAATGAACAAGAGACAAATGGCCCCAAGAGGGTCCCCTCAAGCTATCCTATGAATACGTTTGTGAAACAGATTTATTATCTTCAGATCTTTTGCAGTGACCACAGAGAGCTATTGGTGATGCATAAGTTAAAAATTAAAGAGTGACTATATGTTAGTTATTAAAATGAAAATATCCTCTCACCGCTAACTGGAATGACTCTCTTGAAGGTGTGTCATATAGTGGAAAATTCCCAGTATTTTTCCATTATAAGTCGCTAATATTATAGTTGCTGCATTTGAAGTAGTATATTTTAAGATATTATTTAAAATGCATTTCAAATTCAGTAAACACTTTGTATTCAAATTCAGTAAACACTGATCTATTCAGCCTTTCAACAAAAAATCTCAGTTCATACACAAAGTTTGAGCCCAACAGGTGTGGTCAGCATTTGCAGTCCAGCAATACCACAGAGCCCTCCACTCTTATAAACCTGCATTGATGCTTTAATTATCAGCCTGTTCAGGAGTCAGACCTATGATGTTAACCTGATCGCAAGATAAGGTATCTGCCTGCAGCTATGAGCAGCTAAGTTCATCTGAAACATGCCTGGACCTCTCTTTTATGTGATAAATGATTGAATCGTTATTGCAAAAGTAGACTTTGGGAATGTGTGGACAATCTACTGTGACCACCAGGCCTGATCAAAGAACCAAGCCTGGGAAGCAAATAAATCAGTTTGTGGAAAGTGTGATGAATTGTTTGTGAAACCAGTCTGGGTGTTGTCAAATTGGATGAATACAGATTTCTAATCCAAATATTTTGTTTTTTCAGTTTTCAAATTTTATTTGGCTTATCAACTTCAATTGGTCCTCTTGTCTTCAGATCAGATTCAATTTTACAAGGAATCATTGGCATAAAGCATGTTTTTTAAAAGAACTAGAAAAAGCATGATCATTGGAAACCTGAAATCAATTGATCAGTCAATTAAACATATAAAATGTAACCTATTTTTTCTCTTGCAAAAGCTGAATGATCTTCTCTGAATTTCTAGCATCGCTACATTTGTGTTTGAGAGAACTCTCACAGTACCACTTTTCTGCCACTGGGCAATGCTAAATATCCTTGCGTTAGATAAAGGCTACATAATGCATGATTTTTTTAATCAAAGATTGTTTACATGGAGCTGTTGATTATGCAAATTACTAGAATGGTCTTACAAATGATTACTGATATTAGTGAACAGGTGAATGATTTGTGCTACTACAAGTTACAAATACTAATATTACAAGTACTGCATCATTCAATAGTGATGATCCTTCAGTGGAATTAGGATTCATTCTGTAATAATATTATTCATTTACAAACACAAATACAACTTGGTTTCGTTGTTATGTCTTTGCTTAGATTTGGGTTTACTTCTACTTATAGGACACGATTTGAACAGCACATGGAGGTAACAAAAGCTGATTAAAAAAAACTGAAGATCTGGCAACCATCATCTGCGTCATCTCCTTCAATATCACAACGTGCCAACTCAGGCCAGCAACAAGCAGATCAATCAGCAAAACCATGAAGTAGAAGTACAGGACCTTGATGAGTCACAGCCATGTGAAATGTTTAGTCTGTCAAAAAGGTCAGGATAATGTTTGAAGGATATTTTTATAGTTTCAATACAAGGGAAACAAAAGTTCACAGGAAATGTAGCACAGGAAATTATTTTAATTAAAGGGTGATAGGTACAAACCACATTTGATATTAACACTCATAACTCCAAAATATTTATTTCACAGCACTTCACGGGTAATAACTGTCAGGTGTAGGGATTGTGTATTTGTAGGTGCACACATCAGCCGCTTTGTGCACAGAAACGTTCCACAAATAGCTATGTAGTGCATAACCAACATATCTGGAAGATTGTTGTTTTATAACACCGGTGGTATCATTTGAGAAATATGAGAATTTGGCTACAGAGAATTAAAAGTGGATATCCCAGATCTAGTGGTGGATTGTGTAATGTCACATAGCCTTTTGTCTAAGATCCGCCAAATTAAGTCTATGAGGATGATTCTTGTAACAGGAAGTGTGAAGTTATTCACCCAGGTAGCAAAAATAGAAAGACAGATTATTTTCTAGAGGGGGAGAGATTAGATAGTGTTAGTCTTCAGAGGGATTTGGGTGTCCTTGTACACCAGTCGCAAAAAGTTAGTTTGCAGGTACAGCAAGCAACTAAGAAGGCGAATGGCATGCTAGCGTTTATTGCAAAAGGTTTAGAGCACAAGAGTAGGGAAGTCTTGCTGCAACTCTATAGAGCTTTGGTGAGACCGCACCTAGAGTATTGTGTGCAGTTTTGGTCTCCTTATTTAAAAACAGACATACTTGCCTTAGAAGGGGTGCAGCGTAGATTCACTAGGTTAGTTCCTGGGATGGGGAGACTGACCTATGGGGATAGATTGAATAAACTAGGGCTGTATTCTCTACAGTACAGAAGAATTAGGGGAGATCTGATTGAAACATATAAGATTCTTAAAGGGCTGCATAAAGTAGACAGTGAGGGATTGTTTCCCCTGGTAGGAGAATCTATGACCAGGAGTCACAGTCTTAAAATTAAGGGTCTGCCTTTTAGAATGGAGTTGAGGAAATATTTCTTCACTCAGAGGATAGTGAATTTATCGAATTCACTACCCAGAAGGCTGTAGATGCTCAGTCCTTGAACATTTTCAAGGCTGAGACTGATAAATTTTTTAAAAATAGAGGGTCAGTTAGGTCAGAAGATCAGCCATGATCTTATTGAATGGCGGGGCAGGCTTGAGGGGCCGAATGGCCTACTCCTGCTCCTAATTCTTATGTTCTCATGTTCTAGGAGCAACGGTGAGAATGGAGATTGACAAAGATCTGATAGGCATTGAAAGAAGTGGCAGTGCAGATACAGTATTGAGCAAATTGATGCTTTTGAGAGGATAGTGGTGGAGGAGAGAAGTTTGAGAGGTTGCTGATATAAAGAGAGTCATGGATAATATTTTCCATGGACAGAAAGCAAAAATGGAAGAGTTTATTATGACAAAAGGAACGTGTAATGTAAAGGAGGTGATAGAGTGACTGCAAATGGCCCTGTTGGTGATCATAACATTGATGATAAACCCTTGTAATACTAACCAGTTGCCAGGTGAGGTCCTCAGACAAACGCAAGGGAAAGGGATGCTGTATGTGGCACACAACCCCTGCAAATCTGTGTCATTGTGATACTCCCTATTGCACCAAAAGCAACAGCTTCCAGAAATGCACTAGATATTTATAATAATTCTAAATGCAATAATATTATTGCAGATTGAAGAAGAGGCCAGGATAAACAATAACTCTAGTTTTGCAAAAATAGTTTTTTTTAATGTAAAATAATTGTTTGATGCTAATTGTTTGATGTATCTGGTATCCCCTGAGAAGCATATAGAAAAGATATATTCTCTAAGCCTCGCCATTAGTACTTGAACTAGATAACTTGATAACAGAAGATTAACTAAAGCTACTAATTAGTTTGATACTACTGATGACTAAAACAATTCAATATAGCTTTCCCCCATCACAGCCAACAGCAAGGTAGTTGAAACTTGAGACTGAATAGAAATACCATCAGCTATTAAATGGCAGATTTCAGTTCTTGCTACGAAGGAGAAATTCAATCTCCTTTACATTGTTCTTGGGTAGACTATTACCCTTGGCCATAAATTTCAATCCACGACTGTTTGTGGGATACTGCTATGCGCAATTCGCTGCCACTTTTCGCCCACAAATATACAGTCAATTAACTTTCCAGTATATTCTGTGAAGTGCTTTGAGACGTCTAAAAGATGTGAAAAGTGCTACATCAAATACAAGGGATTATTATTATTATTAAAAGTGAGCTGGTGGAGAATACCCTACAGTTTCCTTTCTCTTGGTGTCTTCGTTCTAAGATAAGCATCAGATTAATACCAAATATCAATTATTGTGTATAAAGTACAAGAAAAAGACATACTGAACTGCATGCCAAGCACAATACAATATCTTCTACAAACAAAAACAGAAATTGCTGGGAACACTCAGCAGGTCAGGCATCATCTATGAAACCAATGTTTCAGTTCCACAACCCTTCATCTGAACAAAGTCTGATTCCTCAACAATGGCAGATAAAAATTAAATTTATAATGCCTGAAATTCCAGACATCAAAAGATTAAAATGATGAACTGGAACGTTAACAGTACCCTAAAGTGGACCAATAGAATAAAGTTAGAAAAATGACTGTTAGATGGAGTTGATCTGTGTATCTCGGAATCCATGATCTATATCAGTTCCTTTTCATTAAAGCCCTGTTCACTTGTGCAAGTGATACAGAAAATTCACTTCCAAATTTGCAAAACTTTGTAATACAGGTGAATAACTGTGAACACATTGCCAAAATGAAAAACATAGAATAAATTTTAGGAATACTATTATTTCTTATTTTAAAATGTTTAGATCTTAGATATCCAATCTCAAAAGCCGCCTAATGCTATGCTGTCCATTGCTTTTTGCATAATCTAGAGACAGATTGGGTCAGTAAATTTAAGAGGGAATAGGATAACCATTTGGAAAATAATTCTGTTGACGAGCATGAGAGATGTAGTAGTGTAGGATTTTTATTAAACAATTACTTTGAGTTCAGTTAGCTAGGTAGACCTCAATAGTCAATACCTTGGGACGTCCTCCCGACAGGAAAGGCGCTCTATAAATGTAATTTTGTTGTTGTTGACCAGGCCTGTGAAGCCCTGTAGCTCAGTGGTTAGAGCACTCGCCTTACAAGCGAGAGACCTGGGCTCAATTCCAGGCAGGACGAACCATGGGCAAGTTTCCTTACTCCACAAGCCTGATAATAATCCCTAAAAAAAATTGTTCATTTCAATCCATGACTGTTTGTGGAATACTGCTGTGTGCAATTGGTTGTCGTGTTTCACCCACATATGTATAGTCAATTCACTTTACAGTATATTCTTTGAAGCGCTTTGAGACATCTAGAAGACCTGGAAAGCACTATATCAAATGCAACGATTACTATTATTAATACACATTCCAAGCTCCTTACATTCCCATGTTCCTGTGTAACCAGGCTGTGTTGTTTCCGAATATTTTTCCAATACCACCAAAGATAGTGGAAGTAGGGTACTGAACCAAATTATAAATGTGCCAATTAAATCATAATGTCAACATTTATACTGATGTTTTCCTTGGCTATTTACTTTTTGTAGCACATTCTGTGCAGCCAAGCCTTGGGGCTATTTTAGTGATGCATGGCTAATTCAATTTACAACTCATTTAAACTTCATAGGTGATTGATGAATGGGGATGTGTCTTTGAATGTCTTTTGAACTAACCTGAGCAGAAAAGATGCATCATGATATTGACACAAAATGCATTAATTGATGTATAAGTGTGGTCTGTGCCGTGTATGAGCGAATGCAAAAACAAATTTTTATTTTAGTTTTATACTATACAATTGCTGTATTTACATGTCCAGCCCACTCCACAGTTAACCTTTGTTTGATGACCCACAAGGTATTTCACAGTATTGCAACACATTGCAATTCCAAAGTTTTGTTGCACCTCTCCCATTCAATTCACAAACTGAGGATGTTTACATATCAGAATAATAATAATCCTTCCTTTTGATATAGCACTTTTCACATCTTCTAGATTTCTCAAAGTCTGTATACTGTAAAGTGAATTGACTGTACAGCTATATATTTGTGGGCAAAACGTGCAGCCAATTGCACACAGCAGTGTCCCACAAATAGTTGTTGATTGAAATGACCAATATTTTTTTAGACATTAAAAGACATTAATGGACGAACAGAATAAGGTGAAGAGGAACTGTTCAAAGGGAAACAACAAAATTGAAAATGCCTTTTCTGCCTGCTTAAAGATGGTCAAACATATGCATTATTTTCTGGATTTATGGCCCAATGTCCCGGGTTTGGAGAGAGGTGATGCATATTGCCAATGCTTTGTAATATTCTGAATGGCACTTTACATCCAGAGATTTTTAAAATAATACTTGAACAACTTATAAAATACAGGCAAGGATGCCCTGAACTATTTTGTCTATGTCAGAATTGTTTTCCTTTTCTATCCTCTTTCAGGTGTATTCCAATATAACATGTATCTATGATATCGAGTATTGTAATTCAGCTTTCATATGTGGGATGATTGGATGCACCTTACAGGAATAATATGACATTAATGTTCAGTGTCTCAGTGTAAGACATGGTAAAAACCATCAGGTTTGCTGAAGCTTCATTATAGTCTTTAACACAGTGTGATACCTAATCCCTGCAATCCTATTATACGGCTATAGAAAAGCATATTTGCAGCATTAACGCAAAAGGTATTCTGTCAATGGATGACATTATTTGTTTTAAAATTCCTACATAACAGCATCTTAAGTGATGTGGCCACCAAACTTGCAGAAAATGATAAATAGACATGTCACAGTAGATAATGTAGTGTATATTAATAAAGTCTCAAATGAAAGCACATTTTATGATGATACTTCAAGAGGAAATTATGGACTTTGCAGAAACAAAATAAATCAGAAGTTACATTTCTGATTTGAAGAGCTTACTACATGCTGAACGTTATTTAATTGCCCATGCCTTTAATCGTTTGTTTTTCCCCCTACTGTGTTACAAAAGTGTTGGATTTTTTTTTGGTATAGAGATATCTCACTGTGCCTGAAAAATCACTCCTCATTCAGTGAGATCTCACACAGGCCACCTAGACAGAAGGCACCAATCTAACAGAGATTCATATCCACTGGGCTGAAACATATGTGTGATTTATAGAGGTTAACTATATCCAAGATGAGTTTACTGCCTTAAAATCATTAAAGAAATCCTATTATTTTTGTAAACACTTTGTAGGTTCTTTTCACTGAAGTATTTTTCCTTCCATTGCGATACCGTATTTTTAATTCCATTTCAAGAAGCCATATGACAGCAAGCAATACAGTATTGACTTTATGAAATGGAGCCTTTGATAATATTAGGTTTGTGCTACAGGACATACAACATTGCCTGATTATTTTTGATAATGAACTGCAGAAAATTTCACTACTGTACCTATAAATAATAATCCTTCTAATAATAATCCTTGCATTTGATATAGCACCTTATCACATCTTCGAGACATCTCAAAGCACTTCACAGAATATATTGTAAAGCAGTGATTGTATATTTTGTAGGTGAAATGTGGCCGCCAATTGTTCACAGCAGAGTCCCACAAACAGTCGTGGATTGAGTGACCAAACTATTATTTTTAAAATATATTTTAATATAAAGTATAATTGTGTCTTGGTATATTCTGATGTAGATTAGGGGATTGAAAGTGTAACAGGACAGAATAATCTTCTGCCATATATTCCACATTGGCACACATCATTTTATATCAAGATGCTTAATGCAAGCCACAATAATACGATTGCCTGGATTTGCCAAACTTACAAACCTTTTAGGAGAGATGGTTGGCTGGGAATAGTTCAAATTCTTATCCAGCTGGTACCTGGAACAAACTATTGAAAGGTAGCTGCAGACACCCAGCCTGAGATGTCGTCCGGCATGGAGGGCGCTATATATATCCAAGTTGTTGTTGGTTTTGAATGTAGAAATAAGAGACCAAAAAATCTTAGGTTTAAGATCATTATCTTAAAATTTGGGATTGTGCAGAATTTCAGAGGAAAAAAGTTAAATTCAGTGTTAATTTAGTGACTGTTTTCCCCCTCACTCCTTAAAGTGATTTTTTGTTGAGGTGTGTGTCACTCTGTCGCATCCATTTCCAGCTCACTGTCACATAGAAAATGGTCATTTCAACTAACAACACTACTGAAGTGCTTATCCACTGTGCATAACAGTCTTATCACAGCCTAGTTGGAGTCTCCAGTGATGTTGCTCTTTAGTTGGGTTCTAATAGGGCCTCTAAACCCTCCCTCGTGGATATAGCCTCCTGCATGGAGATTTCCACCTGTTGTCCCTTATGTCTTGTTCATCCTGTTCCTCCTCCCATAAAATTGGCATCTATTAGTGGAGTAATAGTAGATGCTGTTTTCCAAATAACTTGCCCATGCACAGGGCCAAAGTTATGCTATCTCTGAACATGCAGAATACCTTATGCTTATTCAGATCACTATCAAATACCACACTGATCAGCAAGCTTCAGAGACAACAGAAATTGCATATTTCCTGCCTTAATTGCCTTCTAGCATCAATTAAATGCCTTAATTGGTTTTTCAGCAATGTATTCGTTAACTGCTATTTGCTACTTATACTACTAGGCAGAAAATTGCAGCTTCTGCTTTCAACTCATGATATTTCTGTGTCTTTAAAATCTCTGAATTGAATTTTAGACTTGCCTTGGTTTTAAAATTTGGAGGAAAACACTTACAGCATAATATCAACGTGTCCCCTGCCTAGTACTGTATTTCAAATTGGAACAGTAAAAGCAACCATTGAGGGTGTTCAATGGATCATACCAATGTTGGATATAGGAGGAATCATACGGTATTTGAAGCAGAATAACCACCACAAACAAAATTACATATGGATAGTGCCTTTCACGTCGGGAGGATGTCCCAAGGCAAAAAACAAGTCCAGCATCCCATCTGATATTCGCAAGCATGTCTGCAAATGAGTGTATGTGATCATTATGTTTGATATTTGCTCAATGACTATTATTGTTGCCAACAGTACTGGAATTTTTGCTTTCTACAATGTCAGTTATTTCATGACTGAAATGTCTTTGTAGCTTGTAATTTCTGGACATGACATTTAACATCTTACATCAGAGGTCTGAAGACAGCTTTAATTTGATATTTCTGTTTTCGTTTCAGATTTCCAGCATCTGCTGTATTTTGCATTTTGTTTAATTCGACAGTTAACATTTTACTCTGGAGCAGATAGCAAAAACCTTCCAATGACAACAAGTATAAAAGTATAAAGGCTCAATACAAAGTGGAAAGCTAATCAGAAAAAAAACTGTAGCTGATCAGTCAAGATGGTTTGTACGCTTTCTTCTTTTTATGTTTCAATATTATAGATCCTGCTAATTTTCATCAGTTGTCAAATGATTACGTAAATTCCGTAATCAGGTTGTTGAGGTGGACATAAAAATTCAATGAAATAATTCGAAAAGGGAAAGGAGCTTTTCCTGGTGTCATGGCCAACAAATAAAATTGTTGATGGCGATTTGTGGGAGGTTGTCATATGAAAATTGGCTGTTGTGTTTTCCTACAAATACGCAGTCACTACACTTTACAGTCAAAAATCCTGTGAAACACTTTGAGACATGCTGACAACATGATACAATGCAGTATATGGAAGAATTAATATTATATTAATATAATTAATATATTAATATTGTTAATATTATTTTTCTAATAATTTTCTAAATGTTCTAAATTATTTTCTAATAATTTCAAATATTTTCCACGGGCCTAAAAATAGCATTTATTGATTCTGTATCAGAGTTTTGCATAAAATGTTTATGTTGTATAGTTTATTCGTATTTCGCACCACAGGACTTAAAGGTAAGTTTGTACAATTTCATGATATAAAATAAGGAAACTCCTCTTCATATTACTAGTTTATATTATGGTAGATGTGAACAAACATATGGTTAAATATGGATATTATATAATCTAGGGAAAGTAGATGGAGAATAATTCCTGTTTTTGGAAGAGTTAAACTTAACTTTAACTCTAAAGGTTCAAACAAGAACTTCAACTTGAATGGCACCTTTTATCTGGGCTAAACTCTTGGTTTAAATAATCTTTAACAGTATCAATGTAGCACAGATTTTAAAATGTATTTAGGTTCATTTATACTTATGGCACAGTGATGTCAGAAGAAACCGTCAATATTAAAATGTGTGGCAACCTGGAACCTGCCACAGTAAAATGATCATAAAAATATTTGTTAAACTCTCCGCTGACACTTACTGCAACCCTCAAGTAATAATGTATTCTGAGTGTAGCAATTAGCACCCAAAAGTGAAGGCAGGGAGATCTGGCTGTGCGATTTCCTTGATCGCTTTACCGACTCTTTTGTGTCTGTCTGGTCGTTCAGCACAATTCATAACCAGATAAAAGATTGTCATTTCACAGCCAAGTGGTTGACATGATTCTATGTACAGCAACTTCCATGGTAGGTATATGTATATAATAAAGAAGCAAATCTTTGTCTAGCTTTAAAAACAGTTTGTAGTAATGTACATAGAGGAAATGAGGACAGTAGGAAATTATTGAGTTTTTAAAAATGCCCCTAACATTGTCTTTGTAACATTATTGGGTGCACTGAATGAAATGGAGGCCAAGGATAAAGCATAAGGGCTATGCATAGTATTAAGCCCTTAACCTATCTACCATATAAAGGGATGAAAAACAGTGATGAACATGAAACATGAGGGTAAATATACTGATATGCATGCTGACAAGTCATCACTGAAGTATCATCTGGGGAATTAATCCATGAATATATCCAAGTGATTATACTTTGAACAATTTATCTAGTCTTGAACATGATATTTATTATCAACGAGAAAATTTGTAAATGAAGATGGAGGATAAACTTAAATTAAACTTGCACGATGGACTTTTCTCTAATGAGGGTATTAATGAATTAAGGAGTTCATTATGATGAACCATTTTTTATGGTTGTTAGGAAGCATGTAGTATTTGTCACCATAGACCTGTCATATGAACTCTAATTATGATTAATATCTCATCTCTGATTCAGTGTTCATTCACATCTCAGGAGCAAATGCAAGTTCTATTATATGTTCAGGGTTCAGTGGTACATAGTGCTCTGTTCATGGCCTCATATTTTATTCATGATCACATTCATATTTAACAGGTCTTCTTGAAAAACAAAACGTCTTTGTTATTGCATTGTTTTATCATGTTTTACTTATGATTCTTGCACAAACCAAGAGACAGAGTGCTTGTAAGATACATTATACCAGTGATTATTCACTCCGGTACCTGTCAGTGAAGTAAATGTATTTATTTATCTGTAATTATCAATGCTTTGGTTATTGGGATCATTTATATATACTTTAATTCCATGTATCATTAAGTACCAATGCTAAATATAGTTTATTTTACTAAAAAACTAGAAAGAGATCTAAAGATTGTTTAAAACAATTGGAAGAGAAAGGAAAAATCTTTCATTATTAGCCATTTTCCATATCAATTAATTTGCCAAAAATACAATGCCTCATTTATTAGGATTCTTCTATTTAAAATGTAAGAATTGTATTGTAGTCTTTATGGTGAGACAATTCAAAGAGCACAATCTCCTAACTTTCCGTATGCAAACAAACTGGAAATTTATAAAATACAGCATTAGAGTTGCAGTGAAACTAGGTATGAATGCAATCCTTCTCTTACAAAATAATGGACATGAAAAGCAAATTCACCCACCAGGGAAATCCTCAAGCATTCAAAATTGTGAGCAAACTGTCTTGTTGGAGATAATTTGGAGATTATATCATTACCAATTTTTAAACATTGTTTTGCAAGTCATAATCAGTATATAGTTAAACCGGTGATTCACTGCATGAAGTTTGATGCTGGTTAACTCATAAACATTTTTTTGCAGAGTGTTCACTTGTTTATCTCTACAGTGACAGTTTATTGTTTTGAAATGCCATAGAATTGATCTGCAATTTTTATTTCAATATAATAAAGGAGGGAAAATGTGTTCAAGTGAAAGGTTGATGAAATATAGCTCTTGAACACTGGAGTACTAGCTCTGTAACTCCCTGTATCATCTGTCTCAGACCTCTGATGTTTTTATTCCAACCTTTAATCTCACCTCTGCTATTATGAAAATAAAGACAATCTGTATTTTCATAATGTATAGCCAGACAGGCAGTAAACAGATCATTTATCACATCCCAACACTTTCCTCTTAGACTTCAGTATCTTAAGGGGATACTTCCTTCAGAAGGTAAAGCCTGTAAATCCCTCGTGTCAGAAACTCTTTATGAATTCATAGAGTTGATGATGAACACTCCGACAATAAGAACATCAGGAACTTCCAGTAAGTGGTCGAGCACATGCCAAGTGTATGCTAATCTAGTCAAAGAACTCTCTCCTGAGATGCAAGAAATCACTCATTTATCAATGTAATTAACTGATCTCTTATTCTCCACAAACTAAAAGATCTCAAGCTCCATTTATTACATTTCAAACCTGACATATTTAACACATAGTGTTGTGCATGACATTTGATTCACAAAGCTAAGCTGGTGGAGGGTTCTGCTCTCAAAAAACAAAACACTTTAAATGTTTTCAGCCTAAAGACAAAAGTAGGACCATTCTTTCTTCTGTTTATTTTTAGTTTGAGATTCAGAAAGTTATAATATCATATTTTCTCCCAAAACAATATATTGAAACATATTGACAAAATGCACCCATTGTGCATTGGAATCTGTATTAGAATCTTAATACAGTAATATTTTTGGTGTCAAAATTTTTTACACATTACTCAAGTACACAATCATTTTGAAATGATATATTTACTTTAAAAAAAAATTACTTTAAAACTATTTAAAATGAATTGAATTGGAATGATAAATTGTTATGTTGTGTGTTTGCACATTCTGCTGAAACAATTATTCTGATATAACGTATACTGAAGATGCATGTTTTAATAGAGCTTTTAAGTGGGCTTAATTGTGTACCATCATTATACCTTGCCAGATCTTCAATGACAGCTTCATCCATCATGGCTGACAGCCAAGGGGACTGCAAAACGAGAAAGGCTAAGCTTTCCCAAAACATCTTTTAAAAACTGAGTTTAGTATCAGGTATAAGTTTCACAACTGAGTCTACAACACTGTACAGTATTTGCAACATGAATTTGCACAGGATTCAGAAATACTGTCCTTCATTGGTTGTATGGCATGCCAAACTGTGGGACATCTCTCTCCGACCAAATGGGAACAGAGTTCCTGTGGGTTGGAATGATGCCCTCAACGTACCAGGAGGATTCAATATTCTCAAATCCTGTGCAAATCCACATTCAGAATCCTGTGGTTTAAGCCCCAGTGTCACTCATTCTCTAAGATGTTGGGATAGGGATAAAATTCCAGTGAGGTTTAGTTATTATAACTTTCATTTGGTTGATAAGAAAAGAAAATGTCGACCTTAACAATAATAGAATTTCATTGTAATATGATACAATTTCTTCAAAAAATATACTGAAGATAACTAGCTTTCTGTGAAATGAGTAATTGGTATTTTTCAGTAGTTGCTCCAGCACTTTTTGAAGCTGTTCATTATTGCTGCCTATTTAGAAACTGGCTTCTAGATTGAGAAAACGATGATCGATCTATCTATCCGCGCACTTCTGTTGCTCTTCCTTCCCACAAATAAATCATGGGGGTGGTGGGGTTCAGGTTGTAGTATCCCAATACAATCTGGATCTTTGTCCTCCTGATGTAAAAGGCATTATACAAATGTAATTTTGTTGTTGTTAAAAGTTGAGCAGAGCACACCCCAAGCAGTAATTGATAAGAACAGATACTACATTTGATATTTTAACATGGGGTCAACTTCCACATGTATGCGGATGACACCAACTGTATCTCTCTGTCTCTGTTCTTGACTCCAGGATCATTGTTGTCTTGACAGAATGTCTGGCAGACATCAAGTCATGGATGAGAGCTAACCTTCTTCCGTTGAACGTCAAAAAGACCAAGGCCCTCCTGAATGGCACCCGTTGAGGCCTCCACACCTCAGGCATTAACAGCATCACTCCGTCTCACTAAGCCAGTCCGGAATCTTGGCATCTTGTTCGACCTTTAACTATCCTTTCTATCCCACAGCTGTGCCATGTCCTTCTCTGCCTTCTCCACCTCCGCAACATTTCCCAGCTCCATCACTGTCTCACACAGGCCGTCAAAACTCTCCTACATGCATTCATAACATTTAGGCTTGGCTATGCAAACGCTTGCTTGTCAGCCTCCCCGACTCCTCCCTCCACAGGCTGCAGATCATTCAGAACTCTGCACTAGGTGCAGCCATATCACCCCCACCCTTACCCGAGTCCACTGATTTCCCAGCACACAGAGGATACAGTTGAAAATCCTGGTCCTCACCATCAAAGCCTTGCTCCCCCTAACTCTGTGACCTCCTATCCCCCTACTAATCTGCCCGCTTCTTTCACGCAGTGGATTCCAGCCTGCTTCACGTTCCCTGCCTCGCTCCCCCCACCTTTGGCAGACGAGTGGGCCTTCAATCACTCTACCCCCACCCTCTGGAACTCCATCTCACAGTCCCCCCAACTCACTCCATTCCTTGCCTCCTTCAAGATCCACCTTAGGGTCCTCCTCTTCAAATGTGCTTTTGATCAACCTCCTGGATTTGGATAACTTCATATAAGTAACTCTGGTAGACCTGCATCAGTTACAGAGCTCTCTGATTCAGTAGTTGTTGTGGACTCATTGCTCTCAGAAGCATTGTCTGTTGTCATTGGTGTGTAGCCAGGATACAAGCTACTTCTGTGAAGAGTGTCAATCAGCTCTATGTGGCTGTACTACTCCATATTTTCAATCACATTTCTAGCTAATAGCATTTTCCCATTAACTGTAGTGGACTGCATATGCAGGAGAACGTGGAAGCCAAATTGCACATAGCAAAGCCGCGCAAACAGTCATGAAGTGCATGGACTGTGAGCTCAAGTTCTGACATGGGGTTTGACCCAATAACCTTCTTACCAGAGGCAAAAAGTTGACCAATTGTCCCAATTTAGAAATATTGGGTTTGGTGTTCAATATCTTTTACAAAGACAGGGATATCGGACCCACTGAGTGCATCTCTTTGTTATCTTTTATGGATTTGTGTGCCATGAAGAAACCTTTGAAAATTCCATAAAATGTATGAGGATGTGTATTATACTGGTAGGAGTTTTGCTGCAAGATAATGAATGAGATTATGTGCCCTGTAGGTTGTAACCCATGCAGTTTACCTTATTAGCTGCTACGGAACTAAATGCAAAATAAATACTCCCTAGTAGGACACCGGGGAAGAGCAGCAACTCTTGATAATGCAATTAGGAATATGTATGGACTCACACCTCCATTCCCAGCATTGTTTAACCATACCCCACAACTTGTGCATTTCAATTATTTGTTCAGGAGCCATTGATAATTGCCTGATCTAAGCCAGCTTTAGCAATGCAAAGCAGAAGACAATAAAAATGCTACATTGGCGAATTGGAACAGCGACACTTAAAACGTATAAATTAACTGGGCCTCTTTCACAGCTTTCCCTTTCTATACTAAGAGGATTCAGTTTGGTGACATCAAAGGCAGGATTATCTGAAAAGAGAAAAACTTGATCTAATGTCCTTGTTTGAAGTCATGAAATTCTCCCTTTCTCCCCAGCAGAATAACCCTGTTTACGTTACAAAAGCTAAAATCCAGGTGCAGGGATAGATTTGGGGTGGGGGTGAGGGGGCAGGTGGGGGGGGGGAGTAGTAGAGACAGGGGTGGGGAAGAAGAATTTAGGGAGTTAGCATATTCAGACAATTTTACTTCGAATAATATACTTGTTAAACAATTACAGTTAGAACTCAGGAATTTAGTGGTTTGTGAAAAAAAACTGAATATAGGTTATTTGCAAAAAAAGTTTGTTTTAACATGCACATAATTAAGTAGTTATTTGAATTGATTGTTAATTGTTTAAGCTTTATTCTTATAAATCAGTCTACATTCAAGAATGAACTATACAATTAGATCATTATCTTTGGAATTTATTTTAACTAAACACGTGTTCTGGCACAGAACATTTTGTTGCAAGCACCATCAATAATACATTTCATATATACACACACACCAACTGAAATTTGGCCATTAAAATAAAAATGCATGAAAAAAATGAGTAGCTTCTAGACTATAATGAGAATTGAATTGATGGAATACAATACAAAGTAATGGCTGAAGAAATTCATAAATATGGTGGAGTGTAAACCCACTGGCAAACTTATGCCAAACTTATTCCACTTATGGAATGGACAATGATTACCAAAGTATTCAACTGTGAATCCTGCAAGCTTTTCTTTCATGATAGATCTATTTAAATGGGCCAAGTTGAAAACGAGATGTTGATCCATTCTCTTACGCAGGCGCGTCAGCCTATCTCAGTTGATGAGATTCTTGCCATCGAGTCAGAAGATGGTAGGTTCATCCCACGTTGAGATTAAAAATCCATAAAGTTACAGCTAACACTCCAGTGCAGTGTTGCAGTAGTGCCTTGGATGTCCTCCTGATGTGAAAGTCGCTCTATAAATGTAATTTATTTATTTTGTTGTCATTGGGGTATGACTCTTACTGATGAGACATTATACTGAGGTCCTTCCTGTCTGCCTGTTTAGGTAATGTTAAAGAACCCACACCACTATTTGAAAAGAAAAAATAGTTTATTCCAGTGCATTGGCCAACAATCATCCAATAAAAACAATTGGTCATCAACCTTCGTGACTGTTTGTGGGACATTGCTCTGCATAAATTGACTGTTGTGTTTCAGCCACAAAAGTCATGTGCTGTACTTATAGTACATCCTGCAAAGTACTTTGGGATGTCCTCCCAATATGAAAGTCAATATATCAATATAAATATGTCAATATAAGAATTTATATTATTGTGCTTCAAATCTAGTATAAATGAAGTAATTGAAAAGTGATTTGCAATGGAGCCTAGCTGGTGAAATCAACTGGAGAAGGCAGTTTTGATAATACATGAATTTGAACCACAGCATTTCGCCCTCAAAAATATATAGTAAATTCACTTTACGGTATAATCTGTGAAGCATTTTATGACATATCGAAGATCTGATAAGAAATATCAAATGCAAGGATTATTACCATTATTATAAATGAAGAGGTCCAATTCAAGTCCCACTCAAATATAATCACAACAAACTGTGTGCTTGAATGTCTTGGTAAATGATTCAAAAACTAATAAGGAATTGTTAGTTAGAATTATTAAAAGATTACACGACCAGCTCTTTAATAGCATTAAAACCAACACCACTAAATGGAGTTCTGAGCATGTGCTTAGTTGCATATGCACCAAGCTATTCACAGCCCCAGGCAAGAATGATTGGGAGCATTACATATACACCAGATTCCTGCTCTGCATCACTCTACTGCCAAGAGCTGTGTAGCAAACATAGTGTCCAACAGCAGGTAAAAGACATGAGATAAGACATGAGTTCTAGTTCTGGTTCAGAGGCGCAGTTATAGAGTAAATCTTAGCCCTCTCCCAAGCACTTAAATATTGCTAACTTTAATCTTGCTGTGTTGTGTGACAAGAATGTACAACGTTATAATAAAGAATAACAATCTTTGCATTTGATAAAGCGCTGTCCACATCTTCTAGATGTCTCAAAGTGCTTCACAGAATATACTGTGAAGTGAATTGCATGTATATATGTGGATGAAACGAAGCAGCCAATTGTGCACAGTAGTGTCCCACAAACAGTCATTCATTGAAGTTTACCAATTTTTTTTAAAGGATTATTATTAGGCATGTGGAGTTAGGAAACTTGCCCAAGGTTTCACCCTCCCTGGAATTGAACCCAGAACTCCTGCTTGTAAGGCGAATGCTTTAACCACTGAGCTACAGTACTCAGTAGGTAGGCTCAAACTGTAGAAAAGCTTGAGAATCTTACTTCAATAAGTTCAGAACTTTGGCACAAAACTGTGAAATAATATAACACATCTGTATGTACAGTGCTATCTCCAGTTAGATATGTGATTTGATCAAGACAATAAAATTTTGGTAGTAGATAACATGATCTTTTCAAGCAGAACTTATGTATCAATTGGTTTCTTCAACCTGCTGATAACTAAAGTGTGAATTTCTTCTCTCTGACCATAATTGAATTGTGATTGCTTTTGTAGTTACACAGTGCAACACTTCTGGCTGTCACATTGATCAGTTCATTACCCGATACTACAGACCACTGAGATTGACTGCAGCCTTATGTAAAACATACCTTCCTTGCAACACACCTGCAGGCTGACTGCCCAATAAAACATTGTAATGAGAGGTAACTGGATTATCAACTATATCACTTACATAATAAAAACTCTTAATAATAATAATAATAATCCTTGCATTTGTTATAGGCCTTTTCATGTCTTCTAGATGTCTCAAAGCGCTTCACAGAATATACTGTGAAGTGAATTGACTGTATATATGTGGGCGAAACGCGGCAGCCAATTGCGCACAGCAGTGTCCCACACATGTGGATTGAAATGACTCATTTTGTTTTTGAAGGGATTATATCAGGCGTGTGGAGTAAGGAATCTTGCCCAAGGTTTTGCTCTGCCTGGAGTTGAACCCAGGTCTCTCGCTTGTAAGGCAACAGGACTCCAATAACTGATTGTTCAGATCTGTGGAAGGTATAATCATGCTCTGAAATTTTTTACAAATGAGCTATCGAGATTAAAGCACGAGGATTTGTTTGGAGCCTCAGTGATATCAACTCTGTTTATATCTGGGCATTTCTCAACCACATACAGTATACGTGACTAGGTTAGCAGTAATAGGTCATGGCCAATATATAGAAAATAATTTAAAAGGAAAAAGAAAGATACAGAGAAGCCTAATGCACTTGAAACAATACATTTAAGCCTAAATAAAGGGACAAACATTGCAAAATAAATGTGAAAAGATTGCAGAAGGAACATGATATATCAAATAAATCAATTAGATGAACCCCAATAGGAATCTAATAGAATTGGAGAAAAGTACATTTTGAATGGTTAAAAGTGTAAATTTGTTCATGTGGGAATCAAATTATAGCTACAATATATCACAATTATTAACTTTAAAATATTAAATATTTTTTTCTGAAAATCGTTAAAAATGCTTATTCACTACAACACCCAAAAACAAGTTAGCAATGAATGTTAGAGAATTAAACTTGTTTTATGCTTGGAGTGAATATTCAATTGGATTTTGGAATAGGTGAATTTGGCTCTGTTTGGATGAATGCACATTTTGGCATATCTATCTTCTTGAAGAATTATGTTCCAGCAAATGGCTACATACTATACATATGATGCTGTATTCAACATTGTGGTACTGCAATGTGCAATGAGTAATAAAATGTTCTTCCAATTATATATTTTTCAATCCCATCGTAATTTTATGGCAATCATGCTAATCCACACTCTTCCACTGTGTACATTCAGTATGTTTTAATACAATACAATTTTTTGTATTTTGTACAGAGCCTTTCACATTGGGAGGACGTCCCAAAGTGCTGGACAGTCAGTGATTTGAACCCAAGCTGGTGTCACCTTGGGATCAGTGTAGGGGGAAGGCATGGAGGATAGGATAGTGTCCAAAGGCATGGTTGAAGTGGAGGGTCTTAAAATGTGTTTTGATGGATGCAAGGGAGAGAGTGAGGCAAAGGGAATGTGGGATGGAGTTCCAAAGGGTGGGAGCAAAGAGGCTGAAGGATCCACCGTCGATGGACGTCCATGTCTGCGGATGATGTCACTAAGAGGGAGCATGTATACATTGAAGCGGAATGGACCAAGGACATAGCCTTGAAGAACTCTGCATAAAGCAATGCAGCGGTTGAAGTAAACAGCGTTTGTGGAGACAAAGTGAAGATGGTGTGAGAGGTAGGATCCCAGTGCTTTGGGACATCGTCCCGACCTGAAAGGCGCTATATAATTGCAATGTTGTTGTGGTTGAACCACTTAAAGACAGAACCATGATGGTAATATACATTACATTGCATTTATTCATATTAAGATCCATCCAGCCCTCTTTGGCCCATTTACCTAACTAGTCCAGATGATCTTGAATGTTTTTAACCTTGTCTTCATCACCTGCTAGCGTAGCTTGGTATCTTCAAGAATGTTATATCATGTGCTCTCCTCTAAGTCATTTATGAACAATGTAAACAGCAGGGAACTCAGAACAAACCCCCATGGAGATCAGTTAGTTACTAACCCAGACAAAGCTTTTTCCATCTATCATCTGCTTTCAATTGCTAAACTAGTTTTCAATCCAACCAGCCAATTTACTATTAATTCCATAAGTTTTAATTTCCTTCAAAAAATCATATGCAGCTCTTTATCAAACACTTCTCAAGTTCCTTAATTCTTTTAAGTTTTTTCAAAACACATTATTCAAAAGATTATCTTCATTGTTAATTTAGTTATATCCTCCCAAATTTCCAGTATAATCCCAAAAGCAAATTCTGACTCATTATTGCTCCTCTCTTACTTATTTACAGGTAAACATTGACAGTGAATGCTGACAAACTAATTGACTCAGGTAAACAACATAGCTTACACATGTGTTTGTCACCTCAAGACTTGACTGCAGTAACTCCCTCCTTGTCGGCCTCCCCAACTCTTCCCTCCACAAGCTGCAGATCATCCAAAACTCTACAGCTCATGTCACCTCCCACACGAGGCTCCGCGACCCCATCACCCACACCGTCGCCCAGCTCCATTGGCTCCCCATTCCTCAGAGGATTATAATTCAAGATCCTTGTTCTCACATTCAAGGCCCTCCATGGCCTTGCGAGCCTCCTACCTCTCTGACCTGTTGACCCTCTATCAACATGTCCGCTCCCTCTGCTCAGCAGGCCCCAGCCTGCTCCATGTCTCCTGCCTGACCCACCCTACCATCAGTGGCCGGGCTTTTAGCCTCACTGCCCCTATGCTTTGGAACTCCATCCCACAATCCCTTTGCCTTGCTTCCTCCCTTGCCTCCTTCAAACCTGCACACCCATCCCTACCCCCACCATGATCAGGTCTTGACCCCTGACTGTTCAGCACCTTCGGACTTCCTCCCGATGTGAAAGGCGTGCTACAAAATTTTGTTTGTTGTTATTGCCGAACCTGATCCTGTCTGACATCCAGACATATGCATCTTCCAGCACTTTTTCTCCTTCACTTTTTCTGCGTGAAAATTGTCTTGTTTCTAAGTGTATCATCTTCTTAACTTGCTCTACACTTTAATAGGGGGGTCTCTGGTTAACAATCCTAACAATAGGAACCCTAGCTGATTTTCACCTCCTTTACCCAAGGATTCTGAGCACCACAAATGCAACCTCGGCTGAGATCATTCAACTCAGTGCAGACTGAGATTCAGATGGTCCAGTTTCTATCACCTAACAACAACAACAACAACAATTTAAACTTATAAAGCGCCTTTCACGTCAGGAGGACGTCCCAAGGTGCTGCACAGGAGGCGTGTGACCCAAGTGTGACCTAAACCATTACTCACACAGCAAAAAGGAGTTGAACAGTTTGCAACAGCACAAACATGTTGTTTTGTTTTGTTTAATAACCTCTGTATATATTGAAGTACAGTAATATGACATAATACCATTTAAAATTAGGAACTATTATCATGTAATCATAGAAATTGTAGTATACCTGTAGGTCATTTGATCTATCACATCTAAATTGTGGCTATCTCATCCACTGGGTTCAAGTACTTGAATCTCAATTCCTGGCTCCATCCCTATACTCATTTCTGTTGTTCCTGTTCAAGTGCTTATCCAATTTCCTTTTAAATTAATTCACTGTTTCCCTGACAATTTATAAATAAATATAATAGAAACTTCATTATACGTTTTGCATTTTGTTATGTATGTTTGTTTGTGTGTGTCTGTGTGTGTGTGTGTGTATGTATGTTTGATCTTAAACAAAATTTCTTTTGGGAGCAGACTTCTGGAGTCATGGACAAAGCTGGGGGTGTCTAAGAATTGATTCCCCCTTTCCCCTCTTTCTCTCTCTGTCTCTCTCCTCCCTCCCTCTTTCTCTATCGCACTCACTCCATCTCTCTCTTACTCCCCTTTTCAAAACTAGATAAATAATAATAGTAATTCAATCTAGTCTGTTTATGGGATACTGCTGTGTGCAATTGGCTGCCACGATTACCCCACAAAATATACAGTCAATCCACTTTACTGTGAAGCAGTTTGAGACATCTCAAAGATGTGATAAGGCGCTGTATCAAATCAAAGCATTATTAGTATTGTAACTGTATAATTATTATGACAGATCAGATTCACATCCAACTCAAATGTACAATATGTGGAAAAATGCTGTCAAAACAGGAAAATAGTTAAATGCATTTAAAAATGGTTAAGATAACAGTGAAACAACTTGGCATGATAAACTCATAAAGCTAGCAAAGATATTAATAATAATCCTTGCATTTCATATAGTACCTTACCATTTTGTTGAAATCCTTCAAAGCACTTCAAAAACTGTGGAGAGAAAAGCCTGTTTATTTTGTAGACTAACATTTTTCATTTTATGCAGGCAAATGTATTTTGTGGTGTTGGGACTATATTTGGTGGTGTCAATCAAATGACTTTATCTACATGTGGGCAGCGATAATGAATTAAAAACAAACAATTTTACGTACATTTTGTCACATTTGATTTACTTTAGCTCAGATGGATGGCTTCAGGGTATTTAAGGGAGCAGAAACTTCTGTGTATACTTGTGTATTTTTAGAAGATTAACATAGACAGTTATTAAATTAACATAGGTTCTACTGGATTTACTCTGGGACACAAAACTTGGTGATCTATAACTTTCATCAAGCTTGAGTGTGTTAAACATCTTAAAGCATTCTGTATATTCATGTTTGAAGAAGGCGAAAATGATGACACCTGTATTAAGCAGTCAAAAAGACCATCTACACAACAAAAGCTCACTGGGGATTTTGTGCATTTGTTGCATTAAAGTGGAGATCACAGGAATGTGGTCACAGGCCATTTGTGTTCCATTCAGACTTTGCTATTGTCAGTGTGAAGTTTGATTGTGATTTCCTCTCTTTTGTGAAAAATGGCTAGTTTCCTTTTCCTGCTGCTAAGGGTATCATCTTCTTAACTTGCTCTGCACTTGCCCCCTTTCTTAGTAAACCCAATTCAGTGTAGAACATACAATACCGAGCATTCCGACACTAGGCACATTTGATTTACAATGTTTTGCAGTCTTTAATTTTCAAAGTTTGCTCATCAGAATTTTTATAATTTCTTTCCAGAATATCATATCCATAAAACTGAAAGTGAAAAATTATGTTTCCAACTGAAGAGCAAAGGTGCACAAAATTGCTGTTCTTCAACAGACTGTGGAGTCACTAACTGATTATTTGCCACTAGGCTCTTAAGAAATTAATCTTGTCAATAACCAAGGTCTGACGAAGGCTCATGGACCCAAAACGTTGATTCATTTTCCATTCTCCATAGATACTGCCCAACCTGCTGAGTGTTCCCAGCGATTTCTGTTTCTGTTTCAGATTTCTAGCATCTGCAGTTTTTTGTGTTTTTGTTTCCCATCAATAACCAGATGTGCTTCATGTTGACCCACAAGAAAACTAGTCCAGCAGAAACCACTTCCAGAACAGACTTCCCACATGATTCACTTTTCTTGATCCAACACATTCTTTATACCCTATATTTATATCTCAAAAGTAAAACTGCAGCCAAAATCATACTGCAATTAAATTTCCACATTATTGATATAAAAAGGACATAATAACAATAATAATGCTTGCATTTGATATAGCACTTTCCACGTCTTCCAAAGAGCTTCACAGAGTATACTATAAAGTGAATTTGTGGGTGAAACGCAGCAGCCAATTGTGCACAGCAGTGTCCCACAAATAGTTATGGATTGATGTAACCAATTTATTATTGTTCTATTTTTCTTGAGGGATTATTATCAGGAATGTGGAGTAATGAAACTTGCCCAAAGTTCGACATGCAGCACATAATGCATTGAGTTGGGCCATTCAGATACAGAATATATGCTAATAGGATTCTAATTTCATCCTGACCCCTCGAACTCCTTTCTTCAATCCCTCTGCGTCAGCCATTCTCTATCTGTCTTCATGTTTCTTAAAACCTAACTCTTTGACTGGCCTCCTCCTTCCTCTCCCCCAAGCTTGGTGTCCAACTTACCATTGCAATGTACTGTGAGACGTTATCCTTTGTGAAGGATGGTATATAAATGTAATTTTATTGTTGTTGTTGTTTAAACATAAGTTATTGTGGAACCATGACCCAAATCACCAGGTATGACACAGATAAACAGAACACAACAACAACTTGCATTTATGTAGCGCCTTTCATGCGGGCTAGTATTCTGTAGTGTTTTCAACACACAACCATATTAGATATTGCAGGACAACTTTATGTCATATCACTATCATGCAGAAACTCATCACCATGCTTAAGAATATCCAACCAAAGTAAGAGTTCCATACATTCCACCTACGAATGGAATTCATAAGTATCGGAATGGAATACACACTCTCCCTGGAGGAAAGCATCCTGCATACCAGTATTAAGTGCAGGTTGGAAAGAGCTACAGTTTGGGGACCCCCAAATATACATTGGAGTACTGCTCAAGTTTAATCATCTAAAACCACGTAGCTATTGTCTGGCAAGCTTTGTTCTGCCAAGACCATCCGACATGTTAGGGCTTTTGCTTGAAGAATTAATGAGAGAGGAGTGAGAAGAATTTCTTATCCCAGTGTCTGGTCTGCCCTTCCAAGTTCTACTGATGAGCCAGGCAGGCTAGGCAGCCATTGATAGGGAAAGTAGAAGCATAAAAATTTAGTGATTTAAATATTAACAGATTCTTATTCTGTTATTTATAGTCATACAAAAACTCCTCCTTCATACAACATATATCACATTGAAACATCTCACAGCAGTTGAATTGTCGTCAAATTTGTCGTGACTTTTTATTTTGTAGGCAAATATGTAAAAGCTAATTTGCACACAACATAGCAAGACCTGCAAACAACCATGGAGTGGATGATTCATTTTAACTGGAGGATTGTTGGAAAACTGCCTTCTCTTTTCAAATTGCGTGATATGATCCTTAACATTCACCAGAAAAAGCTTTTGGGTTTCAAAAAGAGGGGTTGAGAGAGATGGGACAGATGGGTTGAGGGAGGGAGTTCTGGAGGTTGGGGCCGAAATTGGAATCTTGTTAGCATGAATTTTATGTCTGCGAATGAGTCAGTTCAGTGCATTTTGTGTTTCATGTCTAATGTGTATCAATAACGTGGAAATTAAGATTAAAAAAAACTATCTTTGCATTATCACAACTTTGAGACATCTCAAAGCACTTCACAGAATATACTCTAAAGTGAATTAATTGACTATATTTTGTGGGGAAATCGCAGCAGCCGGTTGCACACAGCAGTGTCCCAAAAACAGTCACGGATTGAGTGACCACATTTTTTTAAAGGGATTATTACCTCCAGTAAAGTAATCCACCAATCAACAAGCAACCAGGTTCCTACTCACTAAATATACACATAACGCATTGCAAAAACGAATGAAACCCCAAATTTTATATGATTTATATACTAAGAAGTTTTATAGTCTGTAATCAATATCCCAGTTTTACCGTGTGTAAGGATTATATTATGAAATTAATTTCAATGGGGAAAAAATTTGACTTTTGTCTGCAAATTGCAGCCATGAGATGTAGATATCTCCCTTGCACAAAATCTCTTGAGCGGAAAAATCTATTTGGTAATTTGATGCAACTACACTTAACATTCAGGTATGTCTGGCCAGTCATCCAACAGCTTGCACTGTCATGCAGGGCCTAAAAAACATACAACGTTTTCAATTAGTTGCAAATGCCAAACTCCTCATGCCTTCGGGGGGACAATGTGAAGCAGGGCAGGATTTATTTTTTCAACACTTTCAGTTAAAGGGAAATAAATGTTACGAAGATTGATCAGTAGTTTTAGATGTCACTCGAACACCAAAGTAGTGTCTCATATTTTGGGGCTTGAGACCATCTGTCATAAAATTTAAGATTGTGAGGAAATTTGCAAAACAGTCCTAAATTCAATTTGAATTTCAATCTTAATTTGGAGACCATATTTATGGAGTTCCCTTTCAATGCTATGTAAAGAAGATTAACAAAATTGCCCTATACATTTATAGAGCGCGTTTCACGATTGGTGGATATGCCAAGGTGCTGAACAGTCAGGGTTCAGGACTTGAGCATGGGGGTGGGGGGTGGGGAGTGGGGGGTGGGGAGGGCAGGTTTGGGATGAAGGAGGGCAGAGCGGTGCGGGGTTGCTAAAGGCACAGTCAAAAAGGAGGGCCGTGCGTCAGGCTTAAAGGAGGCAAGAGAGGGAGCAGGGCGAAGGGATTGTGGCATGGTGTTCCAAAGGGTGGGGGAAGAGAGGCTGGATGGGTAGGGTGGGTCGAATGGGAGACATGGAACAGGCTGGAGCCTGCTGAATGGAGGGAGTGGATAAGTTGATAGGGGGTCAGCAGGTCAGAGAGGTTGGAGGGGGCAAGGCCATAGAGGACTTTAAAAGAGAGCGATGATCTTGAATTATAATCCTCTGAGGGATGGGGAGCCAGTGGAGCAGGCGAGGGTGGGGTTGATGGGGTCACTGAGCCTGGTGCAGGAGAGGACATGAGCTGCAAAGTTTTGGATGATCGGCAGCTTGTGGAGAATGTTATATTCATATAGTGTTATTCACATAAGGATAATGTTCCTGAATATTTCACTATGTCTGGTGCGGATGCCAAGCAGGGGGAAAAAGGTGGTGACAATAGGCACTGTCAATGAAATTGGTTAAATGGTAGGATTGAATATTTAACTAAATATTTGATTAATATTTAATAAATATTTAACTAAAGCCTTAATTTAGACTGTTTCCCCAAATTCGGCAGGACCTTAATTTTTAAAGTGATGGCCGTTTAAACCTAAGACCATATGAAATTTTTAAGGTGCCTGATGACTTATTATCAGAGAATATTTTAGATGTACATCCTGCATGATTTATAATCCAATTATCTCAATTATTTCTTCCATGTTTTCAAGTTATTTACTGTTTTCCATACCAGTCTATTAATTTGTGAATTATAATGTGATTTGTTTCTACACTTATCTTTTACTTGCAAAGTATCGCAGGTATCAAGGATAACACAATAAACCTCACTCCACTCAGATATTTTAATTGATTTCATTTGATCAGAACAAATGTAAAAACTTGTAATTGGCAACACTGAGGCACACATGATTTGCAGCTGTGATTTGTGGTTTGCCAGCAAAATAAATTGCCAGTGCCTGTGTTTGTTTGAGTGGTGCAAAACGTGCTTGTGTTTTATCCCATTCTACAAACCTATAATTAAGACCCTGGTCAATAATTCCAGGAGTGTTACCCCTCTCCCTGCAGCACTGTGAGCTTAGCTTGCTCACAATAAGAGAAAGTCTAAATGGTTTCTACTAAACCATACCCTGAAGGACAGAACAGCCCTTCAGTGTGACTGAAGTAACCATTTAGTATCCTCATAAATTTTGTATTTTAAGTGCATTGAGAATAGTAACTGTGACGGCTGCTGAAAAAGTAGGTAAACTATTTTAGTTTAATAGGTATTCAATACAGTGAAATGCCTGTATACGCCTGATCATAATAACCCTCAATGAAAGAAATTGGTCACTTCAATCCACGACTGTTTGTTGGACAATGCTGTGCATTACTGGCTGCCGAGTCTTGCCCACAAATATACAGTATATTCTGTGAAGTGGTTTGAAACATCTAGAGGATGTGAAAAGTGCTACATCAAAATGCATGCGTTATTATTATTATTCTTATACAAGTATTTCAGAAAAATCACAAGATTGGTTCAGATGAAACGTTCCAATCTCATCTTTACAGAATATATTCCCTACCATTTTTCCATTTACATAATTGGGCTAGCTCTTAAATGAATTGAGATTCATGACCTTTCTTGATTATCCAGTGAGTAATTAACAACTGGAACAGGTTAAGGAATATTTTCTGGTGCCTGTCCTGGAAATTCCCTTTGCAGCCCTAAACCTGCTTCCTCTTGTTCTGCTACCTTTGGTACATTCGAAAGTATTGTTCTGGTTTACTTCCTTAACCTCATTTAAAATCTTTTCTACCTCTGAAAAGATCAAAACTGTATCAATTTACATTTATATAGCAGCATTCGTGATGGGAGAATGTCTGAAAGCCCTTCACTGACTGGAAGCTTGAACTGTGGAGAGGGGGAAGCAAAATGACCAAACTCTAATCACTTTTTGTAGCTCACTCCTCTATCACTAAATTTCTCTGCAACGTAGGGTCCTGCGATATATAAATATATCGGTTATATCGATATAATTTTTCATATCGATATGCCGATATCGGAATTTAAAATATATCAATATATCGAAAAATTCGATATGAAAAAATATATTGGTATATCGTAAATATTGGTGTATCATTTCCGGCGATATATCGGTATTATCACTATAATGCGATCTTTTCCAGCTTACCTTGTCGCCGGCATTGCAACCTCCTGGACCTAGAGCATGGAATGCGCACATATATCGGAATGCGCATGCACCCCCGAATGCGCGCGTACCTCTAAATGCGCGCGTACTTCTGAATGTGCACGCACCCACGAATGCGCGCGCACCCTGAATGCACGCGCATGCGCAGTATAAAACCCCCCGGAAATATCGATATATCGGTACGTATCAATATGAGCCCACCGATATATCGATATTGGAAAATTTCCATATCGACGGACCCTGTGCAATGCCTCTGGGGCCTGGCCCTTGTGCCACAAAAAATCTGAGTGTATTTTTCGTTCATCTGAAACTGGTCGCTGGAAGAGAGGTGTGGTGAAAGTATCTTGATGCCAAATGTTAACCACCAATGAAGAACATTATTGGTGATTCTGCATTCCTTTTTCACTGTATAATATAGGCCCTTGCATTCATTTGAACATGGTTAGCTGCAGGCGATCAACTGAACCTAGGTTCACTGTGAGAGTTTGATTTATATATAATTATTTTACATTTAGTGCAAGCGCTCTGGGAGGCTACACTGGGTGAGCGGCGATATATCAATGAAAATTGTTGCTGTTGTTCTTAGTGTAAGTTGACATAAACAACAAAAATTTGTAGAGCGACTTTAAGGAGCTAAACATCAACAATGACTTTTATAAAGATTTGAAAGTATAGCAGAACCTAACATTTCTCTGTGAAACATGGCAGTTACAACGGCATTTAATTACAGTATATGCTGTTTGGGGGTCATTACTGCCCCCCAAAAAAATTCAGATATTAATCTTCTCGGAATTTACAGCAATATTATTGACCAAAAATATAATTTTGGTAATTCACCAAGTAATGAGTAGCAGCTGCAGTCCACAAAATCTGTTTTGCAACCAATAACTGAGACATCATCAAGAATTTCTGACTCATAACACACTGACAGCTAAATGTTTACATTTTGCAGCACAATATACAATACAGTACTGTATCAACACTCCTTCATTTTGTCCAATTTGGTTTCTCTCATATACATAGTTATACTACAATTGAAATTTTCTTCAGTAGTACACCAGAACAATTATTTAATAATTGTTTCACACATCATTACCATCCTATGCACAGATGAGGCTTACGTTCCTCTCATTTCCTTAATAACTACAACGGCAATGTTTAGACTGCATTAGTGTGAAGTGGCACCTCAACAATGAAACGCATAACACAGTGCAGTCTTCAGCATGGCTTCACATTCTCACTCGAGTCCACATTTCACAATCCTCAAAAAATGGTCCGAGCAGGTAAGGGTATTTTTTTTGTGGCTAATTAATCTTTTTTTTCAGTAAACAGTTTTATGCCAAGTTGAAGTTGACAGAAGAAGTTGAAACAAGTTAAGCAATTAAGTCGGCAGTGCAATGATACATTTGTCAGGAACTCTGAGTCAATTGCCTAGAACTTAATTAAATATCCAGCATTACAACTAGTTTCAAGCAGCAAGGCACAGAACTGTCAAAAAGAATTCACATCTGTATAATCGCCTGGAAACGAAAATTTGGAGCTCATTACAGTGTGGGATGTCCCCCCTTTCCACACCTCTTACTTATATCATCATTGATCTTTATGGAGGCATTTATGCACCACCACAGGTTCTGATTCCACACTGTGCTTGTCATAATTGTGAACCGTCCACCTAGGGTTACACTGCACACCGCATTACTCACCTCCTATACTCAGTGCAAATAAAACTGAGTTCTACACATGAGTCTCTTAAGCATGTGCTCAGTATTACATTTGACAGTAATTATCTGTGAAGCATTATGACTTTTTCTGTATAGACCCTATATCCAATGCATGGGATATATTGTATTCCTTTAGGGAAATTTATTCATTTGAAAGCTGTTCATCTGCAGTGCTTTTTACTGCTCACACATACTTGCCTCCAGATAACTGAAATTCTGTGAACTTTGCGGGAAGGTCAGTGAGGAGGTTTGCAAGATGAGCAGGTAAAGGAAATGTTTTTTGTTGCTTAATAGTATTTTTGGCGAGTAAACGGCTTTATATTAATTTGAATTTGACAGAATAAATGGAAACAATTTGCTTAATGTGCATTCAATTTCCAGAGAATGTGAATAAATTCCAGAGGAGCAGCCAAGAAAAGGTAGGAGAAACAGCTAATTGCTGCACATTTACTGAATGTCACCACAACAAGCAGTTAACAATAACAAGAGCTTATTGATTCTAAGTAATGGCTGAACAGAAGGTGGCTTGAAGGGATGGGCAATTAAGAATAATAATAAACTTTGCATTTGATATAGAGCTTTTCAAGTCTTCTAGACGTCTCAAAGCGCTTCACCAAATATACTGTAAAATGAATTGACTGTGTATTTGCAGGTGAATCGCAGCAGCTCAATTCCACACAGTAGTGTCCCACAAACAGTCGTGGATTTAAAATCAACAATTTATTATTTTATTTTTAGTTTGAAAAGTTGCAAATGTAAAGTTCACCAAATATTTAGAATAGGTTGGTTTGAGGTCCAGTGACCAAAAGGTCACGGAGATGATCTCTGTCAAACAGGCAAAAAGATTCAAATCAATGACAATGCCATACAAACCTCTCCTTTTATAATTCATATGGATCAGTTATTTGACACCAGCTGGCAAATGGTATCAAGCTAGGAAGGGATAGTACGAGGAAAGAAGGCAAACGTTTGCACCATTGCATGATTTGTGTTCAAGAGAACATCGACCAAAGCACAGAGCACAATGACTTTTTTCTATCCAACTACATAAAATATCCTCAAAGAAAACAACATTGCTTCAACAAGTCTGTGATTTTTGGAAAACAAACATAAATAACAAGAAACAAGGAAAAGTTAACTCATTTCAGAAAATGAAAAATATAAGAATATATATATATATACTGTATATAGAAAAAATCAACAGGACATTTGTTTTCCTTCATAATAATAATAAAACTCCTTGCATTTGATATAGCACTTTCTACTTCTAGACGTCTCAAAGCACATCATAGAAAATACTGTAAAGTGAATTGACTGCATATTTGTAGGCGAAACATGGCAGCCAATTGCACACAACAGAGCCCCACAAACAGTCGTGGGTTGAGTGTCCAAATTATTATTGAATTTTTTAAAAAGATTATTATCAGCTGTGTGGAGTAAGGAAACTTACCCAAGGTTTTGCCCTGACCTGCCGGGAATTTAACCCAGGCTCTCACTTGTAAGGCAAGTGCTCTAACTACTGAGCTACAGGACTCAACTTAATAATATTTAAGCAACTTCTTAAATAAAGACAAATAATAACATTATTGATTCTTTCTATTAGTTTACAATCTACAATTATATTTGCAATAACCTTCCAATGGCCTTTTAAATGCAGAAGAAACTTTGATAAAAGCTTAACATGATATTTATGCATGTACATTCTTTATATTTTTCACTGATTACACTTGCCAAAACTGTGCCTTTAAAGTTCATTAGTGTGATCCAAAGTGTAATCAAGATGAACTGACTCCATGAACAGGGGGCGGCTTGAAGGGAATTGTAAATTGTACTGTTGAGCGGTACTGTGCAGGAGATAGACAAACTGATTGACAAAAGTTCTTGTGACCCAATACACAGGGTAAAGGAAATGTAGCCCAACAATGACTATTTTGGAAATAAATTGAGTATCTGCAGCCGCTGACTGTGAAGCATAATTTAGTTTCAAATAGCATTCATAGAAAATTATATGTATTAGTTACATAGCTTGCAATTTTATATTTAAAACAGATTTCATATTAACATGCAAAACTGACCATCAGGAAAGATTGCTGGCAACCTGATTGATCTATTATACCTTGACCAAAGCACTGAGACCAATCACAGCTGACTTGGGGCTTCAAATTCTCATTGTCTGAGCATCAAGACTATTTTGCGAAAAGTTGCAAAATTCTTAAATCTACTTTTCATCTGGATGCTAGATTTTCAGTAATCCTTAAAAAGAACTTTAGCTACTTATTAAATGTCCCTGATGAGCCATCAAAGCAAATCAACATGAAATTGGCACTATAAGTGTGGTATAAAAAGTGCATTAAATTTATTGTGAAACTCATCTCATTGTTCCTTTTTCAATTCAGAAGCAGTTTAATTCACATTACAATTAACTCCAAAGCAGCAGGGAATTTCAAATTATTTTTTTAGGAAGACTTAGTGTTTGAGTAAGAAGCACCATGAATCCAATTGCTTTAAACGTGACATTGGTTCATTTGGACAGTGGGTGGGTCTGTGTCTAATTAATGACTCGGATTGAAAGTAATGGAAGTTAATAACAGTGAAGGATGAATCGTTTTTCACACATATTTACCATATAAGTAGTAATAAATTGAAATAAATTGAGTTTCTGAAGTGGCTGACTGTGAAACATGATTTAGTTTCTGTACAAGTCTGACCAAATAACTTATGGGTGATCAAAAAGCAAATATATTAGGATTAGGATAATGAATAACATTTCTTTTAAATTTAGACAATTCAACATTTCAGCATTTATAATATTAATAATCAATCTCTTGAGGTTTCAAAATTCAAGCTGGGAGAAACTAACCGAATTGGAGAGTGGAATGATATCTATCATCTAATAGCGAAATAGTCAGGCCTCAAACCAACCCAAGATGTATCTCAGTTTCATAAACTGGTTATTGAGGTCAGAAACATTGTGAAGAGAGCTTACAGATGGCTTACTGTGTGAATCCTGGAGACCAATCATGATCAATGGAATGTCATCAGCACTTACTCAATAGTTATATAGTATGTATTTTTAAAAGTATTTTATGTACCTACCATGAATGATAATACTATAATAATCCTTGCATTTGTTATAGTGCCTTTCACATCAGGAAGATGTCTCAAAGTGTAATGTTTCACAGGGTTAGAGTTAGATTACAGTCCTGTAAAGTGGAGTAACATTGTAATTTAGTGGGTGAACTCTGCAGCCAATTTTCACACAGCATTGTCCCAAACAGTCATGAAACTAATGATCAATTTTATCCGTGGAATTGTTGGCCATGATGCTGGGAGAAACTCTTCTCTCCTTGAATAGTGCCTTGGGAATCTATACTCTCCCAGAACAGGTAGATGTGTCATTGGTTTAACATCTCATCTGAAGATCCACATCTCCATAATAATTAAGATAATCCTGGCATATGATATACCACCTTATCATGTCTTCGAGACATCTACACTATGAAGTGCACTGACTGTGTGTTTTGTGGGTAAAATGTAGCAGCGAATTGTGCACAGAAAAGTCCCCACAAACAGTCAAATTGTTAGATGTTGACCAATTCTTTTTTTACATCATTACAACTTGAATCATCATGCTGTCAATATCCCAAAGACATTTATTTTTGTAATTATACATATACTTAAGTCACCACTCTGGATAACTCATCATTGAGCCCTCTTCCCATGGAGCCACTAGTTATCAAGAGTTTGGACCAAACTTGTGGAAATGGCAGTCAGAGAAAATTTGGGAAGGTAAGGAATCATTTCTGGAAGACAAGTAGCAACAGGGGGTAAACATTGCCATGAGCTGTCCTACTAACAATAAATTATCCTTCAAAATATTATTAAAAATAATCACAGTAGCGAGCAGTTCTAAGTAATTATCTTGTCACTAAAGGCTATGAGTTACAGGGAGCATTAAATCACAGATTTTTTACATACTTGACATATTTGTTACATATAAAGATTGTCCTTAATAGCTTTGTATATTAGATAAATATGTGTCAACGAAATCAGATGAGGGTTCTGAGAGAATATAGTGTATGATTTTCAAAGTATTATTTTACTTTGTAATTAGCAAATGTTCAAATCAAACCTAGTACTGTATGTAGTGTACACCACATGTCCTTGTATTGATACCTATACACATATTTTAGATCTTATGTATCAGTGTGACCTGTCTATGGGGGAAAAAAAACATTTTGAGATTAAAAAAAACATACAATCAGTCAAAAGTAGGTTCAGTTGGTGTAATTTTGGATGAAGAATCATATTTCCTTCTGTAGTGGGATGGCCAGATTGCGTAGTTAATTTGTATTACTGATTTGAGAGTTTAGTTGAAGAAAATCTAAATTGCAACAGTGGTTATTAACCCATAAAACCAGAAAACCATGAAAGCATTAACTGATCTGCAGGGAATTTTGCAGAAACATATTTCTACCCGATTTAAAAAAAAAAAATCCACTTTACAATTTAAATTGTTAGTATCACATCGTGTGTGGAGCTGACTGATTTAGCAACTGATTTTTTTTTAAAAACAACGTATATGGTTTGCTACTGCGGTATTAGAATGAAAATATTTTTGTACTGTAGTTACATTTTTCAACCGTAGTAAGTAATGATTCTTACAAAAAGTTCGTCTTACAAACCACAGGAATGTACTGTTGGTACAAACTTGTGAAGACTATACCTATATTACGAGAGTTTCCTACAATGTTTAGGTTCTTTACAACTGTTCAGAAACTGTTGTTTTTGTTTGAGGATCCTGTTCGTGTATTGATTTCCTTGGGGGGCAGTCACTAGCGTAGATCTGCAGTCAGATAAGCTTTGAATGTGGAGTCTGAGTTTGTTAAAGTGTAATGAACAACTTTGGTGAGGGTGGGTGGGGGGGGGGGGGAGAAAATAAACGTCTCATAAAAAAAATACATGTTTCATTGGGTCCATCGATAGTCCGAGTGTTAAGGAAAGCCTGCAAAAGTCTAATATGTTTTTTTTTATCATGACAGTAATTGCATTGAAAACTGCAGTTAACGCGAACACCTCCCGCGTTTTCATACGGATCAACTCCAAGCCACAGGGAAATGTACTTAACAGGAGAATATCAACGTGTACAGCACGGAGGGAGACTGTACTTACAATCCACTTCTATGTGACCAATTAAGTGATACGGTTCATATGTAGTTGCAGCTAAACGTGGACGTCCGTGTGGATGGCTAACACGGATTATATTGTATTTATGTGGTGTGAACCTCCAGCCAGGAGAAGGGTTGACATTAAATCCTTGACGACCCTTCTGATCTGGCAGAGTAACGTCTTGTAATCGCCTCTACAGCAATTCAACCCACGCTGTGCTATCCATGTCTGTTCACTCACTCGGCCGCGTGTATTCCGGCATCTCACACAAACCGCAGTTTCATTCTGACTGCTGGGACGGGACTGTTGGTGTCCACATTTCTCGGGAGATCCGCTAAATTCTGTCAGATTTAATTGCCAGCAGAACACTGGATTTGGGAACAGGTTTTGGCATCGATTATTACGATATTTTGCAGAAAATCTGTCCCTTTTCCCCCCAGACGTTAGGAGTTGGATAATTCGCCCACACAATATACAGTCACTACACTCTACAGTAAATCCCCTGAAGTCCTTGTGGAGTCGTCCTCTAGATATCAAATACACGCGTTATTATCTATTACCGCAACGAATCACTAAAATGTGTTCATTTAAAGTAGATCCTGCGGCTGAATCAACCGGGCGTTTTCATAGTGAGCCACATTGGACAGGGGTTCGCACTTCGCCCACAAAAGGTAAAAATCAAACATTGGAAGTTGAGACCTACTTAATTGAAGGTGCGTATCTGCCGCGTATTTTCACTCAACATATGAGCAGGAAAACATACACCCAGGACTGTGTTTGAGGGATGCGGGAAATCGCGCACACGGCGGGGAGCAAGTCGGGGAAGACTGTTTACAAAAAATAAATGCCCAACTCAGGTGACACGTTGTCATTAACGAATTAGACAAAAGTGCCTGATCAGGTAACAAGCCGCATTCACAGCGTCTCTGCTGACGTGTTGAACGCGCCGCTCTGCCACAGCAAGTCTGCCTGTGATGTTTTACAAAACGGTTTGGGGCCAAAGATAAGAGCGAAGCCGCTCTCAGACACAACTGCGGGAACGCGTTGTGATTGGGGCTGATGTCTGTCGTGTACACTGTGTGCCCCGCGCTCCTGTCTGTATGGTCTTTCACAACGAACTCCTCGATGTGTGTGTGTGTGTGTGTGTTGGGGTGGGTGGGGGGTTGGTGCTTTCACGATGTGTTACAGCAGAACTCAAAATAAAAGATTGAAAATGCAAAGTAGGTCAATCCGCGGCAAACGGAGAGGAGCAAAGTTAACCTCCAGCCTGGTGCTGTGTGCACTGTAAACCCGGAGCAGTTTGCTGGGAAATTCATCGCCGGCTTCGTAGCGTTGTGATGTCTGATAGCGCAGGTTGATTTAGATTGGGGGTCAGTGCAAGACGGGTTCTGTCTATCCCCCCCCCTCTAACTTCTCACTATAATTGGTGCAGGTACACAAGAACACGTCCAGTGAAGTTTTCCGTTTGCTCTTCCGTGGAAAACTGGGTAATTAATGGCACAAAAGCCGGGAGAAGGCGGTTTATTAATAACTTGACAGTTTGAGGGTAACAGTATTTACAGACACTGACGCCAAACTGATCTGGTTTTCAGCAGCTTCACGCCGAGAGTGCGTGAAGCTGTGTACACGGGGAGCAATGCCCTCTAACTCAGATACCTAACACACGTTTAACACCACAATTTACACGACTTTGACCGAAAGCTCTGCGTTTTATGGGTGAACACACGCAGCCGCCTTCTTGGTAGAGTTTGCTGATCTCCTCGGTGCTGCAATTGAGACAAGGAACGCGTCAAAAAAAAAATACCGTACGCCTCAAATATAGCCCCCAATGATTTAACCATTTCACCCAACTCCCGAGGAGAGCAAATTAAGACCAAAATGCGAGCCATGCAACTGTGAAGACTTATTCGGACGCTGATCGTGTTCGCTTCTCCTCCCCCCCACCCCACCCCACCACCCCACCCCCCTCAGCAAATTCTTCCCTCTGCGGTATTTTAAACGCGTTATTATCAAACAAAAAACAATACGTGTGCACAGCGGGTCTCTGACTATGATATTATAATGTTGGCCGAATGCATGTAAATGTGAACTGTTATCAAGTTGCCCTTCAAACTCGAGAGAGACTGTTGCCCCCCCAAAATTAATTGATTTGTTTTTTTCTTAAAAAAAATCAGTTTGTAACCATATTTCGGACTGTATGTTTCCCGAATTTATGGCAAAGGATTTGCACATTTTATTCAATCACGTTCCCCTCACACGCACTGACACACGCATGCACACACACACTGATACATACACATGCACACACACACACTGACACATACACATGCACACACACTGACACATGCACATGCACTCACACATGCACACACACACACTCACGCACACACACACAAACATACACTCACGCACACACTTACTCATGCACACACCTTACACATGCACACACACTCACGCACACACAGACCATGATACGCGTGGCTGGGTGCAACAGGTCCATACAGTTTGTATCTATTTACTAGGAGCGACGAGGACCATTCAACTCGTTCTGCGGCCATCGATGGCAGCAATTGTAGATCAAATCTGACCAACAATGTTAATGAACCATCAGGTGGAAAATATTTTGCTTTGAAGGTTAACGACCACTTTGCGTCTCTCTCTCTCTCTTTCTCTCCCCCTCTCTCGTTTCTTGCAACCGCTTCATTCATATACATTCATTCATTTATTCACTGCGATCCATCATCCCCAAATTGAGTCGTCGTCCAAGTTCTACAACAAGAGTGAAAACAATTTCAAATAAAGGGAAAAAATTAATGCATTTTTTTTTGCACAAACAGTAGCAGCTGCCGTACAAAGCCCGAGGATGGTGAGAAAGGCGCTGGGGAGTGAGCAGACTTCTTAAACCTCAGTCCACAGAACAATTTCCAACATGTTGTAATTCAGTCACCGTCGCATTTGCAAACAGACAAAAAATCTCCCCCCCCCACCCCCAACCCTCTCTCTCTCTCTCTGTCTCTTAACTTGTTAAAAACTGAATCCGTCTCTAGTTTAATGATCTGGTCTATCTCGGACAGTACAGTACAGTATCTCTTTTGTCTTCCTTCCATGTGTTAAATTCAAAGCTCCCCCCATAAGAGCTTTCTTTCGTACACACACTCGCTGATCTGGTGGGAGGTGAATGCTGTGGGAGTCACATTTGCAGGTATGTTATTATCTGACGGCTTCTTGTAGTGCCTGCCCTACAGTGCGTTAGTTGCCTAAAAACGTTGAAAGCACAAATCCCCAAACTCAAAGCCTCCCCCGATCAACGCGAACACAAATAAAAAACATATATCATTGGAAAGAGCGCTCCCCCGTTCTTGCACATGTTAATAACCTTTGCATTTGTATTTTCATAGATTCATTTTATTGACCTACATTTTAACTTTACCTGTGTGTTTTTTTTAGCCACTTGTTCACTACCGCACGCAGTTCAATTCGTCTTTAAATATTTATCCCCCACAAAAAAATCAGAAGTGTAAACGCAAATGGAACTGGAAATATTTAATAACCTTTTTGTTTCCGATAAAAGCTCCTGTTTACAGTATACACACGAGGTTCTGGACAATTATTCACAGGTGAAATATTCAATACTAATATATATATACAGAACAAACCAAAGTTGGAACCACTTTTGCACGACGAATTTACTATACATCTATATTCACAGTTCAGTAATTCCGGGCGGGGGGAGGGGGGGGAAAGGGTTTGCTTGTAAAGTGCTATTATATGGTTTCCTCTGATTTTCGACAATCTTGTTGGACATGTATAACAACATCACGAAGAAAGCAAACCGCGTGCCGAAAAAACACACACACAACTGTGAAAAATAACCCGGAAAAACACAAAATCTAGTACAACAAAGATGATGTGAAAAAGCATTTCCCCCCCCCCCCCCCCCCCACCCTCCCCTCCTTCGCTAAACGAAACGGTAAATCGCGTTTCTTTGTGGGTGGGGGGGAAATGTCGTTCCCTTGTTTAACCTGCCGAGGTGTGTTTCAGGTTAACTGGAATGACCCCTTTCCTCTGGTGAGCAGAGAGAGGGCGCTGGGGTCCTGTTCACTGTAAACAGTTGAACTCCACGCTGGGGTGAGTATAAACTGTCTGGTGATGGTTTATGATGTGGTTCTGTGGGGGGCAAATTGCTCTCGCAGTTGAACGCGATCAGAATCGCGGACTTGATTTATATTTCAGGCTTTCCCTTCTGTAAGGCGACGTCGCTATATTGTGTGTATATACAGTGGTTAACATTAGTCGGGATTAGGTTGAACCCCAACGTGACCAGATGTTAATCCCATCGGGTTCCGCACCGTGATTCAATCTGTAAAATATTCTCAATGATTTTCAAACACACTTTAAACTCACGGTGTCAACGCTTCACGTCGTGAATTGACCGAGGATAGACTGCGTTCAAGTACATACGTTTTCATTTATTGCACGGTGGATACTAATGATGTATTTCGTGGAAATAGATAAGAAATAATCAATTGATCCGCCATGTAAATGACGGCACTTGTAACCTCGGCACCCGGGAGGGTCACTGTGTGCGAAGTTGCCAAATATTGTCTTCTTATTTCCGTTTATCGTTAGATTGTGGAGAGAAAGCGACACCACGTCAACACCACAACTCACGGGAATGATTTCTCAGATGGAGTTTCAAAACCGCATCAGATTAGATGCATCGAAACTTGTCGATTTCACCGAGTGGCGAGCGGCGGTTTGCTCTGCGCCGTGTGTTTTCCGTACACCCGGATTTCACACAATTGATGTGATTCCGCAGCTTGACGATTACCCGATTCAATGGCAAGGCTGCGATCCTGGGGTTCTTGGTAAAGTCCTGACAGAGGCACCAACACCACTCACTGCTGGCAACCACAAACATCATTCTGTTATCTCACAGCGTCCGTTCGGGATTAACTAAATAACTTCTAAAAGTTGCTGGAGTTTTAACCTTCAGTGCAAGGAACTGCATTCAACTGACTGTAAAATACAGTACCTGCGATACGGCAAATGGTGTGAATTATAAAACTCTACAAAATAAAACGCTGTCACGATAAAGGGAACTACAGTTTGAAAGTTTAAATAAACACATCGCGAACATTTCTGGAGTTGTGGGGGTGGTGGGGGGGGGGGGGGGGATTGATGATCCGCATTCACACTCTATTGTAAAGCCAGGTATCCGCAGCTTTAAAAAGAACATTTTAAAATTCCTAGAATGAAAAGTTGCAAAGTTCGGTGGGGGGGGGGGGGGGGGGGGGGGGGGAGAGAGGTGGGAGGGGGGTGATGGGGTTGGGGGGGGGGGCATTTACACAAAGTAAAAGCCTCTTACCTGAAACATTTCTAACGGGAAGGTCTCTCTCTCCGATCTCATTTCTAAACCGCCTGATATTACGTGCCTTTACATATACTGACATTTCCCAGGTGGTGATTGTTAAACTAAAACCTTTTCACATCATCCTTTTAAATTAGCCGCTCGCAATATTTTTTCGGGGTGTAGGGGGTGTGGGGGGGGGGGGGGGGGGGAGAGAAAGAAGGGGAGAGGGGGAGAGAGAAATGGTCTCTGATTTAAACATCGTCGCTCCTCAGGAGTGGACGAGCACAGAGTGTAAGGAGTTGGGTTTGCTGTGTGAGGAGCCTGAGCGAGTCTGGTCCAGCTGCAGAGGGGAGGCCGGCGGTGGGCAGAGCTGGAGCGGGTTGCCTGGCAGGGCTGCCCCTGCCGGAGCCGACATACCGGAGATGGATCCCAGAGAGACGGTGGGTTTGATGGGCAGGGGCACGGCTGGCATAGTCTGGCTGCCCGGGTGACAGATGGACTTCATGGGAACCCCGAAGGGGCCGTAATCGGGGGTGACCTGCATCGGGGCCATGGAGTCAATGACACCGACGTGGGGCCACATGGAGCCCACCATGTTACTGATCTGACTGGGCACGGGGTAGCCCAGGTGATGCATCACCGAGGCCAGGGGAAGCCCGCTGGCCATCATACTCTTATAGTCCCTCCCGATGATGTTCTCGATGGCGAAGGGGTGTTTAAATCCACTCGGCTGGGGCCCGTTCACCCCATAGGGTTGGAATTGGGGCAGACGCCCCATTCCCGCAGTTGTGTCGGCCGCCGCCAGACCCAGCTTGGCTTGTTGTTGCTGCTGCTGCTGTTGCTGTTGTTGCTGTTGCTGCTGTTGTTGGTGGTGATGGTGTTGGAAATAGTGGATCATTTGGGAGTTTTTGGCCGACAGGTGCTCTGATCGGTGCACCTTGAACCTCTTCCTGCGGCGGAGGAAGCTCCCGTTCTCGAACATGTCTCCGCAGTCCGGGTGCAGAGCCCAGAAGCTCCCCTTGCCCGGCTGGTCGGGTCTGCGGGGGATCTTGATGAAGCAGTCGTTGAAGGAGAGGTTGTGGCGGAGGGAGTTTTGCCAGCGCTGGGTGTTCTCCCTGTAGTAAGGAAACCTGTCCATGATGAATTTGTAAATCTCACTCAAGGGCAGCATCTTCTCGGCGGAGCTCTGGATGGCCATGGCTGTCAGCGAGATGTAGGAGTAAGGAGGCTTTTGGTCACTGTAGGAGTTTTTCCCGGGACGTGGCATCTTTCAAGTCAGGGTGGGAGGGAGGGAGGGAAGGAGGGAGGGAAACGGATCACAGACAAGGCGCTCAATATTCAGCCAAGTCCCTGGTCCGGGAAGCTCCCTAGACTGTTGTGGTGAGTGAGTGGGTGAGTGGGTGAGTGAGTGAGTGAGGATATCCAGGCCAGTTCCCTCAGCCAAGGTGCCATAAAACGTCTGAAAGCTGCTCCTCAACTGTGCTGCTCTGGGCTGCTAGAGTTTCTGATGTGGGATTTTTTTTCTTCCACCCTCTCCTCTCCTCCCCCCCCACCCCCCACCCCCCACCCCACCAACCCCCCTCCTCCCCCCTCTACCACCTCCCAATATATATTATATATGTATATATATCTAAAAGCTCCTTTTGGCTGTCTGACTAGGAGATAAAGAGCCAGAGAAGTGTGTTGTGTGAGCTAACGAGGCTTGTTGCGATCACAGATGCACAAACCCCCCTGCAGCTCCCTTCAGCGGTTTGTTGCTTTTCGTTATCACATGACAATCGCTCAGGGACAAGGGAGAGAGAGAGAGAGAGAAACACACGCTAATCTGCTTACATTTACACCTATTTAGGAAGACTTGCTTTGGCCAATAGCACATCCTTGTGTTTGAGCGCAGTGTGGGGTCGTGTGGGTGGGATTGTGAAGGCAAATGAGAGATGGACAGACAGACAGACAGACGCACAGAAATATGGAACAGACAGAGAGACAGACAGACAGACATATAGACGGACAGGCTAGAGAGTTAACACGTGAAGGTATGCAGCAGACTCCACACATTCCCACCAAAGTTGAACACACACAGCTCAAAACGCCGAGGCAGTTTCAGATTGAATCGATTCATTTATATATAAGTTGATGTACTCTCACAAAAAAAAGTGTGCAGTATTTCACATATTTCACCAGTGCTGATGTGAGCTGTGTGTGCTGGCTGGCTGGCTGTGTGTGTGTGTGCTGGCTGTGTGTGTGTGTGTGTGCTGGGCTGGCTGTGTGTGTGTGTGTTGGCTGGCTGGCTGGCTGTGTGTGTGTGTGTGCTGGGTGTGTGTGTGTGCTGGCTGTGTGTGTGTATGTGCTGGCTGGCTGTGTGTGTGTGTGCTGGCTGGCTGTGTGTGTGTGTGTGTGTGCTGGCTGGCTGTGTGTGTGTATGCTGGCTGTGTGTGCTGGCTGTGTGTGTGTGTGCTGGCTGGCTGTGTGTGTGTGTGCTGTGCTGGCTGGCTGTGTATGTGTGTGTGCTGGCTGTGTTTGTGTGTGTGTGTGCTGGCTGTGTGTGTGTGTGTGTGTGTGTGTGTGCTGGGCTGGCTGGCTGGTTGGCTGGCTACTCGTTTTTATTTTACTGATTTGTTTCCAACTTTGTTTTTGGACCGTGCCTGGGAAATGTGTGATCCCCTCTGGATCTATTTATCTGTTGATTTCATTTATTATTATTATTATTATAGTGGGATCGACACGCAGCGACTTTGCTAAAACTCACATTCAAACGATCAACAACAACATTACATTTATACAGCGCCTTTCACGTCGGGGGGGGGGGGGGGGGGGGACATTCCCACGTTTGCTCAGTTTAACAGTGTGGAGAGATCATTATTTATTTGGGATGGTTTAGGGTTGTGACCCCCACAGACACACCCTCAGGCACAGGGTGGATGTACTTTACTTTGTATTTTAATGCGCTGTCCTCGTTTTAATTTGTTTTAACAAAACAAAAAAAGGAAAAATCAAACGTGGAGTTTCTGCGATGTCTGGGTCTCTGCCTCACACTCAAGAGGAGAAATATGGAAGGGATTGCGGTCCAAATCTCAACCCCCCGAAACACAGAGTATGATACAGAGGGCGAGAGATAGAGAGAGGGAGAGGGAGGAGAAGAGAGTACAAAGTCCCTGATCAGATCTGCTCTGTTGGATGATTTCATACATTTTCAGGCTGAACCTCGAGGAGATCCCGCGCTCACACAGCGCGTTTGGATTAACACCTAATGTTGCGAACATTGTTAAACTGGATGCTCGGCTGTGTTATGTTGTGATCTTGTTATGATCTTTCGATTGCGACAAGAGCCTTACTCTTTTCACCACCGCCTTTAGTGGTTCAGGGGTAAACAGTGACATGTTCTCGCCCCCCCCCCCACCCCCTCCCCTGTCATCCTCTACCGAGCCATCCTCCCCCACCCCACCACCACCCTCCTCTCTCTCCCTTTCTTTTTCTTTCTTTCTTTCATTCATTCATTCATTCATTCATTCATTCATTGGCCATGGCTGACTGCAGCCTAGTCCTGGGGAGTGATGGGAGAGAGGGGCAGAGAGAGAGAGAGAGACTGGGGTAAAGTTAGATTGTGAATGATTGGATTCGGAATCTTTTATGAAAGAAGCAGATCCCAAACAATACTTATAGTAATAAGGAAATCCAAAGGAAGACATACACATTTTGTGTGTGTTTTTTTGGGGGGGTGAGTGGGGTTGCAGTTTGGTTACTGATGGAATCCTTTGCATCCCAAACGCACCTCCTCCTGCCTGTCAAGAGAAATGTATAAAATGGGTCAAATTCCAAACGCCCGTAAACAGCTATTTAATTTTCACTCGTATCTATTAAAACAGTCCCGTTTACTCACCGAGCGAATGAAATGCCCCGACACCCGCGTGTTGAAACAAAAGACAGATTACTTTTCGTTTCACTCTGACCTGATACAACCATGGCATTCGTCACTCTAGCAATCCAGATCTACGGCAATATCTGTGGTCACATATTTATAATATCAGAGTTTGGTAAACACCGACTCGCCTTGCAGTGAGTTATATTTGCATTCCCTGACTGAGAGGGGCAGGATATACTGTAAGTTGAAACACCGCGCTGACTGTACGGTATATCGAGAAGCTCGGCTGCTGTGTGTAATGTGTTCGGCATATCTAACGGACACCCTTTTGCGATTTAAATCTCGGTCAGGACTAAAGGACTCCGGGAACACGGTGGGTGGTGGGAACGACTTCAAGACAAATTGTATCTTGTTTAAGAAGCCCGAAGCGCCCCGCGGATGGCAGGAGTGAGTGACCTCCGGGTGAGTTTCTGACCAGAGCCGGTGACTGACTCGGGTGAGCTCCAGGTGCGTGGCACTAGCCCACAGGCTGGTGCCTCTCTCAGCGTCAAACTGCACTTGGCCACCGCGATAACAGCCCAGTCGGTCCCGGGTCACCGCGGTGTGAGGTGAAGAGACACACAGAGAGTACGCCAAGAACACGAGACTCTCTCTCTCTCTCTCTCTCTGTCTCTGTGTTACCAGTGATTTTGGTGATGAGCAAAACACTCCCAACCCGTGATCCTGTCCGATTTATCTTTGGCTGAAATCGGATATAATAAATCACAGCTCTTGGATTCCATTGAGTTTACAGGTTCAGATCCGCTCCGACAAATGATGTGAATTGTGTGTTGAGGTTTCCCAGGTTTGCTCTTTGTTTCGCCCCACGCCGAGAGGCTCGGACTGATCTGTTTACCAGTGTGTATGGATCACTGTGTATTTGCACCTGAGCGGTGAGATTGTACAGGCAGTTTTGACTCAGCCAGAATGAAAGGCTGAGATGTGAACGCACTGAAACTGTGAAGGCGCCAAGGCTCACTGACAGTGACAAGCTTCACACCCTCTCACTGCGTTGCGGGAACTCTAGTGCCTGATACTTGAAGTTTGGGGTTTTAGGCTCAAGTTCAAATCCTGTTTAAATCCTCTTTGCAGCGCCTCGGGACATCCTCCTGACGTGAAATGCGCTTTACAAATGTTACCTTGTTGTTGGTATTGCTGTTTAGACTGATATTGTGGAGTCCTGTAGCTCAGTGGTTAGAGCACTCGCCTTACAAGCATATGAGACCTGTGTTCGAATCCAGGCAGGTCAGGGCGAAACCTTGGGCAGGTTTCCTTACTCCACACAGTCTAATAAAAATCCCTTCAAAGAAAACCACAATAATAAAATTGGTAATTTGACCGTTTGTGGGACACTGCTGTGTGCAATTGCCTGCTGTGTTTCACCCACAAATAAACAGTCAATTCACTTTATAGTAAATTCTGTGAAGTGCTTTCAGACGTCTAGAAGACATGAAAAACGCTATCTCAAATGCAAGGATTATTATTATTATATTCCAGTAAGGGGGAGAGAGGGGCTTGCAATGCTAAAGATGCTTTTCCAAGGTCCCGGCTGCCTATTCATAGGAACATAAGAAATAAAACAACAACATTTAATTTAAATGGTAAAACAACAACAAAATTTACACTTGTATAGTGCCTTCCAAGGTCCATCTACTGCGCCTTCCACCTTCCCGGCGGTGGCATGCACATATGTCCGAAACTACCCATGTACTAAATTCCATTATATTATTTCCTAAAATAAATCTGATCTGTGTTTGAAAGAATCAACATTTCCTGCTTCAATTGTCCCCCGAGGGAGCCTTTTCCACAGGTTCACTATTCGCTCACTGAACTAGTGTTTGCGTAGATTTGTTCTGATTTCATCTCCCTTCAATCGCAGGCCGTGTATTCCGGTTTTACTATTCTGGACAAGTTGAACTAGTCTGCCATGATCTGTATTGTCTTGTTCCTTTGGAATCTTAAAGACAACAATTGTATCACCTCTCAATCTTCTCTGATCCAGCATGAACGTACTTCAGACATAGTCCAGTTCCTTCCATCCCCTCAATCATTTTGAACATGTGGATGTTAATAATAAACCCCAGCTTGCTACATATTTGCCTACAAAAACAGTCAGTGCATTTGAGCGTCTCCATATCATTGCCCCAGATCCTATATCAGTGATTTACTGATCCATTCCTGCTTACTCAGGCCTATTTGACTTCTGTCACCTTCTACCCCTCAGCTTCATTAAGTGGACTTTCAGTTACTTTATCCCCATTCTCTGAAGCTCTCACTAAATCCACCCATTTAATACTTTCCTTCTCTGCTTTCAAAATGCCCCCCACAAACTCTCATTTCTTTCACAGTACCTGATTAGGTACCGATTCAGTGTCTGACATAATAATCTCTGCATTTGATATAAACTTATTCTGTCATTGAGGAATCCCTCCATTCTTTGGCAACCCCCCTGCCCCAACCCCACTCCTATCTCTCTAACCTCCGCTCTCCTCACCGCAGTATCCGTTGTCTGGCATCCTCGTCTCCCGAATCTTCCGCTCCATCCATCGACAGCCTTGCCTTCAACCACTATGCCCTGAAAATTTAGAACTCCCTCCTTCACCCATTCGACACACCTTCCCCTTCCCCTTCCCCATCTTTAGGTTGCACCTGAAAACCTTTCTTGTCAATCATGCTTACGGTTACCTTCCGCCTCCTTCTGGCTCGGCCTCGGCCATTGTTAAGTGCTCTGAGAAGCTGTTCGACATGGAGGGCGCTATGTAAATGCATATACCGTGACGTGGATGGACTGTGTATATTGTGGTGCAATACAGCAACTAATTGAACACAGCAATGTCCCACAAACAGCCATGAAGTGCAAGAATCCTCTTCCTCACTTTCAAGGCCTTCCACGGGCTTGCCAATTTCTATCTCTTCAACCCGCTGACTCGCTACCAACCTGCCTGCCCCCTCCTTTCAGTGGCCTCTGGTCTGCTCCATTACTCCTATCCAACCCTCCCTACCATCGGTAACCGGGCTTTCAGCTCTTTTGCTCCCACATTCTTAAACTCCATCCCACAGTCCCTTTGCCTTGCTTCCTCCCTTGCCTCCTTCAAGGCCGGTCTCAAGACCCTCCTTTTCAATCATGCTTTCTGCCACCCTCCCACCTCTCTCCCTCCCCTCCCCACTACCCTGCCCCTCCCCCATGCTCAGGTCCTGACCACTGACTGTTCAATGCCTTGGGACATCCTCCTGAAACGAAAGGCACTCTATAAATGTAATTTTGTTGCTGTTAACCAATTTTATTTTGGGAACTAGATGACCAGGACACCGGAAGAAATTCACTGTTTTTTTTGGATAGAATTTTGTGGGATCGTTCAAGTCTACCTGAAGAGGCAGCTGGGATCACAATTTAATGTCTCATCTGAAGGACAGCATCCCGACAATGCAGCACATTGCATTGTCATCTTAGACTATATGATTCCAAGACCGCATACGGGGTTGGAACCCACAACCTTCTGACTCAGAGGTGAGAATGCACCGGGCTGACACATAACATAAAACATACCATGTATGTTTGAAATGTATATCGTTTATTGACAGTAATTATTTGCAAAGCACTTGAAATAAGTATTTAATGTGATTAGGTGCTATAAAAGCTTTTCTTTTACAATAAAAGCTTGGTTATCCGGCACCTTCGGGACCTGACTGTTGCCGTTTACTTAAATATGCCGGGTATTTGAGCGGCAAGTTGCCGAAAATCCTACACAAGAAATTAACTTATTTTAAAACATACCATATTATTAACAGACCAAATAATAACAGAATATTGTATGGATACTTACCAATAAAGCATTCTAGCACACTTGATAAAATGATTGGTAAAATAAAAATTCCAGCGTTTGTTAAGTTTAATAAATGCGCATACTCATGCGTAAAGTGAGCATACTCGCGAGTATCCCGGATGGCTCCGGTATGAGATCCGTTTGTTGGAATGGTGAATTGTATTGAGAGATACCGGTTGGTTGAGTGTTCTGGTTGGTTGGTTGGGTGCCATATAAACAAGCTTTTACTGTACTATTTTTCCCCATTATACAGTTTCACTACTTGGTTCTCAGTGGAATGCAAAGCTCTGGTAGAGCACTGAAACAACAATTTGTATTTATACAGCACACCAATTTCAGGGTGGCATTCTAGAGACCTTAAAGGAATATGATAAACGATGCTTAACAGGGTACAAAGGTTGGTGACATTTTTAATTGCTGGCAAAAAAGTAAAAGATTTAAACAAAAAATAAACATTTTGAGAAAGTGTTTGTGAAAGTTCCATGCACAACAATAATCCTCATATTTGATATAGTGCTGTTCATGTATTCTTGATGTCTCAAAGCGCTTCACAGAATATACTGTAAAGTGAATTGACTATATTTGTGAGTGAAACGTGGTGGCCAATTATGCACCACAGTGTCCCATAAATAGTCATGGAATGAGTGACAAAATTATCTTTTTTTTCCCTAAGGGATAATTATCAGTGGAGTAAGGAAACTTGTCCAAGGTTTTGCCCTACTGGGAATCGAACCCAGGTCTCTCACTTGTGAGGCGAGTGCTCTAACCTAACCACAGGACTCCTACAAGAAATTAAACAAAGATTAATGCTGGTGAAATTAATGGAAAATTGACTAGATGCAATATGGTCTTAGGGAGGCAATGGGGAGGGGAAAGTATTGAATGAAAATGGGAAAACAAACTCTGCCAAGATGGTGTTCAACAAATACAGAGTTTTACAGGGATCCACCTCACATCATACACATTTTGCTCTATCAAGGGCTCTAACCATCCATTTTAATTTCCCACAAAAAGATTGTTATGTAGATATTCTCCGATCCCAAAACTTGGAGGTGAACATTTGCATTATTTTAAATGTAATAATACAATGTGTTATTACATTTATTAACAATAAATGTGTTGATAAAACTGAGCAATATGACCAGGTGACTTATACAAATGAGATAAGCAGTATTCCAGCAGATCTGAATCCATTAAGCAGATGGGCCAAGGAACGGCAGATGGATTTTAATGTAACAAAAATTGTAACGCGATGCATATTGAAACAGGAAACAACAAACATGTATACACAACAAGAGAATAAAAGTGGAAAAGGGAAAGGACAAGAGTATGTTTATTCATTATTCACAACAACACCAACAAGTTGAATTTATATAGCATCCTCCACGCCAGACGGCGTCTCAGAGCACTTCACAATAATGGATCCCGGGGCCAAGCCATGGGGAGGGGGAAAAAGGTGACCAAAAACATGGTCGAAAAGAAAATTTGAAAACAAGAGTGAGGATCTTGAAATCGATCGGCTCCCAACACAGGGAGCCAGTGAAGTTTGGCAAGGTCTGGGGTAATCGGGGAGTGAAATTTGGTTCGAGTGAGGATGCGGGCAGCGGTATTTTGAATAACCTGGATTTTATGAATGTCACTGAAAGTTTCAAGTCAATATAAAGCATTCATCAAACACACTGGGATACATCTTTAAAGCATTTGACTATAAACTGAAAGAAGTTCTTCTAAACTTGCGGATGAGGCTACATTTCAAATAATGTGTTCAGTTTTTCAAATGGATATCAACAACAACAACTTCGATTTATATAGCGCCCTCCACACCAGACGGCATCTCAGAGCGCTTCACAGTAGCGGGTCGCGGGACCGAGCCAGGAGCAGGGGCAGGAAGGTGACCAAAAGCTCGGTCAAAGAGAAAGGTCTTCAACTGTGACCTGAAACTGGGAAGAGAGGGGGCGAGGCGAAGCGAGTGAGGAAGGGAGTTCCAGAGCCTCGGGGCGTAATGGCTAAAGGCACGGCCGCCGAGGGTGGAGCGGAGGACTCGGGGGACATGGAGGAGGCCAGACACAGAGGAGCGAAGGCAGCGGGTGCTGGGTTGTGGGGAGAGGAGATCAGAGAGATAGGGGGGTGCAGAGGAGTGGAGGGATTTGAATACAAGGGTGAGGATCTTGAAGTCGATCCTCTCTGTGATAGGGAGCCAGTGAAGTCTGGCAAAGATTGGGGTAATGGGGGAGCGAAGCTTAGAGCGGGTGAGTATGCGGGCAGCAGAGTTCTGGATAAGCTGGATTTTGTGGATTGTGGTGGAGGGGAGACCGGCGAGGAGGGCGTTGCAATAGTCCAGCCGAGAGGTGACAAAGGCGTGGACCAAGGATTCGGCGGCTTTTAAGGTGAGGTATTGCCGGAGACGGGCGATCCGTCGGAGGTGGTAGAAGGCAGTGCTGGTGACGGACTGGATGTGAGGGAGGAAAGACAGTTGGGGGTCGAACCTGATGCCAAGGTTGCGCACAGGTTCGGTGAGTTTTAGGGGCAGGCCGGGAAGGTGGAGGAGGTGAGAGCCGTGCGAATGGAGACGTTGACGAGAGCCAAGGAGTATGGCCTCCGTCTTGTCAACATTCAGCTGCAAGAAATTTGTGCTCATCCAGCCCCTGATGTCCAAAAGGCAGGCTGACAGAACATCGGGGGACTGGGGGTCACAAAGTGAAGTGGAGAAATAGAGTTGGGTGTCATCCGCGTACATATGGAATTGTGCCCCATGTCTGCGGATCATATCCCCAAGAGAAAGAGTGTAGATGAGGAAAAGGAGGGGGCCAATATCAACATATTTGAAAAGATGCATTTTAAGACCAAATGGGTAAATATAGGCTTATATTTGAGTTTTGCTGCTGTCTATGTAGTATTCTTGGCATTATCTTTGCTAACAAAAAAGTATGGCCATAAATGAATCTTTCGGAGGAATTTCTGTGACGTATCATTTATTGAGTGGTGTGGCTCATACTGTTGTTCATGATCCCCAAATGGAACATGTACTAATTTTGCCCAGTGATGTGATAAAGCACAATATCAAATACAAGGATTATCATGATTTATATATCTCAGTCTGAATCTGGGTTCAACAACGTTGGTTTAGTCCTTCAGTTATAACTTACAAGGAGAGATTCACAGAGCTGAACTTGTTTATTTACATTGCAAAGCAGATTGAAGCAGAACATGATCCACATCTTTAGTATGCTGAGAGATGTAAATGATTGAATGGATTTGACCCATCTCCAACCTCCCGTTTTTATCTAAGGTCCTTGAAAGAGTGGTTGCCTCCCAGCTCCGCTCTTTCCTCTCAATTCACTCACTCCTTGAACCCCTCCAATCAGGTTTCCACCCTGCTCACAGCACAGAAACTGCCCTGGTTGAGGTTACAAATGACATCCTGACCGCCTGCGACCAGGGCTCCCTCTGTGGGGGGGGAGAGACGGCTGGGGGTTGGGGGGGAGGAGAGACGGCTGGGGGTTGGGGGGGAGGAGAGACGGCTGGGGGGGTGGGGTGGGAGAGAGACGGCTGGGGGTTGGGGGGGAGGAGAGACGGCTGGGGGGCTGGGGTGGGAGAGAGACGGCTGGGGGTTGGGGGGGAGGAGAGACGGCTGGGGGTTGGGGGGGAGGAGAGACGGCTGGGGGGGTGGGGTGGGAGAGAGACGGCTGGGGGGGTGGGGTGGGAGAGAGACGGCTGGGGGGGTGGGGTGGGAGAGAGACGGCTGGGGGGGTGGGGTGGGAGAGAGACGGCTGGGGGGGTGGGGTGGGAGAGAGACGGCTGGGGGGGTGGGGTGGGAGAGAGACGGCTGGGGGGGGGGAGAGAGACGGCTGGGGGGGGGGGGAGAGAGACGGCTGGGGGGGGGGGAGAGAGACGGCTGGGGGGGGGGGGGAGAGAGACGGCTGGGGGGGGGGGAGAGAGACGGCTGGGGGGGGGGGAGAGAGACGGCTGGGGGGGTGGGGTGGGAGAGAGACGGCTGGGGGGGGGGAGAGAGACGGCTGGGGGGGGGGGGAGAGAGATGGCTGGGGGGGGGGGTGGGGGGTGGAGAGAGACGGTGGGGGGGGGGGGGGGAGAGATGGGGTGGATGTGATAATATACAGATAGAGATGTGGGTGATGTGAGAGAGACACATAGACAGAAAAACACAGAGATGGAGAGAGTGAGAGACACAGAGAAAGATATTTACCTCCTTAGAAGATAGGCCCCGAATGCGCGTGCACCCAGAATGCACACGCACTCCGAATGTACGCGCCCTCGGTATACGTGCGCCGCGCGAGCATGCACAGTACGAGAAACCCGAAAATATCGATATTTCGGTGTATCTCGAAATGAGCCCGTCGATATATCTAAATCGGAAAATTTCCATATCGACGGACCCTAGTATGCGGACGACACCCACCTGTACCTTTCTGCCTCATCCCTCAACCCCCAGACCATCGATGTTCTGACAGCATGTCTGTCCGACATTGAGTCCTGGACGAGGGACAACTTCCTCCAATTGAACGTGAGCAAGACCGAGGCCCTCCTGATTGACTATAGCCAGCGTCTCCGCACATCGGGCGCTGCCAGTCTCAACATCCAAGGCTGTACTCTCCACCTCACAAAGCCAGTCAGGAACCTCGGCATCACGTTCAACCATAAACTCTCTTTCCTCCCCCACATCCGTACCTTGACCGGCACCGCTTATTTCCACCTACGCAACATTGCCAGGCTCCGCAACTATCTCACCCCCCTATGCTGCCGAAACACTTGTGCACGCGTACATCACCTCACGGCTGGACTACGGAAACTCTCTCCTCGTCGACCTCCCCAGCTCCTCCATTCACAGGCTGCAGGTCATCCAAAACTCTGCAGCCCGTGTACTATCCCGCACCTGCCTCCGCGACCACATAACCCCCACCCTCGCCCATCTCCACTGGCTCCCCATCCTCCAGAGGATCGAGTTCAAGATCCTCGTCCTCACCTTCAAGGCCTTACACGGCCTTGCCCCGCCCTATTTAACCGATTTACTCTCCCCCTATAAGCCCACCCGGACCCTCCGTGCAGCAGGAGTTGGGCTGCTCCAAGCCCCCCGCCCGAACCGCCCCACCATCGGAGGCCGGGCCTTCAGTTTCTCCGCTCCCACCCTGTGGAATTCCATCCCCCAATCCCTCCGCCTTGTTTCTTCCCTTTCCTCTTGCAAGGCCGGTTTGAAGACTTTCCTCTTCGACCGTGCCTTTTGTTCCCCCCCGAATTTTTCGACCTCACCTACGTGTTTCACCCCTTCCCGAACACTCCCCTCACAGCTCGGGTCACACGCCTCCTGTGCAGCGCCTTGGGACGTCCTCCCGATGTGAAAGGCGCTTTATAAATTTAAGTTGTTGTTGTTGTTCTTGTTGACTTGACTTGTTTGTTGGCCTTCCCAATTGCTCCCTCCACAGTTTGCAGATAATCCTGAGCTCTGTGGCCCGTGTCCTCTACTGCTTCGTGAACCCATCTCCCCCATCCTCGCCTGACTCCATTGGCTCCCCATCATCCAGAGGATCCAATTCAAGGTTCTAGTCCTCACATTTAAAGCCCTCTATGGCCTCTCCCCACCCTTCATCCGTGACCTCCTAAACCCCTACCAATCTGCCCGCTCTCTCAGCTTAGAAGTTTCTGGTCTGCTCCGTGTCCCTCGACCCACCCGCTCCACCATTGGCGGGCGAGCCTTAAGCCACTCTGCCCCCAACCTCTGGAATTCTATCCTGCCTCGCCCCCTCCCTGGCCTCCTTCAAGTCCTGCCTCAAGACCTCCTCTTCGATGGTCCCATCAGTCCCTCCAAATCCCCCCTCCCACCTTTCCCTTCCCTTCCCTGTCCTCAGCTCAGGTCTGAAACAATGACTGTCCAGCGCTTTGGGACGTCTTCCTGATGTGAAAGTCGCTATACAAGTGTAATTTTGTTGTTGTTGTTGGATTGAGAATTAGAGCCCATGGGCTAAAAATGAACAAGTTTTAATAAGACAAGAATAAACAAACAGTTACCCCTGAAAATAATGGAAAGAACTCCCAGCAAAAATCAGTTGATGATTTAAATAGTTTAACCAGTTCAAAAATGATTGGATAGAGATCTGATTGGTATTAGAGGGTACAGTGATACATATAGACTGGAATAGTAAAGTCTTCTATTGGACACAATGGTTTCAGCACTGCTGGGCTTGGAGAGAGAAAATGTTTTCTTTGGATAATAACAGATCAAACTGAATGATGGAGATGTGCTGATGAATGAATATTTTGCTCAAATACATTTGGGGACTGGAGAATATTTATGTTTGAATATTCCTGCAGGAATCTTAATCAATGGATTAATCATGGATCCCCATGTTAGCACAACATGTTCATGATCTGGAAGAAATGGGTCAAAGAGCATTTTCTCATTTTACGTATTGTTGCGTTCTCATGGACTGAAGGATTCTGCAAGATTGCACAGTGGGAATCCTTTAAATCCACATCGACAGATTGCAACGTTACTGTCTTAATTTGGTATACTATGATCCTCAAAGCTTCCGTGAAGGCTACACTGCCAGCCTGGAGCTGTTATAGAGGGGATAAAAAATTTGAGTTTAGATATAATAATATAGGGCAGATTGTAGGGCAGAAGTTAAATAAGTCAGCAGCATACAGTATTTAGAAAATGTCCTGATCAGAACATAAAAATGTTAAGATTCACCTGTGGGCTTCAACACTCAGTAGATGTAGAATTAATTGAAAATCAAAGGAACATGATATGAAATTGTTGTTACATTTATGATCTCTAGACTTTTGGAAAACTGGTGAATTTAAATGACTGTTTTTTAAAGTGAAGCTAAGCAGTAAATTTAAGTAGTCAAAGAATGCCAGCATTTTTCCAATATTAACTGTTCCAATAAATCGCTAGAAACTTTCAGGAACAGTCACAGTAACACTAATTTGATGAGGTATCATTACAGATTGTTTCACTTGACATGGTCCAAACACAGTTCTGGAATTTTTTTCTACCAATATATTCATTTAAATGAACTCCAAGAAACGATCTTTCTTCGGGAATTTGCAGTAAATCTATTGATCGTGATTGTAATGGAATGCGGTGAAATGTAATTCGTGGTACAGAATGAAGCGCTATTAGATGCATTGCGATTACAAGAGGATGACTGTCCTTAGCTTACTTAAGAAACAAATGCATTCACAAGTTGTGGCTAAAACTTAATATAAAAATATTGCAAATGCAATAGACATATGCTGAATGAAAGTGAACATTTGGGATGCAAGATCAACTGTGATACTTTTATCTGAAAAAAATCCTGCCAGTGTATACTAATGGTCTCGGAAGCCAGTTATGACTGTAAAATCAATTTTATACAGGCATTAGTAATGGTGACATGAATGAGTCAGTTGCAGAAACACAGCAGCAATGATAAAAGCGATGCTGATGATCATGAGTTTGGCAGTGATGGTGATGATGGCAGTACTGTGATTAATTGCCACCGTGTGTGTTTTGGGATATTAAAGCCAAAAATAAAATGCAGAATACTCTTGTGACAATGGAAGAACTCCATTACCTAACACAGAATCACATCAGAAGGAAACCACACACCTAAATTCCACTGGTAGGACTACAAAGTCAACATTACATTTTAGCAACAGTTTGATAAGAAATTAATCATATTCAAATTTCAGCATGCTCAGCATGTCTGAGATTGTTCCAATTAAGTAAAAATCAGCAATTTCTGATATTGCATGCTATTTAAAATACCAATATTGTTGTATGAAGATAATATACATCAATATTTCCCTCTTTTACAAGTATAATTTAGCTTATAATTAAATAGACTATTCAAACCATAGAACAAGCTCTTATGTTGGGGTCAGCTTAGTTCAGTTAGTAATATTCACACTTCTGAGTCAGAAGGTAGTGGGTTCATGCCCTACTTTAGGACTTTTTCAGCTCATAGTATAGGTTGACACTTTACTGCACTGCTGGCAAAGACCTGCATTGCCAGAGGTGCTGTTATTCAGATAAGACATTAATCTGGGGTCCCGTCCTGCCTGTTTAAGTGGACTTTAAAGATCCTTATTCACTAGGAAAAGAGATTTTCCCAGTGTCCTGGCAAAGAGTCACTCTGGTAAAATTTGTCATGCTGTTTGTGGGGCATTGCAATGAGCCAATTGGATGCTGTGTTCATCTGCAAAATACCGTCACATTCAAATAAATCATATAATAAATGCTATAAAACATATTGTGATATCTTGAATATGGAATTTGACATGGAAATCTAAAATACTTATTTGAAAGACTTGTTTCAAACACACATTAACTCGGATAGATTTCTGTAACTGTAACTATAATATACATATTGTATTTATTATCTGATACCAATTATCACTGGAGCAACTGTGGCTTAGTGGTTAGAGCACTTGTCTTGCAAGCTGGGGAGACCAAGCTTGGGAGACCTGTGTTTGAATCCAGGCAGGTCAGGGCAAAACCTTGGGCAAGTTTCCTTACTCCACACGCCTAGTAATAATCCCTCCAAAAAAAAACCCACAATAATAAAATTGGTCATTTCAATCGACAAGTGTTTGTGGGACACTGCTGTGCGATTCGCCCACAAATATACAGTCAATTCACTTTACAGTATATTCTGTGAAGTGCTTTGGGACATCAATAAGATGTGAAAAGCGCTATATCAAATGCAAAGATTATTATTATATTTTTATTATTAATTATGGAGATGCCCTTTTCTAGATTTCCTAATAATGTACAGAATTGAATTGATTTCATGAGTCAACTGAATAAAATATTTACAGCACTTTCGTTAAAGTTTGTGGTTAAAATAATACTGTAGGCCTAAATTGTTAAAATTTCGATAACTTACAGATATACCAGTTTTATTTCAAATATACCTGATCAAAGTCAATTTTGTAAAATAATCCTTGTTAAATTAACCCTTTTGAAAAGGCCCCCTGTGGAAACACAATAGTACAGTAACGTAGCAAATGCAATTTTATCTCTAAAGCTTGAATTTCACATTCAGCCTTAACTGAAAGCATGTAAATGTTGGTCGTTTACTGGCTGTGATGATTCTATACCAAATCAGCCTTACTCCTGTCTATTAATGAACGTGGCTGAAAGTTCCATGGGTCTTAGACAAGCGAAAAAGTGTTGAAAATGGAAATATCAAAGTTGTGATTTATGGAGTAGCTGCCAATGGTGCCCATTGACCTGGGCTCGGAGGTGGATAACATTAGCTCAGAGGAGGAGGTCTCTTCAAAGATTAAAAGCTAATTTCACCCACCTCTTAGCCCATCAGTATTTCTAGAACTAAATTAATCAGGTAAACCATCAATCAGGGTGTTCGGGATGGCAATATACACAAGGCATGGTTAACAAACAAAAAATTGGGGAATGGGCAACAGCTGGCCCTTGGAGATGGGCCTGTAAATGATAAGAAATAAAAAGGATGAACTTTATTCCTCCCACCCCCCAACACCACCCCTCAAGAGCTCCCCCTCCTCGTGGGCACCAGTTTAGCCTGTACATCCTAATATAGAGGTTGATCACATTAGGGGTAATATTCTGCTGCTGCTAAATAGCAAACATAATGGCTCATCCTTTAAAGAAAGAAAATGCTGTATTTCACAGCACCTTACTTTGTCAACCTGTCTCAAAATACAGTGTGTCGAGTGGACTGACTGCAAACACAGCAGCCACTTCACCCAGCAAGGTCTAAGCCGTGATGTGAATGACCAATTCATCCAGAGAAGCTCCCTTTTATTTTTGAACAGTGTCAGTATATTTAGCATCCTCCTGAACAGGCAGATGGGATCCTGGTTTAATATTTTAACCAAAGGATCAACTTCTGTGAATACAGTGGTGCATTGTAGTGTCAGACTAAATTCTATGGCTTCAAGCAGGTCATGTTAAATTGACCATTTTCTCCATTTACCAGAAGATAAATTCTACATTCTGAGGTAGTAATGTTGTAAATTGCACAGAACAGGGATAATTTACCATTTGTGTCAAATTTAACCCTGGTTGAAGGAGATCTAATTTTCAATAAAAACTGCAAATGCAGAAATGTCCAGACAATTTTTTGTATAAAATACCTGGAATGTGACTTTAATAATCTCTATCAATCTGAAGTTTCAATTGTTGATACACATTTCTGTAAACACTGCTTTCCCCTAACAGTTGCGCTGATACTCTTCTGTGGGAATACATTCTGTCTACTTTGGTGAGATTCCGCTTGAGGTGTTCGGAAGTGAAAGTTGTGCTCCAGATTGAATGGCTGTTCTTGGGGGCCATGTTTCTAACTTCCTCCATAATCAGGAGAGATAGAGAATTCCAACCACAGACTGTAATTACCCAGCCTGATGTAATTAGAATATTCAAATGATTTAAAAATCCCTCTGGATGTGTGTTCTGTTTTGAAACTAGCCATAAAAAGCATAAATCTCGTCTGCAGAATCAAATACTATAATGCCCACTTTTCTATCCTACAGGCAGTCAATCATTGTTTAGATTGGTCCTTTTCTCTTACCATGAAGTCCTTTGATACAATGAATAAAATTAAGTTGCAGTCATTGTTATTCTCACCACATAGAATTCTGAGTGAAGAGATAATAATTCCAAAAGGTTACAATGGACCATCTTCAATGACAGCAGACTTTACCTGTACATTATACACACTGTTGGCAAGTTGACTTGAAATTCCATCAGCTGTAAATTAAATGTGCTGAAGTAAATGTATGCTTATTGTACAACCCATTTTATCTATTGAGATAAAAAATAATAATCCTTGCATCTGGTATAGCACTTTATCCCAGCGCCTTGGGATGTCCTCCCAAAGTGAAAAATGCAATGCTGTACAAATGTAATTTTGCTGTTGTCATTGTTATCACATCACTGAGGCATCTCAAAGCACTTTACAGAATATACTGTAAAGTGAATTGACTGTATATTTTGTGGGCGAAACAAACTCCATCAAGAATTACTTTGTTAATTTTTGGTGGTGGAAGGGTTGGACTACCATAATAAAATAATCCTTGCATTTGATTTAGCATGTTTTACATCACAAACACAGCTCAAAGTGCGTCATAAGATTTACTGTAGTGTAACAGACATGAAGTGAAATGACCAATTATTATTATCTGCTGTTGGTCAGGAGACTGGGAGAAACTCCATTGCATTTTCAAATTTGTGCAATAGGATTTTAACATCCACAGGAACAGTAAGTCAGGAACTCAGTTTAATGTTTCTGAAGGATGGCATCTCCAGCAATCTAGTGCTCCCCAGAACTGCACTCGAGTGTCAGCATAGTGAGGTTTGATATGGAGCTTAAATCTTCAATCTTCTAACCCAGAGATGAGAGAGCTACTAACTCAATCCTGGCTACTTATCTGATATACATAAGTGTTTTGCAATTATAGTGAGCAATATAATAATAATAATCCTTATATTTGATATAGCGCTTTTCACATCTTCTAGAAGTCTCAAAGCGCTTCACAGAATATACTGTACACAATAGCCAATTGCGCACAGCATTATCGCACAAACAATAATGGATTGAGATGATCAATTTATTTTTGAGGGATTGTTATTAGGCATATGGAGTAAGGAAACTTCCCCCAGGTTTCGCCTTGCCTGGAATCGAACCTATGTTTCTAGCTTGCAAGGCAAGTGCTCTAACCATTGAGCTACAGGACTCCATATATTTATAGAATATATTTTATTTATCTGTCCCTGTTTGAATTATGCCAAAATAAAATTAACTATAGTGCAGCATTCTGTAAAATATAAATGCAGTATATTTGAACAAATATTTGGGCACATTTGGAAGACATTCGCTATACATAATATAACTGAGTGATATTTAAAACACTGGGTTGAATGACTGCTTGAATGAATGAAAACTTAATATATATATTGGACACTCTGAGATCTGTCTTTGTGAGGTGTTGTCAAAACTAGGGTCAAAGAACAAAGAAGTGTATTTCTTCAGTGAATGTTTGTCAGCATCTTGGATTTTATGTAATACTGGGACAAATTCAGACTGCTAAATTGACCGTAATCCTCTGAGAGATATAAACAGAGATCAAGTCTGATTTGAGATACAGTGTTAGACATCAGAAATGACTGATGAGAAGAAAGAGAGAAATCTTGCTATGATATTGGGAGTTCTATGCATCTGGTTAGATAACTCTCTCTCTACATATATATAGGTCAACACAATCTTTATTCAGATCAAACCTTGACTTTCCTAAGAAGGTGAACCAGTCTGCTATATTATTTAACACACATGGAGGATGCTGCCTGAGACATAGCCGACTGCATCAGCACAACACCAACTTTCTTCAGCTCCTGGTTGAAGAATAATTCAGTCACAAACCTACCCTCTGTTCATCACCAGCCAGGTGTCACGGTGCAACTCTTGACAGCAAATGTCTTCCTTTCAGCCAGATATAACTGGAATACATTACATTAATTAAGCCTTTGGTGATTTACTATCCTTGGAGAAAAGTCCAACAATGTAATTAAGAGCATACTGGCTATATTAAATATGAATATTCAAAACAGTGTCAATTAATTAGCCAACAGATCTATCTCATTATGCCTCTGAAGCCCTAAACTCCTCCAAGATACCTTTTAAGGGTCATTAAGGTGGAGAAGGGATGTTAAGATGACCAAAGTGGTCTTTATACTGTGCATAAATATTTTTAAGTAATGACTTTTCCCAACACCCTTGACAGCAGCCCTGCTGTAAATATTGTGCTTAGAAAAGATCATTTGAAAGGGCTTCAAGCAGATGCAGGTTAGAGTTAAATATTGGGGCTTTTTAAACCCACCGTGACGCTAATCCGCCATGTACCTTCTCTCAGACATGTTAGAAAGATAAATATTAAATCTGCTATCACAAAGGGAGCTGTTAAATAGATACTAAGCTGATATGCATAAAAAATTAATTAGGTAGTTTTCTCAGCATCAGAACCTTGGACAAATAACTACTTGTAAAGTACACCTTCTGGGCATATTGAACATATGCTAGAATTATCCTTAATTGACTAATTACATAAATTACTCATTAATTTTACAGCACATCAATTATAAAAGATATATCAATTAATTTTGCATAAATTAAGACAGGAGAGCAAAAAAAAAACACATCTCACGAGAAGCAAGCCCATTGCAGCATCCGGGGGAAAACATCTTTGTATATTTCTGGATTCAAAGGATTATTTGCGCTGCTCGAAGATGAGAGCTTTCGTACCAACCACTGCAAAAAAAAATGGCAATTAAAATTGTCGTAACGACCACTTACGACGTGATCATGCATGCAGCAAGGCGAAACAGACCATTTAAATCAATTAGGATTACTCTGATGGAAAATGAGAGCTTGGCAATGACAAAGCGTTAATACATTAGTAATCACAAATGATTTAACATCCACATTAAATGCCTGAGTGGGTATTAAGGCTTATTTTCTTAAGTCAGCAGGGTGCTCAGAAGAAGGGAGAAGGCGGGTGGGGGGGGGAAGAAAAAAAAAGTTGTTTTAATCTTGTCCCAAAGTAGACTTTCTCGCCCCCCCCCCTGTCCTGTGCAAACCAATCACAAAGACTACACTAGGGAAACACAGAAAGAACAAGAGTCCCAGTAAACTATCAGCTTTTCACTGGAATGTCTTCACGGGTTGCAGGCAACTGAATCTTGCAGGATTTCATCCGAGTTGGAACTAGCAAACGGGTAGTCAGTCTCACCCAGTGTGAGAGGCTCCTGGCTAGCAAGTCAGGGCATGGCGTTGGCTGCTGTGAGTGAGTGTAAGCGTTGCCCTCAACACCGTCCTCTGAAGTGTAACTTCAAGCCGGGTCCATCTCTTCCAAAGTAGCCCCCAATCCCCCCAATCCCCCCACCCCACACACCCCCCACACCACACACCACCACCCAGAGCTGTGTTGCTCCTGAACTCAATCACCAACAGGGCTGTCCATCGCAGACACACACACAATCTTCCTGTTTGTCTTGGAGCCGCATTGCAACCTGATTGCCGTGGAGCTTGGCAGGCTGACACTCGCACTGGCTCTGGGCTTTGAGGTTTTTAAAAGAAAGTCCCGGGGAGACAGACAGACAGACAGACAGACGGCAAGATAGAAACACGGATCCTCTACCTATCCCCCGCAAAAATATCGGAATGGTATGACCTCCGAGGATACGGGATGAATCCCGTCAGTGTTTTACACGCGACATGTTTATTATTTCACCTGAATCTGTGGCTAATCACAGGGAAACTCAGCCTGGTCTGTGCATCGCTCAGTGATCTGCTCCCAGACTTTACTCAAAACACAAGGAAAATCAGTGCAACCCCGGGAGCAGCACAGCCACTGAATATACCGCGGTAAAGAAATTCAATCTGGACATTCGCGGACACAGCAAATAAAACTTCACGATTTTCCCAAAGGGGGGGAAGCGATGCCTCTGGTGGATGTGTTTTGCACGTTGCTCGTTTGCCAGGGCAGTGTTTGTGATGTTTCTAGTGTTTTACAGAATTCAGGTGTAAAACATTGCGTGTGGACAAGGAGAAGCAAATATAAGTGATTGTATTTATTATTGTGTCGATTTATTTATCAAGTTTATTAAAATTCTTTTTTTTAAAAATGAACCGGTTTGTGGTGATTGGTTAGTTCCTTTGGTCTTTTCAGCTCTCGCCAGTCTGTTTTATACAAACACCAGGAGGCGATGTTTGCTGCCAGAGTCTCACTTATCTCCTTCCCATGATTGTGTTTTCCAAAACAGGAATGACATATACGGCAAGATACATGGGCGTGAGAACTGTAGCTGAAGCTATTAGAGTGGACGCTGGTTAACGTTGTAACCTCACCTGTGATTTTCACACAATCACAGACAGTATCTTTGTTTGTGGGATGTTCATTGGCTGAATTGATGTTGTTGTCGTCTATGTGAACAACAACAACAACAACAACAACAAAACCCAACAAAATGACATTTATAGAGCGCCTTTCGCGTCGGGAGGTCGTCCACACCGACACAGGTGCCCTGCCCGCTGTGATCGTCAGCAGAATAAGGTTACTCGCTGTGAAATGTACTTTTGTAAAAGTAGTCTTACACCACCAGCACAAAAGCTCTCAGTAAGTGGGGCCTCCTTGGAGCTGAACTGACTCCAAGGTGACAACCGATCGTCGTGGAATCTAGTCTGGCTCCCCAGCCAGGCGGGTCCGCGCTGCTCTCGGGCACTACCGACAACAGCACAGGCAGCCTGGCTCATTGGCAGGATCTGTTAACTCAGCTCCTGTTAACCTTGCAAGCCGAAGCCCTAATGGATAGAGTGGGACTTGCTGGACAAGCAGCGGGAAAGTTTGCCAGACAGAAATATCAATAGCAAGACATGCAGTTTTATCCAGTTAGACTCCAGCGGTGCCCAAAGCACACTCCACTCTTTGGCTCCTGCCAATCTGCGCCTAATACTTTCCGGAATCAGGTAAGCGGGATGTGTCTCTCCAGGAAGAGAGTGCGTATTCCACTCCAACAATCCATCTTTGTGATTTCCTTGTGTAGGTGGGATGCGTGGAAATCTCAGCTTGGTTTGGATGATCCTCGGCATGGTGATGGGTTTCCGCATGTGTCAGACAACTGGCGGATCGAAATAAAATAATAATAATCAGAATTTGTTCTCAGTGACTGGCCGGCATTTACAAATTACTGAAACGATCTTCATCCTAATCCATTAAATGTTTTCAGGGAGCAGGGCTCAGATTCCTTTGAGTACTAACTCCATCCAGCTTGATCAATAATATTGAATATAAATCTTACCAAGTACAGTACTGGGATTTTACTGCCTACTGCTTCCAATGCAGAACTACAAGCACTCAAATCATGGTTATATTACCACAAATGTTCAAACTCTGTTATCACTATCTTAAAAACAGGTTTATCATTTTTCCAGTCAGACAGAGATGCTCCTTGTTGTCAAGTATGACCAACAATGTGCAAAACAGACACCCTATACTGTACTTTTCATAGCAACAAAAAAAATCTATGGTAAGCACTAAGCAGTATTATTTTGGCGATCTAGAGGGAAATCTATGCATTTTGTCCCCTTAGCTGCTTGGAAGATCTTCGTGGTGGGAGTGGGAGAGGCGTGGCCCTTCATGTCATATCATCTCACGTAGGTTCATTTTCTTGACCCACCTTTAGTTATTTGCTGTTCAGGGGATCATTAGAAAATACTATTGGCATTCTCAAGACGGGTTATGATGCTCGATACCGAAAGTACACTTTGACAAGTAATCCTCATAGCAACATGCCCAGCTTCCAGTGATAGGAACAACAACGACAACAACATTACAACATTACACTTGTATAGCGCCTTTCATGTCAGGAGGACATCCCAAGGCAGTGTTTCAGACCCGAGCTGAGTTCAGGGACAGGGAGAGTGGAGGGAAACATTGTACTGTATGTGCAGTTGGAATGACTATGCTAATAGTACCAGTACTGTATAGTATTATGTATTAATATTGCAACAATACAGTACTGGAAATAATATGTATCAACATTGTAAGATGGACTCTTAACAAAAGTTAATATAAACTGCCATTGGAAACAACACAAGATGTTTCATTCACAGCCTCAGTTCTGGGTCGAGAGCGTTTCCAGAGCATTTCATCAGGGGCAATGCAGTGCATCAAAACCATTGCAACTTCAATGCTGAATCTATCTTTATTGGGGGGAAAACATGAGAAGTTACACTGCTTAGGATCCGCTTATGTTTTTGGTATCTCAGCTTGGATATGACTGTCACAGTGCCCTCTGTTGAAACATTAGATACTCCAACTTTTGACAGAAGAGATGTGTCAAACCAAACATCACAAATCCCATCTGGTATTTGTAGTAGGTTCTAGTACTCTTCAAAGCTGGAGAAATAGAAACGAAAATAACATCTAAATAAATTAGGAATGTGGTCCACTGAGTGTCTGCAATGATGGCTCCACTGAAGCATTGCCAGAGCATGTTGTAATTTATGAAGTTTTTGCAAATCCCAGGGCCTTACCTGGGATTTACATAAACATCGTAAATTACAAAGATTAATGTTCTTTTCATTAATCATGGGACAAACAAATCTAAGATGGGAACTGGTATGGCCAGAGGACCTTGTGTTTGACACCAATCGAATCACGGAAATTTACTGCAAAATTTACCCCCTTTTACTCCCTTGCTAATCATTTTACCATAATGCTCCCTAATCACCGACTTCTGATTAGTGTAAATAATGTCTCACTATCTACTGTTTCAAAACTATTCATAATTTTAAAGAACCATCAGATTTCCACACACTCTATATCCTTCTTAAGGCAATGCATTTTACATTTTCAAAACTCTATAAATAATTTTTTTCAGCTCTCATTTCTAACTTTCCTATCCCTAATTCAATTCCTTTTGTTATGTTAAATACCTCAGTAGGATCACCCATTAAACTCCTTAACATAAGGAATACTGTATAACCCTAAATTGCCCAATCTCTAAAAACTGAAATTGGAGCAAGAAAGTTGCAGCTGGATTACAATCAGGGTGATACAAATCATATCTCAAGTGTGTAGTTAATGTGAAGTAAATTTGTATCTGTAGTTTACGTGGAGCTCTATGCTGCCCTGAATTGGGGATTAGTTCCAGTGGGAACTCTCTACTTGGAAAAATTTAAATACATCTGTCCATTAGAGGCAACATGAGTGTTAATTAGTCTGTTGTGTGATGCAGGTTGCAAATTATGTTAATACTCTTTTAAAACCAAATTGAAAAGAAAACAAAGTTTCAAATTTTTAATTTGTTTAGACAATTATTATAATTATGTAATTACCTTTAAGTATGCTACAAATATGACATGGAAATAACATAAGGAGAATGGTATCAATATGCAATATTTCTTAATAGATTTTATCTCATATAACAATTTTCACAATCTGTATCAAAGTGCTTCTGAAAATGCTATTGACAATATCTTCAGTTTCATTGATATGATTAAAAAATAAATTTTGGTGTTTTTTCTTTTCCAAGTATAATTTGGGGGAACTTTGTGACTAAATTCTTACATCAATAGCAAACTATTTCCAAAAATGATGTTAAAAGTATACCAGTGTACTAAATATAGTCACCCAAGCTCAGTAGATAGAACTCTCACCAATGAGTCAGAAGGTTGTGAGTTTGAGTCCCATTTGGGGGATTTTCTTGTTCACAGGCTAGACTAACATTCCAATAATAAATAATAATGATAATATAGCACCTTATCTTGTCTTCGAGATGTCTCAATGTGCTTCACAGAATATACTGTAAAATGAATTAACCATATATTTTGTGAGATGTGGTTCAGTGCTAATGCATAGCTGAATTATTGGAGGTCCCATCCTTCAGATGAGACATTACACCCAATTCCATCTGCATTATCAGACACTATTTTAAAAAAGAAAGCATTTTTTCTTTTATTGGCTGTGGTCTTGGCCAACAATCCCCAAATAAAAATTGATTATTTACTTCATGGCTGTTTGTGATACATTGTTGTGTGCAAATTTTGTATTCAACTACAAAATGTACCTCCTGATGTGAAAGGCATCCTCCTGGTAAGGAAGATGCTATATTAAAGCCTTTTAATTATTATTAATGTTATAGACAACAAAATTACATTTGTATAGTGCCTTTCACTTTGGGAGGAAGTCCCAAGGCACTGGATAGACAGGGGAGGGTGGAGGGCAAGGGGGGAAGGAGGTTGATCGAAAGTAATGATTGAAGAGGAGGGCCATGAGGCGGGTCTTGAAAGGTGGGGCAAAATGGAGGGACTACAGGATGGAGTTCAAGAAGTGGGATCAGAGGGGCTGAAGGCCCCCTCGCGAATAGTGGGGCAGGCAAGGTGGGGGCACGAAGAAGGCCGAAGCCACTGAATAGAGGGAGAAGGCAGGTTGGTAAGGGGTTAGGAGGTTGGAGAGGTTGGGAGGAGTGAGGCCATAGAGAGCTTTGAGGATGAAGACCAAGATCTTGAAGTGTATCCTCTGTGTAATGGGAAGCCAGCTGAGTCAGGCGATGGTGGGGGTGATATGGTTACGGAGCCTAGTGTGGGAGAGGACATTGAGGGAGGGAGGAGTTGGGGAGGTCAACAAGCAAGGAGTTTACATAGTGAAGCCTAGACAATAGCAAGCATCCATAATATATAATTATTATAATATTATTATATTATATATAAGATATATCTCTCCATTCTCCATTCTGCATAAAAGAGACATGATGTAAAGGGAATTTGGTGCTACATCCATGCCATGACTCACTCTGCTTTACCCCATCTCCATAACACTGTCCAGCTCCGCCACTGCCTCACTCCTCAGGGCTCTGAAAGCCTCATTCACGCGTTCATCACATGTAAGCTTGACATGTAGGCCTCATTCACACGTTCATCACATGTAGGCTTGACTATAGGCTTACCTACTTCCTGCTTGTCTGCCAACTCTTCCCTCCACAAGCTGCAAATCATCCAGAACTCTGCAGCTTGTGTCCTCTACCACAACAGGCTCCATGACACCATCACTCCCATCCTTGCCTGGCTCCACTGATTCTGCATCCCTCAGAGGATCAAGGTCAAAATCTTCATCTTTGCCTTCAAGGCCCTCCATGGTCTTGCTTCTTCCTATCTCTGTGACTTGCTAACTTCATATCAACCGCTCCTTTGGCTCAGCAGGCTCTGGCCTGATTTATGTCCTCTGCTGGCCCACCCCACCATCGGTGGTTAGGCCTTCAGCTTTTCTGCCCACCCTTTTGAACAACATCTTACATTCCCTTTGCCTTGCTCCTTCCTTGCCTCCTTCAAGACACAACTCAAGATTCTCTTCAGCTGCGCCTTCAACCACCCTCCCTACCCTCCGCCCTCCCTGTTCCCAAAGCACCCCCTCACCTGCTCGGGTCCAAATCCCTGACTGCCCAGTGCCTTAGGATGTCCTCCTGCTGTGAAAGGCACAATATAAATGTAATTTTGTTTTACGTTGTATGTTATACAAATGTAATTTTGTTGTTGTCGTTGAATGAATGAAAGGAAATAACAAATTACAGTCCATATCGCATAATTATTTGGCTTTATTGGAGCATCGCTATGTTGGATCCATTTTTTGATCCATTGAGCAGTTCATTAGATTAATGAATGGAGCTCTCATGAAACTTAAAATATGCAGTACTGTATGTTCAAGCTTTCACCACAATTTACTTAAGATGAGTAGCAGCCCTTTGCTAGCAGTCAGTAAAGGTGTTACTTGCTGCAGCTAATTGCTTGGATCCTGATTTAGAAGTGACTAGTTCAAAGAGATAAAAGGTTGATTCCTGTTTGAGAATGCTGCCTGTATATAGACTCTAAACGACATCTGCCACCACTATGAATTCTCTTACTCATTTACAATGTGACTGAGGTGGTTTGAATATGTACTCTTATAATTCGAGACAATATGAGCTGCACAATTTCTAAAGGAAATTTAGCAATTAATTCCGAGTGGGGACAGAACAAGACCTTTAGTAGTAATGATAATAATACTAATCAACTTTGCATTTCTGTTATGCCTTTCATGTCAGGAGGACAACATAAAGTGCTTCACATGATCCACTGTAAACTATATTTTAATCTGAGATAAAGAACATAATCATGTCATTAGATTATGGGTGTGTGTTCGTTCTAAAATAAGACAGGAATCATTGAATTGCTATTACTGAGAAAGGCAATCCAAAATCAATAATACAGGTTATAAGATTAAGAGTTCAATATTGAGAAACTGGAGCCAGGAATAAAGTAGAGCATAACATATCATAAAGTTTACCTTCAACAACTCTTTTAGGTACTTTTGAATTTGTGGTTCTAGCTCTTATATAGAGCAATGAATAGAAGATCAGACTAATACAGCCTTCGCCATTCAGAATTTGTGTACATTAATAAGCAAAAATGAATTTTGAAGGCGCTTAAAGATTATTGCAGAAAGATGATGTTGTACTCATTATACATGATCATAAACCAGTGGCAATAACATTTGCTAAGATGTTTGCTTTCTTTCCTTTTCCATATCTCAATACACACCCAGAAAAACCACAGTAAAACCTTCCTGTGCTTACATTATAGATGTGCTTTGGATGTCCTCCAGAGGGCAATCTCAGACAATGCCCCCAATTTCTAGGCGCAGTTGGTGTTAAGTTGTCCTTCCCATCCAGACATGAGAATTAAAATTGTAATGTAATCAATAATTATTTTCCTCTTTGAGTTGAATTCAACAAATTTTAAGGAACAGATTTCATTCTTCTTACACAATCTGGTTTGATTAGCTGGGTTTTTAGTTTGATAGTTGGTTGTATTAAAGTATCCTTGTAACGCACTTAAAAAAAAACTTTCTGGATCAATTTTGTGATACAACAGGGTAATAGCAGAAGGACGGCTGCTGTTCTGGACTCTGCCTTTATTTGCCAACAGTAAACAATACACTGGCAACCTTGGTGTTGGTATATAATATAAACAGGATGTGCAAATAAGACTACTATATCATGATGCAATTAATTTACAACTATTATGATCTGATTTGAGATGATTTAACAAGAAGTAGCAATACATTAATATATTTCTGCTTCCATGAAAATTACATTGGAGGCTGTATATCATGTTTATTCAGTGGATCTTAAGTCACACCTTGGGGTTATTTAAATCCTTTGCAAACCAATTAAAAGCAACAGATAAATGTTATAATATTTTCCTATTGTGCACAGCCCACCACTACTAATGGTGAATCACAAAGTCACGGGAGTGATATTCATTCCACTTGCCACTAATTGTAGTGACACTTGGGATTTCCTCCTGATGTGAAAAGCGCACTACAAATGTAATATAAAAAACATTTTTCATAACATGATATGATAATATGGTATCAACACTTCTCTCCATTCTCCTAACAGGAAACATTTCAATTACCCTAATGAGATCTGAAATTCTCGTGGTCCTAGGCTTGATTTTGTAAATAATTTAGAAAAATTTCAAATCCATTGGTAATCCATTCCAGTTGTTACCCTAAGGGTAAAGAATGCTTTCTGATCTAAATTGTTCTTTGCAACTAAAGTTGTTTAGTACAACCCAAAGATTATGTAGCAGCCTATGATATGCTTCACATTTCATCCTTTGACATGCTTTGTTGCTTGAGCATGGGGTAGGAACAATAGTTAGGACTCAAGCCAACTTGAGGTGGTGAGTTTGAAAGGTATAATGTCTTTTATATCAGGAGGACCTCACCAGAAATATTGTAAAGTCTAGGTGAATGTAACCATCTTACTGTTATATCCAATTTTACATGGGAGGGGCATTATTACTTTGCATTTGCTGCTGTGTCTCTTTTCAGTTCTCTCCTGGCTCCCCTCACCTCTCTTATTAAATCTCTTTCTATACAGTCTTGTATTAAGCCTATTATTCACTCCCATCTTTCTCTCAACCAATGTTATAATCTTCCTTTTTTAATAGCCATTTTCAAAATGTTCCTGTTTAATTTTCCTCTTCTCTACTGGGGTATACATTAATTTTACTGTTAGTTATTTTGTCCTTCTAGAATGCCTTTCATTCTATGGGAACACTCTATGGAGAAAGGAAAGTGAGTCAATATCGTGGACCCAAAACATTGACTCATTTTCCTTTCTCCATAGATGCTGCCTGACCTGCTGAGTGATCCCAGCGAATTCTGTTATAGTTTCAGATTTACGGGATCTTCAGTATTTTGCGGGGTTTTTTGCCTTCCATTTTATGTCACTTAGCTCAGTCTTCACACCCTTGAAGCTTGCCCATCTAAAGTTATAAACTGAAGATTGGGTGTCATTAATGCGATTAATCAAACTGCAACACACACGTGTTCTAAACTGTCAGGAATTTAGGCAGCACAACCTAAATATTGCAAAACATACTTAAAAATGTCTTCCTCTGACAAATGTAAATGTTTGAAGTTTATCTTCTAATGTTCAAACCAATCCCCATCCCCAAGGCCAGTGATGACTACTGACTGGTTTGGACAGTATTTTTCTGTCTGTGTGCTTTTGATCACTAGTAATGATATCACTGGTGGTATCATATGACATATTATTCCCCCAAGCCCTAACTGGAATGACAGCAAACAAAGAGGCTATTTGATCCACATTCAAATGACCCAGCTAGTAGTTATTCTCCACATGAGCTATCTTGTGCAATCCTGCTTTCCTTCTCACTCATTTTAAATAGTCCTCATCATAAACAACAACCCACAAAATTACACTTTTATAGTGTCTTTCATGTCTTAAAGAGAAATAGATCTTTATCAAGCATCTATCAGATTTCTTTTAAAATTATTTATGTGCTTTTATTTTTTAAATCTTATCATTCAAACCCACTGTATATGGTATCATTTTGGCTGCCTTCCTTTTTTGCTGTAACATGATTATTTGTTTCGGAAAGACTGGCCAAGTTCAGGAAAGCTCTGCAGTAATGATAACAAAGCCAGCTAAGCTCACTCAGGACTGTTCAGTGCAGACAAATCTTTTCCTAATATGTACACTGCTGTACTGCCAAGAGCTCGCAAACACTCACACAAAAATACTTGTCATGTTTGAGAAGCTGCATCAGCAATCAAACCACACCAAATGGAAACCTAATTTGGGATCTGGCAATGGAAGCTGAGGCAGTTGACACTGTTACTGTAAACATTACCTTGTGTTTTGTAGATGTAGACCAACTGACAAAAATTATCTTATAGTAACAGATCAAAGAGGGAACCAGCTTTTTTTTTAGATGTGTTAGCTGCCTGCTGAATAAGCCTGCCAGCACATAAAATACTGAAAAGAAGGCAAAAGGTTCCCTTCTTGTGTTTGATGATATATTTACTAAAAGCCATTTTCACAACTGTACCTCTCCCTTCTTGTGTTTGATGATGTATTTACTAAAACCAGTTTTCACACACACACATATGCACATACACATACAGAAAAGAAGATGTTTTGCTTATTCTGTCCAACAATTTGAGTAGTATAATAGAAAGACAAATTCTTAACAGACTTGTAAGATGCTTTGGCCCTAGCAGCTAGATTGTTGTCACCCCAAATCCAATTATATAATGAAGACATTTGCAAATGGCTGAATTCGGGGTTATTGAATCATGAATTATAATGAGTCGAATTCCTGGCTGATTTTCCTCTTCTCTAGAGGGTACTGAGGCCAATTGTAGCAAACCTATAAAGTACAGAGCCACTGTACTCCACAGTAAATCCTGCTAAATGCTTTAAGGCTTCCTCCCAGCGCTATACTATACTATACCAACTGCCACCTGGCTGAGATCAACTTATTAAGCACAGACCATGATTCAATCCTGCAAACCTCTGTGGCCTAAAATATTTCATGGCTTTAGCCTGAAGAACATTGTCTTAAAAAATGAAGGTTTTGCAGACTTTTGAAACATTATTATATTTCATCTTTATTTGGAAACTGCTTGGCAAAAGTTCTTAAAGAATGGAAGGAAGGGTGGGAGAAAGGAAGGGTTGGAAGATGTCAGATGTAATACAGGATGGAGTCCGGAGAGCTGGGGCAGAATTGCTGACTGCCTTCCCATGGATGGTGGGGAAGATTAGGCAGGAGCATGAAGCTGACTGATACTCGCTGAACAAAGGGAACCCCAGGTTGTTGCCAGGTCAGTAGAGTTGAACAAGGTCGCAGAGGTAGGGTGGGACAAGACTATGGAAGGATTTGAAGTGATATTCTTAATCCTGATTTGAACAATAAACTCATTCGCCCAGTTTTGCTATTGCATATGTACTTTTCAAATGTGCCTTCTGACCCTAGAGGGCAGTGAAAAGCATGACTGCACACTTACAATGATGCAATTTGGAGTGAGAATTGCAATCTATGTCTGTATTTGCGAGTCTTTCTGTTATGCTTCGTATCAGCAGCTGAGTGGGGAGGGGATCGAGGCAGCAGGTGGTGAATTACATGCTGGTGATTGTTGGTGAGAGAGAAGAGGGAGAAATGGGGGCAATGGAGTGGGGGGAGTAACTCAAGCTGTGGCAGAGGGAGAAGGCGGTCTGGATGGGGTGGAAGAGAACATGGGGTGGGGGGGGAATTAGCGTTGGGGCAGGGAAGAAGGCAATGCAGCAAAGTGAATGTTTTAAATCTCTCTGGTGAAGAAGTCTAGGACCTCTTTGCACTTGGCATTTAATAATAAGGATAGATGGGCCTTACGGGGGTGGATGAAGGAGGTGATAGATGCTGAAAAACTATGTCTTTAGGTTGTTTTTGGCCTCCATGATGACCTAGGAGTAACAGCCAGTTTGGGCCCGGGAAAGAGAGAGGTGGTAGGGGCTGAGGCCGGATTTCCGCCTTCTGCCTTCAAGCATCCGGGTTTGGTGTGTGGAGTTAAGTGGAGATGACTGTTGTACCAGTGGGAGAGGCTGGGTTTGGAGTTTGAGGAAGGGGGAGAGCTGGAGAGGGTATGGGAAAGGGTATTTGCATTTTGGAGGCGGTGGGAGCTGGGAGAGTGAGCAACTAGACAGTTGGAATAATTTTTCTGGGACCACCAAAGGTGGTGCCGGAGCCATGATGGGCCTAGCGGAGGATGTCCAGTCTGGAGCAGAGTTACGTAATGATGGGGTCCAGGAAAGAGAGATGAGGAGGGCGATGGAGAGAAGCACAGAGTAGGGGGAGTGCGGGGTAGGAGATGGAATATTTTTAGGTGGAGTGGCTCATGGAGGGGGAAGGCAGCCAAAGCATGCATGCAGACATCGTGAGCGAGTGATCAACAGAACAGCATAAGCTCACGGACTTTGGGATGGGGTGGGGAGTGCAGTGGGAAGGTGCGGGGTGTGGGTGGTGGGTGGGATGGGAATCATGGCTTCGGGGACAGAGACAGGGAGGAAAAGGAGCGAGGACAAGGTAGCAGAAGGATAACAAAATTTACAATACATTTTAAGTGCTGTATTTGGGAGAAGCTTGTTTTTGGAATGTATAAATCTGATTATTAACAATTATGTAATCCAAGCCAAAATGTATTGATTAAGCCTACACTGAATGTTAAAATAAATGCTTTCACAAAAACTCTAAATCAATATAATAATTATAATTCTTACATTTAATATCATGTCAGTGACATGTTTCAAAGAAATTCACAGTATTTACTGTAGTGACTGTAATGGCAGGTATGTATAGAGTCAGTTTGTGCACAGTAACATCCATAACCAACCTACCAACAACAACAACAATAAAATTACATTTGTAGATTACATTTCACATTGGGAAGAGGCGACGAACAGTCAGAGGTTAGGACCCAAGCGAGGGGAATAGGGGGGCAGGGTTGGGATGAGGGAGGGTAGAGAGGTAAGATGATGACTGAAGGCACGGTTGAAGAGGAGGTCAGTGTTGAGACCAGTCTTGAAGGGAGGGAACAAGGTGAAGGGATTGTGGGATAGAGTTCCAAACCATGAAGTGAATGATTAATTTTGTTGGTTTGTGGCCAGGATACTGGGAGAAACTCCCTTTACGTTTTAATAGTGTCATGGAATTTTTAGTATCCACCTGAACCATAGCCTCAGATCAATACCTTTTCCAAAGGATGGAGTATGCAGTATCTCTCAGCACTTTATTGGAGTCAGCCTAGATTGTGACTTCAAATAATTGACACAAATATTGTGGAACCCAATGTCTGTCTCAATAGTTGAGTCCTACTAACTTGAGCCCAACTTCTAACATCAACTACTACAGATCTAATGCTGAAAATTAAAAAGAAAAATGCATCAAACAGAAATAGAATGGGAAGATAGGAACTGACATCATATCAACCTGTCAGGTCCCTCCACTCAGCAAACTGGTGCCTGCTCCATGTCCCCTGCCCGGCCCACCATTAGCACTTGGGCCTACAGCCTTTATGCCCCACCCTTTTTTTTTACAGCATATTATTTCTAAATATACCAAGTCTTCAATAACGAAATGTTCACCGAATACTCATTGGAATTAGGAAAACAGGGTGTGTCCCTCCAAGAAGCATGTGCACATTCCATTCCACACACACGGAAACTTCCATGTGTAGGTGGCATACATACAGGTATGTGGAGCTCTCAGTCTGGCTTGAATATTCTTCAGCATGATGGTAGGATATGTATCAGACAACCAGCTAACTAAAAACAAACCTTGGGTAAAAATAATCCCCAAATGTAGCACCATAAATGTGAGCCAAACTTCAGTCCTCAGAAGAGAGAATTATTATTTATTTTCCTTGTCAGTATCTTTCAAGGGCCTTTACAAACTTGTTACCGCAATAACCACATCTCATTTTCAAAATGTGACATGGTAACAGTGCTTCTTGTTTAAAACTGTTTACAAAGATCCAAATACAAAGGTAAACCTGGAGTTCGTGGAGTCCTATACCTCAGTGGTTAGAGCACTCTCCTTGCAAATGAGGGACCTGGGTTCAATTCCAGGCAGAGTGAAACCTTGGGCAAGTTTCCTTACTCCACATGCCTAATAATAATCCCTCTAAAGAAAAACAATAATAATTTGGTCACTCAATCCACGACTGTTGGTGAGACACTGCCGTGCACAATTGGCTGCTGTGTTTTGCCCACAAATATACAGTCAATTAACTTTAGAGTATAAGCTGTGAAGCGCTTTGAGACGTCTAGAAGATGTGAAAAGCACTGTATCAAATGCAAGGAATATTATTATTATTGAGCCAGAAAAATATACTGTGTGTATTTTCATATATGTTATCATGGAAGGTTCAGTTTAAGGGCTTTACATTAGGTTTTAAAAAACAATCTAATTTCAGGTCTCAAAGAGCTGTATAATGAGAAGTAAGACCAATAGAATACCAGCATGAAGAAGACTTGTTGTTTTATTAAACTCACTGATTCAACTTAACTTTTATAATGCACATTGGGGATTATTACATTATATGTTGTGATTATACATTTCTGGTGCTTAATCTAAATTAGTTTTGTGTGGAAGCTTTATATTTGATACAAGCTGCAATAATAATAATAACAACAAAATTACATTTATAGAGCTCCTTTCACATCAGGAGGACATTGGAATCCCTCGGCTACAATAGCTGAAGAAATCTTATAAAGAAATATCATTTTAATATACTTCCCAAAACAAATCAAATTATTACAATATGGTTTTTATAACTATTTCCTGTATGTGTATGTCTATGTTGCATAACAAAATTTGTCTATTGGGATCAACAGATTGGACTGACTTTTTTTTTTACTAACTATCAAATCAAACTTCTATTGGAATGAAACAGCCACAAGGTCTGCTGATATAATGGATACTACTGTAGTTCTTTTCAAGTCTTTCTAAGGAATGAAAATAATTAAGCAATAAATAAATTGTTCTTGGCACTTATTGGCAATTGGAGGCCTTCAATAAAACTATCTGTACATATTGCTGATTAAAGTACTGTACATACCTTTTAGTATTGGAATTATGAATACTTCAGATTTTTTAAATAATAAAGGTTTATCATGAGTACAAGCAACAACAATACTGACTTTTGATGAAATATTCGGCCCATATTTCTGCACCCAGTGATAATTGGCATGAAAATACTTTTATAAGTCAATAAGTTTTTCTTTGTAGAAAGGAAGCATTACTGGGTAAGGCATATTTTATGCAAAACGCCACCGCTTACATTTGTTACATTTAGAACAAGTCTCTAAACTACTAGTTCTGTTGTCCTGAATTCTTAAGAATGGTTCAACTACATCTATGAGGATTATTCATAGTTACATAAAATGCATAGGAATACATCAGGTCATCAGCGAGTATTGTATGATTGGCATGTTCATATCCACATCCATTTCAATGGACTTTTGCAACCAAATATTTAGGTCAAATAATCTGTACCAGTGTTCATAAATCCATACAAACCTCTCCCACAAACTCTCTTCTCCCCCATATATGCATCAAGTTTCATCTTAAATACTTTAATTGGTTTTGCTTCGACCATAGCTTCCATTAAAGAGTTCCATGTTCCCACCACCCTTTGCGTAAATAATACCTTCTAAACTATTTTTGTTAGTGATTATTATCAGGCATGTGGAGTAAGGAAACTTGGCCAAGGTTTCGCCCTGCCTGGAATATTATATTTAGGTCCCCTAATTTCACCCAGGGGAAGCAATTTTTGGGTGTTCACTACATTAAATTATCTCATCTCCAGAGAGAAAAGCTCAAACCTATCCAATCTTTCTTGATAATAATAATAATTGTTGCACTTGATATAACACTTTTCACACCTTCTATACATCTTAAAGTGCTTCACAGAATATACCGTAAAATGAATTGACTGAATATTTTGTAGGCGAAATGCGGCAGCCAATTGCGCACAGCAGTGTCCCACAAAGTGACCAACTTTTATTTCTTTCAGCACTGGAATATATCAGATCATCAGCACAGTGTTGTATGATTGGCACGTTCATATCGACATCCATTTCAGTAGACTTTTGTAGGATTCTAGACTTCCGTCGCATAGATATAATTAATCAGTTTCTGCCTCCCTACATATGTGAATCATGGAATCTGTGGAAGTAAATTTATCCCATCTATGGGTCTTATCTTATTTGACAAAAAACTTAAGTTACCTAGTTTTGTTATTTCTTAAAATGTGCTGGTGTGCAATGTCCGTGACGACATTATTCCATCAATGGGTTATGCCATCATACTCTACCTGAAAATGTATTCACTATATTGTAGCAATGGCTAAATGCATTATGTTTTCACACGATAGTGTACCTCATGTTGAGCTTTCGCTACCTGTATAGGTGGGTATACAAATGTTCCATCAAACTTTTTTTTGCAATTGCCTACTTGCATTTGAATAAGTTTTGCGATAGTTTTTTTTGTAATAGTCGTGAGAATTTTGAGATTCTCACTTCAGAGATGAGAGTCTATTTTTTTTTGTGTTATAAAAAACTGTCTGTTTATTAGGTTGCCCCAGTAACCCATAAGAACCTTAAACTCACTGATTTATCATTCATGAAAATGCCCCCTTATAAAGGGATGTTCAGTTATCATGATTGACATCAATGAAAGCCTGACATCTGTCAATCAGTATTTCCATAGATCTGCCTCGATGTCTTTTATGAAAGTACCTCGAAATGCTAATTGTCTACGTAGCAGTTTGTGTTGTTTAAAATAATGCTAAGTTATTCATTATTGAACATTAATAGACGCGTGTGCAATCAGACCATTGTAGAGCAAATTTCCTTACTTCACATGTCCAATAATAATCTGTCCAAAAAAAACAAAATAATAAAAATTGGTAATTTTCAATCCATGACTATTTGTAAGACACTGCTGTGCGCAATTGACTGCCACATTTCACCCACAAATATACAGTCAATTCACTTTCAGTATTTTCAGTATTTTCTGTGAAGCTCTTTGAGACGTCGACAAGATGTGAAAAGGGCTATATCAAATCCAAGGATTATTATTATTATGTTCATGGAAAACTTCCACTTGTATCAAGCATGTGAAAATATGTAGAGACTGAATCGCCTGACTGAATCAATCAAATATTACCTGCAATTCTTCAAAGGATGTTAAGATCCTTTGTACATAATTTACTGTATCAGAACATTGAATACGACTTAGAAGGAAAATTTCTAGGTGTCAGCCTAGCTCAGTTGGCGGGACTCTAACTGAGCTAAATCAAAATCAAATATGACTGGATACTCATAGAAGTACAAATAGACAAAATATGTTAGCATATCAAAGATCATATTATCACAAATGTTCTTGCAAACATAAAGGGTGAGGAGAGTATACATCTGAAAAGTAGGCAGCAATTTAGAACTTTAGAAGGACTAACAACAACAATGTGTAGTTATGTAAGTGGAATCCTATAGCTGAGTGGCTAGAGCATTCGCCTTGCAAACCAGACACCGGGTTCAATTCCAGGCAGGGCAAAACCTTGGCCAAGTTTCCTTACTCCACATGCCTGATAATAATCGTTGGAAAAAAATAATAATAAATTGGTCATTTCAATCCACGACTGTTTGTGGGACACTGCTGTGTGCAATTGGCTGCCGTGATGCTCCCACAAATACAATTGTTAATTCACTTTACAGTATATTCTGTGAAGCGCTTTGAGACATCCAGAAGATGTGAAAAGTGCTATATCAAATGCAAAGATTATTTTTATTATTATTTATTATTATACAGCTGCCCTCCACGCAGGGTAGTATCAGTGCGCTTAAATGTGTCCCACATTTATTAATAATAATAACCCCTGCATTTGATATAGCGTTTGTCAAGTCTTCTAAACATCTCAAAGCGCTTCACATAATATATGTACAGTACTGTAAAGTGAATTGATTATATTTTGGGGTGAAATGTGACAACCAATTGCACACAGCAGTATCACACAAACAGTTATGGATTTAAGTGACCAATTTATTATTGTTTTTTTCAAAGGATTATTATCAGGCATGTTGAGTAAGGAAACTTAACCAAAGTTTTGCCCTGACCTGCCTAGAATTCAACCTAGATCTCTTGCTTGCAAGGCAAGTCCTTTAAACAAGACTCCACATCACTGACCTACAGGAATCCACAAAATAATTTAAAGGGATTGTGTACATAGCCACAAGTATGTAAATTTTATTGGCGCACATGGGTAGGTGTTGAGACAGAAAGTGTGTGGGGGATGGCAATTTGACTGAAAACAATGAAATCACAACCCAGCATGATAATTCCAATGTTACCATGCAAGTTTTAAAACTGCATATTGGATGAAACAATATATAACTGGTGCAAATATTATATAATTCAATGAAAAGGTTTTCGACAGCTTACTGTCAAGAATGCACTGCTAAACATGTGTCAGAGTAATAATGCTAAAGTTTATTTATTTCTCAAATTACCAATAGGTCATGCTGTTCAAGATTGCTTGATGCAAAATACAATAATATCTATTAGAAGGCGAGTGAGAGATGTCTTTTGGCCCCAAACTGGTTAGTGCTAGTTTGGTTTTATGAGGGGCAAACCTACATGATGGGCCAAGGCTTCCAATGCACTATACTGTATAACCAAGGAAGAAAATAATACAAATAAAATGAGGTAAATCAACACGAATGGTTTAGTGACTTCAAACTTATGTTTTAGAAGCATCTGAGTTGTAGGAGAAAGCGATCGCTGACTGTGATTAGTAGCTCCACAGTCCTAGGTTTCTGAGCGAAAATTAGTTAAAGAAAGGAATGGGATTATTTTTGACTTCAACACACTGAGGATAAACAACAACAACAACAACAAAATTACATTTATAGAGTGCCTTTCACGTCAGGAGCATGTCCCAAGGCACTGAGATAAAGGCACAGGGAACATGTATAGGATGGGTAATTTAGAATTAATTTGGATTCTTATAGATAAGATTCAGCATAGGTTTGGGAGCATGTTGCCTCAATGTCCCAGCTGAGAAATTGTGCAATCTGTCCGGAGTTGGAAGTGGAAGGGTATAGAGTGACAAAAAAAATCAATTAACATATATAATCTGGACATTTAGCACAAGAGTTTGTTGCCAAACTTTTGTCAGGTTTAAGTGAAAAGTTTCATCACCATGTCATTAAATTCTATACAGAAGTAAAGCTTTTTAAAGTGAATATCTTTTTCAGACTCTAACCAGCAGGCCTTACTGTCATCATAGAAAGTAATGTTGCAATCTGACAGCAACAGAAAAAACAATGACAGTGAAATTGTTGGATGCCAACACAATCAGTCACCTGTGTCGGATAACTGAATGTGGATGTGTAATGACAAGAATATCTTCTGACAGCGATTCCCAGTTTGCAACAGCCTTTTATAAAGCCACAAACTAGAAGCACGAGTTTGGCTATTATATCCTACTTGGGACTTGATTTCCTATAGAAAAGTATTGTAGAGTTTCCCAGCAGTAACACAAATATCGGGGCTTTGCATTGATTCATAAGGGGATTCCTTAATAACGGCTGAATCATAAATGGATCATTTTGGGCTAACCAAGTCATATCCCACTGGCTTGTGAATTTGACTCCAATATGGTAATTGGTTTCTGCATGTGACAGACATCTAGTTGATTAAAACAAATCCACTCTGACACAGCTAATTCCAAAATGAAGTTCTTACATAGCAGTCCTTTTGATACCTGGAAGTATATCACATGCACAAAGCAGTTGCAAACCAACTCCACTCCCACCTCTCCTCCCACTCACTCTTTGAACCCCTCCAGTCCAGTTTCCCTCCTGCCCACAGTACAGAGACTGTGTTTGTGCAAGTCACAAATGACGACCTCTCTATCTGCAATCAGGGATCCCTCTGCCTCCTTATCCTCCTGGACTTGTCCGCTGCGTTCGACACAGTCGACCATGCCATCCTCCTCCACTGCCTGTCCTCCGTCATCCACCTCAGTGGGACCACATTCGCCTGGTTCGAGTCCTACCTCACAAACCACCAGCAGTACATCTTCACAAATGTACTGGCTTTTCCTCCCGCTCTTACCCAGTTACCTGTGGGGTACCCCAGGGATCCATCCTTGGCCCCCTCCTCTTCCTCATCTATATGCTCCCTCTTGGGGATGTCATCCTCAGACATGGGGCACACCTCTACATGTATGAGGATGACACTCTGCCGCCTGCATACTCACCCACACCAAACTTCGCTACCCCATTACCCCAGTCCTTGCCAGACTCCACTGGCTCCCTATTCCAGAGAGGATCGACTTCAAGATCCTCATCCTTGTCTTCAAATCCCTGCACCCCCTACCTCTTTGACCTCCTCTATCCTCAAACCAGCTCTCGTTGCCTTCGCTCCACTGGGTCTGGCCTCCTCCATGTCCCCTGAATCCTCCGCTCCACCCTCGGCGGCCGTGCCTTCAGCCACTATGCCCCGAGGCTCTGGAATTCCCTTTCTCACTACCTTCGTCTTGCCCGCTCTTTTCTCAGTTTCCGGTCCCAGCTGAAGACCTTTCTCTTCGACCGTGCCTTTGGTCACCTTTCTACCCCTGCCCCTGGCTCGGTCCCGGGATCCGCTATTGTGAAGCGCTCTGAGACGCCATCCAGCATGGAGGGCGCTATATAAATCGAAGTTGTTGTTGTGGTAAAAACCCATAGGTATACTAAATAAACTGAAATGCCAATCCAATTAGCTGCTTTCAAATTGAGATTTATATCTGGCTGTGGAAGAGTAAACTGGGGTTTGGGGTTAAAATATGTATAAATGGTAGGTGTTCAAATACTAACAGAAATGCCATCTATGGAACACAATCAGGTTTGTATAATGTAACAGTATAATCAAGATAGGGATTGTAGAATATTACCTAAAATATTCTTCCATTGTCTTTGGGTTACAGAGAAATCTCATTATTTGTTTTACTTGGAGGTTTCATATGTGATCATTTGTCTCCCGCAGGACTTGCAAATGCATTTTGGTAGAATTTAGAGCACTAACAATTGTACTTGATCCGTTAGATCAATTACTACTTCCAGATAATGTATACCTGCTATCAATAACACAAAGGGAAAAGTTGGAAATCACATTAAACCAGTTTGCTTCATTGGAATTAGTTTGATGACCAAATGGCTTAGCTCTATGCTGTTATTTCTGTACTTCTATATCTAGTCAGGTCTCTTTTGGAACATTGTGTGTATGTTTAGACACCTCAAAATCACATTGACATGCTCAGTAAAGTTTGGAAAAGAGCAAGATGGATGTTAGATGGGAGCTCTGTTATTAAAGACACATAGAGCCTGATTTATACTCCTTGGAATGCTCATTGATGTGTAACATGTTCCAGGTTCTTAAAATGATGAGAGGCAGGGATGATGCAAATGTAAGCAATCTATTTAATTTCGACAGTGAGAGCAGAACTGGAAGGCATCAATCTGGATTAGAAATTTAAATAATTTCTCCTTCCCAAGAATAGATATGGAACTGATACTCAAAAAAGCAGTTAACTTTTTAACAGGATTTGATATCTGTCAGACATCAAGTGCTGGATGAGAGCTAACTTTCTTCAGTTGAATGTCAACAAAACTGAGGCCCTCCTGATTGGCTCCCGTCAGCACCTCCACACCTCAGGCACTGACAGCATCGCTTTCCATGGATGCACATTTCACCTCTCTAAGCCAGTTCGGAACCTTGGTGTCTTGTTTGACCTTCAACTATCGTTTCTACCCCATATCCCTGCCATGACCCGCTCAGCCTTCTCCCACCATTGCAACATCACCCAACTCCACAACTGTCTCACACCACAGACCTCTGAAACTTTCACACGTGAATTCATAACATCCAGGCTCGACTACACAAACTCCTTGTTGGCCTCTCCAACTCCTTCCTCCATAGGCTGCAGATCATCCAGAATTCTGCAGCCCATGTCGCCTCCTGCAGCATGCTCCATGACCTCCATCCGCACCCGACTCCACTGGCTTCCCATCACAGAGAATACAGTTAAAAATCCTGGTCCTTACTTTCACAGCCCTCTGTGGCCTTGTTCTCCCCCTACCTCTGTGACCTACTATCCCACTACCAACCTGCTCACTCCCTCCACTCAGCGGGCTCTGGCCTGCTTCACATCCCTGCCTCGCCGGCTCCACCATTGGAGCGCTAGCCTTCAGCCACTCTGCCCCTACCCTCTGGAACTCCGTCCTGCAGTTAATGCACCTCACCTCCCTTGCCTTCTTCAAGACCCGTCTGAAGACCCTCCACTTCAACTGTGCTTTTTATTACCATCCTTTCCCTACCTGGCCTCCACCCTCACTGATCCTGACCTGCAGCTTGGCTACGAAACATTGAATGTCTAGCGCCTTGGGACATCCTTCCGACATGAAAGGCGTTATACAAATATAATTTTGTTGTTAGTACACTTTCACTAAGCTTGGAACAGACATCCAATTTTATTCATGAGAAGTAATGGCCATAAAAATTTGTTAAGAAAACTTTTGACTCAGCCCAAACACAAAATAGATTAGTCTTCCTACCCAACTTTTTCTCAGTTACAAAATTCAGACATTTGATGGATGGTTTTAGATTGGAACATACACGCAATTTTCAATGGTTTCTGACTCCAGCATTACAGTACATTTGGAGCCCATTCAAAATGTTGCTTTGTTGCTCAGTTTGTTGACATATATTAAACTTAAGAGTAACATTGGGGAAGATACAGTACTTACTTATCCAGAGCAAATATTGTATCATTTCCAGTGGTTTGGCACCTTGTTCATGTTGCCTCTATTTGGTATTGTTGCAGTCACTTAGCTGCACAGCACCTTAGGACGTTCTCCCGACATAGATGTAATTTTGTTGTTGTTGTTGGTTTGATTATTAAGAAGGGTAGTTGAGGCTGGGAGCCTGGATTCATTTAAGAAACAACTTGAAGCTGTGGAAAGATGATAAGATAGCTATTCTAGAAAGATGAGATCAAATGGGTTATATCTCTCTTGTGATCAATAAAAGTTTAGAATGAAAAAAATTAGGGGTTGAATCTTACTGCTAGATCTAAATTGGCATTTGTAAATGCCTTTATTTTAAAAAAAGAGAAGCTAACAGTCAACGTCCATAATGCAGCAGTTTATTAAAGCTGAAAGGAATAAAAGAAACTGGTTAAATTGATTTTTTTAAAAAGTTATGTAGAATAGATCAATTTCTCTCCAGTTGATTGGCCCTGAAATGATTTGAGATGCCCCACTATTTGACATGTTGGTGCACCACAGTACGCAATGTGCAATGACATAACCTTTACTGACATATGTAATCACATCCATTATGCACATCATTTTGATAAAAATGATGCACACCTTTTTTGCCTTTTCCCCTAAAAAACAAGTTTACTGCACACTTTTCAACTGGTATATTGCTCTTTATAATGTTCAGAATAAAATAAGCTTGTCAACAACAACTTACATTTTCACAGCATGTTTCACACAAAAGAAGTCTCAGAGCGTTGAACAAGAAAGAGATTAATTTGAATTGAACTGAAACTTGGCTAACACAGCAGTTCATTTGCATAGCAATGTCCGATGGACAGCAATGAAATGAGTCGCTAATTAATTTGAATTGGATGGGAGGGGAAGTGAATTTGCAATGAGAAGGAATATAGATCAAGATTAATATACTGTACCTTATATAAAAATTCTCTTTGAAAATCACTAAACAGGCAGAAAATAATTGCAAAAAGCTTCTTTCTTTCCCCCCACCCCTCTTTCCTTCTCCCTCTTCTTTTTCTCATTGGTTTCTCTCTTCTTTCTCATTTATCGGTCTTTACGCCCACACAATATACAGCCAATGCACTTTACGCCATAACCTGTGAAGAGGTGCTTTGAGACATCTCGACGACCCGATGAGACGCTATATCAAATGCAAGGATTATTCTTTCCTTCTTTATTCTTGTCTTTCTGTAACTATTCTGTTTGTTAAGTTAACTATGGAACTAAACCAACTAAACAATCCAAAGGCACTATTGTGCACCATGCATTTGTGAGACACTGCTGTGCGCAATTGGCTGCTGCGTTTCGCCCACAAAATATACACATGCAGTATATTCCGTGAAGCGCTTTGAGGCGTCCAGAAGACTTGAAAAACGCTCTATCAAATACAATTGTGGAGTCCTGTAGCTCAGCGGTTAGAGCAGTCGTCTTACAAGCATGAGACCTGTGTTCAAATCCAGGCAGGTCAGGGCGAAACCTTGAGCGAGTTTCCTTGCTCGACACGCCTAATAATAATCCCTCAAAAAGAAACACAATCATAAAATTGGTCATTTTAATCCACGACTGTTTGTGAGACACTGCTGTGGTGCAATTGGCTGCCGCGTTTCGCCCACAGATGTACAGTCAATTCACTTTACAGTATATTCTGTGAAGCGCTTTGAGGCATCCAGAAGACGTGAAAAGTGCTCCATCAAATGCAAGGATTATTATTATTATTATTATTAATGATTATTCTGATTATTTCCTTCCTTCCTTCCTTCCTTCCTTGCCACTGCCTGTACAGTATCCTCACTGCAACTTGCTGCTTCACTGCAGATGAAGTCTGAAGGCAAGAAGCGAAGAAGAAGAAGCAGAAGCAAAAAAAATCCCTCTCTCCCCTCCCCCCCCGCCTCCCTCCTTGAACCTGTGCCAAACTGCACCAGCTCCCAGATGATGTCAGTCGGTTGGGTCACAATTGTCTGATTGGTTACAGTCAGCGCATCGGCGCCGCCTGGACCTGAGACTGAGACGGAGTGACTAGTGAGTGACTGACTGAGTGCTCTCTCCTGCCAGTGCCGTGCTCTGCTTCTGCTCTGCTCCAGGCTGTCAGGACAGGCAAGATAGCTCTGTGTGGCTGGGCTGGGCTGGGCTGGGAGAGAGGGAGGGATCGCTCAGCGCAGAGGAGGAGGAAAGAGGAGGAGGTTGCAGGTGCGAGACAAGGCTATTCAGTCTAAATCATTAGCCACAAGAAAATAACTGAAAACCTCCCAAAACACAGTAACAGCTCAACTTTTTGTTTTTTTTTTCTCTCTCTCCCTTTCCCTCCCTCCCTCCCTCTCCCCTTCCCTCTCCCCCTCTCTCAACCTCTCCTCTCTTTACCTGCCTCCTCTCCCCTCTCCCTCCTCTCTCTCTCTCTCTCTCTCTCCACCTCTCCATCTCCCTCCCTCCCACCCTCCAGCAGAAACAAATGCAGAGCTCAAGCGGTCCCCACATAAAGCAGAAAGATGGAAGAATTCCTGCAACGCACCAAGTCCATTCTGGTAAGGCGGACACACCATGTCCAGACCCCTGGGCTGACAGAGAGAGAGACAGACAGAGAGAGAGACAGACAGAGAGAGAGAGAGACAGACAGACAGAGAGACAGACAGAGAGAGAGACATCATCTTGTACTGGGCAGTGGGCTGGGGGGGGGGGGGGCTGGGTTATACATGTCAATGGGGGCTGTCAGCTTCTTTTCTGCAGCAGAGTCAGAAATCCATGGGAATCTACCTTCAGTCTGAATTTCTGCATCTGCCGCAGGAAGGCAACCATTAAACTTCCTTCCCTCCTCAAGTCTGTTGGCATCTACCTTGGCAAAACTTTTTTTTTAATGAAATATGCGTGTGTGTAAAAAAAAAGACGTGATAGAGACTCGACTACAACAGATGTAAATCGTCGAAATAGCATTATTCCGGTGTTAACGGTGCTTGTATCGATCGTGTTCATTTGGTTTCATTCGTTAAACTAGTGGGTTCGTTTTTGCTGCTGTCCAATGTGATACCGGTAACGTGAAGTGTATTTAAAAACATATATAAAAACAATCGGTTAAGTGTATGTAGTACGTAGGTGGCTTAACGCCGGGGTGTCAGTGATTCAGGTGCAAAGCTGTGGACGTGCTGCAGTTTCACCGATTTAAAATGGAAATATCGATGCCTTGAAAGTGCAGGAAAGTTTCACTCTGTGTCTTGTTTTACTGCTGATTATTTCGAGTGGTTGACTTGTGAGAACTGGAGTGTAGGGGAACGATCTGAAAAGGTTTAACAGCGTCAGTTTCACTCTGATAATCTCATTATTAATATTATTATTAATAGTGTATTCCGTGAAGTGCCTTGAGACGCCTAGAAGATGTGAAAGGCGCTATATCAAATGCAAGGAATAATATTGTTGTTATAGTTTTCTCACTGAAATCGTTATGGGTTCAGCTACAATCCGGCCAAAGAAAGTGCTGGGATCGTGCAGTTGAACTGATGTCACTGGATGTTAACAGAGATAACTGACTGCTTTTGCTATCATTGAAGCTTCCATAACCAATGTTTTCGCTTCTACTATTGGAACATTGGCTTTAGACTCACAAGTTAAAGATTGCTAGTTTGCTAGCGCCTCTATCACCACTGTTTTCTCTTTAACCCCTGGAATCTCTCCCCATTTCCATTGGTACAAACCATCATCCTTTCAAAACCAATCCTCCAAAAAAAGTCCTACTTGACTTTCCATGCTTTCCTAAGCTACTGCTCCATGTCCAGTCTACCCTATCCTACCTCTCCAAGGATCTGGAACAAGTTCTCGCCTCCCGGCTTCACTCCGCCACTCTCTCTTCCAGCACCCTCTGTCCGCCCAGAGCATAAATACTGTTTAAAGTTACCCAAAACATTCTTTCTGTCCAGAAATCTCCAGCCTGTATCCTCCTCTGTATCAGACCGCTATTGCCCCCATCCAAGCCCAACTCCATTAGCTCCCCATCTCTCAGAATCTCTTATCATCTCTTCTCGTCCTCACTTTCAAATGCTGCCATGGCCTCGCCCTATCCTATTTCTGTGACTACTTGTGACCCTTCTGCCTTGGTTGCTTCCTCTTACGACAAACTCCCGTCTGCTTAGTGTCTCTTGTCCATTCCATCAGCAAAACACACCTTAAACCTTTATTTTCAATTGTGCTTTTGGCTACAATTAACTCCACCCTCTTCAGCTTTCCCCTCACCTCCCAGTGTGGACTCCCAGACAACTGTGTAAAGCAATTTGAGATGACCCCTTGACGTGAATTGCACTAAATGTAAATTATTATAATTCAAGCTTTCTAGAAAATGTGAAAAACCCTATATTAAATGCAATGATTAATGTATATATCCTGTATATATATTATATCATTGTTGTCCCACACCATGCTTCTCAACCCCCACCCTCACCCAGTTCAACTGGCTCTCCATCCCCCAGAGGATACAGGTCAAAATCCTTGTCCTCGCCTTCAAGGCCCTCTACTGCCTAACTCCTCCCTACCTCTGTGACCTGTTAACTCCATATCGACTTGTCCACTCCCTCCTCTCAGTGGTCTCGGGCCTGCTCCATATCTCTAACTCTGCCCACTCCACCGATGGCGGTAAGGCCTTAAACCACTCTTTCATCACACTTTGGAACTCCATTACATGGTCCATTCACCTTGCACCCGCCCTTTCCACCTTCAAGGTCCATCTCAAGACCCCTCTCCCCTTGACCGCGTCTTCTGGCACCCTGCCCTCCCTCCCTACCCCCATTCCTCCTGATCCCCAGCTCAGGTCCAACTCTCTAACTGTTCTCCCAATGTGAAAGGAGCAATACAAATGTAATTTGTTGCTGGTTGGTACATTGACTTCAGTGCCACGAGCAGGTTGAAGATTAGAGTCACTAGTAAGTAGTTTCACTGTGCACTTTAAACCTCTGCAAGCTGGTGTAAATAGTATATCTATTTTTAAATGGGCAAAGGTGACTGTTTAAAGTAAATATTGAGACAGACCATGTTTGAGATTGAACCGGATCCAAATACAGATGGCACTGTATCACAATACTATTTTGGGAAGGTTTACTTAAATAAATTTGGCAGGATATTTGTCAACAATGAGCTTGAATATCATTAGGACTGGCTAATTTTTCTTTTCATAAGCACTGAGGCCAGTTATCTCTAGGGCCACCCTGGCTGAGGTCAGCTAATCTGAGGATAGATTTGGGTTGATACCTGAGAACTTGTGGTCTTTATTGCTCAATTCTGTTACCACCATAGTGGTACTGTGCACCCACTGAGCCATCAGGGCATAAGGATAAAAGGTGTAAATTTGGCTGAACCTGAGACATTTCAAAAGATTTGTGCACAGAAAACTAAATTATTTTTTAAAAATCTGTAAGTAATGTATTGATCAGTGGAAGTATGCAATTAAACTCTATGCTGATAGGTGTATGTTTGATTATGCAAGTGCTCTAATGAATTTTGTTTTGGGAATGTTAATTGTGCTACAGCAGTTTCAATTTGTTCCACTTAATGAGTGGCATTTAGCTCAAGTAGACCATATTAATACTATGTATCATTGTGATGTTATGTTATTAGAAAAAATATTTATTTTTACAAGAATGTGCTGCAATCCAGCGCCTTGGGACATGAAAGGTGCTCCATAAATGTAATTTTGTTGTTGTTGCTAAATATTAGCTTCTGTGTACCTTTAAATTGTTTACATTGCGATGTTGTTAATCCCTCAAAGGGGCAAGTCGTCCATGTAGGGAAACCACTAGCGTAATTTAAATTTGGAATGACACTGTGTTGGACCTGTCTGTGATCCTTGACAGACTAGCATTTAAAGGAGGAAAAACTACACATATAAGCATTTTCTTAAGGATGTAAGTGTTGAATGCTGTAGGTCGTGTTGAATGCTGTTAGTTAGGAGCTACCTTTTCTCTTTTGAAATGGATTCTCAGTTTATCAACAGAAAATTATGGAAGGGGACCCCGTTCTGAAATAAACATATGACCCTTGGTTAAATTGTAAATGTGCTAAATATATGGGTGTCTATGATGGCACCATTTAGTCTTACTCCATGAGATTTCTCTTATCCAATATCATTGGAATGAATATACTTCCATGGTCCAATTCTGCATGCTTTTGAAATTTATAACAATCTTACAGGTGCAGAAAGACTGAAAGTGTTTCCTTCATCCATAAACTGTAGGTTCAATTATATACTAGATTCTGAGCATTCTCCTAATATTTAACTAATGTAATCCTCAAAGAAGGATGGACCTTGGAGTCTTGTTCAGATAATATAATCAGATAATTAAATTGAAAGACCACAGATAAGTTCTGCAGATATGAGAAATGTATCACAGAGGATCATTAAAGTACAATTGTTTGTTATCCACAAAATCCAAATTGGATTTTTTTGGAGTCTATATTTTGTGTTTAAGAACCGGCACCTCCGCAAAGTGGGAATAGGGCAGTCACTCCCCCAGTAAGTTCTTGTCTCACCTCAAATGTACACCAGTCCCCCCAGCCTCTCCAGTACCCCCCACCCACAGATATCAACCCTCAGATATCACCCCACATCACTGTCTAGACCTCCTCCGACATACATTCAGCTGCTGCTTCCTGTACCGTCATACCCCACCAACCTATCCCCACCATCTTGTTCCCCTATTACCTTCCCAGTTATCATCACATCAGCTCTGGCCAGTTGTGGAGGTGATAGTGTGGGAGCAGGGGATCAGCACCCCGGTGTAAAAAATGTTCCAGTGCCACTGGTGGTTACCTGGTTACTGTATTTAGGAGTAGTTATTATTAACCAGAAGAAGACAGCAGGCTTTTAAAACTGAATTGTCTTTTTATCGCATGTGCGTTATCTGCGGTATCAAGTCTTCTCAAAGCACTTTGCAGTATATTCTGGAAAGTGTTTTGAATCACATCGAAGATGATAAGGTGCTATATCAAATACAAGGATTATTATTATCACTGACTGATGATTGCACCCCATTACAATGATTTTATCGACTCCCTCCTCTTTCCCAAGTACCTCTTTATGAAGCACTATACAGCAGTGCATTAAAATTGAGCTCGTTGAGACAATCATAAATAATAGGGTTATTTGTTAGTTTTTTTTAAAGTTAGCTCTACAATTTTACAAGCGGCTGAGACGATGCCCAGGGTGGAGGGCGCTATATAAATGCAAGTGGTTGTTTTTGTTGTTTTGTAAGAGCAGACTTGAAGACTGCTCAGGCTTCCTTGCCCAGAAATCTGAAGTGCTTTACTTTTTTTTTGCTCACTGTTGAAGAACCACTTAGTCTCAAAGATTGTTTGGTGTGTCATTCAATTTACAAACAAATATGAAGTCACCAAATACATTGATGCACTCTTCTGCATTTTTGTGTATTTGTTGTTCCCTTTTCAGACAAAGATGCCCTTTGTTGTGCGCAGTACCATTTTGATGCTGATTTGATATTTAAGTTTGCCATTGTGTTTAGTTACAGCCCACTGTTCCCAGCCCACTGTTCCGTTTCTCTAAATGATGACTTCCAAGATGCCCTTTCATTTGTTGCTTTGCGAGTAAAGTTCTGTCCATTTGCACTTCTACAAGAATAAAAAGGCCATTAAAAAGGCTGAGTTCTCAACCTGGATAGCTTTCTTTTCCAGTCATTAACTTTGCTTTTGTAGCTGGCAGTATAATGGAATAGCAATAAAGTTTCTCAACAGCAACTGCAAACCAACTCTGCGCCCACCTCTCCTCCCACTCCCTCTTCGAACCCCTCCAGTCTGGTTTCCACCCTGTCCACAGTACAGAGACTGCACTTGTGAAAGTCGCAAACAACGTCCTCTCTATCTGTGACCAGGGCTCCCTCTGCCTCCTTATCCTCCTGGACCTGTCCGCTGTGTTCGACACAGTCGACCACTCCATCTTCCTCCACCGCCTGTCCTCCGTCATCCACCTCAGTGGGACTGCACTCGCCTGGTTTGAGTTCTACCTCACAAACCGCTAGGGTCTGTCGATATGGAAATTTTCCGATTTAGCTATATCGATGTGCTCATATTGAGATATACCGAAATATCTATATTTGGGGGTTTTTCGTACTGTGTATGCGCGCGTGGCGCGCTCATTCGGAGGTGCGCGCGCATTTGGAGGTGTGCGCGCATTCGGAGGTGTGTGCTCATTCGGGGTGCGCACACATTCGGCGCCTATCTCCTCAGGAGGTAAATATCTTTCTCTCTGTGTGTCTCTCACACTCACTCTCTCCATCTCTGAGTTTTTCTGTCTGTGTCTCTGTGTCTCTCTCCTCTCTCACATCCCCCCCATCTCTATCTATCTGTATATTATCACATCCACCCCATCTCGCCCCCCCCCCCCCCCCCCGCCGACGTCCCTCTTTCCCCCCACCCACCCCCGCCGTCCCTTTCTCCCCCCACCCGCCCCGCCGCCGTCACTCTCTCCCCCCCGCCGCCATCCCTCTCTCCTCCCCGCCCCGCCATCGTCGCTCTCTCCCGCCCTCCACGCTGCAGTTCCGCTCTTCCCCCTCCCCCCGCCCCTCTCTCCCCCCCTCCCCGCTGCTGTCCCTCTCTCCCCCACCCCCGCCGTCCCTCTCTCCCACCCACCCCTTGCATACTTGTATATTGTATTCGAGTACTATGAATAAAATATGGCGGCTTTGCACCTCGGTCTGTGCATTGTGTATAGAGATGAGCATTCTGGGTCCTGTAGTTCAGTGCGCGCGCATTCCGATTTTTTCGATATATCAACTTTTTCGATATTTATGAAATGCCTATATCGGCGTATCAATATGAAAATTATATCGGGTTTTAGCGATATATCGATATATCACCGGACCCTATAAACCACCTGCAGTACATCTCCACAAACGGCCTTTCCTCCCGCTCTTACCCAGTTACCTGTGGGGTACCTCAGGGTTCCATCCTTGGCCCCCTCCTTTTCCTCATCTATACGCTCCCTCTCGGGGATGTCATCCGCAGACATGGGACACACTTCCACATGTACGCAGATGACACCCAACTCTATTTCTCCACTTCACTTTGTGACCCCCAGTCCCCTGATGTTCTGTCAGCCTGCCTTTCAGACATCAGGGGCTGGATGAGCGCAAATTTCTTGCAGCTGAATGTCGACAAGACGGAGGCCATACTCCTTGGCTCCAGTCAACGTCTCCATTCACATGGTTCTCACATCCTCCACCTTCCCGGCCTGCCCCTAAAACTCTCCGAACCTGTACGTCAGGTTCGACCCCCAACTGTCCTTCCTTCCCTACTTCCGGTCCGTTACCAGCACTGCCTTCTACCACCTCCGACGAATCGCCCGTCTCCGGCAATACCTCACCCCAAAAGCCGCTGAAACCTTGGTCCACGCCTTTGTCACCTCTCGGCTGGACTATTGCAATGCCCTCCTCTCCGGTCTCCCCTCCACCACAATCCACAAAATCCAGCTAATCCAAAACTCTGCTGCCCGCATACTCACCCGCTCCAAGCTTCGCTCCCCCATTACTCCAATCCTTGCCAGACTTCACTGGCTTCCTGTCCCAGAGAGGATCGACTTCAAGATCCTCACCCTTGTTTTCGAATCCCTCCACTCCTCTGCACCCCCCTATCTCTCTGATTTCCTCTCCCCCCAACCCAGTACCCGCTGCCTTCGCTCCTCTGTGTCTGGCCTCCTCCATGTCCCCCGAGTCCTCCGCTCCACCCTTGGCGGCCGTGCCTTCAGCCACTACGCCCCGAAGCTCTGGAACTCCCTTCCTCACTCCCTTCCTCACTCCCTTCGCCTCGCCCCCTCTCTTCCCAGTTTCATGTCATAGCTGAAGACCTTTCTCTTCGACCGCGCTTTTGGTCACCTTTCTGCCCCTGCCCCTGGCTCGGTCCAGGGATCCGCTATTGTAAAGCGCTCTGAGACGCCGTCCGGCATGGAGGGCGCTATATAAATTGAAGTTGTTGTTGGTCTTGGGTGAATGGTTGTGAGCTTGGCAGGATGTGGCAATGACATGTACACAAGAATAACAATAACAAAATTACATTTGTATAGCGTCTTTCACGTCAGGAGAACGTCCCAAGGCGCTGGACAGTTACTGCTTCAGACACGAATGTAGGCAGCAGTTTACAAGTTAAAGTTTGCTTTGATTTTAAAATATATATTGTATTTCAGTATCCTGATTCACTCTTGACAATGCACAATCTGATGGATAAGAAAAAAAAATTAATATTCTAAGATTTTTTGCAGGAAAATCTTCTTTTTAGATAGATTTTGTAGGAGATGATTGTACTGCTAAAACGCGCCAAAAGCACAGCCTTCAAAAAGCATTGGTTTGCTTACTTCAAAATGTGGGTGTATCCGAGTGGGTTGCTTGTGACTTGGAAACCAGAAGCTACTGTAGATGTTGTCCCTCTCCAAAATGACTTAGAAGTAAAATGATTTATGTTTTACCCAAACCTTTGTCTGCAGAGGATAAGTTAGGAACAAAAAAAGCATGCGTATTTGGGCAACGTTTACAGAATGTTATACAGCCACAATGATGTTCAAAATATTTGTCATGAGTTATACTGTATTCTATTACCGTATTTGTTTTAATTAAAGGGCGAAAGGGGCAGCGTAACCAGAGTTGGTGTTATCAGCATAGGGTATACCAACAACTACAAAAAATTACACTTGTATACCATCAACAACAACCAAATTACACTTATATACCACCCTTCATGTTGGAAAGATGTCCCAAGGCACGGGTCAGTTATAAGTTTTTTGGATCCGAGCTGATAGCTGGGCTCAGGAGGAATGGAGGACAGGGATAGTGGGGAGGCGGGTTGGTGGGTGGAAGAAGTGAGGGAATGCAAAGAGAGAGAGAATCAGTAAGCACTGAACTAATAGAGAAATGGGGAAGAACAGAAAGGAAAGAGGGAATTAATGACAGGAAGCACTCCAAAGAAAAAAAAGGAAGCAATATGTGTAGAAACACGGGAAAGTACATGAAATAGTCTTAACAGTTAAGCAGGTTAATGGGACTGATTGGATTCACCTTTAAAATAGCCAACACACATGTGATAGGCTGAATGACTTTCTACTGTTCCATAAATTTCTGTGGTTCCAAATACTGAGAGAATAAACATAAGAACATGAAAAAATACTAGATGGAAAAACACCAAGATCCATCTAGTTCGACTTGCATCTTGGTGGTCACATGCACGCATGTCCCAAACTACCTGTATCCCATAATATTTCCCAAAAGTAAATGATTTAATCTGTGTTTGAAAGAATCAACACATCAAATTAAAAATCAATCATATCAAGTTCTTTTCCTGAAGTATTATTTATGGTTTGCTGCCTGCCTTTGAAAATAAATTCCTTCAATTTTTCTTTCAGCAAGGATTGATAAAATATTCTAGCTTCCTCTCTGACCATGTTCAGTCAAGTTTAAATTTATGGAGCTGTTTAGAGAACAAAGTAGAGACTTGTGTCACAGATCAATACATGATGAATGAGGCCAAATACAAATTTGTAGGGTGTATTTTCTTAGGAGGGGTCAGATGGGTGTCTGACACATGTGGAAACCCATCACCGTGCTTAAAAGTGGGGTGACTCCCTACCCCAGTGTCTGGTCTGTCCTTCCAGATTCCAATGATGAGCCAGGCCGGCTGTGCTCTGGAATACTGTGGACCCAGCTGCCTCAGGAACCGGATCAGAAACCACCACAGAAGGCTGGCCCAATTTCAACACTCCATTGTTAGGCATGTCTCCTTAGTGCAAGTTGAGCTAAAAGGAGACCCTACTTGCTCTCCCCTCCCTAAGGAGGATAATCACTGTTTGGTCGTTCCACATTTGATAAGCATTGGCTTGAGATCTCACTAGATGAGTGAGGTAGGTATGAACTCCCTGTGAGCTTCCCGGTGGGTACCACATCTCAGCATGAAATGGGTGATGGAGAGCATTGCCACTGTCATCCTGTCTGCAACTCAGGCACATATCCCTTCCCGTTCAGCGATTGTTTCAACAATTGCAAGTGCGGAGTTTGAGCACGAGCTGTTTGCCTCTCTGCAATCTGATCAAGATGGATTCCAGGTGCTGGATGTATGAAGTTGTGTTCACAAACTCCAGGTAAAGCCTTCAGAAACTGTCGCCTCAAGCCTCAGTTTCCTAATCAGCTATCTGGGTGTTGTGGACTGACCTTTACAGGACAGCTTGTGATGTGCCAGCCACCTTGATGGTCTTGAGGTCAATGTACAATGCCGTGTACAACACGGTCAATGTACAACACCAGCTGCTCAATCAATTGCATTTAGGAGTTGCATGTAGTGTAAGTCTGTTGCAAATTTATAATTTACTATTTGCAGCCTATCTATATTCTTGTAATTTAATATTAAATATATTGTTTTTGGAAACTTGGGTATTAAATGCATAGATATCTTTAAATATTTTGAAGTACAATTATTAAAAATCAATTTAAAATAGGAACCCATGATCATTCTAATGAGGCATCATGTCTGGCAGAAATGTGGTGTGGTTATTGACCCAGTGATGTTACCCAGAGTGCAATAATAACTTAGTTTTAAGATATTCTGGCTGCAAATAATGTCAGCACACTGTGGCAATAAATACGATAGGAAAGTCATACCAACTTCCCAATAGTTTTCTCTATTAAAATCCATGGTGCTGTTTTAGGGGTAAAAAAATACATGCATAGAGAATTCTTGAAATAAGATATATTGTCCCAGTCGGTGGGAAACACTGGGAAACACTGTCTGGGACAAGTCAGTAGAGATCATGTTAATGGATATAAAATAAAATACTTCTTTGGTGTCTTAAATGAGACTTTAGAACAACAGGGTGACCAGCTTCCATCTGTCTGTATTTAATTCTTTGGGGAGTCACTTACCTACGTGATAATACCTTCTGAATTTTCAAACCCAAGCATGGCATTGTCCCCAGCCATCTGACTTGAAACAAAAACAGAAGTTGCTGGGAAAAGTGAGTCAACGTTTCAGGTCCATGACCCTTCGTCATAACTGATATTCTGACAAAGGGTCGTGGACCCAAAACGTTGACTCACTTTCCTTTCTCCATGAATGCTGCCTGATCTGCTGAGTTTTCCCATCAACATCTGTTTTTGTTTCGGATTTCCACCATCTGGAAGTATTTTGTGTTTTGCATCTGACTTGACTTGTTTATCTCACGTATATCCTTCATCTCAATTGGACTTGTAGGGTATGATGAGAAATTCTATCATTTATAGTGTTGTTACACATACCTGATTTTTGTGCACCAAGGAAAGAAAAATCAAAATTAAGCCCTTTGACACGGTGGTTGTATTGGAATGGGGATCATGACTGTTTACTGAACTTACATCTATGGTTTGCATTCTTTATTGTAGACATTGTAGATTGGTATCATTAGCCATTGGAAGTAAATAATATTTGAGATTGCCACAGGATTACTCAAAACCAAAGTCCCTCATTCCGGGTATCATCCTGGTAAATCTCCTCTGCAACCTTTCCAATGCCTTAACATCCCTCCTAAAGTGTAGTGCCCAGAACTGAACACAGTATTCTAGCTGAGGCTTAACGAGCATTTTATACAGGTTAATCATAATTTCCTGACTTCCAAATTCCAAATTTGGAATTTCCCTCAAAATTCTATATTGATATAAAAAAATTTAAAAAGTGCAATTTCAGTAGTACAAAGCTTGTACATTGTATCTGATTTGCCCAGTTCTATGCATTGAATTTGAAGGTATACTTTCCACATTTTTTGACTAATCATGGAAATATGATATTTAAAATATTTTCACTTGCTAGATAAAATAAATGTTAGTGAATTTATATTTTACAAATTTCTAGTTTAGGCACACAAAAATATGTTGGACATGTCTAACCAGAACACGTGTGCATTTTAAAATGTGCTTTATTTTGAATTCATTTTTTATGCAGCAGCAACTTTCTGTCTTTGTCAATAAATCCCAGAGAGTCAGTACATACAATACTTTTAAAAATCTGTGGGTAAGTCAGGTAACATTCATTTCCAGGAACCAAGGCCAAGTGGGTGATTATTTGGGGAGGATGGGTTTGTGGGTTTATGGGGAGAGAGTCGGGGAGTGGGATTGACTTTTAATAGCTCTTTTCAAAGCCTCGATGGGCTGAATGGCCTCCTTTTGTGCTGTAGAATTCTATGATTCTATGAAGTGCCCCAAATGCTAACCTGATTGAATTCAGCTCAGAATGGGAATTCACATTGTCATTTGGAGTTACAGTAAAAGCCGTTTATCCGGCACCCAATCAACCGTAACTTCCGTATAACCGGCAAAGCAAAAAAAAGTCTGCATTTGATTAACTGGAATTTATCTGGAAAAATGCATTAAAATATGTTTTTGTAATTTTATGGGGCGGTGGGGGGGGGGGGCGTTTTCAGCCGAATATCCGGCACGCGCTTTAACCGGCATTGGGCAAGTCCTGAGGGTGCCGGATAAACGGGCTTTTACTGTTCTTGGTTTAGTGCAGCACTCAACTGTACCTATATCTGCATGGGAATCAGAGAAACAGACCATTAATCTCTTTTAATCTCTTTTAAACTACAAGAGTGCACCAAATTGAGGACATAAGTTAAAGATCACAAAGGGCAATTTCAGGGCTGACAACAGAAAGTACAAAGGGTAGTTAGTGATTGGTTCATGTTACCAAGAAAGCTTTTTAAGGCCAGAATGCTGGACATTTAAGAAATGGTTTGATATTGTAATGGGAGGATGGTAATTGGGCATTCAGAATCAGATGGACCAAATTGCTATACAAATGTAATTCTGTTGTCGTTGTTGTTGTTGTGTTATTGGCTCAGTGGTTAGAGCACTTGTCTTGCAAGCTGGGGAGACCAAGCTGCAGAGACCTGTGTTCGAATCCAGGCAGGTCAGGGCGAAACCTTGGGCAAGTTTCCTTACTCCACATGCCTAAGAATAATCCCTCCAAAAAAGCCACAATAATAAAATTGATCATTTCAATCCACGACTGTGTGTGGGACACTGCTGTGCGCAATTGGCTGCCGCGATTCGCCCACAAATATATACAGTCAATTCACTTTACAGTATATTCTGTGAAGCGCTTTGGGACGTTGATAAGATGTGGAAAGCGCTATATCAAATGCAAGGATTATTATATTATTTTATTATTATCCAAACCTCTCTTGCTTCATCTTAAGCACTAAAGGTTACATGAAACGTATTTCAATACAGGTAGACCTCGCTTAACGTTGCTTCGGTCAACGTTGTTTCGTTATTACATAGGGAACATATATTCATTTAACGTAGCAATGTTCGATATTACGTTGTTCGCGTGAGTGGAAACAAATTACTTTGGGTAGTGTATATTGACACTGAATGTCCGGTATTCTTGCGCGGGTTCACTTAACACCATTTTGCTTAATGTCGCACTTTTCGCGAACACAACTGCAACATTAAGTGAGGACTAAGTGTATTGAGTGCAAATTTCAATTTTATTTAGACTGTAGCATTTGGCGCAAGTAAACAATCATATACAGGCTTAAAATAAAAGTTAGTATGTTGAAAAGGGACGGATGCTGTTTGCCTGCAATGAAGACTTTTTTTTGCTTTTATCTCTGTTGAATTTGAATGTTAGCCAAACAACACAGTGATGAAATTAACCAGGAAGTAAAGGAAGGTAAGCCTGATTTCTCTGCTGTGGCACCACTGAGTGCTGAGTCTGGCTAGAGTGCTTCCTGGATAAATGCAGTGCTTCTGCTGAATCATAAAGCAAGCGTCATCACATATTTCAGTGGTCTCCGTAAACCAATTTACGTTCACTAATGGTCATGATGGTCAATAATCTGTTATTTGATAAAGAAATTGATTGATGCACTGTTAATCACTTTTGTTTTGGAAGCACCCAAGTTTATTGGTTTTAAATTCAGTGAGTGAAGACAATGAAAATGTTAAAGGGAGCATCTTCATAAGCATTCACCAGAACCTTTATTTCCTTGCAAACACACAGCATGATCACATATTTTTGTGACACTCCACCATTTATGCAAGAATAGCTCTTTTATCCTTCATGCAAACAGAAATATTTTATGCCAAATACTTTTTCATAGAGATGGTGCCACATTAAAGGATCTAATGGTAATTTTATTTGTGGCTAATCATCAAAATGTAATAAATATTATTGAAGAATGGAACACTTTGTGCTTTGTACTTGATGCCTTGTGGTCAGCAAATGCTCCTGGATCAAGTAAAACACAAAATAGATTCAGGATAAAATGCTAGAGCAGCCTTTCATCAAACTCTTGACAAAATTCAAAAACAACAACAATTGAAATTGAGTTGAATTCATTGAATCAGTGAATATTTAGCAAATCAGATATGTGAGAAGTCCCCCCCTCCCCACCCAAGTGCAGCCATTTGTGGGTGTGACTTTGTGGATGGATATGTATGTGGGAGGGTGGACCTTTGATTCAGACTGATCACAATCGCCTTTGCCCGACTCTACTGCCTCCCTGACCCTCCATTAGATCGATTTATAGGTCCTTGCTCTCATATACAAACCCCTTCATGCGCAAGCATCTCTCTATCTCACTGATCTCCTACTCCACTGCTTTGTCCGTCCCTCCTGCTTGGTCAGCTTAGGCTTGTTGCATTCCCCTGCTTTATCGGCCAAGCTTTCAGATAGTACGTCTCATCCTTGACAACTCCCTCTCTCTATTCTCCCTCATTTCTCCCCCACTCAATCAGCTTTCAAGTCCTGACTTAAAAATCTACCTCTTCAAATGTGCCAAAAAATAGTTGTCTCCCTCTTCACTCATCTCCACTATTTTCTGATCAGTTATGACCCCATCACTATAAAGTACTCCCAAGACATTATTTGACGAAGGGCACTATATAAATGTAAGTTGTTGCTGTTACTTTTTAGGGCAGTTTTGATGTTGTAAATATTGAAGGTATCCCTAACTCTACAAAGAGTTGGGAAACTAATAACCAGGAAATCAATGAAGGGAGAATCTAACCAAATAGTGAGGGGGAAATCGTGTAATTTTTACTGATGGGAAGACAGAGTCAATAAATGCTGAAAGGCTATTTCCCAATTCAATACTGCTGGCTGTGATAGTCCGCATCCATCTAAAAGTTGCACGCTCTTCATTCATTGACTGAGTAATCTGATCTGTGATGAAGCAAACTCGTCTCGAAGAGGCCTGAAAAATCTGGTGGAAGAGAAGAACCCTTCAATAAAGTGTGGGGTGGCATATTACTGCCAACTGTTTCAATTATGTGCAAACCCTATTTCTGGCCATCAATGGATTATTTTAGTTTGGGGGGAAGTAGCAGACTCGTTGCTTTCGTTGTCCAGTTGATATACCACTTCAACTTCTGGATCAGAAGGTTACGGACTGAACTGTCAGGTTAGCATTTTATGCTCAATCCTGTCTGACATTCCAGTGCAGTCTGAGGTGCCACTTTCAGACATTTTTATGTCAGTTTTATAGATGCTATATCAATAGACAATGTGGCTTACCTACTCTATAGCAAATTCCATCCTCTCATTACATGAAGGAAATATGGCTGTATTGTCTGGCATCCTTAATGTTATAGCTGGAACAATCCTTTGTATGTTACTTGTGCTTAAGCCCAACAAATGTTTAAGGTAGGAATATTCAAATCCCACAGCCATCTCTGGTTGTACAACAAGCAACAACAACAAAGTTAAGTTTGTATAGAGCCTTTAACGTCGGGAGGATGTCCCAAGGCGCTGGACTGTCAGTGTTTCAGACCCAAGCTGGGGTCGGGATCGGGAATGGTGGAGGAAAGTGAGGGGAGTGGGGGTGACTGAGACCACAGTCAAAGAGGAGGGTCTTGAGCAGGACTTGAAGGAGGACAGGGCCTCCTAGGGTGTGAGGCAGAGAGATTGCGGCATTTGATTGACAAGATGCTGTCACAAACAATGATCTGAGTTTATTTGCTATGTTGCATGTTTAAATGTTAGTATTTCATAACTGCTGTTATACACAAATGCACCTTATGCAATGATGCTCATCCGTTACTGTATAGCAATTGGATGGACAAAGATTACATTTAAGTTGTGTTTGTTTAGAGGCGTTCTCTAAATTTGTTTGTCTGAATCATTAGTATATTATACATGCACTATAATAAATAATAACTCTTGTATTAATATAGTACATTTTCACGTTGTTGAGAAGTTTCAAAATGCATCGCAGGAAAACTGACTGGTCTAAGGTTGTCTTACGGTTGACTTCATTGTAGCTAGACTGTTGTAAACGAGAGGGGAATCAACAGGTGATGGAAAGGTGCTATATTGATGAGACCCAAAACAGTATATTCAGCGCCTTAGAACGTCCTCTCGACATGAAAGGCGCTATATATATGTAATTTTGTTATTGTTGTTTAATGGCTATTTGTGGGACATTGATGTGCGCAGTTGGGCAGCCACATTCACCAACAATCATTTCACATTGCTGTAAATTCTGAAAAGCCCTTTGGGACATCTTCCTGATGCAAAGGGTGCTCTACCAAATGAAAGGATTATTATTATTATTATTTATTATATGTAATTTAAGATTCTACTATTTTGACTGAACTGTTTTACATAAGAAATATGAGATTTTTTAATACAGGATCTCTTCTGTAATATATTTGATATTGTTTTGTATAGTTGATAGAATTGCATTTATAATATTGCAAAGATGAGTGAAACACTTTAAAGGTTATACACAACAATTGTGATAGAAAATTGTTGGAATATACTTGCTTGTGCAAGTTCAATTTAAGAATAGTCAAGATCAAAAAGTTGTCCAATAAACTAAGACTCTTTACTTAAAGAATGGGCAAATAAATAAACCAGGTAAATCAATGATGAACAAGCGCCAATAAGAAAACTGCTACAATAAACCATAAATAATGCAAGCTAAGCCCTTTCCTTCACTGTATGCATTAAATATTGTTCTTCGGGGAACCAATTAAAACTATTGAAAATTTGGAAGCTAGCCACATGAAATAAAGAGAAACCCGTCATTATCATGCTTACTCAGCAGATTTCAGCAAGAAATTTGGCCCAAACCCCTTTGTACTTGCAGCAGAAACCAATCAGTCACGGTGCATCTTCAGAAGACAGGCTAACCACTACTGTTACATTGAAGCAGAGGTTAATGTAGGACCTCATTGCCAAATGTACCAGAATTTGCTATTTGTATTCCAGAGCACAAACAGCATGAGAAAATTTATGTGGTTTTTGGCAACCAAATTACCATTTTGTGACCCGTTTCGGAGGGACAGGAAATAGATTGGTCAGTTTTTTTCTGTTGAATAGAGGAGATTCATGGGTTGGGTAGCAGCAGTTAGACAGTGTAACTCTCTATACCTGCATGGGCTCCAAATCCAGATATGGGGCTTGCAAATCCAGTTGTAACTTTGCTTGTGGTTACTTGGGACACAATTTCCTCACTGTGGCTAAATAAGGTGCCTGGTAACCATGCATGTAACTGACCTTTTTGCCTATAGCATGACATATGTTTAGCAAAATATAATGTAATGGAAATAATAATAATAATAATCCTTGCATTTTGGTGTAGCGCTTTTCACATCTTCTAGACGTCTCAAAGCGCTTCACAGAATATACTGTAAAGTGAATTGACTGTATATTTGTAGGCGAAACAAGGCAGCCAATTGGGCACAGCAGTGTCCCACAAACAGTCGTGGATTGAAATGAACAATTTTTATTATAGGTTATTTTTGGATGGATTAGTATTAGGCATGTGGAGTAAAGAAACTTGCCCATGGGGTTTCATCCTGAAATGCCTGGATTCGAAACACAGGTCTCATGTTTGTAAGGCGAGTGCTCTAACCACTGAGCTACAGGACTCCATCTTTGACTGGTAGAATCAAAGATCAATAGAAAGTCATAGAGAATAAAAGGTAGTCATAGAGAGACACTTCGAGAGAAGGGAAGAGAAAGAAAGAATCTGAGAGAAAATAAGAGAGAAGAGTATGGTTGACAAACAACTAAAACATTCTTAGTATATGATTTTTGATGCAATGTTTTTGACCCGCAAAAGACACAGTCAAATCACTTGATAGTATAACCTGAGAAGCCTTTTGAGACGTGCTATCTAAGTGATAAGGCAGTATATCAAATGCAAGGATTATTATTATTAATTAGCACTATAGCTGATTTGCATTTGGTTTCTTGACCTGTAAGTCACACTATTTGCTTATCTATCATGGGATTTTAAAGATCTCTCACATCACCACTCTGTTTTCAAGAGAAAATAGTCCAAGCTTGTTCAGTCTTTCCTGATATGTATAATCTTGCTGTTCTAGTACTATCCTTATAAATGTCCTTTGCAACTTCTCCAGTACCTCTATGTTTTTTCTATAAAATGGGGACCAGCCAGAACTGTACACAGTATTCCAAGTGTGGTCTAACCAAGGTTTGATATGTTTAGCATAACTTACCTGCTTTTCTTCTATCTCTCCAGAAATTATCCCCAATGCTTGATTTGCTTTTTTTTATTAACCTGCATCGCTACTTTTAGCCATTTGTGTAATCTATATCCATAGGTCCCTTTGCTCTTCTACCCTATTTAGATTCTTATTTTCCAAGCAGTATGTGAGCTCCTTATTCCTCCTACCAGAATGTACCACCTCACCTTTTCTATACTGAAATTCATTTGCTAATTAATAACGATAATCCTTGCAATTGATATAGCACCTTATCACGTCTTTGAGACATCTCAAAGTGCTTCACAGAATAAACAGTAAAGTGCATTGCTTGTGTATTTTGTGGGTGAAATGTGATCGTGTTTGACAGCTGTGGATTGAAATTATCAATTTATTATCTTTTTTAAGGAATTATTAACCCTGAGAAAGTGATCCATCAATTGACTAACAACCTTCCTATTTAGTGCTAGGTAAATAGAGGCATGTGACTTTAGGAAACTTGCCCAACATTTTGTCCTGTCGGGAATCAAGCTCAGGTCTCTCGCTTGCAAGGCTTTCACCTTGCAAACGAGTTGTATCATTAGAATGAAATACCCATTTAGCAAGTTTATTAATGTCTTGTAATTTGTTGCACTTCTCCTCAGTATTAACTACACCCCCTAATTTGGTGTTGCCCTCAAATTTTGAAATTGTACTTTCGAACCCCCAGTCCAAATTGTTTTGTAAATTGTGAACAACAATGGTCCCAATACCAATGCTTGTGGAGCACGACTTCCCTCCCTCTGCCAGTCTGAGTAGCTACCCTTTACCACGACTCTCTTGTTTTCTGTCTTGAAACCAGCTTGCTATCCATTCTGCTACTTTTCCCCCAACCCCACATGCTCTGACCTTATTCATTATTCTACTATGCAGTGCTTTATCAAACGCCTTGTTCGATAATTAACAAGAACATTTCCCTTAGAAGCAAGAAATGATTTCATAGAAACACAGAAACAGGGGTATGCAATTTCCATACCCCTTGAGCCTGTTCTGCCATTCTATAAGATCAGGGCTGATCTGGACCTCAACTTTGATGACCCGCCCTTATCCCATATACCTTGATATCCCGACCTAACAAATATTACCTTTAACTATCACATGAAACGTTCAGAATTCAATTATATTATTGATATGAATGCAACATTTGGAATATTACCACAAGGTTATCAAGTATATCAAAATTACAGTAGTACTTTGTGAGAGACCAGAAAAATGTTACAACAAAATGGTAGAAGTTTAAGTAGTTGGAATAGTACAACTAGATTTATTTTCTGTCCGATGATTCCCTTTAAACAACAGCATTTGTAGAAAAATAGCTGAATCTCAGAAAAGAACAACTTGTCTATTTATTCTCACCTCACTGTAACTAATGGATGTTATGAATTAGAAAACAAATGCGTTCAGGTGGAGCAGTTAAAGGGAAAGAAGGCTGTAACAAGAGTCATTTTATTTTAAAACAGCATTCCAGTGAAGTATATATACTATCTCACAACAAGGTCTGCTCTTTCATCCATTGAATAACAACATAATACAGTATAATTTTGGTTCACATTGTGTGGTTGAAGACACCAAATGGTTCACCAGAGGAGTCTGCCATCCATTACTGTCAACCACGATACTTGCCGCAGGCAGGGAAAATAACTTGTTGAAAGTGGAATCTATCATCTCGACAGACTCCATATGTGTGCATTATAAAGAATATGGCCAAACAGTGATGCATCAAGTTTGAACACCAACGTAGCACTTCAATTGAGATGCAGATTAGATCTTCTGCACCGCTGAGCTACAAATCATATAGCTCTGTTGCTGTCGAGACCAAGCATGTGCTAGATATCTGTTCAGAGTGGAGAGGTTAACAGGAAGGTGAGTCTTAAGTTGTGTACCTACTCTGGGCTAGTCTGGATGCAGTCACAATCCATAATGAGATACTTATCTCACTTCTGAGAGTGAGACATGGATTCTGGTATTCTATTGCCAAGCATTTTGCCTTGGATCCAGCTTGACAACAGGAAGTCCCTGCTCACTTCTCCGCTCAAGGAAGATACTCGTAAAATAGTACATCAAGAGATTGAAATGGCAATATGAATCCCTGAAACACACTGTAGAGGCAGGAAGGGATAGTGTTGTTTCAGAGGATATGAAATCCTTCACTCTCTCCTCAATACTCCTGGTTCAAGCACCTTTTTTGAGTGAGGCTGTGAGTAACCTCTAAAGTAATACCTCATGAAAAAAAATCCAATAGTAACTTGGTCACTCACGACTGTTGGTGGATTTCGCAAATGTGGTCAATTGGCTGCCGCGTTTTGCGCACAAAATTTATAGTCAATTAGCTTTACAGTATATTCTGTAAAGCGCTTTAAGACATCCAGAAGATGTGAAAAGTGCTACATCAAATGCAGGTTTTTAAAAATTATAACCTGCTTCAGGGCCATGACCTAACTGAACATACCCTATTTACCACACAACAACATATAACTTCCCAAGTGTTCTGGGCTCAAATCAGCAAAGTCCCCACAGTCACAGATGATGACACAACTTAAGTATTTGCCTAATGTTCTATTTCATTCCAGTCAAACCTTTAATGGGTAGAGTGGTCCTAGCTTGACTAATAGTTGGAAAGTTTGCCAGGCAGTGCTCCCACTAGTTGGCTATATGGTTTTAGCTGGATAGATTTCAGCGGTACTCCAACGTACACTGCTGTCTGTAAGCCTTGGTTCTTGCTAATCTGCACCTAAAAGTCTCTGGAATGGTGAGTTCCTCTAGAGAGAGAGTGTGTATTCTATTCAGATGAGAACATTTCTAGGTATAAACACAATCCATGATGCTAAGCACTTTATGACACTCCAATTTATGACACACTCTAGTCTATGTTTTTAACTTCCACGTGTATGCGGATGACACCCAACTCTACAGCTCTGCCTCCACCCTCGATTCCAGGACCACTGCTGTCCTCACTGACTGCTTGTTGACATCAAGGCAAGGATGAACACTAACTTCCTGCACTTGAATGTCAACAAGACCAGGCCCTCCTGCTTGTCTCTCGTAAACACCTCCATACCTCGGGTGCTGACAGCATCTCTCCTCCATGGATGCACTCTACATCTCACAGAGCCAATGCGGAACAGTATCCTGTTCGACCCTTAATCATCCTTTTCATACCCCACATCCATGCAATCACCCGCTCCATCCTTCCCCACCTCCACAAAATGGCTGGGCTCTGCCAGTGTCTCACATCGCAGGCTGCCAAGGAACTTCAAACCCCATTCATAACATCCATGCTCAACTATGCATACTCCCTGCTTGTCGCCTTCCCCAACTCCTCCCTCCACACGCTGCAGAGCATCCAGCACTCTGTAGCCCGTTTCCTCTCACGCACCAGGCTCCAAGACCCTATCACTTCCATCCTCACCCGACTTCACTGGCTTCCCATAATACAGAGGATACAGTTGAAAATTCAGGCCCTCACCTTCATAGCTCTCCATGTGCTTGCTCCCCCTTAAGCCTGTGATCGCCTAACCCGTAACAACCTGCTCACTCTCTCCACTCAATGGGATCCGGTCTGCTTCACATCCCCCATCTTGCCCACCCTACCATTGGCCGGTGGACGGGCATTCAGCCACTTTGACCCCACCCTCTGGAACTCCATCCCACAGTCCCTTCGCCTTGCCCCTCCCTTGCCTCCTTCATGGCCTGTCTCAAGACTCTCCTCTTCAACTGTGCCTTCGGTCCCCCTCCTTCCCCCTGCCTTCCACTTTCCTCAATCCCGACACCCAGCTCCGGTCCAAAACTCTGTTTGCCCGGCGCCTCGGTACGTCCTCCCAACCTGAAAGTGCTATACAAATCTAATTGTGTTGCTGTTACACTGTACGCTGTGTTTCAGGTGATTTCTTAATGGTCCTTTTAAAACAGTGCTGGTAATATTTTAATGTAAGCTTTCAGATTCTGTTGCATCAGCTTGTCACATGGCCATTTCTTCACTCTATGCACTTAATGCATTATGCTGAGAATTGAAGTATGAAAATCGATTTTGTTTTTAGTACAAAGTGACTCGAGCTCACAGTTCTGTGGATTCTGTGGTGCTATTTGAGTTTTGCTCTCACAGATTATTAGGCCACAAGAACCTTTCTGGCTTGAATGTCCAGTTTTGTAATTTCCTGAAACTTTTATGAGCAGAAGTGAAACTGGTTGAGAGGAAATTAAGAGATTCTAAAAAGCAGACCTTATAAGTCCATTTTATTACATTTTCCTTTGACAGTTTTTCCCATTCCCCACATTGAGCATTACAAACAATTGCATGTATCTGTCTACTTTTGATTGTAAATTAAGTGAAGTAGTGTTATGTGTAAATTGGCTGCCCCCACATAGCTACTGCACTTTATAGTGTATCCAGTGAAGCGTTCGGGATGTCTTCCTGACTTGAAAGGTGCTACAACAAATACAAGGATTATTTAACTGTTTCCTGTTTCATTCTATAAATAGTACACAATGGTGATTATTCTACCCTAGTCAGTAAATGTAATTAAAAAAAATCGTGAATGTGTGTTCTTTACTTAATGATAACTTTACCAACTACTGTACTGTCTTCCTGCACTTATGATCGATTTCCCTTTCAAAGTACACATGCTCAGCAAAACCTCTTCATGGGATATGCTTGGCAATAACTTCTTGTAGGTTGTAGTACTGTAATAAGAATTGTTGGCCAGGTCTCTGGGAGAATTCCTTGTCACGGAAATAATGTCTTACAGTTTTTAACATCCACCTGCAAGCAGACACATGCCAGTAGTAATAATAATCCTTGCATTTGATACAGCACCTTTTCAAAACAAAACAAAGCAAAAGCAAGCCACAATACTGCATGTAAACAGTGGAACTATTAATAACAAGACAGCACATTTTCAGTTTAAATTTCTGCTTCACTGAAAATTGGTAAAGAAATCAATCACAACGAAAGGTTGTTCTGAATATTTGTAATACTGTAGATAGAAAACATTTTTATTGTTATTGTGAAAATATTCTGATCTAATTACTATCCTTTTAATAAGATACTTACCACAAAGCCTTGATGATTTGAAATGCAGTCATGGAGTAACTGACTTCATCAATAGTATTAAATTAGTAAAGGGCAGGAATATGCTAGTCGTTTGAAATCATCTGCAAGTCCTTCCTTTCCCCGTTGTATTCAAATGATGAGGTAACGTGTAAAACATGAACCGTGTTTTCTTTACCCTTGAATTTTGGCAGATCTTCACAAAATCACTAGAGATGCTTGCACAAAGAAGGCCAATTATCCTATTCCATCAAAACCTAAGAGCTTTTCTAATATCTTAATTTCTAATATCTTATTTTACCTTTTTCAACAAGGCAGTTCTTCAAATTAACTTTGTGTTCCACAGTTCTGTGGTTTACTGTTTCATAGGGTCCGTCGATATGGAAATTTTCCGATACCGATATATCGATATCACCGGCTTTTTATCTTGTGCGCATACACGTAAATGGTGTTTAGTGGGAGAAGCGGGAATGACTGGTCTGCGCATGTCTGATTGTGTTTGGTGGTGGGGGGAAGGGAAGAAGGGGGATCAGATATGCGTGCTCTACGCCCAGGAGGTTTGCAATGCCGGCGACAAAGTCAGTTAAATACTATCTATGTTTTTTTGTTAGTTTAAGGGAGCGTAATGGGCATTTAAACCTTTGGTTGTATATTTTCTGTATGCTCTAACGTGGCATTTGTTGACGATATACCTATCTTTTGTGGATATACCAATATTTTTTTTCATACCGAATTTTTCGATATACTGATATATTCAAATTTCCCAAATCTGTATATCGATATGAAAAATTATATCAATATAACCGATATATCGATATATTGCCGGACACTACTGTTTCAGAAAGGCATTTAAGACAATTAAGAACAAATATTTATGTTTGTTTTGAATGCCATTTGTAGTATAGCATAAATGACCTTAGAAACAGTGCAGACCACATTGCTTTGTGATGACTTGGCCAAACAGCTAGGTTCTTCTTATTTGGCAAAATAGAGGTTGCGGAATACATTTGTGACAGTGCTTCAGATAAAGTCATCATACCTGGACTAAACAATGGTTTGGATAAGTAACAGGATGTTGTTTGTACTGAGATGATAGTATTCCAGGAGTTTCTAGTGAACATATTTTCAGATTTCCTCCTGAATATTTCTGCACTCCAGTGGTTGATCAGAAAGCTAGTATCTGTGCCTTCAGTCAATAAGAATGTTAAGCAGAGAACTGACAACAGATTATTTTGGAACCAAAATACTGTTCACTGATCATTCAAATTATGAACCAGCTTTTCAGACCAATGAAGCCATCATATAAATGGTTCTATCGTCTGATTAATTATGTGTGCATTTAGCATTTTATAGTTGTGTGCAAGTTTCCATGCTCAATTAGTCCCAGCTCATTGCGATTTGGATCAGTTAACTTCCACATGGACTGGACTGGAGATTAAACCAGGGAACTTTCTGGTCTGTATGATTGAGTCAAATAATAAGCAGTAGCGGAATGAAAGGTGCCTTCAGGGCAGCTAAACCACTAACTTCAATGCAAAATACATGCTTGAGCCAAGCAACAGATTGCATACACTAATTTTCTAAAAAAGACAACATAAGCGTATATAATCCATTTCATGCCATCTCAATATGCCTACAAAAAACCTGACGGAGTTTACTGAATATGACCTTTCCTACCCTTTGGAGAAGGACTGGTAGCCAGAAACATTAATGCAATGTGACTTTCACACAATTGTGTGTGTGTGTGTGTGTTGTATGCACAGTACATTCCACAGTACCAGCAGCCCAAGGGTATTTTAGAACTGCTTCCCAAGTGGTTCTGTAATTTAAGTCTAGCACAAGAAAAACATTTGCAAAACTCTTTCCACGGTTCCTGACTGATTTGTCACTTGCATTCTAAATCACATTCTGTTGGCATGCCTGACTCCAATCATCTTTATATTCAATTAACACCAATTGTTAATGATGGTGATCCTTTTTAAAAAATAGAATGAAAAATCTTTTGGATTACATTATGGCATATAGTGTACAGTTGACATTTATCTAGTGATTTATGAAAACCTTTGAGTTGATTAGAATAAAGAGTCTTGGCAGTTTCACTGCAGTATCACAGGCATTGCATTAACCTCAGAATGTCGTTCAATTCACCTTGCGGCATTACCGTGAAAAGTAAATGATCAAGGTAGTGGAAATGTTTAACAAATACACATATGTTGGGAATTGATCAATTTCAGCCACCCAGCCTTCCTTTCAGGGTTTGACTCAGTCAGGATTCAAGGAATAGAAGGACAACGTCTTTTGGTGGCTGTTAAAAGCTTGGTCGGTTCAAATCCTTCCTGGTACAAAATATCACTGCAATAAATATACTGTCAATAATTTGGTGCAAATCTCATCTTGGTAGCAAAAGACAGTGGAAGGAAGATTGAATTTTGAAAAATTGATCCATATTAGAATGCTTTTCTAAGGTGGGGATTTAGACATTTTAGGTTGGAGAGAATGAGTGACTGAGAATGAGTGATAATGAGAGAATGAGAGTTTCTATGAGTACAGCCTGACCTTGGAAAGATATTGCATCTTCTCCCATGGAAGAGTTAATCATAATATGTGAGTCTTGTTATACCCACAAATTGGGGAAGGGTTAGAGGTGGATCTGCTGGATAAATTATCCTAGAGGATCTTTCCAGCCAGCAGACTTGAAACTAGTTCACCACAAAAGCTGTTCTTCATTTAACAAAATCTGTCACAGACCAGAGATATTTACATTTTTTTTCTTGGGTAATACGTTTTCAATAATGCACTTTTCTTTTTTGTGTCCTAATTCAGAGTGACTAATTTTTAAAATGCCTTCTCATCCCTTTTGTGCATGGATACTGAGGTAGACTTTCTCTGTTGGCAGGCTCCAGAGGTTTTGAAATTTATTGAATTTTGACATGACTGCGCCAGCCACATTTTGTATGCTTGTCAGCTCTGAAATGCCCAATTTGGAGCATTGCTTTTTAGAAGAATTTTTTTATTTGGGGTTTTGTGGCATATCTTTAATTTTATACTCATTTGCTGCTAGCTCCTTGGATGTAGAAGGCCCAAAATATTTTACGTGCTAAACCTGAAGACCATTGTTTTAAAATGTAATGTTATTCAAAAATGTGGAAAATTCTTAAAATTGGTCTTAACTTTGAAGATGGTTTCTGCAGATCTTTTCTAAGACTGAATTTAGGAATTTTTGAAAATTCTGATTGTTCTTAAATTTTGATGGTGTTTATAAGGCTAAGACCATGTGAAATTTAGGATTATGCGGTGGTAATACTGAATAGTGCTCAAAAACTCAATTAGATAGCAGAACAGATTGTACAACAATATGAAAATAGCCTGAAGCACTGTTAATTAATGATGGTCATCATTTAAACACATTGCTTCTCCATACTCCTGATAATCCGAGTGACAGCTATCAATATAAAGCACACTCCCTTGTTAAATCACAGTCCTAAACAACTTATATTTATATTATGCCATCGTGTAAAAAAAACTTGAAATGCTTTACAGAGATTTGGTAGAAATAATGTGAGTTTCTACTGTATTATTATGGAGAATCATTTACACCAAGCTTTACAAATAATGCAAGGCCTGAAATGTCATCTTAGTTGTGAGACCATTTTCTCTTAATATTTAAGATTGCACACAATTGTGGAAAATTCTTTAATGTGGTCTTAATTTGGAGGCCAGTTTCTTAAGAGGAAGCTTTTCCAAATTAAGACTAAATTAAAGAATATTTCTCAATTTTGCTCAATCTTAAATTCTAAGAGAAAATAATCTCACAGGTTACAACTAGATATTATTTTGGTTTAGGAGTATTAATTAGAAAATAGCGTCATTTTTAAGAAGGAGGGATAACCAGGAGAAAAACAGTATGGTGAAGTGGTTAACCTTTTCCTTCCAGCTAAATCATAGTTGCCATAACAGAAAAAAACAACTGTGTAACAACAGCTTACATAAGGTAAGTTAGCTCAGTTGGCTGCACTCTGTTGGCTGTGAGTCAAAAGGTTGTGGATTCAAACTCTACATTGTGGTTTGGAGCTCATAATCTTGTTGACATTTCAATGAAGTACCAAGGGAATGTTGGATTGTTGAAGATGCTGTGCTTCAGAAGAGATTTTAAATTGAGGTCATACCCACCTGTTCAGGCGGACATAGAAGATCCAATTTGCACCTCTTGAAAGGAATAGGAATTTGCTCTTGGTGTCCTGGCTTTGTGGGATCTATGGAGCTGTCAGTTTGGTTGATATATGTTTATGGTTTCTGCATCTGTCAGACACACAGCTAGCCAAAAAAATCAATTTGATATTATAGTACATTATAGGGAACGGCGATATGGGAATTTTCCGTATATGGATATATCGGTTGGCTCATATCGAGATATACCGAAATATCGATAGTTTTAGTTTTTTCGTACTGCGCATGCGCGCGCGCATCAGAGTGCGCGCGCATTTTGGGTGCGCGCGCATTCCGGGTGCGCGCGCATTCAGGGCCTATCTTCTCAGGAGGTAAATATCTTTCTCTCTCTGTGTCTCTCACTCTCTCCATCTCTGTGTTTGTCTGTCTGTGTCTCTGTGTCTCTCTCACATCCCCCCCATCTCTATCTATCTGTATATTATCACATCCACCCCGTCTCTCCCCCCCCCCCCCCCCACCCGCCGTCCCTCTCTCGCACCCCACACCCCCGTCGTCTCTCTCCCCCACCACCCCCCCAGCCATCTCTCTCCCCCTCTCCCCCCCAGCTATCTCTCTCCCCCTCTCCCCCACAGCCGTCTCTCTCACCCTCTCCCCCCCCAGCCGTCTCTCTCCCCCTCTCCCCCCCCAGCCGTCTCTCTCCCCTCTCCCCCCCTCCCAGCCGTCTATCTCCCCCTCCCCCCAGCCGTCTCTCTCCCCCTCTCCTCCTCCCCCCAGCCGTCTCTCTCCCCCTCTCCTCCCCCCCCCCAGCCGTCTCTCCCCCTCTCCTTCCCCCCCCAGCCGTATCTCTCCCCCTCTCCCACCCCCAGCCGTCTCTCTCCCCCTCTCCCCACCCCCAGCCGTCTCTCTCCCCCTCTCCCCCCACCCAGCCGTCTATCTCCCCCTCCCCCCAGCCATCTCTCTCCCCCTCACCCCAGCCGTCTCTCTCCCCCTCACCCCAGCCGTCTCTCTCCCCCTCACCCCCCCAGCCGTCTCTCTCCCCCTCACCCCCCCAGCAGTCTCTCTCCCCCTCACCCCCCCCACCCACAGCCGTCTCTCTCCCCCCACCCCTTGCATACCTGTATATTGTATTTGAGGACTATGAATACAAGATGGCGGCTTTGCACCTCTGTCTGTGCATTGTGTATAGAGATGAGCATTCTGGGTCTTGTAGTTGATTGTGCTCGCATCCCGATTTTTTACCTCGATACACCGGTTTTCGATATATCGATATTTTTGAAATGTCTATATCGGCATATCGATATAAAAATCATATCGGGTTTTAGCGATATACCGATATATCGCCGTTCCCTAGTACATTATCATACCATTGAGACATCTCAATGTGCTTTACACAACACTGCATATTGTACAGTATATTTTGTGGGCAAAATGTGGCAGCCAATTGCACATAACGATGTCCCACAAACAGTGGTGGATTGAGTGACATTTTTTTTTACCATCCAAGACCTTGCGTCTTCCCAATGTGAAAGGTACTACACAAATGTAATTTTGTTGTTGTTCACAATAATATCTTATCATACACTTTGATGATGTGATAAGGAGCTATATCATGTATATTATTATATTATTTATATGTAGCAGAAAACCATTCAGTAAATAAAGGGGAGCCTAATTATGATCCTCTTGGTTGAATAGTTCAGAGTGTGTTTTAGCAAAGCATAAAAAATGGCTGACTTCTGGTTCATCAAAGTTGGTGCTGAAATCACTCCCTGCATGTTGTGCATTTCAATACTGTACCCAGAAAGTGATGTTGATGTTGCTTCCTCTTGAAAATTGTATCAGTGGAACTTTCTACATAATACAGCTTGTTTGCTCAGGGCACAGATGCTGACAGCACTTTGACATGACTATCTTGATGTGACCTCAGCAGCAACTTGATGATTTGTTAGCTGGCCATTTTTGTAAGCCCAGATGACAAACAGTCAGCCCTTGAAGATGACTGATCCTCTCCTACGGTTTGTGTGTGTCCATAGTATGTAGAGCAGTATGCTATCAGAAATTTAGGGGACACTATAAAGGTGTTTCCTTGTCATTCTGAAATCATTTGTTGATTAATTTTCAGCCGTAACTTAATAAACACATGACTGTACTTTAAGATGCAATCACTGCACTTACACAATTCACTGGCTTATGTGGTTTGTTTTTCTAAATTGAGTCACGAGTATCAGCCCCAGAAAAATCTGCTTAGTCTTAAGAAAGTGAAAACATTAACTGACTAGTTAATGGTTAAATGTAAAGAATAAGAATGATGAGCCACACAAATAGTATTAACAAAATCCTCCTATTTCCTCCAAAATGATGATATGCATTGTTTTTGCGCCTTCCAGTACAGCCCCTTATTTTGGCTTTGTCATTTAAAAAAAGAGAGAAATAAGATCCTGTTATTTCAGTGTGTTTTGGTTTTATGTCACTTTCCTCACTTCTCTTGAAAAGCACCGGCCAACACAGAAGTGTGACTTCATAGGCACAAGCTGCATTCTGGTACCTGAGCCAAGTGGTCAGTTTTCATCTTGTGAAATTAGCTGAGGTGAATTTGACATTGCCGGCCTATTTAACCACAATAGGTGTTTGTAGCTGAACCCACTCCTACAGTCCTATGTGTGTTCCACATATCAGTTTTTGCTTGCACATTTCAGAAGGGATCACTGCATGATGATTACAAGTGTCTTGACTTCGCCTTTCACCATTCCCACCATCCTCCCGTTAGCCCAGGAATGTGGAGGGAATTTGTGCTCCTACCTCTGTCCTATTGAAATCACTAAACACTTCAAAATGTATTTATTCTGATTGTTTTGTCTTAAGGTTGCAGAGTTATGAAAAATAATAAAAATCTTTGCATCTGATATAATATCGATTATGTCTTCGAGAGACTCAAAGTGCTTACATAATATACTGTAAAGTGAATTGATTGCAGATTTTGTGGGTGAAATTCCACAATTCAATCTTCATTGTCTTTTAAGAATTCCCCACAAAAATGTTATACCAATTATAATTTTAAGCTGAATGTTGGTGTTAAGAAAAATATTGGAATCATCTGTGTTTAGCCTGTCAACAATCAGTTGTTTAGACTCATACAAAGAGGTTAGATCAGTTGCAGAGGGGAACCTGAACTACCACAAAAGGCATACAAGACCTCAGTTTAATGTTTCACCTAAAGGATGGCACCTCCAACAATTAAACATTTCCCTGATTCTGAATTGAAATGTGAACCTAAGATTAAAACAAAATACCTCAACTTCAAGAAAAAATAAAAGAGAGGCATTTATGACCAGGAAAAGCTATGTTTATTATTAAAAATTATGTGCAGGAAAATTGCTTGTGGCTCTTTAATCGGGTTTTGAGGGACATTTGGAAAATTGGAAAATAGACTCAGAATGAAATTTTATCTAGCCTAACCTCCCCACTTAAACACCAATTTCTCTCTCCCCCCCCCCACCCCACCTCAACCCACATCCCCACTTCAATCATATGCAGAGGACTGCTTCACAGGACATCATAGAATTGTAGATTTATACAGGAGAGAAGGACGGCATTCGTCCCATTGTGTCTATATTGGCTCTTTGAAAAGAACTGTCCAAATCAATCCCATTCCCTGCTCTCTCCCCATAGCCCTGCAAACCTGTCCTCCCCAACTGATTATCTACTTTGCTCTTAAAATCGAATCGGCTTCCACCACCCTTTCAGGCAATTCATTTCAGATCTGAACAATTCGCTGTGTGAAAACATTTATTCTCAGCTCCTCTCTGTTTCTTTTAACAACTATATTAAATTGATGTCCTCGGGTTACTGAACCACTCAGAGGAAATACTTTCTCCTTGTTCACTCGTTCGAAGCGCCTCATCATTTTGAAAACTTTTTATTACGTCTTGTTTTAATCTTCTCTGCTCCAAGGAGAACAAACCTAGCTTATCTAGCATCTCCTCATAACTGAAGCCCCTCATTCCTGGAAGCATTTTGGCAATGCATTGACATACTTATTAAAGTGTGGTATCCAGAACTGGACACAGTACTTATGCCGAGGCCTAACAAGTGTTTTATAAAGCTTCATTATAACTTCCTGACTTTTATATTTTATGCCCCTATTATAAAGCCTAGTATCCCATATGTTTTTTTAAAAACAGCTTTATCTACCTGTTATAGCACATTCAAATCTGTACTTATATGAACCCACTGGTCTCTCTGTTCCTTCACACTCTTAGAGATTGTACCAAATAATCTCAATTTACTTAAAAACTTGCATTTGAAATTGAGAGTTGGAACCTTTTAAATTCTTCAGTTTATGATTATACAGTACGAATAATCCAAAAATATGGGTATATGTTCTAGCTACCACAACAATAACAACAACAAAATTGCACTAGTATTCATGTCAGGAGGACATCGAAGGCGCTGGCTGAGCTTTGGTCGGGGACGGGGAGGGTGGAGAGAAAGAGAGGGAATTTGTGGTGACCCATGTGATCGTCAAAGAGGAGGGTCTTGAGGCAGGACTTGAAGGAGGCTGGGCAAGGGGTGAGGCAGCGGGACTGCAGGATGGAGTTCTGGAGGTTGGGGGCAGAGTGGCTGAAGACTCGCCTGCCATAGCCTTCTGAGTGGAATGGGGGAGCAGGTTGGTAAGGGGGTTAAGGTGGTGGCAGAGATAGGGTGGGGCGTGGCCATGGAGGCCTTTGAATGTGAGAACCAGGATCTTGAAATGAATCCTCTGAATGATGTGGAGCCAATGGAGTCGGACGAGGATGGGGGAGACGGTAGGACACAGGCCGCAGAGTTCTGGATGATCTGCAGACTATGGAGGGAGGAATTGGGAAGGCCGACAAGCAGGGCGTTGGTGTAGTCAAGCCGGGATGTGATGAAGGTGTGAATGAGGGTTTCAGTGACCTGGGAAGTGAGATAGTGGTGGAGTCGCGCAATATTGCAGAGGTGAGGGAAGGCAGAGCGGGTCATGGCTTGGATGTGGGGGAGGAAAGACAGTTGAGGATCTTCGTAAACAATAGCAGGAAAAGGCCTGGTTGGCATGATTTGTAAATTGAATTTAGAAATAACTTGACTCTATGCTGCACATTTATTCAATGTTTGAATTTTGTTTTACCAGTTAGGTTAGTTTAATTTTAAATCACCAGCCTTCCAATAGCCAACACAGGAAGCAACTGAATTGTTTAAGTAATACAAAGTGCATTGGCCTTTTTCTCAAGTTGCTTATGAAGCATTCATCAGAATGATTGTTTTATGTTACTGGTCCATTACCGAATGCAAACAAAAATGTGATCCTGGCAATACACAGTGCCAAAAGTACACCTTGCAAAGAATTGGTATAAAGTCACAATTGCTATAAATGTAATTTGTTGTTGTTTGTGTGGGGGTGTTATATAAGCAATAATAGAGATCGCATTCCCAAGTAGCTAGAAATTCTTCAGATTTACAAAGCTGTGGTGCCCTCAGTACGAACGGTTTCTTCTTGGGTACTGTACTGTGAATAAAGTGCACCATTTTCTGTCCGCGGTTGCACAGATGATATGCAGCTACTTGAAAGTTAATAATGAATTGGAACTTTGTGGTTTGAGATATGTAATTGATTTGTAACCTTATGCTTTGATGTTCACCAGTAGAAAAACATCGCTGTATTTGATCAGTTTCTGTAGTTTTGGAGTGCCTAGTATTTGTTAAAATATGCTTTTATCTCTGCTGCTGCTAGTCACTGCCTATGTTGATGTAATGGTGTTCTTTTCGACTGAGGCATGCAGTAACAAAATTCCAATGTGAACTTAGATTAATACCAAGCAAGGCTGACTTACTTCATGTTGTTTGGTTTCTGCAAGATCCCTGTGGCAAATACAATTAAAGGCTAAAGTTCCAGAGACGCTTACATGAATTGTGAGCATGCGTTCATTTAAATGTGGATCATAAAGCAAATCTTAATACTGTAACTTGTAAGTTTTAGATCTATTATATTTGATGTACTGGAAAGGCTGCAGGATAAGACCAGTCAGATCACAGAACTTTCCTGGGAAAAATATTTTCCTGATATATAAATTAAACAAACATTGTGAGTAAAGATTACTTTTCTGAAAAGCTGTAGTCTGGTATACCAGATGGGAGCATCATCTTGTTCTTTGAGCGTTTGATACAAACCGGGCATTTTCCAGGCCTCTGATTCTTAGCCCTCTTGGAAATACATTTTTAAGAAACTCTATTATCTCTAATAACAATAATAATAATTTTTTTAAAAGTGTTCGCTCAATTCACCACTGTAAATGGAACATTGCTCTGCACAATTGGCAGCTGTGGGTCGCTCACAAAATATACAGTCAATTCACTTTATAGTATATTCTGTGAAGTGCTTTGAGACATATCAAATGCAAGGATTATTATTCTATCTGACAGCTTGTGTGACCCAGTATGAGTTAGATTGAGCAGAAACAAGCCTCTGCAGTCACGAAATGTGGCAATTAAGTCAATTTACTAGGGAGTGAACCTTATCTATGATTTGCTCCATTTGCTCACAATGAATTATTCGTATGATTTCTGTATACGAATAATTCAATCCAATTGATACATAGTCTAAGTAATGCACAGAGATGCTCTACACAACTCATTGCCGTGTAGAATGTTTCTGGTTGGAGTAGCTCTGGGATTCATCCTGGAGATTTGTTTTGATGGTCTCAGTTAAATTTGATTACTTTAGTGTAATGGTTGTTTCGAGAGCTGTACAGTAATTATACTGCTGTTATATTTTTCTACTTCATACATTATTTTTGTGGTCAAGTTATGAATATTTTTCAGACGTCAATCACGATTTTCAAAGCAGTTAAAAATTGCGTGATATGTCGTTTTTAAAAAAAATAACTTTTTTGTGTATATCCATTTCAAGGTCGGTTCTGTATTAATAATAATACAAGTATCCCTACCCAACCGCGGGGGATACGTTCCTGTAAACCTCCGCGGTTGGTAAAATTGCAGTTGGAAAATGCAGGGCCCTATGGGAAACATGGAGATAAGTTCGCGTTTCGTAGAACTAAACACAAAAAAACATACAGTTATAACATAAATGGGGATAGGGGGAGTAAGTTTGGGCGCATCTGCAGCAATCCGCGAGGCTGTCTGACTGACTGACTGACTGATCTACACACAGACAGAGAAGAGAGCGAGAAGGTGAGAGAGAGAAGGGGGGTGGGGGAGACAGAGGGGGAGGGGGGTTGGTGGTAGAGGTGGGGGAAAGAGAAGGTGAAATAGAGAGAAGGTGAGAGAGAGACCTTTCTAAAGTCCGAGATGCACTCACAGGGAGAGAGAGATAGAAAGATCCCTCTTCAACCTGAGATACAGAGAGAGAGAGACTTCTACAGCATACACTTACAGAGAGAGAGAGAGATCTACAGATTCTGGCAGCCAATGCTCCCAAACTTACTAGCTAGGCTGCAGAGAAGCGACAATAAATTCATGTTACTGTATTTACCTTAATTCTAAGAGAGAAGCGTTATCGCTGGTTGATTGCAACATCGCAACTGGGTCCTAATGCTATACGGTAGCTGTTCTCACACACACACAGTACCTGTAGATCCATGAGCGCAGCTAGACCACGCGGTGTAGTAAAGATGCTGATAGGCGGGAAATGCGGAGTGGATGAATACACACTAATATGCGGATGAATGCGGTCCCTTGTTTGGAAGAGTGAAACTTGAAAATTTAAACCTGCAGATGTAAATCGCGGATGCGCAAAATGCATTGCCGCGGTTTGCGAGGGTTGTCGCATTTAGCAAACCGTGGATGTGTGAGTTTCGTGGTTGACGAGGCTGCGGTTGGGGTGGGATACCTGTACTGTAATAATCAATGTATTTGATATAGCGTGTTTCACATCTGCTAGCCTATAGTCAAATGATTGCAAATTGATCAATTTTAGTTTCTTTATGCAGTTAAGTACAGTAATTATCTGATTATCCTGCTTCTGTGAACAACAGCAAGGTTGATTTGGTGAATCATCTCTTTCCAATAAATATCTCAGAAATTTCCATGTATAGATGGAATACATGTGCCAAATACCTAACTGACCAAACAAAGTCTCCTTCTTTTCAAAAGATAATGGGTACTAGCCCAATGATGCAACATTAAGATCATAATCCACACTGACTGCCCAATGGCTGTGGTTGGGAAAGCCACATTGCTGGAAGTGCTTGTCCTTTGGACAAAATATTAAACCATTGAGGACTTAAACAGTTGGTTATTCACTGCATAGCTATTTGGGGTCATTATGTGGAACATATCTATCACAGTGTCTACGAATACACAGTTATTAGACTCTTCAGAAACCCCTAGTAAAGCGTTTTTGAGACATTTTGACGTGATTACACTATATTAAAGGCAAAGGTTTATTTATTATTATTGGAATCAATTAAGGTTATGCTGCCGTAATGCTTAATAATTGGTCTGTGAATGTAGAATGCAAACATCGGACAGTGTCGACAGTTGACCTTGCAATCCTTCTTTCCTAGATTAGTGGAGATGATCTTCCCAGAGTTCATGCCATACTTGGAAACAGAGTGTGTGGTCTGGACTCCACGGTTTCAGCCTTAGCCTATGCCTACTTCCTTTATAAGGTACTTGTATGCTACAAATCACAGAGACATTGTTGAAATGTAACACTGTGTGCAGTTTTTCCACTGTTAAAAAGCTCTTATCAAAGAGGTATATATGCAAAATAATGGGCTATTTTAATAGGCTACAAACAGTGAAATACTAATGCAAAGACTATGGGGTGGGGGGAAGATGCGAGGTGTTAACTCTAAGCATGGTCGAAGATGATTTCAGATGGGACTTGAAGAGGGCAGACAGGGGGCAATGCAGAGCGATCAAGGAAGAGTGATTCAGCGTTCGTGGCTGAAAGTTCAACCCCAGATGGTGGGATGGAGGGTATGAGGGACAAGCAGGAGGCTGGTGCCAGTCGAGCTGAGGCGCCGGGTGGTGGTTTGGCGAGTGAGGGGTCGGAGAAGTAGGGAGGTGCCAGGAAGTGAGTGGATTTCACGATACGAGTGTGAAAATCTTGAAGCTGATCCATTGGGTGATGGGGAGCCAGTGGAGCCTGGTCAGATTTGGTGAGATGTGGGTACATAGTTTGGTCCAGATCAGTAAGCGGGCCACAGGGGTTCTGAATCAGCTGGATCTTTTGGATAGTATTGCAGCTAAAGTATCAGATATTGCCAGTTGGTGACACTCCATATTAGTTGTAAAGGTCATTCGTATTATTAGGAGGGTTTCAAGTGGATGTTAAATGGAAAGGGAAAAGCATTATGGGTCATACTTTTATCTTTGCGGGTCTTTATCTCAAGAACAGAATAGTTGTTGGAGGGAAAAACATGCAAAGATTGAGCTAACTTTTGACCTTTAAGATCAATTCTGTTTAGATCAATTGTACCTCAATCTGATGAAGATGAAAGCTCTCTCTGCCATCTTTTCATATTTCCAGAACATTTATCAATATTATTATTGATATCTATCTCAATTGACTCTGTCTTTTGTGAAAGTATATCACCTCTATGATAAAACTGCAAGGGTTATGCAGTGTATATGTAATTAAGTTCAATTATAAAAGCGAGCTTAAAATATGTTAATCTCTGCTATGCTTTGTTTTAATTTTATGTTTGGAAAAATACACTTAGAATTTTTAACCAAAAGAGAAAAAGCTAACGTTTTAGCATTTAACATTTGATGGGTTTTTAGCAATTGTAGTGTTAGACTTTTAAATGTTTATTTTCAACAAAAAAATGTTTTTTTTTCTAGACACGTCCAAATGATGACCTCTATGTACCGGTTCTGAACATAGATCGATCAGAATTCCCTCTCCGGAATGAAGTTTTGTTTGTCATGCAGCAGCTGAATATCACAGACACTTGTTTAATCTTCAGAGATGAAATAGATCTCCATCTGCTGAACAGGGAAGGGAAGCTCTGTGTTACACTGGTTGACCACAATATGCTGGCCAGGTATTTAGTTGCACATTTTAACTCCAAAGTCCTGTAACAGAGTATGCCATTGAATGAAGTTATGTATACAGCAAAATTATAACCAGCTTTTAAACTGAACAATAAGCTTGAATTTCTTACTTGGATTGTGCTTTTCTAGCACAATCTTCCAGTGAGACAGTAATGAATGGCCAAGGCCAGTACTGCAGAATTCTACCAGGGTTGATGGTATTAGGGTAAAACATCCAACATCAATCACTACTTGTGAATTTGATCTTAACAGTTCAGAGGTTCAAGATAGGTTCAATGATCTGAAGACCAAGACAGGTAAACTACACTTGGTGTACTCTGAGAGAAAAGCGAATCTTATAAAGCACTAATTGGCATTTGAGGGAGAAACGAGAAGTTTGGACAAATCAGAAATAAATAAATGAGGATGTGGGGAGGGCTAATAAATATTGCGGCAGTATTTTAATGGATTTGGGGAGATACAAGGGAAAAATATCTAGAGTTGGAAACTAAATCTGTACCTATCTGTGAATTAAGTACAAATGATTCAAAGTTAATGACATTCATTATCTAGATTCCAAATTATATTAAGAAATGCAACAGAATGAAAATTGTGATATTCTGAAATATTTTTTGAATCTAGTGTGTGTAACTCACCTCCTGTTCCATGTATTTTCATTAACCAAAATTCTGGCCACAATCTTCAGCTTGCTTCTGTCAAATGAATGATTCATATCTATGTCTACAAGTGAATTTACAAGTATTACAGGCATTTACAGTCCAACTTTGAAGTTCCGCATAATCTGTATGGTATGAATAATGGTTCTCTTTAATATTTAATCACTCTGCATTTTATTCCACTCCACCTCATACCTGCCGCCATCACCCCCTCCTTCTTCAAAAACCTACCCTTGATAATTCCAACCTCAGCAACTACCACCCAATCTCAAACCTGCTCTTCCTTGCAAAAGCTCTCGAATGTATTGTTGCCAACCAACTTTGTGCACACTTCCCCCTCCACACCTTACTTGAACCCCTCCAATCCAACAACAAAGCTACACTTGTATAGCTCTTTTCATGTCGGGAGGACGTCCCAAGGTGTGGCGATCCCAATCCAGCTTCTGTGGTGCCCACAGTACAGAGACTGTGCTCGTGAAAGTCACAAACGATGTCCTGTCTGTCTGTCTGTCTGTCTGTCTGTCTGTCTGTCTGTCTGTCTGTCTGTCTGTCTGTCTGTCTGTCTGTCTGTCTGTCTGTCTGTCTGTCTGTCTGTCTGTCTGTCTGTCTGTCTGTCTGTCTGTCTGTCTGTCTGTCTGTCTTTCGAGCTTTCGAGCTTTATTTATTTCGAGAGAACAGGTCTGTTAGGTTATGGAGAGAAAGCTGGGCAGTGGGATTGAGTTGCTCTTTTCAAAGAGCCGGCACAGATTAGATGGGCCGAATGGCCTCCTTTTGTGCCGTAACATTCTATGATTCTATGATGCTACGATTCTATCTGTGAGCAGGGCTCCTGGACCTCTACGCCGCATTTGACACAGTCGATCATGCTATCCTCCTCCACTGCCTGTCCTCCATCATCCATCTCATTGGGACTGCACCGATTACCCCAGTCCTTGACAAATTGCACTGGCTTCCTATCACAGAGCGGATCGACTTCAAGATCCTTACTCTTGTTTTTAAATCCCTCCCCTTCTTTACACCCCTCTACTTCTCTAATCTCCTCTCTCCTCACAGCAGTTCCTGCTGCCTCTGCTCTACTATGTCTGGGTCCTTGTCCCCTGAATCCTCTGCTTCACCATTGTCGGCCTTGCTTTCAGTCACTAAGCCCTGAAACTTTGAAACTCCCTCCCCAAGCCCTTTGCCTCTCCCATCCTTTCCCATTTTCAGGTTGCGCCTGAAGACCTTTCTCGTCGACCGCACTTCCGGTCTCCTGCCCCCTCCCTCTGGCTCGGCTTCGGGCTCCGCCAATGTGAAGCTCCATGGGATGCTGCCCGGTGTGGAGGGCACTATATAAATGAAAGTAGCTGTTGCTACTTATATCCAGCTATATTTTGAAGTGACCATATTTGAAAGGTCAACACGTTAAATATATAAAATATAAAATATATAAAATATATAAAATATATAAAATATAAAATATAGATAATTGATCTGAACTGAAAGCTTTTGAGAATGTATTTTAGTGTTTATTGATTGAAATCATGATTTTTTAAATGCTGCATTTGGGTGGTACCTCTTGTATTGAAAAACTTTGAGTAAAAACCATTGTTTGGACTGATGCTTGGACTTCGGCTCCATGGGATATCTGAAATCTGAATTTAACTGCCAATCTCTGCATAAAAGATGACCTGTGACTATTGGAACACTGGAATCTGAGGAGCCCTGAGTTCAGTCTTGACCATTTCTCAATGAATTCTGCCAATCATGTGAGCTTTTTCTGGCTTCCAGTTAGGCTGTTGGTTACATTAGTTTGGAGGAGAGGTTGCATGTGCCACATGAATGTGGATAGATAGAAAAACAAATACATTTGAGTTGGATCTAATTATTTAATGAACTTTGCGTCTTGAACTGTTTTTTCAGTGTGGGTTGCTATTGTTATCCGCCCCATCACTGTTTCTAGGAAACATATTTGTTTTCTTCCTTGTTATCTTGGTTTATATTCTCTTCTCATCCAAATATACCTCAGACTCAAAATAATTGGCTCAACTAATAGGACATTGCTGGTGCATTAGGTGTTGTGTTTGTGTAGCAACATTCACTTATTTCCTAATCAATTTACTTTAGTTCTGATTAAAGGTCATCAAACTGAAACTTTAATTCACTTTCCTCTCTTCATCGATACAAAATTGCATTTGTATAGCACCCTTTACATTGGGAGGATGTCCCATGGGTACTGGGTAATCAGGAATTTGGTCATGAGGGTGGGAGTGTAACTGAAGGCTCAGTCGAAGATAAGAATTTTGAGATGCGTCTTGAAGGACCAAGTCGTGGAGTGAAGCTAAGGGAATGTTGGAATGCTCCTTCCAAAGTGAAGGAGCTTGAAAGGCTGAAAACCCGACCAGTGATGGTGGAGTGGGCTGGGTGGGGGAACAGAGAGCAGTGGTCCTGGAGTCAAGGTTGGAGGCAGAAAGATAGAGTTGGGTGTCATCCAATTACATGTTGACAATTTGTCTTCAGATTATATCACCAAGAAGGAGCATGTAGACACTGAAGAGGAGGACCAAGCACAGAGCCCTGAGGAACTCATTCCAGGACCTTAGAAAGGAAGGGCGGGGGTAGATACGGGGGGATAATTTGAGAACGGGGATGGGTCCAAGGAGAGTTTTTTTAAGGATGGGAGTGATGATGGTTGTTTTTAAAGGATTGGGAACTGCCAGTGCATAAGCATACTGTCCGATCTACTGCGTGTTGCCAGCGACTTCTGCTTTTATATTATTTTGTTACCATCACTTGAGACCTTTTATTTTGTATGAATGTTTTACTAATATTGTAAAAACAATGGATGTGAAGTTGCTGATATGCCTTTTATTGTCTTTTAGTCCTGACAATGAACTTGAAACAGCCGTTATCAAAATAATTAACCACAATGAGCAAGAACGAGTGCAATCTCTACATTGTGAAGTGGTCCAGGAACCAGTTGGATCATGTATCACGCTGATAGTTTCAGAGATTCTTCAACATGCACCGGAGTTGCTTAACAAACAGCTTGCACATCTATTCAGAGGTAAGAGCTTTCATTTAACATTAAACAAAAACACAATTACATTTGTATAGCACCTTTCAAGTTGGGAGGACGTCCCAAGGCACTGAATAGTCAGTGTTTCGGACTCAAGCTGGGGTCGTGATGGGGAGGTTGGAGGGAAGGGTGGGTAAGGAGCATGGTTGAAGAGGAGGATCTTGAGGCAGGTCTTGAAGGAGGCTAAGAAGGGGGTGAGGCAGAGGGATTGTGGGATAGCTATCTAAAGATTGGGGACGCAGAAGCTGAAGGCTCACCTGCTGTTGGTGGGGCGGGTGGGTTGGGGGACATGGAGCAGACCACAGCCCGCTGAACGGAGGGAACAGACCGGTTTGCAGGGGATGGCACCAGTTTCAAATCCACTTGGGTAGGGTAAGTTTATTCAATCATTATTCTGCTACCTTGTCCACCCAGTCTCTGGCAGCTGAACCATACCGCCATCCCACCTCTCCACCTCCCCTCATGTCACTGTCTCCTGTAGCTCATGGGCTGATGCTGTCCCGTTGATCGCTCGCTCCCGGTCTCTGCGTGCATGACTCGCTTCCTCCTCGGCATGCCCCTCCTCCTACTCCTCTCTTTCCGCTAATCACACTTTGTCTTTCTTTCCCACTGCCCTATCCACCTTCTCTCTCTAATGGAGCCCCTCCATTACCTCCTTCTGCTCCAGACTGGGCATCCTCCACCCTATCCATCGTGGCTCCTGGCGCTGGCTGTCCCAGAGCAGCCACCCCAACTGTCCCATCATTCACTCCCTCCACACCCATCGCCTCTAAAAGGCAAACACCACTTCACCCTCCAAAAATGACCCTCTACAAAATGTCTGTACCATTTCCAATAAAGCCCTCACTATCCATGACCTCATCCGGGATGAGCACATCAATATTCTTGGGCTTATGGAATCCTGGATCTCCCCCAGTGACACCAGCCCTAGTTGAAGCTTCCCCTCCCAGCTACACCGTCCACCATTCCCCACCCTAACTAACCTGGGGTGGGTGGCCCTCATCTCAATAGCTTCCCTTGGTCTTTCTCCTTATTCCTTTGGCCACTTCTCCTCGTTTGAGCATGTCACCCTCTACCATCCCTCCTCCCTATCACTGAAAATTCTCTTGTCCCCAAAAACCCCCAGCTTCCTTTCTCTCTGATATCTCCACTCTCCTCTCAACCCTGTCTACCTGCTTGGAAGAACGCCTGCTCATAATTCAACCTACACCTTGCACCACATCCTCAAACTTCACTGCACTCTTCTCCTCCATAAACCTCACTCTGTACATCAACTTGCTGACCCACAGCCCTAGCGACCCCCTCGACCTCGTCGTCACACATGACCTTGACATTTCCGACCCATGCATCAAGCACAATGCCATCTCAGTCCACTTTCTCATCTCCCTCACTTCTTGCATCTCTCACTCTTCCATCAAGCCCTCAACCATACTTTTCTGCCCATGGGAAAGGCTTCCCCCAAGACCCTCCCATCCTCAGACCTCGTATCCCTCTGGACTTCCATCTGCAGAGATTCTGAAGCACCCATCAAGCTGCTCCATGATCGCCACCCCTCCACCTGCAACTCCCTCGTCCTGCTGAAATCCAGGACCATCTCCAAACCCATCCACTCTCCCTGGTACAACAACTATCTCCGCTCCCTAAAATCTCACACCTGGCTGCTCGAGTGCAGGTGGCAGAAAACCAGCCTTACAGTTGTGCGCAACTTGGGTGTAGGGTTCAATCCCCAGTTATCCATCCTCCTTCAAATCTGGTACCTTACTAGCACCACTTTCTTCTACCTCCGCCACATTGCCCATCCCAACCAATACCTCACCCCAACAGTCGCCAAAACCCTGGTCATCTTTTAGCTGGACTACTCTAATGCCCTCCTCACCGGCCTCCCCTCCACTTTCATCCACAAAATTCAACTCATTCAAAACTCCGCCGCCCGCATTCATACCTGCACCAAACATCATAACCTGATTACCCCAGTCCTTGGCAAAGTGCACTGGCTCCCTGTCACAGAGCAGGTAGACTTCAAGATCCTCACTCTTGTGTTTAAATTCCTCTACTTCTCGGCACCCCCCCAACACTCTAACCTCACAGCATTACTCGCTGCCTCTGCTGTACTAGGTCCAGCCTCCTCCTTGTCTCCCGAATTCTCTGCTCTTTCAGCCACTATGCCCCCAAACTGTAGAATTGCCTCCCTCAACCCCATCGGCTCGCCCCCTCCTTTCCCATCTTCAGGTTATGCCTGAAGACCTTTCTCTTCTACCTCACTTATGGTCGCCTTCCAACAGGCTCTGCTGTGAAGCACTCTGAAACGCTATATAAATCCAAGTTGTTGTTGTCAGGAGGTAGCATAGGTAGGGTGCGACAAGGCCATGGAGTGAATCAGAATGGAATCAGATATAGTAGAAGCCCATTTATCTGTGACCCGATCAATTGTAACTTCCATATAACTGGCACCATGAAAAAAAGGTTTGCATTCGATAAACTGGAATTTATCAGGAAAAATGCATTTTTTTGGTGTTTTGTGTTGCATCAGTATTTTGGAATGCTGCTACTAGGTGCCTGATGGTGGTGCAAGCTCAGAATGCTGCCGGTACTGTAAAGCAATGCACTCTCCGGAGTGTACTCTTTGAGAGGCAGAGCGGGGTGAGTTGATTAATTTAGATTGAATTTAGCCACAAAACAGCAAAACACACACCCACCCTGAGCTTGCAGATAAATTCATTGGCTTTTATTTTAATAAAAAAAGAGTCATCCCTGCAATGCTTGTTTTGCACGCGCGTGCGCGCGCACACACACACACACAGAGGCATCACAAGGCTTTTTGGAAAAAAAGTTAACTGAACTGAGTGGCCGCCGCTCACTCTCAGCTTTCTCAATAACACGTTTGCTTTCCTCTCTTCTGCCCCCAATGAGAACAGTGTCATTCAGATGTGTAATTTTTGCACTAGTTTAAAGATCTCTCTGAACTGCCTAGTTGCTGTGTGTAAAATGATTATAATTATTATTTATGTTTTATATTATATAAATGATTATTTAGTCTATTACTAATATGCTATGTTTTAAAAAGTATTTTTTTTTAAAAAAGGTAATAATTTTTTTGTGTTGGGTTTTCTGCAGAATATCCAGCAGGCGCTTTAACTGGCTCTGGCCAGGTCCTGAGAGTGCCAGATAAGCGGGCTTCTACTGTATTATGAATGTAATCAGAAATAATTTTTTTCACAGCGAGCTGTAAGAATGAAAAATTAACTGTCCCAGAACTCCACAAATACAAAATTGATGAAGATATTTAAAATGGAGCCAGACAGATACTTGGCAAGGAAGGGTATTAAGGGCCATATAAAAAAGGTGGAAAATGGATTAAATGTTCAGTTATGACATAATAAAACAGCACAATGGGTTTGACTGGCCAAACTGTCTATTCCTGTTCCAATAGAAAATGTTTTGATAAAAGGTTGTGCAAAAAGTTATCATTTATACTTCAGGTGCATTTATTACCCCTGCAAAATCACAAAGTTCAACCAGAGCACTGTCGTGGTATGATTATAGAATCATAGTCTTACAGAGCAGGAACAGTCCGTTCAGCCCATCAGGTTGTTTTTCCCAATATGAACACTCATTCCCCTGTTTGCTCAAAGCACTCTGAGATGCCGTCCGGCGTGGAGGGCGCTATATAAATCGAAGTTGTTATTGTTGTTGCTCCCACACCTTTTAATGTTTCTCTTTTCACACACCATCTCCTTGCCTTTTAAAATACGTTATGGGCCCTGATTTAGCAATGGTTTGTGTTCAAATCACCTTGGATACTAGAATGCAGGGCAGCAATGGAAGAGAATAGATAATTCATGTTACGACACTTTAATTTGATGAAGGCTTGAGATAGCCTCGTAGTCTGGAAGAAAACAATCAGGTGATGTTAAACTGTTATCTGTACAGTACGAGTTCCTCCTTTGCCTGTAAAATTCTGCCAGATGTCAATTTTGTATTTAAAAAATGCTTTTATTCAGTTTGGAATGCAATGTTATGCTGACAGTAGATGCCATTGGGATTACTTTTGTCACTAGGCTTCCTTCAGTTGATGTGCAGTTGATACGTGACAATCCTAGCATTGATAATGTAATGATTGTCGTGTCATTCTGTCACATTTTATCAAGGAAAAATTCATACTTGATTTAAGGACCTATATTTCTTGTATGCAAAGAGTTCATCAAACTACATTTTGAAAAAAAAAAGTCCTTAAATTAGCTTAAACATTTTGACATGTATTTTGTTAGGAACCATACTCCTGGATTGTGCGAATATGACTCCGGAAACTAGAAAAGTGACTTCAAAAGATGAAGAAATTGTAGCTGCTCTGGAAGCGAGATTTCCTGATCTCCCGTTACAAAAAGAAATGTTTGAAGCTCTGCAACAAGCAAAATTTGATGTCACTGGTACTTCATTTACTCGTATTTCTGTGCATCAGAGATGATTACACATATCAAGTAGAATGCTGATTATCTGGGCATTGAATTGTCTCTTTATCTGCATCAAGATTGCGATGCGGAAGTGAATTAGGACTGTGATGTTTGATTGAAAAATAGTTGCATTTATGCACAGTATTACACAAATTAGTATTTTTTCCAAGCATTCGAGAGAGACAGATACAATCACAGAGGGGAGGTGGTGAAGGGGGAAAAAATACACTTTTCATACTCGCATTGCGGTTGTTCCCAATTAGTATTGGGTACATTGTTTTCCTGTCATTTACATTGCTTTCTGCATTCAAAGAGACTTCACTAACTGTAGCTCAATAGCCTGTGTGTTTTCACAGCGTAGTAGATTGCTAAGTAACCAATAGCTTCAGTAGTCGGAATAAATAATTTTGTACAGATTAGTTTGTGCAATTGCTTATGTTTCATTAACATTAACACTATTTAATAACATTTTACTAACATTGAAATATTATCCAAGTGAGAACAAAATAATCGCCCCTATAAATTTTGGGAGAAATAATAAAAGTTTTGTTTCTTTGCTAGGTTTAAGTACTGAACAGATTTTACTGAAGGATTTTAAAGAGCTGTCAGAAGGAGAAACAAAGCTCGCAATTAGCACTGTGTACACGACCCTGGAGGTAAGTGAATCCCTGGTAAAACTTAACTACAATTCAACAATAGCAAAGCATAGGGTGGCCCTTTCCATCACATCAATATTTACTTTTGATATTGCTAACAACACTCACAGCACTGTTTGAGTGATGTTACCACCACTTTACAGACATAACTGTCTAATTGTAGGCTGTTTTGCATAATGCATATTAATAACTTCTTTTAATGAACAGTGATTTATCATAATGTTTTAGAACATCAGAAATGAAATATTACATCCTTCATTGCAAGATGTGGTGTCATCCTGAGCTGGCTCAGTAGGGATTCCTCAGTGTGGAATCTGAGCAGAATGCCTTTAATTTCTATGGATGTGTTAACTGCCTACCTATCAGAAACCCACGGCAAGTACAACAATGGATATCATCTGTATGAGAATGGACCATGAATGCATGTGTGCTTTTTCCTTTTGGTGATTTAAAAAAAGTCAAGGTGAACATCTCAGGAAGTCATATTGCAAACTAAAGATGCAGAGTACCTATCATATAGCAGTTCTCCCTGACAATCACAGCTCTCAAGCAACTATGATGTTGTTTTGACACTGTCCCCTGTTGTTTCCTATAGATTCACTTCCCATTAGTAAATAAGAGAGGAGCAGCCTCACAGAGAAATCTAACTTGAAAGGCTTTGGGTTAATAATAAAATGTATGTATTTACTGAAACCTTTACAATAAATTCTGCACAGGTTTACTGTATTTTCTTCTAAAAATAATGGTGGGAGTATGTTATATAAGTGAACAACTTGTACTTTTCATTGAATATTGGTTGATTGTGAATATGCTAAGGTGAATGATTTACTTTGGTTACAGTGGAAAATTCTGGATTGATTTTGACTCTGATAATATTGTTCATGCTTTGTATCTGGAGTGTTTGTTCAAGTGAAATGGTTCAGATTGAATATTTGCATGCATTTTAAATTCTGTTCAGCACATTTCCTGAAATACTTTTTTAAACCAAATGCAAGGACATTACATGATTTGTTTAAGTTTCATTTTTGTGTCAGTTTGTAAACAGCTGGAATAAGTTATATAATTCCCTTAAATCAAAGTACTGTAGTTCCATAATCCTCTTAACTAAAATAAAACGATCTAATCCATTATAAAACACAAAATACTGCAGATGCTGGAAGTCTGAAACAAAAACAGAACTTGCTGGGAACACTCAGCAGGTAAGACAGCATCTATGGAGAAAGTAAAGTGAGTCAACATTTCGGGTCCACAATCTTCATTAGAACTGGGGCATGTTGGAAGGGTGAGGTGTTTAAGGACTAACAGAGGGAGAGGCAGGGCAAGTAAGACAAAGTAGAAAATGTGGTAGAGGACAGCAGATGATGGGTTAATGGTGCAAAACAAAGAGGGGGGGGATTGCAACAAAACCGGAGAGAATATATGTTGATAATGCAAAAGAAAGAGGAGGGAAATTGCAACAGAACAGGCAGACCAGAGAGAAAAGGTGTGTCTGGGACCTGGATGATGTGGTGATGGTCACAGAAGAAGGGGAAGGTGAGCTGTTACGGTCTGAAATTGTTGAAATCAATATTGATTATGTTCCACCTCCCCCTCTTCTGTGATCATTGCCACATCATCTGGGTTAGCAGTTAACAAATCAGGTTAGCAGTGTGGTGATCCATACTGGAGCTTGATTGCTGAGTTCCAAGTAGAGGTACTGTGATTCGATTCAGCCTTGACTCAAAAATGGTCCTCTAAAGATCTTACACAGTCCAAGACATTTTTAACGAATGTTACTAAAGAGTCAGTTGAATTGAACAATTAGCAACAACTCTGTGAGTGAATTTACTTGCTTATGTTCAGTGCTTTACTCAGCTTGGGCAATTCAGTTTTGAATCATAAAGTAAAAATCAGGCACCCTGCTCCTACTTGCTATCAGCAATATAAATTGTTTGAAGTGTTATGGCTTGTTATCTCTTGATTATTTTTCTTTTTGGACTTAATGGAAAAACGAATCTGTCTGACTGACTGAAAGCCTACTCCAATTTCTATCTTGTTATATAGGCCTCTTGCCCTCTTATTACACCGGAAAATCTTCCTCTTCGACTGCGCTTAGGCTCATCTTCCCCGTTCCCCTGGCTCAGCCTCGGGCTCCGCCGTTGTGAAGTGCTCTGAAACCCGCCCGGCGTGGATAGCACTATATTAATGCAAGTTGTTGTAATACTCATCATGAAATAACATTTTCTACCTTATTCCTTTATAAATGTTAATTTTCCGAGTCACCTAGTTATATCTGTTCAGTGTTCTTTCCCATTAAACTTCACAGTTCTTACTGCAATGCTTATTTGAAAATGGCATTTCCCAGAGGCTTCTGTGACACGAAGTAAGTGCTGAAAAGCGTTTAATACAAGCACCATCTGCTCTGACGCTCCCACTGCTGGGCAGTTAGTGAAGCACAATAGTCTATTGCTGCTTGCTTTCCTGTCAGACAGACATATCAACTGCCCACTGGCTTCTGATAGACTCCCAATTCTTTCAATTAATGCAATAGAGGTACAGTCTTAGTGGTTACTTGATTATCCCAGTATTTATTATAAAGAGTGACCCGATGTTGAAAAGCTCATTAACTCTGTAATTATTTGCTTTACTAATAAGGATTAACACCCAAAACTGGAATCCCAATCTGGAATTCTCAGATGAAATCTGAATGTTGGTTCCTTCTCCTACCCCCCAGTTTGAAAGGAAACTGTCTTAATCAAGGAGCTTTTGGCAACTTATTTTTTTGTTTGGGAATGGAAAAGAAGCACAAATATTCTACACCTTGCACAAATAATGTGACTGTTCAATGTGATTTAACTTGTGTAATATTTACGGTAATGCAATTTTTTTTCCTTTAGAGGAGATTGAAATTAATTAGCAATAATACAACTGTCATCTTGTTTCTGTTCATTATGTTTACAGTGAACTTTGTGACGAAACTCAATCCCAAACTAGTATCTGAATTTGAGGTTGGAAAAGTCAATCTGCAATGTGATCCTTAGATTTGTAGTTTTTACTGGAACTAAAATGTACCTCAAATTTCACAAATATAGATATGCCTTATTTCTTGTTTTGTGTATTGTATTGAAACAAATGTGGAAAACAAGATATTTGTTATGTATTAGTTATATAAAATCCGCATAAGTCCGCAATATGCATAAATAGTATACCCAACCTTGTAACTCATACTTCTCACAAGTCAGGTTAAAAGTTATGACCCCTGCTGCAACTTATCTGAGTTTTACTGTAATTATCAAACAATACTATGTACAGTACCTAGATTGAAATTACTTGCACATTATTATTTACTGAATGTTAAAGTTACAGCTAGGCAGAATATTACCCCAACTTTGGTTTTCTTGATCATTTGAGTCTAAAACTAAATCTTTCTAATAAATTGCTGTAAATGTAAATGAGCAAAACATGGCGTTTTTGCTGGGTTTTTTCTGTTTATAGGTTTTGGAGGTTCAAATGTAAAGTAATGGAAGAAATAGAAATGCCACAATTTCTGAATGTAAAAACACGACAACCTCTGGGACAAATCTCAAGGGTCAGCAGTCCTTTGCTTCTTCAAAACCATAAAGCAAATCAAATCCAAAGTAAAACCTGCTCTGCCCAGATATCGTCTTTATCTCCAATCTCAGAAGAGCACCCTCTGGTGCACAATTACGACATTTCCATTTCCAACATCATCCAGCGATTGACATAATTTCAGAGATAGGGTGACTGACTGCCTCATATATAATGATAATATTTATGATCCTTTCATTTGATATACTGTAGTGCTTTTCACATCTCCTAGACATCTCAAAGCACTTCAGGGATTACAACAACAACAAAATTACACTTATAAAGCGCCTTTCATGTCGGGAGGACTTCCCAAAGCGCTGAACAGTCAGGTCGGGACCCAAGCGGGGGTGGGGGGGGGGGGGGGGGAGGGGAAGGGTCGGGGTAGGAGGAAGGAGAGGGAGAAGAGTTATTGGAGAGTTAGTTAGGATTATACCCTAACGTGGTTGTATTTTTGTTGTTGAACAAGGCGGCCAATTGCGCACAGCAATGTCCCACAAAGAGTTATGGATTGAGTGAACAAATTATTGTTTTTTGTTCTTGTAATATTATCAGGTGTGTGGAGTAAGAAAACTAAGACAAGGATTCGTCCTGCTGGCAACACCCGGCATTTCTATATGTAAGAGTGTAAAAAGCCTGGGATGAGAAAATACAAAAACATTTAGTTCATAAAACCCAAACCCATTGATCGGGTGCAATACCATACTGTAATATTGTCCTCTGAGTCCAATAGTTCAGAGGCCATATGGTAAGGCAAGTGTTTTAAAAACAGGCAGATTTGTGGACTGTCAGGCTGCTGCTTCCTGTGAGTAGTGCATATTGTATGCTATGTGCATGAACCACAATATCCTTAGTCAAGTACACTGGAATGCCAGTATGAAGTCATGGCTTTTCATGACTATAGTGAGGTGGTGGGGGCAGTGGGCGGTGTGAGGAAGGGGAATGTTTTAGTGGCATCTCTGTATTGGGGGCTCTTGACTAAACCTTCAATTTGAATTTCTTTCTCGAAAGTCATGTTTTCCTATTTTATGACTTCTAAAGCTACAATATTGCTGAAAGGTGGTTGGCGTTCAAGTTGGGCTCATCACATGGGAACTTTACAGTCTCAGCTGAAGTTCTGCTCATTCATACCAATGCCTTTCCTATAGGGAGAACATTTCAAAGAGCTTTTCAAAGTCAGAGTGGGAGTAGGAGCTGGTTAGGAGACTGAGGTAGTAGGGGAAAGCAGTTAAAGCAATTAATCTATCAACCTGAAGTAGCTGAACGTTTTCCCGTCAATTTGGGGGTAGCTATTTATGTTAAAATAAACTAACGTTAAAAACATTAAACCTAAAATGTGTGTCACCATTAAGCTTGGCAACTTTGGCAATGAAAGATTATAATGTAGAAATCCAGTCGGATATTAAGAACAGGTACAATGCTTCACTTGCAGCAGTATAAATGGAGCATGAAAGGATCTTAGCATGTGTATCACATTAATATTAATTCATATTTTATACCCCTGGAGTTGTTTCACGTTTCTTCCAGCAATGGAGTTATTCAGAATGGGAGGCTTGTACGGTGTGATTTGAATCCTTTTTGCTGCAAATGTAACATTTGCGAGATTTAATAAGATTGCAAAGTGCCAAACATGCCACCAAATTAGTCTTGTATTGTCCTGAACCAGAACACTAACCAGAATATCAGTAACTAGTTTACATTTACTATTAAATATTTTGAGGTGTCTGATGGGTAAATTAGGTTTCACAAGCCAAAAAATGTTTTTTGCCGTGGGGCTTTAGTGTGAGCTCTTTGTACTATTAAACTAATGATTGTATAATATCGAATTTAGTGTTAATAAGTAACTGATGTTTACTAATTGATTTTGCATTTAAGTAAATAATGATACACCATAATTGGTTAATTTCCTTTTGCAAAGCTAATGCCGCAACCATTTTAATGTTTTTTTTTGACAGTTCTAATACAAAGTTACATTGAAATTACATTTTTTTAAACAAAATCTTGAAATTATAATTGTCTACTATTTGAATAAGGCAGGTTATGTTGATCTAGTACATTTTCAATTGTCACATTTGAAGATAAAATATTGTATTTGTCTCAGTTAAACATACAATGTGCAGGCAGATGGACAAGGAGATGAGATATGACTTGAAAGTAATAAAATCAGATCAATATAAGGTATGTAAATACACCTTATATTAATATAAGGTATTTCTACCCCTATTATACACTTTTCTTGCAGTACCTGTGAGAGTCTGAGGAAGATTGTAACATTTGGCTTTGTAATAGAGAAAAACCTAGCCACTCATTTTATACACTGGACTTTTGGTGATGTGCTGCATAGCCAAGGGGAGGCCATTAGAGATTAATATTAAATAAATCACCAAGGGGTCCTCTCAGAACACAAGTCTTAAAGCCACATAGTGTGCTACTAATGTGCATAAATGGGTTGAAATGAATTTGTTTCATGGATGTCATTTACATTATGTATATATTTATTTATGATTTTTTAATTGTGGCTGGAAATAAATGTTAGCAGATACTGTGTTCTCCTTTTCTAAGTGCATATTGAATGTGAATCAATCAGTTCCAATTAATCTTGACTTTACCGTGGCAGTGTGAGACTAATTCTGTCAGTATTTGATATCATAAAAGAAGGATTGGTTTTGTGACAAAAGAAGAATTGTTTAACTGAATCGAGGCTTCAGAAACAAAAGCTCTGTGTTTTTATATAAATGGTGCAAATATCGTTGAACATTTATAATAAATTAATGTTATTTTGATATAAAGTATTGTGACATTAACAATATTTTAATAGTTTTTACTTTCACGTGCACTATTTTTAACATGTTCACACAAGATTTTGATTAAAAGTTGAGAATCTATGTACAGTACATCATTTGCAGTTAAGTATCCAGTAATGCTTAACACCTGCTGAAAAAAAATTATAGTTGAAGGAAAAGGTGTTTGGCATCTTTTCCCTATGGGTTTTATAGAAAGCAAAAGATCAACATTACTGTCATTCTACACGGTAGCTAGTGTCTTATTGCAGTGTATCCTATTGAAAAGCAAAACAGTAAAAAAGGGGTATCTAATTATAGTTTTAATGGTGAAAATTTTGCAAATCAGTCAGATTTAATTCAAATTTAAAAAACAAACAGCCATTTTCACTTATCTTTCAAGTAATTAATAAGATTTCCACCATATGGAGGTCCCAGCATCATACTCTCTGCATGCTTAATTTGCCACAGACGCATCTTCAACCAAATCATACGTAAAATATCCCAAAGGGCTGTTATCATTTTAAGGTGAAAATTTCCAACAGATTCTGATTTGAGCTTTTTAAAAAATATATAAAGTTTAGTGGCTGCACCATTGTCTACGACATGAAAATGATAGTTGCGTTCTGTTTTATCTGGATTTTGGAATGCCACTATTGCCAGTAGGTTATTTGTTTCCTCTGAATTGAACATCATCAGACAGCTAAATGACATGACATTAGCTCATAAGCTGCTGTGGGCGTTCCATTGACTGTGAGACTAATGCGTTTATCTATCAGAAAGTTATGGAAGTTTTATTTATCTCGCATACTGCCTTAATATTTCACTGGGATGTAGTGATTTTTTTGTGGTAATTTATTTCAAGCCTGGTGTTGTACAGATGTTGTATCAGCAGGATTTTATTTCTTTACATTTTATGGGCCACTCATTAACCCTTAAAATGCTAATCATCACATCCTCAATTGTTCAAAAGTGCTTCTTGTTGAATAGTTTTCAACCACATAAGATAATATTTAATTTTTCATGCATTTGATATTAATGTAAACAAGGAGGTTTGCGTTGTTCGATAGTGTCTGTTTGAAGTAAACTGAAACAGTCAGAACTTGTACAATCTATTTATATGAGGGAGTTGTTTGCATTGATAAAGTTAATAATGTTGAAAAAACATGCGATTTTGACTGCAACATTTGCTTTTTACTCCTGTCTACAAAATGTTTGGGATATTTATAATTTTTGGTGATAAGTGCTTGGATTTAGCTTCTTTACATACTTGCTATCTTGTAAATGATAATAATAATAATCCTTGCATTTGATATAGCACTTTTCATGTCATCTAGGCGTCTCAAAGCACTTGTGGGCCAAACGTAGCAGCCAATTGTGCACAGCAGTGTCCCACAAACAGCCGTGGATTGAAATGACCAATTTATTATAGATTTTTTTTGAGGCATTATTATTAGGCATGTGGAGTAAGGAAACTTGCCCAAGGTTTTGTCCTGCCTGGAATTGAACACAGGTCTCACGCTTGATCATTTGCATGTGCCAGATCCTGCAAACAGTCATAAAGTAAATTACACCAAAAAATGCTCTTATTGGATTGCTGGCCAAGGCGCTATGACAAAAGTAATCTTTGTAAAATACCACTGACTCTTTAACATCTACCAGAAGAACAAGAAAGATAAGACATTTTAGCTGAATGACAGTCAATGCAATACAACAATGCAGTAATCCCCATTATTCCACTGGAATCTCAATCTAGACTATGAGTTCATGATCTTGTTGATGGGCTTGATCCCACAACTGAGTAATTCATCAGATGGCAGATAGTGGAAATTATTTTTGTTAAGGTTCACAGGTAGTGCAACAATCACACTAATGTCAGATGCATTGGTGGCTGATGATGAATTTTATCTTCAGTGGTTACTTGGTTTATTGTCTTCCACGCCACAGAAAAGTTATCTGTTTGCTGAGTTGGCAATTTCAACTCTTTCTTTTAAGGTCCTGGAATTGTGGAGGTGATTTTTCTCTGTTGTTGTTGAACATGATTGAGTTTACACTCTAGAAAGCAAGCTTGGCTAACATTCTACACGTTGGATTGAATTCCACTCAGACCTACCTCAATTGGAGAAGCTTGAGTAATAAGCCTCAGAACCTCAGTAGTAAAACTGCCAGTTGATGCATGTTTCTGGATTTAATGTTTCTATGTTTTATAGGTACATAGGAACAGGAGTAGGCCATTCAGCCCGTCGAGCCTGTTCTGCCATTTAATTAGATCATGGCTGATCTGTACCTCTACTAATCCTTTTAATTCCAATTTCCCCCTTTCTTCCCGTATCCTTTCATACCCCGACCTACCAAAAATGTAGCAACCTCACTCTTGAAGGTGTGGATGGATCCATGACCTTTTGGGGTAGAGAATTCCATATTTTTACCACCCTTTGAGTTTTGCCCATAAAATATACAATCAATTCACTTCACAATAATTATGTGAATTACCTTGAGATGTCTCATTAAGTGCTAAGGCACTTTACAAATTGCAACAATTATTATTATTATTATTGGTACATATCCTTCTCAGCAGCAGTCATCGTTGCTTTCAGTTAGAACATGACATTTTTAGGTTGGAAGCAACTCAGCAAACAATGCTCACTGTAATTGACTTTGGTTATTGGGAAGAAAACTGTGTACATAAGTATATCCAAACTTCATCTGGTCGATAAACTACCAGGAAGATATTTTTTTTAAAATGAGTGAGGTCAGGCCTGCTCACCCCCATTAGCTGAATTAGACTGAGTGCTTTCCACTTCGGGAATGAATCCACCCCCAAACTCTTCTGGGTCCCAAATTGTCAATGTGGGCTTGAACAATGTCTTCATGATCATCCAGCAAGTCAGGTGACCTGATCGCCTCTCCGTCCTGAGCCTAGTGAGCATTAGCTCAAGATTGCTCGGTGTTCCAACATCGCTGTTTCCTCTTTATGAGATTTGAGAGGGTACTTTTAGCATGAGCTGTGAGATGCAGCCAAAATATTTTGGGAAAACCTGTTCTGGAGAATGCACTAATCATTTGTCACAGGTCCAAAGACACACTGCTTATGAAACCACTCACTATATCTTTCAGATATAAACACAATACAGTATGTAGTTACATGGGAATTTTTTTTATTTTTTATGGAACAGTGAATCTAGAAAGAAAGTAGAAATGCACGCATTTCTATTGAATAGCATTAGTTTGCATAATTTTATACAAATCTTTTAAAAGAATACAATGCATTTATGAATTTAATTCAGCCCCTCAAGGCTGCTCGCCATTTAATAAGATCATGGCTGATCTTGTAACCTAATTCCACTTGTAACCTAATTCCCCATATCCCTTAATTCCTGTAGCTTTTAAAAAAAACTATTGATCTCAGTCTTGAATATGTTCAATGACTGAGCATCCACAGCTTTCTGGGGTAGAATTCCATAAATTCACTACCCTCTGAGTGTAGAAATGTTTTCTCAACTCAACTGAAGTCTGATCACTGATGGTGGGATGATTGGGACAGTGGGTGTGATGCAGACTTGAAAGGCGCTATACAAATGTAATTTTGTGGTTGTTTTTGTTGTTGGTGGTGGTGGTGCCCACTTAGAAGAGGGGGTGGCTAGGTTGCCAGCGTTTGAGGAGATCACAGAGTTAGGGTGGGACAAGTTCACCGAAGTATTTAAAAGTTAGGATCTCAAAATGCATGGCAAAATATCAACATATAGAATTTTGTGTGGATGGATCTCTAGTTTATCATTTTTAGTCCGGTGAGGAGAACACAAATAAAAATGGAGGCATTTATTGTATCCCATCCCGTGACACAATGTGAATCCACCTCATGCGTTTGTAGATTCACCTACTCATTCAAGTAAACATTTCTTCCATTAGATTGACCACACAAATTGCCCTTTTTTTCAGACAGTGCTCTAATTTGTTGCATCAGACACATTCTGACTCACTCAGGCATGAATACCGGACCAAAGGTTTTGCATTTTGGCCCTAGCAACTTTGCAACCATCTTTGGAGCTGAGTTAAAAAGAGGTCAGAGCTACCCTATAAAGTAAATGTGAGAAAATGACTGTGCCAGATTTGATAGTTTAATATTAACTTCCACACTGTGTTACTGACTGGGCAGCTTGTGCATGTGGCTTGAGAATGTGCATGGCCCCAGCAGGATACAGATCGAAAAGGTGTTCAGAGACTGTTGTATTAAAATGCCACTGAGATGCTTTGGCACACCAATGTTTGTACATTGTTTTAGCTTGAGGCCTTGCTCGCAAACTTGATTACCCTGTTAACTTTATCCTCACAGAACTGGTATCCAGTTCACATTTGCGAGCATAGCATGCCGCCAAAGTGGAAACAAAATCATCTGTCTGGTTTGCCACTGAGAAATGAATATTCTGGACTTTTTGGCATGCAGCACCAGCTGAGATTTAATCTTCTTATTCTGTTTGGAAGAAAGCAAACCCAGTGATATCCTTTAACCAAAATGCATCAAACAGTGAGTATCTAGTGGCAGGGGTCAGATTTATCATTCTTTATGGATAAAACTGCATGTGGTGGCCTTGCCTTTCCAGACCATTGTGGAGTTCTACTTTTATTTTAACCAATAGCATTGTCATATCATGCAAATATAAAATGATATTAGATTGCTGTTATAAATAAAAGATGAATCAATAGGATATGTGCATCTTTCAGAAGCTGTTTGATGTTTTGATACAAAGTTCTTTCCAAAAAGAAATACATTTGCTCAATAGGATATTAAAATCATACCATACATATTTAAACAGTTGCTGAAATGTAACCTGTTCCTATAATTAAGTGCACAGAGCACTTGAATGCATGATTTGCATCATGAATGCATGATTATTCTCAAAGAGCAAGAAAAGTATCACTGAATTTGGAGTTAGAAGATGCTTCTCAAGGGTTAGCCGGCCAGTTTATGTCAAATGATTATCTTGGTTTAAGTAGTTTTATTGCTTATTTAATAAGCATTTAACATCATTGTGTCGTTCATTTGTTTCATATCACTGCTCATTAGAAGTGAGCCAAATAATCAGTTGAGGATGAAAACAGTTGCCTGGAGGAAAAGGATGTTTTACTGTAATAAGTATTATATATATCTAATACACATTTTAGATACCAGTATTTCCTTCCCATATGTAAGTTTGAGAAGTCTTGATTGCTAGGATGGGCAAATGGATCCCCCTGCACTGACACACTGCACTATAAACATGACCCTGGCTGTATACCAGTTTTGCGCAGTAAGAGGAATTAGCAGGGACCCAAACCCATGGCTTGCTCAAGAGCCACTAATGACTACTACACCATTCAGGGATGGACGTAAACCTTCATTGCCTGATCCCTGCATTCAATCTATCGGATGAGACATTAAACCAAAGTCCCAACTATCTGTTCAGGTGGATGTTAAATAAGAAGAGTAAGAAAGTTTCTGCAAGTTTTTAACCTCGAGGTAGGACTAGCATGACTGTTATACAGAGTGACTTTTGTTGGATTTTTTAAGATACTTTATAGAATTCGGCATAAATCTTTGTCCTGATTCTCATCTGTTGCCTTCTTGGGAGAATGGAAACTTAACATATACATGAGGGAGAAGAAAATAGAGCGGGTCCGGGAGAAGAGGTATAGGAGATGCTACAGGAGAAGTGATATAAGAGGGGTGGATACTCGTGGAGTATAAAACTTGGTACAGACTATTTTCATTGGATTGTCTGCTTCCATGCCATATCATTTTATGCAACTCTATATATTATACTAAATCTCAGTTTCATCAATATCCACCAACTGAACTGGCAATCAATTTGATGAAAAATTAGATGGATGCAAATATACATTTGGATCAGTTTAGATTGTCCTTTAAAACAAATATTTGTGATAACATATTCCGCTATGGAAAAATATTCTGTAACCTCGGTTGAGATTGTGGTGTTACCCTATCAATGTCTTCAGAAGTGGTGACTTTTGTCTGCTTTGCTATTTTAATAACTTAGTTCTTTTAATGATAGTTTGTGAATAATTTAGTGTTTTACTTTTGTATCTATTTTCCCCAGTGAGAAATGGGTGGAATCTCCATGTGCAAAGTGGTAGTGGTCTGGTTTTCATATCAGTCTCTGTTTCTAATGTTTCCATCTCATTCAGTCCACTGAAGACCATTTTGTACTTGTGCTCTGATTTGGATTTGGAGGATTTGAATTTTGAATCTGAAATCAGGACTTTTCTCCAACTTTGTGTGTCCCCACAGTGTGATTTGCTCAGAACTCTCATTTAGATTTTACATTTGGCTGCTTATACAGTAGTTGGTTACCATACTCAGATTTCCTGCAGTTATAGGAGCTCATTGTTCATGTTGCTTTGATTTCAGACAGTCACATCATCTGTGTCACATCATGTTTTACAGAGCAAAAATAGACAATGAAAATATATAATTCGGGAATCAAATGGTTTCTTTTAACAGGATAATTTTTAAAACTTTTTAAAATTTCACAGAATAGGATTTCCTAACCTAATTTCCATAATGGAAAATTATGAAGCCATCTCAGAGAATGTAAAGCACCCACTACAGAAGAATAATAGGGCATTAGGAACAGAATGTTTCCTGAATTTCATCATATCTGTTCTGGGGATGGCATAATAGTGGCAGACTTCAAATTGAAATGAAATGAAAAGGAATTACAAAAATTGTACAAGATGAATTCTGAAAATAATTCACAGTAGATTGATTCCCATAAAACATAAATTATGCAGTGTTTGCTTTTTATCTTTTTTCATTACATTTTTGTCACCTTCTTCCTTCATTTATTTACCTCTGACTTGCAATAACATATTGTCTACTACACCCCGAGGTTCTGGAACTCCCTTCCTCACTCCTTTCCCCTCACCTCCTCTCTTCCTATTTTCAGGTCTCGGCTAAAGATCTTTCTTTTCGACCGTGCTTTTGGTCAACTTTTTCCCCCTCCCCCTGGCTCAGACCCAACAACAACAACAACAAAATTATATTTATAGAGCACCTTTCTCGTCGGAAGGACGTCCCAAAGCGCTGAACAGTCAGGTCGGGACCTGAGCACAGAGGGAAGGGGAAGAAGAATAGGAGAGGTGGAAGAGTTAGGAGGGGAGCAGAAGGCTCAGTCGAAGAGGAAGGTCTTGAGACCGGCCTTGAAGGAGCAAAGAGAGGACGTGAGGTGAAGGGATTGCGGGAGGGCGTTCCACAGTGTGGGAGCAGAGAGGCTGAAAGCCCGGCCACCAATGGTGGGACGATTAGGGCGGTGGACGTGGAGCAGGCCAGGATCCGTTAATGGGAAGTGCTTTATAATCTGTTGGGTTATGTTGTTCAGTTTAGTTTGCTAAAAAAAAAGTCCTTGGTAGCCCAAATGAGAGTTGAAACCCATCTTGCAATTTTGAATCAGGATATTAGCTAGGAATGGAGTTGATTTGGGGTAGGTATTTCTTGGAAGTTTAATCCTCTGCAGTTGTTGCTACAAGGCTGCACATGATGTTACCGCTTAATAGCAGACAGATTGTTCGACAGTATTGGTGAATTATTTACCTGTCTGATAAATTGCACATGGTAGAAAATGACTATGTGCTGAGCAAACAGTGCAGAAGAACATTAAATCTTGAAGCAAAAGTTGCAGAATTTTCATCTCTGATCATATGAAGTATTTTTTCCTCTCTATGGAAGGGATTAAGTGGTACATCATCTACATTTTAGTAAGAGGGTGCAGAATATAAAATCGTGCAGGGAATGAATATTAACATAATATATAGGACAGAATCTTGTTCCATCTTTAAGCATCAGCAGACACGAGGATGCACTGTGCTTCGTCTTGCCCCAAAGCCCTCAAAATGCTTTTTTAATTCAGCGGTGCACAATGTTGTTTTGTACTGGTCAATAAATATTAATGGCTTGATTCAAATGAGTTCCCAGTAAGCTTGCATGATGGTAAGACATGATTATTTTTGGGGGCACTGGAAACAAAGTGCATGTAGCTTGATGTGGAATGGAAAGAATATTTCCCTTCAGGGATTGTGGAACCACAATAAAATCAAATGTATTTACCATTTTGCTTTTTTTGTGTTTGTTGGGAACACTGGGGTTCTGAGCTTGTTAAGAAAAAATATTTTAGTAGAAACAAAATTAAACAACTATTTGTAGCTTTGGAGAAACATTACTAATTAGTGTCTTAAATACAACAATTGCTGAAAACAGAAAAGATGCAAATTGTGGTGAAATAATTATAGTTTTAAGTCTCTTTCAAGACCAGGGCAATTCTAAATATTGTATGATTCATTTTTGGGAACACTGGGGTTTTGGGGTGTGAAATAATTGTATAAAAAGGAATTGTCACAACCAATTTCAGTCCATGATATGTTTCACGAATTGCACATCTATGGTTTTGAAAACAAAACAGTCCTTGCACTTGATATAGTGCCTTTCATGTTGGCTGAACATCTCAAAGTACTTCACAGGATATACTGTAAAGTGCAATGAATGTGCATAATGCGCATATTGTAGTCAAATATCAAATGTTTCACCCACAAATATACAGTCAATTTTCCTACTCTCCTTTCCCCATCCCCTCCCCACTGCTTTGATCTCTACCTGACTGATCAGCGCCTTGGGACGTCCTCCCGACATGAAAAGCGCTGTAATTATTGATTGATTGAAATGCAGCCACCCAATTTGCACACAGCAAAATCTAATAAAGAGCCAAAAATCTTATGGGGGACATGTCTTCTCGACACCGGGAGAAACTTCTTCCTTATTTCCAATAGTGTAGGGGATCTTTAATATTCACCTGAACTGACAGAAAGGACATTAATATCTAATCTGAAGGATGACATCTCCTAACAATGCAGCATATCCAGAACTTCAAATCATAAAGCCTAGGGATGTCAGCATAGGCTTCATAATTTCGAAATCTCAATGTGTGACTTAAACCTAGAATCTTTTGACTCAGAGGCAAGAGTACCAACAGTGACAGGATACAATAATAGCTTTCACAATAACAAATTGTGTCACACTTTCATTTTCACTACTCTCTTACATGTGTGCTATGGGTGCATCTTGCATGCCAAGAAGAAAAGTCTTGTTATATTGCGAGATTTATTTCTTTATGGGTTATTTGAATTTCCCACACCTGGAAATTTCCACCCATGGTTTATTTGATCTGTTGGCAATAAAGCTGAACAAAGTTGACTTGCTTGTCCACCAACTCTGTCTGGTGTTGACTGCTTTTTCCTTGTCACTCCCATGCCTCCTATAATGTATTCAGATATGACAAGGCTTTAAGTCAACAGGGCACAGATTCTGAGCAATTTCAAGACAGACAGTTGAAACAGCAAGTAATCAACTTGGTTTCTCTCAAGAAACAGATTGGTAATATAAGATGAAGAAGATAGGGTAGATATTCTAAAAAGACAAGATCAAATGGGCCAAATAATCAACATTTTATTTTCTCCATTGACACACCAACCACAGATGATAAGAAATGTAAACTCCTCACTGGCCTTTGCTCTGCATTGGCACTTTGTGATGTGACAAGGGGCCTCCGTGAAAAAGCTATTAATTCTTCTACACTACACAAGGAATCCTCAGGCATTTGCTCAGACAGTGACATGGAGTGACAAATATAAATCTCTTCAATCCCAAATTTGATCCAAAGAAAGCTTCAGTTGAAGAAAGTACTTTAACCCATTTGACTTTGTCTTCAGCGCCTCGAGATGCCTTCCCTACTTGAAAGGTGCTCTGCAATGCAATTTTGTTGTGATTGTTGTTATTGTCTTTATAGAATATATACCCTACCTTTTTTATCTCTCATCATCAAGCTGCTTCCTAAATGAATTCAGCATCATAGCATCTAACCAAATTATGGCCATTGATTCTTTTCTATGTGAATAAATACTTCCTGTTTTTTGCTGTAGACCTTTTTTTTTGTCCTACAACATTGGCACATCTGAATATATTGTAACTGCCATGAGGGTGACAAGGAAGAATCGGTCAACAACAACCATAGTTAGTGAATAGACAAATCAACTTTATTGGACTCAATAAAGTTGAGTCCAATAAAGTCATCAGATGAAATAGACCAGGTGTTGAGGACACTCACAGTACAAGGGTCAGCTCTCCTACCAGTTTCTCCACAGATGCTCAGTTCCTGAGTTCTGGAAAACTTGCTATGCTCTAGGCTATTTCCTAAGACCATCTGAGGACTTCCCTTCTGAAATGGGAGCTTGGATTATCTCTTGGGGGGAGTGCTGCTCCAGCAAATTGGAAGGCACTTTGCTGGCAGTTCAATTGATTTAGTTCTGATCTTTCCTTCACCCTATGATGGCTTATATCACCCTATGATGGCATACTGCTGCATCTCACTGCCTGGCTGCACTTCCTTGTACACCTGGCACATTCTTCCATAAATAGTTCACTTTATAACCTAGGATGACATTGCTCCAAAGTTGAGAATTGAGTGGAGAGAGAGCGATCACAATGCTTATCGACTTCTCCCACTGACTGACCACTCTTGACCTCAGTTGGTTTATCTCCTAATTGCTTACTCCAAGCACGTACCATATAGGTTTACTTTATCCCAGTGAGTATCTTAATACACTCCTTCGAGATGTCTATTCAAAACAGAAGAGCCCAAGTTATCTAGCTATTCCTCATAGGCAAAGCTCATCCTTCCAATACCTGAGATTGGGCTCATTGCTTTCATCTATATTGACCCTAGGTAACCCCATAATTCACGGATCTGCAGGTGTGGCTGACGTGAAAGGCGCTATACAAATGTAATTTTGTTTTTGTTGTTGGCATTGTACAGCTTGAACTTCAATATGTTTCAAAACTGTGGTGCACAAATATTTCATAAAATAAGCTATTATAGTCCAGGCTGATACTTCAGCTTGTTACTGTGAGAGTGCTGCTTTATTGGAGTTGATTTTACGCTCAAGCACTCTTAAGACGTCACCCAGTTTAGAGGGTGCTATATAAATGCAAGTTGTTGTTGTTTACAGACAAGTCAGTGAACCAAGACACCATCTGTCTTCTTCAAAGATTCCATTACATTATTTGAAAAGAGAAGGGAGGTTATCTTAGTGTCCTGGCCAATTTTCCTTCAGATAAATTAATAATTTGCCTCATTGCTCTCTGTAGGTGCTGGCTGAAGCAAAAGGCTTCTGGCTTTCACTACAAAGACAGTCACTACATTTCACGTTAATTGACAGTGAAGTGCTTTGAGATATTTTGAATTGATGAGGATGTATAAAAATTTGAGTTCTTTGGAAGTTCCATATTATGAAGAAAAACAACTATCTCTTTACGTTGTTTACATCGGTAAATAATTCAGCCAAAACACTGTGATGAATTTCATGAGCCCCTTGAGTTGCGTTTGCAGTTTGACATCAGGGCTGCTCAGTTGAATTATTTCCTGGTTCTTGTTGCCAGCCTTCTGTTAGCATATATTTAGCTGATTCCACTAAGAGTATACACAGCAACTTTCTTTATTGTAATTTCCTAGGTGCTGGCTACTGCAGTGCAATTCTGAATGTACCTACGTTTGGGGCATTTTGCTATAATGATTTGCTATGAAATAGTTTACTTTAAAGGCATAAGAGCATCACTGGTTGTATGCTTAATATTTTACCAGTTGAAATTTGAAGTGCAACCAAACCAGCAATTGGGGATAATGTTGTGAAACGTAAAGGTGAAAGGTTGAAGGAACCATTGTTTGGCAATTAGCAGTGTAAGTGAAACATTCATTATACAGCATGCTGGGAAGTTGATGAACTGTACAGCAAAACTGAGCCTACAGTCACCACTGAGATGAGTCATAACAAAGACTATAAAATATTTATGAGTACAATGAACAGTGAACTGGGGTTTCCTGATGCATGTGTAAAATCTTTTGATGAAAAATTGTTACATCATTAGTTCTTAAAGGAATGTTGTATATATAAAAAATTAACTCCCTAAAGTCTTTAAAGAATCCAGTTTCCAAAGCTACGTTACTAATGTAAAACTGAAGTTGCTCCATAAAAAGGCATTCCTCTATAATTTTGTTTAAAAAATTGTATTTTTAAATGCATTATATCAATAACATGTATTCATAATGTACTCTTCAAGTAGGATAACTTCTTAGAGTGCGTAAATGCAGCCGCCTTGTCCAAAAACCTGTTTGATATTCATTATATTGGGGACAGGGAAAATACTCCAATGAAACCTGTATTTCACATCTCAAAGTGCAGGACAGTCAGTGTTTTGGACCCGATTTGTGGGTTAGGATTGGGAAGGTGGAGGCAAGGTGGTAGGACGGTGATCAAAAAGCACAGTAGAAGAGCAGGTTCTTGAGATGGGACTTGAAGGAGGCAAGGGAAGAAAGGAGGATAAGTCTAGACTTTGATGAATACTCTATGGAACGCTCATGAATCCTTGGACCCTGGAAGTAAATAATACAGTACATATATTTGTAAACTGAATGTTAGATTGATACTGTATTCTGCAGTTTTGTTGAACTGTTACAGAAGGTCAAAGAGATATTTTAGCTTTGTTAGAAATTATGCTTGTTTGGTGTTCTCCTGCAGAGAAGCAAATCAAATGGCTGTAGTCCCTGATAGTACGAATGTGGGGGGGTCTTTTCAGCCTGAGAAGTTGAATGTACTTATCACATAATGTTCGTATAAACCCATCTGATAAGATAGTCCGATGATTTACTTTAATTTAAAAAAATTGGATTTGGATGCATTTGTATCATGTATAAAGTTGCTGGTATGATTGTATGTTGTCAGTACTCCTGAGTTTATGGTTGGGTTTTACTTGCCCCCCTTCTCATCTCATCTAAATGACGGCATCTCCATTATTGCCACCCTCTCAGCACCACATTGAAGTATCAGTCTTGATTATCTGAGGTCAAAGTTCTGACGTACGTTAAACCCATAACCTTCTGACTCAGAGGCGAGAGTACTATCAGCTGCGCCAGGCTGACAGACAAAATCTCTCAACTGAAGTTGTTCTGATTGAACCAATAGAGTAACTAAGAATATACATCCATATGTGTCTGGAGCAGGAGGCTTATGAAAAATAAACACACCCTGTTATAAGTATCATTTTGGCTTCCAGGGCACAGGATATTGGTTTGCTTTCCTATATGCCCACCGATTGTACGCACAGATGCACCAAATGTGGTGGTGCTGACCAGCAGTTGTACGCCATTACAGCGCTAGTGGGATTTTGCGGACCTCTACTATTGCATTATAAGAGGGAACACTGTATTGTCAGACAAATGTTTTTCTCTTATTTCCTTTCTTTTGGGATCTAATTTCCAGTGTTTGTAGAAATAATTATAATCTACATCTTGCATTTAATATTGTGCCTTATTACATCGTCAAAACATCTCAAAAAGATTTATCAAAGGATTTTCATCACTGTAGATCATAGTGACTGTGTATTTAGTAGACAAACATGGCAGCTAATTTGCACACAACATTGCCCCACAAAAAGCAATGAAGTGAATGACTACTTTTCTCTCTGGGTTTATTGGCTATGACACTGGGAGAATCTCTCTTCTCGAGAAGGGGTGGGGAGTGCTAATTTAAAATTTATTGATTGGCTCGAACATTCAAATTAGGGTTAATGATTGTAGAAAGATGCTAATTTCAGAGAAAGGCAGAGCTCCTGTAGCTCAGTGGTTAGAGCACTCGCCTTACAAGCTTGAGACCTGTGTTTGAATCCAAGCAGGTCAGGGCAAAACCTTGGACAAGTTTCCTTATTCCATACACCTAATAATAAGCCCTCCCCCCCAAAAAAAAATATATTGGTCATTTCAATCCACAACTGTTTGTGGGACACTGCTGTGCGCGCAATTGGCTGTCGCGTTACACCCGCAAATATACAGTTAATTCACTTTACAGTAAATTCTGTGAAGAGTTTTGAGATGTCGATAGGATGTGAAAAGCGCTGTATCAAATGCAAGGATTATTATTATATTCGTTGGCAGTTTGTACTTTGACTTTTGTAAATCACAATTAATTAACTTTTCAAATTAAACTCAATCAGGTGGGCTAACAAAAAGGTTCAATAAGATATAATTACAATACAGAGAATTGCCTCATAAATTAGTCACTAATTGGAGCTGGGAACGCTGGGAAAGCAGAGAAATTGTTTCAGGAAAATATTTTAAAAAAAACACTTGATGGTGCAATGGGAAGATGAGAGAATGTGTATTTTGGAATGATGAGATCAAAGGGCCATCTTTCATCCCAACCAATCTTGTAAATGGGATTTTACCAATTCCCAGCAGCCTAAGAGACAGCCCTAGTCCTATACTGGGAAAATTGTTTTAGTAAATAGCAGGGAACGGCGATTAATCGGTTTTTCGATTAAACCCGATATGATTTTCAGATCGGTATGCCGATATGGTGATTCTAAAAAAACTGTTATATCAAGAGATTCGATTTTAAAAATATACATCGATATATTTTTAATATCGTTCCTGGCAATATATCAATATTGTTGGTATTATCAGTGTAATGCGATCTTTTCCAGCTTACCTTGTCGCCGGCATTGCAACCTCCTAGATCTAGAGCATGGAATGCGCGTACATTCGGTGCGCGCGCACAATTAACGGGCGCGCACATCCCATGCGCGCGCACACTTTACTGTGTATACTCGACGTGAGTCGTGGCGTCTTAACAAAGTCGCATCGCTGAAAATTGTAGTTTGAAAATTTACCTTTCTCATCATGGGGAAAAGAAGCCCCGTATGGGACTACTTTGAAAACAATGCAGTCAGTAATGGTGTGTATAGATGTACAGTTTGCAAGGTCTTGGTTAAGACATCTGATTCGAGCACGAGCAACCTGCGGCATCACATTAAGCAGCACCACCCCGCCCAGCACACTGCCCTCAGAGCAAAATCATTGTCGGCAATAGCAGGAAGTCGAACCAGCGCTTCGTAGAAAGCGACAGGTAGTGGGGCCAGTGCAGCTCAAACAATTCCTGCTTTATTTAAGAGGAGAACATTGTACCAGAGAGGGGACAAAAAGTGGCAAAGTATCACGAACGCTGTCACTTTTTGCATAGCGAAGGAGAGCTTGCCAATGGCGAAGGACATTAATTCAGACTTCAGACTACATAAAAATAAGTGGCATTTTGTGGCTGTAAGTGTTATTTTTGTGTGTGAGAGAGTTAGAAACCAGATTATCACTGCTGTGTGTGTCTAGTCAGACACATCTGGCTTCTAACTCTAACAGTCAGACTGTCAGTCTCTCTCTTTTCTATTGTAATAGATCTCATTTACACGTGGACATTACATGCTACTTTCAAGCAAGAAATGGAGGAGAATAAATCTCCAGATTTTGTTTTTGGTGTGTGTGTGTTCTATTTTGTGTTTAGAGATGGAGGGAGAGAAGGAGAGGGGGAAAGTTGGGAGAGAAGGAGAGAGGAAGAGAGGAGAGGGAGGGAGAGAATGAGAGGGGGAAAGGAGGGAGAGAAGGAGCGAGGGGAAAGGAGGGAGAGAAGGAGAGAGGCGAGGGAGGGAGGGAGAGAAGGAGAGGGGGAAAGTTGGGAGAGAAGGAGAGAGGAAGAGAGAAGAGGGAGGGAGAGAAGGAGAGGGTGAAAGGAGGGAGAGAAGGAGCGAGGGGAAAGGAGGGAGAGAGGAAGAGAGAAGGAGAGGGAAAGGAGGGAGAGAAGGAGCGAGGGGAAAGGAGGGAGAGAAGGAGAGAGGGGAGGGAGGGAGAGGGGGAAAGTTGGGAGAGAAGGAGAGAGGAAGAGAGGAGAGGGAGGGAGAGAAGGAGAGGGGGAAAGGAGGGAGAGAAGGAGCGAGGGGAAAGGAGGGAGAGAAGGAGAGAGGGGAGGGAGGGAGAGGGGGAAAGTTGGGAGAGAAGGCGAGAGGAAGAGAGGAGAGGGAGGGAGAGAAGGAGAGGGGGAAAGGAGGGAGAGAAGGAGCGAGGGGAAAGGAGGGAGAGAAGGAGAGAGGGGAGGGAGGGAGGGACAGACGGAGAGAGGGGAGGGAGAGAAGGAGAGAGGGGAGGGAGGGAGGGAAGGAGAGAGGGGAGGGAGGGAGAGAAGGAGAGGGGGGAAAGGAGGGAGAGGAGACAGGGAGGAGGGAGAGGAGAGAGGGAGAGGGAGAGAAGGAGAGGGGAAAGGAGGGAGAGAAGGAGAGAGGAGAGGAGGGAGAGAAGGAGAGGGGGAGGTAGGGAGCAAACAACATCGTATAATTCAACAGACCTTGACACCAACATTACAAACTTTCTGGACCTAGAGGACGCATTTCGAAATGTGCGTGCACCGCGACTGCGCGCGCATCGTCAGTGCGGACACACCGTCAATGCGCGCGCACCGCGACTGAGCGCGCACCATAAATGCGCGCGCGCCATCAATGCACGCGCACTTCGAATGCACGCGCATGCGCAGTATAAAAACTCGATAGATCGGTTTAAGCAGGTATGAGCAAACCGATATATCCATGTCCGGAAAAATCCCATATCGCCGTTCCCTAGTAAATAGTGAGGAGGATAGTAGCCGACTGCAAGAAGACATAGACAGACTGGTAAAATGGGCAGATACATGGCAGATGAAGTTTAATGTGGAGAAATATGAGGTGATGTATTTGGGGAGGAAGAATGAGGAGAGGCAATATAGGCTAGATAGTACAATCTTAATGGGGGTGAAGGAACAGAGAGACCTGGGGGGTTCATATAAGTAAATCTTTGAAGGTGAAGGGACAGGTAGATAATGCTGTTAAGAAAACTTAAGGGATACTAGGCTTTATAAATAGGGGCATAGAGTACAAAAGTCAGGAAGTTATGATTAACCTATATAAAATGCTGGTTAGGCCTCAGCTAGAGTACTGAGTTCAGTTCTGGGCACCACACTTTAGGAAGGATGTTAAGGCATTGGAAAGGATGCAGAGAAGATTTGTCAGGATGGTACCAGGAATGAGTGACTTTGGTTATGAGGAAAGGCTAGAGAGGTTAGGATTATTCTCATTGGAGTGGAGAAGGTTACGAGGAGACCTAATAGAGGTTTTCAAAATCATGAGGGGATTCGATAGGGTAAACAGGGAAAAACTGTTTCCAGTGGTGGGTGTGTCAGTGACTCGAGGTCTGAGGAAATGGGCTGAAGACTGTTGCCGTGGGTTATTAGTGGAGGAATCTGTACAGCCTAATATCCCAGGCAAAACGGGTGTTTATCAACATCCAGGTTATTAGGTTTTGTTTCTCCATCAACTTAGTGCTTACAGAAAACAAAATTGAGAACAACAAACAACAACAAAATTACATTTACAGAGCGCCTTTCACCCCGGGAGGACATCTTAATGCGCTGAACATTCAGGGGTTGGGAAAAGGAGGAGGGCTTTCTTTTTCCTTTGGCTACTGTTATAGGGCTCCAAACACTTATTCTTCACACACTCAAGGAAACAACACCCATGAAATGTACTGTTTATGTTCATCTACAAAAAACACAGTTACTCCACTGCGCAACATATCCGATTGAAGGCTTTGAGGAGTCCTGTCAATGTGAAAGCCATTATATCAAACGTAAAGATTATTATTTTTAAAATTATTAATATATTATTAATAATACTGTACAATGTTTACCTATGTTCTAGCTCCACCTAGTGCACAGGATTTATTCTGTTTCTCAGGGAAACCTTTGGTTGCAACTCAACAGCAACTTATTTTCTGTGTAAATTACGTCAAAGAGGCCAGCCTCTTGCAGCTGATCAGATTGATCTCTGTTTAGCCACAGTCATCAATACCTTGGAAATTGTATAACAAAACTTCACCCAGTGAATAAAAGAAAGATTTGGGGGACTTATTACTGCAATAGTAATGCTGCATGGGGGGATAGTTTGTCAGCTTTCTGCAGATTGTAATACAAGTAGACCCCGCTTACTGAACGCTCGGTCAACGAAAGTTCATTATAACGAAGGTTTCTATTTCATAGAATCATAGAATTTTAGGCACAAAAGGAGGCCATTCGGCCCATCGAGTCTGTGCCGGCTCTTTGAAAAGAGCGATTCAATCCCACTGCCCTGCCCGCTCCCCATAGCCTAATAGACCCGTTCTCCCTAAATAAAGATCTAATTCCCTTTTAAAAGTTGTTATCGAATCAGCCTCCACCACCTTTTCAGGCAATGCATTCCAGATTCGAACAACTCGCTGAGTGAAAAAATTTCTCCTCAGCTCCCCTCTACTGCGCCTTGAAACTATTTTAAATCTGTGACCACGAGTCACAGATTCACCCACGAGTGGAAATAGTTTTTCTCTATTTGCCCTGTCGAAACCCCTCATGATCTTATAAACCTCTATTAGGTCTCCCCTCAATCTTCTCTGCTCCAGAGAGAATAACCCTAGCCTATCTAGCCTCTCCTCATAGCTGAAGTCCCTCAATCCTGGCACCATCCTAGTAAATCTTCGTTGTACCCTTTCCAATGCCATCACATCCTTTCTGTAGTGTGGTGACCAGAATTGAACACAGTATTCCAGCTGAGGCCTCACCAAAGTCCTATAGAGGTTAGTCAGCACTTCCTGACTTTTGTACTCTATACCCCTATTTATAAAGCCTAGTATCCCATATGCCTTCTTAACAGCCTTGTCTACCTGTCCTGCCACCTTCAACGAGTCACTAACACAAATCCCCAGGTCTCTCTGTTCCTTTACACCATTTAAAATTGTACTATCTAGCCTATATTGCCTCCCTTCATTTCTTCTCCCAAAATGCATCACCTCACACTTCTCTGCATTAAACTTCATCTGCCATGTGTCTGCCCACTTTACCAATTTGTCTATATCCTCTTGTAGATGGCTACTATCCTCCTCACTGTTTACTATTCTCCCTAACTTAGTGTCATCTGCAAACTTGGAAACTGTACTCCGTACACCCAAGTCCAGATCATTGATGTAGATTACAAACAGCAATGGTCCCAAAACCGATCCCTGTGGCACACCACTGCTCACTTCCCTCCAATCTGAAAAACAGCCGCTCACTACAACTCTCTGCTTTCTGTCTCGCAGCCAGTTGTGGATCCACGCTGCCACTGTCCCTTTTACGCCATGGGCCTTTAATTTCATAATAAGTCTCTCATGTGGCACTTTGTCAAATGCCTTTTGAAAGTCCATGTAAACTACATCAACTGCGCTACCATTATCCACCCATTCCGTTACCTCATCAAAAAATTCTATCAGATTTGTAAGGCAAGATTTGCCTTTAACAAATCCATGTTGACTGTCCTTTATTAGCCTATATCTTTCTAAGTGAAGATCTACCTTGTCCCTGATTATGGACTCTAGAAGTTTGCCCACTACCGACGTTAGACTGACTGGTCTGTAATTACCAGGCTTGTCCTTCTGCCCCTTTTTATACAAGGGAGTAACATTAGCTTATCTGCTTATTTGTACCACTTATCTGCTTAACGAAAACTGTGTTCGCTTTAACGAATGTTTACACACTATTTAAATCTCACGGGCTTCTCATGGGCAGCATTTTCTGGTTGGCCAGCATTCTGCCGCTTAAGCTCCTCCCATATTGTACGGGTTGCACTGCTTTGTGGCTTCAATAATAGTAAGTTGAGGACTGTCTGTATTGTATTGTTTATTGTTATATTTACTAACATTTTATATTTTATTGTTGTATTTAAAGTTGTGTAGCCTTCAATAGCAGTTATATCTACCTTAGGCCTTTGCCAGTACAGGGACCAAGGCCGAGCGGGTTTTTGTGTTTCTAATGTCCGAGGTCCGGAAACGCCCGGGCCCAGGTTTGGGTATTTCCGGACTTCGGAACACCAGAAGCATATCACGAGTCTGGAAATGCCTGCATCCAGGTTGTGATATTTCAGTGTGGTGACTGTGAAGACCTGGCCTGGAGCAGGTAGGATTGGTGTTTTTATTCTTGCACTTTTTGTCACATTCCGTATTCTGGAACTCCAGATTTTGGCTGCTCAACCGTACACCGAAAATGTTAGCGTTAGGAACCGCTAGGAACTCAACTGATTTTAGCGGGGAGGCTCGGGTCGGGGCAGTGTTTTGACTGCAGCCAAATACAGTAATACAGTTAAACTCTCACTTAATGAAATTTTCGCTTCACGAAGGGTTTTAAAGTCCCTGACCCCTTCGTTAAGCGGGATCTACCTGTAGTTTAATTGAATGTGGTTAGATAAGAATCACAGTATTGTTGCCTTTTATTTTGTTCATTCATGAATTATTCATAGTCTTGACTTTATAATTTGCTGTTCATTCTAGCATGCCACTAAATTAGTTATTCAGAAAAGTATAATTTTTCTATCATGAAGTATTACTCCGAGAGCAATATTTTTTTCCTCTCGGTTTAAAGAAATAATTGTATGATTTCCTGAAGATGGGTAAAGATTGTCCTATTGCTTGAGTTCACAGCAACGTAAACAACTTAGAACATATATGAATTTCAAAGCGCTCTGAGAAGCCGTCCGGCGTGGAGGGCGCTATATAAATCGAAGTTGCTGTTGTTGTTGTTGTTGTTGAATTTGCTAGGCAAAAGAAGACCAGGGTCCATCCAGTTTGCCTTCCACCATCCTGGCGGTTACTTGACAAGTCATTTCCCAAACTATATAGTGTATCCTGAGATGTTATTTTCAAACAGAGATCTATCTAATTTATTCTTGAAACAATCAACACTTGTAGATCCATGGTTAACACTATTCAATAGAAATTTAGTATACTTCTGGCTTCCAGCACATAGCATCTTTTCTTTGCCTTGAAAGTCTCTATGGCTGAAAGTCAATCAAAATCCAGATTCATGATTGTCAATTTATTTGCTTTTTCTAACACTGTTTAAAACATCACTTCCAGCCGTGCAGTGATTTGGAGCAGCAGCTTAATTTTTTATTTCTCATTCTCAATACCTTATCAAAGTGTATGTATGATAGGTTTTTTGAGAAAAAATAATGCCAAAGATAGTTCCTTAAAAACTCCCTTGAAATTTTGGAAACTATTTTAGAAATACTTTTCCCAAGAACATTCAAGGGCATTGAGATTATTTGCACGACTTTATACTGCAGTGGTGTAAAGTGATGCTCTGCCAAAATCATCTACTTCTGATGACAACCTCAAACCAGTTGAATTAATTGGGAGTTATATCTCAACCGTGATTTAATTTTCTCTCTTCCCTCCCTCACACAACATAGCATTTGCCATTTTTTAATGGTAACAACAACTTCCATTTATATAGCGCCCTCCATGCCGGACGGCGTCTCAGAGCATTTCACAATAACGGATCCCAGGCCCGAGCCATGGGCAGGGTGAGAAAGGTGACCATAGGCGCAGTCGAAGAGAAAGGTCTGAAGCTGAGACCTGACTCACACTTGAATGGACCTTAGCAGTCATATAGGCAAGAGCTCAGGTAGAAGTATCAAGAGTTGTACACTAGTGCTGTATTAAGAGAACCAAATTCAGAGAGGAGCTAAATTTATCTATTTGAATCAGCGTGTTAATTTCACTGAGATTTCTATTTAAAAGCTGGAAGGCACACAGACCCAATAATGTTAAGGTCTGCTTACAATTTAGGTCTCTGTTGTCCTTATTGCATCAGGCGCTGGCTGCATCAACCTCCATGATTGTACACTCAACCTCACCAAGGAAGTCAGGAACCTAGGTGTCTTGTTCGGCCCTTAACAGTTTATCCTCCCCCACATCCAATAAATGACGCATTCTGCCCTTCCCCACCTCCACAACATTTCCCAACTTTGCCACTACATCACCCTCAAAGCCGCTGAAACCCTCATCCATGCCTTCATAAATCCCGGCTCGATTATGTAAATGCATTGCTGGTCGGCCTCCCCAATTCCTCCCTCCACAGGCTGCAGATAATCCAGAACTTTGCAGCCCATGTCCTTTACCGTTCCAAACTCCATGACCCCATTTCCCCCATCCTTGCCCGACTCCATTGGCTCTCCATCATCCAGAGGATCCAATTCAAGATCCTGGTCCTCACATATAAAGCTGTCCACAACCTCACCTCACCCTACATCCGTGACCTCCTATCCCCTTACCAATCTGCCCGCCCCCTCTGATCAGCTGGCTCTGGCCTGCTCCATGTCCCTTGATCCACCCGCCCAACCATTGGCGGTCATGCCTTCAGCCACTCTGCCCCAACCTCTGGAACTCCCGAAGTCCCTCCGCCCTGCCCCCTCCCTGGCCTCCTTTAAATCTCGCCTCAAGACGCTCTTCGATGGACCCATCCCTAACCCACCATTAACACCCCCCCCCCACCCCCACCCCTCTCCACCCCTGTCCTCATCTGAAGCAGTAACTGTCCAGCACCTTGGGACGTCCTCCTGATGTGAAAGGTGCTGTATAAATGTAATGTTGTTGTTGTTATTATAGATTTTAAAAAATGACGTGGTTGTATAATGTGAATCAAATAATGATAACTATGACAACTTGCATTTATATAGCATACAAAACAAGAACTTGCATTTATACAACTCCCTTCACATGGGGTAGTATCATGGAGCATTTTGTCCACAAAATATACAATCAATTCATTTTACAGTATATTCTGTGAAGCGCTTTGAGACGTCTCTATGTGATAAGGCACTGTATCAAATGCAAGGATTGTTATTATTATAATAGTAATCCTTGCATTTGATATAGCGCTTTTCACGCCTTCTAGATGCTTCAAAGCACTTATTATAGCATATTTAGATGAGTCCGAGTCTCAGAGCAGTTAACAATGGTGTAGTTTGACACTGAGCTGGAAAGAGAAGGAAAGTCTTCAGGTGTGATTTGAAAATGAGAAAATAGTGGGCAAAATAGAGGGATTGTGGGATCATGATACCCTTGTGCTTGTTCTATGTTACTATGCATCTTAGATCAGTTTGTTTTACCAAGGGCATATTCTGGCTAACATTTTCACACCACCTGCAATTTCACAAATCACATATGTTTTAAATCAGAGTCAGTTAATACTTTTAGACCTGATTTTAATTCATCCAGCCAATTAAATTACAACCTTCTGATTTCTTCTTTGACATTTGACATATGGTGAAAGATGAGAACTCATTAAAACTGTAAAGCTGGTGCATTTTCAACTCCTCTCAGCACAAGGCAATTCCATTAATAGCCTTGCTACAGTGCTGTTTTTTTATATAATGTGGGAATTTGTGGTTCCATGATAAACAGTGTTTAACACAAGTACAGTATACTTCTGGCTTCTAACACAGAACGGCTGACTACCTGTTCTAAACAATTGCTAACTTTTAAGTTATGAGATCACTTCCTTGCTTATAGTGATGACACACAAATTCATTTTGAATTGCCCCCCTCCCACACTTCATTTTAACACAGTATTGAGCATACAAATGCAGACAACTGGCCTATTATGAGGTTGCCTTATATTTGTGAAGGGTGTATGCTGTGCAGAGCTTCCTGATATACCAGTGATAGAGTAGCTGGTATTCATTTGTCTAAGATGGTTATGAAATTATGGTTAACTTTCAGTTTTTGTTGCATAATGCTCCAGAAGCTTAAATAACATGCAAATATTATATTAAATCATTCCATTGTTCAAAGATGCAGTAGTGTCATCTGCTGTTGATAATTCTCTTAAAAGTCATTTTGTAAAGTAGGAAGCCATTTATCCAAATGTCATTTGTCCAAACTAAAGCAGTTTTCTAAACTGCCTGCAATGCTTCGTGTAATTATTTCATCACATGTGCATCCATCTCCATACTGAATTAATATAATTTAAGATAGTACCACATTGAAATTAATAGACAATTAATCACCGGAATTATTCACATATTCAAACAAGGTTGTTTCCCAAGCTATTTGGATAAATGGCCTCCCACTGAGTTGATATCCGTAATACCAATTTATTATTGCTGTTAAATTTGAAATGGGGTGAGAACACAAGAAGTATGGAAGGAAGGAACCCAATCAACCATTCTTTCCAAAAGAGAATGCGTGCCTTATCTTGAATTCTCAGCAATTTATTCAATCTCCTGAGGGAGGTGAATAACCACAGGTAATTTTTTCGATCCCTTGAATTCAATTCAATGCAGCTAAACCTCCCAATCTTGCTTTTTTGAGGAAACATTGTAATATATTTTGCTATAACAGAATTTCTATTATATATATCTATAGTTGTTCATCCCTCCATATTATTTATATATCATAAAAATTGAAAGAGTTTCTGAATGGATTATTTTAATTATTTCCATGACATGACATTTGTTGGTCATGTCTGTACTCTTTTGCCAGTCACTCATTATTCCAGCGTGGGAGCAGGGGGAGAACGGTGGGCAATGGGGAAGATGACAGTAATCGATGATAGGTCTTAAGATGGGCATTGACAGTGGGGAGGGAAGAGGAGAAGCTGAGTGTCTCTAGGATGGACTTCCAGAGACTGGATCAACCACACCATATAAAGTGTGGATAGCAATTTCTTATGAAACTCCCAAGTTTTTGTGCTCATACAGTGGATGGGTAAAGGGTACTTATTAATATACTTTGTATCAACAGTTCAAGTGAACAAGTCTGAGGAAATTATAATTGCATGTTTGACAATCTGAGATGAGTAAGAGAGTTGTTTTGTGGGAAGTATGAACTGTATACAGTGAGTTGCATACTTCATATAAAAAAAAGTAAAATATGAAACAAAGTAAAATACTATCCTTTTTTTGTTGTTGAAACTAAGCACAACATTCCCTGGACTCAGCTAGGTATCTGTGAATGCCAGGAATAGGTCTTAAATCACTCAAGACTGGTGGTTATCCCTGGAGGGTTGACAGGTGTGACTATTATCTCTTGCTGTGGTTGCATCTGTGGTTGAGGCAAGGTGTAGCTTTTTTGTTTCTCTTATTCAGAATATTTAACTCATTACCTTTCAGTCCTTAGAGCTGAGTTACCCAAAAGCATTCTGTCAACTTTGTTGCAATAAGCTTTGACATTCTTGGGCAATTTCTAAAAAAAACTCCATAGATGCATTTCTTCGGTTAATATGTTTACAGAGCTCCAAGGGCATTACAGACACATAATCACAAGCCACTGTAAAACATACACTGGAAATGTAGCATGGAATGAGAAAAGGCTATCCAGACCATTAAGCTTGCTCCCTTCACAACTACTCAAAACTAACCTATCGTGGTTTTCACGCTATCCTTTCCGTCTACTCAAGGGAAAGCTCAATAGATGATTTCCAACCCCCCAAGGCTATCAATAAGAGTTCCAGAATACTCTTCCAATGCCACATATCCACTATTCATCCCTGCTCTGCCCTTCACAGAAATGATTTTGCCCAAGGAATATTTGTCATAAAGTGACCTTTCGTAAGACCTTGTGAATAATAGGTTTATCTGGGTGGTAGCTTGAGCTGTTTACAAACCAAAAGTAAACGTTATTCTCTAGGTCACTTACTAAAACGTTAAATTGGTTGATGTTAACATCACAAAGTAGCTGACCACAACCCTGGCTACTGGATTTGTGTCTAATCTCTGATAAACAAATCGATTGGAGCAAAACTCATGTCGATAACTTGAAACTATGATGATACTAAGTTACAATGTGAGCTGCCAATTTCATTTTATGAATCAGTTGAATTAATTATTTAGTGGACAGATTCCATTTCTACTACAAGGATACATTGTTACTGGAGTACTGATGCACTGTAATGGCCATTCTAGTCAAGGCTACCAACTTAGGCTAGTAATAAACACATGGATATGAATTTGCTTGTGAAATAAATAGGATTGTTGAAAAGTAAAGACCCTTGCTTCTCTGTGTGCACATTGGGGGTTCAGACTACATTCATTACAAAAACAATAGCTTGGAAATTATACCATGAAGCTTGGGAAAAGCATATGCGGATGGATCTGTGGATGTAAAGTGTACCAGAGTGACTGACATTCTTCAATTTTGAAAAGTTGGTACTGAAGAAGCCTGACGGAAATTGGATCTGAGCCATTCCTTTATGACAGTCAACGTCATGTATTTTCAAGCATATGATATAAACCTTTTGTAAATTGTAAAGCTTTTCTTAAATATATTGTGCCAACATTTTGTGTTGGTAAATTCATGTTATGACAGCGACGGCTGTATCATAACTACAGTGTATTTTATGTTGATAAATTCATGTTAACACAGTCCACAATTAATAGTGGAGCAAATATACTGCTAAAGTGCAAGCAAAAAACTAGCGTGTCAGCAGGAAGCTTCTTCCTGTCACAATGTATTTAACTTGTTTTTCTGTTCCTTGCCATCTGTTTCTTTGTAGCTCATATGTTATACCTGACTAAACCAATTGTAGCCGTGTATCTCATCTTTCAGCCGTGCATGAGGTTACTGATCTTTCCGCTGTGCATGAGGTTAACTGCTGGTTAGCAATCACCATTGCTGCATACTAATGGCATCATTTTAGTGGAGTGTTACAACATCAATGTTGACATTTGAGACCTATGTGGGTTCTTGTCCATTTGTGATGGCAGGAGGAACAACTACCTGGCAAAATAGTTTTAATGTTGGGAGTTTGAACTGATATAACCTTGGCTGACACTCCAATGCAGTACTGGGGATGTGTCGGATTGTTAGAGATCGCACAATCTAAGATGACACTCAAAGCAGGACTGGTGAGTGTTGGAGGTGCTATTCTATGGATGATCTGTTAATCCAAGGTGCCATTTGTTTGTTCACGCATATGTTAAAGATCCCATGGCACTATTCCCTGTCTCCTGGAAAACAGTCCCATCCCAAACCCCTCGCCCCACACACAATAAAATTGTCATTCACTTCATGGTTATCAGTGAGATATTGCTGTGTGCAAATTGCCTACAAAATAGTCAGGAGATTTTATACTAAAGCCTGTGTAACACTTTGACATGTCCTCCTGTTACGGAATCAGTTGCAAGGATTTTATTTTATCATCATGTCAATTGTCAGGTCTGTTCTATCAAATAATCCTGCTCAAGTTACAGAGGCATTGCCTCTCACAAGACTACGCACAGACAAGTCTCATACATAGCAGAGAAGGGCTTCTATATCTCCTGCTTTTCCATAGTTGTTTGCATAGCCATCCATCAATTCTGATCCTTTAACGCAGAAGTAGAATCAATGCGCAATGAGCTATTTTATAATATTTAAGGGAAATGTGGGGGCAATGCATGCTGAATATGTATACTACTAACATTAGTTGCACAATTTACTAACCATGGTTCAGGTTTTTTAAATTCTGGTTGAAAGAAAGGGTCAGTGTGCAAAAACCCATGTCATAAATTAAGTAATTATAATAACTCTTGCATTTGGTTTAGCACCTCATCGCATCGTCAGGGTATCTCAAAGTGTTTCACAGGGTGTACTGCTAAGTGCTGTGCCAGTAATTTGAATGGGCATGTTTGGTAAATATTTAGAAACAGCAGTGCCCTTTGCAAAGCTCACTGAAACAATTTGGCAATGAGACCTTTTGGCAGGCGTCTCCCTACCTGCAGTGCAGTGATTGGGCTGCTACTCGCAGCTCCTGAGGTGCATTTTGTGGATTGCCCGGCATTTCAGCTCTTTCAAGTGATACACGTGGTAAAACCATCACCAGACTGAACCTCTCCTACAGTGCATCATTGCCCTTGTTTATTCATTAATGTGTAACAGAGATTAACAGAGACATTTTGCAGACTTCAACAAATGTAGCAAAAATAAACTAACTGCAAAATATCTCAATTTCAAGATTATCTTGATGACTTCTCTTTCCTCTTCCACTTGTGATACGTCTTCTAATGTGCTTATTACACCCACACACAGAAAACTGCTCTACACCCACACACAGAAAACTGCTCTGATGCTATTCACGTAAACAAAATGCACACATTTTATTACCGCCAATGTTGAAATTGTGAGCTTTGTTAAGCTCACTATTAATGTCAACCATGGCATTAATAGTTCACTGTTTGATGTTACCATATACGCTGTGGAATGCTGCAAGCATTTTTCCTTTATGGCCTTTAACAACCTAAACCAGCCTCAGTATTTCGCCCCTCACATTCGTTAAACAGATTTTAGCCGATGTTTCTGAAGGGGTAGGAATGTTGAGAGAATCTTTAAAACACGATCTCCCAACATTCTGTTGCTCTTGGCCCATTCTATGTTGTTTCTTATTGAGTGGCCATAAAGTTATTGAGTGGCACAATAGTATAATAGCAAAGTGCATAGCCATGTTGAAAATAATATTATTAAATTCATTATTCATCTTGTTACCTGAGTGAAAGGGACAGAGAAAGAAATATCATTTATTTAGTTTTTTTCTGTTGTTAAATGCCAGTGCTCCAAGGTGCTATCCTGTGCGAAGGGCACTATATAAATACAAGTTGTTTTTATACATCTATATAGGAAAATGTGTAACTTTGTTCACTATTTTTGAGATTGATTAGTATTTTTAAGTATTTGTATTACTTACATGGGAACAATTTGCTTGCCTTTGTGTCAGAGTTCAAATTATGTTTATTACGAAAAAAAAGGGCATTATTAGGACATTGTAACAGTTTACATAAAATGCGTGCAGTGTGAATACTTCTGTTTTTCTACTTCCATTTCTTGTTTAAATAGCTATACTTATGGAATCTTCTCTCTTAAGCAATCAACTCTGTAACAAATGAGTTGCTGGAGGCATTAGACTTTGCTTGGAAAATACAAGTGTTTACAAATAGACTTTTCATTACACCATTAATTGAGATGAAAATTAAAACTGTATGTAGTGTTTGCTAAAAATCCAACTCCTTAATTTACTTGCTACTCCATTCAGTCCTATTCTCTCTCTAACCACTGTATTTACAGAAGTGGTTAGCCTTTTTATCATGTTATAAATTGTTAGAAATGAGAGCAGTGAGCAGAGGAGTGATAAAGCTGTATGAATCAGATGAAAGAGTTAAACCTGTAATGAATATTCTTGTTTACTGAAAATCTAGCAGATTTTTATGCTAGACCAACTTTATCTATACAACCACACAAATAATTATCTATGATAATTAGCAGCCTGAAGATGAATCTCTAAATGTTTTTCTGATGATAGTGCTGGGGTTGGCAGGTGTTAAAAGTGCCTCCTAGGGACAAAGATTGAAGAGGGGATAGTTCCTTCTAATCCTTGAGGCAAGGATGTTTTGCATTGTATTCTGTCATGTGAAAAGGAGCCTTGTGTGGTGCCCTGTTAATGAAATTTAATAGGCAAAGGTCATGTATCTTTATGAGAAAACAGAGGAGCTCTAGCATGATGAATGTTCTGTGCAGAGTTCAATGGAGGGTGCTCATGGATAAAATCCATGTTTAAACAGTGTTCCATGCTACTGATAACCATTTGACAATCTAAAGGACTAACCCACATAAATATTTCTTTTACCTTGTCACCTATTATCAAAACGTAATCCAACCCCCAAATACTTGTCTGTGCACAAATGTTTTGAAAGCTTTAGTCCATACCAGTTATTTTTCACATCTAGTATTCAAAAACAAGCATACATATAATCTTCAATAAATTATTATTTCTCAAGTGAAAGTTAGACTTTGAAATTATAATCAAATTTTAGTTAGGTTTTTAATTCATATTTTGATTACCGTAGTTATACACAGAGATTTGCAATATCTGTTTCTCAGCATGAATGTAGAAAATTCTGAAGGGCTTGCTTCTTGAAGTTTACGTTTTGTGATGGTACATCATTTTACAAATAAGAAAGATGCCTTCAAACCTTTCCTGGGGGATAGAGAGGCAGGGGTAAGGGACAATAAGGAGCTTTTGGAAAGTCCTGAATTTTTAGAAGATGCATAAAACAGTTAAATTTAGAAATGCTGCTGGTTTGTAGTAGAGCTGTGATGATACTAGTTCATTTGCTGTAGTTCTACTGCTGAGTTGGGAGACACTTCAATAAATCAAACAGAGCTTGATGGATTCTCCAATTCATTCAAATGAATGCCTGGAAGAGTGAAGAAATCTTGCAGTATTCCCTGTTTGACAAAGGCTGTGCAAAGAGCCTGAATGGATGAATGGTTGATTAATTTTTGCCAGAAATGTTACTGACAGCAAGAACTGTATTTTTGCTTTTACTTTGTATGTTTTTTTTGTTGAAGGGTGCAATTGTACCAATGTATACCTACACTCAAAATATGTAATCTGCTGTCAAGCAACCAGCATCCAAATAATGATGATATTTAATTTACTTTCTCAAGAGTTGAATTGTCTTATTTTGTCAGTAGCTTAACCAAATACAAATGTATTTGTATTTATGCCAACAAGGAATTTATGCCATTTGTGTCAGCAGTATTCTGTATTCCAATTCCAAGTGTTAAGATATTTTTCTGACTTTCTCACTGAGCATCTTTGTTGATAGCGAGGCCTTTCATGTTTGCAGAATACTAAATGTGTTCTAGAAAGAGGGACATCTTCATTTTAATGGAGCTCACATTAAATATTTGATATAAATCATAAACAGATGGCCCTAGACATTGTAAGGAAGCAGTATTGCTATTGTCAAGACTCTTGGAAAACACTGTTCTACAATTATACCCAGAGGTTTCACAAAGATGCTACAAATGTATTATATTTACCTTCTTTTTGTTAATGAAAACTAAAATTAAAATGCAGAAACATCATCACAAATGTTTGTGGTTAAGAAGATAGTACAAGTACATCTGTTATGGCATGAATTTGTGGCAGTCAATGGATTTGTGGAGCAGGCTATACTAGAAATAGTTTTCGTGCACAATTTATTCAAGGAAACGTGAAAGAAATTGAACTCCAGTTATAATTTATAAAAATGATTCCCACTCTCTGGTACTCCATCCTGGAGACATACCTTTGAACTGCACTTTAGGTAAATTTTCCCCTAACCCACTCTCAGCTGCCCCCTCATTTTGCGCTTCCATTCAGCTGTGTGAAGAGCTTTAATTCATGCTCCCCATGTGGAAGCAGCTATATAAATATGAATTGCAATTGTTGGATTGTTATACAATAGTTTTAGGAGTGTGATAGTGTTAGATTTAAGATAATAATACCTGTAGTAACAATCCTTACATTTGGTATAGTGCCTTCTAGGGTCCGTCGATATGGAAATTTTCCGATTAAATATATCGATGGGCTCATATCGAGATACACCGAAATATCGATATTTTCGGGTTTTTTGTACTGCGCATGCACGCATGCGCGGTGCGCGCATTCAGGGTGCGCGCGCATTCAGGGCCTATCTCCTCAGGAGGTAAATATCTTTCTCTCTCTGTGTCTCTCACTCTCTCCATCTCTGTGTTTTTCTGTCTGTGTGTCTCTGTGTCTCTCTCCCCCGCTCCTCTCTCATATCCCCCCCATCTCTATCTATCTGTATATTATCACATCCACCCCGTCTCTCCCCCGCCATCCCTCTCTTGCACCCCACACCCCTGTCATCTCTCTCCCCCACCACCCCCCCAGCCGTCTCTTTCTCCCTCCCCCTCCGCCCCCCGCCATCTCTCTCTCCCTCCCCCACACAGCGGTCTCTCTACCCCCCCCCCAGCCATCTCCCCTCCCCCCCAGCCGTCTCTCTCCCCCTCTCCTCACCCCTCAGCCATCTCTCTCCCCCCCCAGCTATCTCTCTTCCCCTCCACCCAACCTTCTCTCTCCCCCTCCCCCCAGCCATCTCTCTCCCCCTCTCCTCCCCCCCCAGCCGTCTCTCTCCCCCTTTCCTCCCCTCCCAGCCATCTCTCTCCCCCTCCCCCCAGCCGTCTCTCTCCCCCTCCCCACAGCCGTCTCTCTCCCCTTCCCCCCAGCCGTCTCTCTCCCCCTCTCCCCAGCCGTCTCTCTCCCCCTCCCCCCAGCCGTCTCTCTCCCCCTCCCCCCAGCCGTCTCTCTCCCCCTCCTCCCAGCCGTCTCTCTCCCCCTCCCCCCAGCCGTCTCTCTCCCCCTCTCCCCACCCCCCAGCCGTCTCTCTCCCCCTCTCCCCCCCCCAGCCGTCTCTCTCCCCCTCTCCCCCCCACCAGCTGTCTCTCTCCCCCTCCCCCCAGCCGTCTCTATCACCCTCCCCCCCACCCCCAGCCGTCTCTCTCACCTGCCACCCCTTGCATACCTGTATATTGTATTCGACGACTGTGAATACAATATGACGGCTTTGCAACTCGATCTGTGCATTGTGTATAGAGATGAGCATTCTGGGTCTTGTAGTTCAGTGTGCACGCATCCCGATTTTTTACCTCGATATATTGATTTTTCGATATATCGATATTTTTGAAATGCCTATATCGGCGTATCGATATGAAAATTATATCAGGTTTTAGCGATATATCGATATATCGCTGGACCCTAGTGCTTCCATGCCTGGAGGATATCCCACAATACTTCACAGGATATATTGTTGCACGTGGGGACTTTTTTTGAGTAGGCAAAAAGTAATGGTGTGATCATTATTAAGTGGATCTTACTAATATTAGAAAAGAAATGGACAGGATGCAGATTTGTTTTGAGAATTAAAATGTTTTTGCTATGTACATAAAAGAAAAGTAGAGTACTGTACTGTATATGACTACAAACAATCAGGCTGCATTTTTGTTTTGAGCAGTTTAGTACTGTTTGAGCTAAAGAGGCAACAACAAGATGCATTTTTTAATAATAATAATCCTTGCATTTGATATGGAGCTTTTCATGTCTTCTGGACGTCTCAGCTTGCTTCACAGAGTATACTGTAAAGTGAATTGACTGTATATTTGTGGGTGAATCGCAGCAGCCAATTGCGCACAGTAGTGTCCCACAGTCGTGGATTGAAATGACCAATTTATTGATTTTTGTGGGGAATATTATCAGGTGTGTGAAGTAAGGAAACTTGCCCAAGGTTTTTGCCCTGACCTGCTGGGGATTGAACCCAGGTCTCTCACTTGTTAAGGCAAGTGCCCTAACCACTGAGCCACAGGGCTTTTACAAAAAATATTTCTGGCTGAATTGTGTAACCTGATTCTTTCTAAAAGGAATTGGCTGTATACTACTATTATGGAATTCAGATTCTGTTTAATATGTGATTTTAGAGGACAGAAATTTTAGGATTTTGTGTTAAATCCAAATGTAGCAATGTACAGGATCCTAGCATATCATTATGGTTTATCTTGAGATTGGTCTGTCACAAAAATTTCTAGGTGTTTGGGGGCAGGTGGGAATGCTACAAATATCTTCTTTGGCATTTTTTGAGTATCTGCAAATAGAGATCGCATGCTTTCAATGACAAATGCTGGAGAATCCTGCAGATGGAGGGGACATGTTGCAGTCATCCTGCTAAGGAAAATAAGTGGCTCAATTAAGCAAAAGTCTGGAAATATAAAACAACAACAAGGATTTTAAGTGTAAAATATGAGTCATTTAAGATTGAGCTTCATTAAAATTTCTAAAGATTGGTGGTTGGGTTTACGTGAAGAAGATATATTTGCATTTATAGAGATGCATTCTTAATGGGTTGTTCAAAGTCTATTAGATGGAACTGCTGTAAAATGGTTGCACATTCAATCAAGTAAATGACAGTACTTCTTTTCTATTCCTCAGGATAAACAAATGTGTTTAAAGATTGATTTAGTCAGGCCTAGGCTGTAGTTGTGTCCTTTCGGACACTTTCCTTTAAAAGGACAGGGAAAATTATTTTGGAGAGCAAGCATGGGTTAATGAGACAGATAGCCTTCTATGTTGTATAATTATTTGATTCTAGCAATAGAAGTCTGGTCAATAGAAGTAAGAATGCAACAAGTATTGATACAAATATTTCACTTGATGATTGTGCCACCACACGTTTAGTCTGGTTCTTCTTAACCTGCCTGCACTGTCATTCAAACCTATCTGAAACCTCCAGGTGTTTCCTGTCATTCCTAATAGATGATTCATTTGTGCTTGTAACTGAAATGGGAGGAAAAAAAGTATTGAAAGAAAGAGAAAGATTGAGAGAGAGAAAAGTAGACCAACAAAGAACGTTTAATTACATCACAGCTTATCACATCTATTCCAAAATGGATTTATTTTTATTGCAAAGTTCACCTCTTATTGTGAGATGCGTGGGGGATATAAATTGCAGAAGGACCGATATTTCATTATTGATTTCTTGGACATATTTTGTCTTTTGGAAGAGGTTTTGGAAATTAATTTATCTTCCAAATATGGTATTTTGGTTTGAATGCACTGAGCCATTATCAGCCATATGTTATTACTTGGCAGCCACTGGCCCGTTGGATTAGACTGGGGACTGGGTCCTAACCCACCTTTTCAGCTCAGGAGATGTGTACACCAATGTGGCAAAAATGGGAGGAATATCAATAGGTATCATGGAATGAGATGAAGAGGAAAAGACTTATTTCAATATTAATTATAATGTGTGCCAAATAATTTCACTAACGGGAAACTGTGAATGAAATATGTAAATGGAAGTTATTTTTCACATCGCTGTGTATTGTCTGAGATAAAGAACTACTAGCGGAACATTGGTTGAATTTTAAGTGTATATTTGATTGACTGATTGAAGTCTTGACTTCAACTATAAAAAGATGACTTCATTACAGAGATCCCATGCACCCAGCTGCCATTTCTCACCTCTAATTGATGTCATCCATCTGAATCTTTCCTATAATATGGTACCACTCCTTTCAAAAGCCCCTTTCATTTGGTACTTTCTAAAAAAAAATCACATTTTACTCCCTCCTACCTCTCACCTGTTCTCGCTTATCAAGTTGCTGGAATGTCTTGTTCCCTCTCAGTACAGTTTTTCCCCTTCTTACCCGTAATGAATCCCTGCAATCTGAAAGTCCCTCTAAGCTAGGCCTCGCACTCTGGACATTGTAAAGCAGTTTGAGACAATCTCCAACTTGTAAGTTGCTATTTAAGAGCAACCTGTTGCAATATGTGCCAAATGGGTGAATAAATTGTATGTCTTAATCTTTGAAAACAACTTACTATCATATCTTATATGAGAAAAGAGTACAGTAATGCTTATAGACCAAGCTTAAAATTCTCTGCCAAGGTATTTCTTCAATTCATATCTGCTCCTCCATGTATTTAGCTGCTATCTTTCCTTCTTTACTGCTCCATGTGAAGTTTGAACGTGGTACTGAACAAATACCATCATGTGATTATGATGATGGGAAATGATGGCTGATTAAAGAGTGGCATAAAATCCACTCAATTAGATGTATCCTAGAATTTTTTTTTAGATAAACTACTCTCCTTAGTAAGAAACACTATTAGTTATTCTTGTGTTGAGCTGCAACTGTGGTTAGAACATTCACCTTGCAAGTGAGAGACAAGAGTCCGATTCCCAGCAGAACAAAACCTTGGGCAAGTTTTCTTATTCACTCCACATGCCTGATTATAATCCTTTAATAAAAAAACAAAAAATAAGCATGAAATTGGTCACTTCAATCCACTGCTTGTGGGACACTGCTGTGTTCAATTGTCTTCTGTATTTCATTCACAAATATAGTCAATTCACTTTACTGTATATCTGTGAAGCTCTTTGAGATGTCTAGAAGCTGTGAAAAGCGCTATATCAAATGCAAGGATTATTATTATTATTGTTATCCTTGTTATAATCTTATAGGGACAGATCCTAGTGATAAGAAAGAATATTCGATTTTACACAAACAATAATTGCTACTGCATACATTGAAGGAAACTGCATTCGAGGACTTTCATCAGGCAGCAGCAATAAGAAATATTTCCATTTTGGTTAAATGTTACTTTGTTAGATCTTATCACAAAGAAATAGATGCAAATTTTCAGTATTTACCACTTCTTTAGATATCATCCCTCTTTACAAGATGTCTTACCACGCCAAAATGTTCTCATTCTTTGAATTGCCTCAAGCTATGTATACTTTGTATGTAATAATAATAATTTGGTCACTTTCAATCCACAAGTGTTTATGGGACACTGCTGTGCTCAATTGGCTGCCATGTTTCACTTTACAGTATATCCTGTGAAGCGCTTTGAGACATCTCGGAGATGTGATAAGGCGTGATATCAAATGCAAGGATTATTATATTTATGTAATGGTTATAGCAAATAGTAACTTTCTTGAATTTGATTTTTCATAAAGAGGAGAAATGATGTTGGGATACTCAACAACTCACTCTTGTATATATTTATAAAAGCAAGATGGATAGAAACATGGATAGAAGCCTGTAATAAATCCCTGCAATTTGAAAGTCCCTCCAAGCTCTTAAATAGCAACTTAGAAGTTGGAGATTGTCTCAAACTGCTTTACAATGTCCAGAGTGCGAGGCACACACTTTGATGGGCCAAATGGCCTTCTTTTGTGCCTTAAGATTCTATGATTCTATGAAACACATCTCTCCCATCATAAGTAGGTGGCCTTGGAGTTACATAGAGTGCTACACCAGCCCCACTTCTCTTATTCCTCTCTCCTATGACGCTCCATTCTCTCCTCTCCCATGTATACAGGAACTAGAAAGGAGAGAATATTAGGCGAGGGAGAAATAATAATATACATAGAACTAAAAAAAAATGTAACCTTGTTTAAAAATGAATGATTGTAAAGGAAAAAATAAAGTGGGGAAAAGGAAGTGTATTTAAATTTGATTCACTTACAGGGGAAAAAGTAAAAATGGAGGAGTATCCCTCAACCCACCCGCCCCACCATCGGACACTGCAGCCAGCGACCCTTCAGCCAATCTGCCCCATACCACTGGAATTCCATCCCACAGTCCCTCCGCCTTGCCCCCTCCCTGGCCTCCTTCAAGTTCGGCCTCAAGACCCTCCTGTTCAACAGTCCTATCAGTCACCCCAAATCCCCTGCTTTCCCTCCCGTCTCCCTGATCCCGATCCCAGCTTGGGTCTGAAGCATTGACTGTCCAGCACCTTGGGACATCCTCCCAACGTGAAAGGTGCTATACAAGAGTAATTTTGTTGTGGTTATTGTTATTGATGAGCTTTGAGACGCTCTAAAGCGCTGTGAGACACCATCCGGCGTGGAGGGTACTATATAAATCAAAGTTGTTGTTGTTGTTGTTGATCTATGAAGCATCACGGATTGAACATCAAAATGTCTTAAAAACAGAAACGTCACTGATGCTTGTTCCCTTTTTTGTTAGCTAGATTTAGCCATTGAGTGCAGAGGATAATTGCACTGGAATGAAGATACAGTAACTGAAAATGAATTTTAATGTACCGGTATTGATTTTTGAAAATTATGATAAATTTCAGCAATAATTTCATAGCCAACAACTCTATCTAAATCTAATGCAATGGAATCCCTTTTTCATTCCTCTTAACCTAATGACTTGATTCAGCACTGTAACAGATTAATTTAAAATCCATGCGCTGGCTCGTGTGATATTTGAAGAAAATATGCTTCTCACAAATGAATTAAATTGACTTGTTAGACGAGGCTAATAAAATAACAGGCTAACTGAATGAATAAAAGAAAACACATTCAGACTGATACATGAGGAGAATTTTTAATATTTTAGGAGCTACAAATATTCTTAATAAAGTCCATAAAGTTGTCTCTCTGTCTCATATTTCTATAAACATATTAGCACAATTGGTTTGTTCAAACCTATAGTCATTAAAAACAATTATGGATCAAAATACACAATTAGAATTAAGAACAAATTAAGATGGATTTTTAAAGCTGTATTTCACCAAATAAACACACTTTAACCATCGTGTTTTAGTGGAGCACTGCATTGTGAAATAAGTGTGCACATACATATCTTTGCTAAATTTTCAATTTAAGCTTCTTTAGTAAACTTACGTGCAGACGTTCAAGTTATTTTTTGCCTGAGTGAAAGGTAAGCCTTTGATGCTTTTGGACAATGTAGAGATAGAGATGGATAGAGTAATAGAAAGAGACAGAGCCAGAGACATCAAATGATAGGGAAAGAATGCCCAATAGAGAGATGAGCTACAAAGAATTATACAGTGACAGTATAACTGCTGATGAACATACTTTTCTTAGCATTGTAGCTAATTTATATTTTGATGATATCTAATTATCTGCACTGGCGTATCCACAATGGGGCTGGTCCCTATTAGCTGGGTAAACAACTCTCTACTGTATCAATAATTGTGTTCACCAATAGAGCAACTGTTTTGGTAGAATTTGTCTTGTTTTCTTGAGCTTTTCCGATGTTCCAATTTAAATCCCAATTCTTACCGCATGTAAGTGTACTTCTATTTGTGTTAATCTATTTCACTCAATTCTCTCTCATTACCTCTGCAATTTCCCAAACCCCTATCCCCTCTACTCTTTGGCTTGCATGATATCTTTTGTCTGCTTCATCTCACCACCGATGGGCGAAAATATGACAATATGCTCTACTCGCTTGGAGCCTCCTTCATTTCTCTGGACATTTCTTCTGTCTCACTGATAAGCTAACCCCACTTTCAGCAACATGACTAAAATCCTTTCTCTCTGATTGCGGCTTGAGCCACCTTATCTTTACTCTCACTACATCTCCTTCCTACTGCAAACTCACACTTCATCATGATAATAATAATTCTTGCATTTGATATAGCAACTTATCACATCTTTGAGACATCTCAAAACGCTTCATAAAATATACTGCCAAGTGAATTGACTATATTTTGTGGGTGAAATGCGGCAGCCAAATTGGGCACAGTAGTGTCGCAAAACTGTCATGAATTGAACGACCAAATTATTATTGAAGTTTTAAAAATGTTTAATTTATTTTTGGAAGTGATTATTCCTCCCAGAAAAATGTTTGCCAATTGACTAACAACCAGGTTCCAGAGATGTGTCAAGTAAGGAAACTTGCCTAACATTTAATTCTGCCTGGGACTCGAATCCAGGTCCTTTCCTTTGCAAGACAAGTGCTCCAACCAATATACTACAGAATTCTATTCCTTTATAAAGCTCTTTGATACATTCTTCCTCTGCAACTGGGTCCATATAAGTCCAGATTGTTGTTAGCACAATGTACAACCATATTATATATTATTGATATAATTATAATTGTTAATTATAACATGCTTGGTCTCTGTTCAAATAACAAAATATTTCTCAGCTATCCTTTTATGCATTGTGTTTAAGGAATATAACATATTGTACAATTGAAAAAATATTCTTGCAAATATCTATTTACACATTCAATATTATTTTATAAAATACATTAAATATATTTTTTCCAGTCAGTTTTACAAAAAATAGCTAAATGTGCTAGTGCTTTTCATTAACAAAAAATTCTGTTGTCTGTGTAGAAAAGAGTACTAACTGAAGATTAATCTGTATTTGCAACAAATGGCACACAGGCTGCCGCTCTGCGTGTGTTCACTAATTTTCTGCCTATTATAGAGCAATTCGAACACATTATAAACTTGAGGCAAAACTGAACCTTATAAGAAGTCTGATGTAGATTAATACAGCTTAAATGAAGATGTGTTCACCCTGAATTTACCGAATTATTTCTTGCATTCTGTCTAATACACAGCTTGTGAAGCAGTAATTATCTAAGTACTTTATTAACCCTCTTCACCTGATTATTGTTGGGTATTTATAGTAAATGAGTTGTCAGCAGAAAGGCTTCATTAGACACATCAGGATGTCGTCCCCTGAAAAATGATTCTTGCTTCAAACTGACAGTCTCTTCGTGTCAGAGTGATGAAGCAGCTCCGACAAATACCATATTGTGCACTCCATGAGTAAAGTACCAGTAACAAAATAGTCAGTTTGTTCGCAATTTTGTCAGATTAATATTGACATAATTTACTTGTAAACGATAAGAATGGCACCAAGCAGACATGGTTAGTTTTAACGGTTACTCGGGTAAATTGGACGTTGGACGGTTGTCATCAGTCAGCAAATTACTAAAATATCTAGTTTTTGAAATTGGGCAGAATTTTCCTTTTTAATATTTTAGCAGATTTTTGATGATAAACAATTTTGAACTGTGTTAACATCTGTCTTCTGTTTTTTTGAGAAAGATGTGCATTTCTGTTTTTCTCCCTGTTATTTTCAGCTTCCTTAGCTCCTTGCTTCCTAGTAATAAATGCTTAACTACTAAACGGTGGGAGGGAGGTACATTTTTTTCTACAATGCCAAATGTTACTCACGAATAAACAGAAATAAATGCATCAATAGCTTCCTTCCAGATTTTCTCTAGTTTTTACTCAATACCTGTCCTTCTGGTAAAGATTAGGAATTTACCATTCACTGCAGTTGAGGACGTACAGTATTTCTATTTCATTGTGTATTTAGTTCTATTCCTATGTCTATTTCATTCTAAGAAGGTTTCTTCCTCTTTATGTCAGCCTGGCTAAATTGGTCGCACTCTTATATCTGAATCAAAAGGTTGTGGGTTCAAGTCTATACCAGTACTTTGTAATCCAGGCTGATACTCCAATATAAACTACATGCTTGGAGGTGCTGTCCTCTGGCTGATACGCTAAACTGAGGTCTCGTCTGCCTGTTCAGCATGTTAAATATCCCATGACACTGTTCAAAAAGAGAAGCAAGTATCTCTCAGTATTCTGAATTATAATATTGATTGATTTAAGATATTTTATGTCAGGGAGACATCTCAAAGGACTTTGCAGGATTTACTAGAAAGTGCAGGGATGTATATTTAGTAGGTAAGCAAAAGTTTTACATTTTTCTTAAAATAAAAAAAGTACATTTTGTATATAACTCTGTGTATGGTAAAGGTTTAACTCCAAGCTTGGCATACAGATATCACCATAAATTGTTTTGGCTTTAGCTTTTGTAGGTTCTGATCCGTTCTTATCCCCTCAGTCTCATTGCTCACTCTGTTCCTCTCTATGTTGTTATTATTGTTGTTATTCCCTTGCTTTGTTTGTATATAAACCTCTACGCATAAGGTGATCTATTTTCAATGAAAAGCATTGACATTGATGGGTGATTACAAATCTTCTTTTACGTGCATGTAATACTCTAATACTGTAAATACTGTATAATTGGAAAGTTGAAGCGAGAAACACAAGTCTTACCCCTTCCCAATTAGCGGACGCTTTGCATATAAACAAACAGAACCTTTAATTAGTGCATCTTCTTGCCTTCATAAATCATGTCTTGCATGTCACAAAAATTAACATAATTTATGAATTCTGAATAAGTGCAGTATGATGATTCGTATAACATAAATCATTTATTTTTTAACCTACGTCAAAACAAAGCACCCTCGTAACTGTAGTAGCTCAGGTAGGAATAATTTTGCTTTGTTTTACTTAGAGTCTTCATACACCCATACATTAGTCTACTACATTTGTCAGAAAATTACATCACCAAGCAGGTAGCTAATACAGTGAACAGATAACAAGCCTCTAAAAGATTAAATTAATGCAAAGATGTATTGTAAGATGATGATGAAAATTACAATCAATTACTGATAATAACATTGAGAGACATATAAATTGCATTTTTGAAAATAAATACATGATACCTTCGAAATCCCTGTATTGAGCTGCGGAACAAAATGTATGTTTGGTGATGATATCGTACTCCACTGCTAAAGTCAGAAGAGACTGGCTGTAAGTATTCAAAATGTCCATGACAAAAAAAATATTCTGTCAGCATCTGTGTGGCACATTTCACAATGAGGAAATGATAGATTGAAATTTGGAATGGCTCAACAAATATTACCTGTTACATGTATTGCAAGTAATTTGTCAGCTGGTAGGCAAGCAAACAAATTAATGTGAATCATAGCTTTGGTAATGAAGTACTGCTAAACATAGAACAGCCCAAGTAAGCAGTAATATAATATGGTCTGCTAGGCAGAATCATCTGATCATCAAGAAATTATTATGCAAATTTAAGCAGGTACTAACTCATTAGATTTTCTTCTGTTAAAGTCTCTGTAATGTCACAAATCACTTGGCATGTTACTTAAGAACCCTGTTTGATGCACCCACAGTGATGCAAAACTCATATAAGACATTTGATTGCAATTTAATCTGGTCCAATTTAATAGTTTATTATGTTTCACTGTTCTGTGTACAGTATATAAAATGGATGTCCAGAAACGAGTAACAAGGCCATGGAATCCATTAGAGACCAGATAATTAATAAGGTCTTAGTCTATCTTGAACATGGGAAAGCAATATTAAACTCCAGCATTATCCCATCACACTTTGGGGTCTCCAAGCCTTGGCTCTGGGCAAACTCACTTAAAGCTCAATTACAGGCCCCACAAAGCTCTCCGCAAATGGCTAATTGGGGGTGTGTTCCTCCAGGGAGAGAGTGCATGTTCCATTCCAAACATGAGCATTTCAATGAATCAGCACAGAAAACTCTTAGTCTGGTTTGGACACTCTTAAATATGGTGATGGGTTTCCATGTGTGTCAGACACCCAGCTGACCAAAAAAAAACATAATCTTTAAGTTGTTTTACCTCCCGACGTGAAAGGCACTTTATAAATGTAATTGTTGTTGTTTTGTTGTACCTTTGCACTGCATTTGTGATCAACAATTTTCTCTCACCTCCTGAAGACTCTTGACATAACATTCATTTAATTACAAGCCTCGCTTTTGTCTCAAAATCCCTTGTTTTCATTAAAAATCTATTCCAGAATTTGCTGAGATGCCATATGAGGAACCTCCTCCAATTCTGCCACGTTCTCTCTCAAAGTCTCTTTACTCTACTGCTGGTTCTGTGGCAACAGAACTATTGATATTGTTGAGAGAATTGTTAAGTCAGTTAACCATGGTGTGAGATTGCTGTCATGGCAGCCAGCAAGTGATCGGCTGCTTATAGGTCCCTCTTGGGAGGCTGTGGCTCACACAATCTCCTTCTCCCTCCTGCCAAGCGAGCAGCTTTAACAGGGGCAGGCAAGATCGAATAATGTACTTTATTTGGCAAGATTGAATAATGCACTTTGCACGCACACAACTGTAACACTTAGGGGACAATGACCCCAATACTGTTTCCTTGTTTTCCTTGAATTAGGTTTGCGGTTTTTCAGTTTTATTTTTGGGTACTACATTTTTAAATAATATACAATATTTAGAAAAGGGCTCACATGCATTGAGACTTTACACCATGGCATTGGTGAACAGTGAGTAGACTCAGGCACCTCGCACATGATAAAAGTGCAGCCTTGTCGCATCACCTTCCTGCCTTCAGAACCTTCCTTCAATCTTATCTTTGAGTCCTGTAGCTCAGAGGTTAGAGTACTTGCCTAACAAGCGAGAGTGCTCAGTTCAATTCCAGGTAGGATGAAACCTAGGGCAAGTTTCCTTACTCCACACGCCTAATAATAATCCCTCAAAAAAAAAATACATCGATCTATTCAATCCACCACTAGATCAGTCTTGGCTCACCTTCAACCGATCCTCGGCTGTTTGTGGGACACTGTAGTGCACAATTGGCTGCCGCGTTTTGCCCACATAAATACAGTAAATTCACTTTACAGGATATTCTGTGAAGCACTTTGAGACGTCCAGAATAAGTGAAAAGCAATCTATCAAATGCAAGGATTGTTATTATTATTATCTTATTGATTGCATATGTGGCCTCTTTTAGCCATAGATTCCCAAATGTGCATCCAGCTCTCCACCTCACTGCTCTTTGAGAATGATAAATATGTCCTAGAATTTGCATTGCAAAACACTTTTTCCTGAAGAGTGCCCTTTCAACTCAAATATCAAAACTGGTTTAGCCAATTCTATTCATCTGTAATCTTTGAGGGAGCATGAGACAGAGACAGAGAGAGAGAAAGAGAGGGAGAGAGTTGTGGCAAAAGCTATCACAATCTGGAATGATGAAGGTCTCTTTACTAGCTCTAATGTAGCCAACATTTTCCCTTGTCTATTTAAACAAGATCAATCTTCTTGAACAAAAATTATGAGTGATGACCCCAACTTAACTGAGGTTAATTTTCAGCTGGCCCCTGTGGAGAGGGAAATTTTAACTTTTAAACCAATTTAGAGTCAAATATGAAAGACCAGCAGTAGGTGATACTGGAGAGTGTGTTTGTGCTGTATATTGTATACATGGTACAAATACTGGCTTTGGTCTTAGTCATGCTTTGCAAAGCAAACTCTATGTATTTAACAATTGTATTGAAAAATTGCTTCCCCAAAGTTACAGAAATGGCAATTAATTATATTTGAGGACCTTAGTGCAGATTCAAGATCATATATATAATGTAATGGATCAATGCTTTACTTTGTCAAAAAACTGCACTTAATATTTTGACATATTTTGCAATAATCTGTCTCATGCCATTGAATATTGGTGTATTTCCAGCACCTTTGGATGTCCTCCTGACGTGAAAGGCGCTATACAAATGTAATTTTATTGTTATTGTTATTTGTGTGCTATGGCTTAAAGAGGTTGGGTATAAACTCTCACTCCCATGTTGACGTAATCAATTTCAAATCTTTGATGGATTGTTGGAATGAATGGATGGATAGATAGATAGATAGATAGACAGACAGACAGACAGACAGACAGACAGACAGACAGACAGACAGAGAGAGAGAGAGAGAGAGAGAGAGAGAGGGGACGGACGGACAGACATTTCATCTTGATTTAGATTTACTCTAACAACACAATTCAAAGTATGTAACATGAGCCTCATACTCTCTGGATTTAGGTAAGCAGAGTATGTCTCTCCAGGGAGAGAGTATGTATTCCAGTTCAGATGCACAGAAATGTTTGCAAGGCAAGCGCTCTAACCACTGAGCTACAGAACTCCACTCCGTAGTGATGTGCCAGTTGCACATAAAAATCAGCAGAATTTTTGTAAATTATTGAATTAAATTTTACATTTGAAGCCTATTTCCTTTAGTTTAAAAAAACTACCAGAAAATAGATTTTAGATTGTTTTGAGAGTAAATTTGTATCCAAGTAAGATTTTCGGAAACCTTTTGATCCTGCATCTTTGGAAGGATTCTGTACATTATGTTCATTGTTCTGGCCTCTACAATTTCAAGGGCAAACACTTTGTAATCTCTTGGATTTCTAACTTAAAATACAACTATAATACCAATAAAATATCTATCATTTGTACCTGCTGATTATTGCTATGACTGCCTGCTAAATTTGGGGGGAAATACAGAACAAGGGATTAGCACAACAGCAAGGACAGCTATATAAATTGCAACCTGGATATGATGTACAGCATTTGCCACGGTCTGAATACATAGCAGTGGCTTTACCATGGCAGCTATCTGTTGAACAGTTATGTATCCATGGTTTTGTGACACTGCAGCACCATCTAATGTATACAATGTTAAAGTATCTTGCTGAAGCTTGCAAGTGTAACTAGCATTTCAGTACTGTACTGCTTAATATTCTTTTTATGATTTGTATCTGCCTTTACAAAGGGATTGTAATGATTTCACCTACCCTTCCTCTTTCCCAGGCTAAACAATACTGTACATAATTTGCACATAAAAAAAATATTGCAGTACAATTAAACAAAAGTGTTTGGAAACCCTAGAACACTCTCCCCCAATCTCTCCGCCCTGCCCCACTCTCCCCTGCCAGAAAACCTTCCTTTTCAACCATGCTTACAGTCACCAATATCTGCACTATGAGACATTACCCTACATAAATGGTTCTTCATTCTTGCCGGACGTAAAGGAGCAGATTGAGTGCAAAGCCAGTTCTCTACTATGTGTTTCCAATAAGCACATTGGCCTGGGCTGAGGAATGTTCTGTACACTTAAATGCATGTGCAAAGCTATGCAAACAGTGACCATCCTTTCAAAGATTATCCCTCAAGATCTCTTATTCAGTCATTTGAACCAAACCTGCAGAGAGCACTTCTGAGTAAAACGCTAATGAAGCCGAACCATCAGCAACCATGTGGCAGTGTTAGAAACTTAATATGGTCCCTGCTGCCTTTCTCTAGTTTAATTCTCTTGCAGATTGTATCGCTTTTCAATTTTTACTATTTTTTAAAACTTTTTATTAAACTTGGCATTACAGCTTGTCTGGATTTTTAAGTGTTGGTTTATAATGTACTTTTCCCCATTTCCTAAGAAAATTGAGATTTAAGATCACAGTTTAAGTCACTCATCGATGAAAAGAATAAAAAAAAACAAGAGTCACGTCCTAAAGCTCCCTGTTGCTATTGATCTCATATAGTTTTTATCAAGTCTCCCATTTAATTTACTGGATGGTGGAGCGAGGTGTAGTGGGTCCAAATAGTTTGTTTTCTTTTGTCTCAGCAGGATCCCACTACTGGAAAGGTTTGTGACTATTGCCTTAAGTCAACAGTAATTTATTCTGCTATTGAACTTGTAACAGGTGCTGGCGTGAATGAAACTCATTAAACAATGTCACCTGATGTACACCTACAGGGTTACAACAACAACAACAACAATTTACATTTATAGAGCGCCTTTCACGTCGGGAGGACGTCCCAAGGCGCTGCAAAGTTACCCTGCATCCTCTCAACACTGTCACTCCAGTCTCCACCAATCCATAATGCATCACTGATCTTTCACCTTTCCTGGTTGTGCAAAGGCACTGACGTTCTGAGTTTCCGAGGAGACTGGAGCACCCAATGTGTGCCACCACCTTCAGCCAGCATAATGATCTCCAGCTCGGGAATGAGTGGGGGGAGTTGGAGGGGAGGTGGTTTCATGAGTTATAAAGTAAGAACACTGGATGGTTGAATCATATGTCATGACTTTGTAACATCATCAGCTTCTGTTGATAACTGGATACAGTCAAACCTCCCATTTTCCTTGACCCTGAATTATGGTGATGAACATCATTGATTTGCAATTCTAGTGTATTGATAATTGTTAATTTGGCATGTAATGTATGCCAACAATATGGAATAGATATATTTGTAGAGCAGTATCATTAAGGAGCTGCAGAGAATCCTCTATCCTATATTCAGCATTATCTACCAAGTCAAATCGCCGTGGAAATATTTCTGACCAAAGTTTTGAATAAACTTATTTCATCTATTGAATGGGTGAAATAGTTACCGGTATGTCTTTATGTTTCTCGGTTTTGTCTTATCAAGTGTAACTAATTTGCTAATAATAATAATCCTTACATTTGATATAGCACTTTTCACATTTTCTAGACGTCTCAAAGCACTTCACAGAATACTGTAAAGTGAATTGACTGTATAAATGTGGGCGAAACCCGTCAGTCAATTGCACACAGCAGTGTCCCATAAACAGCCATGATACAGTGGAAGCCACTTTAACTGAATGACAATTAACATCAGAAGCTAGTAAGTTGGACAAAATGTCTGGACACTATGTGTTTGGCTTAACCGGCTTCCATTGTATATCAATTGCTAAATATTTGCAAAGAGTTGTAAATAAATTCCTGTTAGACAGCCTTAGCATAAAAGAGTTCTAATTTTAGCTATTAACATTCTAACTCTTAACATTCTCTGCAGCCTAATTTTAACTCTTAACATTCTCTGAGAATTAGGCTGCAGACAGAATTGATGGCCGGATCTAACAAAACACTGAAAATATTCACTATGGGAATATTTACAAAATCACCAGGTGTCACCACCAGAGGGAGCACTTTAATAAGCAGCACTTTCAGATCAGCAGATTTTGTAAAATCTCAACATTACTAGCTATACCCCAGCGTAACATACGCGCCCTAGTGTTTTTGAACATGTTTATTTGTATATTTTGAAACTTTTTAAAAATAATGTATTTGTTGTTCACAAACAAAGGGTGAGCTTTAATCACTGGGTTTTTCTTTGTTGTTGTTTTTTGTTGTTTTTTTAAGCTGTTTTTGTTTTCCCTTTAGAAGTTCATTGTTACAATTGCGGAAACATACCTAAGGCTTTTATATATATATATATATAGATTATATATAGATTTGTGGCTGGATGAAAAACTAAACTAATAGAATTTATAGAAAATCTAAATGCAGGCCAGAAATATTCTACTTTGGAAGGCATTTTAAATATGTCACTTAATAGTCAGATGTGTGAACTTTGGACAAGAGCTCGTGAAATGCAGCCTGAAATGCCTAGCGTTAATGCTTCCAATGCAGGATTAATGTTTTCCACTTTTAATAGCTTTGGCCAAAGGCTGAGGAGACTTCAGCGATGTGCAACAAAGAGCACACACGGAGTTCCCCTAAGTAATGTTTTTTTTAATGTTATTAAAGAGCTGATATTTAATAAAAAATGTAATATTGCCGCTTAAAGGTTGCTGACTTTTCCATTAAAATTTCTTGAGAATAATTAAGGGGCCATTACTAAGCATAGCACCAATTTGATTCGCAATGACTGTTTTGATATTTTATCAGTGTAAACCTCTGTGCTTCTGAAACAACCATGCACTGTTCCTTAATTACTAAGGAAATTGAGATTTACCATCATAGCCAGTCACCTAATGTAAATCCTGTGAAGTGCTTTGGGACGTCTCAATAACGTTTTATGTGACTATATCAAATGTAAGGATTATTATTATAAGAATGATAGAAACAAAATTATTCATCATTCAGGTCACATTGCCAAATCCGAATTGCACTTTCAATCACTAGGTGCAAATTCTCAAACTTCCTGTTATTGTGGACCCTGATATTCAAAATTATATCTTTTGCAATTCATTACAAATCAAATTGTGCTATGCCTAGTAATGGTTGCTTAATAGTTCTCAAGAGAGTTTAATGGAAAAGGCGACAACTTTCAAAGGACAATATTCAATGCTATTAAAACAAAAATTACATTAGGCATAGTGGTTCTCAAACACTTCACAGGATTGACTGCAGACTGACTTTTGCTTTGCAGATAAACACAGATTGTCTATTTTCTTTCAAGTACAAACTTTGCCATACCAATAGATTGTAAATAATTCTTCAACAGTAACATCATTAGTTTAGTTTAATTAGTCAATCATTTACTTAATATATCAACAATGCAAGATGTGTAAAGTATGTGTAATGTAAAGAAGGAATCATGTAATTGAAAAAGTGAGAATGATAATTTCCTTTGCACACACCCATTCACACGCATGGTTTGCTGATGTTTACACAATTTACAAAAAAGACCCCATTGACTAATTTGTTTCATCAGTCAATTACTTTATTAAGACACTATTGTAATAACAATAATACTCCTTAGATTAATTTAACACCTTTCATTCGAATAAACCGGAACTTATCTGGAACAATAGTGGTGGAGCATTTGTAAGTGCATAAATAATAACATAATAACAGATATTGTATTGGTACTTATTGATAAAACTACTCTCTTCCGCTTCTCACCTTTATTGGTAGATGCTGCGTGACTTTAAAGCCATACTAGTGGCAAGCCGATAACGCACATTGTCGCTCAGATGCAGTATTTCGGTTTGCCGCTAATAGAGTCTAGGGCTATCGGCTTGCCGCTAGTAAAGTGGCGCGACTTTAAAATCATGCTGCCGTTTATTTCACTCCTTTGGCGTCCTCCATTTAAAAAAAAATCGCTGGACTGTAAACCTCAATCAGTAAAGGTGAGAAGCGCAAGAGAGTAGTTTTAACAATAAGTACCAATACAATATTCTATTATTATTTAGTCTGGTGCGTATGGTGGGTATGGTGTGTGTTAAAAGAACTTAAATGTTTTTGTGATGGGTTTTCAGCCGTGGGCCGCCCAAATATCCGGCAGGTGCTTTAACTGGCATTGGCCAGGTCCTGTGGGTGCTGGATAAACGAGCTTTTACTGTATTTTGTAGGTGAATGTGTTCTAGTAACCATATTGCAGAGAATTAAAGCTAAATTATTTTCAGCTGGGTATACTGATGTTAGATTTATGAAAGCAAAGTCAAAGAATTAGCATTGAAAATAAAAGCTTTGAATTTGATACAGTGTCTTTCACATAATTGGAAGGATATCGCAACACTTTTTACAGGATATGTTGTAATGACTGTGTATTTTGAAAACAAAATGATGGTGGTGTTTGAGAAAAATATATTGTTACCAAAGCAGCAGATGTATAAACATCTATTGTAGACTGAAGTTGATGAAAATGCTAACAATCCTTGCATTTGATATAGCTAGCACCTGATCACGTCTTTGAAACATCTCAAAGAGCTTCGCATAATATACTGTAAAGTGAATTGACTGTATACTTTGTGTGCGAAACGTGGAAGCCAATTACACATAGCACTGTCTAAAACAGTCGTGGATTGAGTGACCAAATTGTAAAAAATTATTTTAAGGGATTATTCCGATCGGCCAATTGACAACCAGGCTCTTACTTACTGCTAGGCAAACAGAGGTGTGTGGAGTAAGGAAACTTATCCAGCATTTCACCCTGCCTGTGATCGAACCTAGGTCCTCTCTCTTTCGAGTCAAGTGCTCTAATCACTCATCTACAAAACTCCAGGACTTCACAGAATATATTGTAAAGTGAATTGACTCTGTATTTTGTTGAGGTAACAATGTGTGGAGCTTGGACCCACGTTCTTTGTCTCAGGTAAACGTACCAGGTGACCCAGGCTGCCACATAAACAACACGTAGATGCAGGAACTGGCTGCTTGTTTTGACGCTTAAGATTGAAGTACATTCTTTGAGCAGATGAGAGAGAGATTTATTCTGAATTTGAGCCTTGTACATTAGCTGTGACCATACCGAGACACTTGGTGGAAGATGTGGAACAGTAAGAGCTTACAGTGGCACACATCCAGAAGGAGCACATATATTTTGGTGGGGTGGCTCAATATGCTTATGCTCACCAATTGGAGGCACAGCAGCACCAGCTCAGCAGCTGTGCACATTTATATATTTTCTGTCAGAAAAATGATTTGTGGCACCAATGAAACTAAGTGAGAGAAAGCGACATTTTTATCAATAATTTTCTTTAAATCGTTACCTTCCCCCCTCGTTAAATATCTCCCTACAAATAGACAGAACTGAACTGTCGCAATAAAACCTTCGTCTTAAAGATTAAAATAAAGTCTTAATTGTCTGCAATAGAAGCCGGGGTTGGAGGGAGCAAAAGTTGTTTGGCAATTGATGAACCCCTTTATATTTGAAAAGAGACGTAGCATTAAATCTGCTAGACTGCTTAAATGTCTGAAAAATTGTCTATAGTTGTAAAGGTTAATTATTTAATATATGGTAATCGGTAATAGAAACAAGTAATTATCACACCTTGCGAAAAATGAGGTGTCTGACTTTGCAGAGGTTCAGATTGCTGTACCTTTTTGGTGTGATCCTGCAGTAGTACCTAGGGCATTACAGTATGTTCATTATGTTGAAAAATGTTAAGGTTACACGCTTGCTGAGTAAATTAAAAGGCAATGAGATGGTTCTTCTTTAATTTGTGAGTTAATGTAATTAATTTGGTGTCCGTTTTTTCCCCAAAGGGAAATTTGTGTTCAACATTTTGTGTGTTACAAATTTATCACGGTCCGTCCTAAGGGGCTGTTTAGTGCCCTTTTTGCAAAGTTTGCATTTTGCGGTGAAGAGCACTTGAAACTGAGCTTGTCTAGCTGAACGTTTAAAATATACCAAGTTATATTTGCTCAATAAATAAAACATGTCAAACAGGCTTATTGTATTTAGGAGGGTCTTAATGCTGCTTTATGTGAACTTGATAAATGTCGCTGTGAATTAACACCTGTTTTGTCTCTTTTGTAATAAATTCTACCCCTCATCCTTCTCTTCTGAAGGCAGTTGACTAATTTTTCCTTCTATTGGGATATGGTTTTGCAGGCATTGGGTACTCTTCAATATCTCGCCCAAGTGGTCATTATTCACATTTATCACATATGAGCCTTGACAATTAGTGTAGGGAGACTGTTTAACCCTGGGGGATCATGTGTGTGGAGGCAGGAGGTGGAGAGGGGGGGAAAGGTGTTCAAAGCCAGACATGATCCTATTGTCAAATGCAATGTCTACAGTCCAGTAAAGGTGGTTTAGGTAAAGCAGCGTAAAACCTTGCTCTTTTTTCCTCACAAACTAGAGTTGGTGTTGGCAGTTGTAGTCCTCTTCTGAGATCATCCTGATCACAGGTCATGGATTGAATGTGGGATCGTCCTGGACAGTATTGCTCAGTTGCTCCTTGAATAAATAGGCTAAGTCATCAGAACAGCATTTGTTTATATATAAATCATTAAGAAAGTTCCTGGTTGGGTTTTAAAATGCAATAATCTCGAATTGGAATTTTTAAGTTAATTACAATTTGTGGTTTGTGAATAATGGATTGCAAAATTGCACAGAAGAAATACAAATGCTAAATAGACAACAATAACAAAATTAAAGTTGTATATTGCCTTTCACATCGGGAGACATTGATAATTGAAAGACATGTGAAAGGCAATATACAACTTTAATTTTATTATTGTTCTCTATTTAGCATTTGTATTTCCTCTTTGCAAATTTTGCAATCCATTATTTGCAAGCCACAAATTGTAATGAATTTAAAAATTCCAATTCGAGATTATAGGCAAAGAAAGATTGGCAAGTAAAACACCAGCCATTTCCTTCTGGCTCATTGCTGCTTTTTTAAAATACTGTTTTATTGGGATTTATAATTTGCCAGCTGCATATTTTCCAATCTGATATTTGAAAATTGGAAGTCACAAATCAGAGTTTGCAATTAATGGAACAGATCTGGTTTGCAGATGAGTTCCGATATCATCAGCCTTACAATGCAGGAATATTGCCAAATCTATTATAAAATTGTGTGTTGTTGCAAATACCAACAATTTACACTTATATAGGAACTTTTACATAAAACAAATGCCTCAAAACATTTTACAGCGATTAGTTAGGGATGCATTCAGACCTTGTTGAAGTTTAACCGGGTGCAATTATAATATCGATCTTTGTATTTTATGTAGTTCAAAACATTGAGGCATTAATTTCAAATATATAAATAAAAATATCAAAATACCAAGTCTCAAAGCGATTCACGGACAATTACACTTTGAGAAGCAATCCTGAATCAAGGGCCCTCTATAAGTTTTTTGTTGTTGTAGTCAAGTGTGGTGACTGTGCATTTGAAGGATGTTATACTGCAGTGGATGAAAAACCCAGACTGCTGCAGTCTGCTCAAAGTGGTATTGAAATACTTCATTAAATAGATATGGGGTTCATAAAATTGCAGTGTTTGTGTTGGTTTGACCACTCTGTAGTATGATTTCCTTACGATAGTAGAATCCCTTTATAAAATTGATTTTTTATAATGCTGGTTGACTTAATCAAGTGTGGATCAGGATATTTATTTATTAAAATGTGAACAGAAAGTCAGCTCACTTCAATGCTGATAGGGCAAACCAGCAGTTATGACTGTTAGGTAATTGTTCGAGACTGGTCAACCAATTTCAATTAAGACCATTGTGAATGATGGGAGATTGTTTGGCTCATTACTCTGGGATGAAATCAATTCATAACACCAGCATTTGGAGAGAGAGAGTAGTTTAGCCCAGTATACAAACCAGTACTTTAAAAGTTTCAACATTTCTGTTCAAAATGAACCTCATATTTTAAATTGACATGAGCAATGTCGAAATTTCACAGTAGCAATAAATAGCATTTGATATAGTGCTTTATATGCCTGGTAACCAATTTTGCATATAGAGTTGTACTACCAATTTTATTTTCGGTAATTGTTGGCCAGGAGAATGAGAGAAACTCTGTTCTCGTCTTGACTGAAGTCCTGTAGAGAGCCTTGGAGTCCTGCAGCTTAGTGATTAGAGTACTTGCCTCACAAGTGAGAGGACCTAGGTTCGATCATGGGCAGGGCGAAATGCAGGACAAGTTTCCTTACTCCACATACCCATGTTTACCTAGCAATACGTAAGAGTCCAGTTATCAATTGGCCGATCGCTTTTCTGGGAAATAATTCCTTAATTTTTTTTTACAATTTGGTCACTCGGCTGTTTTAGACAGTGCTGTGTGCAATTGTCTTCCGTGTTTCACCCACAAAATATACAATAAAAATATACAATTAATTCACTTAATTCATGTATATTGGAGTCCTGTTGCTCAGTGGTTAGAGCACTTGCCTTACAAGCGAGAAACCGGGTTCGATTCCAGGCAGGGTGAAACCTTAGGCAAGTTTTCTTGCTCCACATGCCTGATAATAATCCCTCAAAAAACAAACAATAATAAATTAGTCATTTCAATCTACGCCTGTTTGTTGGATACTGCTGTGTGCAATTGGCTGCTGCGTTTCGCCCACATATATACAGTCAATTCACTTTAGAGTATATTCTGTAAAGTGCTTTGAGATGTCTAGAAGACATGAAAAGCACTGTATCAAATGCAAGGATTATTATTATGTCAAGGGATTTATAACATCCTGCTTTGGGACATCAGTTTAAAGTCTCATTCAATTGAGGAGACATCCAGAGCCATCCCTAGTACATCGATGGAGTGTCATCCAAGGCTTTATGAGTTCGTAATTGCAATTTGGGGATTAAACTCAGAACCTTGAACTCAGAGGTGAAAGTGTTGCCAAATGAGAGAGGCAGACACTTGTATAGCCCATGCACACTGATAATATCACCGTTACTTTTAAAAGCAGTATTTATAAAAATCTCGATTTCCCCCCTAAAGAAATCTAGATCTAGTTTAAAATGTAACAGTTCACTTTTTGAGGTCTCGAAGAGGTGAGAGTTTTCAATAGCTCTGTTAGCAAATTCAAAACCGTTACAATATTGTATTTCCTGATAAAGAACTACCATGGGTTTTGTTTCTCCATTTTTTGTGTCAGTGGATAATAAAGGAAGTAGAATCCTTAACATGATTTTGTAACTCTTCTGTAAGACTTCCTGTATCAACAAGAGGAAATATAGCAGTAAATTAATATTTGTTACATTTGATATAGCACGTTTCAAGTCTTCTGGACGTCTCAAAGAGCTTCACAAAATATACCTTAAAGTGAATTGACTGTATATTTGTGGGGAAATATATCAATTCCCAAGTAAAACTCTTGGCTGGCTATTCTAATGACCTCCTCGCTGGTCTCCCGTCCTCTACCATTCACAAATTTCAGCTCATCCAAAACTCCGCCACCCGCATTCTCACCCGCACCAAATTTCATACCTCGATTACTCCAGTCCTTGCCAAACTCCACTGCCTTCCTGTCATAGAGCAGGTCATCTGTAGGGTCCTCACTATTGTGTTTAAATCCCTCCACTCTGGGTCCAGTCTCCTCCTTGTCCCCCAAATCCTCTGGCAGCTATGCTTTCAGCCACTATGCCCTGAAACTTTGGAACTCCCTCCCTCAACCCCTCCATCTCACTCCATCCTTCCCCATCTTCAGGTCTCACCTGAAAACCTTTCTCTTCCCCTGCACTTACGATCACCTTCCCTCTCCCCCTGGCTCAGCCTCAGGCTCTGCCGTTGTTAAGCGCGTTGACATGCCGCCCAACAAGTTGTTGTAAACCAGAAAATTCAATCAGGTATATATTTTCACAAAACAAGGTGAAATTTCTTTGGTGGAAAGTGCAACACCATTGTGCAATTAAATAATAGTGGGAACTGGCCAAGTCTAATTACAGTTTGATATTAACCATGACAGAGCCTCATTGTTTGTGTCCCTTTGAAATTATACATTTGAGTTCTATCCTTCATTGTAGCCAAAACTGATTATTGTCAGACATGAACATCATTGAGAAACACAAAGAGAGAAAGGATGGATAATTATCAAATAAATTGTGAATGAAATAGACTACCTAACAACCTTTAATACAGCACAGCTTTTTTTCAATAAAAGAAAAAAAAATTTGGTTACTAATTTGTTGTTCTCTTGGTTTGAATTCTATATATCTTCCTAAATGAGGTGGTGTTCCATTTTAATATGCTTTGTGCCAAACTTCAATACAAATATACCTTGCTCAACTCTGAAGGACTGCTGTAATTTACTTGTCTTTTTTCCTTAGAAAAGTGGCTGGTTATTTTTTTCCATGCCTGATTTGCATACTGTAATTAAAATACCACATCCTATTATCCAGTGTGTCATTATATGTAGCAGAAGTCATAAATTACTAGTTTAAAAAAAATCAGCTGAACATAGACAAAGCAGGAAATCTACTTGGCAGCCTCTGCGCTGAATATGTAATGCAAAGGAAGTGCATTTTCCACTAATTTATCTTCTTGTGGAGTGTGTGATGTGATAGCAGGATAGATTGATGCACAAAATTGGTTCACAACCATTTTAGCCTCATTATTGCTGAAAAGATACTAAGATTCATTTTAATGGTTTGTTTTTAGTGTGCCTAATTGTTGTGAGTGACACATCAGGAACTAACACTTAACTGTAACATCACTTGGGTGGCATTGTAGTGTACTGTATGTCAAACCTTAAACAGACATTTGTGGATGCAATTCAAAATGGTAAAGACAAAGGATTAGCTCACACCTCCTGGAAAATCCATTGTTGGCAATAATTTTGATTTAGTTTGATTCATATTACTAGATATTACTAGTATTTATTGGATCAGGCTTCTAGGCACAGTTTTCCAAAACTATTTAATAAAATATGCTAGGGTTCGTCGATATGGAAATTTTCCGATTTAGATATATCGATGGGCTCATATCGAGATATACCGAGATATCGATATTTTCGGGGGGTTTCGTACTACGCATGCGCGCGCGTCGCGAGGTGCGCGCGCATTCGGAGGTGCGCGTGCATTCGGGGCCTATCTCCTCAGGAGGTAAATATCTCTCTCTCTCTGTGTCTCTCACACTCACTCTCTCCATCTCTGTGTTTTTCTGCCTGTGTCTCTGTGTCTCTCTCTTCTTTCACATCTCCCCCCCCACATCTCTCTCTCTCTCTCTCTCTATCTACCTACCTACCTACCTACCTACCTCCCTCCCTCCCTCCCTCCCTCCCTCCCTCCCTCCCTCCCTCCCTCCCTCCCTCCCTCCCTCCCTCCCTCCCTCCCTCCCTCCCTCCCTCCCTCCCTCCCTCCCTCCCTCCCTCCCTCCAACCCCCACCCCCGGTCTCTCTCTCTCCCTACCCCCCCCCCCCACCCCCGGTCTCTCTCTCTCCCTCCCCCCCCACCCCCGATCTCTCTCCCCTCACCCCCCCCGTCTCTCCCCCCCACTCCTTGCATACCTGTATATTGTATTCGAGGACTATGAATACAATATGGCGGCTTGCACCTCGGTCTGTGCATTGTGTATACCGATGAGCATTCTGGGTCTTGTAGTTCAGTGCGTGCGCATTCAGATTTTTTCGATATATCATCTTTTCGATATATCGATATTTTTGAAATACGTATATCGGCATATCGATATGAAAATTATATCGGGTATAACCAATATATCGCCGGACCTTATTATATGCACAAGGTGTCAGTCTGGCTCAGTTGGTAACTCTCTAGCTTCGGAGTCAAAAGGTTGAGGTATTGAGCTCTTCGCGTAAACTGAGACTTCAATACTGTGCTAGCGAAGAGTTGCATTGGCAGAGAGGTGCCATTCTTCAGAAGAGATGTTAAATCAAGGTCCCATTCTCCTATTTAGATGGATGTTAAAGATCCCTTGGAACTATTCGAAAAGACAAGGGAATTTCCTGGCTAATGTTCTTCCAGATTGGTCTTTCAATTTGTGCCTCTTTCATGCGGTTGTCTCAATCCAGAGTTCAGTTGATCATTAATAGAAACCGTGTGATTTTTTTCTCACAGATTTCCTAGTCATCTGAACCACGTAATGAGAATACTATTGCACAAGCACTTTTATTTTTGTTTTCATTTTAATGGGAATAAGTGGCCTCTGTTGGAAATTATCTAATTCATTGCAAGCTACAGTTCACTGAAACAGTTTAAATGATTTAAACATTTTCCAAATTATGTTGTACTCTGTTGCATTGAATAATACATTTAAAAATGTATGTAAAAAATTGGCCTGTGGGTTCATAGTTATGATTCTGAAAATGAATACCAGTATATAGTAAGTTTAATAATGAGTAAATATATTTATACAGAAATCTAAAGGCTTAGTTGATCATTAGCAGTATATTAAAATCTGACCTATATTATACATGAATATGTATATTAAATTTTAGGTTTTTTTCTTTTGTTTATTTTACATGTGACATTTGATCCTTATCATTTTACATCTAACTCATTCTGTACCAAAGTTGTCATTTTGTTCCATGTCCTGCAGTTCTTGATCATATAGGTGGGAATCTTAATGCTGCTAAAATTTTGAAAGGTGTAAACTCATAAAATAAACATTAACTGATAGAAATGTATATGTCAACAGAGAACAATTAATACACCCCCCCTCCCACTCCCAAGATTCAGTGAGTAATTGAACCGCTTAGTATCATACTGAAGTACACAAGCCAAAAAAGCACCTGATTTCAATCCTGGTTAGCTGAAAGTTGTGGTATAGATAGTGAGTAATACATTCCAACTCACTGGGGCCTCTGGTGTATAGAGAGGAAAACAATCAGTGTGGCTTCCTGCTGTTGATTGATGATGTGACCCTCACTGGAAGTTTGATTATTGAGCAAGAAGAGGATCTGAATGCAGTTTTTAGCCAAAATAGTCAAATAATACTCAGTGTGGGTCACATGTGAAGATTTGTCACTTTGGTCGTAGTGTAGAATCTGTAGACTTGGCACCAGAATGTCAGGGAAAATCACAGTGTCTTGTTAATCATATGGTATAAATGTGACGTGAATTACCTTTTGTTTATGCAATTATTTAAAATAGAAATAGCCATCTTCTGGTATCTAGGTTTATTGTACTGTATTAACGTAGCATTTTAGAACATTTAGAACATTGGTAAATTGTTGAATTCAAACTTAACTTTGGTTTCTATAGTTCTTTAAAGAAAATAGGCTTGAAAATTAAGGCTATATTTGAATTTGCTATGTTCTGGTTTATTAAATACATTAAATAGAGTAAATCTAGACTTAGGTGGAATGATATAAAGTCTGCATCTTTGTCATCTAACCTTGCCAGCATTTGGTTTCTATGTATTTTTCTTTGATAATTTGTTTTGAATTGTCTGACATTTCTATTTATCTGTGTTACAGAACTTTCTGTTCCGTCCGAACTTCATTAATGATCTGAAAATGTTTGCCGGAAGGTACTGCTATGATATTCATGTTCTGATGACCATCTCCTTAAATGAAGGGGGTGAACCAAGTAGGCAGGTTGCCATCTTTACTGACAATGATGATCTGTCCAACAGAGTAAGTCAATTAAACTTGCCATTTTAATTTGAGTGGTTAAGTCAGTAAAATTTATATTTATTAATACCGATGATAAGAAAGAAGCCATTTACAAAAGGAGCTTGTCATATTCATTGTGCAAGCGATTTAGTTGTAGACACAATATCAATTTATCCCCAAAATCCAAACCCAGATGGCATTTTGAAGCGCCAATGGAGCCTCATAATCTGTGCGTACATGAGCAGTGAATGCTGAAGCACTGATTGGCAATTGTGCCTTTTTATAGCTCTATTTGGCATTGTTATAATGGGCCCACTGTATATAATTTTTCTTTGCAGGTAATCTTGAATGTATTCCTATAGGAGAGTGGTGTTAGTGAATGGAGCACTGTCTGGAATGGCTCTGTCATAGAACAGTCAGATGTAGAATAATACCCATTATATTGCAAGCTACCAATTAACAGTTTTTCAGCCTTAACGGACACCCTTCCCCACTCCCCCATGATTTTGTTTTGATTCATTTGCTCTCAGATGTGAAGAGTTAATAACTAAGTAGGCTCAGAACATTTTGTTCCAAGATGGGTAATCAAATTATTTGAATAATCAGCAATGTCAATCCAATAAAATGATAGCCTATTTTCTATCATATCTTCTAGTTGTAGATATTTCAAGAATGCAGATACAGTAAAAGCCCATTAATCTGGCACCCTCAGGACCTGGCCAGTGCCGATTAAAGCGCCTGCTGGATATTTGGCCAAAAACCCAACTCAAAAAAAACATTTAAAAAAAATTAAATTTAAAACAACATAGCATATTAATAACAGACTAAATAATTATTTATATGATAATATAATATATAAATCATAATCATCATTTTACACATAGCGAACAGGCAGTTCAGAGAGATCTCTAAACTAGTGCAAAAGTTACACGTCTGAATGACACTGTTCTCAATGAAGAGAGGAAAGCAAATGTGTTCTTGAGAAAGCAGCCACCACTGTCACTGTTCAGTTAACTTTCCTTCCAAAAAGCCTCGCGATGTGTGTGTGTGTGTGTGTGCACTAACTTGCACTCTGTAAAAAAAAACAAATCAGGCATTGCAGGTTTTTTTTTCTTAAAATAAAAGCCAAGGCTGTGATATGCATTGATCTGCAAATTTTGCTCAGGGTGTGGGTGGGTGTTTTGCTGTTTTGTGGCTAAATTCAATCTAAATTAATCAACTCACTCTCACTCTCTCCATCTGCCTCTCTCAAAGACTACACTCCGGAGAGTGTATTGCTGTACAGTACCAGCAGGATTCTCAGCTAGCACCACTATCAGGCACCTAGTAGCAGCATTCCAAAATACTGACGCAACACAAAATACCAAAAAAATGCATTTTTCCGGATAAATTCCGGTGTATCGAATGCGGACCTTTTTTTTGCGGTGCCAGATATATGGAAGTTACGGTTGATCGGGTCATGGATAAACAGGCTTTTACTGTATTTCACAGTTACTGCTGCTCTTGGCAAATCAGTTTGTGTATATTTCAGGGTTCATATTTTTGTGTTCTTCTTCTCACTCATTCTAACGACATTGATCAAATGTCTTCGACACAGCAACAACAATCACAATGATGTATTGATAACATCAGAAAGGGTGGAGGACAGAGAGGGTAGGAGGGTGGCTGAAGGCATTGTTGAAGAGGAAGGTCTTTATGCGTGCCTTGAAGGAGACGCAATGGAGGGAGGCAGGCAAACAAAATGTGGAATGGAGTTCCAGAGGGTGGAGACAGAGAGGCTGAAAGCCCGACCGCTGATTGTGGGGCTGGTCGGGCGGGGACATGGAGTAGAAACCTGTAGAATTGAAGGAGTGGCCAAGTTGATAGGGGGTTAGCAGGTCAGAGAGGTAGGAGGGGCAAGGCTATGGACGGCCTTGAAGTTGAGGATAAGGACTTGGAACTCGATCCTCTGAGGGATGGGGAGTCAGTGGAGCAGCGAGAGGGTGCATGTGTTGGGGTCATGGAGCCTGTGGCGGGAGAGGATATGAGCTGCAGCTTGCGGAGGGAAGATTTGGGAAGGCTGATTAGCAGGGTGTTGGCATAGTGGAGTCCTGTAGCTTGATGTGGAGTCAGCTCAGTGGTTAGAGCACTCACCTTACAAACGTAAGACCTGTGTTCGAATCCAGGTCAGTCAGGGCAAAACCTTGGGCAAGTTTCCTTACTCCACACGCCTAATAATAATTCCTCCAAAAACAAACAAAAAAATAAATAAAAATTAGTCATTTGAATCAATGACTGTTTGTGGGATACTGCTGAGGCTGTGCGCAATTGGCCGCTGCGTTTCATCCACAAATAGACAGTCTTTACAGTATATTCTGTGATGTGCTTTCAGACGTCTGGAAGACGTGAAAAACACTATATCAAATGCAAGGATTATTGTTAGTATTATAGTCGAGACTGGATAATGAAGGCATGTATGAGGGTTTGGGCTGGCTGAAGGGTGAGGCAGTGTTGGAGTCGCGCAATGTTGAGGAGGCAAAGCAAGTCATGGAACGGATTTGGGTGAGAAATGAAATTTGAGGGTCAAACAAGATGATTCTTGACTGACTTGGTGAGTTGCAGCGTGAGTGCATCTGTGGCTGCCAGTGCCCGAGGTCTAGAGGCGCTAGACCTCGCTAGAGGTGCAAGCCATTCAGGATGGTACAGATTGGTATACACATGTCCTGCTTTTTTTTCTTTATATGTGCTATCAAGTGTGCAATTCTACATGCAGTGAAACAAACTTTAATAGTAGTGTTGTTCTTCTTTGAACAGGTATGTTGTACATTAGAAGAGTGTCAGAATCCATGTCTCCAACTGGAGCCAATAGAACATGGATTTCAGGAGATCCGAGCATATCAGCAAGGGAGCTCCTCAGTCTCTCAGAAACAGATTGTTCCACTGATAAAAGACTGTATTCACAGGCAACAGCAAGGATTGTCGATGCACAGAAGAACTTCGTCCACTGAAGCTGTCAATGGCAGTGCTCCGGTTTCGGAAGGATCATCTGGTGTTTTGGATTTATCTGGTCCTGATGTGGATTCACAGAACACTGAGTATATGGGTGAAAGTTTATTGGATAACTCACAAGTATTAAATGCTTCCTTACAGGCTCATGGTGATGTCAACATTGATCTTATGAGCCCAGACAGTGGATTAGCCACTATCCGAAGCAACCGTTCATCCAAAGAGAGCTCAGTTTTCCTAAGTGATGATAGTCCCATTCGAGAGGCAGTTGGACCATCATCCAGCCTCTTGCAGGGCTACGATATGTTTAGTTCCTTGCCTGAAGGTGAGACCGTGGAAGATGAAGTTGCTCCAATTGATAATGCAAATAGGTTTGATTTGTTTGGTCTAGATCTAGTACATAGCAATAGCATTAAGACTGATTCTTTGCAAGATAATAAAAATGTTTTGATGACTGATGAAATACCAAAGGCAGAATTAGCCCCTCAGAACGACAATGATGTGCAAGCAGTTTCATTAAATGATCACATTTCCATGGAGTTAACAGAGGAAGCCACAAAAATAACTGATCTGGATAATCAGACTTACAAACTAGATCGTATTGGAGATGAACCAGTAAAAGAACACGTAATATCCCAAATTTCATACACAACTAATGAAATTGGAATGGTCATTGGAGATAAAAAGGTTCCTCCAACACCAATGAACAGTTTTGTAGAAGGGTCACCGCTAGATGCGGGACCTCCTAACCTTTTTGCAGAAGACGTTATAGAGAAAATGAATGAAGTTGGCAATGTTTCCTCTGATGAAGCAGATTCTAAGTATCTCGGGCAAAAGAATGAATTTGAGAATGAATCTACAAAGACCATGTCAGAGGAAAACGATGGTTGGACAGCCGATCAGGATGAACTGAGTAACCCGATTACTCAAGATTCTAATTTATGGATTCGTTTTGACCAGGGATCCAGCCAAACAAATTTCAAAGACTACGATAGGTGGAGTGAATTTGATTTACAGCCAAAGGAATCAACAGAAAGAAGTATTAGTGATATATGGAATTCAATTGAACAAATCTCTACCCAGGCCCTCATTGATGAACCAACCATGTCAGGTGAATTAGACAAAATCCCATCAGTCTCTCATGATTTGTGGAACATCTCAGGGAAAGAAACTGTTCTTTCAAAGTTTCACAAATTTGATGAACATTACAAATTTCAAAACAAAATTATGTCTGTGTCTGAGAGTTCAGATGTAGCTGATGAACAAGAGAAAGGGAATGAACAGCAATATGAAACTACTTTTAATGTAGGGAATCTTTCTGAGTCAAAGGAATATTCAGATCATTCATATTTGTGGGATGAACCTGCAAAAGGATCTATGCAGCCTATTAAAGTCCTCCAAGAGGTGTCAGACAGTGCTGATCAGAGAATCCAAAGTTCAGACCGTGAAAATCCAATATGGACAGAACCAATTTTTGAGACAAACTTACATTCTTATAATTTGAGTGCCCCTAAACAGGAAGGATATTTGAATTCAGATATATTGAGTGAACCTAAAAATGATGAAGACCGACCAGTTGCAGAGAATGCAGATGAATGGGCTAAATTTGACCAGGAAACTTACAGTTCTGTATCAGACAGTGACGATTCATTGTCTGATAAAGCCAACCAAAAAACTGTATGCACTTATAATGTATGTGGTTCTAGGCAGGAGAAGAACACAGGCTTCGGAAATGTGAATTTTTGGAATGAATCTACACAGGCAGATAGTCAACTTACTGCACAAGGTCTTGAAATGTGCAATACTTGTCAACACGATAGTTCAAATTCACCATCTGACCATGCAGAAAAGTGGATCACTCATGCAGACTTGGTTGTGGAAGTAAGGAATGATTTTGAATGGGATATTACCCAGCCAGCGTTTCAAATGCAAACCACGGATGTACAACAAGAACATGATCACAGTCAGACCATATTTGAAGCTGTGGATTCAGCAGATGCACAGCAGTGTAGGCCAACATCTCCACATTTGTCTGATACGAGGAATGAATTTGAAGAATATAGATATACATCTTCTGAAAGTCTAAATGCTTGGGATGGTCCTGTCAAAACATTCAGTGACCAAAGTATGGAGTTTCCAGTTGAGCTGAGTAATTCAGAGCAAGAAGCTAAATATTCAGAAACTCAAAATTTCGATGTGTGGAATGAGGAACAAGTGTATCGCCAGGTTCCAGCTTGGAAGCAGGAACAATGGAATATGTTTGAGGAGGCTAGTGGCCAGTCAACATTTGAAAGCCAAACCTGGTACAATCAATTGCAGGAGATCAGTCAGACAGATGCAGATCATCTTGAGATGTACCACCCATCTGACATTGGAAAACAATTTGAACATGATAAAAGTCAGAAGGAAGAAAAAGATCTCACACAGAACGATAAGGAACCAACATTAGATCTTTATGATATACACTGTGAAGCTAAAGAATGCAATCAGTTGTCAAGCCAGCATGACTCTAGGCATCATGAATCAGATGATTATGTGAGACCTATTGAACATCCAGATGAACTTTTACAAAAAGGTTTGAATAATGCTGATATGTGGAGTGATTCTGAATCCAAGTTTATCCAGCCACCTGACGATGTTCTTATTTCCAATAAATTTGAACATGAGTTAATTCAGCCAAACATGCCAAATCCTGACAGACAGATGAGAGGTGAGTCTAACCAGTCTTTTACTGAAAATTACTCTGTTTGGACTGAGTCTTGGCAGGAGGTTCCCCAGTTACTTTCTACTACCAGTGATGATTGTAAGGAATCTAAACGGGAGTTAATTGAACCAGATGTACATGTTCCTGATGTAATAACTGACTATCACCAAGGTACCCACCAGACTTTCTCTGCAATTCCTAATTCATGGAATAAATCCAATCAAACATTTATAACTTCAGTTGCAGAAAACACATCTCTTTTGAATGATAGCTACTCTGTTTCAAATAGTCCAGGTATTTGGAGGGAGGCAGAGAAACGAGGTTCTAAAAGTGCAGCTAGTTGGACTGATGTGAAAGAAAACAGTAAAGAAACTATGACTAATCGACCTGATCTAACGAATGTATCTGAGCGAAGGTTTAACCTGTCATTCTCAGCTGGTGCTGATGCATGGACAGAATCTGAACATCCATTTCTTTATCCAGATGCAGAAAGCCTTGATGCCAATAATGATTCCAAGCACCAGATAGCCCACTCAACCATAGTCAGTGCTGATCCAGGGCATATACATGTACAGCAAGTTCCAGCACACCCAGGACAAAATTTTACTTTAACAGCAGACACAACAATTGATAAAGATGAAGATTTATCCGAGCTATACAGTTCTGTTAAGTTTGAATCCATGCAAACAGACACCTGGCAAACCTTCGAAACTCCTGTTCCTTGCATACATTTGCAACAAGGAGTTACTGACCTCTTTGAGAAAAGTCCAATTTCACACAATAACTGTGAGGAGGGATTCACTCATTCTGACTTAGAGGATTATGAATTTAGGGTCCATAGAGCACATGAGGTTAATCAACCAGCTTTAGAATATCTTGATCCCTGGAACCCAGTGGAAGTGGTTACTGCTGAAACTATTTCTGTGGAGAGCAAGTCACCTTATGTAGAAGACATTACAACGATGGATACAAAACAGGTCCAATGTTCAGGTTGTGATAATATGTCATACATTGTCAGGACAGATGAGGTGGAGGCAGCTAATTTGGAGGATACAGACTCAGTTTCATCAAACAACCAAACAGCAAACATGTACAGCCAAACTTTAGGAGCAAACATAACCCAATTTTCAAAATTTTCATCTCCCGATGAATATTTCACATCTGCTGCACCTGCCTGTATCGTAGCTAGCCAATCAACTGTTTCTCAGGGCTCAAAAGAGATGGAGTACTTCTCTGTATCACATAAAGATCAGTTGCCAATCGAACCACTAAAAGAATTTTCATCAGTACAAATAGGGGACAACCCCTGGTGTGGTACAATTTCATTTGCAGAAACTACCACACATAAGTGTTTCCCTACTCATATAATGCCTGGAACTCCTGATGAGAGAATGCTTGTGACTAGTGCTGATGTGCAGAGCTCTCCTGAATTATTTACGAGTAAGGCAGAATTAACCTACGAAAATGTAGAACCAGTATCATCATATACTGCTTCTGATTATTTTTATGAGATAGATGGACTGAAAGCTTGGCCAAAGGCTCGTGAAGACAATAACCTATTTCTGCCAGCAGATGATGCTGCAGGACTTCACAATGTTAATGCATCAAACCAAAGAAGCATAGAAACAGAACATGTGGAGCATAAGCCTAACACAAATTCCTGGGTTTCATTTGGAAATTTAGACAACTGCATTAGTATCAATGTGATGTCCTCCAGTCTGCCCCCCAGTGCCCAGAAATCAGACTTTTGGGAGGCTTTCAGTGCTCAGGGGTGTAATTTAACTCATGATGTGGATCATTCTCCTTACAAGTTCATAGAAACCTTCAGCTCTCACTCAAATTGCAGAACTAAAACAGATGGGCAGGATGAAGATGGAGAAACTGTAGTAAACACGGCAAATGCAGAACTCCATGATACACAAAGTGATACCAATTTGGTGGAAAGGCTGAAGCAGTCCAACTTCTTGCTAACAGATATTTCATCACTTACTTCTGCAATTTCCTCCACAGAGGTTGGTAGCAGTTCACTGGAAGTTGAATATGTGGATAAAAGTGACAGCAACCTAGCCTCAAATATCTTTGAACCCAGAAGCAATCAGGACAAGAAAGTAACTTCAGATGAGGGTGAGAGGACAGGAGAAATTGATTATATAGTTGTAGCTGGAAGAGAAAAGATGTCTGGAGTGGACACAGATGGACAGGAGAAAGAAAATGTAGTCATAGAAGATATAAATGCAAGAATTTTGAACATTGACTATGAAGGACAAACATTTTCAATCTCTCCTGCAATCACTGTTCAACCAGAGTTCAGTGACAAAAACAGCAGTGCCTTGGAGAGTACATCCACCGAATCTCTTCCTGAAAATAAAATCGTAGATGACCCTTTTATGAGAACTAGCAGCCAGGGTGAAGGGAAACCACATTTAGATGAAAATGCCAGTATTGAGGATGAACTTAATGGTCAAATTAATATTGAGGAAATTGATAAGAAAGACAGCATTGAAGATGAATTTAACACGCTCAATGAGCAAAAGAATATCCAGGATGAAATCAATGAGAAAGCTGGCATTGAGGATGAAATTAACATGCAGGACAATATGCAGGAGAAAATCGATAACAAAGCCAGTATTGACAATGAATTCAACAAACAAGGCAATATTCAGGAGGAAATCAATGAGAAAGCTGGTATCAATGAGGAATTCATTGAAAAAATCAATATCCGGGTCAAGATTGACGTGGAAGCCAGTATCAGGGATGAATTAATTGAGCAAGGCAAGAGTCAGGAGGAAATTGATGATGAAGGCAGCATTGAGGATGAATTCAATATTGAGGACACAATTGATGAGAATTCCAGTATAGAAGATGAACTTAATGAACAAGCCAATATTCAGGAGAAAATCAATGATAAAATCACCATCAAGGATGAATTCAACAAGCAAGGCAATTTTCAGGAGGAAATTGATGACAAAGCCAGTATGGACAATGAATTCATCAAGCAAAGCAAAATTCAGGAGAATATCAATGGGAAAGCAAACATGAAAGATGAATTCAATGAGGAAATTAATATTGAGAATAAAATTGATGAGAATACCAGTATGGATGAACTTAATGAACAAGACAAAATTCAGGAAGAAATTGATGACGAAGACAGCATTGAGGATGAATTCAATATCAAGGACACGATTGATGAGAATTCCAGTATAGAAGATGAACTTAATGAACAAGCCAATATTCAGGAGAAAATCAATGATAAAACCATCATCAAGGATGAATTCAACAAGCAAGAGAGATTTCAGGAGAAAATTGATGACAAAGCCAGTACTGATAATGAATTCAACAAGCAAAGCAAAATTCAGGAGAATATCAATGGGAAAGCAAACATGAAAGATGAATTCAATGAGGAAATCAATATTGAGAATAAAATTTATGAGAATACCAGTATGGATGAACTTAATGAACAAGACAAAATTCAGGAAGAAATTGATGATGAAGACAGCATTGAGGATGAATTCAATATCAAGGACACAATTGATGAGAATTCCAGTATAGAAGATGAATTTAATGAACAAGCCAATATTCAGGAGGAAATCAATGAGAAAGCTGGTATCAATGAGGAATTCATTGAAAAAATCAATATCCGGGTCAAGATTGACGTGGAAGCCAGTATCAGGGATGAATTAATTGAGCAAGGCAAGAGTCAGGAGGAAATTGATGATGAAGACAGCATTGAGGATGAATTCAATATTGAGGACACAATTGATGAGAATTCCAGTATAGAAGACGAACTTAATGAACAAGCCAATATACAGGAGAAAATCAATGATAAAACCAACATCAAGGATGAATTCAACAAGCAAGAGAGTTTTCAGGAGAAAATTGATGACAAAGCCAGTATTGACAATGAATTCCACAAGCAAAGCAAAATTCAGGAGAATATCAATGGGAAAGCAAACATGAAGGATGAATTCAATGAGGAAATCAATATTGAGAATAAAATTGATGAGAATACCAGTATGGATGAACTTAATGAACAAGACAAAATTCAGGAAGAAATTGATGATGAAGACAGCATTGAGGATGAATTCAATATCGAGGACACAATTGATGAGAATTCCAGTATAGAAGACGAACTTAATGAACAAGCCAATATTCAGGAGAAAATCAATGATGAAACCATCATCAAGGATGAATTCAACAAGCAAGAGAGTTTTCAGGAGAAAATTGATGACAAAGCCAGTATTGACAATGAATTCCACAAGCAAAGCAAAATTCAGGAGAATATCAATGGGAAAGCAAACATGAAGGATGAATTCAATGAGGAAATCAATATTGAGAATAAAATTGATGAGAATCCCAGTATGGATGAACTTAATGAACAAGACAAAATTCAGGAAGAAATTGATGATGAAGACAGCATTGAGGATGAATTCAATATCAAGGACACAATTGATGAGAATTCCAGTATAGAAGATGAACTTAATGAACAAGCCAATATTCAGGAGAAAATCAATGATAAAACCATCATCAAGGATGAATTCAACAAGCAAGAGAGTTTTCAGGAGAAAATTGATGACAAAGCCAGTATTGACAATGAATTCAACAAGCAAAGCAAAATTCAGGAGAATATCAATGGAAAAGCAAACATGAAGGATGAATTCAATGAGGAAATCAATATTGATAATACAATTGATGAGAATGCCACTTTAGATGAATTTAATGAACAAGACAAGATTCAGGAAGAAATTGATGATGAAGACAGCATTGCGGATGAATTCAATATCGAGGACACAATTGATGAGAATTCCAGTATAGAAGACGAACTTAATGAACAAGCTAATATTCAGGAGAAAATCAATGATAAAACCATCATCAAGGATGAATTCAACAAGCAAGAGAGTTTTCAGGAGAAAATTGATGACAAAGCCAGTATTGACAATGAATTCCACAAGCAAAGCAAAATTCAGGAGAATATCAATGGGAAAGCAAAGAAGAAGGATGAATTCAATGAGGAAATCAATATTGAGAATAAAATTGATGAGAATACCAGTATGGATGAACTTAATGAACAAGACAAAATTCAGGAAGAAATTGATGATGAAGACAGCATTGAGGATGAATTCAATATCAAGGACACAATTGATGAGAATTCCAGTATAGAAGATGAACTTAATGAACAAGCCAATATTCAGGAGAAAATCAATGATAAAACCATCATCAAGGATGAATTCAACAAGCAAGAGAGTTTTCAGGAAAAAATTGATGACAAAGCCAGTATTGACAATGAATTCAACAAGCAAAGCAAAATTCAGGAGAATATCAATGGGAAAGCAAACATGAAGGATGAATTCAATGAGGAAATCAATATTGATAATACAATTGATGAGAATGCCACTTTAGATGAATTTAATGAACAAGACAAGATTCAGGAAGAAATTGATGATGAAGACAGCATTGAGGATGAATTCAATATCAAGGACACAATTGATGAGAATTCCAGTATAGAAGACGAACTTAATGAACAAGCTAATATTCAGGAGAAAATCAATGATAAAACCATCATCAAGGATGAATTCAACAAGCAAGAGAGTTTTCAGGAGAAAATTGATGACAAAGCCAGTATTGACAATGAATTCCACAAGCAAAGCAAAATTCAGGAGAATATCAATGGGAAAGCAAACATGAAGGATGAATTCAATGAGGAAATCAATATTGAGAATACAATTGATGAGAATGTCACTTTGGATGAATTTAATGAACAAGACAAGATTCAGGAAGAAATTGATGATGAAGACAGCATTGAGGATGAATTAAATATCGAAGACACAATTGATGAGAATTCCAGTTTGGAAGATGAACTTAATGAACAAGCTAGTATTCAGGAGAAAATCAATGGTAAAACCATCATCAAGGATGAATTCAACAAGCAAGGCAAAATTCAGTTGGATATTGATGAGAAAAACATTATGGAGGACAAATTCAATGAAGAGGTTAATATCCAGAATGAAGTCAGTGAGAAAGTCGAGAAAACCATCTCTGAGGAAGAATTGAATGAGCAACTTAATATTCAGGAAGAAATTTATCAGAAAACCCGTATTGACGATGAGTTTAATGAGAAAACCTATGAGACAGCCAGCCCTGAGGATGAATTCAGTGAGGAAATGAACATTCAGGAGGAAGATGACAGAGCCAGTATTGAGGATGAATTCAATGAGCAAGGCAATATTCAGGAGAAAATTGATAAGAAAGGTAACTTAGAAGATGAATTCAATGAGGAAACCAATATCCAGAACAAACTTGTTGTGGAAGCCAGTATGAAGGATGAATTCAACAAGCAAAGCAATATTCAAGAGGAAATTGATGAGGATGAATTCAATAAGGAATTTAATATCGAGGACACAATTAATGAAAATGCTAGCATTGAAGACATATTCACTGATCAAGGCAAGATTCGAGAGGAAATTGCTGAGAAAGCAAGTATTGGGAATGATTTCGAAAAGCAAGTTAATATTCAAGATAAAATTAGTAAGGCAGTCAGTATCGAGGACAAATTCAATGATCAAGTTAATATCCAGGACGACATCGCTAAGAAAACCTACATAGTGGATGAATTCATTGAAGGAATCGATTTCCAGGATGAAATCAATAAGAAAGCCAGCATTGGGAAAACATTTAATGAGCAAGGCAATATTCAGGAAGAAATGAATGAGAAAGCCAGCGTCAAGGATGAATTCAATGAAGAAATCAATATTCAGGAGAAGATTAAAGAGACAACCAATATCAAGCGTGAATTCAGTGAGCAAGGCAAGATTCAGGAGGAAATCAACAAAGAATCTAGCATCGAAGATGAATTCAATGAGGAAATCAATATTGAGGACACAATTGATGAGAATGCCAGTATAGAAAATAAATTTAATGAACAAGATAAGACTCAGGAAGAAATTGATGAAAACTCCAGTATTGAGGATGAATTCAATGAGCAAGGCAATATCCAGGAAAATAATGATGAGAATGCCAGTGTAAAAGATGAATTCAGGGAGCAAGGCAAGATTCAGGAGAAAATTGATGAGAAAGCCAACCTACAGGATGAATTAAATGAGGAAATCAATATCCAGGACAAAATTCATACTGAAGCCAGTATCAAGTATGAATTCAATGAGCAAGACAATATTCAGGAGGACATCAATGAGAAAGCCAGGAGTGGGGACAAATTTAATGACAAAATTAATATCGAGAACAAAATGATTGAGAAAGCCAGCATTGAGGACAAACTCAATGATCAAGTTAATATCTGGGAGGAAATTGATGAGAAAACCAGCACTGAGGAAGAATTCAATCAGAAAATTGATATTCAGGAGAAAATTGATGAGGAAACCAGTATCAAGGATAAGCTTAATGAAGATGGTAGTATTCAGGAGGAAATCGAGGATGAATTCAGCATCGAGGATGAATTCAGTGAAGAAATCAATATTCAGGCAGAAATTGCTGCTAAAGCCAGTATAGAAGACCAATTCAATGAGCAAGGCAACATCCAGGATGAAACCTGTATGAAGAATGAATGCAATGAGGAAATAGATGAGAAAGCTGATTTCAAAGACAACTTTGATGAGAAGGCTTACAGTGAGGATGGATCAGATGGAAACTCTAACTCTAAGGATGAATTAGTTGAGAGAGCTAGTATTGAGGAAGGAGACACTGAAAGCTGGACAGTGTTGAAGGCAAATGAACCAATTGACATCTCATCTGAATATAGTATAACAGAAACAGATGAATCTGAGTCAGAGCATTCAGTCAAAGAATTGGAAGCAATAAGTTCACTTGCTTATGAAAATGCTGCTGCAACTGAAACTGAAGAAACTAAGGATGACCAAAATATGATACATGATGTATCTTTAGAAATGGAAAGCATGATGTGGTCAAATGAGATGGTATCTATAGATGGATCTGAGAGGATTATGCCAGAGTTGCCATTGACAGAGACCCACCTTTCACCTAACACTGTAGAAGGTGAAAAGATTCTTAACCTTTCGCTACCAGGTCCAACAGATACTTGTGTTTCAACGGAACTAGACAAAATTAACTCAACTGAACTTAGACTTTCAGCTGAAGATGTACGGTAAGATATTCACACTGCATTCAGATTCAACACATTCTCCCAAAATAGAAACTGTATTTATATCTGAATATGTTTCACTCTGGATGGTAATAGCTTTTTATGCATGCATCTGACTTAAAATTGTTATTCAGATCAGTTTTGCTGGGTAAAATGTGGGATCAATTGGAATCTGAAAGGACATTCCTTCCCTTAGTGTACTAATGGAAAATGTTTGCTCATTGCTGTGTCTAAAGAAACTAAAGATGGAATGAGCATCTAAACATGAATGCAGTTGCACAGTACTGTGCAGTTGAAATGGGACTATCCTAATTTCCTCAGCAATGGAGTATGCTGTCTAATTTGTTCACCAAAGGAAGCAGGTTACTTGCTTCTCTAATATTGTCTGCAGCTGTGAGAATGACTGAAGGGATGACAGTGATGTCAAACAGAAGCATGAGAGTTGAGGACAATGAATGACAAGAGCGTGGTTTGGAATAAATGTGGATTTTCAGTGTAGAAGAGAACTGCTTTCAGAAAAAGTGGTATTGAAGTGCAAATAAAATTTATTTCAAAAGCTGTTAAAAATTTTAAGATAATGTACAAGTTTAAAAAACTGCAGGGCAGCAAGCAGTGGTAATTTCATGAAAGGTTTTGTACTAACTTTTCCACCCTAATCTATCTAGTTTGTGTATGAATATAAAAACAGAAATGGGAAGCGCATCATGTTTTAGATTTCATAAGTACAGGCAGAAAGAAGTTACAAAACAGTAATACTAACTGTAGAGTCAGTAAATTATGTAATGTGATAGGGAAGTTCCTTCCTGTTGTGTGACTGGTATTCTTGAGACAATTTCTCCAGGTTTCTGAAGCAAATATACTCTGTCACCGGTCTCTTGAACAGGCTCTCTATAGACACTAGGGTCTGGCAATATATTGGTTATATCCAATATAATTTTCATATCGATATGCCGATATAGGCATTTTCAAAATATCGATATATCGAAAAATTTATATATCGAAAAATTGATACATCGAAAAAAAATCGGTATATCGTAAATGTTGGTATATTGTTTCTGGCATTGCAACCTCCTGGACCTGGAGCATGGAATGCGCATGCACATCCGAATGCACGCACACCCCGAATGTGCACACACTGAACTACAAGACCCAGAATGCTCATCTGTATACACAATGCATAGACCGAGGTGCAAGCTGCCGTATTGTATTCATAGTCCTCGAATACAATATACAGGTATACAAGGGGTGGGGGGGAGAGAGACGGCGGGGGGTGGGGGAGAGACGGCGGGGGGTGGGGGAGAGACGGCGGGAGGGTGGGAGGGAGACGTGGTGGGGGGAGAGAGACGGGGTGGGGGGAGAGAGATGGAGTGGTGGGAGAGAGAGACGGGGAGGAGGGGGGAGAGACGGGGAGGATGGGGGAGAGACAGGTGGGGGAGAGACGGGGGGGAGACGGGGGGATGTGATAATATACAGACAGACAGACAGACAGACAGACAGACAGACAGACAGACAGACAGACAGACAGACAGACAGACAGACAGACAGACAGACAGACAGACAGACAGACAGACAGATGGTGCGGGGATGTGAGAGAGGAGAGAGACACAGAGACACAGACAGAAAAACACAGAGATGGAGAGAGGTGAGTGTGAGAGATACAGAGAGAGAGAGATATTTACCTCCGGAGTTGATAGGCCCCGAATACGAGCGCACCTCAGAATGCGCGTGCAAGTGCAGTATGAAAACCCCGGAAATATCGATATATCGGTATATCTCGATATGAGCCCATCGATATATCTAAATCGGAAAATTTCCATATCAACAGACCCTAGTAGACACGCTTAGTTTGTTAACTGGCCCGCGAATATTAAGGAGTGTTCTTGAGTGTTACATTCAAGTAAAAGCTGACTAATCACCTAAATCTATAAGGTATTTTAAGAAGTTTTAAGAAATGCTACAGTGATTCTTGACCAAAGTGAAATTTGTTAACATGAAATAAACCACATACTGAAACACACAGAAATGAAAAAGTAAACAAGAAGTACAGGAAATAAGCTACATTTACAACACATTGTGCAATGCATGTCACCCTGGAACCACATCCTGCTCTTCTCCTGAGTCCTCAACACACATATTTTTGTTAGTGTGTGGCTGCATAATGTCCTAGACTGACTGCATTCATAAACACATCAAAAGTATGTATTTTTCCTGGCTCATATCCAGCTGAGGAACGTAGAAAGATGGATTCTGCAAATGTTGTAGCAATAGAGCTGGAAAGGGTGTAGAGCTAGCCGTGCACAATTATTGCTGCAAGAGATGGCAAGGTGGACAGGAAAGGGAGAGGGAGAGAAGCGCCCGACACAAAGATACATTACCAGGTTTGATACACTGGGGTTAAGTTTTGTGCTAATATGCTGCCAGGTTTTTAATTATCATTTGTGTTTGCTTTTGTTTTGGCAGTTTAGGAATGTTGAATGTTTTGAATGTTCAGGAACAGGCTTCTCTGGGATCCACAGCAAGTACGCAAGATTCACTTCACAGTGTCCATAAAGAAATAAAAGACTCGCAAATTGAAGAACACACAAGGTTAGAGCTTAGTGGTTAACCTCGCAAGTGTGAGAACCTGGATTTGATTCCCAGGTAGGGCAAAATATTGGGCAAGTATGCTTACTCCACATGCTTCTGTTTACCTAGCAGTAAGTAAGAAACTGGTTATTAGCCAATTGGCGGATTACTTTTCTGGGTGTAATAATTTCTTTTTTTTAAAATTGGTCACTCAGTCCACAACTGTTTGTGGGGCACTGCTGCTTGCAATTGGCTGCCGTGTTTTGTCCACAAAATACACAGTCACTACACTTTATAGCATATTCTGTGAAGCAATTTAAGACATCTGAACGTCGTGATATGTTGGTGTAACAAATGAAAGGATTATTGTTTTATTATTACTATGTTCAGGTTATTTAATGTAAGACTGTGTTAATGTAAGACCAAGTTAGTTTAAGCTGAACTGTTGTGTTAATGCACAAATGCTGCAGAAAAGGAATGTCGCAATCATTTTATTTCTGAGTTTTGTTCTTTAAACTGTTTGCTAAAGGCAGTAAGATCTCCAGGCATCATGAGAGGGATAGAAAGGCTTGGTTTTACTTCCAGTTGATTATGCTGCTAAAGAAGAATTTTATGCGCAATATCTCCTCCCAACAAACAAGTTCCTTCTTCTATTTCACACTTTAAAAAAAGACTGCCAAAACTTTCATTTATAATGCTAGTTGTGTAGGAAAAGAATGATTCTCTGCAAATATGGCAGCACAATAACTGAGTACAGTAAAAGCCTGTTTATCCGGCACCCGATCAACCGTAACTTCCGTATAACTGGTACATCAAAAAAAAGTCTGCATTCGATTAACCGGAATTTATCTGGAAAAATGTATAAAATATATACTGTATATATATTTTGTTTTGTGTTTTCGACCGAATATCCAGCACGCGCTTTAACCGGCATTGGCCAGGTCCCGAGAGTGCCGGATAAATGGGCTTTTACTGTACTTACTCTTTTGAGCATTCAGACTTGATCTAAAGCAGTTGTCAAGGCCCATTGTTGTAACTACAATAACAACAACAACTTTTTGATTTATATAGCGCCCTCCACGCCGGACGGCAACTCAGAGCGCTTAACTGCATAATTATTTTGATCCCTTGTCTTCGAGCCTACTTGGTAGTGTTAAGGGAACTGCATATTGCTTTGCATACATTAGCAAGTTTCAACCAATACCCTCCCCATCTGAACACTCAGTCCAGCTGAGAAGGCTCCAAATAGCATTTTCCATCCTGTTTGCACATATTGCAAATGTTACCAAATTATTTTGCAATGTAACCCTTTTCATGCACAACCTTGAAGCTTGTCTAATATTAACACTCTCTATCAACCAGTTGAATATTTGCTATTCACATCCTTCCAGGCTCTTTCAGTAAAATTGCCCAATTTTAATCGAGCATTAAAATCAGGCAATTGTGCTCGAAGTTGTAGGCAACAGTTCACTAAAAGCAGTTTCGTTCTCATTTCTGATAGAAACTGCAACTATTATTAGATTTTCTGTGCACCTCCTCAAGCCCGCTCTATCCTCACATCCAAATGATGTCCAGCTGCTGCTCACTCATCAAGCCCTCCTCTCCTCCCTGCTCGACTGGCACTCGCCTCCTGTTGTCCCTCGCACCCTCCACTCCACCATCGGAGGTCACACTTTCAGCCACTCTGCCCCGAAACTTTGGAACACTCTCCCTCAATCTTTCCCCTCGCTCCCCTTTCTCAAGTCCAACCTTAAAACTTTCCTCTTGATTGTGCTATGGTCACCCTCCCCTTCCCATCAACTCGGACTCAGAATAAGAGAATAAAAGAACATAGGTTTAGAGTTCCAAAGAACAATTTTAGAACTGATACACGGAAGTTATTTTTCTAGTGAGAGGACTATTAATGACTGGGACAGGTTGCTTGCAAAGGTGGTTGAGGTCAGGAACTCATTTAGGAAAGAGCTTGATGCTGTGACGGAAGTATGGGAGGATGAGTGGATGAGATCAATCAGATGGGCTGAAAGGTCGTCTTCATCTGTGCTTCTCCTCTTGGAGAAAGGGTCTTCTTCAAAGCTCATCACAACCAGCTTCCCTCATATGAGATTGATCATGTGTTTCAAATATATTAGCAACAACAACAACATTACATTTATAGAGCGCCTTTCACGAAAGGAGGACGTCTCAAAGCGCTTCACAGAATATACTGTAAAGTGAATTGACTGTATATATGTGGACGAAACACAGCAGCCGACATCGCAAATACAATTTCAGATATTATTTAACACAGTAATCACAGAATCTTACAAGTGGACATACAACAGTGTCACTAATGGAATATTTTTTAAGTGCTACTGTCTATTCTGTTTCTCTCTGTGTCTCCCTCTTCATCCATTTGTTTCACCCTTTAAATATACAGTCAATTCACTTCACAATATATTCTGTGAAGCATTTTGAGATGTCTGAAAGATGTTATCATGCGTTATATAGTCCAGAACATTCTCTACATTCAATACAGATATGATCAAAAGTAAAGCAGCAGTAAAGCAGCTTTGGTATTTTTATTTTTGATGCATCAACAGCAGAAAAACAGAACATTGATTTAAAGTTGCAAACCATAATTTCAGGTTGGACACGAAGAAGTATTTCGTAACCCACGGGATGAATAACAATTAGAATAGGTTACTAAGAATGGTGGTTTAGGCCAGAGACTGGACCTACTGAAAAAAGAATGGAGGCAGTGGTGGGAGGATGAAAAGATTAGTTTTCTGAAACGATTATTCTAATATTCACAAGGACCTTCTTCACCCAAACCTTTTTGGGGATTTTGCTTTCAATGCAAATCTTTTCTATTGATCTAGAATTGATCTAGGTTCAGCTGCAGCAACTCTTCTGTTCCTTCATAAATATGGAAATTTGACTCGAGCAAATTTTCTTGAGAATTCCCTCTTGTGGTTAAATTAGCAGCTTTGACCAATGGTGTTGAAAATAAAAAGTTCACAACCTACAGTCATAAATATCAATATAAAATTCCAACTTGACACCTGCAATAACCAGATATAATAAATATCACTTAGACATGCAGGAATGCCGCTTCAATTGAAAGAAGGATGCTTTTGCAAATCCGGATCACGAGTATTGCATCTTAAGAACACAATTTCAAAGTTAGTAAGTGGTATCTACTCAGCCATACCTCTCCAATGTGATACAAAAATGGACTGAAGCATTCCCTGCACTGTTCAACAACATCAGATGATTTTCTTTGCAAACTTCCACAAAATGCTATAGTATTCCCATTATAAGAATTTGTAGAATATTGAAGCTCTTGCATTTCTCAGTGTAGTTTGTCATTTCAGAAACTAGTATATACAGCCCTTTGCAAGGGACAACATCGTGGAGAGCTTCACAACGATGGAGTGAGACACTAAGCAAGGAAAGAAGGGGATAGAGCAGACAAAGAGGAACAACAACTTTGATTTATATATAGCGCCCTGCACGCCGGTCAGCGTCTTAGAGCACCTAAAGTTACCAGGAAGGTAACTTTAGGCAGAATTCAAAGCGATAACTTTTAAGGTAGGATTTAAAGACTGTTAGAGAGAAGGCCTGACATGAAAGGATACGTCAAGGGAGCTCCAGAGAATGGTATAGTTGTTGAATGCTATACGATTCAGTTGAAATTTGTTTATTTTCACAATACATTGAAGTGCGTCACAGCTTTTCATTCTTTAAAACTGCATGGAATTTTTGTTCCTGTGACAAATGGACTGCAGAATTCACCTCTGTATGACTGGGATCTCTCATCAAAGTGGGGGTAGAGGTCTCTTCATTGATCGTCCAGTAAGCCAGTTCAGCTATTTTTTCCATTATGCTAAAATGAGGTACCACAATTGCAAAAAGGCTTTTCTTTGAAGTAGAAGCCTCAGTTTGATTTTTAATGGAGCTTAGCATTTGCTGCCATAAACATTTTTAGTAACACAATGATTCATCAGACTGTATATATCAATTAGTTCCTTTACATTCTTTACACATCAATGATAACTATTCTCAATTCAGACTATAAATATTGAATGCTACGAAATTCAAAGTGTGAATAGAGTTACTGAAGTCCAAACAATGCTTTAATCTATACAGTAGAGGCATTTCACTTTCAATGAAGCCCTTTCATATGACTTGCTGACTCATCACAATCAACAGTAGTATGTGTTTAGAGTGAACTCAAGTCCGTCTCCGGTGGAAGCCGTACAAGCTGGTCTGGACATATTTGAGTCTCGTCACTTCATTAGAAATGGTTCTAGTTAATGCAAATGAGGATAACAATAATAAATAATAGAGGGTAATAATAATAATTGTCAATAATATTTAACTCCATTCTGCTCCTGTCATGTTGAGAGGGAATATGAAAGTGCTTCACAGAATTTACAGCGAAGTATAGTGACTGCGTATTTTATAGGTGAATGAGGCAGTTAATTTGTACAAGGCAATGTCCCCCTAGTTTCAACTCAAGGATTATTGGCCAGACCACCAGGCGTTTTAACATATCTGCGTTTTAACTTATCTTCTGAAGGACAGCACCTCCAACATAATGCACAACAACAACTACAAAATTACACTTGTATAACGCCTTTCACATCAGGAGGATGTCCCAAGGCGCTGAAAGGTGCTGCACAGGACTCCACAAGCAGTGCTTTGGAATGTCAACCTAGATTCTAAGTTCAAAGTCTTTGATGCGTGCCGGAGAGCTGATGAGGAAGCTCCGAGGCCTGGGGTGCCAGCTGCTGAAGGAGATACCTGTAGACCGAGTTCATAAACATACGTTCATATGTCCAGAGCCTGGAATCTACCTCGATTGGTCTTCAGTGACGCAGGCAGCTGATGCTTAACCACTGCCCGGCGTGGAGGGCGCTATATAATGCAAGTTGTTGTTAAACTCCACAATGGTGGAACCATCACTCAATGGGCAGGAATGTGTAGCTTGAGCTGTGGACAGAAAGACGGTAGCAATTTTCATTCCAACAATCTATCACTGGAAGTTCGATGTGTAGGTGGGGTCATGGAATTCTTAGCTTGTTTGGATACTCATGAGTTTCCACATGTGTCAAATACACGATGACCAATTTTTTTTTTAAATCCCTCGAACTCCCTTATATTTTGAACCTACCTACACAAGCTGCAAACTATCCAGAACTCTACGGTGCAAGTCACTCTCACACTAAACTCTTATCACCCGATCCTAGCTCTGATCCACTGGCTCTGTATCCCTACCCACCCGTGGATTGAATTCACGATACTCACCCTGTGTTCAAATACTTCTACAGTCTTGTCACTTATTTTCACTGTGATCTCCTGTGATAATACAACTCTTCCTTGTTTCATGTCCAATGACTCTGCCTCTACTCTGGAACTCCATCAAATAGTCCCTTTGTTTAAGCACTCTGTGATGCTGCCTCGCATGAAGGTTGCCATATATATTCACGTTGTTGTAAATGTAAATTTGTAATTATAAAGTTGGAAAGCTGTCTCTTAGTCTACACATCTTGCACAGTGCTGGAGGTTTTGACTGTTCTATACAACCTTGTGTGCTTTGTTTGAGGACAATTATTGCAGAGATGTTGCTGTATTCAGTGTTTCTGAGTGGACCTATTTACATAGAGCTTCCATCATGACCATGACCCACGTTGTAACATAACCTCGGTTCTAAATGGGGGAAAAAATTAATTTGCCTTCCTTCCTCATGAAGCAAACTATTTCATTGTGTTTGCCTTGTTTTCTTTTTATTGATCACTGAACATGTTCTTTAGCTGTTTCTTGTCCCGCTCCCCCTTAGAATCTCCACCATCATTCACCTCCTAAAATCCTTCTTCCCTACCCTCACATATTGTAAAATTCGCCAGCAATCTCCTGTTGATGTACTACAGTATAATAAGTCTCTTTGAAGTACAAAGAGGAGGGGGAGATAAACCTGATCATCTCTGCACTAACACTAACCCACTGCTGAGAGATAGAGGAACATCTGAAATTTGACAGTAATTAGTTTGGTTTTTGTTATCATGTTAAAAATGCTGCTTTTTTAAGCTTTTCACTACTTTGCACATCATGTCCTGTAGCTTAGAGGTTGGAGCATTCCCCTAGCAAGTGAAAGACCTGGGTTTGATTCCCGGCAGTGCAAAACTTTGGTCAAGTTTCCTTACTCCACACGCCTGATAATAATCGTCAAGAAAATAAAGTAATAAATTGGTCATTTCAATCCACGACTGTTTGTGGGACACTGATCTGCACAATTGGCTGCCTTGTTTCATCCACAAATATACAATCAATTAATTTTACAGTATATTCTGTGAACCAATTGAGATGTCTAGCAGACGTGAAAAGCGCTATATCAAATGCAAGGATTATTATTATTATTATTAATGTATTATCCAGTGTATTACTTTGAACAAGTGAATACCGTGCACTGGATTATCAGGCGATGGTTGCCAGCTTTGTTTCTATTGGAAAATATGGACTAAATAAATTTGCCTCAAAAGATCTGTGTTAAGAGAGTTCCAGAAATAGATTTTATAAGTTTCTTCTGATGTACTTAACCACTTGATTTGTGTTGGGTCAACTTGACCCAACACAAATCTTGTTAAGGCTTGTTAAGTTTAACTTAAATAATTCACCTTACAGTTAATCCTCTTAACATGAGACTAAGTGAATGCGATCAAAAGATTTATGCTGCTCCTAGATTCTATTTATCTGCTGGGTATAGGGCAAAGGTACTCTAGTACTAAATTATTGATGACTCCCTCCTTTCCACAAATTCTGCCCCCTTTGCATTCCCCTGGCTCTTCTTCCTCACTATCAGTAGATGACAATTCAACCACTTTGCACCCTCCTTCTGAAAATCTCTCCATAAATCTATCCACCTCACCTCTTCCTTCTCAACTTTAAAATCATGCCCGAAGGCTCCCCCTTTGACTTATGCTTTCAGTCATCTTCCACTCCCTTATGTTCCCACCCAGATCAGGTTCCAGCTCAATCCTTGTAAAGAACTTTGGGATGTTCTCCCAGTGTGAATAGGGCTATATAAATGTAAATTATTGTAATGTAACATCCTTTTGTTATGTTTCAGAAGAGTGCATTGCTATTGAACATGATAGGGTTGCACAGTTGCACAGTTGCTCCTCTTGAAAATTGTAACTTTAGTGCCACCTTCCTGATAGGCAAAGTGTTTGCAATGCAAACTGTTTTTTGCAGGAAAAACTTTGTCATCTTGATAGCCCTGTATTTGACCCCAATTTGTGGAGTCTTAGCTCCAACTCAAGATTGCATCAAAGCTGGTGTGAGGTATAGGAGTTTCCTTGCAAACACATTATAATCTTTTCATTTCCATAAAAGCACATTATTGTATTGAAACGTTTCAAAACGATTCACAGTAATTGTTGTTATGTGTAGTGGCTGTAATTGTAGGCAAATTCAGCAGCCTACACTTGGCTGCCACTGATGTGTAGTGGCTGTAATTATCGGCAAATTCAATGGCTGCCCATTGGCTAATGGCATTACTGTGCCAATTCGCCCACAGTAATGTCCCATAAATGACCAGAACTTAAGTGACCAATTTAACTGGAGGACTATTGGACAGGAGAAATTCCAAATGGAGTTATGCAAACGATAAGATCCAAACAGAACAGGCAGACTTGGTTCGACACCTCATCCAAACAACGACATTTCTTACAATGACTGATTATCAGTCATTCCAACATGGAATTTGAACTCACAATCTTCTAATATACTGCTTTTCATACTCCATTAGGAATTTTTATCTAGCTATCAATAACTCATGGTTATTCATTAAAATTGGGGTGGAGGGATGCTAAGGAGGCCAGTGGCATTTGAGTGGAGGGGCTGGGTGATGGATTGGGGATTAAGGATATCGGGCAGGTAGGGAGGTGCCAGAGTGAAGGAATTTCAACACGAGTCTGAGGATCTTGATGTAGATCTGTTTGGTGATTGGGGAGCCAGTGGAGCCTGGCCAGAACTGGTGAGATGTGGGTACGGAATTTGGTCTAGTTAAGTATGTGGGCAGCAGAGTTCCGAGTGAGCTGGATCTCTTGAATGTGTAACTGGAGACTGCCGAGGAGTGTGTTTGAGTAATCCAAGCGGGAGGTGACAAATGCATGCACAAGGGTTTCAGCTACATTTGGGGGGTAGCCATGGTCGTCGGTAGGCAATAGCTTTTTAAGCCTTCCTGTGGGATATTTTCTTGAAACAACAACAAATTTGCATTTATATAGCATCTTTCACATCGGGAGGACATCCCAAGGTGCTGGACAGTCAGTGTTTTGGACCCAAGGATGGGTTAGGATCGGGGAGGGTGGAGGAAAGGGAAGTGACTGATGACATGGTTGAAGAGGAAGGTCTTTAGATGGGGCTTGAAGGAGGCTAGGGACGGGGTGAGGCAGAGGGATTGGGGGACGGAATTCCAAAGGTTGGGGGCAGAGTGGCTGAAAGGTCACCCGCTGATTGTGGAGCATGTGGGTTGGGGGACATGGAGCAGGCTGAAGCCCGATCAGCAGAGGAGGTCGCAGCAGAGGTAGGGTGCAGCAAAGCCATGGAGGGTTTTAAAGGTGTGGACCAGGATCTTGAATTGAATCCTCTGGCTGATGGGAGGCTAGAGGAGTTGGGTGAAAATAGGGGTGATTGGGTCGGGAGAGGACACGGACTTCAGAGTTTTGGGTGATTTGCAACCTATGGAGGAGGCAGACAAGTAGGGTGTTGGCATAGTTGAGCATGGACGTGATGAAGGCATGAATGAGAGTTTCAGCAAAACGTGTTTTACCATTGTTAAAATGTTTGTCCCCTTGCAAAGCTGCTGTCAGTGTTTGTCTCCTGATATTTATATGCAACTAGAATAACATACAAGCTGTTTATGAGGAAGTTAGGAAATCTAGGTAGTTTAGTGGGCATCATAAATCTCACTAGCGGCTACAAAAAAATACTTTTCATTTGGAATTGAGTACTGAATGAGAAGAGGCCATTTGTCCATCCAAATCCTATTCCTTACAAGATCAATCGTAGATTCTATCTCACTTATTAGATCAGAGAAAAAGTGTTGCATATTTTCTCCTTAGCCTATCCCTCCCAAAGAAAATACAAAAAAGCTACATCTACCTGTCCATCCTTCTACAGACTTTATTCAGCTCTGAATAGCTGTTTCCATGGATGATACTTTTATGGTCCCAGCAGCGCACAATCTATGGTAGTGGTGGCCAACGAAGTACATTTTCTTAATTGAATATTTCTTGATTTATGTAAATGCAACACAACACAATTACATTTATAGAGCGTGTTTCACATCGGGAGGATGTCCTAAGGCACTGGGACCTTAGAATAATATTCAATGAAGAAAAAAAACTGAAAACACACTATCTCGCAGAACATATGTTGGTCATCATTGATCTATGGTTTTCCACAAGGCATTTGTTTCCAAATCTCCTGTTACCTAATCCATTGTTTTTTTCCTCTGTGGGGCATTAGATTATGTGTATGTGAAAAATTAGCACTCAGGCATGAGCATGAAAACCAATTGAGCACAAGGTGTTATTTAATGATCTTCATCTCATCTGGGAATTCAGCCTCTGTAGTTTGTATCTCCCATTGTTGTTTGGGTTTCTGAACTTCTTTCAATCTTCTCAATACCAATTCTTTCAATGAGGATATATCGATTTAGAAGGCAGTTTAGTTTATTTTGGGTGGGGGGTAAAGGTCCTTTATGCAGTTCAAAGTTTTGTGAAAATGCTATGTCCACCTGGATCTCTAACATGTTTTCAGGATTTGGGAGCCACTTTTCAGTGCAGATATATCTTAGTACCCCTTCAACTTTGATTAACATATTTTGTATTTGTATACAGAATTCCTTTCTGAATAACTAGCTTAGATGTGGAACCAGAGTGCTGAAAGTTTATACATACTTGATATGAATCAACATATATTGCTCTTCCTTGATGGCTTGCTAATAAGACATGTCAGCTAGGCTAACAGTTGAATTTAGAATTGTTCTCAGTTCCCTTAGGTTTGAAAAGGGAAAATCAGTCTAGGTGTCCATTCCTTATAATGGGGGTCCTTATAATTACTTTTAGGGTGGCTGCCCAATGGACCAATAGTTGGCTACGGCAGGTAAACCGATTGACTTCTTCTCTAGGCCAGCTTCCTGCATATTAAAAAGTGACCAGTATCCAGATCTTCAGATTGCTCTTGATATTCATCTCATAGACTGGAAGATAGCTATTTTTATGGCATGAGAAGCCATCTATCTTTCTACACACAATTAATGTGAATGGTGAGATTTTAGGCAAATGCCAATTTACAACATGTTCCAATGTAATTTGAATGGAATCTAAATGACAATATTGTGTATGATTGTACCAAAAATGCAAGGAACTTAATACAGCATATTATGCTTTTAAATTTGATGGGAAAAAATATGGTGTAGGATTATGTTTAAATACGTTTTGGCATAGCATAATTTCCCTGTGCTAGAACACGCAGTGATGCTCTACTTTAATGAAGACATTTGTAGTTATACTTATTTCAGGCCCTGGAAATGGGACAAATGTGCATCTTTCTGCCGATCTAGAATAATTAGCACTGAATACGTCAAGAGAAATTTCCACTTCATTAGGCAATTTTTCAGGATGTTGAAATGCATATAAGAGTCAGATTGTACATTGATTGGACTGCTTGGAATACATTAGTTGGTTCTGTGTGCTGCAATTGTTCCCATGCAAATTAGCAGGAATATTTGCACGGTTTCCCTTGTTCATCTATCAATGTTATGTACAAGGTGATTCTCTGTTGTCATTCACAAACTAGCCTTGAAAGATGTTACGGGAGTACATATTACAGTATAAACCCCTGAAGCCGTTGCCAGCTCTTAATAAATTCTTCCAATTGATTGTCAGTACCGCTGTGCTTTCTAGTTGGATAGTCAACTAGGAGCAGGTGATCATCCTTATTTAATGTGTCATCAGTCACATGTTCAGCAGTGTAAAATGGTGGAGGATCTGTGTTAGGGATGAACTGCTGCACATGGAGATGCTGAGGCTAAGCTAAAGCAAACTAGCAAAAAATACTGCCCGCGTCTTTAAAAGGTAAGGAGGTTTTGACGAAGCTTGTTCTGTGAGTGTTTTTTTGTATAAACTAAAATTTGAATAAGCAAATCTGGAGGCATCTGCACTTATCTCGCACTGTTCACAGGCAGGATGGAATACAGCACTTCATGTTTATTCCTGGCTGATGGAACTGAATCTGCTATTAAATATCTATTTTATTTTTAAATAGAGCGATGTTTAACGACTGGAAACTGTCAGCCACCCCCCACCTCTGACAATCAGCCATTGCATACACAAACACATGCACAATACACACACACACACAGTCCAACCCCGGCAAACAAATGTCTTGATAACATTATTTGCAGTCTGGAATAGATGTCAGTGGCGCTCTACTAACATGCTTGTGACTTGCCTTGCTTATTTATAATTTGACATGCTGGACTGCAGTGTTTCAACAAGGTGCCTCTCAGCAGTTCAACGAGAGGAAATTGTAATATTAGAATGCTTGATGTACAATTATTGAAGCATCTGACATGCTATTAATTCTATGAAAGCTTGGGAGAGAGAGAGATATTCTAATCAGCATAGATGACATTTGAAAGCCATGTCTACTTGAATATGTTTAATGTAAAACAAAAGATTAATTGCACTAAATAGGCAATGTTTTCTTGTCAGATGTTTTATTATCATCAAATTATTGAAGCAAAACTCGACAAAGCAGTTCATGTGAACACGGCAGGAGAAACAAGTTCCCAGTTTGCTCTCGGCTGGCGCTCGCAGCTGGTCGAGCACCAGCTGCAAGTCTCTTATTGTGGTCCATTGTCTAAGGCTGGAGCCTGTATCTTTCTCTCTTTCATCTAATCCTCGTACTCGATTGGCCAATGGGAATATACTCATTGCTTCCGGGAAAGATTGTAGGGGGTAAAGGCGAGAGAGAGAGAGAGAGAGAGAAAAAAAGTATGTCTGCTTTGGTGACATGAGTTGCTTGCTTTTGTTTGCTGTAATCTGAATCACAGTGTCACTCCTTGCAAGGCTGGCTTGTTGATCAAAAGGAACAGGTAATTAAAACATAATGACATTTGATTTTAACCTTAGTTAACTGTATGTGGAAGTTGGCATGGGAAACGAGTCTTGTGGCACTGCTTAACAGCTCTGTTTTATCAGGTTATAAAATGAAACCATTACGACTTTAGTCCACGAACTAGTTTGTTTTGCAACTTATTATATTCCCATGCAAACAGCACCTTTTGATAATTGTTCATTGTTTCTACAACCGTTCAGATGACCCTCTGCGCTCCCTATATTTGTCCACATCATTTTATTTTACTATGTAATTATTCTGTATTTTAGAACAGAATTTCTTCAGAGTATGCAGCGTGTTGCCTTTCTGCTATCTGATAAACTATTTCAAATCCAAAAAAGAATTTCCCCTAAAATCTTGCCCAACAATCCTCCAAATATATTGTTTATTCACCTCATTGCTTGCTGTGTGGGGGATCTAGTTGGCACAAATGGCTGCCATGTTTGCCTGCAAAATAATGATATAATAAATAATCGTTTAATTTGATAAAGCACTTTTCATGACGTCTAGATGTCTCAAAGCGCTTCAAGAATATACTTTAAAGTGAATTGTATATTTCTGGGTGAAAAATCACTTATGAAGCTCAACTATAAGGACTCGATGAGATGCTTTAAGTCATTAAGGTGTTTTTTTTAAAAAACATTTCTTCTTTCTACATCAAGATAGAATTAGTCCAGATATCTTAATTCTCATTTTTCTCTCTGCCCCATCTCCTTTCCTAAAACCTTTTCCCTTCACCATGGGTATTTCATCCAAGTTGACGTAAGTGGACTTTTCCACCAACCAAAAGACAAACCAGAGAAGTCCAGTCATCTCATCATCCAACATCTATGTACAAGCACTGATTGTTGGGCAGGATTTTAGGGGAATTTTTTTTCATTTTAAATAGTTTATCAGATAGCAGAAAGGCAACACACTGCATACTCTGAAGAAGTTCTGTTCTAAAATACAGAATAATTAAATTGAATAGCACAAAAACAATGATCTGGACAAATATTGGGAGCTCACAGGGCATAGGGTCATCTGAACGGTTGTAGAAACAAGCAACATTTATGTACAAGCACAAATTATAGATCCAGAGGTGTTGTAGCCATTTACAGCCCCCTTCCCAAAAGTTGTTCTTGTTAGCTGGCTAACTCAGCACAGAATGTAGTTTGAGTCTGGGTAAGTTTCTGGGTATGTACAGTTCAATGCCTGAACAGTAATGTTACCTGTTTGAACAGTAATGTTTTCTGTTACACAATCAGGAGAGTTGTTATTGTAGTTTTTAAGTTTAGTGTTCAATGTATGCATCATACACAGATCCTATAAAAACTCTAGCCACCGGAAAACCAGCGTCAATGTGCAGTCGGGTAACGTGGCAGGTGGCAGGGCAGTGTATAGTGCCCTGGGCTGATGTGGGATACACAGCATTGGTCCCTCCCCCCCACTTCCAAATCCCCTAACTCCTGAAAACATACATGTAGGAGGTGAGGAGAAATTTGAGAAAGAGTTATTTCCATCTTGTTTTAGTGCTCAGCGCTTTGGGACAACCTCCCAATGTGAAAGGCACTATACTGTCCCGTAGCTTGTTTAGGAGTTCTGTAGCTCAGTGATTAGAGCACTCTCCTTACAAGCATCAGACCTCTGTTCGAATCCAGGCAGGTCAGCGCGAGACTTTGGGCAAGTTTCCTTACTCCACACACATAATAATTCCTCAAATTTTTAAAAATTAAAAAATAAAATTGGTCATTCACGACTGTTTGTGGGAGACAATTGGCTGCCGTGTTTTGCCCACAAATATACAGTCAATTCCCTTTACAGTGCATTCTGTGAAGCACTTTGAGATGTCTCGAAGATGTGAAAAGTGCTATATCAAATGCAAGGATTATTATTATAACAAATGTAATTTGTTGTTTTTCATGCCTCCTAGTAGCTATGGTCACAGTGGTATTGATCGCTTGTAATTGAGTAGAATGGGTCCCTTCTACACCCTTCTTCACCTATTGTGTGCCCCTGTGTGACCAAGGAACACCGGAGAGATTTATATATGTTTAAAAAATCTAAAACGTATGGCTGCTTGATACTCTCTAACAGAAGCTTTGTTGTAGGTGTGTCTTAGTGCTTCTTTGATATAATGACGTAGGTGAAGTGGGTTTTAACTGGAGAAAGTTATCTTCCAAATTAGGTCTGAATTCCACAGTCTTAATTTAAGACAATGGTAGTGATCATAAGACTAAGAAGTTATCTGAAACTGGTGCTCAGGTTGTATGATGATGTGATCAAGTCATTCTGTCCATACTGCAAATGGTTCAGGTTCGTAAGAGGTAAGGAGCTGTCCAGCACTTAGAGTCAGCGAAGAGGAGAGCAACGTGGCTCATCCCAAGTTTTAGACGAATGATCTATTAAGAATGGCTGGATAAATAGGGATCTTCACCCAGGAAAATAGATGTCCTAGAGGGAACTTAAATAGAGGTATATAAACTGTTTAATGAGATAGAGAAATTAATGCTGGAACAATGGTTTCAAATCTTAGTAGAATTCAGCTTCAGACCATCTTAGATGCATCCAACCTAGAGTCCCAAGATTATTGTGCCTGGTGCAAGCCTAATGTTGCATTTATCTAGTTGAGGAGAAAATTGGCTCCTAAGTACTCTTGTAGTGATCAGATTTTAATATTACCTTTTAATGACAAATTCAGTGCACTGTACTGTTAATGTGGGATACCATGATTTTAATTTAACAAATTGAGCTGTAAATTTAAATGACCTATATATGTTCTGCTCAAAAGGGAAATTGTTAGTATAATTAAAATTTATCTTTCAAAGATATGCCTTCAGAGCCTTGATACATGCAATTAATCAGACCAGACAAAAAACAGAAATCACCTATAATCTATATAATGACGGCATTTTAAAAGGGTTGACTATGTATATTTGAACACAATGATAGTCATACTTGCATATTTCCAGAGCCTTATTATGTCTCAAAGCTCTTCACTGGATAGATGAATCAAATAAATCTTTGCTTTTAGTTTAGTTTCTTTCATGATAGCAAGATATCTTGAAGTGGGATATACTTTAAGATGTAGTGACTGTGTTTTATGCACAAATGCTCCAGCTAAATTGCACACAGCAATATCCCACAAACAGCTATACAGTGAGTGACCAATTTTATTTGGTGGATTTGTTGGCCAGTACAGTGGAAGAATTCCTTTTTGAATAGTACTGTGGAACCTATAACGTCCACCTGGACATACACACAAGATCTCGGTTTAACGTCTCATCTGAAGGGCAGCAACTCCCAACATTTGCAGCACCCTCCCAATGCAATGTCAGCTACTAATCCAGATTGACACATATGCAGGCATGCAACATGGATATATACCAGTGAGCTTTCTCAATAACTTCAATGTTGATATGTTTATGTTTTGCAGATCAAAAACAGAGGATGTGGGAATGGACATTCCTTTTGATGAGGGAATGCTAAGTCCCTTAGCTGAAGAGAGCAGACCTGGTAGGAAGAATATTCTTAATTTATAGCACAAATAATTTAAATTATTCACTGGGGCTCAGTGTTACATTGATTTTTGACTCATCGTTTTGCCGAGTTGAAAGTGTGAATCAGAAATGAAATGCTTTAACAAGCTAGCGCCAAAATGATCCTAGCTTGGCTCAAATTGCATCCCTTGTCGGGTACATTTGATGCAACAACCATAAAATGTTGTTCTTGTTAACTGGTGATGTAGTCTGCATCTATCATTCTTCTGTCAATTTTATCACAGGCTTCAGGCAAACATGAACGGAGGGGGTGGTGGGGATTAAGAGAGAATGCACCAATGTTGCATGTAATGTTATAACCAGTGATAAATATTGCCCTAACTAAAAATGCAGTTAACTGCAGTGAGTGGTCAACACTAACCTCGGGAAGCGAGAGGGAAAGAGGTGATGCACAAAGAGCGAAACATGCATGTACACAATTTGTTATATATAATATTCTACATTTTACACATGCCTAATTGATGACCCTATTGAACCTTGTGTATAGATTTGCATTATCAGGCACTGCATATAATTCGACAAGAATGTACTAAAACATTTTTAATGTTTTATTAATATTGAGAATCAACAATGAATGCATAAATGGTATTGTATGTGAAGAAAGATTAAAGCTACCTTGATCACAGTGCATGTGAAAGCATAACTTTCTCCAGGCAATTTGACCTTTAGATGCATGCGCTCCATTGAAATCTATATAATGTTTGGCAATTCTGCTACACAAATAAAATAAGCTCAGTTTATGATTCACATGAACTCTGCTAATGTTCTGCATTGCATTATGTGAACAAAGAACAGGAAATGTCATAAAAATATTGTTGAGCCTTTCATTACTTTGGGACTTTGGCAAAATGTCTGGTCCTCATAGTTCTTTGTTCTGAATTTACATCTTCCTTGAGTTTTGAACCACATTTGATAGAATCTTACGGCACAAAAGGAGGCCATTCGGCCCAACTAGTCTGTGCCGGCTCTTTGAAAAGAGCAACTGAATCCCACTGCCCAGCTCTCTCCCACATTTATAGCTTATTGCACTACACAATGAACAATTCCAAATCCATATAAATATAGAATGGTTATGTTCTTGCGAGTGGGGTAGAAGTTTTCAAATGCTGTGGTGGAATCCAGTGACTGTATAATCGAGGGCCTGATTTCATTGGAAGCATTTGATTTGCAGATATTAAGATGTGGCTCTGCTGGACTTGGACTTTGGAGTATGTTGGAAAATTTGACAGTTTCACTACAGCTAATCTATGAAGACTTTAGATATCCCTTATTCTAAGATTTGTAGCCCATCCCTCCAGAACCAAATGGGAGACAAATATCATTTTTTTTACCCAGAGTTATTATAGTCTGGAATGCACTGCCCGAAAGGATGGTGAGAGAGGATTTGATTGTAGGGAAAGAGAATTAGATAGATACTTAAAAAGGAAAATAATTGTAAGGCTGTGGAGTAAAAGCAAGGAAGTGAGATCGGTTGGATAAGAAAGAACTGGCACAGACACAACAGGAGAAATGTACTGCAGGTAGAATGTCAGGACTTTGCCAAATGGGTGCTGTGGCTGACAGCTGTGGCTCATTGCAGTGAAATATCATCCTTATTTCCATGAATGTGTGAATAGATATATATATATGTATATACAGTAAAAGCCTGTTTATCCGGCACCCTCAGGACCTGGCCAATGCCAGTTAAAGCGCATGCCGGATATTCGGCCGAAAACTGAAAAATAATGCATTTTTCCGGATAAATTCCAGTAAATCGAATGCAGACCGTTTTTTTGAAGTGCCGGTTATACGGAAGTTATGGTTAATCGGGTGCTGGATAAACAGGTTTTTACTGTGTATATCTATATATATATATATAATGTACACATTAAAAAAAGGATTATGCCAATGCAGCCTCAGAAGGAAATTTCAAACAATTTAAATTATCCATAAAACCATAAAGATTTACATTGTAGAAAAAAGTTATTTGGTCTATAATCCGTACTGGAACCACTGATGAAGGTGACCTTTGATGAAGCTATTCTCAATACTGTGTGTGGCTGAGTCTTAATCAGAGAATGATGTGAGATGTGAGCACATAAGTGAGTGACGGTGACACTTTCCAGGAGCTAAGCAAGAAAGAAAACAATTGAGATGTGTTAATTTTTTTTTAATGACAAAAGGTTTGAAGGGGCAAGGATAGATTCTAAGGCTAGGCAGAGGTTAATTATGTCAGCTGGCTTGGGGCAAAGAAAAAAGATTTGGTTAGTCAGTGCCTGGGTTAGTAAAGTCAAAGGAACACATGGTACTCCACAATACATTACACGTCTACATTTATATAGTGCCTTTACATCAATAGATTTCATACAATCGATGAGAGCTGAGGGGAGATAGAGAAGATATTGCAAGGGGTGGGGGACAAATAGGTGTCTTAGAGAAATGAAGGAAAACAACAACAAAATTACATTTGTACAGCACCTTTCACATCGGGAGGATGTCTCAAGGTGCTGAACAGTCAGGTCGGGACCCGAGCAAGGGGGAGGGGTGGGGTAGGGTGGAGTGGAGGGAGAGAGTTGGGAGGGCAGCAGAAGGCATGATCGAAGAAGAGGGTCTTGAGACTGGCCTTGAAAGAGGCAAGGGAGGAAGTGAGGTGAAGGGACTGTGATATGGAGTTCCAGAGTTTGGGGGCAGAGAGGCTAAAAGCCTGTCCACCGATGGTCAGCCAGGCAACACAGAGCAGACTGGAGCTCGCTGAACGGACGGGGTGGGCAGGTTCATAGGAAATAGCAAGACGGAGAGATAGGAGGGGGCAAGGCCCTGAATGGGAGTTTGGAAAAAAAATGTACAATGTTTTAGACCCGAGCTGGGATCAGATGGGGAGGATGGAGGGAAAGGAGGGATTTTGTGGTGACTGATGGGACCGTCGAAGAGGAAGTTCATGAGGTGGGACTTGAAGGAATCTAGGGAGGAGGCGAGACAGAGGGACTGCAGGATGGAATTCCAGAAGTATGGGGCAGTGTGGTTGAAGGCTCAAGGCTTGCCAATGGTGGGGCGGTTGGGGGACATGGAACAGGCCAGAGCCTGCTGGACGGAGGGGCAGGCAGGTTGGTAAGGGGTTAGGAGTTCACAGAGGTAGGGTGGGGTTAAATGTGAGGACCAGGATGTTGAATTGAATACTCTGGGTGATGGGGAGCCAATGAAGTTAGGCAAGGATGGGGGAGATGGGGACACAAAGCTTGGAGTAATAGAGGATATGGGCCGCTGAGTTCTGGATTATCTACAGCCTATGGAGGGAGGAATTGGGAATGCCAACAAGAAGAGCATTGTAGTAGTTGAGCCGGGATGTGATGAAGGCATGAATGAGGGTTTCGGTGGCCTGAGGGATGAGGTAGTGGCAGAGTCAGGCAATGTTGCAGAGGTGAGGGAAGTTGGGCAATGTTGCGGAGGTGAGGGAGGGCTTTGAAGGTGAGGACCAGGATCTTGAATTGAAAAGATTAGAGAAAGAAGTGCATGAGATTTTGATCAGAGAAAATTCTGGTGTTATTCACATTTTGAATCAGAGGAGAGAAATTCTTCAAAATCTGTTCTCATTTTACTGCCAGGTTTACTGCTAGTGGCTGGCTGACATTTAAGTGACACATCCTTTACAGACCAAGCACTTACAGAATCCTTTACAGACCAAGCATGTATTTTGGCAGTCACACAAACAGGAACTCGGAGGTACAATCAAAACCCACCAGAAATTGATATAGCAGTAGTCCCAATAGTACACCTCAATACTAACACTAGGGTTATCCACAAACCACTCTGAGGCTTGTTCTTGATGATTCACCTGATTATATGATCTTAGGAACTTAAAGAAAATCACTTCACTTGAAAATAATTTAATGTTAAGTGTTCGTAGAGAACATGATAAATAACATTATTGGAAATAGTACATAGGTAGTTTGGGACATATGTGCATGCGACTGCCAGGAGGCGTAAGGTGAACTAGATGGGCCTTGAATTTTTTTGTTTAGTATTTATTAAGTTTCTAAAATCAGATGCTTTTAAAGAGAATTCAAATCCCTAAAGTTTGAATTCAGTAAAGTTTTGTTCAAATTAATACCGTCATTGATGTGAACAACCCTCATAACTAAGAAACGGGTAGAATGGAAAACATATTTGATTTTTTTCACAATGGGAGGACGAGTTTGCAGGGCCATGGGGAGAGAGAGTTGGTGAGGGGGGTGGGGAGTGGAATTGAATTGATTTGGACAGCTCTTTTCAAAGAGCCGGCACGAGACAATTGGCCGAATTACCTCCTCTGTGCTGTATGATTCTACGAAAGGAGTCGTGGATAATGTGTGTGGATTTAACGCCAATATTCCTGTTTCACGACTACTGATGAGTGCTTGTGAATTTGACACAAATGTCATTGATAAAAGCCATAAAATAATTTGCATGTCCAAAAAACTGACTTTTCTCATCAGTGTGTTGTCACAGTGACTAATGTATTATAAAGGCAGAATAATTAAACGCAGCACCTGCTGGAAGTGGTACTGTGTACCTGAAAGAGGAAGCTAGGGCAATGGTTTTGGCGCCATCCATCAGCAGAACCAACAACAACAGCTTGGATTTTTATAGCGCCCTCCACGCCGAACTGTGTCTCAGAACGCATCAACCAGAACCAGAATGATAAGTCATGAACACAAAGACCTGACCAAGAAAAATTGTGTATTTGCCCTATTAAGACCTTCTAACGATTCAGTTCTATCAAAACCCGCCTTCTTTCAGGTGCTGATCCACACCTTATTTCACCCCCACTCCCTTCCCAACCACCACCCTACCACTTCCAGCAGTTCCTGTGTTTTTCTTATGCAAGTTTTCCAGCAGTTTTCTTTTTAATCTCACAAGACAAGATAATGTGTAATAATAATCTAATAATTCTTGTATTTGATATTGAAAGAAGATTGCAATTTAATAATTTTGACATCTTTCATTGTTTTTAATCAGCACCACCTAATTCCTTGAACCTCAATGGAATCCAAGCTGGAAGGAAAAAGCTTGTTGCTCCCGAAATCAACCTTTCACTGGATCAGAGTGAGGGCTCAATCCTGTCTGACGACAACCTTGATACCCCGGATGACCTAGACATCAATGTAGATGACCTCGAGACACCCGACGAGGCGGATTCACTTGAATACTCAGGGCATGGTAATGAACTGGAGTGGGAAGGTAAAAAAAAACGGAAGAGAAAAAATTCACTGAAATCTCATTTGTGATTTTTTTCCTTTTTGTTGCTTTTTATACTTCATCTCCACTTTTTTTTATAAAAAAAAAGGTTTTCTGTTCCATTTGCAAAATGTGGAACAGTTGTTGATGTGCAATTGGTTACTCAGCTCCATTCAGCAAGTCTCAAATGAGTCATTATATGCTTATAATTAACCGTTGTAAAACGGTGCCCCTTTATCTTTTTTTTAATTTAAAAGTTCCATTGTTTATAACTTAGTAAATGAAGCAGAAGAGCTTTGTTATCAAATTTGCTACATTTGGCAAACGGAGCAGATTGACCCCTTTTTTTTTAACTCATTTTCAATTTACATTCTACTCTTAATACTAGAATTATAGTTATTCACTCACATAATGTGCCCCTTTCATTTCATACAATTCATTGCATTGGACCCCAGAAAATCATTGCAGTTCAATTTCTAGATATGATTCCAGATCTATAAGAAAATGTTGATGAATATAATTGCCAAAATAGTATATTCCAATTTCATAACCTACAGTAGACACAGAATGAACGTGTATGATATAAGCACCTATGAGTGAGTTTGACTGTTCAGCGCCTTGGGACGTCTTCTTGATGTGAAAGGCACTCTATCAATGTAATTTTGTTGTTGGTGGTGTTTAGTTTTGCATGACCTATGGCACCATCTGAACATGGATTTGAAGTCTGTGTGATTCACTTGAACGTCAAAGTATCACTAACTTCTGCCCCATCCCTAACCTCCCTTTCCTTTTCAAGGTCCTTGAAAGAGTTGTTGCTTCCCAGTTTCACTAATTTTGTTCCCGCCACTCCCTTCACAAAACCCTCCAATCAGGCAACAGTTCTGATCAAGGTGACAAATTACATTCTGTCCATCTGGGGTTCCCTCTGTCTGCTCATCCTCTTCAACCTCTCTGCTGCCTTTGACACTGTGGACCACTCCATCCTCCTCTAATGACTTTGTCTCCACAAATGGTTTCACCTCTAGCTCCCGCACTATCTTGTGCAGTGTTCCTCAGAGCTCTGTCCTTGATCCTCTCTTCTTCAACCTGTACACGCACCTGCACACTGTTTGAGTGTGCAAACAAAATTGCAAACAGTCGTGGATTTAGATGACCAATTTTTTTTGAGGGATTATTATCAGGCTTGTGGAGTAAGGAAACTTGCCTTTTGCTGATATTGTACTCATCTAGAAACATAGTAATTATCTCTAGATATGACCCATTAAATCTTCAACATCATTCAGTATATTTGACTTTTGGAAACATTTTGTAACTAATTGAATGGAAATTGTTTCAAAGTGGCTCTCTCTCACCTGAAATGGAGATTTTTAACAGCTGAGAATCACTTTTAAACAATCTCTATTTAATTTGTTACACAGTGTCTTCAAATTAGGAGCAAAAAAACAGAAGTAAATGTTTAAAAATTAAACAGAATACTGTTGTACCTCTAGATTGATTTATGTATCTAGCACTATCTATCAAACTTTTGAATCCAACACTCCGTTGCCAACCACCCCAGTATGTCTGTAACTCAGACTTTGTCACATTATATATTTTGGTCCTGACTAATATGACTTTTGTTAGTTTTACCGTAGAGAACAAAAATTTTAAATCAAAGCTGAAATAATAAAGAACAACAATGCAAATAAAGAAGTCAAAAGAGATGGCAAGCAGAAATTGTTTAATTTTTTTTTAATTTGCTAATTCAAAATTATCCTATACAGGTATCCCCTGATTTACAGGGTTGTGTTCCAAAAAAAAGTCAAGCAAATCAAAATGTCGTAAATCGGAACATGGTTATAATAAATAATATAATCCTTGCATTTGATATAGCGCTTTCCACATCTTATCAACGTCCCAAAGCGCTTCACAGAATATACTGTAAAGTGAATTGACTGTATATATTTGTGGGCGAATCGCGGTAGCCAATTGCGCACAGCAGTGTCCCACACACAGTCGTGGATTGAAATGACCAATTTTATTATTGTGTTTTTTTTTGGAGAGATTATTATTAGGCTTGTGGAGTAAGGAAACTTGCCCAAGGTTTCGCCCTGACCTGCCTGGATTCGAACACGGGTCTCCCCAGCTTGGTCTCCCCAGCTTTCAAGACAAGTGCTCTAACCACTGAGCCACAGGAGTTTCCCATGCGGTCCCATTATATAACCCGAGATGCGTTCTTTTGACAAAAAATATGCACAACATTTGTCGTTAAAACGAAACAAAACGTTGTAAATCGATAAAAAGGTGTTAATAAAATTACGTTCGTTAAATCGAAAACATGTAAACAGTGATGTTGTAAATCGGGGGATACTTATATTTATTTGTTGTCATAGTCAACAATGAATAATGTAACAATAATGTTGACCTTAATCATTGAAGAGGTTTATTAAAACTGTTTCCACTGGTGGGTGAATCTGTGACTTGTGGTCACAGATTTAAAATAGTTTCAAAACGAAGCAGAGAGGAGCTGAGGAGAAATGTTTTCACTCAGCGAGTTGTTCGAATCTGGAGTGCATTGCCTGAAAAGGTGGTGGAGGCCGATTCGATGACAGCTTTTAAAAGAGAATTAGATCTTTATTTAGGGAGAACAGGTGTGTTAGGTTATGGGGAGAGAGCTGGGCAGTGGGATTGAGTTGCTCTTTTCAAAGAGCCGGTACAGACTAGATGGGCTAAATTACCTCCTTTTGTGCCGTAACATTCTATGATTCTACTATTCTATGATTACTATATCCGTGATTATTTCAGTATTACAATGGGTAAAGCTGTGGATTTTACATCTGAGAAGTTAGGGAAATTATGATTCCCTGGGCTGACTAGCAGCCTAAGGGTTACTATGACATGGCAAATGGCGAAAAGTCTTACTTTTCATGTGTTGTATTCCTGCCAATAGTAATAATATATCACAATCATTAAAAGTACTGTAACATGATCTCACACAGGATGGCGCAACCATTCATTTTCAACCAAGATTTTTCTACCTTTTTCATATTAATTCTAAATGCACCATAGTATTTTGGAAACAAGTTTGTTGCATATCGTTAGTTGATTTGCTAGAATTTGATACATATATTACTGTAGCTGTTTTTGTGGTGTGGCAGAATTGGCTTTTATATGCATCCAATTGTGTTTTTTGGGGCTTTGCTGTGAAGCAAAAGCATAGTTGGCTACTTTGCTGAATGTTAAAACTTGTTTTATGGACACAACAGGGCCCCAATTTGGCATGTAAACCTCTCTTGGGAAATCTATCTTCTGAAATCAGAAGAAAATCTATCCGTGTTTGCAGAGTAGACAAAGAAAGCCTGTATTGAGTAAGAGCATGCAGCATGAAATAGGCCAGTCTCTCACCCAGAAAATAACTGAGGCCAGGAAAAGTGAATGAAGAAACAAATTGATAATTCTGTGCATCTGGATGAATGATGCAACAGTGAAGTATGGAAACTTGTTGGTGAATGTTTTTACAGTAACACTGTTCCAACAAATATTGGAAATGCATTGAAGAGACCAGGGTATGAGAGTGAGAGAAGTGTTGTTTGTGTACTGAACAGAGGAGGTTTATTGAACATCCAGAACTATGCATGTCTCTCTCCAATTTTTGTGCCTCAGTTTAGATCTTCTTTTAAGATAAATCAAAGAAATCACAGTGTTTATTTTACTGGTAAATATTTCTCTGCCCCTTTCTCTTCTTAAAGCAATAGCAAGAACGGTAACTAACCTCTAGAAAAAGTGCATTGCAACATAATCCGCAGGAAAATCTCACCTCATTGCAAGTCTTTAGTTTTGACTAGGGTCCGTCGATATGGAAATTTTCCGATTAAATATATCGATGGGCTCATATCGAGATATACCAAAATATCGATATTTTGGGGGTTTTCGTACTGTGCATGCGCGCGCGTATTCGGAGTGCGCACGCGTTCCGGGTGCGCGCACATTCCGGGTGCGCGCGCATTCAGGGCCTATCTTCTCAGGAGGTAAATATCTTTCTCTCTCTGTGTCTCTCACTCTCTCCATCTCTGTGTTTTTCTGTCTGTGTGTCTCTGTGTCTCTCTCCCTCTCTCCTCTCTCACATTCCCCCCCATCTCTATCTATCTGTATATTATCACATCCACCCCGTCTCTCCCCCCCACCCCTCCGTCCCTCTCTCGCACCCCCCACCCCCGTCGTCTCTCTCCCCCACCAACCCCCCAGCCATCTCTTTCTCCCTCCCCCCCCAGCCGACTCTCTCACCCCCCCAGCCGTCTTTCTCCCCCCCCCGCCCCAGCCGTCTTTCTCCCCCCAGCCGTCTCTCTCCCCCTCCCCCCAGCCGTCTCTCTCCCCCTCCCCCCAGCCGTCTCTCTCCCCCTCCCCCCAGCCGTCTCTCTCCCCCTCCCCCCAGCCGTCTCTCTCCCCCTCCCCCCAGCCGTCTCTCTCCCCCTCCCCCCAGCCGTCTCTCTCCCCCTCCCCCCAGCCGTCTCTCTCCCCCTCCTCTCAGCCGTCTCTCTCCCCCCTCCTCCCCCCCCAGCCGTCTCTCTTCCTCCCCCCCAGCCGTCTCTCTCACCCCCCCCCCCAGCCGTCTCTCTCCCCCTCTCCCCCCCAGCCGTCTCTCTCCCCCTCTCCCCCCCAGCCGTTTCTCTCCCCCTCTCCCCCCCCAGCCGTTTCTCTCCCCCTCTCCCCCCCCAGCCGTCTCTCTCCCCCTCTCCCCCCCAGCCGTCTCTCTCCCCCTCTCCCCCCCAGCCGTCTCTCTCCCCCTCTCCCCCCCAGCCGTCTCTCTCCCCCTCTCCCCCCCAGCCGTCTCTCTCCCCCTCCCCCCAGCCGTCTCTCTCCCCCTCCCCCCAGCCGTCTCTCTCCCCCTCCCCCCAGCCGTCTCTCTCCCCATCCCCCCAGCCGTCTCTCTCCCCCTCTCCCCAGCCGTCTCTCTCCCCCTCTCCCCCCAGCCGTCTCTCTCACCCCCCCAGCCCTTGCATACCTGTATATTGTATTCGAGGACTGTGAATACAATATGGCGGCTTTGCACCTCGGTCTGTGCATTGTGTATAGAGATGAGCATTCTGGGTCTTGTAGTTGATTGTGCTCGCATCCCGATTTTTTACCTCGATATATCGTTTTTTCGATATATCGATATTTTTTAAATGTCTATATCGGCATATCGATATGAAAATTATATCGGGTTTTAGCGATATATCGATATATCGCCGGACCCTAGTTTTGACTCAACATCTCTTTGCATCTGAGTACCTCAGCATTTCTAAATAGTTTCCTGCAGAAAACAGTTCTGCAATGCAAAGCAGTTTTCTGGTAGCGAGGCACTGCTATATGTACTGCTTTTGAGAGGATTGCATTTTAATTTCTTAGTCAAATAATAATCTTTGCATTTTATATAGCGACTTACATATCTTCGATACGTCTCATAGTGCTTCACAAAATATATTGTGAAGTGAATTGACTGTATATTTTGTGGGCAAAAAAAGGAGTAATTGGTGAATAAAATAAACCATGCCAAACATGTGCAAACACTATCTTCACACTGTGAGTTTCATGCTGACAGATATTCATTGTCGGGTACTGTAAATAAGTCTCAAATATCAGATGAGAATTAAGCAGCGACTTGTGAAGAACGAGTAGATCAGAGAAAATGGAGTGGAAGCCATTAGTCACATTCTGTGATTGCTCTGCTTCTTTTGGCACAAAAAGTAGAAAGCAATTTAATTTGCACTTGGTAACACCTTTCTTCTAGGGAGAATGTCTCAATAGTGTTTCATAAAGATTGAGTAGGAACACAGGCTGGGAAGGAAATTAGAAGACAGAGAGAAGCAGCTGACAGCAGAAGATTTTATCTGTTTTTGCTGATAAGTTTCAGAATGAATGCACACCATCAAAGACACCAAATAAAATTGGTGATTTTTTTATATTCAAAATTTATTTTTATTGGTCGACTTTCACCCCCAAAAGGGTTTATTACAGGGAAATATTTTTTTAAGTGGATGTGATAACCTGCCATTACTAAATCAAAACACTATTTCACTTACCTTGGCAAATCTAGTTTCTGAATTATCATTTTCCTTCCTGCTCTTATTCCTATTCTGATGCATAAGTACAAACCTCAAGCTTCAAGTCAGATTTCTACCTGGGTTGAGGAACTCGAATACAATTTTCTATGTTGAGGTTTGTTAATGTACTACTCAAAACATGATAGTTTCTCCGGGTTTTAGAGAGATTCTGATTAATCAGTGATGCAGAAAGGTGGGGGGAGGGGGATATCTGGCACCTATTAATAGTCCTTTAAATGGGCATTCAATGTCGGGTGAGACTAAGGGCTAATATTTGATTAGCTGACATAATTCCACACAATCATTACAGCACAGAAGGAGGCCATTCGGTTCATTGTGCCTGTGCCGGCTCTTTGAAAGTCCCAGTCCACGCTGTTACCTCTTAGTCCTGCAATTTTTCCCTCTTTTTTTTAAGTACTGTACCTATGCCTTTTGAAAGCTACTATCGAATCTACGTCCACTACCCTTTCAAGTAGTGCATTGCAGACAGCATTCTGGATAAAAAATTCTGCTCGCCTCCCCTCTGGTTCTTTAGCCATTTATCATAAATCTGTCTTCTCTGGTTACGGACCCACTCCCCAGGTGCACCTGATAATAATCCCTCAAGAAAAAACCCAATAATAATTTGGTCACTCAATCCATGACTGTTTGTGGGACACTGCTGTGTGTAATTGTCTGTTGTGTTTCGCCCACAAATATAGGCAACTCACTTTATAGTATATTCTGTGAAGCGCTTTGAGACATCTAGGAGACGTGAAAAGCGCTATATCAAATGCAAGGATTATTATTAATATTATTACTCACTATTATTACCCACTAACTAAAGTTCTTCAGGTTTATGGCCTTGGGCCCCCTTTTTTTTCCAATATCTATATGCTCCCTCTTGGTGTCAACATTCGCAGACATGGGGTCAACTTTCACAAGTCCAACAATAACAACCACAAAATTACACTTGTATAGCGCCTTTCATGTCAGTATGCTGGGATGCATGCTGATGACACCCAACAGTACCTCTCTGCCTTCACCCATGATTCCATGACCAGTCCTCTCATGACAGAATGTCTGTCAGACATGAAGTCCTGAATGAGAGCTAACATTCTACAGTTCAACGTAAACAAGACCAAGGCCCTCCTGATTGGCTCTCATGCGCGCCTCGATACCTCCGGTGCTGACAGCATCACCATTAAAGAATGCACACTTTTGAGCCAATCTGGAACATTTGCATTTTGTTTGACCCTCACATTTTTTACCCCACATCCATGCCATGACCCGCTCTTCCTTCCACCACCTCTGCAATATCTCCCAGCGCAGTATGTAACCATGTTGAGCTGAGCTGCTCATATAAATTAATCTAATGTTTTTTTTATTGGAGGATATTGTGCTCCATGCTTACTGCTGTGGATTGTGTGGCAATGTTGCAGGAAACAGTAGAAAATTAGATATTGTTTATCATGTGTGATTTGGTCCTTAAGTAATGTTTTGGTCTCGCCCAAAAAACTATTATGGAATTCACATTGATCAACAGATATGTCTTGATCATTAGACAGATTTATGGAGTTGGTAAGAAGTAGAAGCTTCATAACAATAATAATAATCCTTGCATTTGGTATTGTACCTTTCACATCAGGAGAACACACCAAAGCATTTCACGGGATATACCGTAAAGTGGAGTGATTGTGACATATGACCTTCCTAGAACCAGTGACATTTAATGACAGGATTCAGCTCTCATGAATTAGAAATGACTTTTTTCTATCAAACTAGTACATTACTGATGAGTTGACATGATCCAGTCAATAGCATATAATTTGTTACTCAGACTATTGTTCCCTTGTTCAGTCAAGCAGATCTTTTATATCTTTGCTTACAAAAAGAATGCAATAATTATTTAAAAATTCCTCATTTTGCCATTGTTCCTTGTCCATACCTGTACCTCATTTTTGAACAAAGCTGTTGTCTTAATAATCCTTGCATTTGATAAAGTGCCTAATTGTGTTGTCGAGACGTCTGAATGTGCTTCACAGACTATACTGTAAAGTGAAATGACTATTTTGTGGGCAAAAAACAACAACCAATTGCCCTTATCAGTGTCCCACCGACAGCTGTGGATTGAGTAACCAAATAATTGTTAATTTTTTTAATTGAAGTTATTAATACAACCTTTAACAGGGGAACATACAAAATATTAGGATGTTATTTTTATCTACCCTGATCATACTGCATCAAATGCTAGGTTGGTTAGTATACTGTAATGTCATTGCTATCCACATCTGATGCTGATTGAACCTTCCAGTTTGTGCAACAAAATATTATAAGCGACAGCTGTTTCTGAAATGTGGAATCCATAACCATAGTCTATTTAGGCAGCTGAAATATATAAAACAGTACTGAAGGCTATACAGCAAGTGGCAAAACTATTACACACTGGCTGCTGTACAGTATTTCACTAAAACCATGAAAACAATTCTTTCAGTACAAATCAGATTTTTACTGTGGCGATTGTGGAGCTTAAAATATTAAGACGTTTGTGCATGTTGTAACATGCAACCGATTGGTCTGTTTCCACAGTCAAACAAAACTGATAGAACATCAATTCCGCCCCCACCCTTTTGCGCTGTCAACTATTGTAGCACACTTGCTGCCTCTGTTGGAATGTCACTCTCGAAACGTATGAGATCAAAGTCCCTACTTGGAGTTTGAACTCACAAACATCTGACTCAGAGGGAGGGTGCTAACAGTTGAGCCAAGCTTGTTGGAGATTAAATTCTCTTACTCTTTTAAAGTAGATTTGTTTATTCAGGTATACTCATTGAGCTGACACTAAAGCATATAAAACGACTACAATGCATGCAAACAGTCAACCACTCCATTACTTCTGTTCCCTTCCGATTCTTCTTTTACTTTGTTCAACCTTTTCGCCTATTCCCTCTTATCCGATTCTGCCTCGGGTCTCAATATCGCATTACACCCTAGTCTTCACTTTTGGGTTTACCTATCATCCACCTCTTGTGATGCCGCCCAAATACACTAGGTTTCTCATAATGCAATCTCATACTACCCGGCACGCATTCTTCAGGTTAAAAGGGAATAATCCTTTCTCTTCCTTGCTTCCTCTCAGTCGGTCTCGGGGAAAAGTAGGGGTGTTAATCTCTTTGGGGATCTGCTGTCACGTTACAGCTCTTCCATCAGTTGGTTCCCTTTCTCGAGAGCGGCTTGGCTACTGTAAGTTACAGTTTCTTCCATCAGTTGTTTCTCCTTCTCGAGAGCGGCTTGGCTACTGTCACATTACAGTATCTTCCATCAGGTCCTTCTCCTTCTGCTCCTCCGTCTCCGCTCTGCTCTATTCCTTTGTCTCAACACTTTTATCCTTTCTTGGACACATGGTGTTCACGTGAACATCTCATGCCACTCTCGTGCTTATTCACATTCTCTTTTACACCCAACTCTGCCTTTCTTCGCAAACAAGCTCTTCTTATCGCAGTCTGTTCTAGCCGGTTTCTAATGGTGACCTTGACAACTCAAACTATGTGCAGCAACTTCCCTTATCTTCTACAGCAGTCTTACAAAAATATCATTCTAGCCCACTCTCTGTTTTTAACAGTCTATACTAATTTTAACCAGTTCTTCACCAACTCCAACAAGCTGACATCACCTAACTATATTTAGCAGATCCGGGCAGATCAGGGCGAAACCTTAGACAAGTTTCCTTACTCCACACGCCTAAAATAATCAGAGCAAACACAATAATAAAATTGGTCATTTCAATCCACTACTGTGCATAATTGGCTGCCGTGTTTTCGCCTACAAATATACAGTCAATTCACTTTACAGTATATTCTGTGAAGCCCCTTGAGACGTTGATAAGATGTGAAAAGCGTTATATCAAATGCAAGTATTATTATTATTATTATTGGTTTTATCCCACCGTCCAATATTGTAAGTATTAATGGAATAAGTACAACAAATAACAACAACAAAATTACATTTGTATAGCGCCTTTCACTTCAGGCGGACATCCCTCCCAATTAAATAAATACCAAAGGAATTAGAAAAATATGACACTATAAATGCAACAGAAAAGGATAAGTGTACAGTTTTTTTAAAAGAAGAAAAAACTTAAAACAAAATTATAGAAATTGTACGGCAGAAGGAGTTTGTTCAGCCTATTAAGCCTATGATGGTGCTGGAAGCTTAAATTGAGTTAAACACTCTCTTCCCCAGGTTTCCCTGTATCCTATGGTTCATCTTCTTATGTTTAAGGAATTACTTTTGAAACATTACTGTGGTCTTAATTTCAATACTCATGGCTAGGGTCTGGTGATATATTGTTAAACCCGATATAATTTTCATATCGATTTGCCGATATAGGCCTTTCAAAAATATCGATATATCGAAAAAGTCGATTTATCGAAAAAATCAGGATGCGCGCGCACTGAACTACAAGACCCAGAATGCTCATCTCTATACACAATGCACAGACCGAGGTGCAAAGCCGTCATATTGTATTCACAGTCCTCGAATACAATATACAGGTATGCAAGGGTTTGCAGTGGGAGAGAGACGGCGGGGGGGGTGGGAGAGAGGGGCGGCGGCGGGGGCGGGGGGAGAGAGGGACGGCGGCGGCGGTGGGTGGGGGGAGAGACGGGGTGGATGTGATAATATACAGATAGATAGAGATGGGGGGGGATGTGAGACAGGAGAGAGACACAGGCAGAAAAACACAGAGATGAAGAGAGTGAGTGTGAGAGACACAGAGAGATAAATATATTTACCTCCTGAGGAGATAGGCCCCGAATGCGCGCGCACCCTGAATGCGCGTGCATGCGCAGTACGAAAACCCTGAAAATATCGATATTTCGGTATATCTTGATATGAGCCCATCGATGTATCTAAATCGGAAAATTTCCATATCAACGGACCATACTCATGGTAAAACATTTCATGTTCTAATGGCCCTCTATGTGGGAGAAAATATTCTAAACTCCTCTTAAACTTTCTTCTGACCTCATAGGTAGAGTAGGAATCAAAGTATAGTTGTAAATTATAATAGAACTGAATATATAGCAGACCAGGAGATCAGAAGTGGTGATTAAGGTTGCAACATTTCAGCCTGCCTTGGAGACTCCACTCTAATTAACTTATCGCTATTGTGCAGATTCCATCCACTCTGTGCCTCATTAATCTTATATAAAAACTATTTCAGAATGAATGTTTCATTGCCAGCCACATTACCTTTTATGTTATTTGCTTTATTTATCTACTTTGGAGTCCTACCAATTTTTTTTCAACAATGTCAAAATGTCTTTCATCCATGAAAAATCCCTTCCCCATCTTCTTTAACGCTTTGCTTGCTTCAAACAATCATTTTTAATTCTCCCGTAATGTTCTTTTAGTTTTTCTTTTCATCCATGATAAATGTTATCGAGATTTTTTGTTTAATGATCTATTATTTTCCTCCTATTTCCTTAAACGACTTTAAACATTTTTGTTTATTATGAACTTGACATCTTTATTTTAATACTTGTAACCTAGATTCACTTACTATTTCCCGACAGCATCAATTTCTTTATCTTCCCTAAATTCTTATCTCCTTGCTTTAAATTGATCTCTCCCCATGCCCCAAAATGTGGTACAACACATCCATTTTATAAATCTTGCTTCTGCACCTGTGCCACAGTGTTGATTTTAATGTTCCCTAATAGTAGTTTGAGAATTCCCCAACTTTCAGGTTTCACAAATAGTCAGTGAAATATCGAATGCAAATTGGCTGATCTTCCTCATATCATTTAAAATGCACCAAAAAAGAGCTTCTCCAGGATCTCAACAACAACAAATTGCATTTATAGCATCTTTCATGTCAGGAGGACATTGAAAGGCATTGAAACTCGTCAATTAATTTGCTGCTGTGAAACGGCACATTTTGATCCAGCTGATTCAAAATTTTGCCACTTATAATAAAATCATCCTTGCATTTGATACAGTGCTTTTCACATTTTATCGACTTCTCAAAGCACTTCACAGAATATACTGTAAAGTGTATTGACTGTATATTTGTGGGCGAAACGCGACAGCCAATTGCGTACAGCAGTATCGCACAAACAGTCATGGATTGAAATGACCAATTTTTCTTATTGTGTTTTTTTTGGGACAGATTATTATTAGGCATGTGGAGTAAGGAAACTTGCTCAAGGTTTCACCCTGATCTGCCTGGGTTGTAACATAGGTCTCACACTTGTAAGGCTAGTGCTCTAACCACTGAGCTACAGGAGCTCCACAAAATATAAAACAAAGCTCCAGTCAATGGTCTCCAGTTGCCTTTACAGAGAATCTTAAGGAGACCAACATAATTGTCTTATTAAAATTTAATTTAATAGATACTGTAAATATATTTTGCAATTGATAAATGCCTTGGTCAGGTGTGATTTCAGCACATATTTGATTAGGTCGCATAACATAATATTGAATATTTTCATAGTGAGTTCTCTAATATTGGTCTAAAAATAATGTCGCATAAGGGTCTTAAGCTTTGCTGTCTTACACATATAAACTATCACCAAGGCTACACTGGGAATCAGTGTAGAATTGTGTAAATTTAAAGCCAAATAATTTTTCAATAAAATGTTTGCTGAATACAAATCATAATTCTCTTTTGTTGGAGGAAGAAACACCTCAGAGCAAGTTATAACACTTAATTCCAGAATTATAATACCTTTAGTGTTGATACAGAGGGCGTAATTCCTAAATTCAGATTAAATACTTCAACAGAAGCATAACAATATAAAAGAGAATTGTGTAAACAACAGGTGAACTTAAGCACTCTAAATTCATTGTGATGATTGTAGTCTGCTATGTATTGTTGTTGCAATGAATTGAATCTCAATCTGTCTGGTTGAATACATCTACAGTTATCCCCTGATTTATGACAGGGTTGCGTTCCTGAAAAATGTCACGCAAATCGAAATGTCGTAAATACGAACTCGGCTTCCCATGTTGTTCCATTATATAACCCGAGATGTGTTCTTTTGCCAAAATGTTCGGACCCTAAACCCACTAAAATAACACACAAAACACACAAAATAACACACATAGGCAAGATTTAGTATCTAAAGTGATGACTTTGCAGGGTTTCTTACTGTTAGCAGTATTACTGCTGCTCATTTCACTTACTGGTTTCTTTTCTGACATTGTAGAAACGCGGTAGAGGCTGTAAATCGCTCGAAATTGCGTGGTGTCGCTTCAAAAGAAGCTAGCTTTTAAACAGTGATGTAGCGCAGTGGTTCCCAACCTCGGGTCCCGACCCAAATCAGGGTCACGGGGGTCCTCAGAAGGGTCATGAAGGGTCATCAAAATTTGTTTATTTTTCCTTTTTTTAATATTGAAAATGGTTTTTTAACGCTAAAAAAGCATTTAACGCTAAAAACAAATGCGACACCACCGACCAATTTGTATAAAGCGAGTACTTACATGTTGTGCTGAGTCCACAAAACAGACGGAGATAACATTTTGGCTGAGCTGAGCTTCAGTCACGATCTCGTTCCTCATGGTGGGAGGACCGGTTGGAGGCTAATTTGGGTCGCAGCCAAAAAAAGTTGGGAACCACTGACGTAGCGCCATTCTATTGGCAGTTCAACAGCTTGGATACAGTATACGTACTGCGTATTTACCGCAAAATACACTATATACTGGGCATGCGCAAAAAAGATGCACAATGTTTTTGTCTTTAAAACGAAACAAAATATTGTACATCGATAAAAAGGTGTTAAAAATTTACATTTGTTAAATCAAAAACATGTAAATAGAGATATCATAAATCGGGGAATGCCTGTATTTATAATAATCCTTTATTTTATTCTCTGAATTCTGGAACGGTTCCCATTGTTTGAAAGATTGCAACACTATTTAAGAAGGGTGAGAGAAAAGATGGGGAACTATAGACCAGTTAGTCTGACATCTGTGGTAGGGAAAATTCTAGAATCCTTGATTAAGGATGTCGTAGTGGGGTACCATAACATGATTAGGCAGAGTCAACATGGCTTTACAAAAGGGAAGTCATGCTTAACAAATCGTTTACAGTTTTTTGAGGATGTAACTAACAGGCTAAATAGGGGAGAACCAGTAGATGTAGTGTATTTAGATTTTCAGAAGACATTCGTCAAGGTGCCACATACCAACAGCAACAAAATTACACTTGTATAGCGCCTGTCACGTCAGGAGGATAAAAGGCATACATAAGATTAGGGGCCATGGAATTAAAGGCAATATATGAGCATGGATTCAAGAGTGGCTAACGGGCAGAAAACAGAAAGTATGGATGAACGGGTCCTTCTCAGATTGGCAGGATGTGACTAATGGAGTGCCACAAGAATCAGTGGTTGGGCCTCAACTATTTACAATCTATATCATTGAGGTAGATGAGAACATTGAACTTATAATATCTAAATTCACGGACGATACAAAGCTTGGTAGGAGAGTAAGCTCCGAGGATGACACAAAAAAGAATGTACTGTAATGGGATATAGATAGACATGGTGAGATAGCAGAAGAAGATAGCAGATGGAATATAATGTGGGGAAGTGAGAAGTTATTCACCTAGGTAATAAAAACAGAAAAGCAGATTATTTTCTAGAAGGGGAGAGACTAGATAGTGTTAGTGTTCAGAGGGATTTGAGTGTTGTTGTACACCATTGCAAAAAGTTAGTATGCAAGTACAGCAAGCAACTAGGAGGGCTAATGGCATGTTAGCATTCATGACAAAACGGGTTAGAATATAAGAGAATATAAGAGAAGTCTTGCTGAAACTGTATAGGGCCTTGGCGAGACCGCACCTAGAATATTGTGTGCAGTTTTGGTCACCTTTTTTAAGAAAGGACATACTCTCCTGAGAGGGGCTGATGCGTAGATTCACTAGGTTGGTTCCTGGATGAGGGGGTTGAGCTATGAAGATAGGTTGAGTAAACTAGGCCTATATTCTCTAGAATATAGAAGAATTAGAGGCGATTGTATAGAAACCTATAAGATTATAAGGGGCATGACAGAGTAGATGGCAGGAGACTGTTTCACCTGGCTGGAGAAACAATAACTAGAGGGTCACAGTCGTAAGATTAGGGGTCAGCCTTTTTGCACAGTTGAGGAAACACCTCTTCACTCAGAGAGTAGTGAATTTATGGAATTCTCTACCCCAAAACGTTTTAGATGCTCAGTCCTTGAGCATATTCAAGACTGAGATTGATAGATTTCTTACGGATAAAGGGATTAAGGGATGTGGGGATAAGGTGGGTAGGTCGAGTTAGATTGGAAGATCAGCCATGATCTTATTGAATGGTGGGGCAGGCTTGAGGGGCCGAATGGCCTACTCCTGCTCCTTATTCTTATGCTCTTTATTGCAGAATAGATCTATTTGCCAGTAATTGAGACAAAAACGGATTGTTTTGAATTAATGCTTATAATAATATAAACTTGACACACGGATTGTATTTGCAGCAAAAAAACTACACTCCAAATAGACAGCTTCATCTCTGTCAAATTGTACCCAAGTAGGTGGCTCAGCGATGGAGATGAAAAAACAATGGTTTTAATTTTGATATGAAGTGCTTAAGGTTCTGAAGTGCGCTTTGACAGCTAAACGTTCTTGTATACTCTTTTTGACATTGATTTACTGATTGGGGTGCTCCCTCGTTTTAGATGAAACACCTATTGCCACCAACACTGCGAAAGAGGATGTGGAACCCATACCGGAATATACTGCGGAGCAGGAACGCACAGATAATCGTCTGTGGAGGACTGTTGTCATTGGAGAGCAGGAACACAGGATTGACATGAAGGCCATTGAACCTTACCAAAAGGTTATCTCTCATGGCGGTATGTTAATTAATCAAATCACGTATGCTTTGACGAGAAACATGGTATGCACTGAACTAAACAAGGTGTGAATTATAGTCACTGAGTGACTGGGATTCAGTCTGTTAACCTTGCAAGCTAGAACCCTGCCATGAAGAGTGAAAGAGCAGCAGGAAGTTTGCCAGACAATGCTTTCAAGCTCCAAGGTTTTAGCTGGTTAAACTCGAGCACAGGCATTGCTCTGAGTTTAATACAACAACAAAATTACACTTGTGCAGTGCCTTTCATGTCAGGAGGATGTCCTAAGTTGCTGGACAGCCATTGTTTCAGACTCCAGCTGGGGACAGAGAGGGTGGAGGGAAAGTGAGGGATTTGAGGTGACCGCTGGGACCATCAAAGAGGAGGGTGTTGACGCGGAACTTGACGGAGGCTAGGGAGGGGGTGAGGCGGAGAGACTGCGAGATGGAGTTCCAGAGGTTGGGGGCAGAATGTCTGAAGGCTGGACTGCCGATGGTGGGGCGGGTGTTACTTTCTTAATCCTAATTAAAACCTTGGGTACCTCTAAGGTCTCATTTGAGACATCAGTTTTCAATAGTGAAGAGCCCTCCCTTGTCTAGTTGATGCTCATAGTTCATTCTATCATCACTGAAGATTATTCTCCAGCACCAATGCAGCCCCCTTAAGTAACGACAACCAGAATAGTAATATTTAGTTAATGTCCACCCTGACCACAGCTGAGAGGTGGTGAATTTAGTTGTAATGTGGGAAGACAAAACCCAACATTTGTTTTGCTTAAACCATTTTTAAAAAAAATCAACCATTTGCAAACTGATCTGTTTACTTTAATGAAAATTCTGTGTCAGATCTATTCGGCAAACTTTGCAATGCAAATCAAGATTTTCTTTACATATTTTTCCTATGACCTAGATAGCATTAGTCAATGAAATAACAACATATGAAACTGTTGCAATGTGTGTTTAGAAGCTTGTTTAATAAAATGCATCTGCAATATATAATTCAGTTCAACTACAAAATATAGAGTCATTACATTTACAGTATAATCCTATGAAGCACTGTGAGATATCCTTCCAACATGAAAGGTGTTATGCCGAAAGAAAGGATTATAGGATTATAATAATGACAGTTTGGCACTTAGTGCTCTTCCGAATTAATGCGAAAGGAAGTATCCTGAACTGGTTTTACATTTATCAGATTTCCTGTTTCCTCATGCTAAGAACCTCTAATTTTGTTATTTTGCTATCAGTAGACAATACTAGACCACAGCTTTCTTGTTTTCTCAGGTTACTATAGTGACGGACTCAATGCCATTATTGTGTTTGCTGCGTGTTTCCTGCCAGAGAGTACTGGAGACAACTATCACTATGTTATGGAGAATCTTTTTTTGTGAGTAATATATCAAAACCCCTTTAACTTGTTTAACATAAGGTCTGTCCCACTTTGTGTTGGTAGAACTCATCAGTTTGAGTTCCAAACGTGTCATGGCTCACCTAATTTATTGATCAATTACAATGTTTTTATTATATTCATCTATTATACTGCACTGTTCAGATGACTAACTAACACTTTTTTGCCTACTCCAAATACACTTGGGAATAAAATTCTATCTGTCACATGGGAGATGCCATAGTATATCCATGTGGTGTGCATCTCCAAGTACATACCACTGACATTTGAATGGATATAAGTAAGTCCTCAACATGGCCTTCAGCCTTTAGTTGAAAGCACATAACAATGTCTGAATGTTGACAAGACGGAGGCCATACTCTTTGGCTCTCATCAATGTCTCCATTCACATGGCTCTCACCTCCTCCACCTTCCTGGTCTCCCCCTGAAACTCTCCGAACCTGTGCATAACCTAGGCGTCAGGTTTGACCCCCAACTGTCCTTCCTCCCCCACATCCTGTCCTTCACCAGCACCGCCTTCTTCCACCTCCGACGGATTGCCCACCTCCAGCAATACCTCACCCCAAAAGCCGCTGAAACCCTGGTCCATGCCTTCGTTACCTCACGGCTGGACTATTCAAATGCCCTCCTCGCCGGTCTCCCCTCCACCACAATCCATAAAATTCAACTCATCCAAAACTCTGCTGCCTGCATACTCACCTGCACCAAACTTTGCTCCCCTATTACCCCAGTCCTTGCCAAACTTCACTGGCTCCCTATCCCCGAGAGGATCGACTTCAGGATCCTCACCCTTGTTTTCAAATCCTTCCACTCCTCTGCACCCCTCTATCTCTCTGATCTCCTCTCTCCTCAAACCAGCTCCTGTTGACTTCGCTCCACCGGGTCTGCCTCCTCCATGTCCCCCAAATGATCCACTCCACCCTCGGCGGCCGGGCCTTCAGCCACTATGCCCCGAGGATCTGGAATTCTCTCGCTCACTACCTTCGTCTTGCTCCCTCTTTTCTCATTTTCAGGTCCCAGCTGAAGACCTTTCTCTTTGACCGCGCCTTTAGTCATCTTTCTACCCCTGCCCCTGGCTTGGTCCCGGGATCCGCTATTGTGAAGCGCTCTGAGACGCCATCCGGCGTGGAGAGCGCTATATAAATTGAAGTTGTTGTTGTTGTTGTTGTCTGTATCCCCATCAAAGTTAGTATGAATCTTCGTTGGTCCCTCCACCAATTACCACATTGTCCAACAGCTAAGTTAGAACCAGTGCTACCTCTTCCATTCACATGCTGCAATTTGATTTAATCCACTACTGCCTCTCTTGTGAGTAATTTTTTCATTTGCTCTTAATGTTTTTCAGACCTCATTCTGTGCAGTGTTAATAATTCATCTCTTTATAGTGTGAATTTAGTTGTAATGCGGGTACCCTATGAATTCCATTCTTTATGCTTGTGCGCACCTGGCCTGCTTGATTCACATGCACAACGAATTCTGGGCCTTTAGTGCAAGCTCAGCAAATATAAGTGATATTCAGCAGGGACCTGGCCAACAGGGAATTGGACAGTTTTCTGTTAGCACAGGAACAAGCTGACGAGCAGGGAGCAAGCCAGTCAGCTGCCCACAAGCACAGTGTAACCAACTATTGCACCCTGTTATAGCACAGCCTGGAATTTTATAGATCCTAACCACAGTATGGGGCAGCATTGCATCCTATTGCCCACTGAGAGGTGTGAGTCCACCCAGTCTAATGTACTGAGGATGTTTACAGATTAGTAGAGAGTAAAGTCATTTATCCCATGCATCTGAACATCTTAAAAAAAGAGGCAAAATCACCTATTTTGCAACCTGTCCACCTTGAATCTAAATACAGTATATTAATTTATAAAACATTCAAGCATTCAAAAAGGTACGGTGATTTGGATTATTTTAGTTATCTACTTAATAATTAATTTTGCTATCTTTTGTTGAGATGGATGACAGATAGTAATTCATACTGTCATGCTTTGAATTATGAATATGATGCTTCTATCCATTTTTATTTGTGACAAGAATGTGATGACTGGAAGCAAAATCCCTACAAAGAAATAAAAGGGAATATTTACATCACTTTATTTCCATTTTCGATTACCTAAAGGATTAATGTGAATCCAACTAAACAGACTTGAGTGCTTGTCTATTGTTACCATAAATAATAATCCTTGCATTTGATATAGAGCTTTTCACGTCTTCTAGACGTTTTAAAGCACTGCATAGAATATACTGTAAAGTAAATTGACTTTACGTGTGAAAAACGTGGCAGCTAATTGTGCCCAGCAGTGCCCCACAAATAGTCATGGATTGAAATGACCAGTTTATTACTTTTCTTGAGGGATTACTATTATGTGTGTGGAGTAAGGAAACTTTCCCAGGTTTCGCCCTGCCTGGAATCGAACCCAGATCTCTCACTTGTAAGGCGAGTGCTCTAACCACTGAGCTACAGGACTCAACTATTATTATTGAATTTTATTAGATTTTAAAACATTTTTAGAACATCTTTTCTAAATACAGTAAAAGCTTTGTTATCCGGCACCCTCGGGACCTGATCGGTGCTGGTTAATCAAATGTGCCGGACATTCAAGCGGCAAGTTGCCAAAAATCCAACACAAAAAATTTACTTTAAATTTTAAAACATACCATATTAGTAATAGACTAAATAATAACAAAATATTGTATGGATACTATGGATACCAATAAAGCATACATAAATAGTAGAGTCAACCCTTGCCGAACGCTTATGTTCCTGAAAAACAGCGCACTCAGTAAAATCGCATTCGGTAAGTTTAATAAGTGTGCATGTGCATGCATGCGCAAAGTGAACTCATACACTACATATTGAGTATAGCGTATACTCAAATATTACTTGTGTTGGGAGATGCGTTGGTTGAGCGTGCCAGTTGATTGGTTGGTTGCCGGATAACCAAGCTTTTACTGTATTACATAGGGTTAGAATCTCAAATCTTCAGTTAATAGTTTGTTTAACTTTATAGCCCCTTCCTACTACTGGAAAGCAAAATACTAATCATGTTGTGGAGTACTGTCGCTTGGTGGTTAGAGCACTCGCCTTACAAGTGAGAGACCTGGGTTCAATTCCAGGGAGGGTGAAGCCTTGGGCAAGTTTCCTTACTCTACACACCCAATGCCATGAGACATCCTCCTGACTTGAAAGGCATTCTATAAATTTAATTTTGGTGGTGTAATAATAATTGCTTGGTAATCCCTTGGTAATAATAAATTGGCAATTTCAATCCATGACTGTTTGTGGGACAGTGCTGTGCGCAAGTGGCTGCCGTGTTTCACCCACATATATACAGTCAATTCACTTTATATTCTGTGGAGCGCTTTGAGACATCTAGAAGACGTGAAAAGTGCTGTATCAAATGCAAGTATTATTATGTTTATTTTCTGTGCAGTTGTATTCCTCTCCTAGGTAGAATATTAATTTTACCTCTGGTGTTGAGATGCAATTCTGTCGCTTATTTAAATGTTTTGTTTTATTTTAGAACAAAACAACATTCATTTCAATAATCCCTTGTACAATTTGCTTACATCCTGATAAATTCCTATTATCTGATCCTCCTGTGTATTTTCCCAGGTCATCAATGGATGGCACTGTTGCTGCTGTGATGCAGCAGTCACTTGAGAATATCTAACTGCAGAGTCGCAATGGGGAGTAAGACTAGGATTGATTTTCTGAGGAAGCGTTCTCATAATTTAAATTTTTCTGCACCCCATAGTCTGAAGGGTTTATGGTCAGAGTATTGGCTTCTGTCCAGTAGCTAAGTTTTGTCAACAAAGCTGTGGATAGGGCACTTTCATTTTCAGCTGATTTAAAGTGAGTATGTGTGATTGAAACCAGTAGGCCTCCAGTTCTTTGTACACCTAAACAGTGTAAAGGAATTGTATGAGAGGAGTCTGAGATATCTTGCCTCTCTATTTCTGCACTTCCTCCCCTTAACTTCTTGTAAAAGTGGCTTCCTAACAAACAGGTCAAGATTGACAGGCTCATAATTCTGCCACATTATGTTGACCATCAGCTATACCAGTAAGACTTCAGGAAAATATTACTGCAATAATTTACTACACTATCACACTGATATCAAATTTAAGGATAATTATAATGATAAAATCAAAAATGTTAGAGCACAGTGCAGTAAAAGCCTGTTTATCCGGCACCCGATCAACTGTAACTTCCATATAGCCGGCACCTCAAAAAAAAGTCCACATTCGATTAACCAGAATTTATCTGGAAAAATGCATTTTAAAACATGATAATCATTTTGGTGTGTTTTCGGCCAAATATCCGGCATGAGCTTTAACCGGCATTGGCCAGGTCCCAAGGGTGCCGGATAAACTGGCTTTTACTGTAACATGTTGTTCCACCCATCAATTCTCCACCACAATTTTTTCCACATGACCCACTTGGTCTAATTCCATTCTCCTGTTCACTCCTTTTAACCGTTAATATTTTTCAGGCATCTAATTATCCTTCATAATAATTTATGGACTCTGCTAACCAACCAATGACAATGTCTGCCTCAAACCTAGGACTTACTGCATTCTTTCTGAAAGGGAGATAACTTTTTCACTCTTAAGTGTGTAGGTATATTATGCTTTTATTGAACGCTTTAATAATAATAATACTTTCATTTTGATATAGTGCCTCATCACGTCTTTGAGATTTCTCAAAGCACTTCACGGAATATACCATAAAATGAATTAACTGTATATTTTATGGGTGCGCACAGCAGTGTCCCGTAAACAGTCGTGGATTGAGTAACTAAATTCTTATTATTTGAAGGGGTTATTCACCTAGAATTTAAACTCAAAACATAATGATGGTGCTGATTTACTTCAAGAACCCAACAGTGGAAGAAGCACAAGTATTCATCGACTATTTGTATTTATTTAATGTCTTCAAACAATCATTCTCCACTACCCTAATCCTCCACTTTGTTGGATTGTTATACCAGAGTGAATACATTCACGCAAGAGAGTAGTTTTAACAATAAGTACCAATACAACATTCTGTTATTAACTGTTATTGTTTAGTCTATTGTGTATGGTGTGTGTTAAAATAACTTTAATTTTTTTGTTCTGGGTTTTTGCCGCGGGCCGCCTGAATATCCAGCAGGCGCTTTAACCAGCATTGGCCAGTCCTGCGGGTACCGAATAAACGGGCCTTTACTGCAGATTGTTTTCCATCCCATCAGCTGTTAAACCTGAGTCACTTAATAGAGCACCGGAAACCCTCTAACCCATAAACAATTGGATATACAATTCCAATCACAAGTGATTTGCTGGATCATATGAATGATTTAAAAGTCTAATTTTACCCGGAAACTTCCTTAAACCCCTCTGCTTTGCATTCCTTGCACTCTCTCTCCACCCCCCACCCCATCATCTACCCTTGAACCATGCTTCGAATGTGTTTATGCTCCCCTCCCCTCTTTTACCCTCTCCCTTGCTCAGCATCTGATCCTGCCTTGTAAAGGTACCTGCATGAAGGGTTCTCACTTTACAATATATTCTGTAAAGCGCTTTGTGATATCTAAAAAATGTAAAAGGCACTGTATCAAATGCAAGGATGATTATTATTATTGTATAAATGCAAGTTATTATGTCATATTCGTTTCCAGGCTGTATATTTAAGGGGAAATCCTTTTGTGAGTTTATTGTATTAATATCTGCAAATGTACTGACTTTTATGTAATTACACCTTGTGAAGTGTAGCACAGTACTCAGGTGTAACATTTCCCACATCTATAATAAACGCATGATTATGAAATGTACACAATTAGAAAATGTACACAATGCCTTCATCGTCCAAATAAAACAATGCTTTAATGAATGATGCTTACTCAAAGCACACAGAAGAAAAGAGAAATTAACTGAGTCACAAGAGTCACACAAACCTCTGAGCAGGAAGCTTTGTTTAACGTTACCCTTTAAAACTGGCTTAGTTAATTATTTACAGAGTAAATGCGGTAACTGGAGAAACACATCGTCTTTTCATTTTAAATCAGTTATGACCTTTACTGTATGACTATTCTACCAAACATTGTTCTACATGCCCATACCTCTTTCTGTGGCTCCCATGACTATCTCAACAACACAATCATTGTTTGCCAAATATAAAACACTACCATCTACACTGTCACACTCACCTAACGCTGCATGCCCATCCTCCCATTCCTCACTAGGCCCCACTGTGTTGTGGTCTCCAAACAGAACATCTTCAAGGTTCTTACCTATAAATTCCTTCACACCCCAGAATCTCCCTAACTCTGTGATCTTCTCTTATCCAGTCTTCTGCTCACACTTGACTAACTTGGACTTGGCTAACTTGGACTTGCTACACGGCGGTTGAGCCTTCAACTACTGTACTCTAAACTCTGCGACTGCCTCCATTTTGTCCACTTTGTTTCTAAATCCCGCCTCTTTGATGTAGCCCATGGTCACCTTCCCTCTTGTTCAGTGTCTGACACCATTCTTAAGAAGCACTCCCAGGCGCTATCCTACATGAAGGGTGCCATATATAAATTAAAAATATTTTGTGAGTGTTGCTATTAATCCCACAATGAGAATAATCCTCATTCCTTCCCCTCTAAGTAACACAAAATGCCATAGTACATTAAGCATTAGAAAAGATCTAAGAACTATAAAGAATAAATGTGAGTGGTAAAATAATTTTCCAGAAACTGTACATTATAAAGAGTGTGCCAATTCTTATCCATGTTTGTATGTAAATATATTGCAATTTAGTTCACTTTTTTAAAAGATGATTACTTCATCTATTAATTGCCAGTTTCTTTAGCAAACGTAATTGCATTTTGACTTACAACAATAAGCATATGTCAGTATCTGTGCTGCTGTTAAACTAGTAGCAGCTGTCTTCATAAGAGGCTAGAAACGTGGTTGTTGTTGGGAAGGTTTGTATGTTTGAATTCAGTGCTTTAGATGAAGCTAGTTAGTGTTTTGTTTGGTGTGTTCTTAACATTATATTTGAGTGTTATTTCAATGAATCTAACAGAGCTGAAAGCACTGTCTGAATGCTGATTTGTAAATACCTGTAATATAAAGCTCTCTTTGTCTTTGGGGACAGGTATGTGATTAGTACTTTGGAGCTACTGGTAGCTGAGGACTATCTGATAGTTTATCTGAATGGAGCAACTCCACGAAGGAGGATGCCAGGATTTAGTTGGATGAAAAGGTGCTATCAGATGATAGATAGAAGGTGAGTATCCTTTACTGTAAACACCCAGATCAACTTATATTGTACCCACTAAGGAAAGGATTATTTATCCTCCATTCAGTCTCAGAAATTCCAATTTTATAAATGATTCATTTCGAAATACAATAAAATTGCATTTGTGTAGTGCCTTTCATGTCGGGAGGACTTCCCAAGGCACTGGCAATGTTTCAGACCCAAGCTGGGGTTGGGATTGGGGAGGGTGGAGGGAAAGGAGGGGAGTGAGAAATAGCAACACATTTTTTTCTTTTTTTAATTAAAATAGTAATTGGTAATTGTAATTAATATAATAATTTGGACATTTTTAAACACAGGCTGAGGAAGAACCTGAAATCATTTATAATTGTGCATCCATCTTGGTTTATCAGAGCGATCCTTGCTGTTACTCGGCCTTTCATTAGGTAAGTATTTTTTTGCTACTGAGAATTAGATTAAAGATGCTGACTGTATTAAATATTTACTTATTAAATATTCCCTTACAAAAGACATGTATAGAATGCTGTGTGCATCTTTGTACTTATTATAACAATAATAATAATCCTTATACAGGATTTACTGTGAAGTGGTGTGACTGTATTTGTGGGTGAATACGGCAGCCAAATTGTACACACTGGTGTCTCACAAACTTTGATGAAGTGAATAACCAGTTTTATTTTGGAAGGATTGTTGGCCAGGACATTAGGAGAAACTGGGAGACATCTCAGTTTAACATCTCCTAAAATGGATGGCACCTCCAAAAATGCCACCCTTGGATTTCATTGAGTTTCATCTTAGACAATGCAAGTTCAAGTCCCACAGCACAACCTTCTGACTCACAAGTGAGAGTGCTACCACTGAGTCAGGTTTATGCCACTCAACAACAACAAAATTACATTTATAGAACGCCTTTCACGTCGGGAGGACGTCCCAAGGCGCTGAAGTCTCGAAAGGCAAGACAGTTTTTTATTGACACTGAAAGCAGAAATTCCAACAAAGTGAAGTTAGAGTATAAAGCATTATGGGAGTGATCCACATTGAAGCTATTTTTCTCCAGTTGAATGTGGTGGTACAAGGAAATAGATGTCATAAATATTTTTTGCACTGTAATACCTCATTATTTTGATCCTTTAATATTTTCCTTTAGGAGTTATACTGAACTCGCACTATTCTGAGTAAACATGAAAGGTGGAGAAAGGGTGTATGTGAAATGTGGGGACTTAATAAAAATACTACCTCCTGTTTTTTTTAATTTGAGTAACGTATTGCAGGAAGAGGCTGATAATATTCTGTTTGTCCTCTTGGTGGATAAACGATCTACAAAATAACTCTTTTCACTGCTTCTCTTCAGTACAAAGTTCAACAATAAGATAAGATACGTCAGTAGCTTGACTGAACTGGAGGAACTGATTCCAATGCAGCATGTTCAGATTCCGGAGAGCATCAGGAAGTAAGTAAAATATTTCTCATTCAACAGCAACTAGTCACATGGTATCTTGTTAAAATCTTTGGCAATCAGATATGTTGAATCTTGCCAAAGATTGCTAAAATCTTTGGCAATCAGATCTCCTGTTGAAATGTGATCTTAACCACATTCCCCTTACTATGAAGTAAATTGTATGTGAAAGACGTCAGTGGCATTGGTTTTGCTTCATTCTTTCGGTATTTCCTGAGCGATTGATCTGAAAGAATTTGTTTATTTGTAAGAGAACTGCTTCTGGTGGTAAAGTTATACGTTCGATTGTTGACATGCATTTCTCTTTAAGAACATAAGAATTAGGAGCAGGAGTAGGCCATTCAGCCCCTCGAGTCTGCCCTGCTATTCGATAAGATCATGGCTGATCTTCTGACCTAACTCTAATTACCTGCCCTATCCCCATATCCCTCAATTAAAAAAAAAAATCTATCAGTCTCAGCCTTGAAAATGTTCAAGGACTGAGCATCTACAGCTTTCTGGGGTAGTGCATTCCATAAATTCACTACCCTCTGAGTGAAGAAATGTTTCCTCAACTCTGTTCCAAAAGGCTGACCTTTAATTTTAAGACTGTGACGCCAGTCCCTCCCTTTATTTAATTGTCTTCAAATCCCTCCACTTCTTTGCACCCCAGTACCTCTCTGACCTCCTCTCTCCTCAAACCAGCTCCCGTTGCCTTCACTCCACTGGGTCTGGCCTCCTCCATGTCCCCTGAATCCTCCGCTCCACCCTTGGCAGCCGTACCTTCAGCCACTATGCCCTGAGGCTCTGGAATTCCCTTCCCCACTACCTTCACCTCGGCCCTCTTTTCTCAGCTTCAGGTCCCAGCTAAAGAACTTTCTTTTCGACCACGGCTTTGGTCACCTTTTTGCACCTGCCCCTGGCTCGGTCCCGGGATCCATTACTGTGAAACGCTCTGAGACGCCGTCCGGCATAGAGGGCGCTATATAAATCAAAGTTGTTGTTGTTGCTTTGCAATTCTTTTATTTAGCTGCGTCATCTTCCGCTAGACAAATTCTCCTTTGTCGCTGTATAGTGGGTTACTCCTATTTCAGAAGGGAATTAAGTATTTACTGGAAAAGAAAAAGGTAAAGAATATGGGGAACAAAAGGGTGAGGTGGGGGGTGGATGTCGGACTGATTGAATAGCTCTTTCAAAGAGCTATCAGAGGCACGATGGGCTGAATGGCCCATGTAGATTCTATAATCTTATGTCATAAGTAAACAAGGTCATCGTGGAGTACCAGCTCTTATCCTCTTGAATACATTCATTGGTTAATTTACACTCAAAGCAGTAATCAATTCAATGAGATTCAGTGAAGGAAGCTATTTGGATTTGTTAATCTCAATCATCTAGAATAACAAACGGCATCAAGCTTCTTAAACATGTCCAATGTTCTTCGAAACCCAGTCTAGTTAATGATTACCCTGGAATGGGTCATAAATTGCCCTCACATACTTGAAACCTGAGCAACTTCCTCCAACTAAACGTCAACAAGACGGAGGCCCTCCTGATTGGCTTGCGTTAGGTCTCTGCACCTCAGGCCCTGGCAACATCAGCATCCAAGGCTGCATTCTCCATCTCTCTAAGCCAGTCAGGAATCTGGGCGTCTTGTTCGACCCTGAACTGTCCTTCCTCCCCCAAATCCATGCCATGACCAGTACTGCCTTCCACTACCTCCGCAACATTGCCAGACTGCCACTGCCTCACCACCCATGCTGCCGAAACACTCGTCCACAGATTCATCACAACAAGGCTCGACTATGGGAACTCTCCTTGTTGGCCTTCCCAGCTCCTCCCTTCACAAGCTGCAGAACTCTGCAGCTCATGCACTCTCCCACACTAGGCTCCGCGACCATATCACTCCCACGCTCGCCCGTCTCCGCTGGCTCCCCATCCCCCAGAGGATCAATTTCAAGATCCTCGACTTCACTTTCAAGGCCATTCACAGCCTTGCCCCAGCCTATCTCTCTGACCTGCTTGTCTCCCTATCAGCCTGCCCGTCCCCTCCATTCAGTGGCTCTGGCCTGCTCCATGTCCCCTGCCCGAACCGCCCTACCATCGGTGGCTGGGCTTTCAGCTTCTCTGTTCCCACACTCTGGAACTCCATCTCGCAATCCTTTCGCCTGGTTTCCTCCCTTTCCTCCTTAAAGGCCGGTTTGAAGACCTTCTTCTTCGACTGTGCCTTCTGCTGCCCTCCTAACTCTCCCCCCTTTCCTACTCTTCTTCCCCCGCCCGGGTCCCAACCTAACTGTTCAGCGCTTTGGGACGTTCTCCTGACGTGAAAGGCACTCTATAAATGTAATTTTGTTTGCTTGTTTGTATATTTATATAGATTATATAGAATCTACATCACCAAATCAGGTCACCTGACCCAACTAGTCCAACACTGATGTTTATACTTCATATGTTCCTTCATCCACCATAATGTTCCACTCACTGCCCTTCTCCCACCACCCCACCATACCCAACAACTCCCTTCAATCTCATGTATACATCACGTTTCTCTTAAATGTTCAATTCCAGGCAGGGCAAAACCTTGCGCAAGTTCCTTACTCCACACGCCCAATAATAATCCCTCAAAAAATAATAATAAATTGGGCATTTCAATCCATGACTGTTTGTAGGAGACTGCTGTGTGCAATTGGCTGCTGCATTTCACCCACATATATACAGTCAATTTCACTTTACAGCATATTCTCTGAAGCACTTTGCGACGTCTAGAAAACGCGAAAAGCACTATATCGAATGCAAGGCTTATTATTATTATTATTATTTACTGCACTTTATAGTAAATCCCGTGAAATGCCTTGGGACCTCCTCCCGACATGAAAGCACTATCCTAAATGTAAGATTATTATTATTTTCCATCCTCCAGTTTGATGTCATCTGTGAATTTGAAAACCATACCTGCAAATATCGCTGTCTATTTATGTACCAGCGCCTTGGGACGTCCTCCCGATATGAATGACACTATACAAGTGTAATTTTGTTGGTGAACATAAGCTGTCTCAATATAGGCAGTGCACCACTTCCTTCTTCTTGCCAGTCTGAGGGGCTGCTCTGTTCCCTCTCTGTTTTCTAGCCATCTTTCAATCCAATCTACTGCCTCTTCCAGGATTCCATGTGTCCTGATCATGTCCTCCATGAGCCCTTAAGTGGCATTATATTGAAGGCCTTCTAATTCTCCTTATGCACCATATTCACTGGATTTTCCTTATCTACTTATCTGTTACTGCTTCAGAAAAACACAATAATTTGGTCATGCATGATATTCCTTTCATAATCCACAATTTGTAAAATTATATCCATCACAAGATGCCTAATTATTTCTTCCTTTATTATGAACTCCATTATCTTGCCCACCATAGACTATAAACTAACCAGCCTTTCCCACCCTTGGCAAACTTGACTCTTACCAGCTACGGTAAGCCCTGCACATACTCAGAGCGATAATTTTATGATAACTCATTTTATTTCTGCAGGAGCATTGATGGTTGCAGTTACTGTTCCTGATGCAGGATACCTTCTTCATGTCCTGCTTCTCCATAATAATATTATTATATTTGTCAGAACTTTACAAACCTTTCTGTGTCTCTAATTACTAATATTTTTCCTGTCTCGTTATGTACTACCTACCCTGACAGTTGATTTGTCCTGGGAGTTTTAATGGTTTTCAGCCATTTGAATCTATCTGCAAACACAAATTGCCTGCAAGATCTGTTAATCAGAGTATTGTCCTTGGATGTAAAGGAATTAGGGTTTTAGGCGAAAATGACATGAGAACTATGGAATAATTGCAACAACTAAAATGATTAAGAGAAAAAACACAATTCATTTTAATAACTTCATTACTGAGTTATTAACAGATTGGCCATAATGTCAGCACAGTTAACAAAAGCAGAAACAATCCATATTGTGTGTTTTCCATTCAAAATAATGTTATTGCTCTTTGCCTCATGGTATAAATTCCATTGAAACAATTTCCTCCTAGCAACTATGTCCTGAACATCCTAGTACGTTCTTGCATTTTTACCACCAGCCTGCTTTTTGGGGAAAAAAATTATTGTTCACATCTAATGCTTGCTTTACATTATAGTACTGCTGTCAATGTCAGGCCTGGGCTTCAGCTATAGCGTCCCCGACCCCAGCTAGGGTCTGAAACAATCACTGTCCAGAATGGTAAATTCTTAAATCAAACATTAGAAAAATAATTGAGAATAAAACGATTTCCACACTGATTGCATTTTTAGGGTCTGCAATTTCAGTCAGTCTTAGCTCACTAGAATTTAATGCCATGCGAAATAATAGAATTGTAAAATGCAGCCTTCATTTGGAAAGCTGTTCCTTTTCCAAACTTTTTATATGATGGTTCCATTGGCAGTAATATTGGGGTCACCTCCATGAGGTGACCCCAAATACGTAGAAAGATACAAATAGTCCCGCTTTGAGACTGTGGCGGTGAAACTAGATAATATAATAACAATAACAATCATGATAATAATAATCCTTGCATTTGACATTGTTCACGTTGTTTAGCTGTCCCAAAGCAGGATACAGTATATTATAAAGTGGATTGACTTTGTATTTTGTGGGAGAAATATGACAGCTAATTGCACAAAGCAGTGCTACAAACAGTCATGGAGTGAGTGACCAATTTTATTTGGAATTTCTTGGCCAGGACACAGGGAGAAACTCCTCTATCTCTTTTGAAGTTGTGCCATGTAATCTTTTATCAACGAAGTGAACAGATTGGCAGGACCTCAGTTTGACATCTCATCTGAAGGATGGCACATCAAATTATGCAAACCCCCTCCCCCCCTCCACACACACACACACACATCAAGTTGGAGTATCAGCTTGCCTTAGACTATATGATTCCAATTAATTGTAAGATCACATTAATATGTGTTGGCAGGTCTAGATGGGCCAATAGATATGAGTGTTTACATCTGACTGACTTTCTGTTCTGATAAGCATTGAGTAGACATGTTTTCCCTGCCATAAAAAACTGTTTTGAAGACTCTTTGCACCCAACACTCATAAGATTGCCATTGACATCATAGGTTCAGCTCAGTCTTGGGTACCAAGTAGCATCTAAATTTCATCTCAGGACCTCCTTCCTTACTTCCACTATGTGCCCTTGACAAACTCTAGAGGCCAGAATTTGTGCAATTTAAATAAATAAGTTACTGAATGAATGTTGAACTCTGTCTAGTTTGAATACTCTTCAGAGTTTCTACTTATATCAGAGACCCAGTTAACCAAAACCATCCCATTCGAGGAATCCTATAGCTCAGTGGTTAGAGCACTTGCTTCGCACACGAGAGTCCTGGGTTTGACTCCTGGCGGGGTGAAATGTTGGGCAAGTTTCCACATGTCTGATAATAATTCATCAAGAAAAAACGCCAATAATAATTTGGTCGCTCAATCCATGACCGCTGTGCACAATTGGCTGCCCCGTTTTGTCCCAAAAATATACAGTTAATTAATTCACATCTGCGAAGTGCATTCAGACGTCTATTAGACATGAAACGCGCTATATCAAATGGAAGGATTATTATTACATTATTATTCTTTGCCCTTTTTCTCTTCTATTCTCACCTTGCTTTTTACCACTCTACTTTCACTTCAAAACAACAGCTTGCATTTGAATAGTACTCTTCACATAGAGTACCGGCATGGTGCCAAACTTTGCTTTACTTTTACTTATTTCCACTAAGTGCGCTTAACAAACTCTGGAGGCCAGAATTGGTGCCATTTAGTTAATAAATAGGTTACTGTATGCTGCAAAAGTTGCAGAACACAATTACTGAGTGCATTTCAGTACAGCTTAACATATCGACTGGCAGCAGTAAAGGGATCAATTAATAATAAATGCATGAATAAATACATGAATAATTGAATCGCTAGCCGAACAGATAAATTAATAATCAGTTCGCAATAATTGTCTGGTTGAATAGGAGAATAAATCCATGAGCAACTCCCCTGAATACTCGATCTGTTTTTTTTCTGGAATAAATTAATAGACAAGCATTTGACAAACATGCAAGGATACATAATTCATTAATTGGAGCAGGTAAATTGATTCAATAAAAACAGAGTTATTTAAAGTAATGAAACAGTTACTTGGCAATCAATTAAATATTTATTTTGCTGAGTGGAATAAATTAAACACCTGATTGTTTTAAACCAGAGAATTCTTCTTCTTTCTTATTGGGATCTCTGTCTGTACTACATCTGTGTTTGGCCTTTGCTTCTAGCCAATTGCTGCAGTTCACTGGTATCCTGGTCATAGTCTCACCTTAAACCAGGCCCATGAACCTCTAGCCAGGCAGCCTTTACCCCTGTTGCTTTGCTACCTGTGGGACTGCATGTTGGCAGTTGTAATACAAATTAGGTCCCTTGTGAACACTGGATGGGCCAGTAAAGAGAAGTGTTTCAAAGATTGCTGATCCCATAAAACCTAAGAGCAAATTGCAGTTATAACTTCATGGAATTTTGAAATGTTTCAGTCCATTCGGCCCATTAAATCTGCACTGTATACGACTCGCCTCATCTGATCCCACATTTCTGCTCGATTCCCACATCCTGTAACATTGCTCTTTTTTCCAACATCAGCTGAATTTCTTTGCAAAATAATTCACAGACTCTGTTTCAACAACAAAAATTTGTGACTGAGAATTCCACTTTTCACCCATCCTCTGTGTAAAATGTTGTTTTTTCTCTAACCTTCCCTTTAAGTAGTGGTGGATAAATTAGTGTGACACTGAGAGTTTTAGGTATAGCTGAAGAGAGATGCTTTTGGAGGTTTTCAAAAACAGGGGAAAATGGTTTTGAAAACTTGATTCTTTGAACAACTCAAACTTTTCCTGTCGTAAAGATTTAGTAGAAATAATTTCTATTTTAGTTATCACAACACATAATTGCGTTATGGTTCTTTATCTTATAGAAAATAATCCTCAACATAATTTGTATTTGTAATTAATTTCCTTTGACAAAAGACAAGGATAGAAAATTGAACATGTATGTTATACTTGTGTACGATAACAAACAAGATGACTACTCTTCTCTTCATTGGCCCATTGTTGGCTTGGCACAATGGTAGCACTATCACTTCTGGGTGGGAAGGCTGTGGGTTCAAACCCCATGTCATGATTTGAACTCACATACCAAGTTGATTACAGTGCCTGGGGTGTATTGCATTGTTGGAGGTGCCGTCTTGGGGATGAGGCTTTGAACCCAGGTCCCGACTGCCTGCTCAGGCGACATTAAAGATGTCATGGTATTGTTTGAAAAGAGAAGGGAGTTTCTCCCGATAGCTTAGCCAGCAACACCTTTTCATCCATAAATTAATAATAATACTAGTAATGATCCTTGCATTTGATATAGCACTTTTCACGTCTGCTAGACATCTCAAAGCACTTCACAGAATATACTGCAAGGATTATTATTACAATCTCCCAAATAAAATTTAGCATTTGTTTTATGGGACATTGTTGTACGCAATTGTGGTTACTATGTTTGCCTACAAATACAGTCACTCCATTTAACAGTAAAACCTGTGAACGCTTTGAGATATCTTTCCAACGTAGTGAGGCACTATACCAAATGCAAGGATTATTATTACTGATATTATATACATGCTCTCAAGCATTAATAGTACAACTATACTTGCATCTAAACACTGTTACTACAGAATAGTGGATGCCTCTTACTCTAGTGAAACATTTTGTAATTACTTCACGTGTAAGACTACAGGATCTGTGTCTAAGCATGTAGCTACTGCAGGTTTTGTAAGTAGGTTTATTCATTGCCAAGGATGTCAGAAAGGTGAACTCACCTGACTGACTATCTTTTGTGACCGAGTTTTGCTGTTTCCTAACTGCTTTAATAACTTGTTTCCTACAAGGTACGAAGAGGGAAAGAGTCTAAAAAGAAGCACAAGGTAAATAATGGTATTTCAACCACATTGCTGGTCTTTCCTCTACAGACAACTAACCATTTTGCTGACATTAATAGCAACCACAGGAGCTAAATTTGCTTTTATCGGTTGGTTTTTCCCTTTGTTGATTCAGGGCTGTTGAGGGCAACCTTGTAAATCTACCATTAAATCACAGCACGTTATTCTTTCCTAACCCAGAATGAATTTGCTTTTGCCAGGTTACATAATTGCTAAAAAAAATTAACAATGTATGAAAAGGCTGCTATGCTTTTCAGCTTTCTATAACAAGCATGTGGTTCCTGAAAAGTTGCCTTGCTGTTGTGCTTAGTGCTGTTCTTAAGGCATTTGTTTTTCCGCACACAGAATATTGGGGGTTTATTTTGCTCCCTTTAGTTCATCTTTATGGAGGCATCATTGCAGTTAAATGGGTCTGCAAATCAGTGCAATAAATTCCTGGTAGGTTTTTACTTTTGCGGAAGTGGTACTTGTGTCCAGTAATTCTCCAAAATAAAGGAGCAGAGAGCCCAACGGAGTGAACTGTGAAAGGAGTAAGGTGGGAACAGAGTGAGTCTTTCATGAAGGAATTTGGTGAGAGTGGAGATTTGGTGCAGAGGGGGAAGGAACGGCTTGTATGAAAATAAGCGGAAAAATAGAAATAGGAATTACAACAACAATTTGGATTTATATAACACCCTCCATGCCGGACGGTGACTCAGAGTGCTTTAAATTAATAAGAAGCATGTGAGAAAACCTAACCAGTCTGTTTAAAGTTAAACTTCAATGACAGTGGAATAAACGTTGTGAGATATTTGCCTTCCAGGCCCAGACTTTGGAGGGATTTGGTTGCAACAACTGCAAACTGTTCGATGCACTCAAGGCTAAGGAAGCCAGTCTTTGTGTGCAACTGGCCACGCATCAAAGTATTAGGGAGGATGGATTTTTTATAAATGAGGAATTAGAGTAGATCACATTGGGGAACAGAGTAGGAGAGGAGTCCCAGTTACCTAGAAGAGGAGGGTGAGACTCTGGTAGAAAAGACTCCGGAAGTCGTGATGTGTTTATGAAGCAGAAAAAGACATCCCTGGTGCTCTCAAACGGTTTCTCTCTTCGGGAGAAAGATAATATAGAAACCCAAGGGCTGACTGAGATCGGCTAGGATATGCCATCCACCAGCCGGACACAGAAGGAGGGGAAAAGAGAAAGGAAAACAGGCAAGTCGTGTTGTTAGGGGATTCAGTTCATACCACGGTTTTCAGACAGAATTCTGTGGAAACCCAACTCATAAAATCGAATGGTACATTGTCTCTTGGATGCACTGGTTGAGGATCTGATGTCCCAGGATGACAGAATGCTCAAGGGAGTAGCTGAGGAACCAATCGTGGTTGTTCATATGGGAAGAAATTACATATATAGACGAAGGCTAAAAGTCCTGCTTGATAAATTCATGGCAAGAAGAAGGAAACTTATGGGAAAGACCTCCAGTGTATTTTTTTTAGGAAATACTCCTCACACCACGTGCTAGTGAGGAGGGACAGAGGATGGTGAGGCAGACCAATGTATAGCTAAGGAATAGGTGTAGGGAATCAGGTTTTAGGTTTATCAAACAGTGGGACATCTTTTGGAACAGGGAGCATCTATACAGAGTAGATGGGCTGTTGGAATTGTTGGCGGGCAGGATAGATAGTATGATAAGGGAGCATTTAAACTAGATACAAGTGTGGTTGTGGTAGGTGTAAGAGAGCACCCGAATCAATCAGGGGAAACTTTAAAGTATACCAGTGGAAACATAAACTGAAGTATAATATTGGTGGGAGATAAGGAAAATAATTATGATAATAAAGTAAAGTGGAAAGGTAATAAATAGTGGAGCTGTGCTTGCATTAGTGCAAGAAGTCTAGCAAACAAGATATGTGACCTGGAAGGTCTTGCCAGGGGATTGATTGGACATCATTAGCATCACAGAGTCATGGTGGAATGATTTCAGTAAATGGGATACAAATCTGGAAGGATTCATACTGGAAGGATTCATACTGTTTATAAGGGACTGTATTGAGAGAAGTGGAGGGGGTGTGGCTGTATATATATAAACTCTAGCATTGAGGTATAAATGAGAGGATATAAAATATGGAAAGGACAGTGACAAAATCGCTTTTTGATAGAATTAATAAATGGCAACAGAGGTGAACTATTACAACAACAACAAAATTACATTTGTACATAAGAATTAGGAGCAGGAGTAGGCCATTCGACCCCTCGAGCCTGCCCCGCCATTTGATAAGATCATGACTGATCTTCTAACCTAACTCTAATTATTTGCCCTATCTCCATATCCCCTAATCCCTCTAAATTTAAAAAATCTATCAGTCTCAGCCTTGAAAATGTTCACGGATTGAGCATCTACAGCCATAAATTCCATAAATTCACTACCCTTTGAGTGAAGAAATGTTTCCTCAACTTTATTCTAAAAGGCAGACCCATAATTTTAAGATTATGATCCCTGGTTATAGATTCTCCTACCAGGGGAAACAGTCCCTCACTGTCTACTTTATCCACCCCTGTAAGAATCTTATAATAATAATAATAATAATAATAATAATAATCCTTGCATTTGATATAGCACTTTCCACATTTTATCAACGTCCCAAAGCGCTTCACAGAATACACTGTAAAGTGGATTGACTGTATATATTTTGGGGCGAATCGCGGCAGCCAATTGCGCACAGCAGTGTCCCACACACAGTTGTGGATTGAAATGACCAATTTTATTATTGTGATTTTTTTGGGGAGGGATTATTATTAGGCATGTGGAGTAAGGAAATGTGCCCAAGGTTTCGCCCTGACCTGCCTGGATTCGAACACAGGTCTCCCCAGCTTGGTCTCCCCAGCTTGCAAGACAAGTGCTCTAACCACAGAGCCACAGGAGCTCCACATGTTTCAATAATTATATGTTTCAATAAGATCTCCCCTAATTCTTCTGTACTCTAGAGAATACAGCCCTAGACTATTCAACCTATCCCCATAGGTCAGTCCCCCCATCCCAGGAACTAACCTAGTGAATCTATGCTGCACCCCCCTCTAAGGCAAGTATGTCCTTTATTAAGTAAGGAGACCAAAACTGCACACAATACTTTAGGTGCGGTCTCACCAAGGCCCTATACAGTTGCAGCAATACTTCCCTACTCTTGTACTCTAAACCTTTTGCGATGAATGCTATCATGCCGTTTGCCTTCTTAGTTGCTTGCTGCACCTACAAACTAACCTTTTGAGACTGGTGTACAAGGACACACAAATCCCTTTGTACACCAACACTATCTAACCTCTCCCCATCCAGAAAATAATTAGCTTTTTTATTTTTGCTACCTAGGTGAATAATTTCACACTTCCCCACATTAAATTCCATCTGCCACCTATTCGCCCACTCCCCTGGCCTATCTATAGCCCATTGCAATCTTATTGAATCATCCTCACAGCTGACTCTCCTACCTAGTTTAGTATCATCCGCGAATTTAGACATGTTACATTCAATGTCCTCGTCTAGACCATTGATGTAAATTGTAAAAAGCTGAGGCCCAAGCACTGATCCTTGTGGCACTCCACTAGTAACATCCTGCCAATTCGAGAATGACCTGTTTATCCCTATTCTCTGTTTTCTGCCCGTTAGCCACTCTTCTATCTATGCTAATATGTTCCCATTAATCCCATGGGCCTTGACTTTGTGCCATAGCCTTTTGTGTGGCACTTTATCAAATGCCTTCTTAAAATCTAAATATACCACATCTAATGGTTCTCCCTATCCAACCTGCTAGATACATCCTCAAAAAACTCTAAAAGATTAGTCGGGAGGACAATCTAAGGCGCTGAAAGTTGGGGTTTGCTATAGACCAGCAGGCCTAGATGATAGCTTTGATCTGTAATTGTGGGATGAGATAAGGCAGGCAACTAGCAAGGGACCAACATTGGGTGATAGGGATACAAATGTGTCCGCTGGCATTTCTAGAGTTTTGGTGACATGGTTTGTAAAGGATCTAACAAGGGGAAATAACATTTTGGGTTAGGACCATCAAACCTTTAACACAAAGGAAGGTGAGGGTTTAAGCAACTGTGATTATAATGTTGTTACATTTATTACGGATTGGTGAGGTTATAAAAACAGAAACAAAATTGTCGAATTTTATGAAGATCAATCTTATGAGACTGAGATGTCTTGTCAGATTGGGCCTGGCAGGTTTAAGTAAGACAAAGGGAGCAAGAGGAACTATGGAGCTCCTTCAAGCAAGTGACTTGGAATGCAATGGACCAATGCGTACCCATGCAAAGCAAAGATACCAAGCTTAAGAGTATTCCTGCCTGTTGGATGAGGCCACCAAACAAATCATAAAAAGGGAAAAAAAAAGCATTTAAGGCCATGAAGGGAACTGGCATGGAGGAAGGACAAACTGATTACCAAAAGGCATGCTAGGATTGCGAGCAAGGCATCACAATGCCAAAGAGAGCTTTTGAACTGAACATGGCAAGAGATGTGAAGGCTAAAAATAAAACGTTTTTCAGTTACATTGAGAGAAAAAGAAAAACAAAGGATGGAATAGGATCATTGAAGGTGTGATTGTGCGAGGATATTGCAAGTGATGCTACACAAGCCGCAAAAGTACAAAATGATGTACGTTTTTTGCCCCAGTTTTTATTAAAGAGGAAATGGGAAATTTGTTGGATCTGGAAAGAGAATTTAGTGATGTTGCAGAGGCAAGTTATGACAAGTATACGTATCACTACCAGCATGGTTGCTGAACAACTGTGCAAACGTGAGGTAAACATCCAGATGTTATTACATTTTTTTAAAACAAGGTGGCAAAGGTGGCCCAGGAAACTACAGACCAGTGAGTTTGATGTCTGTTATGGATAAAGTTATGGAGACTGTTGTTAAAAATAAGATCACAGAGCATCTGGATAATAATGAAATGATAAAAGACAACCAATACAGGTTTATCAAGCGGAAATCCTGCCAAAATAATTTACTGTTTTTCTGTGACAAAGAAGCTTCATAAGGCAAGTACTGAAAATAAAGAAAGCATGAATCAGAGGAACTATGTTTCAATGGATATGTAATTGGCCAACCGATAGAACTCAGAAGGTGGTGGTACGGGGAATGTCGTCAGGCTGGGAGAATGTTACCAGTGGACTTCATCAGGGTTCTGCTTTGGGACCTCTTTTATTTAACACCTTCATAAGCTACCTGGCATTAGGAATCATAAGCTAATTTTGCAGATGACACAAAGCTAATGAAGGTGGTAGATTGCAAAGGTGTACAGGACAGGTTACAGGAGGACTTAAACATTCTTGGGAATTGTGTCAATCGATGGCAGATGAAATGAATGTAGAGAAATGCAAAGTACTTCACATGGGAACAAAAAATCCAGAATGGGCACTATTATTTAAAAACAAAGAAAATAATCTGTACGGAAAATGAAAAGGACCTGGGGATCCTGATTGATAATACATTGAAGCTATCGCAACAGTGCTTGGTAGGAGTGAATAAGGCAAGCTGGATGCTGAGCTGTATTAATAGGGCAGAAACACTACTTCAGTGAATGAGTAGAAACCTTATAGAACAAGCTGTCTCAGAAGATGGTGGGAGCAGAAAATGTCATTTGTTTCAAGAACAAATTAGCTAGACTTCTGCTAGAAAATAATATCTTGGGATATAGTATTTAGCTTGACGCGACACGCCAAAGGAATGCCAGGATGGTGAAAGGCAAATTAGTTGGACTTTGGTCTTTCGCCTAGCAAATTCTCATGTACAGTAAAAGCCCGTTTATCCGTGACCCGATCAACCCACTGGCACCCCAAAAACAAAAGGTCCACATTCAATTAACCGGAATTTATCCGGAAAAATGCTTTTTTTTTGTGTGTGTGTTTTCAGCCGACTATCCAACACGTGCTTTAACCTGCATTGGCCAGGTCCCGAGGGTGCCGGATAAACAGGCTTTTACTGTACTTATGTGAGCATTGATCATTAAGGGACAGTTTCATCCAAGGATAAAGTGCCACAAATTTGCATCTTTGCATTCATGCTGCTGTGGTGTAGCCCAGCGATTGGTTGATTTCTATCTCAAATTTGATGAAAAGAAGGTGAAAACATTCATGCAGTACTACAGACAAATGCTACATTATTTAAATGCAGACAGGAAAGATTGAACATCTGTGATTGTATTTTATAAAGACAATAAAGCCTCTGAAAGATAGACATCCAAAATCTGGGAGGGGAGACCTGAAGGACACAATGTGAAATCTGTACAAAACAGTTTGAGCTCATGGAATTCCTACTGATGACAAGATGCAAAACAAATTTGAAGTGAAGTGTTGAAAACAACTGGCAGTTGCAAGGCTGCTTAATGAAGCAGGAGATCATCACAATTTGAACATCTTTATGAAGCTGCAATCATCTGTTAGATTTCTGTGATAATACATTCAACTTTATTTGGCTAGATTGCACCTAAAACAAATTGTGTTCCATATATTTCTATCTGATGCATTATCTGGTGGTTATAATTCATCTAGTTGCTTGAAGGCACTTGACAAAAATTGCTTTGAGCTAAATCATGAAGTTACTGCGCCCAATTACATACAGCAAGCTTCTTGAGGTTTATGAATACATCACATCTACTAAGTATCTATGATTCTGAAAGGAAACAGCAATTAGAAAAGTGACACCCAGCAATCATTAAGAAGAAGTCCATTCTTCCACCAGATCCCTCTTGTCTACAGCACTTGCTGCATGATTTCTTTACTTATGTGGTCCAACTAGGGTCCGTTGATATGTAAATTTTCTGATTTAGATATATCGATGGGCTCATATTGAGATATACCAAAATATCGATATTTTCGGGGTTTTCGTACTGCGCATGCGCGCGCATTCGGGGTGCATGTGCGTCCCGGGTGCACGCGCATTCCGGGTGCGCGTGCATTCAGGGCCTATCTCCTCAGGAGGTAAATATCTTTCTCTCTCTGTGTCTCTCACTCTCTCCATCTCTGTGTTTTTCTGTCTGTGTCTATCTGTATACTATCACATCCACCCTGTCTCTCCCCCCCTCCCCCTGCCGCCGTCCCTCTCTCCTCCACCCCCCGCCGTCCCTCTCTCCCACCCCCCCCGTCGTTTCTCTCCCCACCAGCCGTCTCTTTCCCCCTCCCCCACCCCCCCGCCGTCTCTCTCGCCCTCCCCCCCCACCAGCCGTCTCTCTCCCCCTCCCCCCCCCCCATCCGTCTCTCTTCCCCCCCCAGCCGTCTCTCTCCCCCTCCCCCAGCCGTCTCTCTCACCCTCCCCCCCCCAGCCGTCTTTCTCCCCCTCCCCCAGCCGTCTCTCTCCCCCTCCCCCAGCCGTCTCTCTCCCCCTCCCCCCACCCAGTCGTCTCTCTCCCCCTCCCCCCACCCAGCCATCTCTCTCCCCCTCCCCTTTCCCCAGCCATCTCTCTCCCTCTCCCCCCCCCCCCAGCTGTCTCTCTCCCCCTCACCACCCCCACCCCCCCCCAGCCGTCTCTCCCCCCCACACCCCTTGCTGTGCTGCTATACTATACTTTAAAGATAGGTCATGCAATGGTGAATCTGTGCTCAAAGGTTGATGACAACGCAGAGCAATAGATAATAATCAAGGACATCGATTGTACACAGTAGCTAGAAATAAAAGATTTGAAGTTTTTTACCATGCAAAAGCACTCAGACCAGCTTCCACAGTGCTACAACATTTCCAGCAGACTGAACAATAGGCAGATGGAATATAATTGGAGGTGCCTTGGTATGCATAAAGCATTTGGATCCAGCAACCAAACATACAACATCGATAGATTCACGATGACTGCCACTGCGATATAGACATCTTGTCATGTTGGAAGAAGTATCCTTTGAGAAAAATGCTCGCCAGATTCGTTGGGTGGAAGGTCTGTTTCTGTGCTGTAACGTCAAAGATTCTCGGAGGTTCACTAATTGCCATGTACAGAGCACTGGCTCTGCTGTACTGCATGTGTAGGTATAACTCTTTCATTACAGACTATGATGGTGCTGGTAATCCTGCGGACAGCACATATCCTGATATTAGTCTGATAAGAAAATATGTATTATGGAATTTGGTGTTACTATCACTGCCACTGCTATACCTTTATGAACTATGCATTTGTAACTTTTAGAGTTATTTGCTGCTTGAGCTTATAATAATCATGATTTAATAAAAGTTAGGTTGATGGTACATGAAGGGGAAGTGCCTTTTTCTATCTTTTTGGCTATAATACGGAGGTGTGCATGCATTTTACAATTATAATGGTCACAATGATGTTCATTGTGTGACAGATTTCATTCTACTGAAAACCAATTAATGTTTAAGAGGAGATATAATTGGAGGGAGGTGATTTGAATAATATTATTGGTTTTGATACACAGGATATATAGAAAATCATAAGCACTTGTAATGTCAAAATTGTTGACTGTTCATTGAAATGGGTATTACACTATTCATGTACCACCATTCAGTATTGCTGATGCAACATATCATTTGCTCTTTCCAAATGGCATTGCATTCCTTCCGGAGCTCCCAATGGTTTTCTGGAGAAACCAAAGACTGTGTTCAGCAACATCTATTAGTCAATCGATTAGTATGAAATCTTATTAACCTTGTTGTTACTGAGTATGAATCATACCTGAATTTCTGTTGGTTGATAGACCTTTGTTAAAGATAGCAATTCCTCCCTCCATAGGTTGTAGATAATCCAGAACTCTGTAGCCTGTCTCCTCTACTGCTCCAAGCTTCATGACCCCCATCTCTCCCATCCTTGCCTGACTCCATTGGCTCCCCATCATCCAGAGGATCCAATTCAAGATCCTGGTCCTCACATTCAGAGCCCTCCATGGCTTCGCCCCACCCTACATTCACGACCTCCTAACCCCCTACCAACCTGCCTCCCACTCTGCTCTGCAGGCTTCGGCCTGCTCCATGTTCCCCAACCCACCCACCCCACCATTGGCGGGCAAGCCTTCAGCCACTCTGCCCCCAACCTTTGGAACTCCATCCCACAGTCTCCACCTTGCCCTCTCCCTGGCCTCCTTCAAATCTTGAAATCAATTAAGTTTTGATTATAGGCTAAGCAGCACGCCAATATAATGGGCTTGCTTTGCTATGAAATTTGACTTAAATGGCTATATTGTTTGAAGAAATTATTATTGTTCACATGTTTTTGCCTCTGCAGACTGGATGAAGAATTAAGGGAGTCATCCGACACAGCAAAGTAAGGCAAATCATTACTCCAGCACGAGCTTTGTCATCTTATAGTCATTAAACCTGTTATAATCTTATAGTCATTAAACCTGTTACATTCTGAATGTATTGAAGGACAATGCACTTCTTCAGTAAGAGATACTGATACCGGTAAGAGTAGCATGTGCCTAGCCCAGTCATCCAATGCATGCATAAATCACTGTGGTTGAAAACAATTACAATTACAGTTCCACAATTACAATACTGTACATTAAAAATCCATTGTTCTGCAGTGACCTTCAGCTCAATGTTGACAAAACGGAAGCCATATTCGTTGGCTCTCGTCAACATCCTCAATCCCATGGCTCTTATCTTCTCCACTTACCCGACCTGCCCCTAAAACTCTCCGAACCCATACGAAACCTACGCGTCAGGTTCAACCCCCAATTATCCTTCCTCCCCCGCATCCAGTCCTTAACCAGCACCGCTTTCTTCCATCTCCGTCGCATTGCCCATCTCCGGCAATATCTCACCCCAAAAGCCACCGAAACCGTGGTCCATGCCTTTGTCACCTCTCACCTGGACTATTTCAATGCCCTCCTCGGCAATCTCCCCTCCACTGCCATTCATAAAGTCCAGGTTATCCAAAATTCTGCCGCTCGCATTCTTACCCGTGCCAAACTTCACTCCCTGTTGCCTTCGCTCTACCGGGTCTGGCCTCCTGCTTGTCCCCCAAATCCTCCGCTCCACCATCGGCGGCCGCACCTTCAGCCACTATGCCCCGAGGCACTGGAACGCCCTTCCAGACTCCCATCGCCTTGCCCCCCCTCCCTCTCTTCCTACTTTCAGGACTCAGCTAAAGACCATTCTTTTCGACCGCACTTTTAGTCACCTTTTTCCCCCTCCCCCTGGCTTGGCCCTGGGATCCATTATTGGGAAGGGTTCTGAGACTCTGTCAAGCATGGAGGGCTCTATATAAATCCAAGTTGTTGTTGTTTTCCTTTGATGTCAGAATACCCATTGTTAATTTCTATGCAGAATAACAGAAACAGTACTCCCAGGTTTAATTTTTAACCAGTATCTGGTGAAGCAGAATAGTATTGCAGCTCCCATGGATTGGAGCGAACAATCACTTTTCAATGGTAAAAAAGTGTTCTATTTTTAATCTTCATGGTGAAGCCATTCTGCCAATTCCCCTGTGGTGGTGGCAATGGGGAAGAAGAGATGCACGACCAATGTTAACTGTGTTTTCTGTTCTGCTGTTAATCATCACATACCACATTCCCAAACTCTTTTATTGTCATCCTGATGCTTAGAAAGGACCTGTTCATGCATTTATAGATGCAGAGTCTCTTTCAATGGAATCCAGCACATATTCCCACAAAATAACAACAAGTATTTACAGTATATAGCACCCATCAAGCATCAAGTAGTGTCTCGGGGGAGGGTGGGGGAGTTTAAGGGGAAGGAGATGTCACCATAAGTACGATTTCAGGGCCTATCAAATGATTTTTGCTTTGACCCCATTGTTTCCAAAGTTTCTCTGTGAGTATTTTTGATTCTTCATTATTCAAAAAATACAGTACGTATGGTTTTTCAATAAATCTTTATAATGGGAAATATATGCTTCAATAGCAGATCACAGTTACTAATTGCTTCTCTGTTTTTTTGCTTCTTTCTGCTTACCAACAGAGTTGGCAGCCTGCAGAATGATGCAGAAGGACCTTCAATTCAACAAGAGTAAGAGCACATTGTAATTTGAATAAATGACCTGCGGGACTTTGTGGTCGCTCTCTGTGCTTGTGCAATGGTGTCTTGTGTTGTGTTCTGCTGTGTCTTTTGTTTGGGAAGAGGGGCTTGGGAGGTTTTTATATTCTCACCTTTTTAAAATTCAGGTTTTAGCCCTCTTTCATTCTGAAGAAGTCTAAATTTCCATTCTAAACATCAAGAAGATCAATTTTTTGAGTAAATTATGCCCATATTGTGTGATTCAGTATAGCCCTGCAGATTGCAGTAGGAACAGTGTTGCCATCAGTGTAAAGAGAGATTATTCTTCATGAAATATTCTACATTTTGGCAGTGATACGTGCATGTTCTGCCTTTCACTGGAACCTATGCCAAAGCAATCTTATCAGAATCTCTGAACGCTATTTGATATTCTTCCTTATATGGGCTGATCTGGTTGATTCCTCTTCCATTCAGAACTTGGGGCTGTCAAACAACTTAAACATGCAGCAGGTTAGTAATGGGAGATAAACATCAAAATATACCAGCAGGACTAACCTCATCTTCTGGATTTAGCATCTAATGCAATAAACTCTCTTATTTGAAGCACTCACACAACCTAATCAAATAATGTGTGTGATATACATTCATTATATATCCCTTACTAATATTACTCCAGGATGATACCCAGTGTGAAGAGCGAGTTGTGGTTGTTGTAGTAATAATGGGTCAATACAAAGGACATAAAATTGTGAAGGTGTCACCTAAATCCTAACAATACAATAGCAAATATCAATTTTGTTATTGTAATCATTGCATTTGTTACTTTCATTCATACTCAATTGCAATTATTCTGCATCTGTTGGTAAATTTCCCGAGGTGGTACAGTACTACTATTATATCTCAACTGGTAGCACTCTTGCTTCTGTCAGAAGGTTGTGAGTTCAAGCCTCACGTTGAAACTTTGAGCACACGTAATTTAGATGGACACTCCAATCCACTGCTGAGGAGGAGTGCCGCATTGTCACAGCTTTAATGCTTCCCTTGAAACAGCAGTCCCATCTGCCTGTTCAAGTGGTTGTTAACCTTCCATCAACCCCCGATCAGATCTTGCTGTACTGAATTCAGAATTTTGGTAATGAAGATTTATTCATTGCCAAATTGCTTTCTCAACAATCCTTAATGTTTGTTATTTCCCTAGCAAAACATATATAGCACAAACTGTTCTGTATTCACTTTACATACTTTGACAAACCATTAGAGTTGGGGAAAGAAATGACGATTGTTTATAGGATTATTCTGGGGTTGAATTAATGATGGAGGCAATTATGTAGCAGTGTTCTTGTTTATATCGGTGTTAAAAAAAAGTCAATTTTTTAACACCGATATAAACAAGAACACTGTAGAACATATACATGCTGCTACAATGTTAGGACTTTGTAAATTTAAGTTTCTTGATTATTACAACAGGAGACATTTACTCAACAAGGCTGAGCAACACAGTTAGTTAAGTTGCTGCTTCTGCCTCTTCATCCTAATTCTGGAAATAAACAAAATAAAGTACATTGCACTCATGCTGTTGTTGGACGTACAATGTTTAACTAATATGACTGATGGTTGTATTAATGTCAGTGTTCATAAACAAAACACAGTATATATTGTGAAGTGCTTGCTGTGAAAGCACCCTACCAAATGTAAGGATTATTGTTGTTATAGTATTTTTTTTTAACCTCCACTATTTTTTCTGTTTCAGAATGCAAACAACACCAAATGAAGGCACGGAATAATTGTGTTGCCTCTATTTCCAAGAAATGTTTGTTTTCTGAGTAGCAGCTGTATTAGTTAACTTCCTTCATTGGTTCCTGATTCTTTTGTTCAAACTGAGTTCTTGTTTCTTTTTGGAAGTATCATTTTGTGAGTGATAAACTAAGTCATGCTGTGTAAAAATATCAAACAGATTATTGTGATATATGACAATGATATATTTACTTTGATTTCAAAACATTGCCCATTTTAAAACAAACTCTAAAACCACACTCATTGTCATGTTATAAAGAAAACACCTGCGGATGTTAACAGTTTACTTCCTCCTTGCGAAAGGTTAAACTAAATAAGCATCACTTTCTCAATTGAGAGTTTTGTGCATGGATTGAGATGTGCAGAAGGGCAATCCTGTATGTTTGTTAGATTGTTGCATTTCTTTGCAACTGAACAGAAAGGAATGAGGAAGAGGTGTTCATCGAACCTTCAAATCTTGTTCACTTCAATTGAAAGGCCAGTGCTTGATCTTCAGATTTTTATCAATCATCTCTTTTTGCAAATGGGAGATTATCTTAGATTTTTTTCCCCATAAAAAAAGGTTTATAAAAAGGCTTCTCCCCGCAAAAAAATATATTTTTGACAAAGTTGGATACAAATAATTTAATTTGTACAACAATTTCATAACTTGGTTCCATTCTGTTGAATTGTTTGCTGAGGAGTTCAAAATCTAATTATTTTCCCTTTTTCTTCTTTCCGAGTAGATAATTACATATTGTTCATGCCTCCTCTGTCTGGCACTAGAAAGCATGTTTCTCTATATGTCCTGTCTGTTTGGGCCCTTCCTACAATTTGGCCCAATTCCTCCCAACCTTGCAAAATGAGAATGAAGTGGGCAGGAATCTAAGTCTAGGAGGATTTTGCACATGTAATCTTCATATTTGGATAGTTTAACACTTAGATGGCCAGTAACTCGGGGAAGTCCACATTTTCTTTTACTACAATTTTAGCTCCGTACACTGAAACAAAATATTACATTAATAGTGGCATTACAATTTAAGATATTATTATTGGAATGTGTAATATTAAAATATATATTTTATAGCCTTGTTCCTGCTCCGACTCCCATCTCTATTTTGCAATCCTGACCCTATTCCCCCGACTCCCGTGTTCCTTTCATTGATTTTCTTTACGTTTATTATTTTAAATAACATATTTTCTTTTTTCTGTCTTCCTCAATCTGTTGTTTTAACACTGCTGGACTTTGGCTTAAATTTTTTAACAGTTTTAATAGTTAAACAAGAGACTGAACATTGACATTTGACCTGGTTGTGTCATGAAAAAAACCAAGGTTTGGAAGCACAAAGTGAATGAGTACTGAAGAGTTAATTTATCGGCAGAGGGGGTTCAGTGCCTGTAAAACATTTTTTTTAATTGCAGTTCTCATCAGGTTAATACTTTTGCTGGGACTACCTGGCAACTCATAGGTTTGTGGTGTTTTAAACAACCAATCAAATCGTGTATGCAAATAAATGTGAACAAGTAAGGGAAGTTTATTATGAAGTTGAGCAAAGTTTGCATGAGAGAGTCATCAATTCTATTTTAATAAAAAATTCTAGCTGGGAGCTTGTTAATTGTTAAAGCATGATTACATGTAAATATAATGTTGAGCAAAGCAGTGGGGATTGGTATTCTATGGCTGTAGTTACTCAAAGGGACAACAGCAGCAATCTCATTTCCAGTTAAACTGCAGATAGGTGATAAATTGTGTCTGGAAGTTTGGAAATGTGTAATTTCGCTCAAAGTAAATTAACTAAATAATTGTGGTATTTCCAAAAATCGGTATATGGTTTCCCTTATTTTATTTCACTTGCATATCTGAAGCACATGAGGTGTGTCAGATATTGCCTTTAAGGAAAAACAATTGCCATCTCCTGATAGATAATTTAGATCTTTTGCTTTATTAAAGCTGCACCATGGGACATTCTCCTAACGTGAAAGGCGCTATACAAGTGTAATTTTGTAGTTTTTGTTGTTATAATCTACCAATAATCAACAAGGAAAATTAGAATTTTTGGAATTCCTATTCAATTCTGAGATAAATGTTCTCAATACTATTTGGCCTTCGTCGGGAGCCTTTTGGGAATTAATTTAGTTTTGATGATTTTAATGTCAGTGCAAGTCTAGTTTCCAATGATCCAGCAATACTGTCTTTATCTGCATATATACACCAGTCCCCTTATGGCAGCAGACAGGGAAATCACTCCTGTGCTGAGAAGGGGGAGTGTGGGGTTAACTCCTCCAAGTATCACAGAGGAGTTTGAGGACTGGTCACACATAGTCTTAACAGTGTGCTTTATTTAATATGCGAGTTTGTTTTTAAATCATATTTGGCAACAAACTCTGATTTCCTGAGATCAAGTAGAAATCATTACAAGTTGGAAACATTTGCACTATTGTGAGTTCTGACAGCAAATTTAATGTGCTTCTATGACATACCTCTAAAAACAATTACAATACTTCTTATATCATGCACAGCATCAGGCTTTCATGAGACATTTACCAGTTTGGAGAGTTCTTTGATTTATTGATGCAACAAAGCACAGAGAGGCCTTTATGGGTTTATTGAAAGGAGTTTGATTTACACAAATTTAAAAATAGCTGGAAGACTTTGGGAACATCAGTTAATGAATGAACTGAGAATCAAGTTGTTTAATCACTAAAGGGAGTGTTGTCATTTCAAGATTTTCGGCAGCACTGGTTTCTAGTGACCAGGATTTATTGTAACCCTTTAATTTATATTAATTTGCACTGATGAAAAGCAATGGCAGGGATAATGCATTTCATTATACCTTGTGGAGGATGACATTTACATCTGCAGCCAGGCTCCCTTTGTTTTCAATGAGGCAAAAAAAAAGTGCCAACTCATTCCATCTTCATAGCCAAATCATGTTAGAAAAAGAGATTTTGTCCATTACATTTGGGATCTGATATGTGATTTTTTAACAAGAGTGTACCTGATGGACCTGTTCACTGATGCATTCTATCTTTTGGAGTTTGTGTATTTCCAGATCATTTATTTCCAGTTACTGGAAGGGGCCCCTTGAGTTCTTTATTGACGAATACCTCTGTAAATTCAATTTTCCTGGACCTCAATTGTGTTCTTCTTTTCTATAGATAGTGCATAGATACCATTTTGATTCAACCTGTTTTGAAATACATTGCTATCTGACATGTTGAAGTGCATTACCCCAGTAGATCATGAAGCATTCTCAAAACATTTGTTCCACATGCTCACCATCAGCCCTGAAATATATAAGATATATCTCAGTAAATAATATTACAGGTAACTTGCAACATATACTTTTTGAAATGATTATGTACAAGAAATGGATGCATGTTATGAAAATTGTGCAATATAAATTCAGTCCATGAAAGAATGAATTGCAATATGTGATCTCACAAAATCCTGGCCAACATACCAATGGAAATGAGAAACCGCCACAATAGTATTTTAACATAAAACAGGTAGTACTATCTTTTGATTGTAATGTTTAATATTGTTATAATCTAGATAAGTTAAAATGTAGTTTAAAGCGTCATGCAAGCCAGATATTAGCTGCTCATTATTCTCCTTTGGCATTTGTTGATCAATAGTAGTTTGTATTAAAATATGCTTAATATTACAAGTGATTTAAAAAGAGAGTAAAGACCGCCATGCAATATAACTAAATCGCCATTTTCAATGCGTAAATTATGTCTTTGTTAGGAGTTCATAAACTACCCAGAATGATTGCAAGGAAGATGAAGGTGTTTGTTACATAGCACATTTTCCTGCATGATAAGTGACTTAACACTCTCCTCCCTTCGGTGCCATATAGTTGCACGGAATTTAGACAGATACAAGCGAGTATCACATTTTTAGCTACAATAAATTCAGCAATGAAGACTTAGTGCAGAAATCAACATTATCTCTTTTAATAAACAAACACTTTGAGGAGAGAACTTGTTAAAGAGTAATGAGGTAATAAATGTGTGAGAGAGAATTGAATGTGTGCAGTAGTCGGGAGAGCAAAGGACAGATTTCACATGTTACCACTGACTAAACTACCATGCCATGTTCAGCTGCCGTGGTAACCTAATGCCCTCTGCTATTGTATCCTTCAGGCATTACTGTTTGGAAAGTTCCTGTTAGATTTTTCTTTGTGGAAAAGTATGATGTGAAACTTTACATATCCTTAAATATGATTGCAATTTGCACTATTAAATGCTGTGCTATCCTTTATGTTATACGTTTGTTTTATTTATCTCACATAACAATATAAACAATACACAACAAGTGGTATTTTACGGTCCCCAGCACTTTTGGACAGGATACAAGAAAGTGGTCACCTGGTCCTCGTACAAACACTAATCCCAATTTTTTTATCTAGCTTTCAGTTAGTATATTTAGTTTTCCTAAAGGAAAAGCCCAATGTGGTATTCCATGCAGACCAGAAAATTGTAGGTTTGACTCTGGGTTTATACTATACTCAGTTCAACGTAGGTATCAATACTAATGCATTATTTTCCACAGCGAAGACAGGAGTCTCATCCGGTGACTCTTATTGGAAAATGTCTGTATGAGATTGGGCCTGACTCTAAACTTGTACATGACATTGGATACCTTAGTGATATACATCAGTGCAGTAGTCTTCATGAGGTTATTATGAACCTGATTATGGGAGAGATGTAAATGCCAGGTTGGCTTTTTAATAATAGCAACTTGAATTTTGTTTTGATACAAAACTTGAACAACTTGAAGCGCTCTGAGATGCCGTCCGGCGTGGAGGGCGCTATATAAATCAAAGTTGTTGTTGAACAATGGAGGAGTTTGACTTGGGGAGAAAGGGAGGTAACAGTGGAAGAGGAAAGGTACAATTTGAAGGTAATAATAAAATTGTATTTACACAACACTTTTCACATAGGGAGCACGTCCGAAGGTGCTAGAGATTGAGGGTTTGCACCCGAGCTGGGGGTTGGATTCTTGTAGGGGGAGGGGGAAGGAAAGTGACTGAAGGCATTGTCAAAGAGGAATGTCTTGAGATAGATCTTGAAGGAGGTAAGAGAACAACAACAAAATTACATTTGTATAGCACCTTTCATGTCGGGGATGTCCCAATGTGATGTATTTAGGCCCTGAGCTGGGAGAAGGGAGAGTGCAAAGCAGGGTAGGGTAAGGAGGTTGATTGAAAGCACAGGAGAGCCTTGATGTGGGTCTTAAAAGAGGTGTGAGAGAGACTGAAGTGGAGGGACTGCAGGTTGGAGTTCCAGAGAGTGGGGGCAGAATGGATGAAGGCCCACCCGCCAGTGGTGGGGCAGGTGAGGTGGGGGATGTGAAGCTGGCCAGAACGTGCTGAGTGGAGGGAGCGGGTGGGTTGGTAGGGGGTTAGGAGGTTGCAGTGATAGGGAGAGTGAGGCCATGAAGGGCTTTGAAGGTGAGGACCAGGATCTTGAACTGTATCCTCTGTATGATGGGAAGCCAGTGGAGTTGGGCAAGGGTGGAGGTGAAATGGTCACAGAGTCTAGGGTGAGAGAGGACACGGGCTGCAGAGTTCTGGATGATCTGCAGTTTGTGGAGAGGGGAGCTGGTGAGGTCGACAAGCAAGGAGTTTGCAGTTAAGCCTGAACATTATGAATGGGTGCATGAGAGATTCGGCAGCCCGCTGTGAGACAGCGACTAAGCGGGGCAATATTGCGGAGGTGGGGGCAGGCAGAACAGGTCATGGCACAGATGTGGGGTAGAAAGGATAGTTGAAGGTTGAACAAGATGCCAAGGTTCCATCCTGGCTTAGTGAAATAGAATGTGCATCCTTCGAATGGTGACGCCGTCAGTGCTTCAAGCACTGGCAAGGGACTGGGCAAAATGAAGGGATTTGGGGTTGGAGCTCCAGAAAATGGAAACAAAATGGCAGAGGCCCGGCCTCTGGTAGTGGTTGAGACAGGGCATGGGATGTGAAGCAGATCAGTGCCCACCAAGGAGAGGCATCATGCAGGTCGGCAGGGTTTTAGAGGAAACAACAACAACAATCCTTGCATTTCGTACAGTGTGTTATCAAGTCTTCGAGAGGTCTCAAAGTGCTTCACAGAAAATACTGTAAAGTGTATTGACTATATATTTTGTGGGCGAAACAAGGCAGCCAATTGCACACAGCAGTGTCCCACAAATAGTCGTGGATTGTGTGACCAAATTATTTATTTTATTTTTCCCCCGGGAAAGCAACCTGCCAGTTGACTAACAACCAGGTTCCTGCTTATTTTAAGGTAAACAGAGGCTTGTGTGTGTGTGTGTGTGTGTGCGTGCGTGTAGGGGGGGGGGGGGGGAGGGGGGAGAGAGAGAGTAAGGAACCTTGTCTAAGGTTTCACCCTGACCTGATTCGGCTATGTATCGAACCCGGGTCTTCTCACTTGCAAGGTGAGTGCTATAACCACTGAGCTGCAGGATCCCACATTATATACATATTTAAACAGTAACTTTTAATACATGTACATCTATATATACATATATATATATATATATATATATACCTGTACATACACATACATATTTATAAAGGAACACCCCCAAATGTCTGCCTGGGTGGGAACAGTGTATGGACAGTATGGATACCTCAACTGTTACCCCCCCACCCCCCCCCCCCCACCCCCAAACAGACAGTCAAACCTCAACTCCCCCTCCTTGGAGGCAGTTTTGGACGCAACATTTTAGGATGGCATGGGACTGGTGGGGCGGTGGGAAGTGGAGGAAGAAAACATCTTCCAACTTCAAACCGGTTCAGTGAATTTTCCACTCAGCTACAACGCAGTTTATCCTTAAGCTTAAGGCTGAGACCAGGGGGAATTTGGGAGTCCGTGTTTCAGGGGTGATCGCGAGTTCAAGTCGCAGGATGGAATGAGATAGACAGGACAATACTCAAGAGGAATAAATCACATCTACACACCGATATGCGCACAGACAAAAATTATAATACAAGCCTCAGCCGATAAATTGTTTACAGTGAAATCTTTTCCACCCCCCTTTGCTTGCTCGAGCCCCTTCAGTGGTCATGCACAGAGACTGGCAACCGAGCTGTCTCTCCGAAGAGGTGGGCGTGGGGGGGTGGGGGGGTGGAGGGGGTAGAAGAGGGAAGAGAGAGGAGGAGGGAAAGGGAGACTTGTGAGGGGGGAGAGAGGGAGGAGGGAGAGAGGGAAAAGGAGACTGCGAGATGGGGAGAGAAAGAGAGTGATTAAAAAGAGGAGAATGACGGTAATAATAATAATCCTTGCATTTTGATATAGCGCTTTTCACATCTTCTAGACATATTAAAGCGCTTTCAGATGTATTGCTAAGTGAATTTACTGCATATCAATGGGTGAAATGCGGCAGGCAATTGTGCACAGCAGTGTCCCACAAACTAGTCGTGGATTAAAATAACTAATTTTTTTTAAGGTATTATTGTGGAGTAAGGAAACGTGCCCAAGGTTTCGCCCTGACCTGCCTGGATTCAAACACAGGTCTCACGCTTATAAGGCGAGTGCTGTAACCACTGAGCCACAGGACTACAGTAGGATGAACAAGACAATGGAAGATTTTAAATGTGATGACAAGGATCTTGAATTCAATCCTCAGGGAAATGGGGAGCCAGTGGTGTCTGCTAAGAATGGAGGAGACAGGCTCAGGTAAAGAAGGATTAAGGTGGAGAGATTGAGACAGAAGCTTGGGGACCCTAGAATGCATCTAGAGGTACTGTTCCAGAGTTTTAACTCACTAAAACCACATAACTTGCCATTGAGAACAATTTTTAGAAAGCTTACAACTGCTCATCCAGTTAGGCTTACCCATTAGGCTTAGGCTTGCAGGATTAATGAGAACTCAGTAGGCAGATTTTATATAGTTATGAAAGGATCAGGCTTGATAGGCTGACTGGCCTTTTCTCATAATTTCAAATGAGCTTTAGGATAAAAAATAGCATTTTATGAAATAATACATATCATAACAACTACTACAGGGTGTCACAATTTTGCTTTATTACCATAACCCCTACAAATAACATAAAAGCATTATCTAAATACACATAAATACATAATTGTCACTGTTTTGTGTCCTTGTTGGGGTTCATCTTATTGAATGACCTCTGTAGCCCTCTTCAGAGGTTGTTACCAATATCAGCTGCCTCCAAGGTCACAACTCTCAAGACCGTGTGCCAGATGCTGACTTCACGTAGATATGAACCATAAACTCAGGCTGGCACAGAACAGATAATTCACAAACCAAGATTTTCCATCTCAGGACCCATCATTAAGAAGGCAAAAGTATTCATAATCTCTATTTCTGAATACAATCATTTATATCAACAAATCACTAAAGGTAAAATAATATGTGCATATATATATATATATATAGAAAGATGAAAATAACCAAAATTAATCACAAGTTTGCCAGAAATTTCAAAGATGGTTTCATTGACAGATTATCTCAAAACCTCACCCTTCTTTCTCTCAGGCATTGTTTTGCCACTGAAGTTGGTCTCTCTTACCCTCAGATTATTCTGACTACCCTTTTCTTCCTCCCTACCTCCCTCCCTCCCTCTCTCCCTCCCTCCCTCCCTCTCTCCCTCCCTCCCTTTCCCCACTTTCTTTCCCACTTCTCTCCCTCTTTCCTCTTTCTCCCCATTTCTTCCTGATTTTGCCCCCACACCCACCTTTCCCTCCCTCTCCCCCTATCCTGAAAAAAAAACCTTGATGCGTCGCAGCCATCAAGCTACCGACCCATCTCCAACCTCCCGTTTATATCTAAGTTCCATGAAAGAGTGGTTGCCTCCCAGCTCCGCTCTTTCCTCTCAATTCACTCACTCCTTGAACCCCTCCAATCAGGTTTCTGCCCTGTTCACAGCACGGAAATTGCCCTGGTCAAGGTCACTAATGACATCTTAACCGCCTGCGACCAGGGCTCCCTCTGCCTCCTTGTCCTCCTTGACCTGTCTGCTGCGCTCGACACAGTCGATCACACCATCCTCCTCCAACGTCTTTCCTCCCACCTCAACCTTCAAGGCATAGTCCTTCACTGGTTCCATTCCTACCTGACCCACCTCCTACATTTTGTTTCTTCCAACGGTTTCTCCTCTAACCCCCACACAGTTTCTCACGGCGTCCCCCAGGGCTCTGTCCTCGGCCTCCACCTTTTCACCCTTTACACGCTCCCTCTGGGCGATGTCATCCGCAAACATGGAGTAAATTTCCACATGTATGCGGACGACACCCAGCTGTACCTTTCTGCCTCAACCCCCAGACCATTGATGTTCTGACAGCATGTCTGTCCGACATTGAGTCCTGGACGAGGGACAACTTCCTCCAATTGAACGTGAGCAAGACCGAGGCCTTCCTGATTGGCTCAAGCCAGTGCCTCCGCACATCGGGCGCTGCCAGCCTCAATATCCAAGGCTGTACTCTCCACCTCACAAAGCCAGTCAGGAACCTCGGCATCACGTTCGACCATAAACTCTCCTTCCTCCACCACATCCGTGCCTTGACCGGCACCACTTATTTCCACCTGCGCAACATTGCCAGGCTCCGCAACTATCTCACCCGCCATGCTGCCGAAACACTCGTGCACGCATACATCACCTCACGGCTGGACTACGGAAACTCTCTCCTTGTCGGCCTCCCCAGTTCCTCCATTCACAGGCTGCAGGTCATCCAAAACTCTGCAGCCCGTGTACTATCCCGCACCCGCCTTCGCGACCACATAACCCCCACACTCGCCCTTCTCCACTGGCTCCCCATCCTCCAGAGGATCGAGTTCAAGATCCTCGTCCTCACCTTCAAGGCCTTACACGGCCTTGCCCTGCCCTACTTAACCGATTTACTTTCCCCCTATAAGCCCATCCGGACCCTCCGTTCAGCAGGTCTTGGCCTGCTCCAAGCCCCCCGCCCGAACCGCCCCACCATCGGAGGCCGGGCCTTCAGTTTCTCCGCTCCCAGCCTGTGGAATTCCATCCCCCAATCCCTCCATCTTGTTTCTTCCCTTTCTTCTTTCAAGGCCGGTTTGAAGACTTTCCTCTTCAACCGTGCGTTTTGTTCCCCTCCGAATTTTTTTGACCTCCCCTACGTGTTTCACCCCTTCCTGAACACCCCCCTCCCAGCTCGGGTCACACGCCTCCTGTGCAGCACTTTGGGACGTCCTCCCAACGTGAAAGGCGCTTTATAAGTTTAAGTTGTTGTTGTTACCCTCTTTTCCCCCTTTCTCCCTGGACTCACTTCTGTGACCGTTTGTGGGACACTGCTGTGCACAATTTGGCTGCTGCGTTTTGCCCACAAATATACAGTTGGTATTCTTGTTCTCCTTCCCCCTACCCCGACCCCTCCTCTGGTCATCTTTCCCCTGTTTCTCTCCTAATCCCACTTCCATGACTGTTTGTGGAACACTGCTGTGCTCAATTTGGATGCTGCGTTTCACCCACAAATATACAGTCAATTTTCCTACTCTCCTTCATTCTGCCCCGACCCCTCCCCACCTGCTCTTGTCCCTACCTGACTGTACAGTGCCTTGGCACATCCTCTCGACGTGATTTCCCCTCACAAATTTTTACAAACTGCATTTGAAGTAGCCAATATACTGTCTGGCCAGCACCTTGGGACATCCTCCCGACGTGAAAGATGCTACAGAAATGGAATTTTATTATTGTTATTATTCATGTCAGGTGGATATCTGAAATTGCTTAAGTGGACTTAGTATAAAGTGTTGTGACTGTGTATTATTTAGGTGAACACTTTTAAGTGTTTTTCCAAAACAGATTTTGCCCTTCCAAATGTATATTTATTGTTTGTCCCAACGTGAAAGGCGCTCTACAAATGTAATTTTGTTGTTGTGGCTTGGGCTTGTTCAATTTGCAATGCATTCAATTCACAAGATATTTCTGATGTGAAACTAGGTAGCTGTCATTTGATATTGTTGTGATTATTGGAAAACATTATTCACACTAGAACACATCAGAGCAACCCAAACAATGGTGGTAAATGTCTGCTGACCTTTGTTCTTATTTCAGTTTAATAAGAAAATAATGGATACCACGATTTTTAAAATAGTCCCAGATGTATATTCACACAATACAGTACTTTGGTCTGACATAAAATATATTTGTGGAGTCCTGTAGCTCAGTGGTTAGAGCACTCACCTTACAAGTGTGAGACCTGTGGTCAGGACAAAACCTTGGGCAAGTTCCCTTACTCCACACACCTAATAATAATCCCTTCAAAAAACAAATTGGTTATTTCAATCCACGACTATTTGTGTGATACTGCTGTGCGCAATTGGCTGCCACGTTTCACCCACAAATATACAGTCAATTCACTTTACAGTATATTATGTGAAGCTCTTTGAGACGTTTAAAAGACGTGAAAAGCGCTCAAACAGATTTAAGGATTATTATTGTTATTTTCATAAAGTGCACTGTTCGGTTAATAAATAACCAGGATCAGACAAATAATTATTTTGGTTTATGAAAGACACAAAATGAAACATGTCAACACAAAATGTAGAAAATCATTCTATGTATAGGATTTCCATGGAAACTTTTCCTGAATGTGAGTGGAACAATCTTGGAAGAGAAACCTCATATAATTTCAGGTCTCCACTTTGGCTTTTGCCAAACTAAGAACACAGGGTCCTTCTGTGAAAAGCAGAAATCAGATGCAATACAATTAACCCTTAGAATAGTGTTGGAGTTAGTCATGTATATTTATTTCAACACAACACATTTTTATTTCGGTTTTAAAGATTCCACAATCTTTCAGGCAACAGAAGAGAATACTCTCTTCATATAAATGTGGTACCTTTTTCACAACTATTGTCCAGGCCAAAGAACACAAGGGCCAAAATTGGAACTGTACACGTTTGCCTACAAAAAGACAGTGAAATGGATTTTACTATGCTTACACTTCATAGTAAAATCCTATGAAACTCATTGAGATGATTCAATGGCATGATGGTTCATTGTTTCATGATGGAATATTGCCAAAATTAGGGTTTAAAAAATTCATAAGAAAGTAGATAAGTTTAACATGGGGCTTCATTAACTAATTGGAATCAAATGAAAAATACCGTAGTTTAATTATTTTTACTCTCTACTTTCAAAGACTCTCTGCTTGTACTGGGGTACAATACCTCATTCCAAGTGTCTATTTATGTGCGAGTCTAGATAGTGTTGGCAGACTATTACAGAATGGAAAGCCCCACTCACAAATCCTACCTTATATATTGCGTTTCCAAGTACACCCCTCCTGAAGCAGTAACGTTATTGACATCTGGCAGAATTTTTTTTTGAGAGATAACTCAATTTTCTGAAGGGTAGTCCCTGAGTGTTATGCCAAATCACCAGATTGTTTTCAACTAGAGACTGCCTGGAAGGCAAAGTTTCACAAATTGACATACTTCACCTCCTACCGTGGTTTCTCTGCAACTCTGTAAGAGTTTGCATTGCAAAATGGCAAGACACCAGTAAAGCTCACAGTTTTTGAACATGAACATCTATTCACAAGCATGCTACCAACTGGGGTCATGATGTGCTATCCAGGAACAATAATAATATAGTAATAATCATCCTTGCATTTGATATAGCGCTTTTCACATCTCATTGACGTCTCAAAGTGCATCACAGAATTATACTGTAAAGTGAATTGACAGCATATTTGTGGGCAAAACACAATAGCCAAATGCGCACAGCAGTGTCCCATAAACAGTCATGAATTGAAAATGACCAATTTTTATTATTGTGTTTTATTTGGATGGATTATTATTAACAAGCAACTGGATGATGAAGAAATAGATGCTAATATATCTTTAGTACACTTAATGTGTTTCAAATTCAATAATTATACAGTTGTAATTAAGAAATCTGAAAATGTCTTGTGGGTTAGACCCATTTTTCATGCATCCATTTTATTTTTTTTAAAAACTCCTTGTCCAAAGGATGGTACCTCCTACAATGCAACAAAACCCCCTGCAATATATTAGTGTGTCAGCCAAGACTGTGAATTCAAAGTCCCAATATAGAATTTGAATCCACAACCCTCTGACTATCAACTGAGCCAGGCTAATACCTGGATATTGCTAGACTTTCACGAAATGGAGTTCCCTAATTAAAATCTTATTTTCAAATAAAATCTGTTGGCTCTCTTGATGGTTTGGTAGTTAAATGTTCCAAATCCCTGCACTCCTTTTCACCCCCCTAACTCTCCGACCTCCTCTCTCCTCACAACAGTACTCGTTGCCTTTGTTCTACAGGTGTTAGAGTTGGTGAAGAACTGGTTAAAATTAGTATAGACTGTTAAAAACAGAGAGTGGGCTAGAATGATGGCATGTGATGTTTTTGTATAACTGCTGTATAAGATAAGGGAAGTTGCTACACATAGTTTGAGTCGTCAAGGTCACCATTAGAAACTGGTTAGAACAGACTGTAATAAGAAGAGCTCGTTTGCGAAGAAAGGCAGAGTTGGGTGCAAAAGAGGATGTGGAATAAGGAGAATGTCTGAGAGTGGCATGAGATGTTCACGTGAACACCATGCGACCAAGAAAGGATAAAAGTGTTGAGACAAAGGAATAGAGCAGAGCAGAGACGGAGGAGCAGAAGGAGAAGGACCTGATGGAAGATACTGTAATGTGACAGTAGCCAAGCCGCTCTTGAGAAGGAGAAACAACTGATGGAAGAGCTGTAACGTGACAGCAGATTCCCAAAGAGATCAACACCCCTACTTTTCTCCGAGACCGACTGAGAGGAGGCAAGGAAGAGGAAGGACTACTTTTCCCCTAGACCGACTGAGAAGAGGCAACCCCCACCCCCGAGACCTCGGAGAAGCAGGCAAGGAAGAGAAAGGACTATTCCCTTTCAACCTGAAGAATGCGTGCCGGGTAGTATATTGGTGTACGAGATTGCATTATGAGAAACCTAGTGTATTGTTTGTGCCTTGTAGTCGTTTTATATGCTTTAGTGTCAGCTCAGTGAGTATATCTGAATAAAGAACCTGCTTTAAAAGAAATGAATCAGTAGTACCTGGTCAATTGGAGGCTGGCTGTAACCTAATATTTGACCGGAGAAATTGATATTTTCAACCTGAGAAATTAATCTCTAACACAGGGTCCGGCCTGCAACTTGTGCCCGAATCCTCCATTCCACTGTCAACGGCCGTGTCTTCAGCCACTATGCCCTGAGGCTCGGGAATTGCCTTCCTCATTTGCCTCGGCCTGTCCTTTCCTATTTTCAGGTCACGCCTAAAGGCTTTGCTTTTCGATCGCGCTTTTGGTCACCTTTTTCCCTCGGCCCCTGGGATCCGTTTTTGTGAAGCATTGGGTTTTTAGAGTGGGCACCTGGAATTCAGTGTCTCTGTGTTAGGAAGGTAAAAAATCATCCAGTTACTTGCTTCAGATTTGCATACCATGTCCGCAGTTGAAAGCATGCATTTGCAGTGCAGAAATCCCCTGAGAGTATGACACTCACAAGTTGGTTCACTGTACTGAACACTGATGCGGGTGATGACACCTCTAGGGAGAGGAGTCTAAAGGAAATGGACAGGGGAGAATGTCAATACATTTGTCATTGGGGACACAACAATGAAAAGAGTAGACAGGTGTTTCTGCAACTAACTATATGGCTTTCATACATGGTGTGCTGCTTCCCTGGTGCCAGTGTTGAAGACATCATGGAAGAGGTACAGAACAATCTACAAGAGGAAGGGGAACATTCAAACGTTGTAGATTCCATATTGGAATCTATAACATAAGGGAAAAAAAAGGTCTGAGATCATACAGAGAGAATATCAGAAGTTAAGGAAACAACTAAGAGTAGGTCCTCAAATATAGTGATCTCTGCCTCGTGCCTCGTGCAAGTGAGTTACAAAACAGTAGGATAGGAACATAGGAACAGGCCATTCAGCCCATCAGTCTGTTCTACCATTTGATTAGATCATGGCTGATCTGTATCTCTACTAATATTTTAAAATCTAATTTCCGGCTTTCTCCCTGTATCCCTTAATACACTGACCTACCAAAAATTTATCAACCTCACTCTTGAAGATGTGGATGGAACCAGTATCCACGACCTTTTGAGGTAGAGAATTCAATATTTCTACCACCCTTTGAGTGAAAAAATGCTTCCTAATTTCACTCTTAAATGGTTTGGTTCTAATTTTAAAGTTAGTTTGCAGGTGCAGCAAGCAACTAAGAAGGCAAACAGCATGTTAGCGTTCATTGCAAAAGGTTTAGAGTACAAGAGTAGGGAAGCCTTGCTGCAACTGTATAGGGCCTTGGTGAGACCGCACCTTGAGTATTGTGTGCAGTTTTGGTCTCCTTATTTAATAAAGAACATACTTGCCTTAAAGGGGGTGCAGCCTAGATTCACTAGGTTAGTACATAGGTTGTCGACTGACCTATGGGGATAGATTGAATAAACTAGGGCTGTATTCTCTAGAGTACAGAAGAATTAGGGGAGATCTTATTGAAACATATAAGATTCTTAAAGGGCTGGATAAAGTAGATAGTGAGGGACTGTTTCCCCTGGTTGGAGAATCTATAACCAGTGGTCATAATCTTAAAATTAAGGGTCAGTCTTTTAGAACAGAGTTGAGGAAATATTTCTTCACTCAGACGGTAGTGAATTTATGGAATTATGGCTGTAGATGCTCAATCCTTGAACATTTTCAAGGACTGAAAAGATTTTCCAGGGGGTACTCGATAGTCCGAAGGTTCAATAGTCCGAAGGTTCATTAATCCGAAGGTTCGATAGTCCGAACAGACACATTTCCTATACCAGCTGTAACCTGGGTGGGGGGGTTACCGCTCGATAGTCTGAACCAAAAATTAAATAAGGTTTGTTAATCCGAACATTTGGTGTGATAGTCCAAAGGTTCATTAGTCCAAAGGTTAGGGTTTGTGTTAGGGTTATGGTTAGGGTTAAGGGAAGCTTCGGACTAACGAACCTTCGGACAATCAAGCTGTAACTGATTTTTCAATAGATTTTTTTTTAAATAGAGAGATTAGGGGATATGGGGACAGGGCAGGTAATTAGAGTTAGGTCAGAAGATCAGCCATGATTTTATCAAATGGTGGGGCAGGCTCGATGGGCCTACTCCTGCTCCTAATTCTTATGTTCTTAAGACTATGTCCCCATGTTTTGCATTCTCCCACCAGAGGAAATAGCTCAAACACATGAATGCACAGCTAGAGAAATAGTGCAGAAAGAAGTGCTTCAAGTTCCTTGAACATTGGGACCTGTTCTTATTTGCAGGTGGGACCTGTACAAGGTGGATGGGTTGCAACTGAACAGGGCTGGGATCAATGTCCTTGCAGGTAGGTTAACTAGTGCTGTAGGGAACAGTTTAAATTAATTTCGAAGAGGGAAGCGAATCAGAATGTAGCTTCAGAGAGGACAAACAAGTTGCATAGAAGGCTGGGAAAGTTGAATAGCAATGTAATAAGGAGTAGTTCAGAAAATGGAGGGATTAGACATGGGAAAAAAGCAGAGCAGACTCAGTCGATCCTGGAGTGCATGTGCATAGATGCACAGGTGAGCTGCAGGCTCAAGTTGCCACTTTATATGGAGTTATGATGTGGCAATAACAAACACCTGGCTCATGAATTGGGAGCTGATTATTCCTGGCTGTAATGTATTCAGGAGGGATAGGGATAGGGAAGGAAAAAAGGGGGGAAAATGGGGGCGGGGTTGTGGCAATATTGATTAAAGACATGGTTACGGTCTTGGAGACTCTGGCCACAATCTTTGAATCTTATTTAGTAGCCCTACATTTGTAGCCCTCCAGAGGACTGGACACAATCAACAACAACTTTGATTTATATAGCGCCCGCCACGCCAGACGGCGTCTCAGAGACCTTTAGAAAAATATGGGTTAATAAAGGACAGCCAACATGGATTTGTTAGAAGCAAATCGTGTCTGACAAACCTGATATCGTTTTTTTGTTGAAATAATTCAGAGGGTAGATGCAAGTGCACTTGATGGAGTTTATAATGGAGTCCTGTAGCTCAGTGGTTTGAACACTTGCCTCAAGCGCAAAAACTTAGGCAAGTTTCCTTATTTCACATTATTATTAATGATAATCCGTCCCAAAAAAACCTTTAATAAATTGGTCATTTCAATCCATGACTGTTTGTGGGACACTGCTATGCACAATTGGCTGCCGCATTTCGCCCACAAATATACAATCAATTCACTTTACAGTATATTCTGTGAAGCACTTTGAGATGTCTAGAAGACATGAAAAGCAGTATATCAAATGCAAGGATTATTATCATTATTATTTATATGGATTTTTGAAAGGGGTTTGAAAGAGACTTGTAAGCAACATAGAAGCCCATTGTATTAAAGCGACAGTGGCAGCATGGATATAAAAGTGGGTAGGAGATAGAAAGCAGAGAGTGGTGGTGAATGGTTGTTTTTCTGACCAGAGGGAAGTGTGCAGTGGTGTCTTTCAAGGGTTGGTATTGATGTCAGTATTGGGGCCACTGCTGTTTTTGATCTACATAAATGACCTGGACTTGTGTAGACGGGGTTCGATTTTCAAGTTTGCAGATTATACTAAGCGAAGAATAGTAGTAAACAGTGGAGGAGAGTAGCTGACAGCAACAGGACACAGACAGAATTAAAATGCGCAGATACGTGGCAGATGAAGTATAATGTGGATAAATGTGAAGTGATGCGTTTTGGGAAGAAGAATGAGGAGAGGTAGTATAAGCTATAGGGTAGAATCTTAAAGGGGATGAAAGAACAGCGAGATCTGGGTGGAGGTTCATATAAGTACATCTTTGAAGGTGGCAAGAAAGGTAGATCAAACTTTGTTTTTAAAAAAAGCATATGGGATAGTAGGCTTCGTGGAGTCCTGTAGCTCAGTAGTTACCTGGGATTGATTCAAAACCTTAGTCAGGTTTCCTTACTCCAAACACCAGATAATAATCCCCCATCAAAAAAAAGATAATATATTGGTCACTTCAATCCACAACTATTTGTGGGACAATGTTGTGTGCAATTGGCTGCCACCTTTTGCCCACAAATACTGTCAATTCACTTTACAGTGTATTCGGTGAAGCACTTTCAGATGCCTAGAGAACCTGAAGTGCACTGTATCAAATACAAGGATTATTATTATATAAATAGAAACATAGATTGTAAAACTCAGGAAGTTATGATGAATCTTTATAAAATACTGGTTAGACCTCAGCTAAAGTACTTTGTTCAGTTCTGGGCACCACACTTTAGGAAGGTTGTTAAGGCATTGGAGAGGGTGCAAATGAAATGGATAGTACAATACCAGGAATGATAGTACAATATCAGTTATCAGGCATGATAGAGAAGCTAGGATTATTCTACTTAGAGCTTCTGTTTAATAGAAGTCATCAAACTTATGAGGGGATTCAATAGCGTGAACTATTTCTATTGGCGGGTGGCGGGTAACCGAAGGACACTGATTTCAAATAGTTAAAAGAAACAGATGGGAGATGAGGAGCAATTTTTTTTCTCTCATAGTGAGTTGTTCGGATCTTGAATGCATTGCCTGAAAGCGTGCTGGAAGATGATTCCATAACAACTTTTAAGAGAGAAGTAGATAATTATTTGGGGAAGACATTGATTTGCATAGCTCTTTTGAAAAAGCTGGCACAGATAAAATAGGCTGAATGGCCTCCTTCTGTGCTGTATAATTCTATGAAGAATTTAATGTTTTAGAAACTCAAGAATTATACATTTCTTATTTTGACATCAAATAAAAAATACCATACTCTGGCTGTGTGTATGAGGGGTGGGGGAGCAATGGTGTGCTTTCAATGTATAACTTGCATTCTATTGCATTTTTAGATCTGCAGATTTCTTAACACAACTCTACCAACATTACTGAGGCTGGGAGTGCCTGAAAAAACATTCTACTTCCAGTAGTCTCGTGTCTCATGAAACATGCTACTGTGTGGAGAACATAGAGACCTACTGTGAGGTGCATCATTACAGTGTTCTTAGAATGCAGCGTGGTCCAACATTTTGGCTGTTGAGGGCTGGCTGCCCCATTTGAGAAATGTCCGTGGACTGCATAAGCAATATTATTAGTTTCCCTTCCAGAAACATAATGTAATATTTATAGGTTAGAGAGGGTGCCGGTATTTTCCACCCGGAGTTGCCATTAGCGTTGGCAATCTAGCTTTTTAAAATTACATCAAGGACCGCTTTGGCCCAAGGCACAAATTATTGACCCCTTCTTGCATTTGTCAATTATAGTTACTTGGAGAGTATCACTTTCCCAATTCACTACATTCAGGGGTCATCCAAACCCTGTTTTCATAACTAGGTGAAATTAATATCACAAGATTTATTTGGATGAAGAGGCCCTTTGGCCAACTTGATCTCACAGAACCATAAACATTTATGATACAGAAATAGGATGTTTGGGCTTTCGTGTCTGTCCTGGCTCCCTCAAGGTAAATCCTTTCAGTCTCATTTACCTGCTCTTTTGTCCTACTCCTGTAACTGACTCTTTTCAAGGTATCTGCCAAGTTCACCCTTGATGGCTAATATGGATTTTGCCTCAACAACTGCTCCTGCAGGGGATTATATATTTTAACTACACTGTGCATGAAACATTTCTTCTCACTACCCATTTATTTAAATTGATACCCTCAGTCCACCAACCGGTGGATACTTCCAGGATACCCACCTTCCCATTGCAGCATCAAGCCAATTTTTAAATAAATCCAATATTCTGGCCCCAAACACCCTTCCTGGCAATCTGTTCCATTACTTAATTACACTCTGAGTTAAAAAAAAGCTTCTTTGTATCTATCCTAGCCACTTCAATTGGGTTTCCATGCTGCTCACATCACAGAACTACTCTGGTCTCCGCACATCGGGCGCTGCCAGCCTCAATATCCAAGGCTGCACTCTCCACCTCACAAAGCCAATCAGGAACCTCGGCATCATATTCAATCAAAAACTTTCCTTCCTCCCCCACATCCGCGCCTTGACCGGCACCGCTTATTTCCACCTGCGCAACATTGCCAGGCTCCGCAACTATCTTACCCCCCGCGCTGCCGAAACACTCGTGTACGCATACATCACCTCACAGCTGGACTACGGAAACTCTCTCCTCGTCGGCCTCCCCAGTTCCTCCATTCATAGGCTGCAGGTCATCCAAAACTCTGCAGCCCGTGTACTATCCCGCACCCGCCTCCGCGACCACGACCACATAACCCCCACCCTCGCCCGTCTCCACTGGCTCCCCATCCTCCAGAGGATCGAGTTTAAGATCCTCGTCCTCACCTACAAGGCCTTACACGGCCTTGCCCCGCCCTATTTAACCGATCTACTCTCCCCCTATATGCCCACCCGGACCCTCCGCTCAACAGGATTTGGCCTGCTCCAAGCCCCCCGCCTGAACCGCCCCACCATCGGAGGCCGGGCCTTCAGTTTCTCCGCTCCCACCCTATGGAATGCCATCCCTCAATCCCTCCGTTTCGTTTCTTCCCTTTCCTCTTTCAAGGCCGGTTTGAAGACTTTCCTCTTCGATCGTGCCTTTTGTTCCACCCCGAACTTTTTTACCTCCCCTTCGTATTTCACCCCTTCCCAAACACTCCCCTCTCAGCTCGGGTCACACGCCTCCTGTGCAGCGCCTTGGGACGTCCTCCCGACGTGAAAGGCGCTCTATAAATGTAATTTGTTGTTGTTGTTGTTGTTGGTCAAGGTAACAAATGACATCCTGTCCATCCATGACCAGGCTCCCTCTGCCTCCTCGTAATCCTCAACCTCTCTGCTGCCTTCGACACAACAACAACAACTTCGATTTATATAGCGCCCTCCACGCCAGATGGCATCTCAGAGCGTGACACAGTGGATCACTCAATCCTCCTTTACCACCCGTCCTCTCACCTCAACCTTCAAGCTTCTGTCTTTGAGAGGTTCAGGTCTTATCTCTCACACCGTCTCTTTGTTTCTGTCAATAGTTTCTCTTCCAGCCCCTGCACCGTTTCACCGTTTTGGGACTCTCTGTCGGTCCCCTCCTATTCAACCTCTACATTCTCCCTCTTGGTGACATTATCGGCAGATATGGGATCAATTTCCACATGTACGCAGATGATACCCAACTCTATCTCTCTGCCTCCACCTTCAATGCCAGGACATTTGGCAGACAGACTGCCTGTCAGACATCAAGTCCTGGATGAGAAACAAGTTTCTACAGCTAAACGTCAGCAAGACTTAGGCCCTCCTGATTGGCTCATACCAGCACCTCCAATCTCAGCATTGGCAGCATCCACAGATGCAACTCCCACAACAACAACAAAATTACACTGTATAATGCCTTTCACGTCAGGAGGACGTCTCAAGGGGCTGACCATATCACCAAGCCAGTCAGGAAACTGGATGTCTTGTATGACCCTCAACTGTCCTTTCTCCCGCATATCCGTGCCGTGACCAGCAATGCCTTCCACCACCTTTGCAACATTGCACAACTCCACCACTGCCTCACCCCTCAGGCCACTGAAACCCTCACACATGCATTTGTCACCTTAAGGCTCGACTACAGAAACTCCCTTCTTGTCGGCCTTCCCAAGGCTCCCCTCCGCAAGCTACAGATCATCAAAAGCTCTGCAGCTTGTGTCCTCTCCTGCACCAGGCTCGGTGACCCCATCACCCCCACACTTGCCCAGTTTCATTAGCTCCTCATACCTCAGATAGAATTCAAGATCCTCATTCATATTTTCAAGGTCCTCCACAGCCTTGCCCCCTCCTATCTCTCTGACCTGCTGACCTCCTATCAACCTGTCCGCTGCCTCCATTCAGCAGGCTCTGCCTTGCTCCATGTCTCAGGCCCAATCATCGGCAGCCAGGATTTTAGCTTCTCTGCCCCCACTCTTAGGAACTCTATCACACAATCCCTTCATCTTGCTCCCTCCCTTGCCTCCTTCAAGGCCCAACTCTAGACCCTCTTTTTTGACAGTGCTTTCAGCTGCCCCTGGTCTCTCTGCCCTCCCTCAACTCTGCCCACCCTTTCCCCCATGCTTGGATCCTAACCCCTAATTGTTCAGTGCCTTGGAACGTCCTCCTGACATGAAAGCTGCTCTACAAATGTAAGTTTGTTGTTGTTGTTCTGAATTATGCTTTGCAACTCTAAACCTATGTCGTCTTGTACTACTTTCTTGGTACATCCTAAAGTATTATTTCACATTGGAGAATTTCCATACCTTTAACATGTTTGTTACATGCTTCATCTCTCTCGTGTCTACAGTGTATGTATCACTTTTTGCCAAGTCGAAAGTAAGATTTTAACAGTTTTAATCTGCAGCTTTTCTTTCAAAGTCTTGTTTCAAAGAGGTGACCATGTAAAACATTAGCTAATTGGCCACAAATTTCAAGTCTTCAGTATACAGCTGCAGGCTGCCTTCAGCAGGATGTTGTAAAGTTAAGAACAACTCTATTAAACAACAGGCCATGCTGAGAAGCCAGCATGTGTCAGTCTTGCTCACTTGGCAGCACTGTTTTTTCAAATCCCAAACCAGGCAAATTGCTGTATTATTGGCTACTGCTGCATTATTGAAAACTCAGTGCTTTGCATGAGAGATCAAACCAAAGGCCCAGTGTGCAATCCAAGTCTCATCTGCCTCAATTTGTATGGATGCTAAAAATCTCGGTCAACCGGTTAATAATATTCCTGCTCTTACCAAATTTCACCAAACAGATACATTCCTCATTCATTATCTTTATTGTTAGTGCAATGATACTTTGTATCTTAAAATATGGTTTGAAATTTCCCAATCTCCTTTCCCAATTTTATAATAAATAATAATCCTTGCATTTGATATCACACCTTATCACGTATCAAGACACCTCAAAGCGCTTCATAGAATATACTGTAAAGTAAATTGACTGTATATTTTATGAGCGAAACACAACAGCCAATTGTACAGAGCAGTGCCCCACAAACAGTAGCTTCCCAAGCTCCCACTCCCTCTGGCTCATGGTCAGACATGATGCTTCATGGGGATGCTATCCCACGTGAAGGGTGCTACATAAATGCAAGTTGAAGTTGTTGAAGAAGCAATTATTTTACAGTACAAATCTGCCAACCAGTGCAGTGATTATTTATGCAGAGAGCACACACATTTATTGTAAACAATATATGGAATTATACATTAATAATAGTCCTTTCATTTGAAATAGCACTTTTCACATCTTATTGACATCTCAAAGTGCTTCACAGAATATACTGTAAAGTGAATTGACTGTATATTTGTAGGAGAAATGCGGCAGTAAATTGTGTACATCAGTGTCCCACAAGCAGTCGTGGATTGAGTGATTATTAAGATCAGTTCTGGAGCAGGTGGGACCTACAAAAGATGGATAGGTTACAGGCCTTGCAGGGACGTTGATGGTGCTGTGAGGAAGTGTTTAAACTAATTTCTAGGGTGGAAGGGAATCAGGGTGTAGCATCACAGAGGACAACAACAAAATTACATTTATAGCCTTTCATGTCGGGGGGACGTCCCAAGGCACTGAACAATCAGGATAGGACCTGAGTAAGGGAGAGGGGCAGGGCAGGAGGGAGGGGCGGGAGAGAGTTAGGAGGGGATGGAAAGAGGTGAGAGGGCAGTGGAAGGCACAGTCAAAGAGGAGGGTCTTGAGGCCGCCCTTGAAGGAGGAGAGGGAGGGAGCAAAGTGAAGGGACTGTGGGATAGAGTTCCACGGTGTGGGGGCAGAGAGGCTGAAAGCATGTCTGCCAATGGTAGGGCAGGCTGGGCAGGGAACACAGAGCAGGCCAGAGCCTGCTGAATGGAGGGGGTGGGGAGGTTTATAGGGGGACAGCAGTTCAGAGAGGAGTGGGGTGGTGGGGCAAAGCTGTGAATGGCCTTGAATGTGAGGACGAGGATCTTGAATTTGTGGATGTTGGTTTCAAGGGTGCAAGGCACTGAACAGTCAGGTCGGGACCTGAGCAAGGAGGACGGGCAGGGTAGGTGGGAGGGATGGGTGAGAGAAAGAGTTAGGAGAGGAGGGAGAGAGTTGGGAGGGCAGTAGAAGGCACGATTGAAGACAAGAGTCTTGTCACTGGCCTTGAAGGAATTGTGGGATGGAGCCGGGAAGCCCGACGAGGAGGGAGTTTCCATAGTCGAGCCTTGATGTGACGAATGCGTGGATAAGATGTTTAGCTGTCTGAGGGGTGAGGCAGTGGCAGAGTCTGTAACAAACATGTTGCATAGAGGGCTGGGAGAGCCAAGTAACAATATAATAAGGAGTAGACCAGAAAATAGAGGGATTAGATGTGGGAAAAATGCACAGCAGACTCAGTCGGTCTTGGAGTGCACATGCATAAATGCACAGAGATTGGCAATAGGATTGGTGAGCTTCAGGCTCAAATTGCCACATGGAGTTATAATGTGGTAATAACAGACACCTGGTTCATGGAATGGGAGCCGAATATTCCTGGCTATAATGTATTTAGGAAGGAGACGGAAGGAAAAATAGGATGGGTGGGGGTTGTTGCAATATTGATTAAAGACATGGTTACGGTTTTAGAAAACGATTATGTGCTAGAGTGTCCAAAAACAGAATCTTTTTGGTTAGAGATAAGGAGCAGAAAAGAAACTGTTATTCTATTCGGTGTATATTGTAAGTCACAAATAGTAGGAATGAGATAAACGAGCAAATCTCCAAGCAGATTTCAGAAAGACACAAAACCAATAAAGTAGTGAGAAATGGGGGAACTTCAATTATCTTAACATAGACTGGCAAAATAACAGTGTAAAGGGCAGAAAAGGGGAAGGATTCTTGAAATGTGTGCAGGATAACTTTTTGGATCAGTAAGTTTCCAGCCCAATGAGGAAGGAAGAAGTTCTGGATCTAGTTCTAGGGAATGAAGTGGAGCAAGTATGAATAGGAGAGCATCTGGACAACAGTGATACAACATCATTGGGTTTAGATTATGTACTTATGGAAAGTGTTAAGGAACAATCAAAAGTGAAGATACTCAACCAGAAGAGGGCTAATTTCAGTTACCGTATATCTCCGCGTATAAGGCGCACTTTTTTTCATGTCGTAAAGTGTCGAAAGAGGTGGGTGCACCGTATACGCGGGTACAGGAAATTTTGAGCGCCAAAAATTCGAAGTGCGGTAGCAGGTGAGAAATGTCTCGTCGTGCATTCCCAGCTTCGTTCAAGCTCTCCGTCTGCAAGTATGCAGAGGAGGCTGGAAACCGGGAGGCAGGGAGGAAATTTGGCATCGCCGAATCCAATGTTCGCCGATGGCGTTCCACACAGTCCACGCTGGAGGAGATGCCGAAACTAAAGAAGGCGCTACGGAGAGGAACAGCGAAGTGGCCTGAACTGGAGGTGGAGCTCATCGCCTGTGTTCGAGAAAAACGGCTTGAGGGGCACGCTATCTCAACGATAGCGCTTCGACTGAAGGCCAGAGCCATCGCTGACAGGGAGGGAATCATTGACTTTAAGGTGAGTGTTTCATGGGCTTACCGCTTCATGTCACGGCACGGGCTATCCATTCGCCGACGCACTCATATCGCCCAGCACTTGCCTGCCGACTTGGAGGAAAAGATGACCAGCTTCCAGAAGTACGTTATCAAGCTGCGCCGCCAGTACAACTATCCGCTCACCAGGATCGGCAACGCAGACCAGACGCCACTCACCTTCGATGTCCCCCGGAGCGTTACCATCGCGGATACAGGATCGAAGAGCGTGAGCATCTCGACAACTGGCCACGAGAAGGACCGCTTCACGGTAATGCTGGGCTGCACCGCCGATGGAGGAAAGCTGCCACCGTACGTCACCTTTAAGCGGAAGACTCTTCCGAAACAGAGTTTCCCGCCCGGCATCCTCTTGAGGGTTCACCCGAAGGGCTGGATGGACGATTCAGTATGTTGATGATTTGCTTCTTGCATCACCCACACAGGCTTCTTCTGAATCAGACACCATCCTTCTCCTCCAAGCACTGGCCCGTAAAGGACATAAAGTTTCGAAATCTAAAGTTCAATTATGTCAGCCTAGTGTTCAGTATCTTGGACATGTTTTAAGTGAACACACTCGTTCGCTATCTGAAAAGCGTGTTCTGTCCATTACATCATTGCCTCGACCGGTGAATAAAAGACAGCTTGTGCATTTCCTTGGAATGACTGGCTATTGTCGGCAGTGGATTCCCTCCTATGTTGAACTAAGTCGCCCTCTCCAAGATTTGGCACTGCCTTCCGCCTCAGATGAATTAACCTGGTCTGAAAACGCGAACTTAGCGTTCTCATCCCTCAAAATTGCTCTTACAAGTGCACCAGCTTTAGGGTTACCTAATTATGAGAAATCATTTCATCTTTTTGCTAAGAAAAGCGGGGTTTCTCTCAGTCTGTTTTGACTCAGCTATAGGGTGATCGCCACAGACCAATCGCTTATTTTGGTGTTCGTCTTGATCCAGTAGCACAGGCGCTCCGCTCCCTGGGTGTTTAAAAGCTGTTGCGGCTGCTTATCATGCTGTAGTTTCCTGTCAACCCTTGGTTCTCGGTCACCCTTTGTCTCTTCATGTGCCTCACTCTGTTGTCTGTTTATTAACTCGTTCTGCGACTCAACATCTTACGGCTGCTCGAACTACTAAGTACGAAGCTATTCTTCTTTCTGATCCTTCTCTCACTATTCTTCGCTGTACCAATCTCAATCCAGCTGATCTTTTACCCACTGAAGACGATGGTGAACCACACGATTGTGAACTTATAACCCGGACAGTTTCACTGCCTCGTCCAGACTTACGGGACTATGCTCAACAAAACATCGATTTAGAGCTCTTTACTGACGGATCCTGCTCGCGTTCCGACACCGGCCAAATTCAATCTGGTTATTCGGTTTGTTCCCCCACCGCAACTCTGGAATCAGGCCAACTGCCTTCAACATGTTCTGCCCAGGCTGCCGAATTATTTGCTTTAACCCAAGCATGTATTTTAGCCCACGGCCAGTCTGTTAACATTTATACTGACTCTCGTTATGCCTTTGGAATAGCTCACGATTTTGCTATTATTTGGCAATCTCGTGGTTTCCTTACCTCTGTAGGACTACGGTTAAACATGGACAATTGATTTATAATCTTTGAAAAGCTCTTCAGTTACCTTCATCTATTTCAATTATTAAATGTGCCGCCCATACCACCGGTACAGATGATATCTCTCTTGGTAATATCCGTGCTGACCATGCCGCAAAAGCAGCTGCACATGGTAATTCAGGGGTTATGGTAAAATTATATGTTGCTAAACCTACGTCTAATCTTTCTCCCTTGTCATCTCTCCTACAATCCCAGGCTGAGTCACCCTCTGAAGAGGTTGCTCTCTGGAAGGCTGCAGGATGCTCTCAACTCGAGTCAGGTCTCTGGGTATCCCACGACGGCCGCGTGGTTGCCCCAAAGAGCCTGTTGCCCTGGCTGTGCCCATATGTGTCATGCGTATACACAAGTGGGCAAAGGGGGGATGTTAAGCATTATTCAGCAATCTTGGTATGCGCCTGGATTTGCTAAACTGGCTGTGAAAATTAGTACGCAGTGTGTTATATGTAATAAATATAATGCAGGTAAGACTCCGGCTGTGCAGCCAGCATCACAGCCGCAGCCTTGGGGACCTTTTATCCATTTACAAATGGATTTTATTCACATGCCTAAATGTATGGATTTTACTTATGTTTTAGTCATTTTGGATGTTTTCTCTCGATGGGTAGAAGCCTACCCTACCAGGAAAAATGATGCAGTAACAGTGGCTAAGATTTTACTTAAAGATTTTGTCCCCAGGTTTGGAGCCAGAGCGTTTATCCAGTGACAATGGACCTCACTTCACTGGCGCCATAATTAAGGAATTGCTTAGAGCCTTACAGTGTACACAGCATTTTTCTTGTCCCTATCATCCACAGTCTACAGGTGCAGTGGAGCGACATAATGGGATTTTGAAGAATAAGATTGCTAAATTATGCGCTGAAACGGGTATGAAATGACCAGAAGCCTTACCGGTTGCATTGATGCTCATGCGTTCAAGTCCTAGCAGATTAACTGGTCTATCTCCTCATGAGATAGTTATGGGTCGTCCTTTACGACTACCGATTAGCGCCCCATTAACAACTAGACAAATGGATCTCCATGCTATGGATGAAGCTTTGTTAGCTTATTGTGTAGCTCTAACGAAGTCTTTTAGGACTTTTCACCCACAGGTAGTGGCTGCCCAGCTGAGACCGACTGAAGATGCCTGTCACGATTACACTCCTGGTGATCACGTCTAAAGGTCTTTCGAAGGAAGAATTGCCTGGAGCCCCAGTGGGAAGGACCATACCTTGTCCTGTTGACAACCCATACTGCTGTCAAGTGTAAAGGACAAAATACTTGGATTCATGCCACTCACGTCAAGCCAGCACCTTTTACTGGTTGAATGATGTTGAATCTATATTATTGCCTTGTAGTATGTTCTACTCAGTTATTAAGTGTAAAACCCCGTATTTCTGTTCATACTAATACATATTTGTACATGTCATACGTTTTTGCAAACCGCACAGGACAATCAGCTTGTTGGGTATGCTCACATATCCCTCTCCATTCAAAAGGAAGCATTCCCGTACAATCAGTCCCTTTTTATTTGTCAGAAACGGTTGAATGGATGCTCTATCAATTTAAAAATGTAACGCCACTAAGCAAACAGGCCTGGAGCTTTGATCCAAACATGTGGAAGTCTGCAGGGTACAATTTGACCCACTTTTCAGGATGGTATCAACCCCTATTTAATAGAAGTCATTCACCTCCAGCTTTTGGTTATCCCTCGAAATAAAGGTACAGAAGTACCTCTAGGTCATGTCTGCTTTGTACGAACCTCACTACATGGTCTTTTTATGGGTAACAGTCTTTGTTCGTACCATATTTCCATAGGTAAGGTCACAGTGAGCAAGGATAATATTGATATCTGGCCTATCTTCGGTATATTTAATCTTACCGGGGTGCCTAATATAACAAGTGGAATTCGATGGTCGGGCCCTAGCTTAATGATTTGGAAAGGTGACCTATGAGCAGTGTCTTATAATGGCACTTATTTTGTTTGTGGTCAAAAAGCCTATCCCTGGTTGCCCCTTAATTGGATTGGGTCCTGTTATTTGGCTAATGTGATCCCACAAGTTCGTCATTTGCGAAGTTTACCTTCCTTGCCTTCCTAGAGGTTCCGTAGGTCTATTTCTACATGGGAAATGATTGCTTCTGCCTTTGTCCCATCCTATGGAACAATTCGATCTCAAATAGAAGTAAATAAAGTATCTTCCCTATTGGAACAAATTGCAAATGACACTGCAAATGCCCTAGAACACCTTAGTGCTGAATTAGTGGCCATTCGGACGACCACCCTCCAAAATAGAATGGCCCTTGAGTTTTTTATTGGCCAAACAAGGTGGCACGTGTGCCTTAATAGGTACTGAGTGTTGCACCTATATCCCTGATTCCTCAGAGAACATTACTAATCTAATCACCCATATTCGATCTGCTGTTAAAAGTTTACACTCTCCTGGGTCTACCTCTTGGTACACTTGGTTTGGAGGTCTTGGCGGTACTTTTGTTCAAGGTTTCATAATAATTATTTGTGTTTTTGTTTTGATATATGCTTGTGTCATGTGCTTCCGCTGTTTGTGTGCTCAAATGTTTAGACCTCAAAACTTAAATGTCCCTGCCCTCCTTCCATTACTATCGTTATCCTACCCTGGAGAATTCAATCTAGATAAGGATTCTATTGAACAAGAAGCTGCTCGGCAAGCTGCTATTAATTTTGATTAGCCTAACTTTATTTGTGCTCAGGAGGACAAAAAGGGGGGGATTGTGGAAACCATGTTAAAAATCAGAAACCATGTTAGCTGTTTCTTAGTTTCCCCTGGACATTGTTAGCTGTTTCTTAGTCTCCCTTAGAAATCCCAGAGGTCAGTAGGGGTATCAGCAAACGTCAGTTGTATGACATAGTCCAGACCGAAGAAGGGAGAAAGTCTTGTGCTTGTTTAGATTAGACATTCCCTGCTTGTTATTGTATTAGGTAATCAATTGCTTCAGTGTATGCCTGATCATTAAAGACGATTTACTTCTTTCTTTGAAAATTGTAATCTATCAGTTAGCAACTTGTGGTTGTCTAGTTCTGTTTTAACAGATGCTGCCCTCTTTGCACCCCATGGCTAATGTAAATAGAGTTCAACTCTCTTCCCACATTCACTTTTATTGATTAGGTGGATTGCTGTAATTGGTTAAAGGAACTTATACTACTGTTACGCGGTGTGCAAAAGAATAAGATATAAACTGTTGTATTTCTGTTAGTTCCTTAGAAGTACCACCTCGGGTATCTGACCTGTGAGGGTATTTCTCCTTTCGGCCGTTAGTATATTAAATGACTGTTTGTGCTATACACGAATAACCTGATCTCTTTGTGAGTTATTCCACGACACTTCCAGGACCAAAGGTAAAATAATTTAGCCTAGCTATGGTTTTATTGCTTTTTTGCTTTATTTTTTATTGCTTTATCGCTCTCTCTGTCTTTTCTATTTACCATGCAATGCGATCAGGATGGATGCTCCGAGGCCAAAGAGTCATCAGACTTTCCCAAGGGTGCATTGTACGTGAGGGGGGGAGCGAGGAGCGGACTAGCCGGCTGTAGCCCGCCTTAGTACGTATTTGCATTGGTCGGGCGTGGATGCACCTGGAGGCTTGAGGTGGCCTGTGGCTGGATTCCACTCCCCCTTTGTCCCATTACTTGTTAAGCTTACCCAACGCGATTTTACTGAATACGCAGTTTTCCAGGAACGTAACCCCGCGATCGACGAGGGTTAACTGTACTAAACTTTTTTTGACATTTTTTGTTGGAGGGCAAAATATATGGCCCAGTAGCTGGAGACAAGGGGATGCAGTTATATGTGTTATGAAATTCACCCTGGAGAGTTAATTTTCCATTTCACTTAGTCTGGTATTCTCACTCAGACTACAGATGAACGCTTATTCCCAAGGCTGGTTTTTAGCATGAGTCGATGTCTGAACGTCAGTCACAAATAAGCCAAAGTATGATCTAAATTTAGTATGTGGTGTAAAGCCAAATTGGAGCAGTTGGATACTGGAACCACAAACTGGCAGATGAGGAACAGAGTACCTAATTGAAACAGATGGATTAGCTGGATGGCCAAAACCCCACGAGATTGGTTTGGTGAAGAAGACCTTTTCAACTCATTTGATGTAAGAGATATACACATGTCTAACTGTAATTGAGATTTTACTGGGTCATATAATTCAGAGCAGTAAAATTCTGGGGTGATGAAAGGGGTTGTTAAGTGTTAATACATAGACTTGTTAACATATTAACAGTAGTAATATGTGTTACATTTGCAAATGAGCAGGAAAGAGCAGCAGCATTTGTAATCCATCATAACTGAATTATTCAATGGGGGAAGGGCCCTGTCACTGTAATTAAATGCTATTTAAATGGCAAGAAAGGCAGAAACCATAGCAACAGTGCTACAGGCAAGATGTGGGAGAGGAGACAGACCTGTCGCTAGCATATTGTGGTGTGTTGTGTGAAGATTGCCAATGCATTGCACACCAACGTTATCTTTCTTTCTCTGCAAATATTGCCCGACTCCTCCACTACCTTACCCCCAAGCCCGCTAAAACCCTCATTCATGCCTTCATTACATCCCGACTCGACTTTTCAAATGCCTTGCTTGTCGGCTTTCCCAATTCCGCCCTCCACAGGTTCCAGATGATCCAGAACTCTGCGGCCGTGTCATCTACCACTCCAAGCTTCATGACCCCATCTTCCCCATCCTTGCCCGATTCCATTGGCTCCCCATCATCCAGAGGATCCAGTTCAAGATCCTGGTCCTCACATTTAAAGCCCTCTATGGCCTCACCCCACCTTATATCCATGACCTTCTAATCCCCTCCCAACTTGGCCTGCTCTGGCCTGCTCCATGTCCCCCGACCTACCCGTCCCACGATTGGCGGGCGAGCCTTTAGCCACTCTGCCACCAGAGACTTCATCCCACAGTCCCTCCGCCTTTCACCTCTCTGGCCTCGTTCAAGTCCCATTTCAAGACCCTCCTCTTCGATTGTCCCATCGGCTACTCCAAATCCTTCCCTTCTCTCTGAACCCCTGTCCCTAGCTCTGGTCTAAAACAAAGACTGTCCAGTGCCTTTGGACGTCCTCCTGACAGGAAAGACACTATACAAATGTAATTTTGTTGTTGTTGTTGCTCTTCTGTAACATCCCATAATTGGAACTCCATTTGTACTATTGCACTTATATCATCGTTGCACTATAGATTCCATTCATAGGTGTTAGATAGTTATTGTACTGACTGTCCCTGACAGCTGACTTTTAGCTTAAAAAATATTTTTGTGTTGTTTCTTGACACTGATATCACTTCCTGCTTGATGTGCAGCAACAAACTTGCCTTTGTGTTGCACCCTACATGCGGGTAGAGTCCTAGAGCAACCTCAACCAAAGCCAGACATTTTATCTTCCTGTGTTTATATTTTAAAAAAGGGCTGGTTTTGGTATCGTTGAAGTTGGCCATTTTTTTCTTTTACAATAGAAAGCAGCCATTGGCCAAGCATCCGTTATCTAAAAAATATGGTGATCAAGCCACAAGGAAAATGCTGGAGCAAAGGAATCCGATATTCAGGCACCTCTTCCAACATTCATTATCATTACATACATAGAGCTAGGGTTGCCAACTCTGCTTTCACATATTCCTAGAGGGTTCATCACATGACATAGCAAAATGGCTTTAAGGATTGAGCTACTCAAAACTCATTCCATTATTTAGATTCATAGATTCATAGATTCATAGAATTTTACGGCACAAAAGGAGGCCATTCGGCCCATCTAGTCTGTGCCGGCTCTTTGAAAAGAGCGATTCAATCCCACTGCCCTGCCCGCTCCCCATAGCCTAATAGACCTGTTCTCCCTAAATAAAGATCGAATTCCCTTTTAAAAGTTGTTATCGAATCAGCCTCCACCACCTTTTCAGGCAATGCATTCCAGATTCGAACAACTCGCTGAGTGAAAAAAAATCTCCTCAGCTCCCCTCTACTTCGCCTTGAAACTATTTTAAATCTGTGACCACGAGTCACAGATTCGCCCACGAGTGGAAATAGTTTTTCTCTATTTGCCCTGTCGAAACCCCTCATGATCTTATAAACCTCTATTAGGTCTCCCCTCAATCTTCTCTGCTCCAGAGAGAATAACCCTAGCCTATCCAGCCTCTCCTCATAGCTGAAGTCCCACAATCCTGGCACCATCCTAGTAAATCTTCTTTGTACCCTTTCCAATGTCTTCACATCCTTTCTGTAGTGGTGACCAGAATTGAACACAGTATTCCAGCTGAGGCCTCACCAAAGTCTTATAGAGGTTAGTCAGCACTTCCTGACTTTTGTACTCTATACCCCTATTTATAAAGCCTAGTATCCCATATGCCTTCTTAACAGCCTTGTCTACCTGTCCTGCCACCTTCAACGAGTCACTAACACAAATCCCCAGGTCTCTCTGTTCCTTCACACCATTTAAAATGGTACTATCTAGCCTATATTGCCTCCCTTCATTTCTTCTCCCAAAATGCATCACCTCACACTTCTCTGCATTAAACTTCATCTGCCATGTGTCTACCCACTTTACCAATTTGTCTATATCCTCTTGCAGATGGCTACTATCCTCCTCACTATTTACTATTCTCCCTAACTTAGTGTCATCTGCAAACTTGGAAACTGTACTCCATACACCCAAGCCCAGATCATTGATGTAGATTACAAACAGCAATGGTCCCAAAACTGATCCCTGTGGCACACCACTGCTCACTTCCCTCCAGTCTGAAAAACAGCCGCTCACTACAACTCTCTGCTTTCTGTCTCGCAGCCAGTTGTGGATCCACGCTGCCACTGTCCCTTTTACGCCATGGGCCTTTAATTTCCTAATAAGTCTCTCATGTGGCACTTTGTCAAATGCCTTTTGAAAGTCCATGTAAACTACATCAACTGCGCTACCATTATCCACCCATTCCGTTACCTCATCAAAAAATTCTATCAGATTTGTAAGGCAAGATTTGCCTTTAACAAATCCATGTTGACTGTCCTTTATTAGCCTATATCTTTCTAAGTGAAGATCTACCTTGTCCCTGATTATGGACTCTAGAAGTTTGCCCACTACCGACGTTAGACTGACTGGTCTGTAGTTACCAGGCTTGTCCTTCTGCCCCTTTTTATACAAGGGAGTAACATTAGCTATCCTCCAGTCCTCTGGCACGACCCCTGTGTCCAAGGAAGATTGAAAGATCGTGGCCAGAGTCGCTGCTATTTGCTCCCGTGTGCCTCCCTTAGTAACCTAGGGTGCATCCCATCCGGACCAGGTAACTTATCCACCTTGAGCAACGTCAACCTTTTTAGAACTTCCTCTCTGGTTATAATTATTCTATCCATTTCTCCTACCCTCTCCTCCAATACCATGGCATTGGCTGTATCCTTTTCTTTTGTGAAGACAGAGGCGAAGTACTCATTCAGTACATCAGCCATGCCCTCTGCCTCCACAATGAGATTTCCTCCTAGGTCCCTAATTGGCCCCACCCTATCCTTGATCAACCTTTTACTCTTAATATATTGGTAAAAAACCTTAGGGTTCCCCTTAATCTTACTCGCTAATTGTTTTTCATGCAGTCTCTTTGCCCCTCTAACTTCCTTTTTTAGTTCTATCCTACACTTCCTATATTCTGCTTGGTTCCCTTCTGAATTTTGAGCCTGACACTTATCATAAGCCTCTTTTTTTGTTTTATTTTGGCCCTGATTTCCTTAGTCATCCAGGGAGGTTTGGATGCCTTACATTTCACCTTTGTGGGGATGCTTTTGACCTGTGCCTGAACTATCTCCTCTTTGAATGCTGCCCACTGCTCGATAGTTGTCTTACCTGCCAATTTTTCTTTCCAATCCACCTTGGCTAGGTCCCACCTCAACTCATTGAAATTAGCCCTTTTCCAGTTGAGTGTCCTCACCTGTGATCGTTCCTTATCCCTTTCCATAATTATTCTGAATCTAACGATATTGTGGTCACTATTCCCTAGATGCTCACCTACAGAAACCTGTTGAACTTGCCCTACATATTTCTATACTGTTTTCTTCCTATCTGGCACATTTTGGTTTTTGATGCTCTAATGGTTTAATTAACTGGTTGGAGAACATTTAATAATTTAATGATCATTGGATGTGATATAGAACTTTTCATGTCAGGAGGACATCTCAAAGCACTTCACAGGGTATAATATGAGCAGGATTTCAGTCGACTCCACTATTGTTAACCCTACAAGACAAAGTTACCCTACTGTAACAAGCTAGCCTACACAAGCCCATCTGATGTGAAGCTTGCCAGACAATGTTCAATGTAGTTTTCACTTGTTAAATTACACCAGTACCTCAATTTACACTGTGGGTTCCAAAACTCACATTGCAAGCGAGAGACCCAGATTCAGTTCCAGGCAGGAGGAAACCTTAGGCAAGTTTCCGTACTCTACATGCCTGATAATAATCCCCCCCACAAAAAACAACAACAATAAACTGGTCATTTAAATCCACGACTTTGTGAGACACTACTGTGTGCAATTGGCTGCTACGTTTCACCCACACATATGCAGTCAATTCACTTCACAGCATATTCTGTGAAGCGCTTTGAGGCATCTAGAACATGTGAGGAGCACTATATCAAACGCAACAATTATCATTATTATTATTATCTTTTGGCAGTGTGGTCAAAAGCAGTTTTGCCCATTGCATAAATGGTGCAAGTGTTGATTTTTACCACCCTCGCAAATGATTACCATTGCTCTAGAAGGAAAGCCAGGGGTTTTATAAAAACACTCCTTTCTATAGAGCCTTTCACATTGGGAGGCATTCTCAAAGCACTTCACTGTAAAGTGTAATGACTGTAGTTTATTTAGTTCCCAACTTTAGGATGAGACATTACATTGAAGTCCTGTCTGCCTGTTCTGGTGGATATTAAAGATTCCATGAAACTATTGAAAAGCAAAATACATTCCTTCAGGGAGGCAGGGCTCATTCCATTCCAGACACAGGGACATTCGCATATGTAGGTGGCTCGTAAATCTCCCAGTGCCAGACATCCAACTGACCCCAAAAGGCCTCGACAAAACATAGGCACAGACTTCTTCTTGGGCAAGTTTCCTTACTTCACACGCCTAATAATGATCCCTCAAATAAAACGATAATAAATTGGTCATTTCAATCCACGACCGTTTGTGGGACACTGTTGTGCTCAATTGGCTGCCACATTTCGCCCTCAAATATGCAGTCAATTCACCTTTACAGTATATTCTGTGAAGCGCTTTGAGAAGTCTAGAAGACGTGAAAAGCGCTATATCAAACACAAGGATAATTATTGTTATTATTTTTCAACTACTTTTACACACTGCTGAATAGGTGTAACCGGCAACCAAGGGAGTAGTAGAATTAGGTCATCAACAAATTCAAGAGAAAATTAGATAATTGTCTGACGGATAACTGAATTGAAGAGTAAGAAAAATGTAGGGGACACTGATTTATTTTTATTTGTACTGGCCAGATAGATCACATGGTCTTTTCAGGTTCTCTATATTCCTTTGAGATTTTTGGAGTGAACTGAGTCTGAAATAACTGCTGGCAGGCTGAGACGCACCTTGGATCAAACAAAATCAAACTTGGAATATTCTGAAAATGTTTCCATTTGCACGCAGCTGAGAGATAAATTACCTTTAATACTATTATATTAAAATTATAGCCCTACTGTTACTGACCTATACTGGTGGCTATAAAAGATCCCATGACATAGGCACAGAGTCTTGCAGCTTAGAGCACTTGCCTTGCAAGCAGGAGACCTATGTTCGATTCCCAGTAAAGCGAAACCTTGAGCAAGTTTCCTTACTCCACATGCCTAATAATAATTCCTCAAGAAATAATAAATTAGTCACTCAATCCACTACTGTTTGTGGGACACTGCTGTGCGGAATTGGCTACCGTATTTTGCCCACAAATATACAGTCAATTCACTTTACATATATTCTTTGAAGTGTTGAGACATCTAGAAGATGTGAACATCACTATATCAATTGCAAGAATTATTATTACTTACCCTGACCAGAGGGTAATCATTGTACATGAAGCATTTTTCATCTTTTTCTATTTAGTGTATATTTAACATGTATAATAATCCTTTCATTTGATATACTGTCTTATCATGTCTTCAAGATGCCTCAAATAGCTTCACAGAATACAATGTAAACTGAATGGACAGTATATTTTGTGGATGAAAGTTTTAATGTATAGCCCACCCACAGTTTCCTTCACTTGGTAAAAGACTTCTTACATATTGATTCCATCATATTTACTGCATTAAACACTGTAGCTTCAAGGGCTTGTTGAACAACAACAACTGGCATTCAGACTGAGCTATTTAGGCCTTTCTCGGAGTGCTATACAATGATGGGATTGGACACTAAGCAAGGATTGGTCTGTGAGCCAGCAAAAACAATTTGCACTTATGCTGCGCCCTCCAGGCAGGGTGGTGTCTCAGAACACTTAATAATGGCGGAGCCTGACTCCGAGTTGGGGATGGGGGTTATATACTAATAATAATAATAACTTGCTTTTAAAGTGCAGTGATTGTATATCTTGTGGATGAATTTGGCAGCCAATTAGTGTACAAACAGCAATGTCCCACAAAGATCCATGAAGTAAATGTCCAATATTATTTGGGAGATTGTTGTCCAGGATCCTGGGATAAACATCTTTCTCTTTCCAAGCAGTGGCACGGGATCTTTAACATCCATGGCAGTGTTGAGGGTGTTGTGCTTTGTTAGAGATCCTATCTGTCTATCTGAACAAACAGGGGTCCTCTGACAATCCAGCACACTCCCAGCTACTTACACTATCTGAGTTCCTAGTCCCATTGTAGAACTTCAAATGACAATAATAATAATTCTTGCATTTGATATAGTGCTTTTCACATCTTATCAACGTCTCAAAATGCTTCACAGAATATACTGTACAGTGAATTGACTGTATATTTGTGGGTGAAGCGGGGCAGCCAATTGCACACAGCTGTGTTCCACAAATAGTCGTGGATTGAAAATAACCAATTTTATTATTGTGTTTTTTTTTGGAGGGATTATTATTTTTAGGCATGTGGAGTGAGGAAACTTGCCCAAGATTTCGCCCTGACCTACCTGGATTCGAACATACTTGTAAGGCAAGTGCTCTAACCACTGAGCTACAGGAATCTTCTCCGGCCTGACTCAGAGGTTAGCCTGCTTCCAAGTGGGACACAACCCATTATTTATTAATATTAGCCCCAAAAGAATCTATTTCTTTGAAATGATTGTAATAAAGCATGGTTAACCAACTTTCTGAATTAATACTAATGATGCATTAGTCATATTAATGATAAGTATCAAAAATTCCAGACTGAAATTTGACATTGCAATTTTGTAAACATTACCTATTTAGTAGGTACATTCATGACTCATATTTCCAAAGAACCTTAATGATCCACTTAGGTTTATAAATGGAAAACTTCAAGTGAAAGTCTCACAATGAAAATGCACAGGAAGATTTTTTTTAGACAAAGCTCTGTGAGTCCCTGTGGTCACAATCATGAAATGAAGCCAGCATGTATTTAGTTGGAGGAAGCTGTTGCCCACAATGCAAAAAAAAAAGCCATCTTGATGGTCAACTGGAATACTGACTCAGCAAATTAATGGGCCAAGCAGAATGCATTTTTTGCACAAAATATATATATGTATATATTTTTTTATTTTCATCTTGATTGATTGAAATAAAGTTACAAAACAACAACGTACATCATCAAACAATACATTTGTTTGGGCGAGCCAGGTTTCTGACTCATGTGAATACTCATTCCAATACTGTACTTAGTTAATTCCAGAGAGTAATAGCCTCAGGCTGACAAGAACTAAGGCTGACAAGAACTAAGCCTTAGGGACTCCAGTGTGTGCAGCTGGAGTTATACATCTAAAACAGCACAGCTATCCTGCTACTTGGCCAGCTAGAACCTTCATATCCTTTACGGCTTTGTAAGGTTAATAAGAGCCATGTGGAAAAATCCCCTCACTACCCCCATCACATGAATGATCGGACCCTCCAAATTCTAGTAATGAACAGGCTGGCTGGGTTGTTACAAACAGTGCCCTGATGTACTGCACACCTGCCTGGCTCAGGAACGGGACCACCGAGATTGCCACAGATGGTTGACTAAATTCTAACCTGCTGTTGCTAAGCATATCACCTTGGAGCCTGTTAAACTCATTTGCACGACCACGCTCCACCCCCTCCACCCCAGGAGAATAGTCATTAGTTTGACATTTGAGCAGCATGGATTTGAGTGTGGCATGAGCGTGTCCAGCAACTCCGTGCAAGCTTCCCAGACAATACATATTGCACAAAATTAACACCATCTTTGATTTAATTATCAAAACAGTTAAAATCCTGCAAAAGACCCCACATGGAACTGCAGGAGTTTCACAAGATTGCTCACTCTCGAAACTATAAAAGCTTTCACAAGCTCAAAGAAAAATAAACAGTTACATTATCCCACAAAAGGCATTTTCACATCCCATTGGGTTTGAAAAATGGGCCCTGTTAAAGCAGGAGTCAAGGGAAAACTTGATTAGTACTCTACCACCTAAGTTGAAAAGAACAAATAAAAACTCAATAAAATACAAAGCAAAACATTGGCTTGAAAACCTTGCAGCAAATTAAATGTGAATGAGGACTATTTATTTCCAGTTACATAATTACAGAATCTAATTGCAAATGGCAGCAGTAAGGAGTCCACATCTGGGGTTGATTAAAGTGAAGCTGAACATAGTACTGTATTGATAATATTATCTATGAGTACAGGGAAGATTGAAGAAGAATTCTTTAATGCAGTACTACATGTTTTAACCATTACGCCCCGCTTTTGACTCAGGTGTTTCTATTAGCATTCATTATTTACAGTGCATGCATTTTGATAGGATTTTAGGATAAATAAACAATAATAAATAATGTTAGAGATTAATTTCAACAATAATCCTTACTTTTGTTGTAGTGCCTTTCAGTAAGAAGACTTCCCAAAGCAGATATGCTGTAATGCAAAGTGCAGTCACTGTGTGTTACTGTAAATATGTGTCAAATGTAGAAGATTGGAATCAAGCAGCAAAGTGCCAATGTAACTGGGGAGGTCATTCAACGGCTAAGTAATTCTTGGCAACAAGTGTGGATTGAGTAAGTGTAGGGAGTATGAACCTACACAGGCAATCATGGGAGGAGATTAGAAATGAAATACTGGACACCACTGTGGTTATTAAAACTAAAAGATGAAAGAAGGTTGAGAAGAGAGAGAAATGAATGTCAGCTCCTATTTATTTTAGGAATTCCTTCAATGATGGTTATCATATGGATTAACATGCTAACAATGGTTCATTCATTGATCCAGAGAAATTGTTTACCTTACCTGATTCAGACTGAGTGGGATGGGTAATGTTGGAAGATTGTAGAAATTGTTCAGTGCTACTTTGAACACTCCTACCTCTCAATAACAGGCACAAAATTTAGCTGCAAAATTAAAAGGCCATTAAAGAGTAACTTGGGTGAAAAATATCACAGACAGGAAGCCTCATATTTAACCCTAATTTAGAGTTGGAGCTAAGTTAAGGAGGGTAAAATAGATGACAAATTTTCATCAGCAAGCCAGCATTAGTGAGGGAAATGCAGGCAGCAAGCTGTGATCAATGAATAATATATTTTTCTCTGAGGTAGAGCATAACTGTAAGTGGTTGCTGAACCAAGTGCTGAACAATGGCAGAGCTTGACACTGAGCTGGGGAGAGACAGGAGGTGACCGTAGGCTCAGTCAAAGGGAAAGGTCTTCAGATGTGACCTGAAAACGTTTAGGGTTGAGGTAAAGCGGAGGCATTAAGATACAGAGTTTCATAGTCTTGGAGCACAAAGGCTGAAAGCACATTGTCAATGGTGGAGTGGAAAGAAAATGCAGGAGGCCAGAGTCAGCTGAGTGAAGGGAGAAGGTAGGGAAATGAGGAATAAGCAAATCGGAGAGGAAGTGGGTGTCAGAGCATAAAGATCTTGAAATCAATCTGTTCAGCCATTGGAGCCTGGCCAACACTGGAGCGATAGGATTGTAGAGATTAATATGGATATGGGCAGTGGAGTTTTGAATTAATTGGTCAACGTGCAGTGAACAGGAATTTGGGACCTCAGGTTATTTTCTTATCCAAAGGCTAGGTTCCAAGGGTTGACTTGGGGCTTGAACTTTGTCAGTACATATCACAATGTTACTTTTATGCCACATGGAGATTCTCACAGGTGAACTTTCCACAATCAATCAATCGCTCGCTCGCTCAATCAATCAATCAATCAAAACTTACATTTATATAGCGCCTTTCATGTTGAGAGGACTTCACAAGGCACTGTACAGTTAGGTAGCGACAAAAGCAGTGGGGGAGGGGTCGGGGCAGGAAGAAGAAGAGTAGGAAAATTGACTTTATATTTGTGGGTGAAATGCAGCAGCCAAATTGCCCACAGCAGTGTCCCACAAACAGTCATGGAAGTGGGATTAAGGGAAATGGGGGGGAAAAGATGTCAAAGGTAGGGGCAGGGGGAAGGAGAGCAGGAAAGCCGACTGTATACTTGTGGGCAATGAACAGGTTTTGTGGTGTGCTGCTTTATTAAAGTGGTAACTGAAACAATTTATATCCAGTTAGCCATGACTTAAGACTCAACCAACTCAGCAGCAACAAAATCAAGCCAGTTCCTCCATTCACAGGCTGCAGGTCATCCAAAACTCTGTAGCCCGTGTATTATCCTGCACCCGCCTCCGCGGCCATATAACCCCCACCCTCGCCCGTCTCCATTGGCTCCCCATCCTCCAGAGGATCGAGTTCAAGATCCTCGTCCTCACCTTCAAAGCCTTACATGGCCTTGCCCCGCCCTATTTAACCAATTTACTCTCCCCCTACAAGCTCACCCGGACCCTCCGTTCAGCAGGACTTGGCCTGCTCCAAGCCCCCCACCCGTACCGCCCCACCATCGGAGGCTGGGCCTTCAGTTTTTCTGCTCCGACCCTATGGAATTCCATCCCCCAATCCCTCCGTCTCATTTCTTCCCTTTTCTCTTTCAAGGCCGGTTTGAAGACTTTCCTCTTCGACCGTGCCTTTTGTTCCACCCTGAATTCTTCGACCTCCCCTACTTGTTTCACCCCTTCCCGTACACTCCCCTCCCAGCTCGGGTCACACGCCTCCTGTGCAGTGCCTTGGGACGTCCTCCCGACGTGAAAGGCGCTTTATAAGTGTAATTTGTTGTTGTTGTTTGTTGTTGATGCAGTGCCCCGCGCCTTATGACCCTTTTATTTGACGTAAGGCTTCACAGGGAATTCTTATCAACAATAGCAACACAATTACATTTGTATAGCGCCTTTCATGTCAGAAGGATGTCCCAAAGAGTTGCACAATCAGTGTTTAGGACCTAAGGTGATGGTCAGGATCGGGGAGGATAATAATAATAGTAATCCTTGAATTTTGATATAGCGCTTTTCACGTCTTCTAGACATCTCAAAGTGCTTCACAGAATACACTGTATATACAGAATATCACTGAGATTGACTATATACAGTATTTATGGGCGAAATGCCAATTGCGTATAGCAGTGTCCCACAAACAGCTGTGAATTGAAATGACCAATTTTACTAATGTGTTTTTTTTATTGATTATTATTAGGCGTGTGGAGTAAGGAAACTTGCCCAAGGTTTCGCCCTGACCTGCCTGGATTCAAACACAGGTTTCACGCTTATAAGGCAAGTACTCTAACCACTGAGCTACAGGATGGAGGGCAGGGGAAGAGAGGGTGACCTAATGCCCGGTCGGAGAGGAGGATCTTGAGACGAATCTTGAAGGAGGCAAGAAAGGGGGTGAGGCAGAAGGACTGCTGGATGGAGTTCCAGAATGTGGGATGTGAATTAGGCCAGAACCATCTGAGAAGAGGAAGTGGGCAGGTTGGTAGGGGGTTAAAAGGTTGCAAAGGTAGGGTGTGCAAGGACATAGAGGGCTTTGAAAGTGAGCACCAGATTCTTGATTGGTATCCTCTGTGTGATGGGTAAACAGTGGAGTCGAGCGAGGATGGGGTGATAGGATCAGTGGGCCTGGTGTGGGAGGAGACATTGAGATCAGCAAATAGCCTGCTTCAGGATCTAAACCATTAGATTCCTGCTCTATTAACTGCAACTTTGATCACTATAATGTGTGCCCTACTGCTTGTTTCAATCAATAAAATATGCACATGAATTCCAAAATTAATCAAAACTTTTGTTAGTAATTAAAATATAAAAATTCCAGGGATTTTCTACATGGTTGAAAAAGATTGCCTAGCCCTGATCCAGAACCGCAGTACTTATTAGTGGCGCCATTTGATTTGCAGGGTTAACAGGAGTGGTCTGCTACACTAATTCTAGCTGACAAACCAGAGTAGTTGATCCGCAAATATGGAGGTGATCAATACTGGATCAGTTGTTAAGACCAAATGAATGTTTATTACTTGACAGCACAAGCTTAGTATTTTAGCAGCACAAGGTGAACGCAGAGAACAACATTGGCTAAGGAGATGAAGATTTAGTTGACTTCTGGATTGCACTTGTTCAATTAACACTTCAAACACAGTGAGATGGTGCTAATAAGTACAATTAAACAAAAAAAACTGCAGAACTAATCCAGATGGAAAACCATATATTTCTAGATAATTATTTGGGGAGGTCAAGTTTGCAGGGCTATGAGGAGAGATCAGGGGAGTGTGATTGATTTAGATTGCTCTTTTAAAAGAGCTGGTTCAGACTTGATGGGCCAAATGGCCTGCTACTGTGCTCTATATTCTATGATTCTAGTATAAATTCACTTGGGATGAAAGATGAAAGCAGATTTAAGCAGAACATCCAGATGCAACTGATTATTATATGCCCATTTTTTAAAAAATCATTAACTAAAGAGAAAACACAAAGGTTCTATTCTGTCACTGCAACACTGGGGAGCTGCCCAAATACTTGAAGCAGTGCAGAGAGGAAGCGGCAAAGTTGATTCTCTGTGTTAGAGGAATGAGCTTTGAGCCACAATTAGACAAGCTAAGGTCTCGAAAGAAGACAGTCAGAGGGGATGATAAAATGGGTAGAGAAAATCAATATAGCACAATGTTTCTGAATATACCAAGATACAAGAACAAGAGAATACATGTTCAGAGTTGCAGAGGGAAATGTCAGGACAGATACCAGAAAGTGCCAATCTGGCTCAGTTGGTAGCACTCTCAACTCTGCCAGAAAGTTATGGATTCAAGCTCAATTCAGGATTTTGAACTCATATCGTCGAGGCTGACCCTCAAATACACAAGTTGAGGTGGGTTGCCTTGTTAGAGGTGCCATCCTTAGGATGAGATGTTAAATCAAAGTCCAGGGATGTTTGCTTGTTCAGTTGAATGTTAAATATCCTATATTACCATTCAAAAAGGGAAGGAAGTTTCCCCCGACTCCTGGCCAACAATCTCCCAAATAAAATTGTTCACTCACTTCATAACTGTGCGCAATTTGGCTGCTGCGTTTCACCCACAAATGTACAGTCAATTTTCCTACTCTCCTTCATCCTGCCCCGACCCCTCCCCACTGCTCTTGTTCCTACCTGATTGTACACTGCCTTGGGACGTCCTCTCGACATGAAAGGAGATATATAAATTTAAGTTTTGATTGATTGACTGACTGACTGACTGATAAATGTTTGTAGGAATGTTGCTGTGTGCAAATTAACTAATTGCTATGGTAATGGTGCAAAATGTTGATGATCTTTAACCATTGACCTGTAATTAATAACCCATGCTTCAATGTACCTTCTCAGCTGTGTGAATCTACACTCATTTCTCCTTTCTTTAATTTTTTTATATAACTTTTAAGATACATTATTATATTGTTACATACCAGGCAGTTTCTGAGAGACAACAAATCTGTGAGTACTTTATTTCTCAACATTGCATCCCCTTATATTTATTTTTACAATGGATTTGACACTCAAATGTGGAAATCACTGCAATACTCGTGCCTTGTGATGGGGGAGAAAAGTGCCTTGTAACATAACCTCTGTATTATGCACTGCATGAATTCTGATGTATGTCTCACTGGCTTGCACGACGTTTCCTCTGACCCAAGATCCATGTTGAGGTCTCCGGAGTCTTGACTGCATCATCAGTTAATAAATCACAGTTTCTATGGCATTGCTGTAAACATTTGGCCAAGTATCACACCTCAGCCTTTCTCCTGCATTACCTTATTTAAAGTAATGCCCAAGGGAAAGCACATAAGCACTTTATATGTGAGGCCTTTCTGTCCTATCTGCCAAGTGCTTGACTTAAAAATGATGCTAAACTTGCATCCCAAAGTAACTATTTATAGTTAATATAATAGTAGACTCTTTGTTTCTATTTGAACCTGCTCAAACATACAGCTGGAGAGCTAGCCAACTGAGACATGATACAGGGTGACGTGAAAGTATTGGCGACTGGGACTCGCCCTTCCCCAACATCAACTCCGAGCCAAGCACTCGCTGAAATAATCATTTTAAAACTAAATCGGCAGAATTCCTCACCGCAAGTACGCTCAGTTGTGGGAGCTGAGTTTTAATCAACAACAACTTCGATTTATACACCGCCCTCCACGCCAGATGGCGTCTCAGAGCGCTTCATAATAACGGATCCTGGGGGCGAGCCAGGGGCAGGGGGCGAGTTTGGTGCGGGTGAGAATGCGGGCGGCAGAGATTTGTATGAGTTGGATTTTATGGATGGTGGTGGAGGGGAGACCGGCGAGGAGGGCATTGGAATAGTCCAGCCAAGAGGTGACAAAGGCATGGACCGGGTTTCAGCGGCTTTTGAGGCGAGATATTGCCGGATACGTCAGAGGTGGAATAAAGCAGTGCTGGTGACAGACTGAATGTGGGGGAGGAAGTTTCAGTTGGGGGTCGAACCTGACTTATCCTATTTATCTGACACTATGAAGAGAGTGGCCATGGTGGGGGATAAGTTATTCTTTTTATAAAAATTAAGGAATGGATTGTATTTGGGGGAACTCTGCATTGTTTTGTTTTAAGAGTTTGTCAACTCTTAAAACAAAACTGTTTAAATTTACATGAATATATAATGTGAGTGTTCTTTCAGCTACAAAATACGCAGTCCTATACTTTACAGTGAAACATAGGATGTGCTTTGAGATATCCTTTCAAGGCAATATATCAAATTCAAGGCTAAATTAATGAATTAATAGGGTCTTTCAAGTTGGTAAAATTTGTCAAATTGCTTCATACAACTGACTATGATCCCCAAATGGAGGCAGGATTGGGGTTATGTGTATGGGGTGGAGGGGGTGCGGGGAGGGTAGTGGTGGAGCTGAGTTGGTGAGGGGAAAGGTATGTGAAAGGTGAGGCAAAGCGATTGACAAACAATTAAAAATGTTTTTCAAGGCAGAGAGGAGAGGGTAGGCAAAGGTACTAGATTGGAGCTAGAGCGACCACATGTTTTCTCACCAACAGGGTGGCTTCACTAGGACAGTGGGTGTTTTCCCAGTGTCCAACATCAAGTTTTGTGACCACATCACTCCCACCCTCACCCAGCTACATTGGTTCCCAATCCTCCAGAGCATCGAATTCAAGTTCCTCGTCCTAATTTTCAAGGCCATTCACGGCCTTGCCCCCCTCCTATGATTCTGACCTGCTGACTCCCTATGAACCCTCCCACCTCCTCCATTCAACAGGCTCCAGTCTGCTCTGGAACTCCATCCCACAGCCCCGTCACCTCGCTTCCTTGTTTGCCTCCTTCAAGGCCGGTCTCAAGATCCAACTCTTCGATCGTGCCTTCTGCCACCCTCCCAACTCCCTTCCCGCCTTCCCTCCCCTCCCCACTACCCTGCCCCTCCCCCTTGCTCGGGTCCCAACCTGACAGTTCAGATCCATCCTCCTGCAGTGAAAGGTGCTCTATAAATGTAATTTTTTGTTGTTGTGTCTGTTGTAGTGGTGGTGGTGGTATTGAGCCAAGTTAGAACAGTGGAGCATAGGACAGTTCAACAGTGAGAAGAGGCAATGTTTCAATGACTACTGCACCGTTGTAAGCAACAAAATGAGGATCTTACTCAAACCTATTTGCTGGTTAAAGTTTACCAGATGTCACAGAGGTTAAATAATAATAATAATGGTCCTTTCATTTGATACAGTGCTATAATTCCTACTTACTTCTAGGTAAACAGAAGCGTGTGGAGTAAGGAGACATGCCTAACATTTCCCCCTACCAGAAATCAAACCCACATTTCTTGCTTGCGAGGCAAGTGGTCTAATCATTGAGCTACAGGCATCCAAAATGCAGGATTGTAAAGATTAATATAAATGTCAAGCATTTTGATTAGGTTAACTTATAGGAGAAAGGTCACAATGTTTGTTCTGAAGTTTCATATTTCACAGATTTCCAAATAGCTCACAACGTTGTCTTTTATTCCTCTAATTTCTTAGACATTCCACGAATGTCATGTGTTCACAATTTATATGGATTAGATGATTTTATCAGTTTGGGATAATTTAATCTTTGTTCTTTTGCTTTCTGGAAACGAACACAGAAAAGTGTTCTTTGTCACGAATTGAACCTGTGCCATACAACACAGTGCTTTTCTTCTTAATTCAGTTAAGCAAATGTTACAGCAGAAGTTTCTTTTTTGGAGATGACATAATGGATGTATAAATGTGATCTTAAGAACACTACAGGCCTGTTTCAGGTGGTACATTAATATGTAATAATAATTCCTGCATTGGATATAGTGCCTTATCGCATCTTCGAGATGTCTTAAAACGCTTCACAGAATATATTATAAAGTGAAGTGACTATCTTTTGTGGGTGAAATGTGGCATTCCAATTGTGAACAGCAACTGGTATGCAGAATGTGGGTTCAAACTCACAGTTCTGGGGAAGCACTGCACCAACATGTCCTGTGTTACTGCATAGTTAGTTCGGGACATGTTCATATGACCTCCAGGAAGGTAGAAAGCAAACTAGATAGTCTTTTTTCACCTAGCATTTCTTCTATTCTTATGTTCTGTGTTATCCTTCAATATTTTTCAGATGACATACAAATCTACTTCTCCAGCTGCAACTCCAGGTCCGCCAATGGCCTGTCGGCTTGTCTGACAGACATGAGGGCCTGAATGAAGGCTAAGGTTGCAAATGTCTTAGAACTAGTTGTTGACAAGTTGTCTGTCCTGCTGCTCTGAAATCCTCAATGTTCCCGGCCTGTTACCCGCAGACTCACCGTACCAGTGTGCATCCTAGACATCAGGTTCCACCTACAGCTCCTTCTCCACATTCCGTCCTTGACCAGATCAAATTTCTCCACCTCTGCCACTTTACCAGCCTCCAACTGTACCCAAGATGTAACCGAAACACTTGTCCATGTTTTCATCACCTCCGGTCTCAACTTCTCAACTAATAATAATAATAATCCTTGCATTTGATATAGTGCTTTTCACGTCTTCTAGACATCTTGAAGTGCTTCATAGAATATACTGTAAAGTGAAATGACTGTATATTTTCTGGGCGAAATGCGACAGCCAATTGCGCACAGCAGTGTCCCACAAACAGTAGTGGACCAAAATGACCAATTTATTATTGTTTTTTTTGAGGGATTATTATCAGGCATGTGGGGTAAGGAAACTTGCTGAAGGTCTTCCCCAGCCTCTCGGTTGTAAGGCGATTGCTCAAACAGGACTCCACAATTGTAATTCATGAAATGCGATTCCCTTGCTCCTAATAGCAGAATATAATTTGATATGTCTTCTAATTACAGTTTCAATGCAATAAATCAAACGTTCCACGTGTAGGCTGTTCACTGAGGGAATTGTTTAGATAGGACAAGTGCAGGACGAGAGTTATTTTCCTCATCTTGCAGTAATTACATTTCATGCTTGTGACTTGGGAGATCTGAAATCTGTGATGCCGCTGCCATATTGGCCAACATCAATAACTGGCTTGCAAAAAAGCAACACTTTAAGAACACAAAAAAATAGCCAAACACAGTACTGTTTAAGCAAATTATTCATCCTTCCCAATGGATGAGATTTCCTATGGTTAAAGCTCCTCCCATCGAAGGGAACATGGTTTTGGCTGCGCCCAGGGACATTGAGTTTGTTTCTAAAATTTCTGTTTAAAAGTAAATAAATCAAGCTACAAAGTTTGTCAAAAATTCCATTGCAAGCTGGAAATTAAATCTTGACCGATTTTGAACAATTTAAACCATTGAGAATGGAACCTACAACATACTAGCTTTCCCTTTTCAAATTTTTCTTTCTAAATGATTTTTTAAATTATACAACAACAACTTGCATTTATATAGTCCGCTCCATGCCAGACTGCGACTCAGAGTGCTATATTTCATTATTTATATTTTAAATAGTTCATAAAGAAAGTCTGTGATACCATCATAGCTGTGCTTAAAAAAAATTGGCTGGGAATAAAACCTAGGTTTTTTTAAAATCAGAACAATTAGCCTGTGAAATTCTAATTGCAAACATCCCAGAACCACACAAAGTAGGGAAGCAGATAAATAATAAGAACAATGAATAATAATCCTTGCATTTGATATAGAGACATCTCAAACCCTTTCGCAAAATACACAGTAAATAATAATAATAATCCTTGCATTTGATATGGCACCTTATCACGTCTTTGAGACATTTCGCAGCACTTCATAGAATATACTGTAAAGTGAATTGACTATGTTTTGTGAGCTGGGTAGCCAGTACCCTGTAAACAGGGTAGCCAATTGCACACAGCAGTATCCTCCAAATAGTCATGGAGTGAAGTGGCCAATTTATTATTATTACTTTCTTTTGAAGGAATTATTAGCCCCAGAAAACTGATCCGCCGATTGATTAACAACTGGATTCCTACTTACTGCTAGGCAAGCAGAGATGTGTGGAGCAAGGAAACTCGCTCAACATTTCGCCCTGCCAGGAATTGAACCCAGGTCTCTTGCTTGCCGGGTGAGTGCTCTATTCACTAAGCTGCAGGACTCCACAATATTAAAGTGAATTGACTGTATATTTTGTGGGCAGAATGCTGCAGCCAATTGCACAGGAATATTATTATTATATTAGATTTGTTTTGAAGGGATCTTCCTCTATGACTATACCCATTCTTCGCTTGCCTCCATCATCTTCAAAAATGAAATCCACCACATGCTCCCTCTACCCCATCCCCACCCCTCCCCTTACCTCCTAACTCCACCTCTTGGTCCCTTTATTAACTAATATCATCAAGCTCTCTTTATCCACTGGCACTGTTCCCACCCCATTAAAATCAACTGTCATCACCCCATCCGCAAAAAACCTTTCCTCGACCCATCACTACTCTTCAGCTATCACTCCATTGCCAATCTTACTTTCCTCTCTAAGGCCCTGGAACGAGTTGTTGTTTCCCAGCTTTGCTCTTTCCTATCCCGCCATTCCCTCTACAAACCCCTCCAATCGCGGTTCACACTCCTCCAAATCCCTCCATATCCCTCAAATTCACTAACAATATTCTGTCCATCTGTGAACAGGGCTCTCTCTGCCACCTTGTCCTCCTCAACCTCTCTGCTGTCTACCGCCTCTCCTTCCACTGTCACTGTCTCTTACCACAGGCCATCGAGACCCTCATCCATGTGTTCATCACATCTAGGCTCGACTGAGAAAACTCTGCTTGCCAGACTCCCCAACTTCTCCCTCCACAGAATGTAGATCAATCTGAACTCTGTAGCCCCTGGCCTCTCCCATACCAGGCTTCATGACCCTGTCATCCCCATTCTCACCCAGCACCACTGGCTGCCCATCACTCAGAAGATACAGACAAGATCCTGGTCCTCACCTTCAAAGCTCTCCAACGTCTTTCTCCTCCCTATCTCAGTGACCTCCTAACCCCATATTGACCTGTCTGCTCTCTCCACTCAGCAGGCTCCGGACTGCTTCACGTAGCCCACCTTGCCATTCCCTTCATTGGTAGGCATAGCTTCAGCCACTCTACCCCCACCTTCTGGAACTCCATCCCACAGTCCCTCCGCCTCGCCCCATCCATCCCACCCATCCCACCTTCAAGACCCATCTCAAGACCCTCCTCTTAGTGCCTTGTTGTCCTCTTGACATGAAATCAGCTATTTCAGCAAATCAGCAAATTTTTTCCAACTGTCTACCTTTTTGGTGTGTGAATGGTGTGGGAGTGAAGTGTGGCATATTTGTTTCTTTGCTGTTTCTTTGTTTGTATGAATTACCATAACCAGAAGTACACAAGCAACATGGTGAGCAATTTGGTGGCTTCGGGTGAAGCTGGTTTTGGTCCTGGAGTAACTTGGGTTGAGTTTCTGTTTGGATCTTCCAAACCAGATTTTATTAGCCCTCTAAAGAAATTGATATGAAGTTACCACTGAATAATTGATAGGCGTGTTTTATTATACGGTGATGAAGGCAGTAGATCCTTAACATTATCAATAATTGTATTTTTTTCTTTATGTAAATTAACACAACCACCTGACAATAATATCTGTCTATTACTCATGTTTTCATAATTTTAAGTGGGTATGTTTTGATTTCAAACGCTGAACACAACTTATTGCACCACAATATTCATGATACTGTATTTTTTTGAGTATTTGTAATCATCCACATCAGCATTCTAAATGTCCAATGAATCAATCGATCCATCAATCGATCCATCAATCGATCCATCAATCGATCCATCAATCGATCCATCAATCCATCAATCCATCAATCCATCAATCCATCAATCCATCAATCAATCAATCAAAACTTACATTTATATAGCGCCTTTCACGTCGAGAGGACGTCCCAAGACGCTGTACAGTTAGGTAGGGATAAGAGCAGTGGGGGAGGGGTCGGGGCAGGACTCCCCCCCCAAAACACAATAATAAAATAGGTCATTTCAATCCACGACTGTTTGTGAGACACCGCTGTGTGCAATTGGCTGTCGCGTTTCGCCCACAAATATACAGTCAATTCACTTTACAGTATATTCTGTAAAGCGCTTTGAGATGTTGATAATATGTGAAAAGTGCTATATCAAATGCAAGGATTATTATTATTATTATTATCTTTTCCCCCCACCCCAATCATCTCCACCCGCAGCTTAGGTACTAATCCGAGACTCCAGCATCTTGGATCATCCTCCCGACATGAAAAGCATTATACAACTATTAGGCTGCCTATATTTTCTAAACTAAATCTGCGGACACTGTAAACTCAATTTTTGATAGTCAGTGATCAGAATATAATGAAGCTTGAATTTTATTAACCACACAATTAGTAAACAAAACAGCATAAGTAGAAAGCAACCAATCAGTAATAGTCGCACATTAAAGGTTATTTGTCACTCATATCACACTCTTGGAGTAGAACAACCGAATCGCAACTCCCATAATCTCAAGACAACTTTATTAGAACAACCGAATCGCAAGTAATACTATCCTGATGCAATTTACTTGTAAAATCATTCATATAATGCACATGAGGTTAAAATATCAGTTAACTGTAATCAAAATGACCCATGATTGCCATGTGACTGTAAATTGGGTGCGTGTGGGTGAGTGTGGGGGCAGCCTGGAGGCCAGGACATTCTGTCCAAGATTGGATTATAATACCCATTCAGCTCTCACTCTATCCTTTCAACTCTCTCAACTGGATGAGATCTCTGTTGCAGTGGTGATAGCTGCAGGACATTCTCTTTCTCTCACTTTCCTTCTGGACAGTGTCTCTGCTGCTGTAGCAGAAGTTGCAGGACACTCTTGCTCTCTCTCTTTCCTCTGCACAACTTTCTCTCTCTCTCTTCAGCTTCGGGACTGTTCTCTTTCCTCCCTTCACAAAGTGTTGGTAGACACCCTTCGTCAGATAGTCGGTTAGTCTGCTTGATGGAAGTTCTCTGCCTCATCCCTTGCAACTCGTCAAATGATCAGCATGATCAACTGGATTTGTGATTCGGCTGCTCTGAATCCCATCTTAGAGCCTACACAGAGTGTAGCATCTGCGCCAAAGCTCTCTTTTTCTGTTCTCCTACTCGAAGAGTCGACCGATTGACTGAAGAGTCGACTGATTTAAGTCGACCAACATAAGAGTCGACTCACTGAAAACCTTCCCTAGTTCCTATTCTTGTACCATTCAGCAGTGTTCAGACAATACCACAGTCCTTCCTACTTGTCCCGATTATGTACCCGATTGTGGCCTTTTAGTCTTCTTAATTGAATTAACAAGTCAGCATTTCTCATTCTCACTGGAGGACTTCTGTCCCACTAATTCAATTAATATTAGGAGGAATACCCTTGGCTTGGCATTCCTTGCCCTCTCCTGCTTATACAAACTGTTACTCTAACCTATCTCCCTTTACCAACCTCCCATGTACTCTATCCTTGAACTAGTCTATCGGTTATTTTCCTAATTACCTTCTCTCTGTTCATTGTCCTGCTCTCCTGATATCGTCTGGTCTCAACCAGTTTGCTGAGAGCTGCTGACTCGAGTTGTCTCTGCTTCTCATGGCTTGACCAATGCTTTACTACCCATAATGCTTATGACAACCATTACATATATTCAAAGGTTACGTTGAATTAAACCATAATTTTTAAGGTTCAATAGCTACAATTACACCTTCTTAATAAAGGTTAGTAAACACGCATATTTCACCGTTAACAACACATATAAAAATAATTTAACTCATCACAATTCCTCATGCTTGCAGTACTAGATAAGTTTATTGGATTCATGCCTGTGTTTCTATGATGAATGTATGCGTTTTAGAATTTTATTGTTCTTGCTCAGTTTGTTGCTGAACTCAAGTTAGAGCAAATTTGGCCACCGATACAATCGCTCACCCAGGGACTATTCCTGGATATTGTGGAAGTCAGGTCACCCTAACTATATAAACTGTAATTTGTATTTTAAACAGTTAATGCTTGGTTAATTGCAGCTCGTTTCTCATGGGAGGCTCACACTAATTCTCCAAACCAGGTACTCAGATCCTGAAATTGAAGATTTCACAGAAACCATATCAAATTAGCTTAAGAAGTGACATAGAACTACAACCGTGTTTTACATACAATCTTCCCACTACAGAAACCCAATCTGACTCATTTAGGAATGTCAAGTGTCACATCCACTGCTAAACTGATAGATTTGCATAATGATGGTGAATTTAATGGCTTAACCTGCCACTGAATACAACTACTTTTCCAGGAATACCAATTAAATGGAATGCATGACAACATTTAAAGAGCAATTGAGACCTATTCTTAAAACCTGTAAAGCTATATTAATGATCACTGAACCCAGGATTAGTAAATTCTGATTATTAGAAGTATCTGGTACATTATGACTAAAGCAGTATTAACAAAGAATTCCTGTGTAATATTAAGAGATTGTCAAGTCAGGTCCGCCAAATCCTCTGTTTCTAAGATATTCAGATCAATGAGCTATGAAAATAATTCATTTCAAGTATCCTGAGAGAGCAAGAGAATGAGAAAATGTATGATGTTAAAGTGATTGACAATTCTTATTCCTTAAATAAGAATACAGGTACATACTTACAAACCAGTGAGTAATTTGCAGCAGTTTGACTTATCGAAGGAATTCAAGCCAATTACTGTAAAATGCTACAAAGTTCTGTTTACAAATACAGTAGTTTTGTATTTGTTTTTAAACAATCACAATTCTATCATAGAATCAGAGATATTTTGGCTAATTGTGACAGTTCCATTTCTAAACTCTCTTTTTCTCCCTCTCCATTGAATATATTTTGTTCTCTTTTAAGATCTAATCCTGGAATAGGTTCTACAACTTATGATACTACATTGCTATATCCTAATAACCTTTTATGAGAATCATCTTGCTTCCAGCAATATTTTAGAATGGTGTACCCTTGATGCTAACTCACCATTTACAGTTGTGTAAATAATCTTTCACTATTTTCTCTCTCAAACTCTGTAAGAAATTTGAATGCCTCTATAAGATTTATTTTAACCTTTAGTACAATAGTGACCATATAGTGATGGTCATTATCACATTATTTAATTATCACAATCCTCCCATTCCTGTTCTGACCCCATTGATTCTCCATGGCTGGTTTATCTTTTCCATAATGAGGCATTCAAAACTGCACAGAATACTTCAGCTGTGACCTAACCAATGGCCTATACACGTTTAATACTCTCTCTTTATTTTTGCATTCAATACCCCTATATATGGAAAAACTATTCTATTTGCTCTTTGAAGCACGTTCCACCTTCCAATCTATGTCTTGTTTGGAGGAAGGAAAGTCAAACAGATGTTCTTATGCCTGCAGTGGTGTAAAAGATAAATTGCACTAAAATTGGTTTCTAAGAACTTTGTATTTACAGCATTTTTGTGAAAGGTGGTACATAAATGCAATTTTTAAAAACATTTTGTACTCTAACTGGAAGTGTTGTCCTTTGTGGTGGTTTGATCTGATGTAATGTAGAGCTCCCTCTCAATTAGCTAACAATGAATCTTAATTACAAGACCTTAAGATCTTGGTTGACCAGTGTGACACTTTTTTCCTCAACGTATGATACCTCAGAGTCAGATTCCTAAATGAATGCCAGAAATAACAAACACCAGATAGTTTTACACACTGGGCTCACATCCAATGCAAAATTGATCAGGTGCTTTAATTTGTGTCATTTTAAAACCTTCACAGTTACCGAGTTTGTGTCTGGGCTAATTCTGGATCCCAGAAGCACAATTTATGATGCACAACTTTATCCAGGATACATTTTAAACACCTTTTCTGTAGCCGATAAGAAATGAACACCGCACTGTTAATTTCAGCAGCTAGTTCTGAAAACAAGTAAACTGCTGGTTCCTTTACACCCATTAACGGAGTGCAATAAACATAGATACTAATGCCTGCTTCAGTAGCTCTTTGGCCAGGAAAGTATGAACCAACTGTTGGGGTGGATCTATCCAATTACAAACTGAGTGAATCACTAAGGGTTTAATGATAAATAGAGTGGAAAAGGCTCTTTCAGCAGGGACATCTCCAGCTAGCTGCTTGGGAGGGTGGATAGACAGAAGAATAATAAGATGTTGACATTTCTCACAACCAAGGAAATTAGAGCCAGGAAGAAATGCGTTTGAATGGTTGACAGTCATACATAATGGAACAAGTTATTTGTTATTACAGTAAAGACAGCTTTGTGTACAGAATTCCATCTCTTTTGAGCTCTGCAGAGTGTGAATTGAGTTGAGTAACAAGGAAGGTCAAGGTTACTTGGTGGACAACAACATAAGTGAGATCTGCATAGGGGAACATTGAAGCCTTCCCTAATTTCTTCTATATTGAAAACATCCAGTGCAATACCTAACTGGAACTCGAGTCCTTGAAAACAAAAATAAATGTGAAAATAGGAAATCCTGATGTTTTAAATGAGTAACAGATATGACTGCCTGATTTGGCGTTAGAAAAGCGTTGATGAGCAGTTTTGGTACAAGTTTTTAAACTACTGTATTTTTCATTTATTTGCATACTTGTAAAATAATTTTTAAAATTGTGTTAGTGAAGCAGCGATAACATAACAACAACTTCGATTTATATAGAGCTCTCCACACAGAACAGCATCTCAGAGCACTTAAATGGAACGATCTTTCTAAATTGTGTACTTAAAACCTTTAACTATATAAATTCCTCAAATGTGCAAAACACCTAAAATACATAAAATCTGAAGATTTATATTGCTATAAAAAATCCTCAGCCAAGAGTCTTTGTTATCAAGATTCTTCCTCCATCCATATTTCAGATGAGACTTTGAGGACAGTTCATTTATATTCCAGATCAGAACTCCTTCTGACTATCTCAGAGTGACAGCAGGCTTTTTCATTTCAAACTGCACTGAGAACAATGAACGTGTGTCTTGAAAGTCTACTCACTAACAACGTAGATTACAAGATCAGACCTGCCATGTCTGCTGCATTCCCTTGAAATGAAAAATATAATAAAAAATAAAGATTATATGCAGGCCTTTTTTGAAAACAAAAAAATCCCTTGTAGGCAATCATAGTGAGAGATAAATTGGCACAATACATCAACAACAACAACAATAACTTGGATTTATATAGCACCCTCCATGCTGAACGGTGTTTCAAAGACAATGAATTCATATACTGTATTTGGAAATACATAGCATATACTGTAAAATGAATTCACTATATTTGTGGACAAAACGCAGCAGCCATTTGTGCACAGCCCATAAACAGTCGTGGATTGAAGTGACCGATTATTATTTTTTTCTCGAGGAATTATTATTAGGCCTGTGGAGTAAGGAAATTTGTCCAAGGTTTCGTTCCCAGGTCTCTTGCTTGCGAGACAAATGCTCTAACACTGAGCCACAGGAATCCACACTTCCAGTTCTACAAAGAAAAACTGCATGAATTATTTGGTCTTTAAAGTAGCGCTATTTCTGCTAAATGTATTCTGACCTTGATTTCAAGGCTAGTTCCAAATTATAATAATAGGCCTTGAATTTCATTATAGTACCTTTTACACCGAGAAGCCATCCCAAAGAACTTCACAGGTGTGAAGTAAACACCATGTCCTGGAAAGTGCAATCACCGTGTAATTTGTGGGTGAATGTAGCAGCCAAATTACACACAGCAGCTTCTAAAATATTGGAGGTGAAGGAAAAGATTTACATTTCCAAACAAACAATTCTGCATTGCGTAAGACTTGTACAGTCTGGCAACTGGGGAGAAAAACATTTTCATGTATATATGCAATACAATGTCATCCACCACTACAATAAACTGCACTCAGATAGCATCTTTCATGTTGGGAGGATGCCCCAAGGCACTGGACAATGAGAAGAGGAAGATAGGTAAAGATAAGGCAGGGGGGGGGTTCCGGGATGGAGTTCTAGAAGGTGGACTTGGTGGAGCAGGCATTGCCGGCAGAGCGGAGGGAGCAGACAGTTTGGTGAAGTTCCAATATTAGACTCAAGGGTAACAATGTTGTAATAGACTGGGAGCAAGTCAGGTTGTCGGATTGTATCTGAGAGTGACACAAAGCCTAGGCCCATGGCTGGCCTGAACATTTGGCAGTGTCTACTCGACGGATGGGAGAGGGGTACATTGTGAGGCCCAGTGATTGTAAGAGGAGTTACCGGTATATGACACAGACTGCAAATGCAGATGCTGGAGCCTCACATTTGGCAATTTCCTCTGCCCTAATAAAACCCATGAACGGTGTTTATCACATCTGTCTTGCTCAGTGAGATGTGGGGGTTCGGTGGGTTCTGCCCAAGTTACAGTACCATTTCCCATACAGTATTTCTATATAACAGCTGTCAGATTCAAATAGATCTTTATTTTATTGTCTTTATATCAACAGCAGCACTCTTGTTTTCAAATCCCTCCAGTCCTCTGCACCCTCTACCTCTCTGACCTTCTCCCTCCTCACAACAGTACCCATTGCCTTCGCTCTACCGGGTCTGGTCTCTTCTTGTGCCCCAAATCCTCCATTCCACCGTTGGCGGCTGTGCCTTCAGCCACTACTCCGCGAGGCTCTAGAACTCCCTTCCCCACTCCCTTCACCTCGTCCCCTCCTTTCTTCTTTTCAGCTCACGGGTAAAGACCTTTCTTCTTGACCGCACTTTGTTCACCTTTTTCCCCCTCCCCCTGTCTCGGCCCCGGGATCCATTATTGTGATGCACTCTGAGATGCCACCTCCTGGAATGGAGGGCACTATATAAATCCAAGTTATTGTTGTAGCAACAACAAAATTACATTTGCATATCGCCTGTCGGGAGGATGTCCTAAGGCACTGGACTGTTAATGTTTCAGACCCGAGCTGGGTCGGGATCGTGGAGGATGGAGGGAAAGGAGGAGATTTGGAGTCACCAATGGGACTGTTGAAAAGGAGGGTCTTGAGGCAGAACATGAAGGAGTTTAGGGAGGTGGCGAGGTGGAGGGACTCCAGGATGGCATTCAGGAGGTTAGGAGCAGAGTGGCTGAAGACTTGACGTCAATGGTGGGGTGGATAGGTTGGGGGACATGCTGAGCAGAGGGAGCAGGAAGGTTGGTAGGGGGTTAGGAGGTCGCAGAGGTAGGGTGGGCAAGGCCATGGAGGCATGGGGCAAGTTATGGAGCTAAGCATTTTTAGAAAGGTGAGGTGAATCATCATAAAAAGTGTGTGGTTGCCAAGATAAAATAACAATAAAAATTTCCACCTTGTCATCAGTATATTATCCTCATATTTCCTTCATTACAACATAAATAATTGCGTAAATAAGTATTGAAATCCTTTTCCTTTATATTTTTGGTCTCAATTGTACCAACATGTAATGAATTTGAAAACTACGATTTATGACATAATAATTTACCACTACACAAGGCTTAGTTCCATTATCTCGTATGGGATAATTCACTAATTTATCTAGAGGGTTGGTGGTTGGGACAGTGGAAGGAAATGTCCTCTTGAATAGCGTCATGTGTTCTTTAACATTCATTTAAATTTTTAACATCTCACCCAAAGAGCAGCACCTCCGATAATACTGCACTCTCCCAGCAATGGAATATCAGCCTAAACTGTGAGCTCAAAGTCCTAATATGAGGCATAAACCCACAGCCCTCTGACTCAGAGACCATGGTTCTACCAACTAAGCCAAGCAAAAACTGTAAGTAGGGCATTGAAGCACTCTTTACGTCTGTAATGTCCCTGTTAAAATTTTTTAATATAATAATAAAATTAGTTGATTGGAACCTTGCTCAATTGTAAACAAAATATGCACTGGACAGACTATGATTTTAATAGTCTGTCGATAACTCTTGAGTTATGAATTCTGAATGTGCAGATTCATTGAATTGCATGCTACTGCAGAGCAGAAAAACCTCCTATAAAGCACTTGTCCGCTGGAAACAGATAGATCAATCTGATGGATGAGACAACAGGTTTGTCCACAAATTAGACCAGGCTCAACTAATGATTATTATGTCATCATAATAATCATTGTGATGATTATTATGACCCTTGGCTATAACCCTTGGCTATACACACTGCATTGTGTGTATAGCCAAGGGTAGTTTTGCTCAATAAGAGTCAAGCAGTTTTGTTTCAATCAAACTTTTTAATTACACAACATCCAAGTTACATTCCCTATGTTACCATATATTATATTGTATTATTAGCATACAGCTTTATCTAGCATAATAACCAAAAAATGTTACTTGTGACCCTGTGCCACGGAACTGTTCAGTTGGATAAATCCGTCCTTCCTTGCAGACCTCACCCCTTGTCGTGAGTTTTTTTTGGCTAACTCTCCTACTTTGTGTCTTTTATTTCTGTCATCCACGATTTTTAGCACTGACTCTGCATTCCTTATTCACGTATACATAGCCTTCTAATTACTACGGGGGGATAGATGAAACTATCTTGACCTCTTGGTGTATGAGATCCATCCCATTGTTGCCTCCGTTAGTTTTACAATGTCTTACTTCTCCTAATCTCTCAGCATCTACTCCTCTCATTCTAAAGTATTTAAGGAGACTTTCAGTACTAGATGCAACCATCTGTCTCTGCTCCCTTGCACACATATTGCTGCTTTTTCTGCTGATTCTGCACATGTAGTTACTGGCCTTTAGATACACCATATATACAGTATTTATTTAATAAAATGAGTAAATACTTAACATTTTACAGGAGTAACTATTTCCACCAGTGAGTTGGTTGGTAACCTGTGGACACCAATTTAAAATAGTTGTTAAAAGAAATAGAGGGGAGTTGAGAAGACATTTTTTCACGCACGAGTTGTTCTGATATGGAATGCTTTGCCTGAAAGGGTTGTGGAAGCTGATTTGATAACAACTTTTATGAGAGAAGTGGATATTTCTTTGGGGAGGACACGCTTGCTGGGCTATGGGGAGAGCGCGGGAGAGTGGGGTTGATTTTGGAAGCTCTTTACAAAGAGCCGGAACAGACACGATTGGCCGAATGGACTCTTTCTGCGCTATAATTCTATGATTCTATGATTTTCTCTATATATTTTCCCAATATAGGCGCACCTATTACTACAGTGATGATGAATTTTCCAAATGTTATTAGTATCTTTAGTGTACCTGTTCAAGTGGATGTTAAAGATCCCATGACACTATTCGAAAAGAGAAGAGAAAATTTCTCCCAGGGTCCTAATCAACAATCCCCAGATAGAATTTATCATCTCATGGTTGCAAGTTTTACATTACTGTGCACAAATTATATACAGTAAAAGTCCGTTTATCCGGCACCCGATCAACCGTAACTTCCGTATAACCTGCATCGCAAAAAAAAGGTCCGCATTCGATTAACCAACATTTATCTGGAAAAATGCACTGAAAAATTCGTCTTTTTTTTGCGTTTTCAGCCGAATATCCGGCAGGCACTTTAACTGACATTGGCCAGGTCCTGAGGGTACCAGATAAATAGGCTTTTACTGTAATAATAATAATAATCCTTGCACTAATACAGCATCTCATATAGTTGAGACATAATAAAACTTCACAGGATTTACTGCCAAGTGTATTTTTGTAGATGAATATGGACATGTCAGCCAATTTTACACATAGCAATATCCCAGAAACAGTTAACATACAATCAATAAAATCACAAGTCATTGGTTAGAGCACTCGCCTCGCAAGCGAGTAACCTGGGTTTGATTCCTGTCAAGTTTCTTTACTCCGCACACCTGATAATAACCCCTCAAGAAAATAACAATAATAAATTGGTCATTTCAATCCATGACTATTTGTGGGGCATTGCTATGCACAATTGCCTGCCTCATTTCGCCCACAAATATACAGTCAATTCTGTTTAGAGTATATTCTGTGAAGCGCTTTGAGACTTCTAGAAGATATGAAAAGCACTGTATCAAAATGCAAGGATTACAAATCCCAGTTTGAAGTTTGAATAGAGAACCTGTTTGACCTAAGAGAGTGATATTCTGAGCCAAAACCGACATTCTGACTTTTACTGCAATATGGTTCATGAATTAGGATAGAATGTGCTTTACACATGAAAGGTTTGTCAGAAAAGGTTCTGGCTTGACTTCTGTCAGAATAATATGTTTTGTTCTGAATGTAAATCAAGATTTTGAATCCTTTAAATTATGGTTGCTAAATTCCTACTCACGGACTAACCAAAAGAGTAGGTACTTACTTATTTTTAAAAAATGCTTTGTGTGAGTACAGTATTGTGAAGTTGTCCACATATGTATGAGATTACTAGTAACATTACTTATATGTGTACAGTTTTGTAATTCTAATATTGATTTAGAAAGGTGGATAGAATCAGGCAGAAAGAAATAAAGAGAGATTTGTAAGAGACAAAGAGAAAATGACTCAGAGACACAAGCAGAAGGGTTGGCATAATGTGAATTATATACACAATAACCATGGAAAATACTCTAAATTGCCAGTTTTTCAAAATTTGGGTAACATGTTTTTACTGTTATTGTAACCCTTGTGTATTGATTTGTACCATATGATTTTGCTTTATAATTGTCTTATGTCAAAAGTGATAGTGCCTTGGGACGTCCTCCCGATGTGAAAGGTGCTCTATAAATGTAATTTTGTTGTTGTTGTATACATAACAGACATACTAGCCCAACAGGCCACTGGAGATGATCAAAATGAGTCACATTATTTGCAATGTGTATTGCCAGGCTATAAACAGAGAGACTATAAATAGACTGAGGCCCTACTGAATGGTTCCCGTAAGCAACACCTCAGCTACGCCTCCACACCTCAGGTGCTGACAGCATCACCATCCATGGATGCACACTCCATCTCACCAAGCCAGTCCGGAACCTTGGCATGTTATTCAATCCTCAACTATCCTTTCTACCCCACATCCAGGCCATGCCTTTTCTGCTTTCCTCCACTTCTGCAACATTGCCTTGCTCCGCCACTGTCTCACACCACAGGCCACTGAAACTCCCATACATGCATTCATAACATCTAAGCTCGACTATGCAAACTCCTTGCTTGTCAACCTCCCCAACTCTTCCCTACCACAGGCTGCAGATCATCCAGAACAGCTTGCGTCTTCTCCCGCACTAGATTTCATGACCATACCAGGCCCACAACAACAACAACAAGTCCATTGGTTTCCCATCACACAGAGGGTATAGATCAAGATCCTGGTCCTCAAAGTCCTCCATCACCTCGCTCCACCCTACCTCTGCGACCTCCTAACCAATCTACTCACCCCTCCACTCTGTTTGCATCCCCCTCCTCGCCTGCCCCATCATTAGTGGGTGTACTTTCAGCCATTCTGCTCCCACCCTCTTGAACTCCATTCCGCAGACCCTCCGCCTTGCCCAATTTCTTGCCTACTTCAAGACCCACCTCAAGGCTGAAATCCCGTTTGCTGATGGTAGGGCGGGTTGGGTGGGAGACATGGCTTTGGGAGAGGACATATCTGATTCTGCAGATTGGTTTTGGATCACTGTGGACCTATCTAGCTTCGCTAGTTGTGTCTGCTTAGCACCTGGTCAGTCTCAGAAAGCTGTTACCTACATTCCCTCTCCCTAGGAGGATATTTTAAGACAAACAGAATGTGATTAAGTTTGAGATAGGAACTGAACTCACATTTAAAGTCCTCTACGGCCTCACTCCACCTTATGTAAGTCACCGGATATAATGTAATGTGTAGTGATTGTGCTTTGTGAGTAAACCCAGCAGCCAATCTACACAAGCAATAACACGTCACTTTTTGAGTAGGATTATGGCATCTTTAACATCCACCAGAACAGGTAAACTCAGTTTAACATTTCATCTAAAGGAAGGTATTTAAGGCTAAAACAACAGTAAACTCGGGTTTACATGGATCTCCATTAAAAATTCTGCATTTGAATTTTATTAAATGTCTTCTGAAAATCTAATCATGGAATATCTTTCTACCACAAATTCAAAAACATTCTAATAATGTAGCTGAGCCAGATTCAATTTCAAAACCACAACCACCTGTGCTTTCCTATAAGTTATTAAAAAAAACTCTTGTATCTCACATTTAATCTCTCGTGATAATTATTCAAATAGGTTCTGCTACTGATTTATGTTGAAAAATGCAGCAATACTTGCAAAGGGAAGAAAGGATCTTGTTTTGCTTTGGCATCAATTTACCTGCCTTTTAGATAATCAAGAAAGCCTTTCTCTCTTGAAGAAGCCGCCTCATAACTAATTAAACTGCACTTGGCAGCAACAATTAGATAAAATCTAATTTCTATCAGTTAATATTGCATGATCTTTCCTGAGATAGTTATATGAGTTGCTCTTCTGCGGTAACATTATTATAATACTTGTCAGCGATAATAATCTTACAGGCACCAACCAATTGGGACATCCTTTTAATATACTGTACACCCCTTTGCCACACCACCACTACACTGATATGCTTTATCTTGCAGTGCATTCTCTCTATATTGTTGACTGCAAATTAGCACTATATATTAATTTTATTCATATTTAATTTAAGTCATTTTTTTTACTTGAATATTTATGAGTCTTGTGTGGTTTGGGACCTTGAGATGATTAATCTTACTCAGACCAATGTAAAGCAATGTACATGATACAGTCAGGTATAGTTATGAATCCACAGAATAGAATATACAATTGCAGGAGTTTTCAAATGCAGTGGTTTTCAGCTTTTTTTTCTTCCTAAATCTATTCCTCCTTCAGGCTGAATCGTGCCCAATATTTATACATGTGAAGAAACAAATTTTCACAATCTTCAAGATCATTTGGTTTATTTTGCAGATACTGTTTATTTGTTTTATTGATCACCCCACTAGACCATCTTATAAAACATTATTCCTCCCTTCTCTACATCACTGCCATGAGATAAAGACTGCAAGTCCACCTATCAATGCACACATGCTTTGCTTCTTCACCAAGTGTTTCACCTAACACAGATCATCTTTCACGTAACTTTTTCCCGCATAAGTCTATCAGACTAACTAAGGACATTAGGTAAATGAAAGGCTAGTCATTTCTATCAGATAAAAAGTTATACCAATAACAAGGAAGGTTACAAAAGTCACATTCGCACAATTATTTTTTGATACATTAGATAGCTCCATTGTGAACACAGATACAAAGAGCTAAATGCTTTTATTCTATTCTATACGCTTTCCATGATAGGTTAGAGTATCTCGTGTTATTTCATTACACCATATAAACAAGAGAATATGAGTTGATTTATGCAGTTAGCTGATTTAAATCAGAACAACAGATGGTGTGCTAGCTTAGTGATCCTGGCTTGGAAGAAGAGAAATTAGCCTTGATCACTGTTCATTGCTAAAATAAAACCTGGTGAGGATGCCAGGTGAGAACAGTATTGGCTCGATAGCAGTGGCCACTATGGTCGAATAGCTTGCCAACTCAACAACAACTTTGATTTATATAACGCCCTCCACGCCGGGTGACGTCTCAGAGGGCTTCACAAAAGCGGATCCCGGAACCGAACCAGGGGCAGGGGTAGAAAGGTGACCAAAAGCAAGGTCGAAGAGAAAGGTATGACCTTGTGAAATTGTAAAATTTAGCCATTTATGCCTAGATGTAACTTCTATACTATTAACCCATTTTTAACACAAAAAAAAACAAGTCCTGGGAAACGTAGACTTGGCACAATGCCAGTCGCATCTTTATCTGAGTAATTCACGGGGCAGAAAACAGTAACTCCAGCAAACCGTGACATTGTCTAAACCAGACACCATCTAGAGATAAGCTTGTTTTCGCCTGAATCGTCCCAAACTTGGTTTCCCCCCCTTTTTCTTTATTTACTTGCCTGTATTTCATTGAAACTAAAACTTTCAAAACTGACTGAAGAAACAGGAGTGAAAAAAGCTGGTTTAAAATTCTACCTTTGGTCCTTTTCCAAATGAGAGTCACACCACAACAGCAAACTAAGTTGTCACCGGCTGAGATATTGTACGGGAAAACATTGCAAACTCCTTGGGCATCCTCCAGGACACATAGTCCCTCTGACATATATGAGATGATAAATGAAGTATGTGATTACGTGATTGCTCTAACAAAAAGCTTGCAGCAGTATCATTTACAGATCCAGAAGCAGCATAAGGAGGGAGGCGGTCAGACGGAACATGCAAAGGACATTGGTCCTAGGATACAAGCTGGAGACTACGTCTTGACTCGCAACTGGACCCACAGAAAGTTGGAACCCCGGTGGAACGGACCATTTCAAGTACTGCTGATGTCACCGACTGCTGCCAAACTACAAGGAAGAGAGAAATGGGTTCATTTGAACCACTGCAAAAGACTTGCGTATACATAATGATATTATGTTGTGTAATTCTAACACATGAATGGGATGTGGGCATGAAATATGCTAACACAACTAACCAAACTTTAGTATTAGAACAAGGAGACGATTTCCAACAAGTATTAGCTATTGTCTCAATATGTAAAGGGAGTGAAGTTAAATTGGTTTATCTGGAAAGTCAAGATGATAACACTAACTGTAGCCGCAGAAATAAAACTTCCTGCAGGATAACAACAGGAACTGGTGTCAGTTTGCAAACGGGATGTTGTACGTATAAGAAGGATACAAGAATGAGGATTAAAAGGGACATTTTAAACTGGAATGCCCAAACCAACAATAACATAAGGTTACAATCAAGGTCTGGTATTGAAAAACATTCAGAAAAGGAAAATTCATTCCTTCAGTATTTAAGCTTAGTGAAACAATTGGCTATCAATAATTCGAATAGGGTAGTGTGCATGCCACAACCTAGTTCTGTAGGTTCTGGTATAGCAATGATGGCTGTCACCACTACCGACTGTGATCTATGTCACCTAACAGCCAACATAAAAAATAATTGTAGTACAAATATAAAAACAAGTCACAATACGCTCGTCACTTGCTCTCAAAGAAAGAAAGATAATTCAAACCCCCCTGAAGAATGCATTACTTGCGATGATATGCCACCAAGCTTGGAGGTTAAGACTGTACCAATTTTTGAATGGTGCCTGGAAAGTTTGGGCAGAAAGGGTTTTACTCCAACTAACGTGTTAAGAGAGCAGGTGATGAGGCAAGGGACATTTGGGGTAAAGGATGGGGAGCTACAATACTGGAGTGGATATTGTGGATTTTGGCATTTCTATTGATAATTAAAGTAGTTTATGGTTGTGTAATGACTTGTACTAAAGAAGCAATAAAAAGAGAGTTACTAGAGCGAAAAGTAAGAAACGACAGGAGATACTGGAAAGAGGATAAGTGAAACAATTGTTAAAATGAATAATTGGCGTTATCATATGGGATATGATAAAAGGAGGGAATGTGAAATTGTAAAATTTAGCCATTTATGCCTAGATGTGACTTCTATACTATTAACCCATTTTTAACACAAAAAAACAAGTCCTGGGAAACGTAGACTTGGCACAATGCCAGTCGCATCTTTATCTGAGTAATTCATGGGGCAGAAAACAGTAACTCCAGCAAACCATGACATTGTCTAAACCAGACACCATCTAGAGATAAGCTTGTTTTCACCCGAATCATCCCAAACCTGGTTTCCCCCCATTTTTCTTTATTTACTTGCCTGTATTACAAACTGTATTACAAAGTTTAAAAGTAAAACTTTATAAGGTAACTTTAGAAATATATCTTGCATGATTTAAACAACAATATTAATCAAGCACATACCATGTGGCAATTATATTTTCTTAATCCTTATTAGTGGATAAAAACTCAGCTTGTGAAGAACTAATCAGTAGATAACATTTAACCTTGCTAGAGAGACATAGGGTGATTAATGTCAATATTCGAATAGTTGTTGGAACCATGTGATTGACAATGTTTTTGTAACTGCTTTTGTGTGAACTGTAGACCCCTGCCTTTTCTCATGTATAAAAAGGCTGCATTTACGGAACACGGGAGCTCATTCTTTTGACTGTCAGGTAGTATACTTGGAGACTGTTGACTTCTGGGAATCAGCTCTTGCTAGCAAATAAACTTTACATTTTCTTATCCACAGTGTATGGTCTTGTGTGTATGACAACGGTTCTGGGAACGAAAAACTTACAACTTCACAACCTGAAACTGTGAAGATATGGGGCGAGGAGAAGGGAGTGAGGAAGGGAATTCCCGAGCCTTGGGGAGTGGTGGCTGAAGGCATGGCCGCCGAGGGTGGAGCGGAGGATTCAGGGGTCATGGAGGAGGCCAGACCCAGTGGAGCGAATGCAGCGGGTGCTGGTTTGGGGAGAGAGGTAGGGGGGTGCAGAGGAGTGGAGGGACTTGAAAACAAGGGTGAGGATCTTGAAGTTGATCCTCTCAGGGACAGGGAGCCAGTGAAATCTGGCAAGGACTGGGGTAATGGGGGAGCGAAGCTTGGTGCGGGTGAGTATGCGGGCGGCAGAGTTTTGAATTAGCTGGATTTTGTGGATTGGGATGGCGAGGAGACCGGCGAGGAGGGCATTGCAGTAGTAAACACTCTAAACACTCAACTCAAGTGTTTAGAATGGACACTTGGGCAAGGTAATGGACGGCTGCCAGTATCCAAGCAACCATATCCCAGTTTGAGCCAGTTTGTTCAGTAATGCAGGATGGGACAACAGGGGAAACAATTCTCATAAGAAAAAAGCCTAAGAGAAATATATGAGCCAAAGTAAATAACAGATAATTGGAGGAAATTTTCTCATTTAATTATGCAGCATTTTAAGGAAAACAGAACACTGTAGGCCAGACAGCCTAAAAGTGAATTGAACATTAAACAGCATGTTACTGTTATGGCTCTGACATTTTAAAGCTGCTGCAGTATGACCTTTCATAACTTGTTTTGCTGGCTGTATGTTTACCTTTTCATTTAGTGCACTTGAAGTCAAGATGATGGAAGGTGAATTGTTCATAGGATGGTGAATTTTTCCATGGGGAGATTAATCAGCTCCTTGTATCCAGACAACCAACTTGTAATACTGCCATTTATTGTGCGTTGCCTGGATCAGCTTGGGCCAGGAATTGATCTTTGCCAGGTAGGACTATTGACAGTTGACAGCATTTCTAGATCCATGTCAGATTGCGAGTTTTGTAGCTAAGTGGTTAGAGCACCCACCTTACAAGTGAGAGATCTGGGTTCGATTCCATTCAGAACGAAACCTTGGGCAAGTTTCCTTACTCCACATGTCTGATAATAATCCCGCAAAAAAAAAAATAATAATAATAATTTGGTCGTTTAAATCCACATCTGTTTGTGGGACACTATTGTGCGCGATTGGCTGCTGCATTTCGGCCACAACTATACAGTCAGTTCACTTTACAGTATATTCTGTTAAGCGCTTTGAAATGTCTAGATTATGTGAAAAGCAACAACAACAACAACAACAACTTAAACTTATAAAGTGCCTTTCACGTCGGGAGGACATCCCAAGGCGCTGCACAGGAGGCGTGTGACCCGAGCTGGGAGGGGAGTGTTCAGGAAGGGGTGAAACACGTAGGGGAGATCGAAAAGTTTGGGGGGGAACAAAAGGCACGGTCAAAGAGGTAAGTCTTCAAACCAGCCTTGAAAGAGGAAAGGGAAGAAACAAGGCGGAGGGATTGGGGGATGGAATTCCACAGGGTGGGAGCGGAAAAACTGAAGGCCCGGCCTCCGATGGTGGGGCGGTTCGGGCGGTGGACTTGGAGCAGGCCAAGTCCTGCTGAACGAAAGGTCCGGGTGGGCTTATAGGGGGAGAGTAAATCGGTTAAGTAGGGCGGGGCAAGGCTGTGTAAGGCCTTGAAGGTGAGGACGAGGATCTTGAACTCGATCCTCTGGAGGATGGGGAGCCAGTGGAGACGGGCGAGGGTGGGGGTTATGTGGTCACGCAGGCGGGTGCGGGATAGTACACGGGCTGCAGAGTTTTGGATGACCTGCAGCCTGTGAATGGAGGAACTGGGGAGGCCGACGAGGAGAGTTTCCGTCGTCCAGCCGTGAGGTGATGTATGCATGCGCGAGTGTTTCGGCAGCGTGGGGGGTGAGGTAGTTGCGGAGCCTGGCAATGTTGCGTAAGCACTATATCAAATGTAAGGATTGTTATTATTATTGTTGTTTCAGCACTTAGGAATTAGCGTCATAGTCCAAGTTGATACTCCAGTTCCTTGTTAGATGAGCCCTGCACTTTCAGAGGTGCCGACCTTCTGAAGTGACATGAAATCATTGTCTGGTCTGCATGTTCAGGTGAATGTTAAAAATCCTACGGTACATACGAAAAGAGAAGGCAGTTTTTCTTGGCATTTTAATCACCAATCCTCAGGTTACATTGGTTATTCACCTCATGCCTATTTATGGAACAACTCTGTGATACCATATTTGCTTACAAGTATATAGTGACTGCATTTATCAGTAACTACTAATGAACTGATTTGAGATGTTTGATATTGTAGGTGCTATATTAAACGCAAGAATACTGCAGTAGTACTGTACAAGACATTTTAATCAAAACAAATTTGCATGTCTGGATTGCTTGGGGAATTTCTAGAAGGTATGACGCTTATATTTGGAAACTGAAAGAGAGCAAGATTTTAAGATGTGTCACTTCATTTTGTAATTATCATTTTGCAAGATTTATGGTATTATTGTGTGAAACACATGCTTGTATTCAACTGTATTGAACATGTTTTAAAAATAACCTGTAGACTACTTTCCAAGACCAGCAACAATTATTAGAATTTTTTGTTTCAAACCTATAATGAGAATGTTAGCTAGAATTACGAGCATTACTTAAACAATCTACCAGGCATCAGATGAAAGATTTATTTCAAACTACGTTGTGTGCCATTGTAAAACATAATACTAATCCTTGCATTTGAATTAGCACTTTTCACGTTTTCTAGACGTCTCAAGGCACTTCACTGAATATACTGTAAACAACAACAGCAAAATTACATTTGTAGAGCGCCTTTCAGATTGGGAGAACATTCCAAGGCACTGAACAGTTAGGCGTACGCCACTTTCCATCCACCTGCTCCATCCCCGTTCCCAACCCCAGCTCAGGTCTGAAACAATGACTGTCCAGCCCCTTGGGATATCCTCCTGACGTGAAAGGTGCTATACAAGTGTAATTTTGTTGTTGTTGTTGAGCATGGGGTGAGGGAGCAGGGTTGGGTTGAGGGAGGGCAGAGAGGTAGGATGGCGGCTGAAGGCACGGGTGAAGAGGAGGTCTTGAGACCAGTCTTGAAGGAGGCAAGAGGGAGCAAGAGCAAGGTCAAGGGATTGTGGGATGGAGTTCCAAAATGTAGGGGCAGAGAGGCTGAAAGCATGGCCACTGATGGTTGGGTAGGTTGGGTGGAAGTCATGTAGCAGGCCGGAGCCTGCTGAATGGAGGAGCATATAGGTTGATAGGGGGTTAGCAGGTCAGAAAGGTAGGAGGGGGTAAGGCTGTGGAGGGCCTTGAAAGTGTGGACGAGGATTGTGAATTTGATCCTCTGAGAGACGGAGAATCAGTGAAGTCAGGCAAGGGTGTAGGTGATGGAGTCACAGTGTCTAGTGCTGGAGAGGATACAATCTGCAGTGTTTGGATGATCTGCAGTTTGTATCTAAAGCATGGACCCGTAAATGAAGAGTTGGGTAGGCCAACAAGGAGGGAGTTGCTGTAGGTGACCCTCGGGGTGACAGTGCGTATATGAGGGTTTCAGCGGCCTGAGGGGTGAGGCAACAGCGGAGATGCGCGATGTTGAAGAGGTGGTGGGAGGCAGTGCTGGTCATGGCACAGATATGGGTGAGAAAGGACAGTTCAGGGTGACACCCAGATTCCTGACTGGCTTGGGTAGGTGGAGTGTGCATCGGTGGATGCCAGGGCCTGTGGTGCGGAGGCGCTGGCGTGTGCTAATCGGGAGGGGCTCGGTTTTGCTGATGTTTAGCTGTAGAGTTGTCTCTCATCCAGGACTTTTCGCCTGATAGGCAGTCTATCAGGGCGCCAGTAGTCTTGGAATTGAGGGTGGAGGCAAAGAGATAGAACTGGATGTCATCTGTCTCCATGTGGAAATTTACCCCATATCTGCAGCTGATGCCACCAAGGGAAAACATGTAAAGGTTGAAGAGGAGGAGACTGAGGACAGAGCCCTGAGGAACACCACACCAGATGGTTCGGGTACTGGAAGAGATAAATTGGGTACATTGTAAAAGGTAGGACCTGACCAGTCAAGGAGAGAACCTGGAAGGTTGAGATGAGAGAAGAGGCAGTGGAGGAGGATTGAGTGGTACATGGTGTCAAAGGTGGCAGAGAGGTTGAGGAGGATGAGAAGCCCTGGTCACAGATGGACCAGATGTCATTTGTGACCTTGACCAGACCAGAGCATGGAAACCCGATTGAAGGGGCTCATGGAGGGAATGGGAGGAGAGGAAAGCTGGGAAGCAACCACTCTTTCACAGCCCTTGAAAAGAAAATGTAGGCTAGAGATGGGTCAGTAATTGGAGCAGCGTTGTGTCCAAGGAAGGTTTCTACAGGATGGGAGTTATCGTGGCTGTTTTGAGGGGGATGGGAACGGTACTGGATGAAAGGAAGAGATTGATGGTGATGGAGAGTGAGGGGGGTGGGGGGCTGAGGTAAGGAGAGGGTTGGGGATGGGGTAAAGGGAGCTGGTGGTGGGCTTCATAGAGGATATGATTGTGATGACAGGTTCAAAATTGTTGAAGGAGCGGTGGGTAGAGTTTGGAGTGTGGAGGTAGATGGGGAGGGAGTGGCAGTTGGGAGGACAGAGGCAGCTGAACGGCTTCCCTTGATTTTGGATTTGAGGAAATCCAGCATCATCTCACAGTGAGAGTTAGAAGAAAGAATCTGCAAGGCATAGTGGTGGAGGAGGGTGGACCTCGAGCCAGTTGGTTGTGGAGGATTGGAGCCTGGGGTTGCCATTCAGGTAAAGTGAATTGACTATATATCTATGGGCAAAATGTGGCAACCAATTGCGCACATCGGGATGAACCAGGGAGTCACAGAGGGAATGGTCCCTTTTGAATACTGAGAGGGGAGGGATAAATGTTTGCAGATCAGATCATGCTGGAGATGCCGGAAATGGCGGAGAATCTTTCATTGGATGTTGAGGCTGCTGGGGTGGAAGGTGAGGACTAGGGGACTCCTATCACTGTTCTGGGAAGAGGAGGATGGGAAGAGGAGGACGGGGTGAGGACAGAGGTGCGGGAAATATAGTGGACGTGGTCCACTACTGCCTACAAGAGTGGGTGGAAAACCTCACTCAAGGAAAAAAGAGGTGTGACAGGTGGCATTGTCAGAACAGATGCAGTAGAGGCAGAGAAACTGGTAAAAGGAAATGAATCCCTTACAAGAGGTGGGATGGTAGGAGGTACAATTCAGGTAACTGGGTTACTGTAGGTAATCCAAGTCCTGAGATGGAAATAATGAAGTTGAGGAAGGGAAGAGTCAGAGATCAACCTGTGAATGTTAGGAAGGAGTGGAGATGGAAATTCACGGAATTGGTGAATTTTTCAGCTCACTGCGAGAGAAGAAAGCGCCCCAAAACAGACGTCAATGCATCTGAGAAACAGGTCATAGAGGGACTTGAGTAGGCCCTGAACAAAGAGTATTCCAGGTGGCCAACAAACAGGCAGGCATAGCTGGGACCCATGTGGTTTCCCATAGCAAAACAACAACAACAACAAAATGACATTTACAGAGCGCCTTTCACGTCGGGAGGTCGTCCCAAGGTGCTGAACAATTAGGTCGGGACCCGAGCAGCGGGGGCAGTGGAATAGGGGGAAGGGGAAGGAGAGTAGGAGAGGGGGGAGATTTAGGAAGGGAGCAGAAGGCATGGTCGAAGAGGAAGGTCTTGAGACCGGCCTTGAAGGAGGAAGGGGAGGAGGTGAGGCGAAGGGATTGCGGGATGGAGTTCTATAGTGTGGGAGCAGAGAGGCTGAAAACCCAGTCACCGATGGTAGGGTGGTTAGGGCAGTGGACGCGGAGCAGGCCAGAAATAGGCAGGGGCAAGACCATGAATGGTCTTGAAGGTGAGGACAAGGATCTTGAATTCGATCCTTTGGGGGATGGGGAGCCAGTGGAGACCTGTGAGGGTGGGAGTGATGTGGTCGCAGAGCCTGGTGTGGGAAAGTACACAAGCTGCAGAGTTCTGAATAATCAGCAGCTTGTCAAGGGAGGAGCTGGGAAGGCCGATGAGGAGAGAATTCCCGTAATTGAGCCTAGATGTAATGAATGCATGAAGGAGTGCTTCGGCAGCATGGTGGGTGAGGTAGTGGCGGAATCTGGCAATGTTACGGAGGTGGTGGATGGCTGTATTGGTCATGGCGTAGATATAGGGGAGGAAGGACAGTCCGGGGTCAAACAAGATGCCCAGATTCCTGACTGGCTTCGAGAGGTGAACAGAGCAGCCTTGAATACTATTGTTGTCAGTGCCTGAGGTGTGGAGGTGCTGACGTGAGCCAATCAGTAAGTCCTCCATCTTGTTGAAGTTAAGTTGGAGGAAATTGTCCGTCATCCAGGAATCAATGTCAGACAGTCATGCAGTCAGGACACCAGCAATCCTGGAGTCAAAGGTGGAAGCAGAAAGGTAGAGTTGGGTGTCATCTGCATACATGTTGAATTTTACCCCAGGTCTGCAGATGATGTCACCCAGAGGGACATGTATAGGTTGAAGAGCAGGGGGCCAAGGACAGAGCCCTGGGGTACGCCGCATGAGACTGTGCAAGGGCTGGACGAAAAGCCGTTGGAGGAGACTCCAAGACTATTCCAGTTGGTCAACAGACAGGCAGGCATAGCTGGGACCCATATGGGTTCCCATAGCGAAACAACAATAACAAAATGACATTTATAGAGCGCCTTTTACGTCGGGAGGACGTCCCAAGGTGCTGAACAATTAGGTCGGGACCTGACTCGAAGTGAAGGCGGTGTGAGAGGTATGACCGGAACCAATCAAGGACAGAGCCTTGAAAGTTGAGGAGGGAGAAGACACAAACTTATATAATGATAGTCCTTGCATTTGATATCGTGCTTTTCATGGCTTCTAAACATCTGAAAACACTTCACGGAATATACTGTAAAGTGAGTTGACTGTACATATGTAGACAAAATTGTTGTCAATTTAACTGAATACCAATGAGTTATAATAGTCAACCCTTGCTGAACACGACTTTCTTGAGTGCGGATTCGCCATATGTGAAGAAATAAATGTGGCACATTTTTGCGTAACGCAAGTAAAATTTGCTTATGTGTGCTGGCTGGCCCCTGCGCAAATGCGCATTTGGGAAGACGCTGCCAGCTCCCTCCTATGTCCGATGATTCCTCGGCCTCAGATGGCATTGCATGGTAAACAGAAAAGACAGAGAGAGTCTTCTAACACTTCCAGGACCAAAGGTAAAATAATTTAGCCAAGCTGTGGTAGTATATGGTGCTGTTTTATTGTCTCCAGTTAGTCAGTGAGAGCGGGGAGAGTGACGAGTGGGGAGAGTGGGTCAGCCAGCTGTAACCCGCCTCAAACAAACAAACAAACAAAACTTACATTTATATAGCACCTTTCACGTCGAGAGGACATCCCAAGGCGCTGTACAGTCAGGTAGGACAAGAGCAGGGTGGGAAGGATCAGGGCAGGATGAAGAATAGTAGGAAAAGTAACTGTATTAGTGGGCGAAACGTGGCAGCCAAATTGCGCACAGCAGTGTCCCACAATCGCGAAAATGGGGCCAGGGGAGAAAGGGGGAAAAGAGGGTAAGGGGGGAGAGGGAGGGAAAGGTGGGATGGGTTAGGGAGGAAGAGGGGGGAGAAAGGGGGGCAAGGAAGAGAGGGAGGGAAAGATGGGAGGGGGCAAGATCAGGAAGAGGGAAGAGGGAGGGAAGGGGAAAAGGGAGGAGAGAAAGTGGGGAAAGGGAGTGAGGGAAGAAGAAGATGGGGGCAGGGGTGGGGGGGAATCAAACAACAATAATAAACAACAAAAGCAATAATATTAACAACAAAAACAGCAACAAACAATAACCAACAATCGTCCAACAATCGTCCAGCAACCATTCCCTGACCTCGCCGCCCGCCTGGCCGATCCCTGAGATGGCGGGAAAAAAAGGGCGCGGAAAAAAGGGCCCAGTGTGGTGTCAGGCCCCAAAACCGACCAGCTCCTCAGTCGATGAACCCGGGGACTCGGTGATGGCCCTGGCACCTCGGACACGGTGTGTCTGGCCAGCTCGCACAGCAGCAGCAGCAGCAGCAGCCCGATCGCCGTCTGGATCTCCCGCGACGAGATGATCCGTCGCTTGCAGCACCTGGGCGCTCTCCCCCTCGCGGAAGACGTGCGCCACCCGCTGCCCGAGGAAAGTGCCGAGGTCGCGGCCTTCCCAGGTCCTGTCGAGGGGCCGCTCTTCGCACAGCCGGAGGAAGCGCCGACAGCGAGTGGCCGCCATTCCCTCCGTGATACTCCCCGTCGTCCAAAAAGATGGTATTCGTTGGCCGACTGCCCATAGAAGAAGAACCGGCAGCGATGGAAGCCGCTCCAGCTGGTGGGCTGAGCGGTGCACAGCGTGAAAGCTCTGTCCCCGCGATCGTTCCAGCCCGAAGATCTCTAGCCTCGGGAGCGGGTGGTCCGTGTGAAAAAATATCACTATATATCTAATATCACTATTAGTTAAAATATTAGATTAAATAGATGCTATAAAATATCATCTATCGCCTCAGTACGTATCTTGCATTGGGTCGGGTGTGCATGTGCCTGGAGACTTGAGGTTGGATAGCCTGTGGATCGATTCCCCTAACCCCATTTTCCCCATTACTTATTAAGCTTACCGAATGCGATTTTACCAAGTGCGCTGTTTTCCAGGAACGTAACCCTCGCATTCGGCGAGGGTCTACTGTACATTTAAAACCATGTTGCTTTTTACAGACACTTTTGATTCAAGATTGATTCATCATTTATTAAGAATTAAATGAAAACAACCTTTGCAGGAGCAATCTACTGTGCTTCTGGAGACTCTCTCTTGCATACTAAAACAAACAATAAAAACCTGCATTATATACTGCCCTTGCATTTCTATAAAAGCCCCAGTTCTGCTACTCATGCCCCTTTCACTGTGCTGTGCACAGATCTCAGATAAATGAACACATCTGAGTTGCACTCTATTGTCCCAGAAATAAAACATTTACAGCTTTCAAATCATGTACGGTATAGATTCACTGCAAATAAGACACCATATGTACAGAAAGTACAAAAGCATTACAAAATATTTTGCCTTTGAATTTTTCAATTTATATTCAAAACCTCATTTTCAACATGAGTAAAGAATAATTCATGAATAATTACTGTCATTTACTTTTTTTTGGACAATTTTAAGTGAGAATTGAATTGATGACAAATACAATACTGACACATGTCACAAAATCCTAAATTAATGCTTTGTCTGATCTCTTGGGTAAATCTGTTGCACCAGTCATGCACGTTATGCTGAGGAACAGCTAAAAAGTATTGTGCACCACAGGATATATAAATACAGATAAAATACAGTCACTACAGTAAAACTCTATGAAGTACTTTGAGACATCCTCCTGACATGAAAAGCGTTATATGAAATGCAAAGATTACAAAAACAATTGCTCTTATTGATGCAAATTGTTCCAGGCCTTGGAGAGGAATAGGAGGTTGGAGATGGGGCGGCAGCTGGAGAGTAGGGATGGGTCCAGTAAAGGTTTTTTCAAGATAGCGATGAAATAGCAGTTTTTAGAAGGGTGGGAACAGCGCCAGTGGATAGGGAGAGGTTGATGATATCAGTTAGGAGATGGAGCTGGGAGGTGAGGAGAGAGTTGGGGATGGGGTTAAGGGAGCAGATGATGGGTTTCATTGTTCGAATGAGAGCAGTATGTTGAACATTTGGGAAGTAAATGTGTTTTTACAGATGCAAGCAACATGTGCAAAAATCCTTTATAAATGCTTTGTGTTTTGATGTTGGGAATCACACCCTCAACGTATTCTCCTGTGTCATTATCTGACAGTATGTCATGTGGAATAACTGTGCCAGATAATGCTTCGCATTTGTCTGTGTCGTGCACTTGAATGACAAGTAGAAGCTTCTTTTGCAAGTTGACTGTGCGCTTGTTAAACTAAAATGGATGCATTGAGTGTTTCACTGTATAACAGGAATAATTTACACTTCTTTAGCGCTATTCTAATTGGGAGAGTGTTTCAAAACACTTTACATGGACTAAGATGGAGCCCAAGTCGTGATGCGGGCCGGGGGGGAGGGGGAGGCGAAAGTGGAGTTAAGGAGGTAAGATTTCAGACAAGATTTAACAGCAGATGGGTGGGGGGGAAAGAGAGGGCAAAGTGGCTTCAGATTTGCCTGCCAATAGTGTAGGCAGCAGGTAGAGGAAGCATGAAACTTCATACAAGCCCAAAGATAATATCTTCTGTGAAAATATCTAATTAGCAAGCCACCAATGCAGGGTCCGCAGGATATATTGTCCTTGCTTTCTCATTGCTTCAGTGCTCTTTTCAGAAGGTCACCCACAGTTTATAGAAGCAGAAACACAAACAAGCATCAGCTGACATTTACACCTGCACAAGGTGAGAACTCAACAAAGTGTATATCAACATGAATGGGTAAGAGCAGGGATTCTTTCAGTGAACCAGAACTTTTGCAGGCCTCACATCCTTAAAACAGCTTATTGCTAATACAACAGAGGCAAGCTAAAGAAAAAGCATTTCAGTGCATATGTTGAATTACAGTTCAGGGAGGCATTTTACATGTTATTTGCCTTGACAAATAATTATATTAAAGTTAAATCTCATTAGTTAGTGATGGTTTATTTTTCTGTAGAGAGTTCCTCAGCACAATCACAGATGTAGAATGTGCATATGATCAAGAGATTATTTTAGTTATTTTGTTTGGCATAATTTTCCAGTGTTAACCCAAACATTGGAACACCAAAGAAAAACTCCAGGAACTCAGCATCTTTGAGCCAAAACAGTACAGTATTAATTTTCTTAAGGGCATTTCTTTTTTTAAAAATTATTCTAACAGTTTTCATCTAGATTGATTTGACTGTAGTCTAAACATTCACATCAGAAAGAGCAAACATCATCTACAAACACCAGAACAGCTAACCACACTACAATTTGCAATGAAGTGAAACATTTTATTTCAGTTCTTTAATATTCCTGAAAAAATCATAACCAATCATTGAAGTTAAACCTCTAAAGTCTTAAAATTTGCCATAATTAGTTGCAGATTCGTTTTTAAAAAATATATATACTATATATATATATAATGGTGTTTTCTTTTCATTTAATATGCTATTTCTTTTTTGAAAATAAAGTGCATTCAGATTTAACTAAAATTGAATTGAAAGTGAAAATGGAGGCAGATTGATGTGCAGAACCTTCATTCTGTTTAATTCGAGATGCAGTGTGAATATATTGTGTCAACAGAAAACACAAACATTACCAGTTAAAATGCACATCCAAACTGCATCAATTCATCTACAGCAAAATTTTCATTACTACAAAGCTTTCCCTTTTAAAAGGGACCCAGGAAATGGATTTGGCTCAATATGTAACAAACCTAAAAATTACTTATAAAAATGAGGATGCATTCAAAAGAAATAATGAAAGCTTTACAGTCAATCATGATCTACATACTGTAATTGGGGTATTTATATTGCCAAAGGAAGTGATATTCAAATGAAGCCTAATACTAGCATAAGAGACATTTTGTTTTCCCTGAGGCAAAGTTGTAGCTGTAGATCAGACAACCATGTACAGTATTGGGTTGAAGAAAACATATCATTGGTGAATCGGGGTTGTTCAAGCTGTCCATCTTAAAGTAATCACAATGTAAAAGTATATCACTGTACCGAGGCTTTAAATCAAAAACATAGCCACATTATCAGAAGATTCAAAATAAGCAATTCATGATTGACATATATATAGATAAAATACATTTCTGAACACAATTTCACCTTTCTTTAAAAAAATTCCACTCCTTTTTGGGGTTCTTAAATATGTTTCAGGCTGAGAAATGTGGAACAAATGAGCTGCCCCCAGTCTTCTGCTCTATCAGTGCTGGTTAAACAGGATGTGTGTAACCCACCACCACCCCACAGAGAGAATCATCTAAATCAGAAACTCATCACATGGGGGAAAATCACTGAAGAAACACAGAGACTTTCCAATCCAGCACACAGCCACACACTGTTGCACACTAAACTAAGGTCACCACAAATGCAAATGTAAAACTTTCTTTAAAATAAAAAAATTAAATTTTATTTGGTATCCTGCTCATTTCCCACAGGTTATGCTAATCAATGCCCAGGATTGAATTTTGTTGGTACTTGTCAGTTTTTTCTTTAATCCAGTTATGTAAATCATCTTATGTGTAAAGTAAAACTAGAAACAGACTTTTGTTGGGAGCAGCACAGCAGTTAAAGTGTTAACTTCCTTTTGTTTCTTCCCTCCATACTGGTATCACTAAATCATTTTGTTTTAATACAAATCATTCTAATGGTGAAACACTTCTTACTTGGTGCTGTAAAATAATTTAAGTTCTTAGCAAGTCTCAATTTATTAAGATATCACTGTTAGGAAACATCCCTCGATAGCCTCTCAAGGATGTCTGTTAACAAGATGGTTTAAACTACTGTGTTCCCATAGCTAACAGAGCATTAGCCCTACAATATCAGCAAGTAACATCAAATCAATTGCAGTCAGCTCTATAGAGATCATGTTTGTTTGCAGACTGCAGGAATGAGTGCTTTGTTACAGAAGGATGCATTGCCTCAATATTGGGGAAGATAGTTACATAAGAACAGAAAAAATATACAAAGCTCATTGCCATCATTCACATGCATTGCACAGAAGATTACATGAGGCCAGTTTTATAAATTAAGAAATTCAGAACAGTTCAGATGTCTTTAGGAGACAGGCATGAATCAGTACCAACATAGCAAACTGATCTTTAAGAGATTTGTGCAAAAGAGATGTATACAGAATTATGTATACATTAGAAATCTACTGAGTGCTTTGTGCCTCAGGTGCTCCTCTAAGCACTGAACTGCTATGCCATCAACAGATATGTCAAACTTGTTAGCAAACAGGTGATGCTGCTTCAGCATCCATTTCAGATCACCTGCTCCATAGATACACACTGAACGGATGTGTATTCCAGTGCAAGGAGGATAAGGAGCTCCCTTGGAAACATCGCCCTCCAAGTAGCTCCATTTTACCAGCCTAGCTAGAGAGTTCATGTCGGAGACATCGTATTTGATATTAACAGGTAGTGATCCAGGAACATTCGGCATTCTCTGCAGTGTTGCCCACATGTGCTCATCTGGACTGAAAGTGTCATTCTCCCATAAAATAAAGTCCTGAATTTTTGTGTTTCCAATTAAGTATTCCACAAAATCTCTCCTGACAACAAAGTAGGCACTTCCTGAAAACATTGGTATTTCAATTGGTGGAGGCTGTTTGGTTGGTCCCATATTCTTTAGTCTCCCATTCACTACTTGATATTGTTGTTTCCATCTCTTCTCTTTATGAGGTGCTGTCTTCTCGGTTTCAAGGCTGTTCTTACCCTTCAAGGCCTTGAGGTTTTCAACCATTTCCAAATTGGTTTTTAAGGGGAAATCCATACCACAGAGGTTGATCAAGTATTTCCACGTTGAGTTTCTTTGGAGAAGATCCTTCATGCAGTTTATATCAGCTTGAACCCTGCTAAATGATGCATAAGTTACACTCTCACGTTGGTTGGTGATAAAGACGTTGTCAAAACAAGACACAATGCCCTTAACTGCATCAAAGAAAGTTGTGGGTGCTTTTTTGTCAACATGAATACAGTAAAAATTCTGAGGTGTATATATTGATCTTAAAAGTCTTCCAAACATGTCAATTCTGTGATGAATTACCATAGAATAGGCTATTGGAAACTCTTCTTCCTCTTTGCTTAGTGGGAAAGTTACATACTTTTGAAACTTGGTGAAGTTGGGACAATGTTTGGTCAAGCTGATATAATCATTCTCACTGAGCACAGGACGATTTTGGTATACAGTGGAGATTATCTGAAGTTTAGCCAGTTTTAGTATATCTTCATCTCCATCAGTGACACCTGAGCAGTTGATATAATATCTAGCATCTTCCTCGACCAGCTCCAAATCTTTGTACTGGTTTACACGCTCCTTTTGACGACTTAGAGCAAATAGAAATGCAAGTGTGCAGCAGAATATAGTCAGAATCCATCGAAGCAGCTTAGCCTTGAAATACCGCATCCTTCTTCTGCACAACATCACTTAGTGAGACGTCAGCCTTATCTCCTGTTCCTCATCAGTTTCTTTACCATGTACTCAATCAGTCAAGACTTCACTGTAGACTCCTGCCTGTTTTCACCTCTGATCCATTAGTTTGGAAATGCTCTTCATGAATAAATAAGACAACTGAAACAGAAAACAAAAAGGTTTATTTCAGATAATAATTTCAGTGATGCAGATCCACATGTCTAAAATTATTTCTGTATCAAGCACATTATGCAAGTATATTATTATTATAAGCAATAACGGTCAAATGTAAGTTAAGTGGTGGTGAATTAAAAATTTGACAGTAATAAAAACAGAAGTCGCTGGGAACACTCAGCAGATCAGGCAGCATCTATGGAGAGAGGAAAGTAAGTTAACAATTCAGGTCAATGACCTCTCGTCAGATTTTCAGCATCTGCAGTATTTGGATTCTAGTTCCTTATCTGTGTCTTTCCAAATGCAAGAATGTGAATAGGTTCAGAACTAATGCAAAGGTGCATCCTTACTTGTAAGGCAAGCAGTAAGACATTCACAACATCTGTGGAGTCCTATAGCTCTGTGGTGAGAGCACTCGCCTTACAAGAGAGGTTCAAATTTCGGGCAGGGCGAAACGTTGGGCAAGTTTCCTTACTCCACATGCCTAATAATAATCCCTCAAAACAAAATTGGTCATTTCAATCCACAAACTGTTTGTGCGACACTGCTGTGCCCAATTGGCTGCTGCGTTTCACCCACAAAAATAGTGAATTCACTTTAAAATATACTCTGTAAAGCACGTTGAGACATCTAGAAGATGTGAAAAGCACGATATCAAATGCAAGGATTATTATTGGTGAGTTATTTTCTGTAAATATTTAACTACTACTAGTAAGGAAAAAATAGATAAAAAATGTAGTGACCCAAAGTAATTTCTCTATCATTCATACACCACAAACATTCCCTGTTACTCACCACAGCAATGGTTATATAGCACCATTCATACAGTTAGTGCTCTTGTAGTGGTTATCATCTGCAGACATGGGGTCAACTTCCATATGTATGCAGATGACACCCAACCCTGTCTTTCTGTTTCCACCCTCAATTCCAGGACTGCTGCTGTCTTGACAGACTGCTTGTCAAGTCCTGGATGAGAGCTAACTTTCTACAGTTGAATATTAACAAGATTAAGGTATTCCTGTTTGGTTCACGCCAGTGCCTCCGCACCGCAGTTCACTGGCAGCATGAACCTTCCTGGTTGAACACTCCATCTCACCAAGCCAGTCAGGAATCTAGGTGTCTTGTTTGATCCACAACTGTCTTTTCTCACCCACATCCAGGCTGTGACCCGCTCTGCCTTCCCTCACCTTTGCAACATTGGTCAACTCCTCACTACCTCACTCCCCAGACCTCTGAAACTCTCATTCATTCATGCCGTCATCACGTCCATGCTCGACTATGCCAATGCCCTGCTTGTCGGACTCCCCAATTCCTCCCTCCATAGTCTGCAGATCATTACCACTCCAAGCTTTGTGACCCCCATCTCCCCCATCCTCGCCTGACTCCATTAGCTCCCCACCACCCAGAGGATTCAATTCAAGATCCTGATCCTCACCTTTAAAACCCTCCATGGACTTGCCCCTCCTTATCTCTGTGACCTCCTAATTCCTCCGATCCCTTCGCTCAGCAGGCTCCGGGCTGCTGCATGTCCCCCGCCCCACCATTGTTTAGAATTCCATCCCACAATCCCTCCTCTTTAACCCCTCCCAAGCCTCTTTCAAGTCATGCCTCAAGACCCTCCTCTTCAATCATGCCATCGGTCACCCCCCTTCCCCATCTTCCACCCTTCGCATTCTTGATCCCAGCTCTGGTCCGAAACACTGACTGTCATTGGGACATTCTCCCAACATGAAAGGCGCTACAAAATGGAGTCCTGTAGCTCAGTGGTTAGAGCACTCGCCTTACAAGCGTGAGACCTGTGTTCAAATCCAGGCAGGTCAGAGTGAAGCCATGGGCAAGTTTCCTTCCTCCACACACCTAATAATAATCCCTCAAAAAAAACACAATAATAAAAAAAATTCATTTCATTCCATAACTGTCTGTGGGACACCGCTGTGCGCAATTGGCTGCCACGTTTCGACCACAAATATACAGTCAACTCAGGTTTGGCAAACAGCCTAATTCCATTCTTCTGTTTATGAAGAGTGGAAGATTTTATCAAGACAAGGAAGCATTACAGACACATTTTAATTTCCTTAGCCAAGCCAACTTGGCATTCTGTTTGAATACATCTATCCACTTGTGCTGAATATTTATGGCCATTCTCCTATGAATCTGCAATGACTGAGAATCGTGTTAAGACTGCACATTCTCATCTATGTTGACACCCTCACAGTTGATGGAGAAGAACTATTTCTGCTATCATAGAACCAAGACTTGGGGACCCCGGAGTGTGTGTTGGCGTAGTGAACATATTGGATGAATCCCTGCCCCAGTGACTGGTCTGCCCTTCATGGTCGTGCTGATGAACCAGGCTGGCTGTAATAAATTGGTCACTTCAATCCATGATTGTGAAATTGTGAAATTGGCTGCTGCGTTATGCCCACAAATATTCAGACTGATTCATTTTACAGTATATTCTGTAAAGCACTTTGAAGTGTCTAGAAGACGTGAAAAGCGCTATTTCAAATGCAAGTATTATTATTATTCCCAGCAGTAACTTGGAATACTGTGGACCTGCCTGGCTCAGGAACTGGACAATTGCGACCGTCATAGAGGATTGCAGCCCCCCAAAAGGATAGTACAGTAAAAGCCCATTTATCCGACACCCTTGGGACCTGGCCAATGCCAGTTAAAGCGTGTACTGGATATTTGGCCGAAAACACACAACAAAAAATTTTTAATTATAAAAAATACATTGTTCTGGATAAATTCCGATTAATCGAATGGGGGCCTTTTTTTTGAGTTGCCGATTATATGGAACTTACGGTTGATCGGGTAACGGATAAACGGGCTTTTACTGTATGTGGATCTGGATGAGAAGTCGGGTTGATGGGGTGGAAGTAGGAGGAGTTGGAAGAATGGGTCTGCAACACACCCCATTTAGATTCTCCTGTTGTACGTTCACTTTTTTCTGGTTCTCAGATCTTACAAATTAATGTTTTAATTTTTAATCTCCTCCTTCAGAGTAGAAAAACTTCTGTATGTCTAGAATTTTGTCAATTTCTGGAATTCAGTTTGCGGTGGGAGGACTCTTTCTGTGACTCTTAAAATAACTTGCAGAAATTGCCTTCTAAAATGGGGTTAAGTGGCCTAACAGGAGAAATGTGGTTGGACCAGAAATAGCATTGCATGATCTCTTCTATGCTACACATCATTCCTGATGAGGATTGAAGCCACTTGTAAATCAACTAGGCCCGAATTAGGTCTTGTGCAACACAGTAATGACAAATTACAGTAAAAGCCCATTTATCCAGCACCCGATCAACCGTAACTTCCGTATAACTGGGATCGCAAAAAAAAGGTCTTCATTTGATTAACCGGAATTTATCCGGAATTTTTTTTTGTGTTTACGGCCGAATATTCGGCAGGCGCTTTAACTGGCAATGGCCAGGTCCCAAGGATGCCGGATAAATGGGCTTTTACTGTATCTATAATTCACACAGCAATATGCAGCTTCCTCTAATCAGCTATGTGCTTGGCATTCAGCAACTATTCCCAGTCAGTAATAGCAGCATGAGCCAATCTACCGCTCACTGAGGTTTCGTACAGAATAAAGCTTCAAAGGTGCTGAAGCTTTACTGCCAACATTCAGCATAGTGACATTTAAAATCTAAGTCCCAGGAGAGCCATTTGTTATGAATAATGGATTATTCCCCCTCATAAACAAAGCAACTTCTTTGACTGTATTTGTTATCCTGTGGAACGTGACCCATTTTCAAAACACGGAAAGTGAGTTCTTACAACTGTGTTTGCACAAACCATGAAGTGCTGAATGGAAACTAATACTGAACATAGAAGCATTATTTTTAACACTGTGCAGTGTAGAAATAAACACTAGGTTGAAAAATATCTACATAATGGAGAAGTGTCACACACACTGCTTATGAAAACTGGTTGAGAAGGTTTGTAATACTTTTCATTCTACAAGGTACGATTGTACCTTAAGGATGTGATATTAAACTAATGACCTGAGTAGTCCAATACCTCTAGGTAAAGACAAAGAGCACTTGTTCACACTCAAGGCTAGAAAACAACATACATTTTTATGTTGTGTCAAACCACTTCCCAGCTAATAGTATCAAGTGCATGAATTCACAAACAAAACAGCATTTTACACCAGCAAGATCTCAGAAACAGATAAAGATGAATATTGACCAATAGACATGGAGAAACCTCTTTTTAGTGTAAGCTTTAATGTTAATCTGGCCTAAAAAAATTGTAGATGAGATATCAATTTAAAATCTCAGCCAAAAGGCAGTACCTCCGACAATACAACGGTTTTAATAATTCCTATTAGCAGAATAAGTTTGTCAAATTGGAACAAAGTACAGCACTTTTAAAGAGTGCAGTTACTGTACTCCTCAGGCAGACCATGCCCATCTTCAAATCACACCTGAAGATTTTCTTCTTCGACTATGCTTCAGTCACTTCCCATCTCTTTTCTAGTTTGGTGTCCTCCTGACGTGAATTGTAATTTTGTGGTTGTTGGTGTCAAACCACACGCCTGTTCCGAGACACTATCTGCGCTTGGGTGCTGAACCAAAAGTTGTTGAGGTGGCCAGTGCAAATTAGCTGTAATTCAAAATCAAGAGGAACATTATCCAAGGGGTCAATTGAGGGATTTTTCATTCGAGGCATATGTAGATCTTTATACGTGACTGTTTCTCCTTTCTTCCTCCAACAATGTGACAATATATTCAGTTGCTGTCCCAGCGCTAGGTATAGTTAGGCCAGCTACATTTTGTTCTTGTGCTACATGAGCCATTACTAAAAGAAGTCCTGGCTGGTTTTCCTAAATTGAGATGTTATTTGCGGTTAGTGATGTTTCTAGGGAATTAAAGCGGAAGAAAGCGACATGGGCAGTTTTGCTAGAAATACTCACAGCTCACTAGGTCTCTCCCCATTGTAGCAGATGCTTCCTATGCTTAAAAATAAATGGAATGACTTTTAGGTCAGGATGTCCCTCCCAAGACTTCCTGTATCTTGTGCAACATGTACAGAAAGTGACATCAATGGTCACCCAGTCATCCAAAAGGCCATCTGGTGTTTGGGAAGTGAGTGCGTTGGCTGCACCAATGCACAGGGAATAGGATAATAATAATAACCCTTGCATTTGATATAGTGCTTTTCACATCTTCTAGACATCTCAAAGTGCTTCACAGAATATACTGTTAAATTAACTGACTGTATATTTGTGGGCAAACTGCTTCCCCAATGTTTTGTCCTGCCGGAAAAAAAACTCTTGTGAAGCACGTGCTCTAGTGACTGAGCTACAGGACCCCACATTGCAACCATGCATTATACCTGCATAAACCTGCATTATAAAGAAGAACATTACAAGAAGGTTGCATTGTAACCAATAAGTAGATTCATACTTGATCTCAATAAAACATCCTTTGGATGAAACATCTGGCTGTTAACAAACCTATGACACCATTTAAAGAAAAAGGAAGCATCCTAACTGAAGAGATGCTGTGCAGAATTGGATGGTGTGTTTCACCTACTTAGTTACAGTTAATTCACTTTACTGTATATTCTGTGAAGGGTTTGAGATGTCTTGAAGATGTAATAAGGCGCTATATCAAATGCAAGGATTATTATTATTAAAATATTACTGTGCTTGGCAGTAAATCCTGTCAAGTGCTTTGAGACATCATTTTAATATGAAATGTGCTTCTTCAAATGTAAAGCTTATTATTATTATTATAATAGGTATATCCATTGTCCCCATTTATACTAAAATGTGGAGTGGCACTAAAATTGGTTCTTTTGAACATTGGTTAGGAAGGAAAGCCTTTCTGTTCTTGATTATGATGCATTGCTCTCCTACCCTACATTGTTAAACAGCTCAAAGGTACTTAATCCCGCCTGAAGGGCATAAAATGAGGAGAGCTCCAGCACAGGCCTCCTAACTTCAAAAGGAGGAAACCAAAAAAGCTGGATAGAAACAAAAATTTCCCCAAACAGGCTATACACTATAAAGTTTCAAGAATAATAAACATATCAAGCAGAGTTTAAAATGATAATTAATCTTCAGGGAAAAACAGAAGGGCTGGGGGATGGCACAGGTGAAGGTGCCACGATAAACTCAGTGGGTTGGAATTAAGGAAACTAAATAAAAACATGCAGTGTTATGCTCAGTTATTTTAAATTTTTGAAGCCTTCTGTGAAATGTTTTAGCAACAGTTACAATTCACCTTTAGGAATAATTAATAAATAATCTCAGGGAGAAATAGATGAAATGGGACACATGCAAACAGAACTTAAAACTTCCACTGTTAACACATTGTGCTGTGGTATAGTAAACTCGATTAAAACGGCAGCGCTACACAGGGTTATTTTACATTTTTACTGGCTTCTGGAAATGTTTAGCAAAAGTTACAATTACAACTTTGCTTTAGGGCCTGTGGCAGAACCTTTGAGGTTTGATAAATATGACTTTCTGACAGCTATATACAGAGTCCACTGGGAATGTTGTTTTTAATAGTGAACTGACTGTACATGATGGAGAATGTTGAAAACTTTATATTGTGATGAATAGATGCTGTAACTAATATTGATGGCTGGTTTATTGGATGGAATAGAAATAAAGAGGCTGCCTATGAATGTCTGTTGAGTTTCCTGTTGCTGTTTTCCCTCTTAACGATGTACGCAATACTCTGTGCACATTGCTCTAGTGGAGTTACTTTCTTATTTGCCTCTTCCGTCTAATGAGACAAAACATTCTATTTCACAACAAAGACTCAATCAAACAACCAACCATCTTACTTTGAAAAATCCAGAGAACATTTAATAATTAGCCTTCCATTTGACATAGTGTCTGTCTTTCATGTCTCAAAGCATATCACAGGAGTTACTGTGACATGTTGTCACTGGATACCTAGGTGGAACTGATGTTTACATTTGAACTCGTATGTCTTGCTGCAACAACAAGTCTATTTGGAACAAGATGCAACAGCAGGATATGTTGGTTTTAAATAATTCCTCAGAAACATGGGGACTCAGAAAGGGAAAAAATATCAAAGACCTGGAAGTACACCACCAGAGACAGATAAGCAAATATGAGAAGGATACTGGTGTAAATTGTTAAAGTTTACTCAGTGTAACCCTTCAGAACATTATTTTCATTTTGACTTCGGATAATGGTGACATCATTATCCATCAATGTTGCAATGGGATGGACCTTTTCTTTAAACTGCTACAGTCCTTGTGGGGACAGTGCTCTGATGATAATAATAATAATAATCCTTGCATTTATGTAGCACCTCAGCATGCTGTTGAGTTGTCTCAAAGTACTTCACGCAATATATTGTAAAGTGAATTGATTGTGTATTTTGTGGGCAAAATATTCACTTCAATATCTCGTATTAGATAAGAAATTGTACTTTTATCAGAGCCAAACCCTATCGACACTGGTATAAGGCCAGGAACGTTTATACATCATTCTCCATGTGAAATCAGACTTCTATCTTTGGGGTTCAGAAAGCGATAGGACATGAATTAATTCCTACCAGTTTCCAAACAGCAAGTTCCAATTTCAAAGAGATTACCGGGGAAGAATTATGACTCTTTTTGAGACCTATCCATTACTGTAAAACCATTGTGTATATGATAGTTCACAATAGGGACTTTCATGCAGGGTAGATGAGTAGAGCAAAGCTGTCTAAAGTAACTTAGAAGGGTTGCAGGTTGAAAACAAAACCTGTGCTAAATTTCACTTTATGCACCTCGTTTGGGGTAATTGTAGAAGACTGGGCTAACCCACTAATAATTTATATTGATAGACTGCATGTTAGATTTCTGTTGGTATGAAAGATTCCTTTAAACCTGAAAATATCACTTGCACCTGGAGGCTAAAATGTGCTTAGCCTTAAAGTATAGGAGTCAACTCTATTTCAATAATTGTTGTTATGTTGCAGAGGCTGACGAGTGATAAGAAAATTGCCCATTGTTTTTTTAAACCTCAGTTCCCACAGTGACCTGCAGATGAAGGAAGGGAGAAAATTTAGGGTGGGGCCGATGCTATAACTCACAGGAGACATTAGAAGAAAATGGTGCTTCAACCAATTTGATCTCTTCCTTTCAGGACACACACCTGATCATCCTCCCATTACAGTATGCAGCTAGTCTTGACCTCAACAAACCGTGCTGGAAACCATATTCAATCATCAATAATTCGCTGGGCAAAGAAACAGTTTAGTGGATCCTAAAAGTACGCTTTGCAAACTTGAACCAAGGCGGTCTTGGTGTATCTTAAATATGGCTTCCCAGTCAATTTGGGATGTCACCTCTTTCTGAAGCCTTATGGGCTATTATTTCTTCAATCAAATGTTCTTACTTTCTGTGAGGTAAACAGTGGCGTGTGTGTGTAGAGCAATGAACCCTGCCCCAATGCCTCACTTGCTGGAAATCGATGATTGTGTGTGTTGCTGTTGTACAAGTCACGCAACATTTCTAACGTTTTATCAAATGCTTGATAATTGCAGGATGTTTCACCTTAGGTAGGGGTACTTATTATTTTATGATTCATTTATATATATGTAATTTCATATTATGTGTCATTTTGATCTTAAACTTGATCCATTTTTACATAAGTGTATTGTCCCACAAACTGCCATGCCATGAAAAAACAGTTTTACTTGCTAATCATCCCACAACTAGATTCATCCACTTCATAGCTACTTATGGGACATTTCAAATCAGATTCTAAGGAAAGGAAGCTTTACTAGTATTGGACCTTTTATAATAATAATCCTTTAATTTGATATAATGCCTTATCACATCTTATAACTTTTAAGAACTACTCTTGCAAATCAGGGGTGAAGAGGAAATGGGAAGCGAGAGAGGGAGGGAAAATTCTGGGTGTTCTCAGCTTTTTAGCATACCTGTGTTGGGCAGTTAAACAGTGTGAATCAGATAAGCATAACAAATGTATTTATTAAAATCAAACCAAGCTCCCTGTCTTACTCATCCAGATAGAACCTAGAGACACAGTCACTTTTTGAACATGAAGCTCCAGTATGAGCAGGTTTGTAAAATCTGTTAAACCTTCAGATGAAGTAAATCAAAGCATTTTATCTATTCAGACAAATTCATTAGCATTAAATAAGCATCTTTGTGTGAAATAAGATTTAAAACAAACACTTTCATTTATATAACACCGTTCGTGTTCGGTAATGCCTCAGAAAAACGACAATTTCGGCTGTGCGAAACCTTGGGCAAGTTTCCTTAATAATTTGGTTACTCAATCCATGACCGTTTGTGGGACACTGCTATGGGCAATTGGCTGCCGTGTTTCACACATAAATATACAGTCATTTCACTTTAGAGTAAATTCTGTGAAGAGCTTTGAGACATCTAGAAGACATGAAAAGCACTATATCAAATGCAAGAATTATTATAACTTGCACTTATATAGCACCGCAACATAGGGTGGCATCTCAGAGCGCTAAGCAGTGGCAGAGCCTGACACTGAGCCGGGGGAGTGGGGGCAGGAGTGGGGAGGTGCCATAAGCATGGTCGAAGAGGAAGATGTGACTTGAAAAAGGGGAGCCAGGGGGAAAGTCGGAGGGATTGGGGGAAGAGTATCTCAGAGAGTTTTATAGGGATGGGGTTGGACAGAAAGGTAAAGGGTAAGGTAGAGGAGCAGAAGGAAGGAATTCAAGAAATTAAGGGTATAGGAACAAGCAACTAAATACAGCTGAAAAATACTTAATTTTAAAGTAATTGGACAACTGTTTACACTCATTATGAATACAAGTTAAAAATGAACTCCTGAACATTTACAACAAACAACAACAATATTACATTTATAGAGCGCCTTTCACGTCGGGAGGACATGAAGGTGGATTTATTGCAATAAATTAGTGTTGACAAGACCAAACTAAGGACTAATAATAATAACTGTTGCATTTGAAATAGTGCCCTATCACATCTTTGAGACGTCTCAAAGTGCTTCACAGAATATACTGTAAAGTGTAGTGACTGTATATTTTGTGGGCGAAAAGTGACTAGTGTCCTACAAGTAGTTGAGGATTGAGTGAACAAATTATTATGGTTTATTTATCAATAAATTATTGATTCCAGAAAAGCAATTTGCCAATTCATTAAGAAGCAGGTTCCTTGTTTCTCCAAGGTAAACAGAGGTGTGAGTGTATAGAGTATGTAGCATGTAGAATCCTGTCTTACACCTTTCTGTCCAACCCCGCCTTTGGTCACCTTTATCCCCCTCCCCCTAGCTCTGGCCCAGGATCCGTCATTGTGAAACGTTCTGAGAAGCCGCCCGGCATGGAGAGTGCTATATAAATCAAAGTTGTTGTTGTTCATCCTTTTTTTATTATTGGTAGAGCAGTTTTCATATCAGTAGTGCACATGATGTAGACAAACATAGCAGCCAACTTGCCCAATGTAATGTACCACAAACTGGCATGAAGGGAAAGACCACTTTTATTTTTACACCGTTGACACCATCGACCATGCAATCCTCTTCTACCGCCTTTCCTCCCACCTCAACCTTCAAGGCTCTGACCTTGACTGGTTCCAGTCATACCTCTCACACTGCCTTCACTTTGTCTCCTCCAACAGTTTTTCCTCCAGCCCTCGCACAGTTGCTTGCCGAGTTCCTCAGGCCTCTGTCCTTGGCCCCCTGCTCTTCACCCTCTGCATGTTCCCCCTCGGTGACATCATCCGCAGACAAGGGGTAAATTTCCACATTTATGCGGATGACACCCAACTCTACCTTTCTGCTTCCACCCTCGACTTCAGGACTACTGGCGTTCTGACTGCGTGTCTGTCCAACATTGAGTCCTGGATGAGGGACAACTTCATCCAACTAAACTTCAACAAGATGGAGGCCCTCCTGATTGGCTCGTGTCAGCGCCTCCATACTAGCAACATCAGCATTCAATGCTGCACTCTCCACCTCTCGATGCCTGTCAGGTATCTTGGCGTCTTGTTCGCCCCCAAACTGTCCTTCCTTCCCCAAATTCGCGCCATGACCAGTACAGCCTTCAACACCTCCGCAACATTGCCAGAACCACCACTACCTAACCCCCAATGCTGGCGAAACACTCATCCATGCATTCATCACATCTAGGCTCGACTATGGGAACTCTATTCTCGTTGGCCTTCCCAGCTCCTCCCTTCACAGGCTACAGATTATTTAGAACTCTGCAGCTCGTGTAGTCTCCCGCACTAGGCTCCACAACCACATCACTCCCACCCTCGCCTGTCTCCACTGGCTCCCCATCTCCCAGAGGGTTGAATTCAAGATCCTCATGCTCACTTTCAAGGCATTCACAGCCTTGCCTCTGCCTATCTCTCCAACCTGCTGTCTCCCTATCACCCCGCTGTCCCCTCCGTTCAGCAGACTCTGGCCTGCTCTACGTCACCTGCCCGAACCGCCCCACCATTGGTGGCCAGGCTTTCAGCCTCTCTGCCCCCACACTCTGGAACTCCATCCTGCAATCCCTTTACCGCGCTTCCTCCCTTTCCTCCTTCAAGGCTGGTCTTAAGACCTTCTTCTCCGACCGTGCCTTCTGCTCCCCTCCTAACTCTCCCCCCTCTCCTACTCTCCTTCCCGGGCCCACCCCCCCCCAACCCCCCCCCCCCCCAACCCCCCCCCCCCCCCACCCCACCCCACTTGGGTCCCGACCACCTGTTCAGTGCCTTGGGACGTCCTCCCGACGTGAAAGGCACTATATAAATGTAATTTTGTTGTTGTTATTTGCCCACAATCCCCAAAATAGATTAATCCACTTCACGGTTACTTATGGGACATTTCTCATGTGGAAATTGACTGCCTGATCTGCTACAAATGCACCACACTTGACAGCAATTACCTGTGAAGGTTTCAACACAAGGGGTTATGCAAGAATTATTATTATGCACTGCAATTCCCTACGACTTTCTGACTTATGTTAATGTGCAATGCTGTACAACAATAACAACAAAATTATATTTGCATATCAAGGATGCACACAACCTCTTCTTAAACTATGGGAAAGAAACTGCCCATGTTTTCCGATCAGTCTGATTCTTACGGAAACCCATCACTATACTTCGAGTTCCAAATTAAGAATTCCATGCATCTCACCTACACATGGAAATTCAGGAGGTAGATTGTTGAAATGAAATGTCACTCTCTCCCTGGATGGACCCATCCTACTTACTTCCAGAAAGTATCAGACACAGGTTGTCAAGAGCCAAGACTCTGGGACCCCAGTATGTGCTGGGAGTACTGTTGGAGTCTAACTAGCTATAATCGAATAGTTTACCAATTCAATCAATCAAAACTTACATTTATATAGCGCCTTTCACATCGAGAAGATGTCACAAGGCGCTGATTATTGTAAGGATTATGATGTTACTTAGGACTGGGCTTGCTTTGAAGCTGCTTTTAATTCAGGTTTACTGTCCATTCACCCTGCGCTAGTGTCCAAAGGTGCTCCATATCCTCCCTGTCAATTCTCAATCAATCAGCACTGGAGCTCAGCCAAAGAGCATGATGAGAGTTTTAACTGTACAACATGCAATTTGTTCTTTTCTACAATTTTTGTTTGGTCCAAGGTGTAACCAATTTGAATGATGGGAGTCAGTCAAGCACTTGCATCATGTAGCCTTTCTATCACTGTTGGCAGATTCAGGACTTTAGAATGAAGGCAGGGCTGACAGTTAACAAAGGTCACTCGTCACATAGCTTACCAGGAATACAGAAACAAATACAGGCTTTACTTCAAGCTTGTTCTTGCCCTGTTCTTCCCAGTTGGAAACTGGCTCGTTCACCACAACAGATTTTTGTTTGCTGGAAGCTGGCATCTTTGCTTCAGTGGTTGCTTCCAATATGCTTTTTTTTTCCTCCTCCCCAACACTATGCTAACAATTTAATATACAGATATTTCCTAATTCTTAGAACACCAACAAAATTACATTTATAGAGCGCCTTTCACGTTGGGAGGACGTCCCAAGACGCTGAACAATCAGGTCGGGACCCAAGCGGGTGGGTGGGGGAGGGGTTGGAGTAGGGGGAGGGGGAAGGAGAGTAGGAGAGGGGGAAGAGTTAGGAGGGGAGCAGAAGGCACAGTCAAATAGGAAGGTCTTAAGAGGAGGAAAGGGAGCAGAGAGGCTGAAAGCCCAGCCATTGATGATAGGGCGGTTAGGGAAGAGGACGCGGAGCAGGCCAGAGCATGCCGAGCGGAGGCGATGAGCAGGCTGAAAGGGAGACTGCAGGTCAGAGAAATAGGCGGGGGCGAGACCGTGAATGGCCTTGACGTTGAGGACAAGGATGTTGAATTCAATCCTCTGGAGGATGGAGAGCCAGTGGAGACAGATGAGGGTGGGAGTGATGTGATCGCGGTTTAGAAATAAACATGTAGCATACCAAACTATTTCCTGCCTTCACCGTATGATTGAAGTCTTATTGTTTAAAATAAAGGGAAAAAGACAATAGTTTACAGAGATGGAAAAGCAATAAATTGCATTGTATTAGGCAACTATGCAACTTTTGCAATTAAGGGGGGTTTCGTTTTAAAGCAAAGTTTCAGTAGTAGACAGTGACAGCCAAATTATCCTGTTAATCAAATGTTTTAGTGGGAAATGTGAGCCGAACATTGCTCTGTAGAATTTGCATCTGCTACCTTGTAGCAGCGCCTTGGGATGTCCTCCCGAAATGAAAGGCACTCTATAAATGTAATTTTGTTTTTGTTGTTTGAGTCAGGCATAGACCTTACTTACATGATCAGATTATTCATTTCATTATCAGGTTGAATGACCAATGGTTAAGAGCCCCATAAGTGAAACGCCCGATCATGCAATCTTTCCAGCACATAATAATAATATGTACTTGCATTTTGATATACGTTTTTCATGTTTTCTAGGCATCTCAAAGCAACTTCACAGAATACACTGTAAAGTGAATTGACTCCATATACTGTATGTGGGTGAAATGTGGCAACCAATTGCTCACAGCAGTGTCCCACAAACAGTCGTGGATTCAAATTACCAATTTATTATTGGGGGGTTTTGAGGGATTATTATTAGGTGTGTGGAATAAGGAAACTTGCCCAAGAACTGTCCTGCCTGGAATCGAACACAGATCTCATGTTTGTAAGGCGGGATGCTCTAACCACTGAGCTACTCTACAGGACATTCTGGATGCATTTGGTAAATCTTGTTAGAATCATTAGAGCTGACATTAATAAGCATTTTCAATGAATTAGTTGATAAGTAGTTACATGAATTGGTTTGTGTACTGCAACACAAATTATAGAAGCAGTATTCCAAATGATGAGAAGCTAAATTGTGGATTACATTTATTGCAAGAACGTGCAGTAACATTTTGTAAAGGCTTTCAAGTAATCTGACTACATTTCAGAAACTTAAACTGTGTTCAGGAAACGTGATAATCTCTGTATAATACAGTACTGCTTAGTGATCTTCCACTGTATCCGCCTCTCTCTCATACCCAAACCCAATCAGAAATCATCCATATCATTTCCTTATTAAAGAGTTGTGCAGACATACACTTTCAGTTTCAACTAATATTCTGTACGTATTTACATTAACCTATTTATCAGAAAAATAGTCCTGTAGTTCAGTGGTTAGAGCACTTGCTTTGCAAGCCCGAGACCTGTGCCCCAATCAAGCAGGTCAGGGAGAAACCTTGGGCAGGTTTCCTTACTCCACAAGCCTAATAATAATCAGTCCCCCCAAAAATTGGTCATTTCAATCCATGACTGTTTCTGGGACACTGCTGTGCACAATTGGCTGCCTTGTTCCATCAACAAATAGTCAATTGACTTAACAGTATATTCTGTGAAACGTTTTGAGACCCTTCCCATCGTCTCCACTTTGTCACTACCAACGGTTTACCTTCTGGCCCCCGCACTGTCACCTGTGGCGTCCCCCAGGGCTGTCCTTGGCCCCCTAATTTTCAACATCTACCTGCTCCCACTTGGTGACATCATCTGCAGACCTGCAATTAACTTCCACATGTATGAGGATTACACCCAACTTTATCTCTCTGCCTCTATCCTCGAGTTCAGGACTACCACTGTCCTGACAGACTGTTTGTCAGACATGAAGACCAGGATGAGAGCTAACTTTCTAAGGTTGAATGTCAACAAGACAGAGGCCCTACTGATTGGCTCACGCCAGCACCTTCATGCATCAGACGCTGGAAGCATCAACCTCCATGGTTGCTCACTCAACCTCAGAAGCCAGTCAGGGACTGAGGTGTCTTGTTCGATCCTCAACTGTCTTTCCTCTCCCACATCCAAGCAATGACTCGCTCTGCCTTTCCTCATCTCCGCAATATTGCCCGAGTCCACCACTACCTTACTCCCATGGCCGCTGAAACCCTCAATCAGGCCTTCATTACATCCCGGGTCGACTATACAAATGCCCTGCTTCCCAATTTCTCCCTCCACAGGTTGCAGATGATTCAGAACTCTACGGCCCATGTCTTCTACAGCTCCAAGCTCCGTGACTCCCCATCTCCCCCATCCTAACACAACTTCATTGGCTCTCCATCATCCAGAGGATCCAATTCAAAATCCTAGTCCTCACATTTAAAGCCCTTCACAACTTCAACCCACCCTACATCTGTGACCTTCTAACCCCTTACCAACCTTCCCGCACCCTCCGCTCAGCAGGCTCTGGCCTGCTCCCCAACTCTGGAATTCCATCTCACCCCCTCCCTGGCCTCCTTCAGGTTCCACATCAAGACTCTCCTTTTCGATGGTCTCATTGGCAACTCCTAATCCACCCCTTCCCTCCACCCCCATCCCCCCACTCCAGTCCCCAGCTCGGGTCTGAAACAATTTTTGTCCAGCGCCTAGGGAAGTCCTCCTAATGTGAAAGGCACTATACAAGTGTTATTTTGTTGTCTTAATTGTTGTCAAGAAGTCGTGAAAAGCACCATATCAAATGCAAGGATTATTATTATCATATTATATAAAATTATCAAGAAAGTTAAACATTCAACACAAATTCTAAATGCAATCACAATTTGCTTGTCTAACACCTTCAATACAATGAATTTAGCTTTCTGCAGATTCAATCAATTTTATAATGGAAATGGATTCACTCGTCTGAGGCAAACACTTATTTACAATTTGGTACAAAATGTTGTCACAAAAATCAAAATGATGGTTACTGTAGCAAAATGAAACAAATCACAATGGTAGAAGATCCTTCTGAACAAAAACATAATACAGCATTTTGAAACAATACCTGCAATGTTGAAATGTTTGAAAGCACTACACACTAAAGCAACTTACAGTAAATGCTCTCAAGTATTGTGACTACTTTTGGAAAGCAAGCTCTTCTGAAATAGGTTTATTTTGTGCACACGAGTCTCGTAAAGGTGGTGGATGAAGATACTTACTTCCCACTTATGGTATTTTTTCAATTGAAGAGAGGCCTCATAGTGATTCTCATAGGTAAGAAAAGTGCAGAACAGCACAATAATAACACATACAATTGTCACAGCACCTATACTGTTTAAATAAATCAAACTGTGTCACAATTAATTGCTGCAAATCAGTTTTACATGTTCATGCAACAGTAGACTACATGCTATATACAGGTAAGCCTCGATTTACGACACTTCTATTTAGGACATTTTGATTCAAGGAACATAATTTTTTAACACCTTTTGATAGATATACGACACTTGGATTCGTTTTAAGGGCCAACATGATTTTTGCACATGTGCAGTACATATTTTGAATATCGCAATCGCATTTTGCGTGTCCTTTTTGTCCATACGCACAATCCATAATGTATTCGTGGGTAAATCTAAGCATTTGAACTGGCCAATAGCATGTCGCCACGTCATTGTTTAAAAGCCAGCTGATTTTGAAGCAACACCACGCCAGTATTACAGTCATTTCTGAACATTTCCGAACAACTTTGAGCGATTTATAGCCTCTACCGCGATTATAGCAAGTCGGGAAGAGACAGCAGTAAGTGAAGTAAGCAGCGTTAATACCGCTAGCGGCCATAAACCCCGCAAAGTCATCACTTTAAATACCAAATTGAAGGTGATAAAACGCATTGATTCTGGTGAAAAAGGTACTGACGTCGGGAGGGCTTTAGGGCTAGCTAGATCAACGGTGGCTACTATAAAATAGAATAAGGACAATACACGGCAAGTTCAAGGTGTGTTACAGGTGCAAGCAGATTATCAAAACAGAGGAGTGATGTGATGGAAAACATGGAAAGAATGCTGAGTGTCTGGATTGAGAATCAGAACTAGTGTAATATACCACTCAACACCCTGGTTATCCAAGAAAAGCCAAAATAATTGTTTAGGGAGTTAAATGATCAGGAAGGAGAAGGCTCAACGGCACCATCTTTCAGTGCTAGCAGAGGGTGGTTTCAAAGGTTTAAAAGACGCTATGGGCTCCACAACATCAAGATGAGTGGGGAAGCTGCAAGTGGCACTGCTACTGTCACACTGCCAGTATTAAAGTTTGCCAGTAGTGTACTGTATTAAAGTTTGCCAGTATTAAAGTACAATACTGTACAGTTACCCCCAAGTACCCCTTCTTACTTATGTGTGTTAATTTGTGTGTTATGTTGTGTGGTTTTGTGTGTTATTTAGTGGGTTTAAGGTCCAAAATTTTTGTGAAAAGAACGCATCTCTGGTTATATAATGGGACTGCATGGGAAATCGCGTTTCGATTTAAGACATTTCGATATACATACAATTTTTCAGGAACGCAACCCTGTTGTAAATAGAGGTTACCTGTACAGTAAAAGTTTGTTTATTCCGGCAGCTTCGGGACCTGGCCAATGCCAGTTAAACTGCGTGCCCGATATTTGGGCAGTCAGCTGCCGAAAATCACCATAAAGAAATTAACTTTTTTTTAAACATATCATATTAATAACAAACTAAATAATAACAGAATATTGTATGAATATTTACCAATAAAGCAATCAATATCGATTGCAGTTTATAAACACAGCATACAATCCCAAAGCAAACTTCTATAGTGGTGGATAGAAGAGATTTTTTTTTACTTCTTAAAGGGGCAGGCACTGTCAGTTTTTACTTTTTTTTCTATCTTTCTCTCCCTCCTTCCCTCTCTCTCTTTCACACACACACTCAGTCAGTCTGGCATCTCAATGGCTCCAAACCCTCTCTACTCTTTCCGCCCCCACTTTCCCTCTCTCCCCTGCCTCTCTCTCCTTCTCCCACACCACCCCCACCAAAACGGTGTATACACCCACGATAGTGTCAGGCTACACAGGCAATATATAGTATCCATCAGAGAGAGAGGGAAAGAAAGAAAGGGGAAGAGATAGAAGAGAGGGAGAGATAGAGAGGAAGGGAGAGAGAGAAAAAGAAAAAGAGGGAGAGAGAGAGAAAAAGGAGAGTGCCCCTTTAAGAAGAAAAATTGGAAGTGCACTACCAGCAGCATTCAAAACTAACACTGTACTCTAATGCAACAATCGACTCATTAAATGTGCCAGAGCAATTGTGCCGGATAAGATCCAGTTAATCGAATGGGGACTTTTTTTTTTGAGGTGCCCGTTTATACGGAAGCTACGGTTGATCAGGTCATGGATAAACAGGCTTTTACTATACTTCGATTTTACAATCTTTGGAGGAATTAATGTAGATATGTGCCATGGCACAATGAATTATGATACGAGGAAGATAAAGCTATCACTACAAAGCTACAAATGAAATAGGGGGATTTTGCATTGACCACATTAATTTAAGCAATTCGAGATATTAATTCACATAAAATGCATTAGCCTTATCAGCAGGTGGAGCAACACCTTATGATAGCTAAACTAACACCTTAAGAAAGACAAGCTCAAATTTACAATGTTAAACTCTGTATTGCATTTCCAGGACCAACAACATTTTTGCCATTTTATCTGAGCTACAGCAGGAAGCCCCTTTGATGTTGTGAAAAATTATAGATGGGGTTTGATATCTTGTTTTCGATCATGCATTTTTTGGAAAATGTACAAATGTAAACACAAACTTAATTATTCATGGCAGTGAATTTGCACGCACAAAATGGAGTCTCCCTTGATTTTTAGCATCATAAATTTCTCCCTGTCAACTTGAACCATTCCCACACCTTTAAAAATCACTTCCTATTCTTAAAAACCCTAGAAACATTTGTGCTCTCAAATTATAGCCCAACCTTCTTTTCCTTTTCAAAGTCCTGGAATGAGTCATTGCATCCCAGCTTCACTTCTTCCCCTCCCTTCACAAACAATTGGTTTTCCGTACCACCCACAGCACATAAATAGACATTTTGTCCATCTGTGACCAGGGCTCACTCTGCTTCCTCATCCATCTTGACATCTTTGCTGCCTTCGATACTGTTGACCACTCTATCCTCCTCCCCCGCCTTGCATCTTAATCTCCATGGTTGTGTCCTTGAATGGTTCAGATCTTATCTCTCACATCTTCTCCACAAATGGTTGCTCCTCTGGCCGCTGCACCATCTTATACAACATTCCTCAGGGCTCTGTCTTTGGTTCCCTCCTTCAATATCTATATGCTCTCTCTTGGTAACATCATCCACAGACATGCGGTCAACATCCACGTATATGCAGATGGTAATCAACTCTTATCTCTCTGCCTCCACCTTCGACTCCAAAACCACTACCGTCCTGATAGACATTCTGTCCTGACAGAATGTCTATCAGAATCAGGTCCTGGATGAGAGATAGCTTCCTACAATTGAACATCAAGACCAAGGCCCCCTGGATTGGCTCCCAACGATATCTCTGCACCGCAGGCACTGACAGCATAAGCACTTTCAAGGCTATTCACAGCCTTGCACCCTCCCATTTCTCTGACCTGCTGTTCCCCGATGAACCTCCCCACCCACTCCGTTTAGCAGGATCCAGCCTGCTCCAGGTTCCCCCACCCGACCATCGGAGGACGAGCTTTCAGCCTCTCTGCTCCCACAATTTGGAACTCCATCCCACAGTCCCTTCGTCTTGCTCCCTCCCTTGCCTCCTTCAAGGACAATCTTCAGACCCTCCTTTTCGATTGTGTCTTCTGCTGCCCTCCCAATTCTCTCCCTCCCATCCTATCTCTCTCCCACCCCTCCCCCCTACCCCTTACCCTTGCTCGGGTCCTGCCGGATATTCTGGCGGCCTGCGGCCGAAAACCCACCACAAAAAAATTAAAAGTTCTTTTAACACACACCATACACACCAGATTAAATAATAACAGATAACAACAGAATATTGTATTGGTACTTATTGTTAAAACTACTCTCTTACAGTCCAGTGATTCTTTTTGCAATGGAGGATGCCGTATGGGTGAAAAAATAGCAGCACAATTTTAAAGTTGTGCGACTTTACAAGCAGCAAGCCCAAAACCCTAGACTCTACTAATGGCAAACCAAAATACTGCACCTGCACGACAATGTGGGTTATTGGCTTGCTGCTAGTAAAGTCACGCTCCGTTTTTTTCACCCGCTTGGCGTCCTCCATTGCAAAAAGAATCGCTGGACCATAAACCTCAACTGCAGCATCATGGCTTCAAGCGCAACATCTACTAGTAAAGGTAAGAAGCGCAAGAGAGTAGTTTTAACAATAAGTACCAATACAATATTTTGTTATTATGTTATTATTTATGCATTTACAAATGCTCCGCTGCTATTGTTCTGGATAAGTTCCGGTTTATCGAATGGGGATTTTTTGGGGGGCGTGCCAGTTATACGGAAGTGCCAGTTCATTGAGTCACGGATAAACGGGCTTCTACTATACACTGCTTTGGTTGATTTGGGTTTCAATGAATACCAAAGATTTGTGGTTCATTTACTTTGTATAACATTTACATATATATATATCTATGTATTTTTAAATGCTATATTTTGTGCTGCACAATTCCATTTCATATTTTCTGTCAACTTCCATGTTTTGGAGTGATTGATTTTGTTTAAAGGGCTAAGTAAGCAGCTAGGTACAGTACATGCAAATACTGTACCTAGATTTACATTGTACCTGTTTGTAGTGGATGGCAATCTCTTCAAACATGAGGTTTTATGTTTACTTATAGACAGTACTTTTCATCACTTAATGCACAATTGAAAATAATGGATAAAAAAGAGGTACAAGAGGTATTGTTCCTGATGACAAGCTATCATGCTAAAAAGTGACTTCTGTAAATATTACAGCAGTTGGAAACAGGATCAGGCACATTGTATCCTTCCTGCTTCTCCACCCTGTAACCAACTCCTGTTTCTTCATGACCCTGCGCTGAAGTTCAGTCAATACACAAACTTTGCATTAAAAAATTTTTTATTAATCCCTAGGCTGCAGATCATCCAGAATTCTGCACCAACAACAACAAAATTATACTTGTATAGTGCCTTTCACGTCAGGAGGACGTCCGAAGAAGCTGGACAGTCATTGTTTCAGACCCGAGTTAGGGTCGGGGACAGGAAGGGAGGAGGAAAACAATAACAACTTCGATTTATATAGCACCCTCCACGCTGGATGGCGTCTCTGAACCGAAAGGGGAGGATTTGGGGTCACTGATGGGACCGTCGAAGAGGAGCGTCTTAAGGCGGGACTTGAACAAGACCAGGGAGGAGGCAAGGTGGAGAGACTGCAGGATAGAGTTCCAGAGGTCGTGGGCTGAGTGGCTGAAGGCTCGCCCACCAATGGTGGGGCGAGTGGGTCGAGGAACATGGAGGAGGCCAGAGCCTGCTGAGCAGAGGGGGCGGGCAGGCTGGTAGGGCATCGGGAGGTCATTGATGTAGGGTGGGGAGATACCATGGAGGGCTTTGAATGGGAGAACCAGTTTTGGGGGGTTTTTTGTGGAATTGGATCCACTGGTGATGCAGACCCAATGGAGGTGGGCAAGGATGGGGGAGATGGGGTCACGGAGCTTGGAGCAGTAGAGGACAAGGTCTACAGAGTTCTGGATTATCTGGAACCTGTGGAGGAAGGAATTGGGAAGGCCGACAAGTAGCTCCACTGGCATCCCATCATACAGTTCAAGATCCTGGGCCTCACCTTCAAAGCTCTCCATGGCCTTGCTCGCCCTATGTCTGCAGCCTCCTAACCCCGTACCTAGCTGCCTGCTCCCTCTGCTCACGGGGCTCTGGCTTGCTTCAGCCTCAAGTCAACCTCCTGGGCACCCCTACCATTGCCAGGTGGCCTTTAACTACTTTGCCCCCACCCTCTGGAACTCCATCCCATAGTTCCTCTGCCTCTCTCCCTCCCTTACCTCCTTCAAGATCCATATCTTCAACTTTCAATCACCCCCTTTCCCCGCCTGCCCTCCAGCTTGCTCGATCCTAACCCACATCTCGGATCCGAAACACTGATTGCCCAGAGCCTTCGTCTGACCTCCGATATGAAAGGCACTACACAAATGTCATTTTGTTGTTGCCCAGCTGGCACTCAATGAGCAACACCACAAATGAAGAAAAGGCACTTGGGTGATGTTCCAGAGGGCAAACAGGGCCCATGAAACTTTACTCCAGAGAGATTCTGTGCTTTGAACCAAGGAGTGGACTGCACTGTAACACTTGGCACTCATAGTAATTGTTTTACTGAATGTCATGAACTCAGAGCAATTGCAATTATATTTTGGGGCTACCACTCCCCGAGGCTCTGGAACTCCCTTCCTCAGTCCCTTCGCCTCTCCCCCTCTCTTCCCAGTTTCAGGTCACAGCTTAAGTCCTTTCTCTTCGACTGTGCCTTTGGTCACCTTTCTACCCCTGCCTCTGGCTCGGTCCCGGAATCCGCTATTGTGAAGCGCTCTGAGACACCGTCCGGCGTGGAGGGCGCTATATAAATCAAAGTTGTTGTTGTTGTGTAGTATTGTCTTCATTGCTCCTATACAAGCTCATTAATTGGAGGCAACCAACTCTATCCAGGCATTCATGAGTACACAGTGTACAAACACAGATGAACAATTTCACACCAATGTACACTCATTTCCAAATAGTCAACCATCTGTGGAGTCCTGCAGCTTATTGGTTAGATCACTTGCCTCGCAAGCGAGTGGACCTGGATTAGATTCCTGGCAAGGTGAAACATTGGTCAGGTTTCCAGACTCCACACTTCACTGTTAACCTAACAGTAAGTAACGCATTCAAAACTCTGCGCATTCTCACCCGCACCAAACTTTGCTCCCTCATTACCCCAGTCCTTGCCAGACTTCACTGGCTTCCTATTCCAGAGCGGATCGATTTCAAGATCCTCACCCTTATCTTCAAATCCCTCCACTCCTTTGCACCGTCCTACCTCTCCGACCTCCTCTCTCCTCAAACCAGCTCCCGCTGCCTTCGCCCCACCGGGTCTGGCCTCCTCCTTGTCCCCGAATCTCCGCTCCACCCTTGGCGGCCGTGCCTTCAGCCACTACACCCCGAGGCTCTGGAACTCCCTTCCTCACTCCCTTCGCCTCAACCCCTCTCTTCCCGGCTTCAGGTCTCAGCTAAAGACCTTTCTCTTCTCTTGACTGTGTGCAATTGGCTGCCGCGTTTCGCCCACAAAATATAGCCAATTCACTTCACAGTATATTCAGTGAAGCACTTTGAGAAGTTTTGAAGACATGATAAGGAGCTATATCAAATTCAAGGATTAATATTATTATTATATCTTCCTGAAACAAAATCATCTTACCGTAGTGTGGGGAGACTGGACACATAATTCATTGTTAGCACAAATCAAGCTCGAATTTTCACATTCCACTTGCCCGTCAAGGCAAATTTCCCCCAAAACTGGAAGATTTTACAGAATTCAGGGAAATCTTTATTTCAAGTAAGCAAAGCGAGGTTTCGCTTCGCAATTGGGAAGGATTGCAACGAGGCATTGCATATCAAACCACAGAAGTCGTCAAATGAAGAACCACATTCAGCCGCCACCACCACCACACCCCCAAAAAAAAAGTACATTTAGTTTCACTGCCTCAGGACAATCTGCAAATAAATCAATCAACATTAACCGAACTAAACTATCAATATATTATAGTAACTGTTGCAGAAGTAGCCAAGAAACATCCCTCGTACATTTTTGCTTGGCGAGAGGTTGTGCGTGTGAGATGACATTGCCTTATCTTTCTCTCTCTCTTCCCCCCCCCCCCCGCCCCCCCAATGCAGATATGTTTTTTTTTAATGAAAAAAAATAAAAACAACTTGTCGAGTGACACCCGAGGGGGTGCGCGACACACACGAGCAGAAATCGATGGGGGGGGGGAGGTGGGGAGGGGACGCGGACAACGCGGGGGGGGGGGGGGGGGGGAAACGGGCGCAGAGAGAGAGAGAGAGAGAGAGAGTGTGAGAGACATGAAGGGGGGGGAAAGCACAGCAGAGTGTGGAGGGAGGGAGGGAGGGAGGGAGGGAGGGGAGGTGTGTGTGTGCTTACCACTGAAGGAGACTTTCCCGGGGCGATCTCACTGCGGGTGTCTCCGGAGCGCGCGGGGCCACGGCACAGACCAGCGCACACATCGCAACCTGTTCATGGCTGGATCTCCTTCTGCCGACTCTGTTCCGGCTTCCTTATAGAGCTGCGTGTGTCTAACGTAATGTATGTAATGTATGGGTGGGTGGGTGGGTGTGTCGGGAAATGAGGGAGGGGAGGGTGAATTCTCTCTTGAAACCTATCGTAGTTTCTGCCTCTCCCTCCCTCTCTCCCTCCCTCTCTCTCTCTCTGTCTGTGTGTGTGAGTGTCACCTCCCTGCCGACTTGACATCCAGCGGATCGGATGGTTTGACCGTTTGCTCGTTGCTGTATAAACCCACTGACATAGCGCTGAGTCCCAGCAGCAGACAGGAGAGGCTCCCGGCGAGCAGACCAATTACTGGCCGAGGCGATCCCTGACAACTCTCTCATTGAAAGAGGAGGAGTCACCAACCTACACTCACTTGGCTTTAAATCCAACTCCCCAGAGATTGCTAACAGCTTTTTCCTCTCATTCACAAACAGCACCATTTTCTGTGGCTGCTCCAAGCCCCTCAAGCTGGTGCCTGTTTTCCGGTTGTACAAATCATTGCTCCGGCAGCATTTCAACGATGGTGATGATGACGATAGGAATAATAGTGTTGATAATCGCGTACTTCTGAGAGACGTCTCAAGGCGCTTCACGGATTATGTTGCAATGTCCAATCGACTGTAGGTTTTGTGGGTAAGATATGTATTTTCTGGGCTTCCCTCCTCGCCCTCCCAAAAATATGATTTAGGCACTTTCGTGGGAGGAATACAGGAAAGCTCAAGTTCCGTGCAAAGGGTGGGAATTTTCAGTGCGACAAGCTGAATTGGTCATGTGTATGAAACAAAAACAGAAGTTGCTGGGAAAACCTCAGCAGGTCAGGCAGCATCCATGGAGAAAGGAAAGTGAGTCAACGTTTCGGGTCCACGAACCTTCGCCAATTCTGACAGCATCTGTGGTATTTTGTGTTTTGGCCTTGTATATGGTTGGCTTTCTTTTATACTCAACCGGGTGTCTGACATATGCTGACATCTATCAGCCTGTTTAAGAGTATCCAAACTGAACTGAGAGTCCCATCCATCCCACCAACATCTGGAAATTCCAGAGAAATGTATCGTATTTGAATGGAATGTGCACAGTCTCCCTCAAGGAATGTACCTAATTCGGGGAAACAATTAGTCACGGTTCGGCAAGAGCCAAGACTTGGGTGCACCCGAGTGTGCGTTGAGATACTATTGGAATGATGTCTAACCTGCTAAAATGGCATAGCTTACATTGAAAACACTGTACAACAAGTGATGTACACATGCACAAGTGTTTCGGCAGCGTGGGGGGTGAGGTAGTTGTGGAGCCTGGCAATGTTGCGCAGGTGGAAATAAGCCGTGCCGGTCAAGGCACGGATGTGGGGGAGGAAAGAGAGTTTACGGTCGAACGTGATGCCGAGGTTCCTGACTGGCTTTGTGAGGTGGAGAGTACAGCCTTGGATGTTGAGGCTGGCAGCGCCCGATGTGCGGAGGCGCTGGCTTGAGCCAATCAGGAGGGCCTCGGTCTTGCTCACGTTCAATTGGAGGAAGTTGTCCCTCGTCCAGGACTCAATGTCGGACAGACATGCTGTCAGAACATCGATGTATGGCAACCTTTGCTGCTGCTTGTTCAGCTAGAACCACCCATCCATTCGGACTTTGGCTTGCAGGGATAACAGGAGCTATGTGGGAAAAATCTCATCCACGGTCTGCCCTTCCAAGTCCTGTACCGCTTTTCATGATGGGATTCGAGCAATATGCTTGCTCTGTGAGCCAGTACTGACTTAATAAATCAAATGGCCTCCTTCGCTGTAGATTTTTATAATAATAATAATCGTTGCATTTAATAAAGAGCTTTTCACACATTCTGGACAACTCGAAGCGCTTCACAAAATATACTCTAAAATGTATTGACTGCATATTTTGGGGGTGAAATGTGGCAGCAAATTTCACACAGCAGTGTCTCACAAACAGTTGTGGATGAAATGACCAATTTTGTTTTGGAGGGATTATTATTAGGCATGTGGAGTAAGGAAACTTGCCCAAGAATTTGCCCTGACCTGCCTGGATTCAAACATAGGTCCCACACTTGTAAGGTCAGTGCTCAACCACTGAGCAACTGGACTCCACTGACTATAACAGGTTACCAAGAAGGGCCAGATCACTGAACATGTTTAAAACAAAAGAGTTTGATGCTGAGGTAGTAGGGGTATTTGGCATCCTAAGCGAGCCTTCAGTTGTGCGACCCCTAGTAACCTTTGATGAGCTAATGTTAATACTGTACTAAAAATTCATACAATTAATTATCAATGAAAGTAATGGTAATAGTTACACATTTATTTATGGAACATATTTCTATTTTATTTAAATATTAAGCATTCTCCAGTCACCTTGCTGCTAACTCTCACGCCTCCGGCACTATACGCCAGCAGACAACAGCAGTAATTTTCATCCTGAGCGGCAAACCATACATGCTCTGTGATCAGGGCCGGCCCCTCACTAGGCCATTGCCTGGTTCACCTAAAGGTAGCGCCGGCCCTGGTAGGGTTGGTATTCTGGAAGGATGAGATTAACGGAGTCAAAGGACCTTTTCACTTTGAACAATTTTATGATCCTGTGATCTTTCCTAATTTTGATCCACACCACATTTTATACATTGCAAATATTATGCTAATGTTTCTGAGATCATATTCTATGCAGTATCAAAATAGGCCATTTAGCCAAACAAGTCTATGACAGTGTTTATACTCTACATGGTATACTCTACCCTCCACTCATCTGAATTTCTTCTCCCTCTGCCTCTCCCATGCAACTCAACACAAAATTACATTTGTAAGCATCTTTCAAGTCAGGAGGACGTCCGAAGGTGAGGGATGTGGACCCACGTGAGGAGGAGTGACTGTAGGATGAAGTTCCAAAGAGTGGGGGCAGAGAGGCTGAAGCCCTGAAGGCCAATAGTGGCTGGGCCGGACGGGGGATGTGGAACAAGCTGGAGTCATATTCCTTGTCAGATGTACTGGCACTGTAACAATTAAGTCTGATTCTGACGACGTGTCATGAACCTGAAACATTAACTCACTTTTCCTTTCCTCATAGATGCTGCCTGACCTGTTGAGTCTTCCCAGCCATTTCTGTGTTTGTTTAAGTTTTTGTTTTGTTTGCTCTTTTTCTTACTGCTGATGAAAATATCTGTCAGAATGTGAACCTCCCAAAAGATCTACAGCAATTGATTAAGAATATAACTTATGCAAAACACTGCTGTGTATATCATTGGTAAATATATAATATCAATAGTATATGGTTGACACAAATTCTAAATATATTGTTGTGATCAGTATGTACATCAACAATAACAACAACAACTTTGATTTATATAGCGCCCTCCACACCGGACGGCGTCTCAGAGCGCTTCACAATAGCGGTAAAAGTGATGTTTATCCTTTTTTTAACTACAGTAAAGATCTTTCACAACAAAAAACTGCATTATTCTTGTTCAGAATAGAGTATTCAAAAGGAGAAATCATCCTTGAAAAATGATTGATGAGAATTTTGTTATGGAAACTTACCCACTGTCGAAGGTCAGTTCTTAAAAAGAACACCAGTTGCCAAGATTCTTCCTTGTCTCTTAAGGCACCAATATTTACTTGTAAACCATTTGTGCCAAATTAATTTCCCATTGTTTAGTGCGTCTAAATTCACTGGACATCAATAAATTTCAATATCAATAGTTATATTTTCAATAATTCATCCTCCTTGCTTTAATAATAATAATCCTTGCATTTGACTGACTCTTCAGAATTTAACATTGTGCCTTTACATGTAAGATCATCCATTTGAGAATATTGTTATTGAAGGACTCCTTCTATCTCCTGTGATGAATAGGCAGAATTTTGCATTGTACTTTGAAGTCCCTAGAAGTTGCAAATGTGAAGGCTCTTCCAGATACTTCAAAGAATTTGCAAGATAAGATATTTACACTAGAGGTTGACTTTCCACCATTTAACCAGTTCTGATGAAGAGTCGTGAACTCGAAATGTTGACTCACTTTCCGTTCTCCATGGATGCTGCCTGACTTGCTGAGTTTTTCCAGCAACTTCTGTTTTTGTTTCAGATTTCCAGCATGTATAGTATTTTGTGTTTTGGCTTTGTATATGGTTGGCTTTTGTTCTTACTCAACCGGGTTTCTGACCTATCAGCCTGTTTTTTCCTCTCATTCACAACAGCTTTTTCCTCTCATTCACAAACAGCACCATTTTCTGTGGCTGCTCCAAGCCCCTCAAGCTGGTGCCTGTTTTCCGGTTGTACAAATCATTGCTCCGGCAGCATTTCAACGATGGTGATGATGACGATAGGAATAATAGTGTTGATAATCGCGTACTTCTGAGAGACGTCTCAAGGCGCTTCACGGATTATGTTGCAATGTCCAATCGACTGTAGGTTTTGTGGGTAAGATATGTATTTTCTGGGCTTCCCTCCTCGCCCTCCCAAAAATATGATTTAGGCACTTTCGTGGGAGGAATTCAGGAAAGCTCAAGTTCCGTGCAAAGGGTGGGAATTTTCAGTGCGACAAGCTGAATTGGTCATGTGTATGAAACAAAAACAGAAGTTGCTGGGAAAACCTCAGCAGGTCAGGCAGCATCCATGGAGAAAGGAAAGTGAGTCAACGTTTCGGGTCCACGAACCTTCGCCAATTCTGACAGCATCTGTGGTATTTTGTGTTTTGGCCTTGTATATGGTTGGCTTTCTTTTATACTCAACTGGGTGTCTGACATATGCTGACATCTATCAGCCTGTTTAAGAGTATCCAAACTGAACTGAGAGTCCCATCCATCCCACCAACATCTGGAAATTCCAGAGAAATGTATTGTATTTGAATGGAATGTGCACAGTCTCCCTCAAGGAATGTGTCCTGTGTACCTAATTCTGTAAACAATTAGTCACGGTTCGGCAAATGGCCTCCTTTGCTGTAGATTTATATGCTAATAATAATAATAATCCTTGCATTTAATAAAACGCTTTTCACACATTCTAGACAACTCGAAGCACTTCACAGAATATATTCTAAAATGAATTGATTGCATGTTTTGTAGGTGAAACACGGCAGCCAATTTCACACAGCAGTGTCTCACAAACAGTTGTGGATGAAATGACCAATGTTTTGGGGGGGGATTATTATTAGGCATGTGGAGTAAGGAAACTTGCCCAAGAATTCACCCTAACCTGCCTGAACACAGGTGCCATACTTGTAAAGCGAGTGCTCTAAAAAATGACTGTAATTTGATACTCAGAATATTCAACATCTCACTACTGGGTCTGGCTTCCTTGTTCCTTGTGCCCCGAAACCTATGTTCCACCCTCGGTGGCTGTGCCTTCAGCCACTACACCACGAGGCTCTGGAATTCCTCTCCTCACTCCCTTCACCTCGCTCCATCCTTTCCTATTTCCAGGTCATGGCTAAAGACCTTTCTTTTCGACCGCGCTTTTGCTCATCTTTTTCCCCCTCCTCCGGCTCAATGCCGGAATCTGTTATTGTGAAATGCTCTGAGACTCCGTCTGGCATGGAGGGGCGTATATGAATCCAAGTTGCTGTTTGTTTTTGTTGTTATCTATTCTTATTTAAACCTATTACACAATCTACTCCTCAAAAAATCTTCCCTGCACCCATCCCTGCTCCACCCTCGCATCTTACCACCCCATCTCCAACCTCCCTTTCCTTTCCAAAGGTCTTGAACTAGTCATTGCTTCCCAATGTCACTCATTCCTCTCCTACCATTCCCTATATGAACTCCTCCTATTTAGTTTCCATGTTGCCCACACCACACAAATAGTCTTGGTCAAAGTGACAAATAACATTTTGTCCATCCGTGACCAGGGCTCCATCTGTCTGCTCGTCCTCCTTGACCTCTCTGCTGCCTTTGATACTGTCGTCCACTTTATCTTCCTCCACCACCTCTCTCTCACACCAACATTCATTGATTAGTCTTTGAGTGGTTCGAATCCTACCTCTACTTTGTCTCCAAGAACGGCTTCTCCTCCAGCCCCTTCACAGTCACATTCCTCTGGACTCTGTCCTTGGTCCTCTCCTCTTCAACATATATATACTCCCTATCATTTTGTTTTTTTCATTTTTTTTAGGGATTATTATTAGTATGGAGTAAGGAAACTTTCCCAAGGTTTTGCCCTTCCTGGAATTGAACCTAGGACTCTTGCTTGTATTGAGCTACAGGACTCCACAATTTTGTAATACCTGTTTCAATGTATTAACCAGAAACAGATGTTAGAGAAAGATCCATGCACTGATCTTAACTCTTTAGGTTCCGAAATAATTGATAAAACTGTATTGGTTGAAGCTTGTTTTATTTCTTACTTATGCCAACACATTCTAAAACATTACAAACATGAACAGAACAATACTACCAGGCGGCTGTTGTCTTTGAGTTCTTTCTTGCCATGGCAGACGTTTCGGGGAGCTCTCAACTTCAACGTTCCAGAGAGCTCAAAATTTCACTATACAAAAGACCCATGTCTTATACCCTCATGGTGTCACAGGTTCACAATGTGTTTCCTTATCGTAACTATCTCAGCTGGTTGATCCGGTTTCCATATCATAATTAACTCAGCCAGTTGTGCTTGACTCATTTACAGTATGTTGCAATTATCAAATTGATTATTTAATAGGTTTAGCAATACAGTTAACCTTTGGCGAACGCAACTTTCTCAATTGCGAATTCAAGTATACGCAAAGAAAAAAATGCATCACTTTTTTGTGTAACGCACGTAAACCTTGTGTATACACGCTGGCTGGCCCCACGTGCATGTGCACTTGCGAGGACGCCGGCCCCATGCGATGCACACTTGGGACGTCAAGCTTGGAGATGGACCTCATGATGGAAAGGAGTCTGGATTTTAAAACATGTCTGGATGGCCTCTTAGGACCTTACACGGAGCTCATGAAAGACTTTCAATGGAAGGCAAAACAACAGAAGATCACTTCGTTCTTTCAACCTGCCAGTTTGTCTCAGCAGTCATCCACTGGAAACTTACCTGCTGCATCTTCCCGGCCATCCACTTCTGCCTCTTAAGCATCCACTTCAATGGAGTTTGAGGCCGATGATTCCTTGGCCTTGGACTGTTTTGAGAGCGGGACAAGCGACAAGAACTGGTAGAGCGACGAGAGTAGGGAGAGCGATGAGAGCAGGGAGAGCGACGAGAGCAGGGTGAGCGATGAGAACGGGGAGAGTGGGGAGAGCAGGGAGAGCAACGAGAGCAGGGAGAGCGGGGTGAGCGGGCCAGCCAGCTGTAGCCCGCCTCAGTATGTACCTTGCATTAGTCATGTGTGGATGTGCCCGGAGGCTTGAGGTGGGTAGCCTGTGGCTGGATTCCCGTAACATTCCTTTTCCCATTACTTGTTAAGCTTACCGAACGCGATTTTACTGAATGTGCAGTTTTCCGGGAACGTAACCTCCGCATTCGACGAGGGTTAACTGTACTTACTCTTGTCCCTGTTCTACTAAAAGCTAAAAAGTTTTCTCATTACATTGCAAAGCATCTATCATAATACAGACACATTAGGGTTAAGTAAAACTCAATACAATTGGTAAAATCTTCACTTCTTTAATACAGAATTCATACCATTCATACATTTGTGTAAGGAGGTATTCATTTCTGAATTTTCACAGCATAATAAACCAATGGAAGGGGATGAGTTGTTAATGTTGTACAAATAGCTTTGATTCAAGTATTTTTTTGATTAGTTGAATGTCTAACAAAATATGGAAACCCCTCACCATATTTAAGCATATAATAAATATTACAGTAATAATACTCAAATCTAAATTGTGAATTCCATGATTCCTTTGTGCACAAATCTGGAACTCTCTCCCCCAAAATGCTGTGTATTCACATTTTCAAGACTGATTAGGTCAGGGTATTAAGGGAAATGGAGTAAGGGAACCAGACTTCAAATTCTCAATGAGAGCCAATTTTCTCCAGTTGGATGCTGACAAGACTAAGACCCTCCTGCTCGGGTCCTGCCAGTGACTCCTGTTGGATTTGAAGGTACGGTTAGGGGTTAGGAGTGGAGTTAACCACACTGTTATTGTCTTGGACAAATGTAGGCCAGAAAACATGAACTCATTCTGTTTGCTGAACTTTTATACTGGGAACAAAAGTCACTTATATTTTAAAGCTCATTTTCTCATTAGTTCAACAACATAGTTATAATAGGCAAGGTTATAGAATCATGCAATCATAGAATTTTAGGGCACAAAAGGAGGTCATTCGACCCATCTACTCTGTGCCAGCTTTTTGAAAAGAGCAACTCAATCCCACTGCCCAGCTCTCTCCCCATAACCTAACAGACCTGTTCTCCCTAAATAAATATCTAATTCTCTTTTAAAAGCTGTTATCGAATTGGCTTCCACCTTCTTTTCAGGCAATGCATTTCAGATTTAAATAACCCACTGAGTGAAAACATTTCTCCTCAGCTCCCCTCTGCTTCGTTTTGAAACTATTTTAAATCTGTGACCACGAGTCACAGATTCGCCCACCAGTGGAAACAGTTTTTCCTTATTCATCCTGTCGAATCCCCTCATCATTTTATAAATCTCTATTAGATCTCCTTTCAACCTTCTCTGTTCCAAACAGAATAAACTTAGCCTATCTAGCCTTTCCCCACAACTAAAGTCCCTCAATCCTGGTACTATTCTAGTAAACCTTCTTTACACCCTTTCCAATGCCTTAACATCCTTTCTATAGTGTGGTGACCAGAATTGGATACAGTACTCCAGCTGAGGCCTAACCAAAGTTTTATAGAGGTTAGTCGGCACTTCCTGACTTTTGTATTCTATACCCCTATTTATAAAGCCTAATATCCCATATGCCTTCTTCATGGCTTTGTCTACCTGTTCTGCCACATTCAAAGAGTCACTAACACAAATCCCCAGGTCTCTCTGTTCCCTCACACCCCTTAAAATTGTACTTTCTAGCCTATATTGCTTCCCTTATTTCTTCTCCCAAAATGTATCACCTCACACTTCTCTGCATTAAACTTCATCTGCCATGTGTCTGCCCACTTTACCATTTTATCTATATATTCTTGCAGATGGTTACCATCTTCCTCACTATTTACTATTCTCCTTAACTTAGTATCATCTGCAAACTTGGAAACTGTGCTCCCTACACCCAAGTCCAGATCATGAATATATATTAAAAAGAGCAGTGGTCCCAAAACTGATCCCTGGGGGACGCACTGCACACTTCCCTCCAGTCTGAAAAACAACCGCTCATCACAACTCTGCTTTCTGTCTCGCAGCCAGTTGTGGATCCATGCTGCCACTGTCCCTTTAATGCCATGGGCCTCTACTTTCCTAATAAGCCTCTCATGTGGCACTTTGTCAAATGGCTTTTGAAAGTCCATGTAAACTACATCAATTGCGTTACCCTCATCCACCCATTCCATTACCTCATCGAAAAATTATTTGAGATTTGTAAGGCAAAATTTGCCTTCAACAAATCCATGCTGGCTGTCCTTTATTGATCTATATCTTTCTAAGTGAAGATCTATCTTGTCCCTGATTATAGACTCTAGAAGTTTGCCTACTACCGATGTTAGACTGACTGGCCTGTAGTTTCCAGGTTTGTGCTTCTGCCCCTTTTTATACAGGGGGAGTAACACTCGCAACCTTCCAGTCCTCTAGCACCACTCCTCTGTCCAAGGAAGATTGAAAGATTGTGGCCAGAGTCTCTGCTATTTGCTCCCGTACCTCTCTTAGTAACCTAAGATGCAACCCATCCGGACCAGGCGACTTATCTACCTTGAGTGCTGTCAACCTTTTTGGTACTTCCTCTCTGTTTATACTAATCCTATTCATTTCTTATACCCTCTTTTCTACTGTTATGACAAACAGTATTTACTGTTATGCTCATGTACAACACTGTTACTGTAATAACAATGTTAAAGTCAATATCAAATCTTGCAATATCAACCAGCAATGGCAGACATTCAAGGAGATAGTGCAAAATTCCCAACAAGCACATATTCCTTTGAGGAATAAGAATGCCATGAGAAAGGTGGTTCAGCCGTGGCTAACTAGAGCAATTAGGGAAAGTATCAAATCAAAAGAAATAGCCTATAAAACAGCGAAGATGAGGATTGGGAGAACTTAAAAAAATTGATCAAGAGGGAGAAAATAGATTATGAGGACAAACTAGCAAAGAACATAAAAACAGACTGCAAGAGTTTTTACAAATATATAAAGAGGAAAAGGCTAGCAAGGGTGAATGTGGGTCCATTACAGGCAGAGACCAGAGGAATTATAATAGGGGACAAAGACATGGCAGAGTCATTAAACAAGTATTTTTCTACAGTCTTCACCATAGAAGACACTGGAAACATACCACAAATAGAGGGGAACCAAGAAGACAATGTTAGCGAGCAAGTTAGGGAGATTAACATTAGTAGAGAGATGGTTCTAGGTAAATTGTCGGGTCTTAAAATCGATAAATCCCCTGGACCGGATGGCCTGCATCCTAGAGTTTTAAAGGAGGTGGCTACTGAGATAGTGGATGGCATGTCTATAATCTTCCAAAATTCTGTGGATACTGGAAAAGTCCCCATTGATTGGAAGATTGCAAACGTAACTCCACTATTCAAGAAGGATGGGAGAGAAAATATGGGAAACTATAGACAAGTTAGTCTGACGTCAGTTGTAGGGAAAATTCTTGAGTCCTTAATAAAAGACGTAGTTATGGGATACCTTGAAGACCATAAAAAGATTAAGCAGAGTCAACATGGCTTTACAAAAGGGAAGTCATGCTTGACTAATCTTAGAATTTTTTGAGGATGTATCCAGCAGGTTGGATAAGGAGGAACCAGTAGATATGGTATATTTGGATTTTAGGAAGGCATTTGACAAGGTGCCACACAAAAGGCTGTTACTCAAGATTAAGGCCCACGGGATTAATGGGAAAATATTAACATGGATAGAAGAGTGGCTATCGGGGAGAAAGCAGAGAGTAGCGATAAACGGATCATTCTCGAATTGGCTGGGAATCAAACCCAGGTCTCTCACTTGCAAATCATGTGCTTTAACCACTGAGCTGAGTTAAGATGAAAAATCAATTGTAAATATATAACGAAGATAGCACTCAGCTCAAAAAAGAACTGTAACTCTATTTTATTGAACTCTTAACTTATTCGTTTCAGGATTTCAAACCTTCAGAACTTGTTCATTCCCTTCTATTTGCATTCTATGGATTTTTAAAGCCCAAGTTTGATGTCATCTAATCATATAAAATAATGATAATCCTTAAATCAGCCACTATACCAAATACAAGGATCATTATTATTTGATAATAATAGCTCATGCGGAGTATAAACAAAGGCATCTATCTACTGGTTGGGCTGAGCGCTTTGTTTCCGTACATTCTTTGTAAATCTTTGTAAATTTGCCACACCTCTACTGCCACCCAGCTGACATCAACTGGCAGCACATTTAATTGTATGGAAGCGTGAGGTTCACATTCACAAGATCACAAAACTGATTTGGATTAAGAAGGTTTTTCAGCCTATTTGATTTCACCCTTCCATCTTCTCATTACATCACCAGACACTGGATCTCACATGACAATGCTAGTCAGCATCCAGGCCTCACCTGACAACAACAAATACCAAGTATTTATATTGAGCCCTTCATATATGATAACATCTCAGAAAGCTGATGACCACCCTGACGATTCCTGACCCTTTTCCAGCTGTTTTACTCTCAATAATGTTGAAGTGATTACCTGAAATTTCCATGAAAAATTGCCTATAGAATTGAAAGGAGATTGCAACAATGTGTATGTGTTCCCTAATTGAACTGAGCAGGGCATTGGCATAGTCGAGCCTGGACATGATGAGAGCATGAATGAGAGTTTCAATGGCCTGAGGGGTCAGATAGCTGGTGGTAGGGTTTGGGGAGGGTGGAGCTCAAGGGGAGGAAGGAGGTTAATCGAAAGTACAGTCAAAGAGGAAGGCTTTGAGGTAAGTCTTGAAGGAGGCAAGCGATGGAATGTTGCGGAACAACTGCAGGATGGCATTCCAGAGGGTGGAGGCAATGTCATTGAAAGGTGGGGGCATGCGAGATGGGGGATATGAAGCAGGCTGGAGCCAGCTGAGCGGAGAGAACGGGCAGGTTGGTAGGGGGTTAGGAGGTCACACAGGTAGGGGGGGGAAGCAAGACCACGGAGGGCTTGAAGGTGAGGACCAAGATCGTGAACTGTATTCTCTGTGTTTTCGGAAGCCACCTCTCTGACCTGTTGACTCCCTATCAACTGTTCAGCGGTCTCCGGTCTGCTCCATGTCTCCCGTCTGACCCGCCCTACCATTTGTGGCCAGGCTTTCAGCCTCTCTTCCCCAACAATCTGGAACTCCATCCCACAGTCCCTTCACCTCGCTTCCTCCCTTGCCTCTCTCGAGGCTGGTCTCAAGACCCTTCTTTTTGATCGTGCCTTCTGCCGGCCTCCCACCTCTCTGCCTCACCTTCCCCACGACCCTGCTCCTCCCCCATGCTCAGGTCCCGACCGTTCAGCGCCTTAGGACATTCTCCCAACGTGAAAGGTGCTCTATAAATGTAATTTTGTTGTTGTTGTTGAAGCCAGTGGAGTCAGGCAAGGGTGGGAGTGATATGGTCACGGAGCCTAGGCTGGGACGGGACAGAAGCTGCAGAGTTCCGGATGATAAAATGGTATAATATGGAATACCAATCATTGTAGGAAATGTGGGTATGCCTCAAAGAGCTACACTAAAATTTCAATTTGTAACCATTTTTTTTAGCTACAACAGAATTCTAGGTTGCTGTATGAATACAATGATCCACCTCATCCCACCTCATCCCAGCCGATTCCCTCCATGTTAATGCAATATTTATGACAGCCATTTCTTGCTATATCACTTAATAATCTTTCATTAAAAATAAGGATTAAATTTATAGTTTTAGAAATAAGATGATCTATACAGTACTGTACCCTGATTCTTTTATTTGGTATGTTAAATAGATAGGTTCCTTGAAACTTTTAGAAACAATCCTTGCTGAAAACTCTTATAATTGCTGCTGTATTTACAGAGTGTATTTCTGTCTTCTAAGAGTTTTCTATGAAATTAAAATAATCAGAAAACATTTATTGATTAGCTCAGTTTAGGAAACTTTCATTGTGTTTCATCGTGTCTAGCTGTACTTTGCTGCCACCTTGTGTTTAGACTAAATACTGTACAGTACTGTTCAGTTCTGATCAGACCTGGAAACTGGTGGTTGCTATCAGGTCTAAAATAGTGGGAGTTCCTCAAATCTACATATGTTAATCAAAGAAAATCACATTTATAATTAAGATACTATTACTATAATTGAATATCTGAATAAAAGTGTGACAGTCTGCCTTAGTTTGTATGACTTCACTTCAAGTCGGAAGTTTGTGGGTTGAAGTCCTACATCTAAGCTGACCTCTAAAGCAGTGATGAGATGCACGGTCGAAAAGTAAGGCAATTGCTTCAAATTCAGCCGAAACACTTGTGTGTGCGGTCAGAAACACTGACTGTCCAGCGCCTTGGGAAGTCCTCCCAATGTGAAAGGCGCTATATCGTACAAATGTAATTTTGTTGTTGTCACTTCCCATTTCCATTACTCCAAAGCTCTCCTCGCTGAACTCCCCAGCTCCAGTAATCAAAAGATCCAGCTGATTCAGAACTCTGCAAACCACATACTGACTGGACCAAACTCCACACCCACATTTCCCCAGTTCTAGTCAGGCTCCAGTGGCTCTGCATCACCAAACGGATCTACTTCAAGATCCTCACACTTGTGTTCAAATCCCCTCACTCCGTGACACCTCCCTACCTCTCTGACATCCTCATTCCCCAATCAGCCACCCAGAACCTCCGCTCAACTGGCTCCGGCCTCCTGCTCGTCTCTCGCACCCTCTGCCCCACAGTCAGAGGTCGTGCTTTATTATAATAATATAATAATCGTTGCATTTGATATAGTGCTTTTCACATCTTATCGACGTCTCAAAGCGCTTCACAGAATATACCGCAAAGTGAATCGACTGTATATTTGTGGGCGAAACACGGCAGCCAATTGCGCATAGCAAAGTCCCACAAACAGTCGTGGATTAAATGATAAATTTTTATTATTGTGGTTTTTTGGACGGATTATTATTAGGCATGTGGAGTAGGGAAACTTGCCTAAAGTTTCACCCTGATCTGCCTGAATTCGAACACAGGTTTCATGCTTGTAAGGCGAGTGCTCTAACCACTGAGCTACAGGAATTTTCAACCACTATGTCTCCAAATTCTGGAACACTGTCCCTCAATACATCCGTCTTGCCTATTTTCAAGTCCTGTCTGAAAATCTTCCTCTTCAATCAGGTTTATGGCCACCTCCTCCCAAGCCACCTCCCCACCCACCCACCACTGCCTTGGAGTCAGGCTCCGTCACTGTTAAGTGCGCTGAGACACCACCTGGCATGAAGGGCACTATTTAAGTGCAACTTGTTGGTGTATAATTCTATGGTTCCACTGAGAAGTACGCGTTACCCCACTGACATCCAACTATTTCAGCGCCTTGGGACATCCTCCTGACATGAAAGGCTCTATACAAGTGTAATTTTTGTTATTGTTGGTGTATTTCTATCTCCATCTTCACTTTTCAAAGAGATAGCCCGCCCCAACCTTCCAGAGTCTGGTCTACAGAGAGAGAGAGGTGTGGACAACTTCTTATCAGCCTTCCACAGCCCGCTTGTTTTGAGGTCTTGAGGCTGTAGCTGTTTAATTAGAAGCTGACCTCAACCACTAAAAAACATTAAACATCACAAATATAATCTTACAGGTGATTAGAGCACTTGCCTTGAAAGCAAGAGACCTGGATTCGATTCCAGGCAGGGCAAAATGTTGAGCAGGTTATTCCACACAAATGCCTCTATTTACCTAGCAGTAAATAGGAACCCAGTTAATCGAATGGCAAATCACTTTTCCACGGGTTACAATTCCTTAAAAAGTATATAGGTTGGTCACTTCAACCCACAACAGTTCGTGGGACACTGCTGTGTGCAATTGGCTGCAACATTTTGTCCATAAATTATAGTCAATTCACTTTTCAGAATATTCTGCAGAGCACTTTGAGACGTCTAGAAGACTTGAGAAGGTGCTATATCAAATGCAAGGATAACAATTATGTATTAGTAAGTAGGAACCTGGTTGATTGGTGGATCACCTTTCAGCGGGTAATAATTCCTTTAAAAATATTCTGCATAGCACTTTGAGACGTCTAGAAGATGTGATAAGGTGCTATATATCAAATGCAAGGATAACAATTATTAGTAATGTTAGAATATAGTAATTATAGCCTAAATATAATGCAATTATTAACAGTCAGGTTTCTGCAGGTGGTCCCCCTTATTGCACACACTCCCCAAATTGCTAACTGGTGAGAGGATTTTAGCTTTAGTTCAGTTTAAAGTGGCCTTGAAGGATTGTGGATTTATGGATGAAGAGAAAGCAGGAGAGCCATCTCAAGGTCTGGGAAAAGAAGCGAGGCGAGTACAGGCCGTGGTGGATAAAATAAAGGGAGGAATTCAATAACAACTTCCTGCATCGCTGGCCTTTAGATTGTCAGGTTTCTTGACATCCCTTCTGGACAATGTCCAAGTGATCAACTGGCTGAGTTAGTTATGATGAGGCTGGTGGAGAAGTAAGGGTCAGTCACAGAAGGAAAGTTAGAAGGAAAGTTAGAAGGAAAGAGAGGTAGAGACATTTTAGAGATGGAGAGTGAGTCGCAGGGGAATGAGCTGAGTAGCAGTGTTCCTGAGACCAGATTTTGCTGAATTTACTGCGACCAGACCAGACATATATACTAGAATTGGTAGTATGGTCTTATTTAAACACCTTTTAATTGTATGTTAATCTTACTTCACTTAATAAATTGTGTCTGCACCAATTTGGATTGTTGGGTCATATTTTGAATCCTCACGATTGGAAATCCCAACAGTAAGTAGGTTAATAGTTGATTGGCGGATAACCTTTCAGCGGGTAATAATTCCTGAAAAAATAATTGCTTAAACCACAATTGTTTAGTGATATTGCTGTGTGCAATTGGTTGCTGAGTTATGTCACCAAGAGGGTGGATGTACAGGTTGAAAAGGAGAGGACCGAGGACAGAGCCCTGAGGAACACTACACAAGACAGTGCGGGGACTCGAGAAGAAGCCATTTGTGGAGGCAAAGTGGAGCTGGTGTGAGAGATAGGATCTAAACGATTCAAGGACAGAAGCTTGAAAGTTAAGGTGAGAGGAGAAGCGGTGGAAGAGGATGAAGTGTTCCACAGTGGCAAAGGTAGCAGAGAGTTCAAAGAGGATGAGGATACAAGAAGGAGCCCTGGTCACAAATAGACAGAATCTCATTTATCACCTTGACCAGAGCAATGGGCAGCACGGAAACCCATTTGGAGGGGTCTGTAAAGCGAGTGGTAGGAGGGGAATAAGTGAAGCTGGGAAGCAACAACTCTTTCAAGAATCTTAGAAAGGAATGGGAGATTGCAGATGGGGTGGTGATAGTTTGTGAGCAGGAATGGATCCGGGGAAGGTTATTTGACAAGGTTGAAGACAGTCGTTTTTTGGAGAACTGGGAATAGTGCCAGTTGACAGGGAAAGGTTGATGAGGTCTGAGAGTAAAGGGGTGAGGAGATGGAGCTGGAAGATAAGGAGGCGCAGGTATGGAGTCGAGGGAGAAGATGGTGGACTTCATGCAGGTTATGGTGTGGTAAGAGAGGAGGGGGAGGGAGGATTGGTTAGGTGCTGGGGTGTGAAGGGGAGATGGAAAGGGGGTGGTGGTTGGGGGAGGGTAGGTGCCTGAATGGATCCCCTCGATTTTGGTCTCAAGAAAATCCAGCGTCTCTGCACGGTTTGAGTAGATGTATTGGAACAGCAGGCATCATTGCAAATGGTGACCTGCAGCAACGGTGGGGATTTGCCAACATTTTCTGGAGGCAACAGGAAAAAAGAAAGCATCTACTTTGAACTCATTATCCTCTCCGCCTCATCCCTCAATCCCCAGACCATCGATGTTCTGACAGCATGTTTGTCCGACATCGAGTCCTGGATGAGCGACAATTTCCTCCAATTGAACGTGAGCAAGATCGAGGCCCTCCTGATTGGCTCAAGCCAGCGCCTCCGCACATCGGGCGCTGCCAGCCTCAACATCCTAGGCTGTACTCTCCACCTCACAAAGCCAGTCAGGAACCTCGGCATCACGTTCGACCCCAAACTCTCCTTCCTCCCCCACATCCGTGCCTTGACCGGCACCGCCTATTTCCACCTGCGCAACATTGCCATGCTCCGCAACTATCTCACCCCCCGCGCTGCCGAAACACTCGTGCACGCGTACATCACCTCACTGCTGGACTACGGGAACTCTCTCCTTGTCGGCCTCCCCAGTTCCTCCATTCACAGGCTGCAGGTCATCCAAAACTCTGCAGCCCGTGTACTATCCCACACCCACCTCCGTGACCACATAACCCCCACCCTCACCCGTCTCCACTGGCTCCCCATCCTCCAGAGGATCGAGTTCAAGATCCTCGTCCTCACCTTCAAGGCCTTACATGGCCTTGCCCCGCCCTATCTTTCCGACCTACTCTCCCCCTATAAGCCCACCCGGACCCTCCGTTTAGCAGGACTTGGCTTGCTCCAAGCCCCCCGCCCGAACCGCCCCACCTTCAGAGGCCGGGCCTTCAGTTTCTCCGCTCCCACCCTTTGGAATTCCATCCCCCAATCCCTCCGCCTTGTTTCCTCCCTTTCCTCTTCCAAGGCCGGTTTGAAGACTTTGCTTTTCGACCGTGCCTTCTGTTCCCCCCCTAATTCTTCGACCTCCCCCACGTTTGTTACTCCCTCCCGAACACTCCCCTCCCAGCTCGGGTCACACACCTCCTGCGCAGCGCCTTGGGACGTCCTCCCGACGTGAAAGGCGCTTCATAAGTGCAATTTGTTGTTTTTATTATGAATGGTGCCCAATTCCTGCCAATGGCCGCAACCGCCTGACACTCTCCCTGAGTGGGGGGGACCAGGGCTTCCTTGCTCTTGTGTCTGAGGCAGGAGGTGACTCGGCACTGAGCCACCAAATGCTCCAGAGGTTGGGTCGGATTTGGGCAGTGAGGTGCTTTGTGAGATCCTCCAGCAGCACGTGAGGAAGGTTGTTTTTTAACAGAAGGCTAGCTTCTCTGCTGCACCCTCCTCATTCTTTGTGATATCCCGAGCAGAAGGGGGCGCTGTGACAGCCTCCAGACACGGGGGGGGAGCTGTGAGAGCCTCTATGGAGAGGGCGCTGTGACAGCCTCTTTCCACAGAGGGCGCTGTGACAGCCTCCAGACACAGAGCGGCGCTGTGACAGCCTCCAGACACAGAGCGGCGCTGTGACAGCCTCCAGACACAGAGCGGCGCTGTGACAGCCTCCAGACACAGGGCGGCGCTGTGACAGCCTCCAGACACAGGGCGGCGATGTGACAGCCTCCAGACACAGAGAGAGGCGTGTGGCGCTGCCGGTGATGCAGTGTGTTGTCAGAGGGTGATGTGGAGGTCACAGACAAGCAGGAGACGTCGGTATATAACACTCAGCAGCTTGAGGACGGGACCACATTATAGGAGGGAAGTGATTGAGAGAGAGAGGGAGGTGGAAGAGAAAAAAAAAACTCTTTCCCCCTTTTAATTCTGAAGGAGTTTGACAGCGGCTGCTGACTCCCAGCTTCACCCCCTCACTCACCGACTCAACCCCCCCCCCCCCCCGCCCCGCAGTGGGAAGCAAAGGTCGCGGTCTCCTGACAGCAGCTGCGCTCACCCCGAGAGGAGAGCGGCCGCCATGAAGAGTTTGCCCTATTTCTGCCGCGGAGACGTAGTGCGAGGCTTCGGCCGGGGCAGCAAAGAGCTCGGGATCCCGACAGGTAACACAGACACACCGACAGACATACAGACTGACCGACCGACCGAGAGGCCTCCGAGCCGGCACCGACCAACCGCACCTCAGCTCTCCCCCCCCCCCCCCCGAGAACCTCCCCCCCCCCCCCCCCCCCGACAACCTCCCCCCCCCCCCCCGACAACCTCCCCCCCCCCCCCCCCGACAACCTCCCCCCCCCCCCCCCCGACAACCTCCCCCCCCCCCCCCCGACAACCTCCCCCCCCCACCCGACAACCTCCCCCCCACCCGACAACCTCCCCCCCCCCCCCCCCCGACAACCTCTCCCCCCCCCCCCCCGACAACCTCTCCCCCCCCCCCCCCGACAACCTCCCCCCCCACCCGACAACCTCCCCCCCACCCGACAACCTCCCCCCCCCCCCCGACAACCTCCCCCCCCCCCCCCCCGACAACCTCCCCCCCCCCCCCGACAACCTCCCCCCCCCCCCCCCCCGACAACTTCCCCCCCCCCCGACAACCTCCCCCCCCCCCCGACAACCTCCCCCCCCCCCCCGACAACCTCCCCCCCCCCCCCGACAACCTCCCCCCCCCCCCCGACAACCTCCCCCCCCCCCCCCCCCGACAACCTCCCCCCCCCACCCGACAACCTCCCCCCCACCCGACAACCTCCCCCCCCCCCCCCCCGACAACCTCTCCCCCCCCCCCCCGACAACCTCTCCCCCCCCCCCCCCGACAACCTCCCCCCCCACCCGACAACCTCCCCCCCACCCGACAACCTCCCCCCCACCCGACAACCTCCCCCCCCCCCCCGACAACCTCCCCCCCCCCCCCCCCCGACAACCTCCCCCCCCCCCCCGACAACCTCCCCCCCCCCCCCCCCCCGACAACTTCCCCCCCCCCCCGACAACCTCCCCCCCCCCCCCGACAACCTCCCCCCCCCCCCGACAACCTCCCCCCCCCCCCCGACAACCTCCCCCCCCCCCGACAACCTCCCCCCCCCCGACAACCTCCCCCCCCCCCGACAACCTCCCCCCCCCCCCGACAACCTCTCCCCCCCCCCCCGACAACCTCCCCCCCCCCCCCGACAACCTCCCCCCCCCCCCCCGACAACCTCCCTCCCCCCCCGACAACCTCCCTCCCCCCCCGACAACCTCCCTCCCCCCCCGACAACCTCCCTCCCCCCCCGACAACCTCCCTCCCCCCCCGACAACCTCCCTCCCCCCCCGACAACCTCCCCCCCCCCCCGACAACCTCCCCCCCCCCCCGACAACCTCCCCCCCCCCCCCCCCGACAACCTCCCCCCCCCCCCCCGACAACCTCCCCCCCCCCCCCGACAACCTCCCCCCCCCCCGACAACCTCCCCCCCCCCCGACAACCTCCCCCCCCCCCCCCCCCCGACAACCTCCCCCCCCCGACAACCTCCCCCCCCCCCCCCCCCCGACAACCTCCCCCCCCCCCCCCGACAACCTCCCCCCCCCCCCCCCCGACAACCTCCCCCCCCCCCCCCCCCGACAACTTCCCCCCCCCCCCCGACAACTTCCCCCCCCCCCCCCGACAACCTCCCCCCCCCCCGACAACCTCCCCCCCCCCCCGACAACCTCCCCCCCCCCGACAACCTCCCCCCCCCCCCGACAACCTCCCCCCCCCCCCGACAACCTCCCCCCCCCCCCGACAACCTCCCCCCCCCCCCCCGACAACCTCCCCCCCCCCCCCCCCGACAACCTCCCTCCCCCCCCCCACAATCTCACCCCCTCCCCCCACAACCTCACTTCACCCCCCTCAACAACCTCACCATCCCAACAAACCCCTGCGCCCTGTTCTCGCTCTCACACGCACAACCACCCCCGCTCACACCTGCCTCACCTCTGCTCTCCCACCCACATCCACACACCCTTTGCCCCTACCTCATTCCCCCTCCCCCTCACAAACCCCTCTCACACCCACACTATCTGAACTTGCAAACATTCTGCAATCAGATATTCAATCCTGTTATAAGTGATCAAATGTTGCCTATTTGTTTGCTCCCTTCACAGCAAATTTCCCAGACTCTGTTGTGGACAACCTTCCAGCAGACATCACAACTGGTATATATTATGGCTGGGCCAGTGTGGCAAATGGAGATGTACATAAAATGGTTATGAGCATCGGTTGGAATCCATACTATAAAAACACCAAGAAATCTATGGTAAGTTGAATTGTTTACAGAAACATGTATCTTTGTCTTTCAGGTAACACTAATTTTGTAACACTATTGAAGTATAGTATAGTGTGGAGCTCCTGTGGCTTAGTGGTTAGAGCACATGTCTTGCAAGCTGGGGATACCTGCATTTGAATCCAAGCAGGTCAGGAGAAACCTTGGGCAAGTTTCCTTACTCCACACGCCTAATAATAATCCGTCCCAAAAAACCACAATAATAATATTGGTCATTTCAAACCATGACTGTTTGTGGGACACTGCTATGTGCAATTGGCTGCCACGATTCGCCCACAAATATATAGTCAATTCACTTTACAGTATATTCTGTGAAGCGCTTTGGGATGTCAATAAGATTTGAAAAGCACTATATCAAATGCAAGTATTATTATTATTATAGACTCTTTATATCTGCCTTTTTTTTCTTTTCCCTGCCCTTAGAAAAGTCTAACTCTCACTGGATAGTCGCGTTCTACGTGTCATGCAATTCTTGTTGCTCAGTTCTCTATCTGAACTCGTGTAAGAAATTGACTGGAAGGCATAACCACAGATCTTTAATTATGCATGCTTTATCAGATATCACTGGTTAGTGATCACTAGGAAATTTCCCTTTTCTTTATTTCCCCTTTGTTCCCCATTCCTCCCCCCATAAAGTGCATTATTGGACGACGGCAGTTTATATTGGCATCAAAAACTGGAGTCAAAGTTTTTGATGTCCCCTAAACCAATAGAACTTTGTCTAAAATAATACTTTTTAATAATCAATGAATCTGTAAAAATAGAGATCACTCCCAGCTGATGAACTCTAGGATTTGGTAGTCTTTTTGCTAGAACTTAAACTTCCCTTCTGCGAGGAAGCCTTATTGCTATTCAGTGGCCTGCTGGAATCAAATCCGGAATTAGGTCTATAGTACTCTGATATACAACACTTGTTTGAGGCTCTAAACAATTGCTAGCATCTATGGAAACTTACTTCAATTAGAGTGGACACTTTCAAGAGGAGAGAAGAAAAGTTAGGGGAGTAGCAAAATGAGCGCTTTGAACATTTTGATAGGCTTCCAGTTGTGTATGGAGGACAATAAAGCTTCACTGCAGTTTTTTTTTGAATATAGTATCATCTATCTTCAGGGTCTTGAAGCTGAGATTGCTTCCAGTAAACACATTAACAGCTACAAATTAAAATTGTATAGCATATTTCATGTTAAGAATGGAAAATGTCTAAGTGTGTATATTTTGACATTTTCAAACATTTTCAAGGCTGAAAACACAATAGGGACTAGACTTATCCATTCCGTATACTGTATTGATTGATGCGATCAATTAGGTTTGAAACTAATTTCCACATGTATATGCAGATGACACCCAACTCTATGTCTCTGCCTCCTACCTCAATTCCAGGACTACTGCTGTCCTGACAGACTGCCTGTCAGACATCAAATACTGGATGAGAGACAACTTTCTATAGCTGAATGTCAGCAAAACCGACACCCTTTTGATTGGCTCGCACCAGCGCCTCTGCACCTCAGGCACTGGCAGCATTATCTGGCACACAGTACCTCACCAAACTAGTCAGGAACCTGGGAACTTTGTTTACCCGGAGCTGTCCTTTTTTCCCATATCTGTGCCATGACCAGCACCGCCTTCCACCACCTCAGCAACATCACCCGTCTCCATCACTGCTCACCTCGTCAGGCTGCTGAAACACGAGTTTGTGACCTCTAGGCTCAATTATGCCAACTCCCTCCTTGTCGACCTCCCCAGCTCTTCCCTCTACAAGTTGCGGAATATCCCAAACCTCTGAAGCATGTGACCTCTCCCGCACCAAGCTCCATGACCCCATCACCCCCATTTCTCAGAGGATTCAAGATCCTTGGTCTCACTTTCAAGGCCCTCCGCACCCCTGCTCCCTCCTACCTCTCACACCTGCTGAACCCCTATCAACCTGTCGCTCCCTCCATTCAGCAGCTCTGGCCTGCTCCATATCTCCCTCTGAGCCCACCCTACCATCGGCGCTGCGCTTTCAGCCCCCTCTGCCTTTACTCTTTGGAATTGCATCACACAATCACACTGCTCCCTCCCTTGCCTCCTTCAAGGCCGGTCTCAAGACCCTCCTCTTTGACCATTCCTTCAGTCGCCCTCCTACCTCTCTGCCCTCCTACCTCTCTGACCTCCCTCATCCCAACCTTGCCCACATCCCTGCCCTGACCGTTCAGCGCTTTGGACGTCCTCCCAAGGTGAAAGGTGCTCTACAAATGTATTTTGTTGTTCCTGACTGACTTTAAAAGTTTATAAAATAAAGCTGAGGATGTTTGCATTTTAGTCATGCAGTGTAATTCCTCTTCCAATTTTTGACTGTTCTTGTTTTTGTCCTTTCCTAGGAAACACACATTATTCATACTTTCAAGGAAGACTTTTATGGGGAAATGCTCAGTATAGTAATCGTTGGCTATATCCGACCTGAGAAGACTTTTGAATCAGTTGGTAAGATTTAAATTGTTGTCCATTTTCTGGAAATCATATGGGTGTGTTTGTAGTAGGAAAAGGGTCCTACACAAGGTAGAGTGAAGAAAGAAAGCATCAACGGAAGTTTCTCAGAAAGATAGGAAAAGTCAGGGAGTGATGTATCCGATTCAGCTAATAGATCAAGAGTTGGAGGGTTTGTAAAAAAAAAACACAACAACAACTTGCATTTTCTTACCCCCCCTCCACACTGGGTTGAATCTCACAGCTGGGAGGATATTAGAGTAGTCCAGTCTAGAGTTGACAAAGATTTGGACCAGGGTTTCGGCACCTTTGGAGTGAGGCATTGTCAGAGATGGTGATGTGACAGAGGTGAAGAAAGTGGTGCTCATCAAATACTGGATGGGAGCAAAGAAGGATAACTGGAGATCGAACCTAATGTCTAAATTGTGCACGCGTTTGGAGAGTTTAAGGACAGGTTGGGTAGGTTGAGGAGGTTGACAGGATGGGAGCCAAAGAGTATGGCTTCCATTTTGTTGATGTTTAACTGCAGGTAATTTGTGCTCATCCAGCTCTTGATGTCCAACAGACCAGCTGACAGAATGGGACTGGGGGTTGCAACTGGAGGTGGAAAAGTAGAGTCGAGTGTCAACCACATACTTGTGGAAGTTAACCCTCTGTCTATGAATGACATTACCAAGTGGGAGCATGTAGATGAGGGAGAGAAGGGGGCTAAGCATGGATCCATGGGATACCCAGCAGGTGACTGGGTGGAAGCGAGGAGAAAAATAATTTGCAGAGATATATTGCTCGCGGTTTTTGAGGTAGACTTGAGCCAAGTGACTGTGGTCTCACTGAGATAGATGATGGAGACAGACAGTAGAGGAGGATGGCATTATCGACTGTCGAAAGTGGTGGAACGTTCAGAAGGATGAGGTAGATGGAGCCCTGGTAACAGATAAAGAGGACATCATAGTGACTTTCACAAGTCCTGTCTCTATACTGTGACCAGGATGGAAATTGGATTGGAGGGGTTTGAGTAGCGTGTGGCGGGAGAGGTGTGTGTGAAGTTGGTTGGCAACAATGTGTCCAGGGCTTTTGCAAGGAAGGGTAGGTATGAGGTGGGACAGTAGTGGCTGAGGTTGAAGGGATTTTTTTTTAAGGAGTGGGTGATGACCGTGGTTTTGAGGGAGAGTGGACTGATCCTGAGGCGAAGAACTGGTTAATGTCTGCCAGCAGTGGGCAGAGGAGGGGGAGTTGGGTGTTCAGCAGTTGGGTGGGGAGGGGGTCGAGGCAGCAGGTGGTGGGTTTCATTGCGGTGTTGATGGATGAGAGAGAGGAAGGAAAGATATGGGGTAAATTAATGTAGAATGGGGGCCATGGTAGTTTCTGAGAGTGGGATGGGTAAGGGAGATGAAATGGTTGTGGTGGTAGGTAACACGGGTCAGAATAATGAGGCTGCCAGGCTGTTGTCAATTTTAGAGGTATAAAAGTCCATGACCTCTTCGCACTTGGCGTTAGATGTTATGATTGAGGGTGAACATGGGAGGTGGAGGGGGTGGAGAATAGGATTCTAGGGGTTATTGTTGGCCGTGTTAAATCCCAACAGATTAGAGATGGATTTAAGGTGTCCAGTATGTACAGGTAAACCTATTACAACGGGGTTGCATTCCTGAAAAACTGTATGTAAATCGAAACATGATTTTCCATGCGGTCCCATTATATAATAGAGATGTGTTCTTTTCACAAAAATTTGGATCTTAAACCCACTAAATAACATACAAAACCAAACACAACATAACACACAAATTAACACACATAAGCAAGAAGGGGTATTTGAGGTAACTGTGTGGTAGGGAACGGCGATATGATTTTCATATCGATATGCCGATATAGACATTCTAAAAATATCGACATATCGAAAAAAACGATATATCGAGGTAAAAAATCGGGATGCGAGCACAATCAACTACAAGACCCAGAATGCTCATCTCTGTACACAATGCACAGACCGAGGTGCAAAGCCGCCATCTTGTATTCATAGTCCTCAAATACAATATACAGGTATGCAAGGGGTGGGGGGGAGAGAGACGGCTGTGGGTGGGGGGGGTTGAGGGGGAGAGAGACTGCTGGGGGGGGTGGTGAGGGGGAGAGAGACGGCTGGGGGAGGGGGAAGATAGACGGCTGGGGGGGGGAGAGAGACGGCTGGGGGGAGGGGGAGATAGACGGCTGGGGGGGGGAGAGAGACGGCTGGGGGGAGGAGGAGAGGGGGAGAGAGACGGCTGGGGGGAGGAGGAGAGGGGGAGAGAGACGGCTGGGGGGAGGGGGGAGAGAGACGGATGGGGAGAGAGACGGCTGGGGGGGAGAGGGGGAGAGAGACGGCTTAGGGGGGAGAGGGGGGAGAAAGACGGCTGGGGGGAGAGGGGGAGAGAAACGGCTGGGGGGGGGAGAGGGGGAGAGAGACGGCTGGGGGGGGAGGAGAGGGGGAGAGAGACGGCTGGGGGGAGGGGGAGAGAGACGGCTGTGGGGAGGGGGAGAGAGACGGGGGGGGGGGAGGGAGAAAGAGACGGCTGGGGGGGTGGTGGGGGAGAGAGACGACGGGGGTGGGGGGTGCGAGAGAGGGACGGCGGGGGGGGGGGGGTGGGGAGAGACGGGGTGGATGTGATAATATACAGATAGATAGAGATGGGGGGTGGTAGGAGAGAGACATAGAGAGACACAGACAGAAAAACACAGAGATGGAGAGAGTGAGAGACACAGAGAGAGAAAGATATTTACCTCCTGAGAAGATAGGCCCCGAATGCATGTGCACCCGGAATGCGCGCGCACCGCGCGCATTCCAGGTGCATGCGCAGTACGAAAAAACTGAAAATATCGATATTTTGGTATATCTCGATATGAACCAACCGATATATCCATATCGGGAAATTCCCATATCGCCGTTCCCTACTGTGTGGTGTATTACACTGGTTCTGATCCTCAATCCAGACGCTCAGCATTCTTTCCATGTTTTCCATCACATCACTCCTATGTTTTGCTATTCTGCTTACACCTTGAACTTGCCAGTATATTGTCCTTATTCTGTTTTATAGTAGCCACCGTCGATCTAGCTGGCCCTAAAGCCCTCCCGACGTCCGTACCTTTTTCACCAGAATCGATGCGCTTTATCACCTTCAATTTGGTATTTGAAGTGATGACTTTGCGGGGTTTCTGGCTGCTAGCGGTATTACCGCTGCTTATTTCATCGAGTCACAGATAAACGGGCTTCTACAGTATAAGGAGTAAAAATGACAATCAGAGGCACAATTGCAAAGGAGTATAGTATTTGTAGCATTATCAGAAGCTAAGTTGAGACCTGATTGGTGACTTAACGTTTGTGACTAGCACTTTTTAAAACAAAACTATAAAAATGGAAGAGGAGTAACGTTATGAATCAAAGATTCCATTGTAGCAAAGCAACATAAGCATGATGAAAGGGTTGGTGAAAATATTAAATCTATCTACAGTATATAGAGATAAGAAATAAGAAGGGGAGAATTACTTTAACAGCAATTTATTATAGACCATTGAATAGTAGAAATGAGAGAGGAAGAGATCTGCAGACACATTTTGAAGATGTGCAGACATAACAGTGTCTGAATAATTGGTGGCCTCAAGAAAGGCGCTCTACAAATGTAATGTTGTGGGGGCCATAAATTTTTTCTACAAGCATACAGTATTTTTTAATCAGTATGCCTCCACTCCAACAAGGGAGAAAGCAATTGTTGACTTTCTTCTAGGATATGAAGTGTATAGGTGAGTTGGCAGGACAATAACCACAATACTGTTCAATTTGATGTAGAAAAGAGGGGAAAAAATGAGGAATTGTCAATTCTTAAAAAATAAAGTGCATTTCAAGAAGGTGAAGAAGAAGACTGCACAGAAATTGATAGAAAGGCTGTCAGGAGAGATGGTAGACAACCAGCAGAAAATATTTATATTTGGAATTGAATAGATTACAGATTATGCACGTTCACACCGTAGAGTTAACATCTAGAGTCGTAGAGTGAACTTGGCCATCCCACTTTCAGAAGCATTTCAGCACCAAAGAGAGGTTGGGATGATACCTTGGTTGAACAGTTTGTCATTCAAGCAGAGACTGGAGGAACAGGACTTATTTAAACTAAAATAGAGGAGATTGAGAGCAAGTTGATTGAATTCTTTAAAATGTTGAATTGTTTTCACATATAGGTATCCGTCCCCAACCACGGCCTCGCCAACCATGAAACTCATGTATCCACAGTTTGCTAAATGCGACAACCCTCGCAAACCGCATTTTACATTTTGCGCATCCGCGATTTAAATCCACGGGTTTAAATTTTCGAACAGCTAGCATACAGCACTAGGACCCAGGGGCGATGTTGCAATCAACCAGTGACAACGCTTGTCTCAGGATTAAGGTAAATACTATACAGTAACATGCATTTATTGTCGCTTCTCCGCAGCCTAGCTAGTAAGTTTGGGAGCATTGCCTTCCCCCACACCCCCCACCCTTCCACCCACCCCCCTTCTCTCTCTCACCTCCTCTCTCTCTGACTCGCCTTCTGTTCCCCCCACCCTCCCCACCCCTCCTGTCTCTCACCTTCTCTCTCTCTCTCTCTCTCTCTCACCTTCTCTTCCCCCCTCCCCCCACCCCTCCTCTTTCTCACCTTCTCTCTCTCTGACTCACGTTCTCTTTCCCCCACCCTCCGTCTCTTTCTCTCTCTCTCTCTCTCTCTCTCACCTTCTCTTCCCCCCTCCCCCCACCCCTCCTCTTTCTCACCTTCTCTCTCTCTGACTCACGTTCTCTTCCCCCCACCCTCCGTCTCTTTCTCTCTCTCGCTCTCTCTCTCTCTATAAGTCAGACAGCCTGACTGTCTGATTGCTGCAGATCCTGGCAGCCAACGTGCCCAAACTTACTCCCGATATCCCCAGGTATATTATAACTATGCTTTTTTGTGTTTAGTTTTACTAAACGCGAACTTACTCCCCCTATCCCCATGTTTCCTATAGGGCCTTGCATTTTCCAACCACAATTTTTCTAACCACGAAGGTTTACAGGAACGTATCCCTTGTGGTTGGGAAGGGATACCTGTACTCGATAGGGAGAGAAAAAATATTTTCATGTTCCATTAACAGTGGGGATAATTAGAAGAAATTTTATTTTACATAGAGTTGTCGGAATGTGGAATGCCCTGCTGGGAGCAATAGATGATAGAGGATTGTTGTCAGATTTCAGAAGGGGACTGGATAGATATTTAAAAGTGAGTAATTTATTGGGGTATGGGGAAAAAGTAAGGTAAATGGCACTTTATTGAAATCTGAAATTCAGTACCTGAAAATCCCAGAGCATCGTTTAGTGCTACTTGAGACTTGGGGCACATATTTCCTATGGTGGATAATGCTTCTTTTGTTGGTCATGTGTGCTTTGTGGTAATGTGATTTCACCAATATCACGCCACTCTTTGATGAGGCAGATGTGATTTTTATGTTTGGTTAGAATGAAAGACAAAGTGAAATATTGTTTCATAACTTAAATTAGATATGAATACAATCATTGTGCTCCTTTTTTTAATCAAGTTGGGTTGTTGGAAAACATGTCTGCTTTTGTTGCACTGAGGATTTTTAAAAATATAATAACAATCCTTGCATTTGCCAACAATGCATTCCAGAACTGTATTGGAATAACTGCCTAGAATATGATTTCACAGTCCCAATGTGGACCTTGTATTATAATCTGCCTCGGAGGTGAGTTGCACATGAAAATCCATTACTGTGCTTGAGAGTAATCAGGCCAGACTGAGAATTCCATATCTGCATGCCACCAATATACTATATGGCAAAATGTTATTTCCTAAAAGAAAACTATAAAAATTTGTGTTCAAGCTCCACATCGAGATTAGGCAGCCATTTGCCTACAAATATACAGTGGCTGTGTTTAACAGCAATTATCTGTGAAGCATTTTGATATTTTAGCATGAATATAAATTCAATGTTGTAATGCAGAGCTAATACTTTAATGTTGTATTAGCATCAAATGTGCAATGTTTAGCTCTTTTTCTTTCCATTTCCATGTGTACTAAAAATATGATGAAAACAACATTTACATAGGCAGATCTGGATGTTGGCTATTTATTTAACTCCCTGCTCCCGCAACTACCTCACCCCCCACGCTGCCGAAACACTCGTGCATGCATACATCACCTCACGGCTGGACTACGGAAACTCTCTCCTCGTCGGCCTCCCCAGTTCCTCCATTCACAGGCTGCAGGTCATCCAAAACTCTGCAGCCCGTGTACTATCCCGCATCCGCCTCCGCGACCACATAACCCCCACCCTCGCCCGTTTCCACTGGCTCCCCATCCTCCAGAGGACCGAGTTCAAGATCCTCGTCCTCACCTTCAAGGCCTTACACGGCCTTGCCCCGCCCTACTTAACCGATTTTCTTTCCCCCTATAAGCCTATCCGGACCCTCCGTTCAGCAGGACTTGGGCTGCTCCAAGCCCCCCGCCCGAACCGCCCCACCATCGGAGGCCGGGCTTTCAGTTTCTCCGCTCCTATTCTGTGGAATTCCATCCCCCAATCCCTCCGCCTTGTTTCTTCCCTTTCCTCTTTCAAGGCCGGTTTGAAGACTTTCCTCTTCGACCGTGCCTTTTGATTCCCCCCCCGAACTTTTCGACCTCCCCTGCGTGTTTCACGCCTTCCCGAACACTCCCCTCCCAGCTCGGGTCACACGCCTCCTGTGCAGCACCTTGGGACGTCCTCCCGATGTGAAAGGCGCTCTATAAGTTTAAGTTGTTGTTGTTGTTGCTTATGGAGTTGTGTGTCAGTATTCCTACCTCTGAGTCAAGGCTATGGATTGAGCCCTAGTTGGGACTTGGATCCCATATAGTCTTTGCTGATACTCCAGCGAAGTATTGGGGGTGGTCTGCTGCTTGATTGAAGGTGTAGTTCCTTAGATGAGATATGAAATTAAGGTTTGCCTGTCCAGATAGACATCAAAATAGAAGTCAAAATTCCAGGAGACAAACGCTAAAATAATTATCGTCGTTTTTGTTTTGCACTGTTCAAGTTTGTGCCGATATCCAAGAGGTGTATTTCTTTCCCCCCAATTTTTTTTTAGCAATTCAAGTGTCATAAATAATCCCAGCCTTCGGGAGAGGGATCCTATGATAGTCTAGTTTGTGAGATTAACAAACTCTAGGCATCTAGCATCACTCAATGGGGAGCAGAAAGTGATTCAATCAAATTGTAGCAAGCAAATTATTTAAATCTTGAGAATTTTCTGGCACCTTCAGAAGCGATCCTATTCAGCTACATTTCCTTTAGCCGGTGTAAAGCATTACAAGATGTTGTCTATTCAGATGTTAAGCATTACTGAGAACAAGATAGGAGTTTCCCCCACTGTCCTAGCCAACAATCCCCCAAATAAATTTGGTAATTTCTTTCATGGCTGTTTGTGAGACAGACACTGTACAAATGTGATTTTGTTGTTGTGTGCCTACAAATACAGTCACCACTTCATAGTAAATCCTAAGTAAAGAGTTTTGGTAATGAGAATGAAATATACTTTCCAACAGGAAGGCCATCAGATCTAAAAAATAGGATTTGAGAGATTTGCTATTCAGGCTATTTCAAAGAATTGCTTTTGCATCAACAGCATATCTACTATTAGTCATTACTAGAAGTCAAAGAGCAGGTTTATAAAATGTACCTATATATAATACACATTATTTAGAATAATTAGCAAATAAAAACTGGGAGCTGGTGAAACAACAAAATTACATTTGTATAGCGTCTTTCACGTCAGGAGGACGTCCCAAGACATTGAACAATTACTGCTTCAGACCCAAGCTGAGGATAGAAGATGGGTTGGGGCGGAGGAGTTGCCGATGGGTAAAAATATGACCATTTTGTTAAGAGAAAGACCCATTGATAGGATGATGTACTGTTAGTTCCAATTCCTAATTTGCCTCAATAGGTTCTCAAAACCTTGAGAGGTGTGGACTGTCTCTTAATGTTAACTCTGGGAGAAGATCAGATAAGGAATTGCACCTCACAGAACATAGCTATTACTGAAACAGTAATTATGGTTAAATGCTGAAATAGCTGAAAATTAATGAAAGCCAATTAATATTGTTGCAGTGATCAGTTTCTTATTGCCATAAATATCTATGGAAGTTTTCTCAGAGTTATTTAACTCCCTAAATTCTATCTAAGCCCACAAAATATTTCATGCACTTTTGGTAGATGTTTATCTCCCCCAAAAGGCTGTGGACATTGGATCCATTCACATTTTCAAGACTGAGATGGATAGATATTTGTATTAAGTGATATGGGGCAAGGTCGGGCAATTGGATTTGAAGTAAAGATCAGCCATGATTTTTCGGAATGGAGGAATAGGCTTCAGAGGCTGAATGGCCGGCCTACTCCTGTTTCTATGTTTCCTTCATGAATAATGCAGTGTTTTTGGTTAAAAAGAGGTATTTGATTTGTTCCAACTTTGTAAAGTACAGGTAAGCCTCGATTTACGACGCTTCTATTTAGGACATTTCGATTGAAGGACTACAATTTTTTAACTCCTTTTGATCGATATACGACACTTGAATTTGTTTGAAGCACCAAAAATTATTTTGCGCATGCGCAGTACATATTTTGAATATCACGGTCGCATTTCGCACATTCTTTTTGTCCATACGCACAATCCATAGTGTATTCGTGGGTAAATCTAAGCATTTGAACTGGCCAATAGCATGTCGCCACGTCATTGTTTAAAAGCCAGCTGATTTTGAAGGGACACCACGCCAGTATTACCGTCATTTCTGAAAATTTCCGAACAACTTTGAGTGATTTATAGCCTCTACCGCGATTATAGCAAGTCGGGAAGAGACAGCAGTAAGTGAAATAAGCAGCGTTAATACCGCTAGCGGCCATAAACCCCGCAAAGTCATCACTTTAAATACCAAATTGAAGGTGATAAAACGCATTGATTCTGGTGAAAAAGGTACTGACGTCGGGAGGGCTTTAGGGCTAGCTAGATCAACGGTGGCTACTATAAAATAGAATAAGGACAATACACGGCAAGTTCAAGGTGTGTTACAGGTGCAAGCAGATTAGCAAAACATAGGAGTGATGTGATGGAAAACATGGAAAGAATGCTGAGTGTCTGGATTGAGAATCAGAACCAGTGTAATATACCACTCAACACCCTGGTTATCCAAGAAAAGCCAAAATCATTGTTCAGGGAGTTAAATGATCAGGAAGGAGAAGGCTCAACGGCACCATCTTTCAGTGCTAGCAGAGGGTGGTTTCAAAGGTTTAAAAGACGCTATGGGCTCCACAACATCGAGATGAGTGGGGAAGCTACAAGTGGCACTGCCAATGTCACACTGCCAGTATTAAAGTTTGCCAGTAGTGTACTGTATTAAAGTTTGCCAATATTAAAGTACAATACTGTACAGTTACCCCCAAGTACCCCTTCTTGCCTATGTGTGTTAATTTGTGTGTAATGTTTGTGTGTTTTTTAGTTGGATTAAGGTCCGCAAATTTTGTGAAAAGAACGCATCTCTGGTTACATAATAGGACTGCATGGGAAATCACTTTTCGATTTAGGATGTTTCGATATACATACAGTTTTTCAGGAACGCAACCCCGTCGTAAATAGAGGTTTACCTGTACAGTAAAAGCACGTTTATCCAGCATCCTCGAGACCTGGCCAATGTTGGTTAAATGACATGCCGGATATTTGGTCAGATCCAACCCCGAAAACCAAACACAAAAAAAAAACTTATTTTAACACATACCATATTAATAATAGACTAAATAATAATAGACCTTTGTTATTCATCTAAAGATCACCTTTGCTGGTAGATGCCTGGTTTGAAGCCATGATGTTGGGGTAGAGGGGTACAGTCTATCGATAACTTGTGCAATGGCGGCCACTTCGCGAGGGAAAAAAAACGGCAGCGCGACTTTAAGGCTCTACTAGTGGCAAGCCGAACTACCTGTACAGTACCCTCGTGTGACAATCGATTCATTAAATGCGCCATTATGATTGTGCCAGATAACATCCGGTTAATTGGACGGGGACTTTTTTTTTGACGTACCGGTCAATCAGAAGTTTCGGTTGATCGAGTCACGGATAAACCGGCTTTTACTGTAGTTACAATTTGTTATACTTACACCAAAATAAAAATTAGAGGTATTGTGGGTTATAGATATGAGTTTAGTTGTAATTTGATCTAAGCAGAGCTAGAGAGTAGCATTTGTAAGTTTTATGCTGGGTGGGATCTATGTCATTGGGTATGTCATTACAGACGTGATTAGTTAAAAGTGCTCTTTTGCTCTCTCATCAATGCTAGTACGATGTGCCTGACTGTAGAGATTTTAGTACGGAACTTTTATTATGCTTCTGTAGGTTTGGGTATTCAAAATCTTCTTTGTTTTAGTTTCTTTATAATAAAAACAAATATACTTATCACAATGTATTTTAAGATTGTTCATTTTGTCGTCTGTTCACTGAGTTTCTTTCTCGCTTCATTTCAGATGCACTGATTACTGCCATTTACAGTGACATTTCTATGGCAAAAGAAAAACTAGATCTGCCAGAATACCGAAGTATCAAGGAAGACAACTTTTTCCGATCACTTGAGAACAGTATAATGAATGGCCATTGACTGAAGCAGAGCTGAAAATTGTACACATTTCTTAAACTGTTTCACTAAAGTCCTTTTTCATTTGTTTTTTTGCAGCCATAAAAAATCTGTACCTATGTTGATCTTTACCAGCTTTTCCACTTTTCTGCACTTATTTACTAAAAAAAAATAAGCTTGATTACCTAAATTCCAAAATTGATGAGACAAATAAACTTCAGCATCTGGGTTACAGTTACATTTAACTAGCTCTACATTGTACCTTAATTGACAACTGAAATTTATGGCTATTTACATGTACATTTATTCCTAATTAAAGGATATAATTAAGACAAATAAATAGCCCATTTTAAGTTACATTGCTGTCACCCATTCCTTACTTGCTTTCATTGACCACTCTAGTCAAGTAGAAAATGTGGCATACCATTTTCATCTCATCCCTAGAGAGAGCAGGGCTGGGATGTGTAGCCACTGTTTTCGGGTTGACAGCAATCTTAGCTTATTATGGACTTTCCCAGTAGCTCAAGGTGGACATTTTGACATTGTTGACTTACCTCCACCTGCCCTGAGACAATAGTCAGAAAAAGATTTGTGAATTAGAAACATTAGCAGATGCACAATTTCACTTATGTTTCGTTGGTGTCTTAGATCCACCTTACAAAATCCACTGAGCAGATTTCAGTCCTGGGCTACAATTAAGGCTTCAAATGCAACGGAAGCTATATTATCAAGAGAATAATGACAACAGCTTGCATTTACACAATGCCCCTCATGCAGGGTAGCGTACCAGTGCGCTGAATATAATCGTATAATTGAATCTGAACTTTTCGTGCTATGCAGATATCTCTTAACAAGTATTGCTCAATAGCAATTGATATTATCCCTACACACCCCAGTTTTTGAAGCCTGATTATACTGAAGCCAAATCATTTTGCTCCTACTGCTGCCTTAGCTGACATCAAATAAATCAACACAGAACCCAAATAATAATTGAGCTTTCTGAAAACTAATTTCATCCCCTTCTCTTTCCTTATTTAAATAATTTCCACAGTGATTACCAAAAGCAATTGTTCTGTATTGTTTCAATCCCCCCCCCCCCCCCACCACCCCTCGCCCATGTTGTCATTTCCTATTGAAAAGGTAATGCCAGTGCATTTACAACCAGGGGTTCTTGTGATGGAAACATGTTTGGTTTGATTAAATGTTGCCATCTGATATTTCAATGTTGGAAAATTTTGTTGTGAAATATTAAAGAGACCAATATAAGAAGCCATTATGAAAATTCATATTGTTATATATGTCACTTATTTAAAATTAAGACCAAACCAGAGTATAGATGCATGTCTTTGCTGTATTATGCACACTTTTAACTTATCCTGTCTTCATATAATCATGGGCTCGGTGGTGGAGATTATGACTGGTAATGGATAAAAGGTATTGTTGGAAGGAATTCATCCAGTGTCTCAGAAGTTTGGATGAAAGCTTTTTAATCAGTTTGATATTATCCTTCCAGAATGCCAACCCTCCCATCTTCTAAGTACAGCTCCAAGCTGTTTCTTAATCACCCTTCCTGGTTACTCATTCTAACTTTCTGGGTAGACCAACGTTTGTTGTCCTAAATTTGCCCTTCATTGCCTTAAATGATGCCCCTTTTGTCCTGCCTAATTTGCAAATACTAGAATTTAACATTATGAAAAGACACTATCATTCTGTAAACTTGAGAACACTGTTTTATGATTTGACTACTGTATTGCCTGTAATTCAAGTTGCACAAATGGCTAAGTTGGTAGTAACCTGAAAATTATCCTCTTAATGATCTTTTTTTCCTACAAAAGGTAAACTATCTGAAACTTTATTCCACAATTGCATGCAATAACATTGTCTGTAGTTCCAGGTCAGTCATTTGTATGCATTGAGGGTAAACTCGGAATTTGTACACAGGTTTATTAGATATTTCCTTTTTAGCACTTCATGTAGGTTGCCCAGAATTAATACAAATGCCTTCAATTTCTTATCGTCAACTAGATTAAATCTTAGCATTAATTATTTTTGAGCTGTTACATGATCATATTTCTTTGAGAAATATGATTGTGATTACCAGTTGTGTTATCTATGGAAACCATTTTTGAGTCAGCTTTTGAGAAACAGTCAGAATTTATGTAAAATGTACTCTTGGTACAGTTTATATCCAAAGTAAGAAAGCATTGATCAGCTGATGTTTCAGATTGAAGCATTGATGTTTCAGATAGAAGTATCTCAGTGCTGTATACTGTATTTGATCTAAAATTATGAATGTGTTAGAATCTATGTGATACTGATTAAGATCTAAATATATCATTTGAATGGTCAAATTAAAATATTTCCACTTAAAAATGTACAGGACACATGCTGATGTATTATTCTACCAATGCGATTTACTGCAATTCACAATATATTGTATATTTCCCAAATGTTTTTAATACCTAAGAATTAACATTTTTATCTGAATCATGTTATAGGAAATGTGATATTTGCACATATTTTTCAGGTCTGCCTGCAGTTTTGCCTGAATGCTAATGTGGAATCCTGTAGCTCAGTGGTTAGAGCACCCGCCTTGCAAACAGGAGACCTGGGTTTGATTCCGGGCAGGGCAAAACACTGGGCAAGTTTCCTTACTCCACATGCCTGATAATAATCCCTCAAGAAAAAAAAACAAGAATAAAAAAAATCTATCACTTGAATCAACGACTGTTTGTGGGACACTACTGTGCGCAATTGGCTGCCATGTTTCACCCACAAGTATACTCAATTCACGTTACAGTATATTCTGTGATGCACATCCTCACATCTAGGAAGATGTGAAAAGCACTATATCAAATGCTAGGATGATTTTTTATTGTTAATGATAGATTAGGTTGCCTGAATCCTAGGAGTGCGTCTAGCTCCTTAGAATGTCCTCCCGACGTGAAAAATTTAATTTTGTAATGTATAGATTACGTTACACATATGTGCACAAAAAACATATAGTTGAAGGTATTAGTTAATTGCTTTAAGCATGTAGTTAATTGATACCTTTATTAATGCCTTTATTTCTATTTAGCAACTGTGTATCTGAATAATCTTTATTTACTAAATGTGAATGTTGTTACTTCTGAGAGTTCTGAATTTGGAATTAGCATGCAGTAAATGATTGTGATGCAAGCTGCTTTTCTTAGTTGTCTGCTCAGCTAGTGTGTGTGTGGGGGCAGTGGTAGTGAGAAAATAATTTTAAAGTCTAGAGAACAATATTGCTTTTTGGCATTTGTCTTCTTTTAATTTCATAAATGGGCATTGAACTGTGCTATGGTGATAAATTGACATTTATCAGTATATAGTGGTTAGGGCACTTGCCTCACAAACAAGAGGACTTGAGTTAGATTCCCTGGCGGGGCAAAACATTAGTTAAGTTTCCTTACTCTTCGCACTTACTCACACCTAGAGTAGGTAGAAACCTTGGTTGTTATCGATTGGTGAATTGCTTCCGGGGGTAATAATCCCTCCAAAAAATCCAATCCAAAACAGTTTGTAGGATACTGCTATGTGCAATTGGCTGCCACATTTTGCCTACAAAATACAGTCAATCCACTTTACAATATATTCTGTGAAGCACTTTGAGGCATAATAAGGCGCTATATCAAATGCAAGGATTATTGCTTAGTTGGAGATGAAACCAGTAGCAAAAAAAGTTTTACTGATTAAAAACCAAAGATTGTAGAAATGCACAGTTCAACATCTGAAACAAACTTTTAAATTAACTGTTTGGGTATGGCCTTGCAGCAGAATGGGTTCCAATTGTTTCTGGTTTTATTTCAGACTTATTATTCAGCGCTTATTTTTCTTTGTATATGTTTTCTTTTAGTACAGTACTTGGCTTGGGTGTGATTTTTGCTAAGACTTTTTTCTGATTTTAACCTAAGTAGTGAAATGCTAACTAACAATAAGTACTACACCCACATACTTTTTCCACTAATTAGTAAATGTCACCATGGAGAAATTAACCCTTTTATGGTCTTCTGAAAAAAAACGCTATCCCTTGTTCTAACAGCACCTGTATGATAAAGGCACTTGCAAGCTGATTTATGGTGGTCTTGCCTAAATATTATGCCCCTTTTATACTACAGGAATATACACATGGCTTTGAAAAATTGTGCTGGTAGACTGCAGTTATACTACAGTACTTGCTAACTATTGACATGAAATCAGTTCATTCATGGAACTATGATACAAAATATGGACACAATGTTACTGCCCGCTGAATTCATTTTTGTCGAGCATTGAGACTCATGCTTGTGGTCTGCGGCGGAAATTAAGATCTGCGTTGGTGGCGCACCAGTTGCAGTTAATATTACAGCTGTGTGTATGGACTCAAGGCTGAAATCATCTGCTAGAGGTGGTTTACTGCTGGGAACATACACGAGTGCCACTTAACACTCCAACATTGTGGTATGTTTTAATATGATTTTTGTGGTGAGTCATCATTGATGCAATACAATTGAAGCATAGTACTTTATCAATCTTTGGTGGTTAAAGTTATATACGTGAAAATTGGAATGATTGTTTACTTTTTGTAGGAACACAAAGACAGCAGTTCTTCAAGTTGGCCATGGTTTGCCTTTTGTTAAACTTGAAATGTGCCAAATGCACAGAGACATTCACTGGATTTTTTCCCCATTTGTTGTTTAGTTTTGTACAGTGTGTGTTTCTGTGACTGAAGAAATGTAGCATTGTGCTGTGACTTTCTCTGTATAAGGTTTGTTTTTATATACTACCTTAATTCCCTTGGCTTTGCCTTGGGTCCAACCTGTTAGTTAATTTTATTAAATGCCTAATTTAAAAAAAAAGGAACCATAGGTATGTTTGCATTCTGTGTTTTTCAGTTAAAAACCATATTAAATCTGTGAAATTAAAATATCCCAAATCATGACATTTTAGTCCATATAGTCATTTTTTGTTTGGTCAAGATGCTGAGTCAAAACACCAAGGTCTGTTTATCACGGTTTGTAAACACTATACTGTACTAAGAATTAAATATCAAATGAGCAACTAGTGACTATTATCCTGGAAAATGGGGGATTCTCTTTCGGTCTGAGCTAGGCATTTAGGGATTTTTTTTGTTACAATTCCTGTATATATACACACGTGCTATACCAGATATGGGTGACCAAAAAAAAGCCTGTCAATTATGACAGGTAGTGGCAGCAGTAAGGAAATATATTTTCTCAGCTGCAGATGTATAGGGCCCTGGTGAGACCACACCTGGAATACTGTGTCCAGTTTTGGTCTCCTTATTCAAGAAAGGATATGCTTGCCTTGGAGGGGGTACAATGTAGATTCACTAAGTTGGCAGCTGGGATGAGGGGAATCAGTTATAAGGATAGGTTGAGCAATCTAGGCCTATATTCTCTAGAATATAGAAGAATTAAAGGTGATTTTAGAGAAACCTATAAGATTATTAAGGGGCAAGACAGAGTAGATAGTGGGAGACTGTTTCCCTTGGTTGGAGAAACTAACCAGGGGTCACAGTCTGAAAATTAGGGGTCAGCCCTTTCGCACTGAGTTGAGAAAAAAATTATTCACTCAGGGAGTAGTGAATTTATGGAATTCTCTACCCCACAGAGCTGTAGATGCTCACTTTTTGAACATATTTAAGACTGAGATTGATAGATTTCTTATAGATAAAGGGATTACGGGATATGGTGATAAGGCGGGTAGGTGGAGCTAAAATAAATCAGCCATGATCTTATTGAATGGCCTACTCCTGCTCCTAATTCTTATGTTCTTATTTCATTCAGAAAATCTATTATATACCTAAATATTAGGGCCAGAGGAATGGGAGCTTTACTTTGCAAATAAGCATCTATCAGAGGGTGATCGATGTGTTCAAACCGGAAGATTCCCTTATTTTCTTATCCATATCACAAGAATAAGGTGAGATTGAACATCAGAACTCGGTATATTGTAACTTGTTTGTATGGGCAGTTACATTATAACTACAATTAACTATATATTATATATATAGTTATATATAGATAGTTATAAATATATAGATTTGGCTGTGTTAGAATTTTAATATTTTAAATATTGAAGAGGTGAGGAACTCAGACATGACAGTGTGTGGGCTGGAGTTGAAGCTGTTCATGGACACAGACAAGGGTAAGATTTCAATCAGGCAAGATTTGAAGATTGAGCTGAGAGGCGAGGTGGTGGTTGACAATTTTGAAGGTGGCAGAGAAGTCCAGGAAGATTAGGAGACAGAAATTCTAGTCACAGGTGGACATTTAAATAAATCTCTATATGTTGATCTTTTGGCTCTTAAGAGTTTTCCATGTTGGTTTGGACCAACCATTAAATACTGTAATGGGTTGCAGTACAAAACCTTTTTTATTTCCTTGTGTTTCTTTATAGACAGTAACGTTTCCTGGTACTGTATATTAGCTGTGATTTATATTTAGCTATTTTTACACTTTTTTTCCTTTGATTTCTTCTTCATCGGTTGTAACTTCATGCATTCTAATCACACTTATAGGTTCATCAAACAGTGCATCACATAACTTTCATAATCTTCCATCAGAAATAAGTATGAGAGAAGACAGTCATTTTTTACAAACATCACACTAAGCAAGGAACAATATTTCAGTGTTCACTGGTTAAATGCTTGAGTTATAGCTCAGCCACGAACAAAAGCAATTTCATTAGAGAACCCTGAAGGAATCAGTAAACATTCTTCAGCTGTTGAATGTCAATGAACAGTTTTCTACTGTTTTGTCCTTCTGTCTGAAAGATTCCCTGGAGAAGATTATCTTCTTTGAGGGAAAACAAATTAAAAATATTTAAATGCTTTTCACTTGATTAGACTGATTCAAAGATTTTCCAAAATTCATTTTGTACAAAGCTCTTTTTATTCAGTCTTCGCAAACTACATGAAATTAGTCTCATAATCACATCAGTGAATATCCTACATCAATCAAATGGGAACAATCAAAGCTCCATCAGAGATCATTGTACTTTATTTCAATGAATTGATGTGGAGCACCTGGACTTAGCAACAGCTGCAATTCAGAGAAATCTGCAAATTGCTGATTTAATCACCAAAGCAAAAACACTTAACTAACTAATATGACAAGTACACAATAACCTATTTCTAAATATAATTCTGAATCTGTGTTTCATCAATCTTGCGTAGAACTTTATTGATACACTGAAGGAACTGTCTGAAGATTCTGGCTGCATACCCCAGCCCAATAAAACAACCTATCGCAATCAACTCATATTTAATGGTGAGCTAAATATTAAAAATCAATTTTTAATCAATTAGCAACCTTTCAAACTATTTCAAACCATCAGATGAAATGTGCTGTGAGTACTTTACCATCGTTATACTCTTTATTATATGATAACCCTATTATATACTGTATCATAACCTTATTGTACATTATTCTAACCATATATCCTGTATCATTATACACTGTATCATAGCCCTATTATGTTATTCCAAACTATACACTATGTTGTAGCCTTTACAACTTTTCTGATAGCTAATTAATCAGAAAATTAAAACAATTAGAAGGTTTAAGTGGTTAATACATGATCATTAATTGCCATTAGGTTTTGCAAATCAACTCCAGATTATATACATCCAATGTTTCTTTCAATACAAAACTAAAAACAGCTATGAAGATCAACTTATAAATCTAAATTAAGATGTTAATATGACCATAGTTCCTCTTCCAGTTTGCAAAATGGCTAGTGTGTTCAGTGAAAACTTAAATATGTAAATTAGAACTTCCAGCAGAAAATAATTTGCAATAACCAAATAGGAATTTTTAGGTTTCAGGTGCTCCATACAAACAAAGGTGTTCTTTGCCGAATTGTAAAGTAGATATGGTGCCGTATAGGAAGCTTGTTAAAAAATTACTACACATTGTATTAATGGATGGAAAGTTGGCTAAAAGATAGGAAACAAAGGGTAGGAGTACAGGATCGTTCGTACTAGGGCCACTGTTTTTCTCCGTTTATTAAAAAAACCGAATGGAATCTTTATAAATAGGGGTATAGAATATAAAAGCAAAGATGCTAAATTTATATAAATTGTTAGTTAGATCACAGGTAAAATATTGTATCCAGTATTTAGGGGGGAAAAGCCAGGGTGATAGGGCTTTGTCTTACAAGGTTGTGCACGTTCCTTAAGTTCAAAGTATCAAATGACAGATGGACATCAACAATGCCATGGATCACTTAGCTTTTGCCAGGCAAATGTATCAGAGCCAGTACAAAGCCAGGGAGAACACTTCCACTGAAATATTGTTTTAGATACAGCCCTTATTGTAAGAAAAAAGCCAAAGAGGCTAAGTGAACCCTTTGGGATTTGAAACTGCAATCTTCTGGTGCCAAACACAATACTTAATCAATGAGCTATCCAAGATGTAATTTTAGTTTAGGAAGAAACGTCATTAAAATAAATAAGTTGGATTCAGACTTTGTCTTGGCTTTCTTCTATAGATGCAATCTGTTGATTATTGCAGTTAACAGATGCCTAGTTAATAGAGAAGCTGCCATTGAATACAGTATAATTGTGCAGTGGCAAGATACACTTGTACAGTGCAACCTCAGAGTGGTGACACTTTGTGCCATTGGGTAGTGCTACAATTCAGAATCTGGAAATGCTGTGACTGCTGGATCAATTGAAATGTTTAAAATTGAAGTGGATAGATTTTTGTTAGGTCATGATATCAAGGGATAAGGAGCAAACATGGGTAAATGGAGTTGAGGTGCAGATCAACCAGGATCTAATCTTATGATGGAACAAACTAGCGGCTGAATGACCTACTCCTATTCCTATGTTAATATATATAAATAACCCTTTACACTGTCTGACATGTTTGGGTTTTAGTTACATTTGTTGCATTTGACAGCCTCCATTTTATTGAAATATATATTTTTGTGAATTGCTTTTCATAATTTGTCTGATACTGACACTTAGGGACACTTCACAGTTACGGACACTGCCATTTCTCAACAATAACAGATTAAGGATAGCTGAGGTTCGATTTTAATGTAATCCAAGTCATTCTCTTATTTGTTTTGAAATTTAGCAATAATTGTAAACAACAAATAAAACTTTTACATTGAGAAATACTGGCTAGTGGGAGAGGCTTCCTTGTGTCAACTAATGCAACATCAAAAAATGCTAAGAAAATAGACCCAGATGGAACTTCCTCCTGAATCTCAAATTTAACCTGCATATAGCCAATGGAATCTTTTTAAAAAAAAATTTTTGACAGCAATATAATGGTTGGGAATATTCTTATAAACGTATGATATCCTTTAGCACATGATTTCCTGATATGAATAGTGGGACTGGCGCATAATATGGTTGGTTACACGGTCCATATGTTAATACAACAAGGTCCACAATTACAGACTCACCGATGCACTGAATTGGGAAAGAGAAAACAGCCACTCAAACCTGCATTCTGAGCATTTTAAGTATCCTTAACTGGTGGTACATTAAGTGCATGGATTAAGTAGTTTTTTTAAATTGAGAAAAGCATTATAAATTGATTCAAATTGCATTTTTCTTATTTGAAAGAATAACTTTCATCGTCGTACTCCAGTTCATCATCATCGTCTTCATCCAGCAATCCGTATTTAAATTTGCGGTAAACTGTACCATCCTGGCCCATGTAGACAATATCCTCATCATCATTGTCTTCATCATCCACCTCCGCCTGTCGATCTCTGTAATCGATTGCTTGGGTGTCCCGAATACTTACACTGTCTTTGCTTGCATTATAGAAGGGTGTGGGTTTCGCCTGGTTGGGCAGTTTTTCATATCCTGTTCTGCTAACGGACTTCCCCTTTGAACGCGCCTTCAGCAGGAAAAACACACCAAAGCCAATTCCCAAAATGAGTAAAACTGAGGCAATGGCGAATAAGGCTGGTTTCCCCGTCGCATTACTGTCAGGGTCTATCGCTCTCTTTAAAACACATTCATCTGTTTGTGGGTAGGGAGAAAGAAAATGTCAATGAGACTTCAGAATGTTATGCTATGAAATGTTTAATAATAATAATCCTTCCATTTGATTTTATGCCTTATCACATTGTTGAGACGTTCAAAGCCCGTCACAGTATATATATATATATAGATATATATAATATATATATACTGTATAATGGATTGACCATGTATTTGTGAGCAAAATGTGGCAGCCAGTTGTGAACAGCAATGTCCCACAAACTGCCATGGAGTGAGTGACCAATTTTATTTTGGACATTGTTGTCCTGGACACAGGGAGAAACTTTGTTCTCTTTTCGAATGTTGGCATGGGATTTTTAACATCTAACTGGACATGCAGATGGGACCTCAACTATTCCGGAATAACACATGCAATTTGGCAAAGTATCTTTCATAAATACATTTTGAGGAATTATTTAGAATAACTAAACAGCAAAAGATGGGTTAGAATACATTCCATGAAATAGTGACTTTGGAATCTTTAAGGCAGTCACACACTGAGATGGATGAAAAGAGTTGAATTATCAGGAAAATGTTCAAGGGTATATGAAGGCACAGTAGCAAAGCTTTCTCTGATTCCCACTGAAATAAAGGGATGAAAAATGCAATATGTGGTGTAACAGTTCTCACTGGTGGTAATTATTACATCATACACTTTTTTATTTTCTCCAATTGGGAAATAAGAAAAAACAAATGGTGTGACGGGACCTCTAATGCCTGAAGATAGATGGGAACATCTTAAACATCTCACATGAACGATGGTACCTCAAAAATGCAGTGCTCAACTAATGATAGCCTGTTACTAGCAGCTTAATTCCTAACATATGGCTTGACCCGATGATCTTCTGCGGTGAAAGAGTTACCGACTGAACCAAACTGGCACCACTAATTTCTAGCCTTGCATTGAGACCTGTTATTTTGGTATTTCATTTCCTTCTCTCGCTATAGATTCATAGGTAAGAAGCCTGTTTCTATTATCCAAGCTACAGTGAAAATAAAATAAATTCTGCAAATCTATGTATGCAAGCTCTACAGGATAGCACAGTATAATCCTTGCTCATATATAAATTACTTTAAGGTTCTGCTGTGGTTCAATTCCTATTAAACTTAAATTAGCTTGAAAGGTCAATTGTATTTGATCAATGCCCCATAATTTTAAATCAAGGTCAGGTTTCACTTTCATAGGTTAATAGATACAGTATTTGTGGATCATACCGTATAAATAGGTGTATAAAATCTGTTCAAGTAAGACTATATAGTTTATTGAGAACCAAATTGTTATTATGTTTGAAAGATTTCAGGAAGAAATTTCACTTTTACTCTCATGCAATTGGCTGCCGCACTTCGCCCACAAAATATACAGACAATTCACTTTACAGTATATTCTGTGAAGTGCTTTGAGACGTCTCAATTACGTGATGAGGTGTTGTATCAAACAAAAGTACTCTTATTATTTATTTATTATTAAATGCTTTAATTTTTAAGACAGTTTTCTGGCATCAAACAAATAGACTATTGATTGGATTACAGGAAAGAGCACTAAAGGTTAAGTGTAATATCAGTCTTACCGAATCTCACATCGCAATCACAGCAGTCTTCAAATATGGACTGATCATATTTGCAGCAATGTAAGCAATTACCGCCCTCCAAATTCATCACGAGGGGTGGAAGACAATCTGTGCAGTTGTATTTTCCGGGGCCCTTGCACTCCAGGCATTCAGCACTGCAGATCTCACACAATATTTTTGGATCCTAAATCACAAGGATAGGGGGAAAAAAAGAGACATTAAAAATCTACACAAAAATAAATGTTTGAATTAGTTAAACAATCACTTAAAAAATCTCTCAAAGAATATGCCAATATTTTAGTAATTCTGTGTTTTTTTGTCCTGTTGCCAATCTTCTCCCCTCCACCTCTGCTGGAGACCCAGACACATGTGATATATAGAATCCCAACTGCTCAAGTGTAACAAGAAGTGCTTCACTGTCAATTTCCATTACATACTGAATAGTGGCAGAATTTCTTTCATGACCACCCAATTCTAAGATTCAAACTTGGAGGCTCTTTAATACAAAATCCCTATATTAAATTTACTCTCCAGTGTAGAGCTGAGCCCTAAAGGTAAGGGGGACAGAGCACTGTCGAAATGATAAGTCTAAATGCATGTCCCCCACAAATATACAGTCAATTCACTTTATAGTATATTCTGTGAAGCGGTTTGAGACATATCAAAGATGTGAAAAGCGCTATACCAAAGGATTATTATTATGTATTTTGTTATTTATGTCCCACTTTGTTCATTACAACATATTATTTCCCATAGCTGGCATGTCAGTAAAGAGAGGACATGAAGACAATCAATAAAAAAAAAGTAGAGGGGAGGTTAGAAAAAAAATCCATGCACAACTGTTAGCTCAAATGTGGATATCTCTTTTATAATAACATTAATTGTCATCCTGCTAATCATCATTACATTTAATATACTAAAGCACTTCACCAAATATACTGTGAAGTGCTCCTGTAGCTTGGTGATTAGAGCACTCGCCTTACAAGTGTGAAACCTGTGTTCAAATCTAAGCAGATCAGGGCAGATCAGGGCGGAACCTTGGGCAAGTTTCCTTACTCCACAAGCCTAATAATAATCCATCCAAAAAACACAATAATAAAATTGGTCATTTCAATCCACGGCTGTGTGGGACACTGCTGTGCGCAATTGGCTGCCGCATTTCGCCCACAAATATACAGTCAATTCACTGTACAGTATATTCTGTGAAGCGCTTTGAGACGTCGATAAGATGTGAAAAGCGCTATATCAAATGCAAGGATTATATTATTATAAAGTGAACTGACTGCGTGTTTTGAAGGCGAAAGGAAGTGACCTTCGTAGAGTAAAATAATACTCAGGAGAATCTCTCAATTGTATTTTAATTGTATGTCAACAACTTTGAAATCCCCTCCATGCCAACTGGCTTACCAGAGCACTTAATAATGGGGGAGCCCGATGCCGAGCCAGGGGGAGTGAGAAGGTGACCATGGGTACGGCTGAAGAGGTCTATAGGCACAACCTGAAAATAGGGAAAGAGGGGGCAAGACGAAGGGATTGAGGGAGGTTTGAACGACAGCAGCAAAAACTAGTATTAAAAGTTGTTTTTTGACCAGCAAAGCTTCTTGAGTCACCTGCTTGATCATCGGAACCTGAAACTGGCAATTCCCTAGACAATATTTTTTATAAAAAGCCTTGTTTCCCTATCCAACTCCCAAGTTTGCTGTCTAGTTCCCATGATAAAGGTAGAAATGGCCAGCTTCTGGGTCACTGAGTCACTACAAACATCACTGTAACATTGTCAGTGACCTAATGACGTGAAAGTCACTCATTTTAGTGTGAAGTCCATTTTAGTGGAGTCCTGTAGCTCAGTGGTTAGTACACTCGCCTGGCAAGCGAGAGACCTGGGTTCAATTCCAGCCAGGGTGAAACCTTGGGCAGGTTTCCTTACTCTACATGCTTGATAACAATCTCTCAAAAAAAAAACAATAATAAATTGGTCATTTCAATCCATGACTGTTTGTAGGGACACTGCTGTGCGCAATTGGCTGCCGCTTTTCAGCCACAAATATACTGTACAGTCAAGTCACTTTACAGTGTATTCTGTGAAGCACTTTCAGATGTGTAGAAGATGTGAAAAGTGCTATCAAATGCAAGGTTTATTATTATATTATAAAAGCCTGCCAGTGCATATGTCAGCTGTGTGCATGTGCAGTGAATGGAGTCCACATTGCAATTGCATTTTAAGTGAATTTATACTTAGTGAACAGAGTTGCTCTGTATTTCTAAAGCCAATATGTAATGGTTTCATTTCATTTTTTCAGCATTCAATTGCTCTGTGCATTTTTGCAAAATTGGGTTTGTATTAAGTGAGTGAACTCCTCAGCAACTCCCTTAAAGTTTGAGATTTGATTAGTGGCCTATAATGTACTGAATGAATTGTGTCATCGAGAAATACTCATGAATTTGGATGACATGTGTTTGAAACTTTTTCATTTTACTTAACTAGAATTGTGTACACTTTTTTATTATTTCTTTTAGTTTTCTAGTATTGTTGTTATTGATCTTCAATAATTATAGTGGAACAAAACATAGGAAATGAACAATAAAATGAAGACTACAACTAAGTCTATATGCTGTAAATGGCAAACAAAAGCAGAAGTTGCTGGGAAAACGCAGCAGGTCAGGCAGCATTCATGGAGAAAGGAAAGTGAGTCAACGTTTCGGGTCTACGACCCTTCTTCAGATTTCCAGCATCTGCAGTACAGTATTTTATGTTTTGTTGCTGTAAATGGCTGACTGATTCAGAGAATGGACTAGAGTGCAATAGGAACAGGAGTAGGTCATTCAGCCCTTCGAGCCTGTTCCCGCCATTTAATTAGATCCTGGCTGATCTACACCTCTACTAATCCTTTTAATTCCAACTTGGCCAATGTTGGTCAATTTGCATGGCTTGCTGATTTCAATCAGTTCACACCATTAGCAGAGGTTGGCTTGTGAATCATCTGCTGTGATAAAGACTTTGGGTTATAGCTCAAATCTTCCATTAGCTCAGAGATAAAATAAATAATCTTGACACACTTAGTCCAGTTACAGTAATTTGTACATTGATCTGGCTTGTCATAGTTCACTGAGTACTCACATAGTTTCTGAATAGCTGTTCAGCAGAATTGTGAAATAAGGTATGGGAGAAAATGTTAGCATTAATTTTCTATCCACCTGTGAAAAATATTTTGTTTGTGAAAAGTCAAAGAGAATTCCCTGGCATTTTCTTTGAGGCAAACTAGTTGGTTAGTTGTCTATACTTTCTCAGATGCATTCAGTGGCACATTACTGCTGTTTAGATCAGCAAAACACTTGGTTCTGGGAAGAATACTCCATTGATCTATTGAAGCACTCTATTGTTTAGGTCTATTTATCCAAGGATTCTATGACAAACAGTATATAATGAGAAAGATAAGTTTTTGTGACACAGGTTGAGAGGTAAGGGGGTGAGTGACCTGTGTGCCAAATTATGTTATCAGAAGTCAGGAACATTCAATTAGAAATAGGTCATCAGGAGAGCCTTTAAATCAGGTTGAAGAGAACACATGATTCTTTCCCAGTTACAGTCTAAAAATCATTCTGAAAATTAAAAGTTAAAAAGTCAATCTAGCTGCTTTGAATTGATAAATTCAATAAAATTCATATACTGTACATATAATTTCATAAAAAGGAGAGATTTTATGAATACATTTTACGGCAGTTTCTGTACCATTCTTTAGCAAGCACTAACAATAATTAGGCAATATCAACCTGTCCACTCCCTCCATTCAGCAGGCTCCGGTCTGCTTCATGTCTCCCGCCCGACCTGCTCTGCCATCAACTGCCAGGCCTTCAGCCTCTCTGCCACTACATTTTGGGACTCCATCCGACAATCCCTTCACCTTGCTCCCTCCCTTGCCTCCTTCAAGGCCGGTCTCAAGACCTTCCTCTTCGACCATGCCTTCAGTCACCCTCCTAACCTCTCTGCCCTCCCTCATCCCAATCCTGCCCACCAACCCTCCCCGGCTCCGGTCCTGACTCCTGACTGTTCAGTGCCTTGGGACATCCTTCCGATGTGAAAGACGCTCTACAATTGTAACTTTATTATTGTTGTTGTTGAATAGAATGCGTTTTGGAATCCTTTGTCTCCTTTGAGAATAGAATTACTTGTCATTTCTTTAAAAAGCAGATTCATATGAACAGTCTGTGTACCGAGATTTCTTCCCCAAGATTTATGATGTTCTATTTTCACCTAGCTAACAAGGTGACTATTTGTACATTTGAATACTTTGTGCAAGCATCATGAAGTCTTGCTGTTTCCTTAGGAGTTTTGGTTATACGTTTTAAGGCTCCGTGGATGCTGTTCAGGATTGGCAGCACATAGGACTGTTTGCATTACAAAAGGGATGACCAATATCAGCTTTATAAACTGTTCAGCACCTTGTGATGTCCTCACGACATTCACTCCCCGATTACCCCAGTCCTCGAAAGACTTCACTGGCTCCCTGTCCGGAGAGGATCGATTTCAAGATTCTCACTCTTGTTTTCAAATCCCTCCACTCCTCTGCATCCCCCTACCTCCTCTCTCCTCAAACCAGCACCCATTGCCTTCGCTCCACTGGGTCTGCCCTCCTCCTTGTCTCCCGAATCCTCCGCTCCACCATCAGTGGCCATGCCTTCAGCCAGTATTCCCCGAGGCTCTGGAACTCCCTTCCTCACTCCCTTCACTCTCCCCCTCTCTCCCCTCGCATTCGGGCACCTTTCTCCCCCTGCCCCTGGCTCGCCCCCGGGATCCGTTATTGTGTAGCACTCTGAGACATCGCCCGGCCTGGAGGGCGCTATATAAATCAAAGTTGTTGTTGTTGTTTTGAAAGGCGCTATACAAATATAATGTGTTGTTGTTGCTGTCAGGTTAAAGAATGGCTGGTTTCAGAGAAGGAAGTAGTGGTAGGCAGAAAATCAATTGGTGTACAAAGGACATGGAGTGTGGCCAAGGAAGCAAAAAAATCTGCAAATAAGGAATTTAATATATTGAAAAGAGATAAAATGAAACGAAAAATGTGAGAACAAATGGGAGAGAAAAGAAGAACAAAGGTGAACAGCGAAAAAGTCATGGCTGAAACAGAGGATGGGAAGATATACTATCAATAAGATAGGGAAACCCTTGAAATGTATAGATGTTGATTGCTAAAGACAACATAAGACCTAGCATAGTCACAACACTGTCACAATAAAATAATACCAGAGTCTGATACAAAGTCTGAAGGAAAAGAAATGCAGGTGAAAGGTATGGGAGATAAGCTAATAAGGCAGAAACACATGAGAGTATTAGAATCAGAGAAAGGTTCAATAACAAGTGGAACAAAACATAAGAAAAGAACTGTAACTCAAACACAGAGTTATAGAATATGGAAAGCGTATGTAGTGGATAGAGAAACTAGTATGTAAAGATGCTTATATGTCTTTCTTGATGGGTCCTTGACCTCATATAGTTGAGTATAATTTGTTCTGAGATTTAACTTTGCAGGAAGAGCATTATATCAATACAAGTTGTTGCTGTACTAACTGTGTATAAATGCATGTATACAGTGATAATCACAGGTACCCTTAACTATATACTACAACAACAACAAAATTGCACTTATATAGCGCCTTTCACGTCGGGAGGACGTCCCAAAGCGCTGAACAGTCAGGTCGGGACCTGAGCGGGGGAGAGGGGGAGGGGGGGACGGTCGGGTTAGAGGGAAGGAGAGGGGGAAGAGTTAGTGGGGGAGCCAAAGGCGCGGTCGAAGAGGAAGGTCTTGAGATCAGCCTTGAAGGAGAAAAGGGAGGAAGCAAGGTGGAGGGGCTGCGGGATGGAGTTCCACAGTATGAGAGTAGAGAGGGTGAAAGCCCAGCCACCGATGGTTGGGCGGTTAGGACAGTGGACGCAGAGCAGGCCTGAGGCTACTGAACGGAGTGGGTGGGCAGGCTGATAGGGAGATAGCAGGTCAGAGAGATAGGCGAGGGCAAGGCCGTGAATGGCCTTGAAGGTGAGGACGAGGATTTTGATTTAGATCCTCTGGGGGATGGGGAACCAGTGGAGACAGGCCAGGGTGGGAGTGATGTGGTCATGGATCCTGGTGCAGGAGAGTATATGAGCTGCAGAATTCTGAATTCTGAATATATTACACCATCAAAAAGATTATTGGTGTTTTCTGTTATTTCCATTGGTTTTTAATGTCACTGTTAAGGGAAGGTGTCATTTGGTTCTCTAAACATACATTTACAGGTCCTCGGTTAGCATAATGTGCAAATTAGGCCCCAATGTGAATCAACAAGATATTCCCATACGTTTTTTTTTCTTTTGTTCCACATTTATCTTCCTGCTGGAGATGTCCAACCATTTGATTCCAAGGCATTTACAAACTTTCATGGGTCAAGCTCTTCTATTATCTATCACTTGTTTGCCTTGAGTTCAGGAAGGTCTTGAATAAGGCAGAATCTAAGGTTTAACAGGTACCCTGCATGTTCTCTAGCAGTTTCTTCACAGTCTCAGCTAACATTTTATTCTAACTATTGTATTTCGCCAGTTCATTCCCATGAGTCAGACAGTCACTCAGGAGAAAGAACCGTGAACAATACTTTCTCAGGTTGATAAGTAATAATAATAATCATCCTTGCATTTGATATTGTGCTTTTCACGTCTTCTAGATGTATCAAAGTGCTCCACAGAATATACCGTAAAGTGAATTTATATTTATATAAATAAATATATAAATAAATATATTTATATTTGTGGGGGAAACATGGTAGCCAATTGCATACAGCAGTGTCCCACAAACAGCCGTGGATTCAAATTACCAATTTTATTATTGGGGGGGTGGGTGGGGGGGAAAGGATTACTATTGGACTATGGAGTAAGGAAACCTGCCCAAGGTTTTGCCCTGATTCGCCTGGATTCGAACACATGCTTGTAAGGCGAGTGCTCTAACCATTGAGCTACAGGACTCCAAGTAGAGAGGATACCTTGATTAGTATATTTACCTAAGGTAGAGTAGGTATCATTATTGATTTAAAAATATATACTTAAAATTGCAATCGGTTCCCAAAGATAAGATTGCAAATATTCTAATTCAATCAGGCTTGTATTGTGAAATAGTTGTGAATTTATGCTATTAAATACACCAATGCATTTAAAAGGAAATTTGAAGGCACACATGAGAAAACGTGGGATTAAAGGAGTAGAGATGAGGGGAATAGGAAGGTTGGATGCTAGTGTGATGCATAAACGCTGCACAAATTAGTTGGGCTGAATGACCTATTTCCATGCCATAATGACCCTATTGTCTATTGGCCTGCAACTGGCTGTGATTGAAGTGGGAGGCCTCTACAGATTTAAAAAGACAGTGTGGATGCATGTGATTTCAATCCAGTTTACTGATCGTAACTCTCCACTAGATCGGATTCAATACCACGTCAATCTTAATCCGCACCCAGAGTTTTGACTGCGTTCACCCTCCACCCCGGCAACAATCCATTTTGATTCCAGCCTGCAGCTCCGGTGCAAACACTTAACTATCCAGTGCCTTGGGACATCCTCTCGACAGGAAAGCCAGTATATAAACACAAAATTTTGCTGTTGTTGTTGTTGTTTTCTAACTTTACAAAAAATAAATCCTCGTGAGAAATAACAGAGTAAAAATTTAAGATAATTACAAAAGGAATGAATGAATCAGTAGCTAGAAATCATTTCTTCACACAGAGAGTGGTTGGAATGTGGAATTTCCTCATTTTCATTGAAGCATAGTCTACATTATTTTAAAGGTGAATTAACTAGTTGCTTGGAAAAGAAGAATATTAAGTGATATTGGGGAGTCAGCAAGGGAATGGGATTAGATTGTTTTGTGAAGGCAAACACCAGTGCAGATAGGATGGGCTGAACAACGTATTCCTGTGTTGTAACATTCTATGATAACAATATAATAATAATAATACTTACATTTGATATAGTGCTTTTCACATCTTCTAGATGTGTCAAAGTGCTTCACAGAATATACTGTAAAGTGAATTGACTGTATATTTGTGGGTGAAATGCGGCAGCCAATTGAGTGACCAAATTATTTTTTTGAGTGATTATTGTTCGGCGTGTGGAGTGACGAAACTTATAACAAAATAATATTATAATAACAATAATAATACTGTAACAGCAGATACAAAACTAGAAACAGAGCAAAATAACAACAGTAGTTGATACCAGTAGTGTTACCTCAGTTATCAGGTACTGTCCAGCGAAGCACAGAGAATCGCAGATACTACCCATCAAATGAAAGCCCCCAAAGCAGGAAGCGCATCGTAGAGCTCCTTTACCTAGAAAAATGACAAGCTATTATTTGCTTCTTCAAACATATCAATGCTACTTTTGCCAGAAAATATGAACATATGTTGACCACTAGGATGATAGGAATTCAAACACATCTTCTGGACAAGCAAGTCATAAATTAAATAGGTGATCGACATGTTCCATTAATGTATTTTTTACTGAAGCATATAGTTCCTGGAATTTCATGTTGTAGTGTCATATGCTTCCAAATTCTTCACTGTCAGGTCAATCAAGAGAGAATTTGCCTGTGTTCTATGTGGTCCAGGGAAGCCTAGGCACCAATGATTACTTGGATTGTTGGGTTGAATTTTTATGCACTCAATGAATGCACTCATGCACATGTGATTGACAAAAAGCACTTTACAATTTACTCAAGTTTCGATTTACTTTGATGAAGCCAGCAGTTTAATTGAAAGTCTAAAACCAAAGATCATGTGCTGAACGTACATATGAGATATCATATAGACGTGTAATACTGATAAAACATATGCTGCAATATGTGAATGTAGGACAATACACAGTTGGTGACTGCTACATAAAGATAGCACATAGCCTGGAGTGATATTTAATTATATATATTTAGTGATATGTATAAGCATAGAAACTTGAAAATACAGAAAGAGGAATTAGAGGAATTTGGTTCCCACAGCATCAAAATATCCATTGCTCCATTTGCCAGTAACATGACTTTGGTGGATTTGTGTACCAATACACATACCATCACATGTGTTGCAGGTTGGATGACACCTTTCACAGGTCTTCTCTGTGATATCCTCATAGTAATGATCGGGGCAAGACTTGTAGCATCTATATGTAGATTTCAGCAGAAAATGCTCCTTCTGACAGGTGGCACAGTGTGACTCTGTTGGGCCCAGACAGTCTTTACAACTTCTGTGACACTTCTCACAAATTCCAGTTGCCATATTTGCGTAATTTCTAAAACGAATATGGATAAGAATGAATGTTTTATTTACAACATATAAAGAAACTTTACAACATATAATAGAATATATATAGAATATAATAGAATGAAAGCATTGAATTATCTATTGTACAAGCAGTGCATATTTTATGTGAACACCAAAACAATTGCATCGACCAACAAAATATTTTCCTTAAAAACCATTTGTACAGTAAAACTAACACATGTATTGGAAGAATAATCACTGTGGTAAACGGTTAGAAACTTAACAGTTGGAAACTGCAAGGTTTGTTCTGTAAAGTAAAGTGTAGAAACAACATCAATTATTGGTGAGTTTAGTCTCTGCTCAGAAGGCAAGAGAGAAAGAAACAAGACTTAGAGACAAGTTTCAAAGTACCGTAAAAGCCGTTTATCCATTACCCGATCAACCGTAACTTCCGTATAACCGGCACCGCAAAAAAAAGGTCCGCATTTGATTAACTGGAATTTATCCGGGACAATGCATTTTTTTGTGTGTTTTCGGCCGAATATCCGGCATGCGTTTTAACTGGCATTGGCCAGGTCCCGAGGGTGCCGGATAAATGGGCTTTTACTGTACAAGTATTGGTTGTTGATTGGCTAGATGCTGGTGTACACTCCTTGCCATGTGATTGATTTGTTGGTCTGTTCAGTTTTAATCTCAAATCAAGAGTTTATTTTAAACATACCCGGATCCACAGTTCTGGACGCACACTGCCCCCAGTCTGTACCAGCCTGCTTTACATGTCAGACACTGTGTATTGTATTTTCCACTGCAGCTCTCACAGGTCTTGTGGCAAGGGAAACAGTAATGCTTGTTCATCACGGTGAAGTAGTTTTTTGGACATTCATTTACACAGGTTGTATCTAAACCACAGATGAGAAGTCATGAGTATGGGTTATTAATGCAATAACAAGGAACAACAGTGAGTAGAAAGGGAAATAAAATGCATGTCATTAAACCTGTCCTGCTGCTTTTTACTTAGTATTTCTATACAATTCTGTGAAACCTCTGATGAATAATATGAGATGTTTCACAAGAGATTCGATGTGATGATTATCATGTCAAATGTGTTGTGAAATGTTGCACATTTCACCCCATATCGCTTTCCTTCCTTCCCCCTGGGACAGACTGCTCATTCTACTCTTTCCTTCCTCTTTCCCTTCCCACTGTGTTCTAACACAGGCTCAACCAATCTATGAGAACGTATGCAATTAATACAGGGGCATGTGGGTATGTGTGTGCATGTAAATGTGAAAGGTGTCATATGAAGGTAAATTACATTGTATAGAACAACCCCCAACCCCTCCAACCACCACCCCACACTCCCAAGTACAACACAGAGGTATTGCATGTGGAGGAAACGTTATTAAAATAGAAAGCCTATTAATATTACGTTGGGCAATACATGCTGGCATTTTGAAAGTGCTTTACTTACTGAGTAAAAAGTGTTTGTTAGTGCAGCTGATGCAGTCATGCTCTGTAGGACCAATGCAGCGGGAACATTTCTTGTGACAACGCTTGCATGTTGTGTCCATGTACGTGTTCAGAGGGCAGGTCCAATGAATCACACAGTGACCATGACTGTTTTTCATTAGCCCTGCTCTACACTCAATGCATTCTGTTTCAGAAGTCCCCACGCAGCTCTCACATAGCTTGTCACATTCTGCAGGAAAATTCAATCAAAAAATACTGGTAAAGGATTACACTAGAAAATAAAAAAAAAGGTTGTACAATGTACAGCAAAGAAAGACACTATTCAGCCCATCACATTTAGTTTGTTATGTTTCTCCACATGAACCAATCTAATTTACTCTCCTACTCACTTCACATACTCTTTTGCAACCCTTTGCTTCAAACTGTGCACATCACATAAGCGCAAACATGGGAGCCGGGGCATTGAATACACACACCAACATTGCACAACTCAAGTTTTTTAAAAAATCCAAGTTATTTTGCAGTGTCACTCTTAACCTCTTTGGATGTCGCAAGTATAAAGTCTTGGAGAGACAATTCACCAGCATGTTTTTTTTTAATTTGATAACTTTGTCCTGTGACCCACATCATTAATCATAGGAAATTCTTGTCATTGTCTATACTGTACAACAAGAGGAAGACTGAAGAGGTAGATATAGCGAGTTCCCCCCATTAACCGTCTCATAGCTCCATAAGAGTTAAGCATATCAGAAAATGATGGGTAATCACTATAAATTGACTTTTTAGCTTTTCTTTCTCTTCATAGAATACCATTTGAACTCCACACAAAGTACTGTTAAACTCACCTCGGCAATCATCAGTTGTCTTATCAAAGTAAGTTCCTTCAGGGCAGTTTTCATAGCACTCTCCATCATATATAACTGAGGTATGATCAGCACACACTTCACAATTAAAGAAACTAGGACCATTGCATTCTGCACAATTGGAATCACATGGGATACACTTTGAGCTGTCATAGCCTTGAAAGAATCCGGGTGGACATTCCTCAAAGCAAAGGCCATTATGCAAGTATAAATATTGGCTGCATTCTGTGGAAATCAAACGCACATTATTAATTTGGCTGATTTAAAGGAGAACATATGTGTGTGTTTATGTGGTGTGTGTGTATGAGTAGAAACTGTTGTGCATATAGGAATACGCAAAGAAACAGTGATTTTCTGTAGCGTGGGTGTTTGCGCCCTGTACCTGTACAATTATTATCTTTGCACATTTCACAGTCTGGGGGGCAGCGTTTGCAGATTCCTTCAGTGGTGCCATAGTACTTTTGGGAACATTTCTTTTTACACTGTTTGTTTTCCAGCACGTAGGAGGGAACACAGGTCTGGCAGTTTGAATGACTCTGGTCACAGGTCTGACAGGAAGCATCACACCTTTCACATTTCCTATTTGCACTCACATAATATCCCCTAAGCAAAGGAAACATTGTTAGATTAAAGGGTGACTTGGACTGGTTAAAGTACAGTTATCCAAGAAGCATTTCTACTGGGCTGCTGATTCATTGCAGAGGCTTCATGAGCAGCCATTAATGGCTATTCTGCCTTATGTCACGAAGAAGGAAAGAACTTGTGTTTAATACTGTACCATCTTAGCAACTTCTACTAACAGAGAACTTTTCACACAAGAGAAAGACTCAAAGTTCTACTGATATCATGGAAATAGGTGAGTGTAGGGAGAAAATGATCAAAGGTGCCGTAAAAGAGGTAGGTTTTTAGAAGGATTTTGAAAGCCAAGAGGATGAGTGCAAGGCAGAGGGGTATGGGGGAAGAGTCCTAGATATTGAGGGCAAAGTAGCTGAAAGCTCAGGTCCAAATATCTGACTGTCCAGCGCCTTGGGACCCATTCACAACATGAAAGGCGCTATACAAATATAATTTTATATTGTATCGTAAAGCTTGCATTGATAGTGGGGTATGTGGAGCACGCTTCAATTAGCACAGGCAGAGAGAAAAGGAGTAACAGAGGTGTAACACCACTGATCACAGAGTGGGCTGGGGTGAAGGGCATTGTGCCATTTGAAAGATAGAATCAGGATCTTAAGGTCAGTCTGCTGTTTATCACAAGTGAAACATTTGAAAATGTTTCACATTAATTGTTATCAAGTAAACTAACTTTTTTTTCAAGCAAATGTATAAAAGTGCATATTTTATAAGTTGATGAAAATACAATTTGGAGGTTTTCGCATATTTTGTTGGCGCATATTACACGTTTTATTCTTTGAAAAACTGCCTGTTGAAAACCGCATTACACTAGTTTGAGTAATCAGATAATCGTGATAGCCAGGACTTGAGAAGATATTGTCAAGGCATTTGGTACAGTGGAGGGGGATTGCATGTGTTAACATTTATTAACACAAGAAATGTTGCTTGTCAAAGAGCAGACAGACATCTTCCAGTAAATTACCCCCAGCATGGTCATGGGAAAATGCTATAGAAAGAGGCCCACCTACTGGAATTTCAAAGTACTGTACTACTTAAGATACTTACACTCAAACCAACAAAAAAAATTCATTTAAATTGCTTTCAATACTGTTAAGTATCTGTTATTTAAATGATTAATGGATCTTTAATTCCCGCTGTACACCTCTCTAAGAATGATTGATAATATGTATGGTTGTTAAATTGATTGGCAGATCACTTTCCCCAGGGTTGGTGATAATCCCTTAAAAAATAAATATAATAATGTGGTCACTCAATCCACGCCTGGTTGTGGGGACGCCACTGCGAGCAATTGGCTGCTGTGTTTTGCCCACAAAAGATATAATAGTCACTCCACTTTGCAGTACATTCTGAGAAGCGATTTGTAAGGATTGTGGAATCCTGCACCTTGACAGTTAGAGCATTCGCCTTGCAAATGAGAGACCTGGGTTCAATTCCAGGCAGGTCAGGGCAAAATCTTGGGCAAGTTTCCTTACTCCATACGCCTGATAATAATCCCTCAAAAAAAAACAATAACAATTTGGTCATTTCAATCCACGACCGTTTGTGGGACACTGCTGTGCGCAATTGGCTGCCATGTTTTGACCACAAATATAACAACAACACCTTGCATTTATATAGCGCCATCCACACTGGACGGTGTCTCAGAGCGCTTCACAATAACGGAACCCGGGGGCAAGCCAGGGGCAGAGGGAGAAAAATGACCAAAGGCGCAGTCGAAGAGAAAGATCTTTAGCTGAGACTTGAAACTGGGAAGAGAAGAGAGACGAAGGGAGTGAGGAAGGGAGTTCCAGAGCCTCGGGGCGTAGTGGCTGAAGGCATGGCGGCTAATGGTGGAGTGGAGGATTTGGGGGACAAGGAGGAGGCCAGATCCGGTGGAGCGAAGGCAACGGGTGCTGGTTTGAGGAGAGAGGAGGTCGGAGAGGTAGGAGAGTGCAGAGGAGTGGAGGGATTTGAAAACAAGGGTGAGGATCTTGAAATCAAGCTAATTATTATTAACTATTGATGCACAATAATTAACTATTGTTTATTATTATTGACACATGGTGCATAATACACTACTATTATTACTACTACACGTGATTGGCGATCTCCACAACATGCAATCACATGCATTACCTTGGCTGCTCTGAGCCTCAAAGCCCAAATTGGCAGGAAACATTTATGAAAAAAGGAAGTTATTTTAAATAAAAATGCAATACAATACATAATTACATTTGTACACTGTCTTTCATGTTGGGAGGATGTCCCGAGGCACGGACAGTCTGGGGATCAGGGAGGATGGAGAGCGGAGAGGCTAGGAGGCTGAAGGCGCAGTTGAAGAGGAGGGTTTTGAGACGTGCCTTGAAGGAAGCGAGGGAGGGAGCAAGTTGAAGGGAATGTGGGATGGAGTCCAAAGGGTTCGGTCTGAGAGCCTGAAGGTGGGGTGGGCAGGGTGGAGGCGTAGAGCAGGCCAGAGCCTGCTGAACAGAGTGAGAACACAGATTGATATGGAACTGTGTTTTTGGTCACCCTCCACCCTCCACTCAGCAGTTCACTGAGGTTGGAAGGAGCAAGGCCATGGAGGGCCTCAAAGGTGAAGATGAGGAATTTGAACCTTATCCTCTGAGGCAGTGGTTCCCAATCTCGGGTCCTGACCCAAATCAGGGTTGCGGGGGTCCTCAGTAGGGTCATGAAGGGTCATCAGAAATGATTTATTTTGCTTTTTTTTAATGCTGAAAATGCTTTTTTAATGCTGAAAAGTGCCCAAGATGACACCGCCGACCAATTTGTATGAAAGACCGTGCTAGTGAACTGCGCTGAGTCCACGAAAGAGACAGATATATCATCTTGGCTGCGCTTCACTTCAGTCACGCAGTCACCCCCTAAGGGTCAGGAGGTCCTGTTGGTGGCTAATTTAGGGTCACAGCAAAGAAAGGTTGGGAACCAATGCTCTGAGGGAAGGGGAGCCAGTGGGGCTTGGCAATAGTGAAGTTGATAGGGTCATGAAATGGATATTTGAAAAAAAAACTATTAAGTGGAATTGCAGAGAGAACAAGAGAGATAAGACGCACACACAGAGAGAAATATTCCTAGGGGTCAAAAAGCCTGCTTTTGTGCTGTAACATCCATGAGCAACATCATGTTGGGTAGTTACTTACTGTGGGCAGTCACTCAAACATTTCCCCCCATGCAGGAAAAATGATCTGTTTCGCGTTTTGATGCACTGTTCACAGTTGTCCTTGTTTTCTGAGCAGATTTCACAGCCTTCCCCACATTGCTCACACCTTCCAGTCTTCAAATGGGCGAAGGTTTGTCGGGGACACTTTGTGACACACATTTGCTGAACAGTCAAGTACCACCCTGCATAGGTTTTCAAACAAAGTAGAGTATAACCTCAAGGGAAAATGTAGTGAGTTTCTGAAATATGATTTATTTCTGATGGGAGATGTTCGTTAAATTGAAATCGCTAAACTGAGATAAAAATTACAATCTTTTACGATAAATTTGAAATGTTAATTAAAACAATAAGTGGGGCAAAAGTCCATCTGGGTCTAGATATACTCTATTAGCTTAATATAGGTATTTCAGAAGTACGGAATTTGCCAAGTCCTAAAATACACTCTTTAATTTTGAGGCCAGTGTTTTCTGTAACTTTCTTTTAAGAACTACAGGCTTCAAAGCTGAAACCGAATTTTGTCATATAAATGCAAGTTTAAACACTGAACCAATTTGTTGTAAGTGCAAGGCTCTAAGTACAGGTAGAATGCAACATGACCACAACAATCCAGGAGTGAATTCTTGGATGCCCTAAATAACATGCATTGAACAGAGCAAATGGTATGAGAATGACTGCTTCATATTTAGGCAACTGTCTCACATTTGACCTTCAGCAACAACTTGCATTTATTTGTTTGGATGACCCAGTCAGTATTTGGTATTTTTGAATTGAGAAGTCTTAAGTATTGGTTAATTGTCAAAGTTAAATAATAATAATCCTTTCATTTGATGTAGTACCATATCATGTCTTTGAGATGTCTCAAAACTCTTCACAGGATGTACTATAGAGTGTAGTGACTGTGCGTTATGTTGGCAAAGAACACAAACTGCCAATTGCACACGGCAGTGTCCCACAAACAGTCGTGGACTGAATGACCAAATCGTTTTTTTAGTTCTCTGGGAGATTCTTATTACCCGTTTAAACGTGATCTGCCAACCAACTAACCAAAATCGGCACGTCTTTAGCCATTCTGTCCCCATTATCAGGAACTCCATCTTGGGAGACACAAAACCTTGCCTCCTTCCTGCATTTAAAACCCACTTTAAGACCCATTTGTAACTACACTTTCAGGTACCTTCCGCCTGCGCCTTACCAACTCTGACTCTCAAATAGCTGTGTGAAATGCTTTGAGAGATTTGATACGCGTTACATAAATGTGAAATATTTTGAGAGATAAGGCAAAATAGAATATATTGCAGACTCCCATCTTGGGATTTAAAAGCTTTTAAATTGTGCTTGGAATGGAAGACTTACAGAGGTGTGCAGCTCCATAGTTTTGTAGTACTAGGAAAGCTTGAGTCAGAGCAGGAGGCAGCATGATAAACATTGAGATTATGGGATGGTGAGAGGGTGTAGTTTGTGGGAACAAGAAATTTCAAGGAAGTAGTGACTGCAGTAATGGTGATAAATAGAGATAGGCTAAAGGGTTCTAACGGAGAAAGAATTGAGCACAAATGTGAGGGAATGTTTTACTTGACAGATGGCAAGTGTTTATGTGTGCCTTGCTCAGGAGTATTAGAGGTGTCAGCAAAGCCACTTAGACATGGAGCGAGTCTTTCTCAGAGATTGGGGTTTATAGAAAGTTAAGTGTTGCACAATTAGGAATTCCAGGTTGGTGCACAATCTTGCAGGCATGAAAGGTTGTTATTAAGAACCTCACGAGTTGATTAGCATCAAAACACAACTCTTGGAATGTGTACCTGTTTCACAGCTTGAACATTGATTGCGTTTGTTTCCTATGCACGTGTTACATGAGGAATCACACCGTTTACACTGCAAAGATTCATCTAAATGGGAACAAAATAAATTATTAGCGTTGTTATTAATACTCTGAGAAAATTATGTGTTTCTCAGATTTGATTCTTTCATTGTGTGCCTGCACATTAACAAGCAATGCACAAGAATGTTTACATTCTTTGTATGTAACATTATCGCAATCAAACGTGAATTCTTAATGCTTGTTTGCACATATCTTATAAGACACAGATATTACTTCAGTTCAGCCCACACTTCTAAGAATCTACTGTATTCTATAATTGTTAAGAAACTAGAGTTGTCTGCCATAAGTCTACTTCTACAGATACACTTTATTCTAGTCTATTGTACAAAACTCCCTGATATGCCACAAAACAACGTTCTGCTTACAGCCCCTTATCAATAAAAATGCTTTTTGGAAAAATGCATTTGTTCTATATAACGTGCCAGCTTTCACTTTCTAACACTCTTCAATGGAGTTGCAGGGCTCCACATTCTACCTGTTGTATCCATCCAGAATGGATAACATTTGTACCTCACAAGAACTTCAAGGAAGATTCACACACAGGTCAAATTTAGTTGCATCGTCATTGTGTAGAATTTCTTGATTGAGTATGAATACAGGTGTGGAAGGTTGCTATTGAAAGCCCCAATAGTTATCTGGCATCAAAATATAATCCTTGGACTATGTACTGTACCATTTTACTTGACTGTACAAGTGACTTACCGTCAAAGTATGTCCCATCGGAACAGGCCGTTGACGGATGCAGACACTGCTTATCAACCAGTCCTTCTCCAGCTGGGCAGGACATACATTCATCAAAACTGGGGCCAGAACATGTACTGCAGGTGGAGTGACAAGCTTCACAATAACCGTTATCTTCATTCCCATAGAAACCATCTGGGCACTGATGTGTGCACTCAGTCTCTGAAATAACACCAAGTAGCTTGCTGAATTGGATCATTCGCAAATACTGTACTGTATACTTTTGTTACTTTTAATCTATATCAGGAATTCAAAATCTATTATAATGCTAATTTTAGTTTGCAATTTAAAATTGATTTGTGGTTCTCAACATAGAAGCGTATTGAAAAATAAATATTAATTTCATAACACAGAAAGAATGAGTGCAGATCAATTGTTGAAATAAAGGCGCAACACTGGCCAAATACTCCTCCATCTATGAGATGATGGGGAATGAGACAGATAGCATCTCAGATGTAAAGCTTATTTTTCCATTAATGAAAAATCAGTCACATCACTTGTTGTAAGCCTTATTTATATTCAGACACTCTCCATTCAGCAGATAAAAATAACTTACTTTGATTTTTTTCAGGTTGAAAGGGAATTTAACCTGGAGAGTGTTGAGTTGTTCTGAAACTTTAAAACTACGTTTAATATTGTCTTAAATAGTAGCATTGCTGAAGTTAGGATATGCGCTGTAATGCTATGTTTAATGGTTATTACAACCTCACTTTCTGTGCTTTGCTTACCCTTGAGGAAGAATCCAGTTTCACACCAATAGCACTCTTCCTCATCACAGTCAATGCAGTTCTCATGACAACTAATGCACATCATAGTGCTATCGTTATTAAAGGTCTTTGCAGGACACACTTTATAACACCGATGAGCAAAACTATAGAAAAGATTAGACATTATATTGGCCAGAATAAGGCACAATGCAACAGTTCAAACATCACCATCTAGACTTTTACTGTGCTATAAAATAGCATACAGTACTTTGAAATGTCATTATGTATTGTATGGATGAATCTAATTACATATACTATACAAAGTTTCTTGACATCTAAAATAATCTGAAGACCATACTGAGTCCTCTCAGTTTATAGTAATTACCTTCTGTGTTTCTATTTGTAGTTTTACTGTACCTTGAATATTGTCTTAGTTGTACAAAAGCAGAAAATAATAACAGAAAATGACAAGATGCACACTGTCACTTGAGATGCTTGCTCCGTCAAGGACAGAAATGTATTTAGTGAGAAACATGACAACAATTCAAAATATTATACCAAAAACAACACCAATTTGCATTAGTGGTTAAATCAAATTAATTTCACTAAACAAAACTGCAAATGGAAGTAGAACATGCAATATACCTGTAGTAATCTTTTACACAAGATGTACAGAAACTTGGATCACCTGGAGAAACAAGGATAGACTCAGGTAAGCAAGAAAAGTGTTCATTTTTTTGTGAAGAGGTGATTATTTCCATGTGCTGTATATTGCCTGACAACAATGCTTAGCACAAAAGCTTTTCTCTTTATTCGTTTGATGAATCAAGATAACCCTTGTCAGAAATAGCAACTTTGTTAGTTTCAGAAAGCTCCTTTGATTTAATATGAATTCTGTTTCAAACTGTTGTCAATAGGGTTCAAAATACAAGTGAGGTTTTGGCAAAATCTGCTTGTGGAAGCTAATTAATTGATTGATTGGTTAATTAAAGATTAAATCTGATTTGAAGTTATCTAAGATGTTCCAGAGCAACGTTTTGTCCCCATTAAATGAATGCAGTATTAAACTAAAAGATATGTAAAGAATCTAAGCCAATTATCAACACTCTGGGGGAATCTTCAGCACTATAATCATACAAAGGGATGGAACTGTTAGATACGTATTTCCATTAAATATTTTCTTAGTGTTCACTTGTGGGCATCAAGTGAGAACCAGAGTTGTGGTGCTCTGTATGTTTTAACAGTTTGTCAACACTCACCGGGTAAGAACTATTGTTGTATTCATAAACACACCCAGTTTCTTACAAAGTTAAGATGTGTTTTGAAGTAAATGCCCCCCCACCCACCACCCCTCCACGACTTCTGCAAAATAAACATCCAAATGAATAAGAGAAGGCCAAAGATTTCAGTGACTCAATTGCCAGTTGTGAATGAGGAAAGCTGAATCTGCGGAATAGTTTATATTAATGATAATATAATAATAATTCTTGCATTTGATATTGTACCTTCTCATGTCAGTGAGATGTCTCAGAGTGCTTCACAAAATATGCTGTAAAGTGAATTGACTTTATATTTGTGGGAAAAATACAGCAGCCATTTGTCCCACAAACAGCTGTGATTGAGTCACCATATTTCCCTGACTCAGTTCATAGAATCATAGAATCATAGAATTATACAGCACAAAAGGAGGCCATTCGGCCCATCTAGTCTGTGTCGGCTCTTTGAACAGAGCAACTTAATCCCACTGCCCAGCTTTCTCCCCATAACCTGCTCCCCACAGACCTGCTCTTCCCAAATAAAGATTTAGTTCCCTTTTAAAAGCTTTTATGGAATCTGCCTCCACCACCTTTTCAGGCAATGCATTCCAGATTCGAACAACCCGCTGAGTGAAAACATTTCTCCTCAGCACCCCTCTGCTTCGTTTTGAAACTATTTTAAATCTGTGACTTCGAGTCACTGATTCACCCACCAGTGGAAACAGTCTTTCCCTATTCACCCTGTCGAAACCTCTCATAATCTTATAAACCTCTATTAGGTCTCCTCTCAATCTTCTTTGTTCTAGAGAGACTAAACCTAGCCTATCTAGCCTTTCCTCGTTGCTGAAGTCCCTCATTCCTGGTACCATCCTGGTAAATCTCCTCTGCACCCTTTCCAATGCCTTAATATCCTTCCTAAAGTGTGGTGAACAGAATTGTACACAGTACTCCAGCTGAGGCCTAACCAAAGTCTTATAGAGGTTAATCAGCACTTCCTGACTTTTGTATTCTATACCCCTATTTATAAAGCCTAGTATCCCATATGCCTTCTTAACGGCTTTGTCTACCTGTCCTGCCACTTTGAAAGAGTCACTAACACAAATCCCCAGGTCTCCCTGTTCCTTCACACCCTTTAAAATTGTACTATCTAGCCTATATTGCCTCCCCTCATTTCTTCTCCCAAAGTGTATCACCTCACACTTCTCTGTATTAAACTTCATCTGCCATGTGTCTGCCCACTTTACCATTTTATCTATATCCTCTTGCAGATGGCTACTATCCTCCTCACTATTTACTATTCTCCCTAACTTAGTATCATCTGCAAATTTAGAAACAGTACTCCCTAAAGCCAAACCCAAATCATTACTGTATACTAAAAAGAGCAGTGGTCCAAAAACTGATCCCTGGGGGATGGCCACTGCACACTTCCCTCCAGTCTGAAAAGCAGCCGCTCACCACAACTCTCTGCTTTCTGTCTCGCAGCCAGTTGTGCATTACATAAGTCTTGTCTGAATAATTTCTGAAAGGCAGTCTTATACATTTAAAAAATGACTTCTGCTGAGCTACAGTGCATCTTTATCAATTTTGTGGTCTTTAAATTGGGAACAAAACTTTCACCCCAAAAGACACTGTGGTGGGGTGAAAAGGAGGCGAATGGGAGTGTTCATTCCTGGTTTCTTACATTTCATATCCTTTCGGTGCCTTGGGATGTCCTCCTGATGTGAAATGCGCTATACAAGTGTGATTTTGTTGTTGTTTATAAGCGAATGCCATCCCTCAATCCCTCCGTCTCGTTTCTTCCCTTTCCTCTTTCAAGGCTGGTTTGAAAACTTTCCTCTTCGACCATGCCTTTTGTTCCACCCCGAACTCTTCGACCTCCCCTTTGTGTTTCACCCCTTCCCAAACACTCCCCTCTCAGCTCGGGTCACACGCCTCCTGTGCAGCGCCTTGGGACGTCCTCCCGACGTGAAAGGCGCTCTATAAATGTAATTTGTTGTTGTTGTTGTTGTTATGATTTCAAGGGGGAAAAATTGCTTCACAGCTTCAGCTTTGAGATTATACCACTAGATGGCATCCAGTTTCCATCTAAAATTTTAGAACCAGCTCCTGGCAGTGATGAACTTCAGAAAAAAACTAAACAATTTAAAAGAATGGATTGTGAAGTCAAATCAATGCCAGAAGCATTGACCTGAATGTAACCTGATCCCATCTCTGGTCAAAATCAATGTTAGGTAAATAACACCTAAGAACATAAGGAATGCTGGATTATAAAGGACCAAGATCCGTCTAGTTCACCTTCCACTTTCCTGGTAGTCAAAGGTACATATGTCCCATGTACACTATGTACTGTATCCCATAATGTTATTTCCTAAAGTAAATCTATCTAATTTTGTTTGAAAGAATCAACACTTCCCACTTCAACCTTTTCCCTGGGGAGCTTGTTGCACAGCTTCACTATTCATTCACTGAAATACTGTTTGCATAGATTGGTTCTGAATTTGCCGCCCTTCAATCACAATTCTGTGCCCTCTGGTTCTACTATTCTGGGCAAGACACTGAGTACATTTCTAAGGCTCTAAGATTTCATCTCTCTGTCACTGATATGTGTATGTTTGAATATGTGGGTATCCGCAGAGCACTTTGTTACTCTGTAATATAATAGAGTCTATATGGTAAACGTGCTTGAAAACATGAAGAATAAGCATTCCAGAGGTCTAGTACATTTCTGTGTGATTTACCTGAATAATGTATCAGTCCAATGGATATATTGTGGATGCAATCTCTTCAGTGGAGTCAGTCCAATAACTCTGTTGTATCTCATCTCCATTAGTAGTCTAGTGAGTAAATGTCTGTCCTTTTACGTTTACTATTCCAAATGATCCATTGGGTGTAAAGACTACAATCTTTCTGCTTCCGCCCCAACCCATCAAGGTTTATTTTTGTATGTTCTAGTGGGTAAATGTGCAACTGATCACTCTGACAATCTAGCAGGTATGTATTCTAATCTTTACTGTGACTGATCTTGCTTGCAAATAGGTGGGCATCTATAATACCTAGATATTTATTGAGATCTTGGGTTATTCCAGATTCCCCCAACATCAGATCAGAGCTTACCCACTATACACTTATCGCATCCTTCAGCACACTCAACACAGTCTCCATAGTCAGGATCTGCAACTTCACCTGTGAATCAGGAAAATAGATTTTACTGTACATATTTATGTAAACTCCAATTAACATGTTCATTGTGAAATGAAAGAAACAATAAAAACTTGCCTGATTAATCAGATTTTTGGGGGAGTTCCATCTTTACATGTCTGTCAAGGACCAAACTTGGATTCATATCAAAAACATCTTTGATAATAATAATCCTTGCATTTGATATAACGCTTTTCATGTCTTCTAGACATCACAAAGTGCTTTACAGAAAATTAATTGACTATATTTTGTGGGCAAAATGCAGCAGCCAATTGCAAGCAGCAGTGTCCCACAAACAGTCGTGGATTGAAATTAGCAAATTACGCTTTATTTTTTGAGGGATTTAATGTCAGGCATGTGGAGTAAGGAACTTTGCCCAAGGATACCCCTGCCTGGAATTGAATCCAGGACTCTCGTTTGCAAGGCAACTGCTCTAACCACTGAGCTCCCAAGGCTCCAAGAGTGAATGACTCCTATATTGCAGCTTTGATACTGTGCCCCAGCATAGGCATATGCCAGTGACAGTGGAGGAGGTTGTATTACTCGGCATAAACTGCCACTTGGAATACATTAGAAGGAAGGAAGGTGAATCTCATAGCTTGTCGGTGATTACACCAAGATTACTGTTCATCCATAATCAGAAGTGAAGATCAAGTCAAATGAAACCGATTTGTCTCCACCCAAAGCTATTCTTCATTCACCAAATAACAACTGTTATATTCTTGACATCAGTAGCATTGAATGTTTGGATCGATGCAGACCAGCAGGTTGGAAAATTCAGACTAGAGTAGGTGTGAGCCCTGTAGATCCCCGTAGCTCAGTGGTTAGAACACTCGCCTTGAAAGCAAGAGACCTGGGTTCGATTTCAGGCTGGGCAAAACCTTGGGCAAGTTTCCTTACTCCACACGCCTGATGCGTTTACTCCACATCCAATTGTGGGATTACTCCACATCCCTTGAACAAAACTGTAAATTGGTAATTTCAATCCATGACTGTTTGTATGAAACTGCTGTGCGCAATTAGCTGCCGCCTTTCGCCCACAAACTAACAATAAATTCACTTGACAGTATATTCTGTGAAGTGCTTTAAGATGTCTAGAAGACATGAAAAGCGGTATATCAAATGCAAGGATTGTTATTATTATTGTAAGTTATGAATGCATTTATGTCAGTTGGGTGTTTGATGCAAGCAGAAACCATGCTTGCCGAGAATCCAAACCAGACCGAGTTCAACACATGTATGCCACCTGTCTGGAATGGTACGTGTTCTCTTTCCCTGGAGAGACTTGCTCTGATTAGTTAATTCTGGAAAATGTTAGGCAGAGGTTGGCAGTAGCCAAGGCTTAAAACCCTAGATTCTGGAGTGTGTGTTGGCAATGTCACACAAACAGGGAGCCCTGTAGCTCAGTGATTAGAGCACTTGCCTTAAAAGCGTGAGACCAGTGTTTGAATCCAGCCAGGTCAGGGCGAAACCTTGGGCAAGTTTCCTTACTCCACACATCTAATATTAATCCCTCCAAAAAATACCCACAATAATAAAATTGGTCATTTCAATCTACGACTGTTTGTGGGACACTGTTGTGTGCAATTGGCTGCTGCGTTTCACCTACAAGTATACAGTCAACTCACTTTACAGTATATTCTGTGAAGTGCTTTGAGACGTCGATAAGATATGAAAAGTGCTATGTCAAATTCAAGGATTATTATTATTAATAAACAGCCATGAATCGAGTGACCAATTTTATCTGTGGAATTGTCGGCCAGGGCACCCTGAGAAAGTGTTCGCTTTAATGTGTAACATTTGTGAAATGGCTCTGTTGTATTAATTACCACTTCAGGTTGATGAATATCAGATAATAAGATGCATTGCTGGTGAATTGTTTATTTCTAGATCTTTTTGCATCGTGCCCACTAGACTTCTTTTTGGCTTGTGATGACTTGGAATTCCCAATTTGTCGGCTGTAAATTTCATAGATTGATGGTCTCCAACCAGAAGCCAAAGTTAAGGTATCTGTCTTATGTTGCAATCTGGTACAATTGACCACAAGGAAGCAGCAGAGACCACCTAACGCCAACTCTATCCATGTATTCTCTGCTGATAGTTTCTGCTCAGCAGCTCCCCATTAAATGCAACTGAGCAGAGTGGGACTGAAGCCATCCCAGCGAATACCGCTAACACCAAACATTCCACAAAATATTGTTCTGCAAAACACTATAGCAAAGCATACATCTGTTTTAAGGACCTACATACCTTATCACCAAGGTGAAAAACTCTCAAACAGCAGATCTACGAAGTTCATTTAATCACGGGATGCATATAATACAACCACTTTTCACAAAGGAAGCTGTTTGTAGTGTCTTGCATTCAAGTTAACTGTGTTTGGTTCTTACCTACTCGGCACTCTAACTGCTGGCAGCCATTTTGTGCATTAAAGTAGCCGAAGGAACACTTTATACAGTGTGCTTCACTAGTGCATAATTCACAGGCACTGGAGCACGGTTGGCATGTTTTATCATCAGCATGATAGTGAAATGTTGGGCAATCTTCTTTGCATTTTCCTTCAAAATAGTAGCGTTTGTTGTTAAATTTATCTGGGAAGAGAAAAGATACATTAATCTTTCCTGAGTTAAGATTTCTGTAGTGCACTTCATCCAAGATAACAACTTGGAGTACCATAATGTGCAATGCGCATTGATAATGTCTTCGAGTACCTCTTGTGCAATTCAATCCCCTAACCCCACTTTCACGACTGTTTGTAGGACACTGTTGTGAGCATTTTGGCTGCCGCGTTTCGCCCACAAATATACAGTCAATTTTCCTGTATATCCTTCCCCCTACCCTGACGTCTCCCCACCCTGCTCTGGACCTTGGGACATCCTCCCGACATGAAAGGCGCTATATAAATGTAATTATTGATTGATTGAATGCAGATTGAATCTGACATTCTGTGTACATTTTGAATATTTTGGTACATAAGTGTCAACGTCCACATCCCAAAGTGGGGTTATTACAAGGCTCTACTATATTTTCTTTTTTATTCTTCCTGACAAAATGCACTATTTCACATGTCTCCTCATTGAAGTGCATTGGACGTTTGAATAAAAAAGGAATTGGACGATCACATGCGGGGAAAGGGTACTAGAGATTCTGGGGAAATAACAGGGATTATGAGGGATGGCTTCTTAGTGGAGTAAATGCAGACATGAAAAAAATTGGCCGAACTGCCTCCTACTGTATGGTATATTGCTTTGGTTCCATGTGCCTCTTTTCAGTAATTCATTGTGATAAAGTGCGATATTAAATTAACTTTTTTGCAAAGGAGGTGATTTAATGGCTGTAGTCCAGGGTTGCAATGTCAGATGTAAAGCTCGAGCTTCATTTTCATAATAAATAACCCCACACTGTACAAAGCTCTCAAGTTAGATTATAGCTTTGCAATCACTTGTCACTTTCAAGTGCTTCTTACAGATTATATATGGGTGTTGGAACACTTGACAACAGCATTTCAATTCTTAACCAAATGCAGTTTGATAGATTGATGCGGACTGATGTTCTCTAACCAAATTCTTTTACAACCCGGACTCCTCAATCTGTGTTACTGTAAAATCTCATCCATATAACTGTAGTGATTGGAAATTGAACCCTATAGTTTGGGTTCAGATCAGCATTTGTGGCAGCACTTTTATTGTACATGCAGTTCAGTGGTGAAACTACGTTTCATTTTGTATGAGTGACCAGGCATATTTATGCTTGATATTGTCTCACCTTTATCACATGATAGGCAATTGTTGGGTTCACCTCCGTTGCATTCCATGCAGGTGTGGTGACATCGGTGACACTGGCCATTCATTTGAAACTTGCCAACGGGGCAAGACATGACACAATGCCCATCATTCAGAAATCTGAGGAAGTAAAGAGAGGATGTATATCGTCAATCACACTATAATAATAGTAGACCTTTCATTTGATACCAGTGGTTTATTATATTGTCGAATGTCTCAAAGTGCTTTATGAGACTTTTACTGTGAAATATAATAACTATTTTGTGGACGACTTGGGCCCGTTTCCTTACTCCACACACCTATTAATAATCCCTCAAAAAAAAATCTATGACTTCAATCCACGACTGTTTGTGGGACACTGCTGGGCGCAATTGGCTGCCGCATTTCGCCCACAAATATACAGTGAATTCATTTTACGGTATATTCTGTGAAGCACTTTGTGATGTCTAGAAGATGTGAGAAATGCTACATCAAAAGGAAGGATTAATATCATAACACAGTAGCCAATTTGGGCACCCAAACAGCCAAATGAAGCACATGCAGGAGGATGTTTAACATTTGTATCTTTTGAGATTATTGCATAATTTACCCTAATTATAAGGGGGGAAGGTTTGATCTAAGCCTACAATTATATTGTGCATTTTACACTTGTTTGGCTGGTGGGCTCTTGTTTAGATGCTAAGGCCAACTGAGAGAAAGTAATCTTAAAGTGACTCGGTCCCATTTCTCATTGATCTGTCTACCTCATGTTTGCATGTTTCTCGACCTGGAGAGGCTCAAGGCAAATCAATACTGTGACAGAATGTAGAACCCAGGACCTACTGACCAGTATGATGGATGTTGCAGTGTGTAAACGGGTATTCATTTAAATTGTTTGTGTACAGGGTCAAACCTGGAGCCAATTCAAGGGTAAAGTACACCTGATGGATCTACTGTTCTGATTTGAAACAGGTTGTCTTAATGATTGTTTTTCTTCTTATGATATCATGTTATCAGTGTCATAAATTAGATCAACTGTTCAAATGAATCATTATGTTACATGTACATGATGTTCTATGATTGATATCGATAGTGAGTGAGTGATAGATAGTGAATCAGGTTCTTCTGTCTAATCCCTTAAAGAAGCTGTGCATAATAATACAATTGGTAAATATGATATCCAGACTCTTGCTGGAATATATTTGGTTTACAGCAATATTTCATTGAACTGATCTTTCCCTAGTATTGTCAGAACTAGCATGTTCGGAATCAAGAATAAAGCCTACAGGATTCCTTAATAATAATAATCCTCCCATTTGATATGGCACTTTTTTCACATAAATGAATGCTTTAGAATTATATTTAGAAGTATATTTAGAAACCAATTAGAACTCTGCACTGATAGGCAGGGAGGTCAACCTGATTTATTTCTGATGACCAGAAAGAGCCCCCTTTTGCTTTATCTGAATTTCATATTAAGGATTCCTGTTAGAAAATAACTTAAAAAGTGCTATTTAGCAATTCCTGTCTGTAGAAAATTTGAAGGCAGTCATATCAGTAATGCTTTCAGTTTAAGAACTTTAGATAGAACAAATCGCAAAATAAGTGGCCTAAAATAAATGAATGCAGCAAGTATAGTTTATTTCAGTTCAGTAAAACCTTGTCTGGTTCAATCAACCAGATTGAACCTGGCAGTTAATAATAATAAAAAATAACAATACTACTCATAATAATCCTTGCTTTTTATACAGCGCTGTTCACGTCTTCCAGACGTCTAAAAGAGCTTGATGGATTAATATAAAGTGGATTGACTATACAGTATATTTGTGGGTGAAATGTGGCAGCCAATTTCTTCCAGCAGTGTCCCACAAACCGTTGTGGATTGAGTGAGTGATCAATTTATTATTTTCTATTTTTTTTGAGGAACTATTATCAGGTGTGTTGAGTAAGGAAATTAGCAAAAGGTTTGGCCTTACAAGGCATATATTTATGGCTTTGTATGTTTAAGACAGACGTAACCCTACGACTCAGACTAAAATGACTCACCTTGTTACAGCACAACTGATGCATTTCGCTTCACCTGGACCAGAACATTTATCACATCTGAAATCACATCGGTGGCACTTTTCTGCCTCATTAATATATTCACCTATAGCAACAAACAAAAAATAAAATGAGCATTCAGTTAATTCCAGGGCAATGCATATAGAATTAAACAGAACCTAACAATATTTGGTTGTAAATTTCTTAGTTTTAATTCTTTCTAATTTGGGATATAGGTGGGTCTACATTCATATTTATCTGAATATGTGAATTCTATGCTACCTACCAAAACAAAGCTGTAAAGCGAATTGTAGCCTCACTCAAATCTACTGTATCTGCAATAAAATCAACTTTGAATTATCCAAATGGAATACTTATTCTAAATTGAATTAGTTTATGGAATATGAATCAGCTCGACTGGTACCGGCCTTCTGCTTCTTCCTCTCATCCGCCGCTCCACCATTAGAGGTCGCGCTTTCAGCCACTGTACCCCGAAACTTTGGAACACTCTCCCTTGGTATGAGATCTCAGGAACATATTTCCAGCAGCTGTTTACCTTCTGTGCTAAGAAATAATTTCTGGATTCCATTGTTAATTGCCATTGCCATTTCAGGGATGTGGAGGGCGCTATATTAGTGCCACTTGTTGTTGTTATGAGTCCACCGCCCTAACCGCCCAACCATCGGTGGCCAGGCTTTCAGCCTTTCTGCTCCCACACTGTGGAACTCCATTCAGCAGCCCCTCCGCCTCGTCTCCTCCCTTTCCTCCTTTAAGGCCGGTCTCAAGACCTTCCTCTTCGACCGCGCCTTCGGCTCCCCCACTAGCTCTTCCCCCTCTCCTTCCTCCTACCCCGACCATCCCCTCACCAACCCCACTCCACTCGGGTCCCGACCTGACTGTTCAGTGCTTTGGGACGTCCTCCCAATGTGAAAGGTGCTATATAAGTGCAATTTGTTGCTGTTGTTATTACTCCACATGCCTCTCTTTACCTAGCAGTAAGTAATAACCTGGTACTGTAGTTAGTCGATTGACAGATCATTTACTGGGGTAAAAATTCCATCAAAAAAAATATTAATTGGTCACTCAATTCACAACTACTTGTGGGACACTGCTGTGTGCAATAGGCTTCACCCACAAGATATACAGTCAATTCACCTGACAATATTGTATATTCTGTGAACCGGTTTGAGAAATCTCAAATACATGGCAAGGATTATTATTATTATAGCTAGAAAATCATACAACTCAATATAGACAGTGGCAGAGTGTACTTAGCAGCACCATTGCATAAGATCATCAGGGCAATTCAGAAGAAGAACCTTAATGGCATTTCTAATCATCCTTCCAAAATACCAGCCATGTCATTTTCCTATTATAGCATAAAACTGTTTTTTACCTCAGTCCACTGTCCTGGCCTCAACCTCCTTTCTCGGTTGAGGTCACAACTGTAAGAAACGGTTTAATACTGTAAAGGAAGATTGTGTGGTTTGGGATCTTGAGAACATATTTCCTGCAGCAGTTTACCCTCTGTGCTAAGAAATAATTTCTGGAGTCTGCCCTTAAGATTGCCCTTTGTAACCCATTCCCTCTTGACTTATTGTCTTATTATGGCTGAAAGTATTGTTCTGGGTTTACTTTCTCTGCTCCATTTTGCCCATTTTATATATTGTATATTAAGATGGTCTCCTCCGAGACTCTCAAGAATACGATTATAATGGGGTCAACAAAGAGAGGACACAAACAACACATTCTGTTTCAGTGAATACATAACATATATACACCAATGTTGTATATGTTTGTATTTTACATGATACTGTAGACAAATCACAATAACTGTCTGTGTTCCTGAGTTGCATTTCTCCTAATCAAAGAGATTAATTGTATTGTAAATTATATTTTGCTGTCCATGCTACAAAGTTGTTTCCTTGCTACGAAAGCACTGAAGGAATGAATGGAAGTTCATGCCAATGCATCTAATCTTGACGACATCAATCCGCTTGTCGGCCTTCCCAAGTCACCCCTCCACAAGCTGCAGATTATCCGGAACTCTGTAGCTCATGTCCTTTCCCACGCCAAGTTCTGTGACCCTATCACCCCCACTCTTGCCTGGCTCCACTGGGCCCCATCCCCATCCCCCAGAGAATAGAGTTCAAAAGCCCCATCCTCGCTTTCAAGGCCCTCCATGGCCTTGCACTATCCTACCTCTGTGACCTGCTACATATGAACCTGCCCACTCTCTCCACTCAGCAAACTCCAGTCTGCTCCATATTGCCCGCCCGGCCAGCCCACCATCGGCGGTTGGGTCTTCAGCTTCTCTAACCCTACCCTTTGGAATTCCATCACACACAGTCCCTTCACCTCACTCCCTCCCTAGCCTCTTTCAAGTCACAATCAAGACAATGCACTTCAACCACACCTTCGGCCACTCTCCTAGCCTCCCTGCCCTCCACCCGCTGATCCTAACTGCCTGTTCGGGTCCAAATTCCTGACAGTCCATTGCCTTTGTATGTCCTCCTGACGTGAAAGGCACTATATACATGTAATTTGTTGTTGTTGGTGTTGATGCAGTTCCTATTCTAGTAATTAATTGACCACTTTACCCTCTCAGGAGTCATTTAGCTATATTCAAGTTCATAGAATCATAGAATTTTATGGCACAAAAGAAGGACATTTGGCTCATCTAATCTGTGCTGGCTCTTTGAAAAGAGCAACTCAATCCCACCGCCCAGCTCTCTCCCCGAAACCCAACAGACCCGTTCTCCCTAAATAAAGATCTAATTATCTTTTAAAAGCTGTTATCGAATCGGCATCCACCACCTTTTCAGGCAATGCATTCCAGATTCAAACAACCCGCAGAGTGAAAAAAATTCTCCTCAGCTCCCCTCTGCTTTGTTTTCAAACTATTTTAAATCGTGACTACAAGTCACAGATTCACCCACCAGTGGAAACAGTTTTTCCTTATTCACCCTGTCAAATCCCCTCATGATTTTATAAACCTCTATTAGGTCCCCTTTCAACCCTCTCTGTTCCAAAGAGAATAAACCTAGCCTATCTAGCCTTTCCCCATAAATGAAGTCCCCCAATCCTGGTACCATTCTAGTAAACGTTCTTTGCACCCTTTCCAATGCCTTGACATCCTTTCTGTAGTATGGTGACCAGAATTGAACACAGTACTCCAGCTGAGGCCTAACTAAAGTTTTATAGAGGTTAGTCAGCACTTTCTGACTTTTGTAGTCGATATCCCTTTTCATAAAGCCTAGTATCCCATATGCCTTCTTCACGGCTTTGTCTACCTGTCCTGCATGTTCAAAGAGTCACAAACACAAATTCCCAGGTCTCCCTGTTCCCTCACACCCCTTAAAATTGTGCTTTCTAGCCTATATTGCATGCCCTCATTTCTTCTCCCAAAATGTATCACCTCACACTTCTCTGCATTAAACCTCATCTGCCATGTGTCTGCCCACTTTACCATTTTATCTGTATCTTCTTGCAGATGGTTACTATCCTCCTCACTATTTACTATTCTCTCTAACTTAATATCATCAAAGTTCATCTTGGAGTGGTGTTGGTTTGTTTTTTGGCATTAGTGTGATTATACATTGAAAATTGAAGTGCCGATTAAAACTTTGCTCTTTTAAGGAAAATCATTAAAATTTATTTTGAAGCCTGTTCTCCTCCTTTAACCTCTGTCTTCTGAACAGTGATAGCAGCCAAACCCTGCTGAAAAGTTCAGGGTGTTACCACCTTGGATTCCTGTTTAGTGAGAAATGTTGTCAGTAATCAGGTTGGCTAATAATAAATAATATTATCTTTGCATTTAATATACAGCTTTTTATGTCTTTTAGATGTCTCAAAGCACCACAGAATATACTGTAACGTGAATTTACTGCATATTTGTGGGCGAATCGCAGCATCGAATTGTCCCACAAATGGTCGTGGATTGAAGTGACAAATGTTTTTTTAAAAAAGTTTTGTCTTCAGGGATTATTATTGTGTGCAGGAGTGTGGAGTAAGTACATGCCCATAGTGTCAGCTTGCCGGGAATCAAACCCAGGTCTCTCACTTATTCAGGATATGCACTCTTGATTGCACCTTAACTGTGTACCCTGCGTAAGCTTTGAAAGGCCACCTGGTCATTTACAATGATTCCCACTAAACATGATTTAGCCCATTATCTTATGAATAGGCCTAGAGAAGCTAGTTTTCATTGTTCATAACTGATCCCAGCTAAGTGGGAATCCAAGAGAATGGCAAGTGGGTCTGTCAGGAAAGTCTTAAGATTGTTGGTTGCGAAACCTAACCTAACTCACATAAAAATATGCATCTGTTTGAATTCGGTCATTATCTCATGATTAAGGTTGCAAAGACAGGTTTCAGCACTTGAAACTAATACTCAGTTAAGTGGGAATCCAAGATGGTGATACCCTAGGATTTACAAATAGGTTTAGTCCATTTGCTGTTATTCAAGATCAGAAGATATTTCAGAATAAGAAAGGGAATGTGTTTAGGAATACAACCACAAGAGCTTACACTACACATATGCATTTTTCACATAGGATAACATCTTGAAGTGCTTCCCACATACATTACGGTGACCTGTGTAGGGTGGGAAGTGTGTGTGAGTTTGTGGAGAGGAGGAATGCCCAAACTGCAATGTTGATCTCTTTTAAGTTTGGAGGCCGGTTTGGGTAATCTAATAACATGAGGGCTTGGAATATGTTGATGATACTAAAGTATCCTGGAGACTGCAAGCAATTACTGAACACATGGACAATGTTTGGTCTCTGGAATGAAGACCAGATTGTTGGTTTCAGTAGGACCAATAAAAGAAATGCCTTTTGCCACTAATTTACACGTGGCTTTAGCAAGACAGGTGCGATGAGAAGAATGACTATGTGCAACTTTATCCTCACCTTCGCCTCACAGTTTGCACTGGGAAAGGCAGAGCATGGCTTTTCATTGTCTCTCTTTCTGTGTGTATGTGCGCCGAGTTGAATTTAAACAGATGTTGGAAGAAAATGAAAGGACCCTGCCTGCTCCTGACTTCCTAGCTTACCAGCTACATTGTCCAAACTTATATATTCCTCTGGAAAATGATCAGAGGAGTCATCACCAGTAACAACCACTATCTAAAAATCTTACACAAAGAGATTGAATATAGCATAGCATCTTTTTTTTAAAAAAAAAGACGACTGGTTTATAAATTAGTTTTCACAACCTATGATTGAAATTTTCGGAAACAGGAACAAATGCCCAGAGTGACTTTTAATAACTGCTTGTGTTAAAAGTGAATTTTATCATCTGGTGAAAACAAATAAGCACATTGTTTTATCTAGAATGTACATTAATACACAACAGGTGTATAAACTAACGGCCCTTATTTCAAAGCAAGCACATAATAATGCTTACAGGGTTGTGAAAATGTGCTGTGCAGCTTTAAACATTAAGAAAACCCTTGAAACTGTGGCTACTGCCAAAACAACTGTCAAAGCACTACCACTAAGTCAGCCTGTAATTCATAAAAAGAACATTTTCTATTGTACTGTTCATGCCCCAGATGTAGTTCATAACGTATTGAAGTTGCTAAATGAGAGACAATGTACACAGCTGTGCAGCTACGTCAAAGAAAATAACAACTAACATTTATTAAAAACAAACCATCATTTTGTTATGAATATATTGCCTGAGAAAGCAAACAAAAAGGGTCAAGATCAGTTATGTGCTTTCTAAAGATTGTTGAGCAATAGCTGTTGAGGTTCTCGTGCTTTCATTGATCTGTACATCAAAGCGACTTTCTCTCAATAAGGTAGAACTTGGTATTGAGATCAATTGGTTTCCCAACTGTACTTGAAAGAGCAGCAGTTGTGCAGGCTGAAGGATTTGGCATGTTCCAAGATAGATCATTGAGCCCATGTATAATCCATTAAACTCCTTAAAGTTTGCTAATAAGATCTCCTGAGCTTACAAAAAGAAATATACATTTTCTTGTCTATTTATTTTCTATTCCTATTGATTTTCCTATTAACCCTGGCAGACCAGTGCCCTAACAGAGAGGATGATTCTAGCTGGACAAGCAGTGTAAAGCTGACCAGAAAGCGTTTTCAATGGTAAGCTAAGCGAAGCGGTTTTAGCGCTAGACTCCAGCAATACCCCCAACATATACTCTAAAGTCCTCAAACCTTGGTTCTTGCCAAATTGTGTCTGGTGCTCTCTGCAGTTAGGGAGGCAGGATTTGTCCTTCCAGGAGGGAGTGCGCATTCTTTTCCAGACATATATATTTTCATGTGTAGGTGGCATACACAGAACTTTCCATCTGCTTTAGGTACACTTAAGCATTGTGATGTGTTTGCACATGTCGAGCCATTTTAAAAAAAATATTATCTTAAATTAAGATAGGAATTATATTTACAAGCGAACAGGGCAGCCAAATTGCACGGATCAATGACCCACAGATAGGCAGGAGGTGAATGAACGATTTATTTGGAGGATTTTTGGCCAGAACATCAGGAGAAACCCCTTTTCCTTCAAATATCCTCTTTTTATTCCACATTTTTGTGTTGAGACTAATAGCAGCAATGCTGTTTAGGCTCCAAATCCATATATAACTTAGCTTTCAGACTCAGAAATGTGATATGTGAACACCCTCCTAACACACACAAAGGTAATTCATTTGACGTTAGCAATAAATTTGGATTAGAAGAATATAAAAATGATAAGCAGGAAAAGACTCCACTCTTCTTTATAGACATTATTCATAACCTTTAATATCTTGACATTTAGGATAATGTCCAGGGAATTTTGTAGGAGATTAAATAAAGCCTCTTCTAGACGCTTAAAACTCTTCAAGTGTTTTAAAAATCCCATTCAATCCCTTCTAGTTTGATTTCACATAAAGAGACAAAACCATATTAGAATTACACAGCAATCTTTGCCATCTTCAATATCCAATTGGAATAAAGTTTTGGGAGTTTTCAAAGAACACAGTAAAAAGTAATCCTTACAGTTGCTACGGTACCATTCAAGTTATTAGAATGTCTTGAAGCACTACACAGGATATATTGTACTGTGAAGTATAGTGACTGTGTGTTTGTAGCAGCCAATTTACATACAGCAATGTCTCACAAACAGCCATGTAGAGAATGACTAATTTTATTTGGGGGAATGTTGGTCAGGCCACCGGAAGAAATTCTCTTCTCTTTTCAAATAGGGCCAATGGAATCTTCAGGGTCCACCTGAACAGGCAGATTGGGGTCCAAATTTAACAACTCATACGAAGGATGGCCCCTCCAACAGCGCAGCACTGTGTTGGAGTGTCAATTTAGACAATGTGATTGCAAGTCCCGACGTGGCGTTTAAATTCACTATGTTTTGACCCAAGAGGTAAGAGTGCTACTAAACGAGCTGGCCTGACCTACCAGCCAAGCTAGACTGACATGGTCAGGGTTTTAGCTTTAAGGCCATTGTTGTTTAATTTTAAATTGTGCATAAATTGGGAGATTTTTAAGAAAAATTCTGTCTTAATTTGGGAGATTAGAAAAAATTCTGTCTTAATTTGAAAACTTGATTTCTGCACTTCCTTAAACAGAACTTAAAAGTGAAACCCCAATAACAAATTGTTTCATTAGTTGCAGCTGGGACTTTTAAGATTTCCCTGCAATCCAACTTTTCTGTAATGAATGTTGCGACCTGTAAGAAACATTGCTGGTTTTTGTTCTACTGTCCAATTATCCACAAAATATTTGATGGTAAGGAGGCACTCGGAAATATGTGGGCTTGGACATTGAAAGAAAGCACAGAGACAAGCTTTGAAGCATTGAAATTCTGGCACAGGTTGTTGTCACACGTTCTGCAAGAACACTTAAAATTCATTGAGATATTCATTGCAGTCAGATATGTCCCTTGGAGTTCCCATTTTTGGAATACTGTGTTCTTGTCAAGTCATTTCATTTCATTGCTGCTTATAGCATTAAATAATGTTACCGTGTTTTAGAGTAAAACTGTTATGGCTGCCTGCAGGCATTGGTGCGTGTTTCGAAACGGTTAAAGTATAGTGTTCTCTTTAGAAATGCTCATTGCTCCAGGGTGACGATTTACTTTGTGTTTAAAAAGTTGGCATTTTAGAAAATAGGCAGGCTTATTTTTCATTTTCGTTGTGTTATACATAAAGATGTGTTGCTCTAGGTAAAGCTGTAGCCTATCATTGAAATCTGTGTCATTCCCAGTGAAGCTGCTTGGACAAATGTATAAGTTCGCTCTCAGCGCTTCAGTCTGCAGGCTGATAAATGAAATAATCTGCTTCAGGATACAATGTCATGCTGATTTATTATCAGAGATAGTTCATTTTTTTATTGTCCTATGAATGTCTCACAATTTAAAACATATTATTTTCCACTATGTTCCAGGTTGGTGGCTAGTGGTATTTTGAGATTTCTTTTTCATTCATGTCAATTCTGAAAAATCACAAAGACCCTTGCTTGAGAACAAGCTAAAACCAACTAATCTTCTGAAAGACTAGAAGTCATCTGAGATCCTTTCATTGACAGCCCTACTAGGCAGGTCACGAAAAGCAAAATGAAGGTTTTTGAAATGGAAAGCCTACAAAATAAACAGTCACTATATTTTACTGTAAAAGAACTATGAAGTGCTTTGAGACATTCTCATAGTGGGAGATGGGGATATATCAATTGTAAGATGATTAGTATTATTGTGCTATTACAATTTAAACCACTCTATAGGGGTAATTTCTAAATGGTTTTCAGTTATGAGTCAACCAGACCAATAACACTGTCACTTTACATATAATAATCCTTGCATTTGATATCGTGCTTTTCATTATTTCTAGACGTCTCAAAATGCTTTGCAGAATATACTGTGAAGTGAATTGACTGTATATTTGCCTGGCAAAAGGCGGCAGCGATTGCGCACAGCAGTGTCCCACAAATAGTCATGGACTGAAACGATCAATTACATTAAAAAAGTTTTTAAAATTATCGTAGTTTTTCTATTATTGTTTTTTTTAATTTTTTTAAAATATGAATGGATGCTATTTTTCTTAATATACCTGAGCTTTCTAAAATGATTACTTTTTGCAAGAGGTACAAATTTTATTCACCAGGTTATTTTGTCAAGACAACTTAAAAAGACCTCATTAACAGACTCAGTTATACCGATGACTATAGGGGTGCGCGCGCGTTCCGGGTGCACGCGCATTCAGGGACTATCTCCTCAGGAGGTAAATATCTTTCTCTTTCTGTGTCTCTCACTCTCTCCATCTCTGTGTTTTTCTGTCTGTGTCTCTCTCACATCCCCCACATCTCTATCTATCTGTATATTATCACATCTACCTCATCTCTCTCCACCCCCCACCGCCGTCTCTCTACCCCCCCCCCCCCCCAGCCGTCTCTCTCCCCCCCCACCACCCCCAGCCGTCTCCTTCCCCCCCACCCCACCCCAGCCATCTCTCTCCCCGCCACACCCCCCAGCCGTCTCTCTCCCCCCCACCCACCCCCCAGCCGTCTCTCTCCCCCCTCCCCCAGCCGTCTCTCTCCCCCTCACCCCCCCAGCCATCTCTGTCCCCCTCCCGCCCCCCGGGCCCAGCCTTCTCTCCCCCCACCACCCCTTGCATACCTGTATATTGTATTCGAGGACTATGAATACAATATGGCGGCTTTGCACCTCGGTCTGTGCATTGTGTATAGAGATGAGCATTCTGGGTCTTGTAGTTCAGTGTGTGCGCATTCCGATTTTTCACCTGGACATATCGATTTTTGGATATATCGATATTATCGGAATACCTATACTGGCGTATCGATATGAAAATTATATCGGGTTTTAACGATATATCGCCGGACCCTACAGTCTATAAACACAGCACACAATCAAAGAGATACTCTCCTTTTACTCTTTCTCTCTCTTTCACACACACACACTCAGTCATTCTGGCATCTCAATGACCCAAAGTCCCTCCGCTCCTCTCATTTTCCATCTAATCAACTCACCCCCTCTGTCTCTCTCCCCCACCTCTCTCTCCCCCTCCCCCTCCTCTCTCTTTCTCCCCTCACCCCCACCCATCTTTCCTTCTTTTTCTCTCTGTCGCCGCGCCACCCTCTCTTTCTCTCCCCACCTCTCTCTCAAATCAGGAAGTGCACTACGGCAGCATTCAAGAGGTAATCGTAGTGTACTCTGTGAGGGAAAAAAATGGTAGCATCACCTTCAGGCACTAGCAGCAGCATATTGAAATACTGATGCAAGATAATTTTTTGTTGTTGTGCCGGATAAGACCCGGTTAATCGAATGGGGACCTTTTATTTAGGTGCCGGTTAAACGGAAGTTACGGTTGATTGGGTCATGGATTAATGGACTTTTACTGTATTTAAATATGTTGGACATCAGCTTTTATAGCATGTAGGCCATGAATGGCCAACAGTTTTTCTATCAATATTTTTCACATCTTTGATCATCCAATTGATTATACCAAAGCTGTATGTTATTACTGGTACTACAATTGGATTAGTAACAAATATTTTATTTCTGGCATTCAACTCTTCTTCTAAGTACTAAGCATATGTACTCAGAAACAATTTTCAATTTCATGCCTTCATGATCTATTCCATCATTTTTGTCCATTCCAAGATATTTATACAGTACATTTTGAACTAGATCTTTTACTATTGTATTATGGCCTTGCTGATTGTTTACAGTTTTCATTAATAAAGGTTGACATTATTATTAATAATAATAAATCAAAAAGGGCACTGAATAGTACAGTAAAAGAGAGAAGTTGCAAATACAATTAAGGATGGACTGTATCTCAGGAGTGATGGCTAGTTATGCAATGGCTTGTCACAACTTAAATTATGAAAGGATTCAGTTAATCTCCTCACTGAGGTAGGTATGACCTGCTAAATTGATTGCAAACCTTCTCACTGCTGAGGTCAGTACTGACAACAGAGAATGCTTGAAGCTACATCTAAAATGGACAATACCATTAAGAATTCCAAAATTAGCTTGTCTTTTTTGAATCATGGAGATACAAGTTAAATGTTGGTTCAAGAAAATTGATTCTTGAAAGATTTGAAATGGCCTTAAATTGCAACAAAAAAAACAATTTATCTGTGTTGGCATTCTTCAAATAATTATACCATCAAACCACTTTTGCAGCTAATCTTCCTTCCAGAGGTGTAGAGAGATATGCTGTATTCCTTCCAGATGTGTAGAGAGATATGCTGTATTTGATGGCTAATCATTACATCAAAATTGCAACACATTGAGTCCCATTGATATTTGTTTTGTTTAAATAGAATTCCTGGATCTCCATATTATAAAATGAAACAGCAATTTTGTTTTTAAATAATAATACATAAACCCACGTAGAAATATGTACTAAAATCACATATGTTGTGTAGACAACCTACTGTTTAATGTTTGAACAGAAGATTGGTGTGTCAATAAAAGAACTAGAATTCCGGGACAGTCTACTCTGGTGGTTGACTTCACAAGGTAATAATAATAATAATAATCCTTGCATTTGATATAGCGCTTTCCACATCTTATCAACGTCCCAAAGCGCTTCCCAAAGGTACGAATGATTTGAGCAATGAATTGGAGGCCCTTTGTATTCTGGTTATTGATGTGACACTTGAATTCCGTTGATGGAGAACAGTACCCAGCTTATGTTTATTTACATTCGGAGCCCAGTACCTGTCTGGTCTTCATGTTGTTCTGGCTCCCTGAGATCACAATGCATGATCACACACACTATGGTAACATCATCCTTTTTTGTTGACTCTAGAACTGTGACTGCTGGAAAGATGCTGGTGGCAGATTCCCGCTTCTGGCAGATTTCCGCTTCTAGTACCATTTTAAGATTCTCTATAATTGCTCTCTTAAAATTTACATTTCATAGAACCATAAAAAGTTTACAGTCATGTGGCATATTATTCTAATTCTTGCTCCCACCTCAGAATTTTTGGTCTTGGACCTCAGAGTGGGGCGGCAGAAATCAGGAGGCAGTAAGAAAGCATGTGGATCACACGCCTGCTGTGCTGGGCGTAAAGCACAGGATTAGATCTCACTAACATGATGAGAAAGCTGGAGGGTCCATTTGCATTTCCTTCACCGTGCTGTTTAATAGGCTGGAGCAGCACACAATCAATGGGATGACTCAGTCTTCCTGGCAGAAGGGAAGTCTATGGAAGGCCTCTGGGTGGAGCCTGAAGTATGAAACCTTTCTGTGCTAAGGAGTGGAGAGTCTGAAAAAGAGAAAGTCAGGGAGCTGACATCCATTCCTATGGATGACCACTTCACATGGTTTATCTGACTCAACTTGTTATTCACTAACTAATGCTGGCTTTTGCTTCTTCCTGGATAATCCCGTGCCCACTATGTGTCGGGACTATGTATTTATAGGTAAACAGATCAGCAAATTTACACACATCAATAACCCATAAACAGCCAAACTGATTTTCTTTCTCTCTCTGGTGATGAAACTCCCTTCTCTTTTCCCTACCAGATCCTGGTTTAATATTTCATCTGAAGGATACTTCCACCAATACAGCATCCCCTCATTGCTCCTTTGGAGTGTCAGCCTAGAATGTAAAAGCAAATTCCCAATGTGGGGATTTTGAAACACATGCCAGCTTGAGTTACAAATATGTTGTCTCAAAGCCCATATAGATCTCTGGTAACGTTTTACCCACTGCAGGGGAGAAATTCCATCTGAATTTAAATGTAAGACATTTTCTTAGCAGTTTAGAGCAGGCATACTTGACAATTATTAAACACAAAAATAGCTCCATAATTGAGACCAAATATAAGCATTATCCAAAATTTGCACTTTCTGAAATGCTAAGAAAAAACACTAAACTCAGGTGAAATTGCATGCCATGCCCAAGCATAAAATAGTACATCTGGCTTCAGAGCTTATTTTGATGTTCTTAGTCAGGCTTCATTTAAACACATAATATGGGACTAAATACTGTTAATGAAGTAGATCTCATCAAACCTAAGTAAATGTGAGTTTCAAAACTGTTGGCATATTTATACCACAATCCCCTGATTGCACATGTGCCAGACTTTATTATCGTTGGTACACTTAAGTGTGTTTCCAGTTTGATTGCATTTTTGTACATTGCAAATAAGTTACACTGAAACCATAATGATGCAATAGGGAGCAATACTAATGATTTCTACGGACTTGGCTGGTTTGTGTACGATCACACTCATTTGCATGCCATCACAATTCGATGTACTGTTGTTCTTAAGGGATAATTGCAATAACAAAAAAAAAGCCTCTTCTTGATCCATGTGCTACCTAGGGTCCGGCGATATATCGGTAAAACCCGATATAATTTTCATATCGATATGCTGATACAGGCATTTCAAAAATTTCGATATATCGAAAAAATCGGGATGCGCGCGCACTGAACTACAAGACCCAGAATGCTCATCTCTATACACAATGCACAGACCGAGGTGCAAAGCCGCCATATTGTATTCATAGTACTTGACTACAATATACAGGTATGCAAGGGGTGGGGGGCGGGGGAAGAGTGACGGTTTGGGGGGGGAGGTGGGAGAGAGGGATGGCGGCGGGGCAGGGGGGGGGGGGGAGAGAGGGACGGCGGCAGGGGAGAGTGGGGGGAGAGATGGACAGCGGCGGAGGGGGTGTGGGTAGAGAGGGTGGGGGTAGAGAGGGACGGCGGCAGGGGGGTCGGGGGTAGAGAGGGGTGGCGGGGGTGGGGGGAGAGAGGGACAGCGGCGGTGGGGGGGGTTGGGGGAAAGACGGGGTGGATGTGATAACATAGATAGATAGAGATGGGGGGGATGTGAGAGAGGTGAGAGACACAGAGACACAGACAGAAAAACACAGAGATGAAGAGAGTGAGTGTGAAAGACACAGAGAGAGAAATATATTTACCTCCTGAGGAGATAGGCCCCAAATGCGCGCGTGCATGCGTGGTACGAAAACCCCGAAAATATTGATATTTCAGTATATCACGATATGAGCCCATCGATATATCTAAATTGGAAAATTTCCACATTGACGGACCCTAGTGCTACCGATAGCAAGATTTGATTTCCCAGTCTTAAAATGGTTGGACTAATATTCTGGAAATACACTTGCCCCTGAGAAGGTGAAGTTGTTATGAGATCTGCTTTTCAGATTTATTTATGACATGGGGGACAGTGAACAAGCCTGCAAGAGGAACGATTCACCTGACAAAACCAGAACCATCGTTGTTTTTGGTCAGACGGATGGCTGACACATGGGGAAACCCATGATTATGCTTAAGAGTATCCAAAAGCGTAACCTCTCTAAATAATTATCTACTTCTCTCTTAAAAGTTGTTATTGAATCGGCTTCCGTCACACTTTCAGGCAATGTATTCCAGGTCCAAACAACTCACTGTGTGGAAAAAATGTCTCCTCAGCTCCCCTCTGTTTCTTTTAACAATTATTTTAAATCGGTGACCTTGGGTTACATGCCAATGGTCATAGTTTATCCTTGTTCACCCTTTCGAAACCCCTCATAATTTCAAAAGCTTCTATTAAGTCTCCTCTTAACCTTCTCTGCTCCAAGGAGGATAATCCCGGCTTTTCTAGACGCTCCTGAAAACTGATTCCCTCATTCCTGGTAAACCTCCTTTGCACTCTCTCCAATGCGTTGATATCCTTTCTAAAGTGTGGTGTCCAGACCTGAACGCAATTCTCCAGCTGAGGCCCAACCAGTGTTTTATAAAGTTTATCATAACTTCCTGACTTATGTATTCTATGCCCCTATTTATAAAGCCTAGTATCCTATATGCTTTTTTAATACCTTTATCTACCTGTCCTGCCACCTTCAAAAATTTGTTATATGAACCCCCAGGTCTCTCTGTTCTTTAAGATTCTACCATTTAGCTTATATTGCCTCTCCTCATTCTTCCTCCCAAAATACATCACTTCTCATTTCTCTACATTAAACTTGATCTGCCACGTGTCTGCCTATTTTACCAGTCTGTCTGTGTCCTCTTGCAGTCTGCTACTATCCTCCTCACTGTTTACTATTTTTCCCAGTTTTGCTTAATCTGTAAACTTGGAAATTGTACTCTCTATAATCAAGTCCAGGTAATTTGTATGGATCAAAAACAGCAGTGGTCCCAATAACAACCCCTGGGGGACATAACCACAGACTTCCCTCTTGTCAAAAAAACAACCATTCACTACTACTCTCCCCTTTCTGTCTCTCGGTCAGTTCTGTATCCATGCTGCCACTTTAATACCAAGGGCTTCTATCTTGCTTCCAAGGCTCTTATGAGGTACTTTATCAAACTCCTTTTGAAAATCCATATAAACTACATCAATTGCATTTCCTTCATCCACCTTCTCCATTACTCCATCAAAAAACTATTAGGTTTGTTAGATGTGATTTGCGTTTAACAAATATGTGTTGGCTGTCACTTTATTAACCCATATTTTTTAAAGTGAAAATTTATTTTGTCATGGGTTATAGTCTCTAGAAATTTCCCAACTACCGACATTCGGCTGACTGGTTTGTAGCTCCCGGGTTTATCCTTCTGCCCCGTTTTGTACAGGGGAGTAAAATTTGCAACCCTCCAGATCTCTGTCTGGCACCAACTAAGGTGGCCAGAACTTCTTTTATTTCCATCCTTACTTCCCTCAGTAACCTCAGATGCATCCCGTTTGGACCGGGTGATTTATCTACCTTGAGCACTGACAACCTTTTTAGTATCACCTCTTGGTTTATTCTTTTCATATCTAAATTTTCTACCCTGTCCTCTAATACTGTGACATTCGCTGCATCCTCTTCTTTTGTGACGACAGAGTACTCATTTAGTACATCAGCCACACCCTCCACTTCCACAAGAAGATTTCCTCTTTTGTCCCTAATTGGACCCAACCTACCTTTGACTAACCTTTTATTTTTTATATGCTTATAAAATACATTAGATTTCCCTTTTATGTTACTCGCTAATCTTTTCTCATACAATCCCTTTACCCCTCGCCATGCTTAAGAGTATCCAAATAAAACCGAGTTCCATAATTTTATCTACACAAGGAAATTCCAGAGGTAGATTGTTGGAATGGAATGCATACTCTCTCATTGGAGGGAAGCATCTTGCTTACCTGATTCCATAAAGTATTAGGCGCAGGTTGGCAAGAAGCAAGGCTTGGGTCGCCAGAGTATACGTGCTGCTGGGATCCAACCAGCTTAAACCATATACAGGTAAGCCTCTATTTAGGATGCTTCTATTTAGGATGTTTCAATTGAAGGAACATAATTTTTTAACACCTTTTGATCGATATAGGACACTTGGATTAATTTTACCGAATAACGTTTTATTGCGCATGTGCAGTACATATTTTGAATATTGTGGTTGCATTTTGCGTGTCCTTTTTGTCCATATGCACAGTCCATAGTGTATTTGCGGGTAGATTATGCTCACACTTGATATAGTGAGTGTATCCTGGCATTTGAACTGGCCAATAGCATGTCGCTACGTCATTGTTTAAAAGCCAGCTGATTTTGACACTGGCTTTTAAACAATGACGTAACAACATTGTCAGTATTACCATGCCACGTCAGTATATTACAGTAATTTCCAAACATTCCCGAGCAACTTCGAGCAATTTACAGTCTCTACCACGATTCTAGCAAGTCGGGAAGAGAGAACAGCAAGTGAAATGAGCAGCGGTAATACCGCTGGTGGCCAGAAACCCCGCAAAAATCAGCATTTAAATACTAAATTAGAGGTGATAAAGCGCATCGAGTCTGACAAAAAGGTACGGACGTCGGGAGGGCTTCAGGGCCAGCTAGATCGACAGTGCCTACTATAAAACAGAATAAGGATAATATACTGGCAAGTTCAAGGTGTGTTACATCTACAAGTGCAAGCAGATTATCAAAACATAGGAGTGATGTGATGGAAAACATGGAAAGAATGCTGAGTGTCTGGATTGAGGATCAGAACCAGTGTAATATACCACTCAACACCCTGGTTATCCAAGAGAAGGCAAAATCATTAATTAGGGAGTTACATGATCAGGAAGGAGAAGGCTCAACGGCACCATCTTTCAGTGCTAGCAGAGGGTGGTTTCAAAGGTTTAAAAGACGCTATGGGCTCCACAACATCAAGATGAGTGGGGAAGCTGCAAGTGCCACTGCCACTGTCACACTGCCAGTATTAAAGTTTGCCAGTAGAGTACTGTATTAAAGTTTGCCAGTATTAAAGTACAATACTGTACAGTTACCCCAAGTACCCCTTCTTATTTATGTGTATTAATTTGTGTTTTGTGTGTTATGCTATGCGTGTTATTTAGTGGGTTTAAGGTCCGAAGATTTTGTGAAGAGAACGCATCTCTGGTTATATAATGGGACTGTGGGAAATCGCATTTCAATTTAGGTTGTTTCGATTTAGACACAGTTTTTCAAGACGCAACCCCGTCCTAAATAGAGATTTACCTGTAGTTTGCCATTGGGAGCACTGCCAGGTAAGCTTTCCCACTATTTGTCAAGCTAGGACCACCCTACTCATTAGGGCTTTGGGTCCCAAGGATGACAGTCACTAGTTGGTCATAAGACATCTGACAAGCACATGCTTGAGCCCTCACCAGGTGGATACCTGGTATCAGGAACTCCACGGTAGTTTCCTGGTGAATAACACAAGTGAGCTTATCAGATAAGACACCCATTCAGTGATGGGTCCACCAGTTGGAGGTGCAGACTTTTGAGCAGGAGCTGCTTACCTCTCTGCAAACCAATACATAATAAAATGTGAATCAGTCAGTCAAATAAACCACTTTTTCTTGTTCTTTCCAGAAATATATAGTGGAGTGAGTGGACCTTCACTATATATTTTAGTCTATAAATATAAAGTTTAAAAAAAGCACTTCTTTCAAATTGTTATTATTGACATTGTCTTGGTGACTAATGCAGAACATGAACAATGTTTTTTTTAAATATAGACAGTATTCTGCGTCAATGTTGAGTGCTATAAAACAACATATACAGTAGAAGCCCGTTTATCCGGCATCCACGGACCTGGCCAATGCCGGTTAAAGTGCCGGATATTCGGGCGGCTCGCGGCCGAAAACCTACTATAAAAAATTAAAGTTGTTTTAACACATATCATACACACCAGACCAAGTAATAACAGATAATAACAGATAATATTGGCATTTATTGTTAAAACTACTCTCTTGCGCTTTTCACCTTTACTGATTGAGGTTTACAGTCTAACGATTCTTTTTTAAATGGAGCCAAGCGGGTGAAAAAAACGACAGCGCGATTTTAATGTTGCGCAACTTTACTAGCTCAAAGCCCTAGACTCTACTAAGTACTAAGGCAAACTGAAATACTGCACCTGCGCGACAATGTGGGTTATCGGCTAGCGTTATCGGCTTGCTGCTGGTATGGCTTTAAAGTCATACACGCTCCGTTTTTTTCACCCACTCCATTTTAAAAAGAATCGCTGGACTATAAACCTCAACTGCAGCATCATGGTTTCAAGCGCTGCATCTACCAGCAAAGGTAAAAAGCGCAAGAGAGGAGTTTTAACAATAAGTACCAACACAATATTCTGTTATTATATTATTATTTATGCATTTACAAATGCTCCACTGCTATTGTTCCGGATAACTTCTGGTTCATCGAATGGGGACTTTTTGGGGGGGCGTGCTGGTTATATGGAAGTGCCAGTTCATCGAGTCACGGATAAAATGGCTTCTACTGTACTTGTTTGGTTTATTAAAGTACTGAGAGCGCCCCACCACTTTTACGGTGAATTCATCGTTTGCCATGCCTTCATACATGAATCTATTGCAAACAACTCCTGCAGACTGAGCTCCAGAAAGCTGGAGCAAGCTTTTGTTGGGAAAATCCCAACGAAAAAGGACAGCTTTGTTGAGCAGACAGATTAGAGAGAGCAAATGTGCTCTGCTGTAAGTGCCAGCCAAATTCCTTAATACAGTTGAATCACCGGGCATTTTAACACTTTAACAGATTGATTAACAGCAAGGACAGGCATTGCCTAGCAAAGCTCCGCAGTATGCTCTTTGTCTGTTGTAGTGCAGCAGGGCCAAGACCTATCAATTGTTTGCTGATCTGATCTTTGTGGTTTTATACAGATTCATCAGTAGGTATGGCACAATTCAGAGTTTGCCCAACGGAAACTCATCAAAACCTCCGAATACTTGTTGGTTTTGTCAACACTGTGACCCACGTGCCTTCAATAGGTGGTTGGGGGAGAATGGGTGGAACTGTTGTGCTCCAAACATGTTACATCTTCATCACATTCTTCTCACCACAACAAATAGGTTCCTGTGGCGAACGGATGACCGAGAGGTCAGAGGAGACTGTATTTAATATTGAATACTGCACAGATGTTGCAGAAATGAGCCAAATATGTGCTAGTTAGTTGGCTCCAGGCTCAGCAGGTGCTTAAAAGCACAGGACATTATTTCTGAGAATGTACCTGATTTTACTAAGTATTCCAGACAGGGATATTAGAGAAATCGGTATGACATGGATGTGCTGATATTTATGTTCAACTGAAACAGACAGACATTTCAGTCAACAGGCTGGACAGGAATATGAAGCAATCTGGAGAAAACATGAGAATGCACAGGAGCAGCGAAAACAATAAAATGCATTATTAGCAGAGAAAACCACTCTGGGTAAAAAAACAAAAACAAAATGCATTCCAAAATAAAGCTATGAGCAAAAAGGAGGACAGAGAGAGTAAAATATTAAGGCAAATGTTGAAAATGATCAAGAGCTACATTGAGACGAAGATTGCAGGACAACGTGAAAGAATTTGATAAACAGGTTCAACACAAGCGTTTAAGAAAACTGTAGAGCAATACCTTCCACCGCCTCCCCCAATGTACTCCAAAGTACATATGATATCAAATGAGCTAGGAATGGTCAATATTTTCAGATAATTTCTCTTTATGCAATAGCGTGGAGGTAGAATTTCCAGGAGAGGAAAATTCCAAGAACAATTGATTACTTTGAATAAAGAGATGGCTGCAAGGCTAAAAGTCTTCAAGAATGAGTCACCAGGCCCAGTCTACGTTGCCCACAAGCACAGTTCAGACATGATTCATGTTCTGGCTGGCAATATGAAGCAATTCTTGGAAACTGGAGTGGTGCCTGAAGATTTGAGAACGGGGAAAGCAACGTTAAAAAAAATGTTTTGACATTGGACATTACTTCTCCTGGCAATGCAAGTCTGATATTATTATAATAATCCTTGCATTTGATATAGCGCTTTTCACATCTTCTGGACATCGCAAAGTGCTTCACAGAATATAGTGTAAAGTGAATTGACTTTACTATAAAGTGAATTTACTTTATATGTGGATAAAACTTATCAGCCAATCACGCACCGCATTGTCCCACAAACAGTTGTGGAATAAAATGACTATTTTTTTAATGGATTATTATCAGGTGGGTGGAGTAAGGAAATTTGTCCAGGGTTTCACCCTGCCTGGAATTGAACCCCATCTCTCACTTGTAAGGTGAGTGTTCTAACCACCGAGCTACAGGACTCCACTGGTTGTGGACAAGATATTAATAATATCACAATAATAAAATTGGTCATTTCAATCCACGACTTTGTGGGATACTGCTGTGTGCAATTGGCTGCCGCGTTTCGCCCACAAATATACAGTCGATTCACTTTACAGTTTATTCTGTGAAGTGCTTTGAGATTCCCTTTCCCCCCTTTCTCTCCCCCCTTTCCCCCTTCCCTCCCTCTTCCCCCTTAACCCCCTTTCTCCCCGATTTTAAGCCACCACCACCTTGCCCTCCCTCTCCCCCTTTAGCTCCCTTTCTCCCCCCTTTTCCTCCCTGATTTTACCCTATCTTTGCCTCCCTCTCCCCCCTTATTCCCTTTCTCCCCTGGCCCCGCTTCGTGGGACACTGTTGTGCGCAATTTGGCTGCCGCGTTTCTCCCACAAATGCACAGTCAATTTTCCTACTTTCCTTCCAACCACAACCCCTCCACCCCTGCTCTGGTCCCAACTTTGGGACATTGTTGTATTCTGTGAAGCACTTTGAGATGTCGATAAGACGTGGAAAGCGCTATATAAACGTAAGGATTATTATTATCGATAAGATGTGTAAAGCACTATAACAAATGCAAGGATTATTATTATTATATTGGAGGACAGTGTGAATTAGAAAATAATTAAGGATTTAAGAGAACTGTAAAACTATTGGAGGGAATCAGCATGGTCTGCAAATGTAATTTTGTTGTTGTTGGTGTTGTGCATGACGAATCTACTGAAAAAAATCATAGAAGCTGTGAATATTTATATTAAGATACATATAGATATATTTATATTACTTACCAAATTCTGCAGTACTACAACAACTACAACAATAATAATAATAACCCTTGCATTTGATAGTGCTTTTCACATCTTATCGACGTCTCAAAGTGCTTCACAGAATATACTGTAAAGTGAATTGACTGTATATTTCCATCCCACAATCCCACTGCCTCGCTCCCTCCCTAGCCTCCTTCAAGTCCCACCTTAAGACCTTCCTCTTCGACCGTGCTTTCAGTCACCCCCCTTCCCTCATAACCCCCCGCCCATCCCACCACCCCGAACCCAGCTTAGGTCCGAAACACTGACTATCCAGCGCCTTGGGACACTCGCCTGACGTGAAAAGCGCTATATGAATGTATTTTGATGTTGCTGTATAGAGTTGAAATTGTATTTCTTATTAGGGTGTAGTTTAATTCTATGAACAAGTTTGGATTAGTTCCTACAGTCATTATTTGCACGTTTCATTTTTTTTTGAGACCGACGGTTCAAGCCTTTGAGTCTTCCACTGATTTGTTTTGCTTTGCACTGTGCGTTTAATACATAAATAGCCATCTTCCTGAAATGAGATGCCCTTGTTTTTGTCTGATGTTGTTATTTGCCAATAGTATAATATCACAATTTCCAAAGACTTACTGTTTCAGTAGGAATACATGTCCAGTAATTTCCCAAAGAGATAAGCAGGCAAAAACCTAACATATGAACAAGAGTTGCATATAGCGACTCCTGCCAGCAACTGGAAATGTATCACGGACTCCATGAGCCTCTGCTCTGGAAGGAGTTTGCCTCAGAACAGAGATCCTCAGGCCAGAGAGACACCCGTCCAGTTACCAGGTGTTCCTATTGTAAAAACACTTACAAATAATGCATTATGTGTCTGTGGCTTCCAATGACGGATAAAAGAACTAAGGATCACTCTCTGTGTGATGGTCCCACGCTATGCAATGAGGCAATGTGCAAGATCCAGTCTTGAAAAGTGGAGCAAAGTCTCAAGTCAATATTTTTGATCAGTGAATAAATTGATCATTTCTAAAAGACTTGTTGGATATATAGCAATCTATAACAATTCTACATATAGCAATCGATTTGCAGAGAATTTAATGACATGAATCTGCATGGGTAAGAAATGGTTTAGAGGACGAGTGAAAAACTCCATTCAGGGTGTTTGATGATCGTATGGTTATAATGAGAACATTAGTGGCTATATCACCTAAAGACAATATGTATAATGATCCACAGAATCTTTACGAATATGTAGCTATATACTTTTGGGGGTTAAGAAACAATAACAAAAAACACTTGTACTTATATAGTACCCATCATGTAGATTAAAGTCTTGGAGTGCTTTACCATGACTGGGTCACACATCAAGCAAGAAAGAAGGGGACTGGAGAAGGTGGGAGGGGGAAGCTGGTCAGATAGAGTGGTCAGGGGAAGGAGGATTAAAGGTTAGTGGCATAGGAGCTGGAGGCTTGGCTACTAATGGTGGTATGCAGGGGGCAATGGATATGCAGTAGATATGTAGTTGGGTGAAGGGGGGTGAGCAGAGATGGGAAATCACAGAGATAAGGATAGGAAATCATAGAGATAGGAAGGTACGAGAGTGTAAGGGATCTACCCATGTGTTTTTTTTTGGAAGTTTCTATCCCTCTTTAACAAATTCAAATGGTAAAAGAACAAACTTTAAAAATAGGATTGCTATCACCGAGAAACATTTATGATTCTCAATACAAATAACCTAATTTGTAATTGAGTCTACCAGGTTACAGATCACAGCAATCCCAACAATGATTCTAATGTTAGGAATGAAATTTGTTAACATTGTATAAACAAACTGGTTTTCATCAACCAGACTACAGGTATCTACAAGTCAGCATTGATATGAATCAATGCTCCAGTTGCTCAAAGCTACTATACATGTTCTGACAACAAATTGCAAGAGTATTTGTTTAAAGTTAAAAGAAGCAGACATCATCCTTTAGATATCCAAAATACCTCTTTCAACAAGAAATCGCATTAATTAGAAAATATATTTAATAGAATTACGTAACCAACAAGGCAGAGGGCCATAAAGTCAATTGCCAACTTGATGCTACATTACTCTTCTTTTAAGTATTGGTTGCACCAGAATATAAAATACCATATTAAATTAATGAAGTAACTAAGATGAAATGGTGACCATGGGATTTAATCAGTAGGAGAGCTTTGGCAAACCAGCAATAGGATTTTTTGGGGGAAAATCCCATTACGAATATCCCGGCTTCAGTGGCTGCCGTTATCTAACTAAAAGCACAAAGCCATCAAGCAATAGCACTCAACAATCAACATTTCAAAACACTCAGTATTTTGCCACGTGTAAAGATCACAGAATTCAATTACTTAAGATTAATAAAAATGTTGCCACAAAAAAATCTGTGTGCAAACAAATGATTGCCTATCAAAGCACAAGATAAATAAAAATGTCCTAGAATATGGAACCCTGCAGGGTTAAACCCTATGACATTATTAACTGGTGAACAATGTTGCCTACAACCATTTCATTGTATTTCAAATTCTTTACCTTATATGTAGATGAGTGCTAGTGGGAATATTTTAATCAGATAAATTTAAAAAAGAAAACTGCTTCCAAGTTCTGGCCTGCCCAGACTCCATTATATCTACATTTCGTTTCTAAGTTGAACCACAGAGTGAAGGCCTATCAGAGCTGAATGTTGACTTCTGAGTTACAATGGCTTTCTGAGATTAGATTTCCTTCTAACAATCCACTTAAATACATAGATTTACATAGTTACCAGAGCACACAAACAGGCCATTTGGCTCAACTAGTCCTTGCTGGTGGTTATAGCTCAAATTTCCCATATCTTATATCCATCAACTTTTCTCTAAAATGCATTGATATACTATTTGATTCAACCACAGATTCCTGCAGCCAGCTCCATATTCTCACCTCCCTCTATTTAAAGTTTTCTCTAAACATCATCTTAGACTAAGTGATTCCAAGTTCTGACATGAGACTTGAACCCACAAATGTCTGACTCATAAAAAAACACTGAACCAGGCTGACACTTGCAATATGAGCTTTATATGCCTAAACACAGGGTAGTCAGGGTTACATACAGCCACTTTTTCATAGTTTCTGAGGTTTCATACTTATTATTGGATTACATTATTGGATAGTGCATTACTGTTCTAGGCTCATTTCCTCCCCAAAACCCCCTTCTACCTCAGCTAATTTCTAATATTGGTGAAAGTGTGTAAAAAAAATACTGTATATCCAACATTTAACACAGGATACAAATTCTGAAATGTTAAAGCAAGGACAACAAATCAAGTTATAGTGATTTATTAAATGTTTAACATTTTCAACACTTGTACATCAGACAGACCGAGGGAGGAACTGAAAGGTCAACGAAACACTGGCAGATTTAGCACAAAGGGAACCTACTTTAACTTACGTACATTCACAGGAATCAAAGATGATTGAAAGGATGTAGAGGAGGACAGCTTTACAGATTTCCCCTAGTTCATGTAAAATGAGTGAAAGTGGCAGCTCCATTTCAATCAACATGATACATATAGTATTTTGCCTTAGGCCTGCTTCTGTCAGTAGTAACCTATCAGACCACACGCCCACCTAGGCTTGCAAGCCTGTGTAATTTATCTTGTAGCGCTATTGGCAACAATATAATTGTTGCCTCTGAGCTCTCTTCACGCCTCAGTGAGTTTATGCCTTCAGCAACTAAAGCCACACAGACTGGGATGATCTCCATGTTTTGATTCCAGATTTCAGCATAGAGGTAGAAAGCAGTTAGGTTATTAAGATTGGCCTCAACCCGCAATTATACGGTAATTCTCATAGCGTCTTTAATGTTAAGATGATATCTCAATGCTCTTCATTCACATAGTCGACTGGGAGTCTGAGCTTGGGAGGGGGAAGGGAAAAATAGTTGATCATTAGTGAGCTCAAAGACCAATCATATGGTAGTCAGTTGGAAATAGAGAGTGGGGGGAGTAAACAAAAATGAGCTTCTATTCCTGCTTCTGATCACTGTCGGTAACCCCGGCTGGAAGTGGCTAAGTGAGGATATTGGAGAACAGGTCTGAATGGTTTGCTGACACTCATTGAAAAGGTGAACTGCACCTTCAATAAAATGAATCAAACCCTGACAGAAATTGGAAGGAAATGATCACCATTTGCCATTGAGAAAGTTGCAAATTCTCTAAGCTCGACACTTGCTGTGAAATCTACTCAATGATAACTATAAGATTAACTCTGCCATACAGGAAGCTCAGAATATTTGCAAGGCCAATTCTAATTCAAATAGCTATGTAACAAGGTATAACCATAGTCATAACACTTTCGTTCAGTGATCAACATTTCTGCAATACACAATGGTGAAGTGGTGCTTTTTTCACAAAAAAAGATTTGTTAAGAGTATTTTTATATAAAATCATATTGGTAACAGTTTGCAGCTAACCTTTTGCTTTGTTTTATTGACTTTGCCAGCCTGGAATTTGTCTGAGTAATCCAATATTCTCAAACTCAAATTCACAATTATGCTAAAGAATACAATTTGCAAATATCGAGGGTTAGATCCTGGTCCAACAGAAAAGTGCAGAAATATATGCCCAAATTTCTGGGAGAATTTTGAATCCTGCTGAGAATCGCGGGTGTGTTTTTGACAAAATTTGTAGAAAATGTTGTGGGGGTTGGTACCATTGAGATGCATTTACAGCATGAATATGAGAAATAACTCATATTAGACTGTAGCAAAACAAATATTAATTGTTTCTTTAACAAAAACTGCGTGGTCATTTTTGGGGAGGTGGGGACACCAGTGAGCTACAGGAACTCTCAGAGCCCAGCACTGCACACAGACTCAGATATACACACTCACAGACACGGTCATAGACAGAGTGATGCACACAATCACAAACACATAGAGGCACACACAAAGAGGAGTGGGAGATGCAAACATACTTTCACAGAAAGAGACAGACACACATGCAGACACTCACAAATGCAATATAGAGACATACACACAGACAATTATACACACACACACTCACAAACGCACAGAGACACACAGACGACACAACAGTGAGGCATCCGAGTGAAGCCCATTTGCTGTTTATACCGCCCCGCCCACAGTATCCTCCGGTAAACTGGCGGGAGATCCCCACCCCCACCGGGCCAGAAACTACTTTTACAGAGGATTTGTAGCGGAGGAGGTTGTTTGTAGAAGATTCTGCAGGAAACGTGCGACTGCACATCTCTGTTGGCCCAGGTCCTAAGCTAACAAATCTGCTGGTTGGTGCTATAAGACCACTCTTAAAAAGAGCATAAGCAGAGGGTGCAATGTATCATTAAAACAAATGACTTATTGTCCACAAACAGACACACAGCAGAAGTCTAGATGACAGGGGACAAGACAGTTAACTTAAAGAATTGAATGTGACCGACCGTATGAAGGGCAAACACTATGCCTTAAAAAGGTACAAAAGTAACCAAGAATACGCAGATTTATACTGGTTTACTCTGGAAATAGTTAGGAGTCACATCTATCCATATTTTCGAAGTATTTTTTTCATAAATCTGAGACAGCTTTGTACGGCTTGAAAGAAAATTTGTCAAGTCTGCAGAAAAACAAAATAGTTTTTCTTATGAATAAATAGAATGGTTGACAATACCATCCATTAGTCCTCAGGTTTATTTTGCTTCATTGTCCAATTTTCTTTTTTAAATAAAACTAAAATCAGTGACTTGAGAATAATGTCACAGACATCCAATAATTGTATATAAAACAAGTGTTTTAACTTTATTGAACCGATTTTAATGCCGCTTTCATTTTACAATTAAAACTATCAAACTACATACTTTTAAAACATAGAGCTCTTTGCACACAGTGATATTCTAAACATGTCTTTTTAAACAAGATTCTTCCAAGATTGAAATTATATGAAATTAAGGTTAATTTAATAGCAAAAATAAAATATGGAATTACACTGAATTTGGCCATTATCAAATACAACAGGACTATAATATTTTACAAGTAATGGACTGAGAATTTTACACATGTACAGTAACTATCAGTAAACGTGATTGTGAATTCAATGACACGGACACTATGCTAAATGTAAACTATTTTATTATCGCCTGTTTAATAGTATTAGTGTTTGTTTTGAAAGGATCTGACAAAATCTTTACAATCCACGTCCATTAATATGAATACATACTTTACTTGGGTTTGAACAAATTAAGGCAAAATTAAAATTAAAATGATTAAAAATCATAAGAGACCAAGGTCGTAGATGAATAGTAATGGACCTAGCATAACTGTAATTCAGTGGAAATAATCATCAGGAAAAAAATGGCGATTAAGTATCTGAATGTAAAAGAATGGTTCATCGTAACATAGGACAGTTTAGGAAATAATTAGTAGTGAAAATGGAGAATCCCTTTCATCAATGATCCTGACCAATGCTCTGCACAGTGTAGGAATGTGCTTCTTCCAAGCTTGCAGTGAAAGGTCATTGCGAAGCCATGTTTTGTGATTCAATGGGTTTAATCTTAATAGAGATCTCCATTACATAGGCTGCAACATATAGTGTGTGGTGGAACTGAGAGAATGGGACTTCGGTAGCTTGGGCATGGTGTAAGCAAAGAGCATAGAGATTGTAATACATGCTTTTATTTTTGGCGGTGGTGGGGGTTCAATCTGATTAGACGTAGTTGACAAATAAAGAAAATAAAACCTGCAATGAAATTTTAAAAACTGTCCCTATTCCTTCAATCTAATTGCAAATCAGCGCCATAATAAATGTGACCATTTCCTTTATGCGTAAAGAAATGTGTGTGTGTGTGGGGGGGGGGGGGGGGGTAGTGAGGGGTGACCAGGGGCACTGAGGTTCTTCCTTCCTTCTTTCAGTCCTGCCAGAAATCCAAACTTTTAAAGCTCATTAAAATTAATACCTAAAATGGAAAGACCTGATGAGCCTAACCATTATCTAAAGAATTGTTGCTATCCTGTGGTAGACTGAGTTTCACCTGTAAATGTGAGCTTGAGTTCACATGCAAGCCACAATTTTCTAACAGCAGTTTCATTAAACAGTGCGAAGCACTTCCATCCCTGCTGCTACCTGCCTCTGTGTATATTAGGCTATTCTTCTTCAAGGGATGGGATTAATGTCTGTTGGGAGGCAGAAGCCTCTGCTTCACGAAATAGTCTGGTGGAATATTGGTCAATCAATGTCATTTGAGTTGTGGAAAGGAAATTTATGAAGTTGGTTTGGAAACCAGTACTCTACCCCCAAGGCTTCTCTCACTCTCCCTACAATAGAAGGGAAAGATTTAGTTTTGAATGGCAAGCTATAGTCACATGCTTTCATGTATCACTGCCACGTGTGCGCAGTGCAATATCTTGTGTTGTTACACATTAACTTCAGATGGTTTCTTCCAACAGGCTAAGCCTGCAGTGAAACCATTGAAAATAAAACATGCCCTCATACAAAATTAAACCTGTACCAACATTAAGAGTTTGGAATTTGTCTCGGCCTGATGCCAATGATTCACACAATGTGTACAGTGCACTTGTGATCCAAAAATTCCTTCTCTCCAGCAGATGTTCCCGGTAGGCATTTCTCTATACCTATCAGCCCACATTACCTACCAAGATCCCAAAGCTCAGAGATCTATGTGGCTGGCACAGTGTTTGGAGATCAGTAAAGAATTTGAAATGTGTGCAGTCATCCTGGCTATGAAGCACCAATACCTGAAGCTGTTTAACTGCACAAAGAGACAGGTTGGGACTTGGATGGGGTTAACCTGATTCATTTAATCTATATTCAATCTGAATGAATTCAGTCTGTGTAAAAATAGGGACACACAATTTGATCATAAATTAGAGGTAAAAATATACATGAACAGTACAATTGAACAGGTAATAATTCTACTTTTATAAACAGGCCCGTGTTGTTAGTAAGGCTCTCCTATTAAGCTGCAAAAATTAAAGTGGAAGAAAAGTAACTTCCAGCCAGGAGGTTAACGGTAAATGTTAAAACAACCCAAAGCAAAGCAATACCAAGAGTGTGAGGGGAAAAAAGTGAAAGTAAGAATGAAAGCAAACTTTTTCTGGCAAGGGAACTTATTAATGTAGGTCTACTTTCATGCCAAAATGACATTGTAAGGCTGTGCGTTAAAGACAGTACCATTGAGCACCAACTCACTCTCACAGTTGATGAATGAGGAGCAGTTGCTAAGGGAAGCTATTGTCCGCTTTGTTTTTGAAGACACCACCTCTACAACAATCCTTACCATTAACATTGATATAAATACCAACACTTCCACCACTGATGCCACCATGATCATCAACAGCAACAAGCTATGACTGATATACCATTATGACCAATAAAGCTTCAGGCCGTTAGTAAATGATTAAAAGCATATGCATACTGAACATTATATATTATTGCAGAAGAGGTTTAGTGGGAGCAGGCGGAATAGGAATTTGGTTTCCTGGTTGGAAGGAAGCACATTATTCCTGGTTTACATACCTGTTTGTATTTGTCTGAAAATCATCCAGCCATGACATTTGTGCATCTGGGAGAGGGTGGGTACAAATTTCAACGTGTGTCCACTTTGAATGCAAACACTAACGCACTTACCAAACTGCCAATTCAAAATTATGTAAACGTATACAAGTATTCTAGACAACAACCTGGATGTTAAAGAAGGAAATCCTTCCCCAACAGCGCAAACCCATGACTTAATGGAAAATAAATCAGATTTCATTCAAATAGGAAATTTGGCATTAGATGCTTTGGTCATAAAAGTAAAATACTGACACATTAGATATTCCAGATGTCAGACAGTAAACACCTGAAGTGAAAGGTAGGTCTGTTGTAATTGCTTCACCATTAAAGTTCTGTCACACAGTTCACCATCTCCTTGAAGGAGGAGAAAGGGTGGCTTTCTATTTTTTTTGTTTGATATTAAAAGAATTTACACGTGTGCATTCTGGAGCGAGGGGGGGGGGGGGGAACCCGTTGTCATCCGTTCAACCTTTAAGTGAACATGTTCTGCAACACAGTTGTTGGAGCACTTTCCTCTGGCAAAGGCTGTTCTTTTTCACCAAGACGCAGAAACTTCCCTCGGCCCAAGACTCTTCCGTTGCTTTCCAGAGACCAGGTTCAGAGAGAGGAGGTTGAAGTTTGGGGAGATGGGAGTAGAGGAACCAAGTAGGTGATTGTATCAGACAGGGTAGAAGAAGCCAGTTCAAGAGGATGACAGAAGCAATTTTTGAGGGGTTCATCAGAAGTAATTGTGTCCAACAGGAAGCAAGTTTTCATATTTCAACAGCAAGTGATTTTTAGTCCATTTTTAGAGGGGAAAAAAAGATCACAGAAAGGCATTAGAAAACAGTTTAAACATTATGAAAGTGAATCAGTACCATGGATGAAAGAACTTTTTAATCACATTAAAGAAAGTAAAATAGGTAAAATAGCAATCTAGAAAAAAAAAGGCATAAAATACACAAGCTGAAAAACCTACATTTGCAATTATTGTACAATGGACAATAGTCCACATTACATTTCATTCAATACACTGGTGCTAATTTAATCATTTGAATGGCTGTTGTTTCTATTGCTTAATTTTTGCTTACGTTGACTGTAACAGATCCACTAATGTGTTTTAAGATTTTACACAACATTTTTTTAATATAAAAAGGAGCCCTATATTGTTTAATGTTTTGAATCATACATGATTTTACTCACAAGTAAAATCATTTGCCAAGTATTCTGGACCACATGCCATGAACCAATCCAATAAAGAATATTTCGCTCCCCATCTCTTTATAAAGTTTTTGAAAAAACTGTACATCATATTATAGTGCCTATAACACCAAAACATCAGAAAGCACTTCACAGGAAATTGTTGGTTAATGGTGACTGTATTCGCCAGCAAACTTTGCAGACAATTTGCATATAGCAGTGATCCCAAATTGTCAATATATCTCAAGAATTATTGGCCAAAGCACTGAAATTTCCCTCTCATTTTGAATATTATCAACCTGGAAAATTGGGGGAAGGGGCAACAAGAAAGACGAGGGAAAGGAATATACATTTCTAAATAAATAGCTAAAGTTATGTGCAAATTTATAATAGATACCCCATACTTGCTCATCTTTCTCAGAATGCATTATCTGAAGAGGAAGAATGCTACTTTGTAAAATTGTGAGTTAGAATTCAGTAGGATGCAGCACTATTCGTGATTATTCAGGAGATTTTCAACACTTTAGTGCTTTTTGTCAACATCCTCGTTGCTATAGAAAGTATTGGGTCTATTCCTATTAGGTTGGATGACTAACTAATGCCAAGTAGTGCCTCATTAGAGAGGTGGAGCAGTGACCAAGATTACAGAACAAAGTTCTTGACATTGATGTCCTAACCTGTATGTTACATTCCTTAACAATGTCTTTTTTTGAGACATTGATGTGTGCAAATAGTCTGCTACATTTTATCTGCAAACTCCACAGACACTATACTTAAAGTAAACCCTGTGAGTATCGTGAGATGTCCTCCTGACGTGAAAGGCACTGTATCAAATGAAAATCCACAGTTTTTTAAAAAAAAAACAGACTTGTGATGAGAAAGTATTAGAAGTGCAAAGCTAGAATTCTGTACGACAGAAGATATTGTCCAATACACTTTGCACTGGGTTTGGTCGATGAACGAATGCAATCTAATACTGAGAAGTTGAAAGTGCAAGACAGCTTTCATGTGTATTATGCTAAGTCTGTACAATTGATTATTGGACAACTACATTATCAACTACATCACGAAAAAAGTATTGAAGTTTGATGCAGTATATTTACAGAAACAGTTTGTATGCACAGATTTTTGCAAAAAGTCTTGCTTGTACACCATATCAAAAAGTGACATCTAACTAAAGACAGATGATTTTGTCTCCTACAGTTAAGTTAGCACAAAGAATAAATGCTGGTTAGGTTTTATAATCTCTTGAACCACGTGTTTAAGGTTAAACATTTCACAATGGTAGGAACAGGGGTAGGTAATTAAATCCAATAGGCCCGTTCTAATTAGAAGTAGATCTTGTTAGATCGTTCTAGCCTATTTCCTATCCTTCTCTTCATATCCATCATACCCTAACTTCCTTTGACCACCCAATCTAATTTGTATCCACAGTGGGCAGTGTGTTCCACATTATGAAGAAATATATTTTGATCTCACTTCTAATTTTAATATTGGTCTACTTGTGTTGGATCTCTCACCCAATAGAGCAGCAAGTTTATCCAGTTTGGCAATCTATTCATTCTTAAACACCTCCTCACATCCAGGGAATATAATACGAGTGAGTCAGCCCCTTCATCCCAGTTTTAATCCCAGGTGAATTATAAATGGACACTCCCCAGGTCTAATATGTATCCTTCCAAGGCTGGGCACCCAAAACTGAACACAATACTCCAAATGAGGTATGACTAATGCTATGCATTAGGGATGGCCAAGTCGACCATTTTATGCATATGTAATGTGACTCCCAAGTTAGCTATGTTTGCAATACATAATTATAGTAGCACTTCTTGCTTTCCTATTCCGTGCTTATCAAGCTCAGCATCCCATCAGCCTTTCTAAATGTACAATCTTGGAGAGACGAGGGGAGAAAATATTTATTTGCAAATGTCAGGCAGGGTGGCTATTTTATGCCATTGAAGTCAGCTTGTGATTATTTGTATGCATAAACAATAAAAAAGAGAGTTTTCTATTAGAAGCGTGGAGAGGAAATCAATTTACTGACCTTTCCTAAGCTTCACAAGTGACACAATGAGCTGAAACCATTGTCCAAACAAAACTTGCTCTTTAAGATAAAAGAATTGAAATCTAACAGTGCTGTACTTTTAACCGATGAGAAAGGGGTGACAGATCAAATTTTGCCGTAAATTATATTTCTGAATGATAATTCACAGAACATTATTCCAAGAGGGTACTGTAGCAGCATTGTTACAGTGAAAAATGAACAGTTTGCCACATATGACATTTGCCGCATCTCTGTACCAATTTCTTAATTGGGATTTTTTTCTCTTACCTATTTTACGTGTACCTAATCCAACAGTATCAGTAACCAAGAGAAACAGTGCTGTTCCAATAGGTGAGCTCGCACACTTACTGCACACACCTTCACTATCAGTTTGGACAAGGAAGGCAACAGGCAGCAGAACAGAACCTGCTTTGTCCAATTAGGTAAAACTAAATTGAACTTTAAAGACACTATTCACTTATATTCTTATGAAGAGTCTTTCAAATAACTAAGTGTTCTTCTCACCAATATGAATGCTGCCTCAGGAGCAAATCTAACTGTAAAAAGGACTTGCTGCATTCACACATTGTCACATGAAAAACATTGCCCAGGAGTACTCACCATCTTTACAAACGGTGCCAAGCACACAGGTTCCATCCTCCAGGTTGTATCCACTAAGACAGGAGCTGCAGTTCCTTTCCCCATGACCAATACAAGTTGAACAGCTGAGATCACACCTTGAGAAAATAAAACATACGGATGTTATTCCTTTCTATGCCGATATCTTAGGTGTACATCCATGGGGAAATGCAAATCCTTGCCTTTGATATAGGATTATTATTGTATTTATCACATTGTTGAGATGACTCAACGCCCTTTGCAGAATATATTGCAAAGTGAATTGATATTTTGTGGGCACAGCAGTGTACCAGTCAAATAATGGGTATTTGTTCTCTCAAAATAAATTAATCTTTACATTTGGAATGTCAGAAGGAAGTCTCTTTACAAGATATATTGTATATTACTGTATCTCTTCCAGGGAACAATTGATAATTGAAAAGCTCACTTAGTGCAGAAAAATTAACAACATCAAAATTACATTTATAGAGCGCCTTTCACTTCGGATGACGTCCCAAGATACTGGGAAAATTAAAATGCTGGACAAGGGTGAAGACAATGGCAGGTGGCCTGTAGTCTCCAGTATTTTTTGCTCTGCCATATTCCTAGACCTTAGTTAATTAAAAGTATATTTTTCTATAGGTAGAAATGAAGTTGGAGATGACACTAAAATTTATATAGCACCATTCATGTCAGTAGAACATTACATGCTGAACAATTCAGGGTTTGAATCTGATCCAGCTGAGGTCTAAAACACTGACTGTCCAGCGTCTTGGGACTTACTCCCAACGTGAAAGGTGATATAGAAATAGTAATCTTGGTATGGTCAAAGAGGTACTTCTTGAGAAAGACCTTGAAAGAGGCAAAGGATGGAAGGGGGTGAGTATGAATTCTCCTTATATCATGAATCTCAGCTTGTACAAAACTGTTTTCAAAGGACAATTTATAAATAATTGAGAGCAATTCAAAGAATCAGTTCAACTTACCTACTGCAGGTCTTTTCTGCATTTTCATTTGGCTGATCTAAGAAGTAGCCAACGCTGCAGCTTGGTACACATTTCCATTCTTCCAGATAAAAAGATGGTGCACATCTTATACATGACTCCTGGCCTTGGCCTGGAACAACACGGAAACAGAATGAATGTCCCACTTCCCCAAGAGTTTGAGTAACTACAGTAGAAGCCTGTTTATCCGGCACCCTCAGGACCTGGCCAGTGCCGGTTAAAGCACCTGCCAGATATTCGACAGAAAACCCAACACAATTTTAAAATTATTATTTTTTAAAAAACATAGCATATTAATAATAGACTAAATAATCATTTATATGATAATATAATATATAAATAATAATTATAATCATTTTACACACAGCGACCAGGCAGTTCGTAGAGATCATTAAACTAGTGCAAAAGTTACACGTCTGAATGACACTGTTCTCATTGGGGGCAGAAGAGAGGAAAGCTTGTGTTATTGAGAAAGCAAAGAGTGAGCGGCAGCCGCTCAGTTCAGTTAACTTTCTTTCCAAAAAGCCTTGCGATGCCTGTGTGTGTTTGTGCAAAACAAGCATTAGAGGGATGAGTCTTTTTTATTAAAATAAAAGTCAATGAATTGATCTGCAAGCTTTGCTCAGGGTGGGTGTGTGTTGTGCTGTTTTGTGGCTAAATTAAATCTAAATTAATCAACTCACCCCGCTCTGCCTCTCAAAGAGTACACTCCGGAGAGTGCATTGTTGTACAGTACCGGCAGCATTATGAGCTAGTGCCACCATCAGGTACCTAGTAGCAGTATTCCAAAATACTGACGCAACACAAAACACCCCAAAAAAAGCATTTTTCTGGATAAATTCCGGTTTATCGAATGCGGACCTTTTTTTTTGTGGTGCGGAAGTTACGGTTGATCGGGTCACGGATAAACGGGCTTCTACTGTAGATGCTTTCCTTCAGCAACAATGGCCGTGACATGTTCCGACAGTGCCTTGGGACATCCACCCAACATAAAATGCAACTTATTGCTGTTGTTTATGCCCAGCAGTTTCTCTTGCCCTTCCTTGCATTTCAGCAGAATTGAACAAATCTGCATTGAAAATGTAACACTGGGCACTCTTGAATTTTGTTCTTATTCGGTGTCCATGAATATCCAATGATTAATCATCTGCAGCCACACTGAAAGGTTTTCATTCTGTGTTTCACGGGTGGCCTTTCAGGGTAGCTGCTGAATCTGAGCCACAGACCTATGGTTGAACAGCAGCACACACCTCCAGGAGAGTTTTGAAACATCACCCCTTCCAACTTGCATTTTAGCCCCATGACAGCGCAGGCAAATTTTTAATAATTTTTTTTTAATTAAAAAAATCAATCAATTTCATCCCACTGCATCCTGGCCGAGAGCTAAATCTAAAATGATGAACCAAGTTGAATGAGAGGCTGGGTGGCCTAGTGCCCCGAGAGGCTGTTGAATAATAATAATAATATTAATAATGATCCGTGCATTTAATATAGCGCTTTTCATGTCTTCTAGACATCTCAAAGCATTTCACAGAATATACTGTAAAGTGAATTGACTGTATATTTGCAAATGAAATGTGGCAGCCAGTTGCACACAGGTCCGACAAACAGTCATGGATTTAAATGACCCATTTATTATTGTTTTCTGTTGAACTGTTACTGTTGAAGATAAAGTTTTGATGCAAGGAAAACTAAAGGAAATGTAAGGAATTGGCACTCGCTATATCAAATGATAGACAATTCCTCTCCCTGGTAGAGGGATTGTAGCCAAAAGGGGTGCGAACTTCAAAATCAGATCCACAATGGATATAAATTAGGTCAGGAAGCATTTTTTTGTAAAGATGTGGGGTTGTTTTGCTTCAAAAGGTCATAGAAGCAAAGGTATTAAGGAGTATAAGTATTAAGGACAAAAGGGTGCAACATTGAGATGAAAAGATCTGTCAGGATATAATAAATTGGTTGAATTGTCACGATACCCTACAAAATAGTCTCCTGTTCCTGTTCCAAATCAATCTACAACAGATTGCATTTCCAATGCTTGTGTTTTTTATTATAATGAATGTTATTCAAGTGCTAAGTGACAGAGTAATTCTGCAACATTTCATAACAGATTTAATGTGGTAAATATCATATTGAATGGATTACGAAATGGCAGAATTTCAGGATGATAATTGACTGGTTTAAGACAGAACAGATTTGACATAAATTTGGTCCCACATAAGAAGCTTTTTGAAACATCGCCACCATCGGAGATTTCTGCACGACTGACAGCAGCAGACCCTCATTTAAAAAAACCCAGAAATCAGCCAAGAAGCAGCATCTGAATTTGCTTTTACAGGATATTAGTTGAAGGCACAAATTTCCCCTTTTCTTCCTAGTATCCGTCTACTATATAATAATCTTTGCCCTTGATATAGTACCCTATCAAGTCATCGAAATGCCTCAAAGTGCTTCACAGATTGTCGAGATATCTGAAAGCACTTCACTGAAGCAAATAGGTGCAACAGATGCGATATGTATTTTATGGTCTTATCTCCCCTCCCTACCCCCGCCACCCTGTACTGCAACACACGCATACATAAATCAGGAACACATTATGGTATATGCCATTGACAATTCTCTACATGTTACCAGCTATATCTTCCGGGAAGGGAAGAGATAGGAGGTAAGCCTAATACTCTCCCAAGTGCAAAGGAGTGTATACTACTACGGCAAAGCAAGTTACTTACTCAAAATATGTGCGTGTTGGAAAATATTGCCCTCCCCAGAAAATAAAATGTGCTGAGATTCATGGAAGAAAGGATTACCGGCACATGTTGAACAGGAATAGTGACATTTTTCACAGCCCCTTTTCTGTGAGTTGTAATAGTTCCCATCTGTACAGCTGAAGACACACCTTGTTCCCTGCAAACTGGAAGATAGGAGAATGGTTGCAAGTCAGTTCAGAAGTCCCATTTCCCCCAATGCTTCTTTTTACAAAAAGTGCACCTAGTACATACCTCATACTCGGCTTGCAGTCTGTACAAAATTGAAATCCATTGCATCTCCGGCAGTTTTCGCTACATCTCCTACATGTATTTGCATCTGGGAAGCGAAAGAAATATGTAATAAAAATATATTTGGGTCAATAATAATGAGGGGAGGCATAAAGGGGACACAGATATAGAAATAACATTTCTGGCTTAGTTAAAATGTGAGATTTGCAAAGAGCAAAACTTGGATGTGGAGCAGATCAAAATAAACCATCTCTGACCTCCTCTCAAATTCTGATCGATTGCAGTTCTCAGTTCTGTGAAGTTTGATATCGAACAAAATTCCAGAAGGTCAGCCACCAAGCCTCATTTGGAATTCCCTCGTCACAAAGATTTTTGGTGAACCTTGCAACTTAGATCAAGTTGTGAAATACTGTACAGTATTATTATTGTTCCACATCAACCATGGTCCACATAAAAGATTAAGGAAGTACCTACATTTCATGCAACAAATTTTTTGTGCCCTGAGTGTGTTAGGATTTGACACCTCCTTATCAATAACATTCAGTTTTATATCAATGGGAATAGGAGTTTTTCTTTTCTGTTCCCTGTCCCCATTGTGAGTGAGTGAGTGAGTGAGTGAGTGAGTGAGTGAGTGAGTGAGTGAGTGAGTGAGTGAGTGAGTGAGTGAGTGAGTGAGTGAGTGAGTGAGTGAGTGAGTGAGTGAGTGAGTGAGTGAGTGAGTGAGTGAGTGAGATACAAGACTTTTGTATTATGAAACGAGAACTTTTGTCACTTGGGATCCAGCATCTATGAATATTGACACCGCATAAAATAAGATTTGTTAATCTCAGTGTTAATTCCCTAATGCAATACTGTCAAAGTGGGTCACAATTAATGCCACAGACCTAGTTTGGAACAACTGTATTAAACTTTAGATGCTTGTGTCACTAGCATCTAACCTTCAGCCTTTCTGACCCCAGACTTTAGAAGTCCATCAGCAGTCCCTTCCATTTGCTCCCTCTCCAGCTTCCTTCAATACCCATTTTAAGACCTTTCTCTTTGACCGTGCCTTTGGGTACCCTTCCTGACCTTTACTCCTCCTGATCCCAACCTCTAGCTCAGGTTCAAATCCTTGACTGTCCAGCCAACGTCCTCCCGATGTTAAAGACATTAAACAAATGTAATTTGTTGTTGTTGTTGCCTAGATTTTGTTTGCATAACTAGAAATTTGTCTCAAAAGTTATCTGCAATCAAGAGTTTTTTTGTGATAATTTCCATAGCTTTCCATAGAGAAAGTACAATGTAGAGTACAAGTTCCCAATACTTACTTTTATCGAGGTAGAAGGTCTCTGGGCAATTAGTCACACAGATATTGGTAACCTCATTCAAGTGGTAGCCGTTTTTACAGGAGACACACTGGTCACTGCGGCTCCCTACACAAGTCTCACAGATTGACCAGCATTTTTTACACCTTCTTTTCTCATCGTCGTAAAATCCCCTTGGGCATTCGGAGACACAGGTCCTGCATTTAAATCAAATGACTTGGGTTAGATTGAATCCTTTACCTCTGCACAGCCTCCGCAAGAAGAGCAAAGAGAAGCGACCAGTGTAAGGTTTAGCATCAATTAGAATCCATATACTGATCAACCCATGAAATTACTGCACCTCCTTTAAGGAGGCAAAGAAAGAAGCGAGACGAAATAAATGATTCATGCATTGTTGTTTTTTTTTAAAATGTAAATGTGCAAGTGATACTATACAGAACCTCAGATATCTCCAATCCCATTATAACACTACAATTAACCATGTAGGATCTTAAATCTCCAGGTAACAAAACCATTTCTTGCAAATGAACCCACCTGGTGTTGTTTTTAAACTTGAGGAAAAAGTGCAAACATTCGATGCAATGCTGAGGTCCGGGTCCATCACAGCCATTATTACATTCAGGATCACAGGATCCTAAAGGACAAAGGGTAATATTTTAGATCATTTTCACTCACTTACTGAGAATAGTGACATTTCCTGAGAAACTCTAAATGCAGAAACTGTGAGTGAATACCAGCAGCAAACAGCATTCAGTCACTTGGATGACACTAAAGTTCTGGCATTAAAAAAGTTTAATTTGCATTTACAGCACAGAGAGTTTCTTCTGTGGTTTTTGATATGAAAGAACAAAAAACATAAGACAACATCCATTTAATATGTCTACAGAAGCTCGAATTGGAAACTAGCCAGAGTACAGCTTGCAAACAGATTGCACTTTGATGAATTTAAAAGCACAGATAATAAACGTAATAAAATGACAGCCTCACATCACAGAAAAGAAAGCCATCTTTATGGGCTGGAAATCTCAGCTGCTATCTGCAACAGCTTCCTAGTGAAGAATTACTTTAACCCTTTCCCCCTGAATACCACATATTAGTTACACAATCCGTAGCGCAAAATTGATAGCCCTCTCAGGGGTAAAAATGATCGACATATTTAGTAGGAGATGTAATTAGTCTTCTTGAAGAGAAATTATGCCAAGTACCCCACAGCGAGACAATGGCTTCCTCCCCACTGACATGACCGGAGATACATTCAGGTTGAGGTCTTGGTAAATCAATGCAATGAACTTCTAAAATGTGATTATACCAAACAAGATCATAAAAGACCACCAACATGCAAGACTTGCTAGCTTAGAGAACCCAATAAATCATTTATGGCCAACATAATTCTGGTTACTAAATGAGAAAGATTTACTAGCGAGACATATACAATCATGCAATTCCTTAGAAAGAGATCCCTTTGTGCACATATACAACTTTTTTTTTTAAAAAAAGGATTATGACGAGTTATAATATGAATTTCAGTATTCTTCTATGTGCATTAATTAAGAATCCTGCAATGAAAATTGCTGAAAAGGCTACGGTTGAACTGTCAACATTACATCAAAAATCTGAATATGTGATTTGCCCAACCATCATTGTAATTTTGTATTGTATCATTATCCTTTTATGATTTTAAGTTTCATTTCTCAGTGCTAGTGTGCAATTGTATTAGTCCTCTTTTAAGGAAGAAAATCATTGTCTGGTTTGAATGAAAGAGGACATGGTAAATTCAGCACATTTTTTATGTCATCTGTAAGTAATCTACAGTATATGTTTAAAGTTACCTTTGAATTCAATACTTTCAGAAGTTATTAGATGGACAATAATAATCCTTGCATTTGATATAGCGCTTCTCACATCTTCTAGATGTCTCAAATTTGGGTTTCAAAATAATTACAGAGTTTCTAGTAGTCATGAATTTACAATTGTATTGTTTGGAATTATGTTTGCCTCCTACTCGTATTCCATCAAGTTAGCTCAACAACAAATAACAACAAATTACATTTATAGAGCGCCTTTCACGTCGGGAGGACGTCCCAAGGCGCTGCACAGGAGGCGTGTGACCCGAGCTGAGAGGGGAGTGTTTGGGAAGGGGTGAAACACGAAGGGGAGGTAAAAGAGTTCGGGGTGGAACAAAAGGCACGATCGAAGAGGAAAGTCTTCAAACCGGCCTTGAAAGAGGAAAGGGAAGAAACGAAACTGAGGGATTGAGGGATGGCATTCCATAAGGTGGGAGCGGAGAAACTGAAGGCCCGGCCTCCGATGGTGGGGCGGTTCGGGCGGGGGGCTTGGAGCAGGCCAAGTCCTGTTGAACGGAGGGTCCAGGTGGGCGTGTAGGGGGAGAGTAGATCGATTAAATAGGGCGAGGCAAGGCCGTGTAAGGCCTTGTAGGTGAGGACGAGGATCTTGAACTCGATCCTCTGGAGGATCACTGCCACTAACACCATCCTCCTTACATTGGAAACAAAATGGTTGAGCTCACAGGCTGGATTAGAATTATATTTGAGCATTGTCCATTCAAGGTGAAAGATTTTCTCTTATATTTAAGATAGGAAAATTGATACAGCTAAATCTCTTGGTGACTCAGAGAGAGCACATATACAATATACGTTGCCCACTGCACACTTACGCTTACCAGCATAGTCAACCTGATAGCCCTCCGAGGGTTCATCTACTGGACTATATCGCACTCGATCCACTTTTGGAATATCAAATGAAGAAGAATATGGATGGATAGATGTACCATAAAGTACCAGAGACCATTCCTTCAGTTTTCCTTCAAAATAAAAGAGATGGTTACAATCATTACAAAGCAGCATTCATATATATATATGTATGTAAATGATTTAAATTGCTCAAAGTAGTCACCAGTAACATCTTAGAAATGTCATTTTGTTAATAAAAAGTTAATGGATTAGATCATTTGTAGGGGTTTCATTTTTCAATTGCAATTATGCTCCACATACGTGTTGGTAGGTTCACCTCCCCATTTACAATTGGTGAGGAACACATGAAGGAAAATAGGGCCTCTACCCATTAGATCAATGGATTACGCTTGAATGAATATGGAGAATCAGCGCCTTTAACACAGGTTAAGTAGACTAGATCAGTGGTAGACAAAATAAATGTTTCTTGATTGAGAATTTTTTGATTTATGGCATAAATACTAAATAAATCCAAAAGCTGACTGTCCACTGCCTTGGGACATCCTTCCGACATGAAAGGTGCCATATAAATGTGTTGTTGTTGTTGTAAATCTAATCTATTTTGTTACTTCTATGATTATTTAGTTGACTAACCAACAAGCTTGGTCACCATTGCTCTAGATAGAGCTGTCTTGTCACCTTTTTACCCCTAGAAACTCAAATTTCCAGATGGACTATTAGAAACAAAATAGCAAGTTATAAAGGAGTGTGATATGTAGAAGCACATCATAAAAAGATTATTATTTTATCCAAGATTATTGCCTAACATATTGGCTGAAAATAAGCAGGCCTGGAATGAATACCACATTCCACTGAATTTTGGAAGAAATTATCCAGGAAATTCCGCCTTAGGGAATGAAATTAGATCTGTCCACACACTTGATGTACTGCAGCAGCTTTTCAGCAGGTGTGCCTGAATTAATTAAACCTTAGAAGATATAACCCATTCACACGTACCTTATTTATCTCCTCTTTCTCCCATTTGATGCATATATACTGTACTTGCTGGTTCTTTTCAGTCTACTCTTTAATCTATATTTGTACTGAATGGGCTAACTAACTAAAGAGCTCCTCTCTTTCTGGTACCAAAAACCTTAGATAGTCTTGTATTGCCTCTCGACTGTTTCAATAATGATGAAAGTTTTCTAAAACGTGCAGCCGTTAAAAAAACAAGTGCAGTCAGGGAATGGCAGTTCACTCCGTCCTGGGATGTCACATGAATTTCTTCCAGGAACATTCATGAAAGCCATTCCACTGAGATCAGAGATAGGAGACTAATTCTGACATGGTGGTGTGATGGACACAGGGTTTACCTACTACTTGACACTGCTTTGTGAGACTTCAATTTATGAAAATTGTTGCTCTTATTTAATCTCCATCTTTTGCATTTCAAAGCTTAATGTATCAGTTGCACATATGGACCATATAATAATCCACTAAAGCTTGGTTGAGGAGCCTGAATTAGTTCCATAAAGAAACCAAAAAACTGCCAGACTTTAATGACGGTGGCAATCGCTCCCACCACATGCCATGTGGAGAGTCACTCCACAAATCTCATTCTAACCTCAAGAGATTCTCCCAAGTCGCTGAATTAATCTAAAATTGGGTTTTGTAAAATGGCTTAATCAGTAGAAATTACAGTATAAATGGCACAAGCAATCTTGGAAAAGAGCCAAGCAGTGTACAACAAATATAAGACTTGAAATGCCATGCATGTCACATCAAATCAACCCACAAGACCTTGGCTCCGAACCAATTAGGTTAAAGCAGAGATTCCACAAGTCAAAACGATCAACATGAAATTCCGTTTGAGAGACGTCACGACATGTTATACTTTTTCCAGCATTTGTATCCTTTGTACAGGGGTTTTTGTAACCAAGCCTTTCGTCAACCCTATCGATTTTTCAATGCTAGTAACAGAACAACAATACAACAATTGAATATAGCATCCTTCGCATAGGGTAAAAACCACAAAGCTGTTTGCAGAGGACTCTGCCAAACATCAAGCCAGTGGAGAAGAAAGAGGGATAGTGGCCACAAATCATGGTCAAAGTCCAAGTACATTAGTACCTACATCAGCCACCATTTAGACTCAACTGAACATATATAAATGGTGCAACTATTTAGCCTCATCCTAGCCCTCCTATAAGAAATATCAGGATCAATACATGTTTTCTTGACTGAAAAATGCTGCTTAACAACTAACCCCCTAAATAAAGTCACCTGGAAAGATTTATTGCAGAAATTCTCAAACTGGGGTCAATGAATTTAACTACATTGTTATAAAATTACCAGAAGTACATTACTTCATCTATAATGTTGACATAAAATCAAAAAGAAAGCAACAATCCTCCTCTATATACCACTGCATTAAATGTCCCAAAGACAGCACAAAGACACACTTTCAGCACTTACTGAATTGCATATCCCATCTCCTCTAGCCTTGTCTTTGGCTTATACCCTTCACTCTACTGTTTGTAAAGCACTCACATAATCAATCATCAAGCCTTCAACCAGTATTGTAGAGTTCCCACTCAGCCTTCTAAAGTGCATTCAGACATGTTCCTGATGTGAAAGGCACTATATAAATGTGCATTATTGTTGTTAAGAAATTATACAAAATGTTACCCTCTTTATGTTGCATTATGAGAGTATCCAGAATTTTGACATTCTTAAGCCAAGCTTAAATTTTGTAATTGGTTTCCTGTAAATTTGTTTAATTTTCTCCCCAAACCCATTTACCCTGCACTTTCTCTCCCCACTTTCAAAACTGAACTCTTTCACTTTGCCTTTCAACTCAGCTTCCCTTCGCTGCTCAGTGATCCCAGTCTTTGAAATATTTATCCTACAAAAAAGATGCTGTAGAAATGCATATTACTGTAAATGTATATAGGGATTGACATAGGCTAAATAGAGGGATTTATGTGAGTTACAGTACAGCATTACAACTGAATGGGGCTAAATGAATAAAAAAAAGGTGGAGTAAGCAGGAAAGTAAGCAGGAAATGATGCTTAACTCAGTCCTACAATGCAGGCTCAACAAACCTATGGTCAGTATTGCAGAATTGTTGTCCACACAATCAGGAAACAGTACACAGGTTGAGTTCTCATTTCACAGCTGAAGAAATAATTGGAAATTAACTGCCATTGTAAGTATCTTTTTTTTTAAGGTCAGTTTTTAAATCAGTTTAAAAACAAGATGTACTAGGCGAGATGCTAATGTTACAGCAATTTTTTTCCAGTGTCTACTTACTGATAACGTTACTGAAAGAATCCTAAAGAAATAATTTGACTGCACATGTTTTTCTTGATAGCCACATGTGTAGAACAGAATGATTTTAAACTAAAAATCAATTTACATTTATTGAAGTTGAAAAAGCAGTGCTTTGCGAAGTAAGTTACAAATAGCAACTTGGTGATACTAAAAAAAAGTATTCTGCCAATCGCAAACACTCTGTCATGTTTGACTCTTTGCTCTGAAATTCTGGAAGAAAATTGTAGGGTTTCCAAGTCAACCATGACTATTGCCGGTTATCACTTTTCAAGCCCTCCCACAATGCTGGTGAAGGAAGTGCAAACTACCGGAGTAACTCTCACTAATCTTCTTCCAGCAATTACAAATAGATTTTTCAGCTAAAAACATGCCAAAACAAATCACCCAAATGAGATTAAAATTGGTGGATGATTAAAGTATTTATAACTCAGAGAGACATCAAGAACACATCTTGAACTACATCATGAATAATTGAAAAGTACAAAGCCTAATGATTGCTTGAAATCATAAAAGTTCAATGCAATTACTGCCTCTCAGTCACTTTGTATGTAATATTTACTATATAACTAAAAGGACCAACTTTTAATCATGTAATGCAAGGATTACATGAAGAACCAATATTGATTGGGGCCACAATTTGATGTGCATTCATACCATCCTCAAGCATGGTTGAAGAGGAAGGCTTCAGGTTGGAACTTGAAAAGGTGGAAAGATGGGACAAGGCAAAGGGATGGCGAGAGAGCATTCCAAAGTTTTACACATAGTGGCTGAAAGCGTGACCTCCGATGGGGGGGTGGAGGTTGCGAGGGACAAGTAAGAGGCCGATGCCAGTCGAGCGGAGGTGCCAGGTGGTGAATTACATGTGAGGAGGTCAGAGAGATGCCATGCTACGAATGGAATTGAACACAAAATCACCACAAAATCCAACATTAAAATCAATGTAGGAAATAGAAATATTACATTCCAAGGGTGGTGTGGTGGAGCTGTTTCTGTGAGGTTGGGTGCTAAGATTACATAACTGAATTACAAGGGTGATTTTTTCTTTTTTCTTCTGACAAATGGTGGCAAATCTGGAGGTCTTCCCACTCATCAAAAAGACAATCATCGCAGAATGGATTTAATATGGGAGGAAGTAAAATAAATCCAAACAATAAAAACTTTGCTATCATCTATTGTTGCTTTGGGTGTATACAAGCACACGTGTAAAAGCGAAGTATTGTTCAGCCAGGCTCGACAGCAACGCTTCCTTTTTTGGATCAAAAGGCTATGGAACACATTACTTATGAAAATTTAAGCCTCAGTCACATGATTTTTTAAAAGAAAAAGTTTGGTGTTGAAACAAGCACAGTCTGTACTTTAGGAATAAAATTTCTCAAACAAATTTCAACTCGAACCATGTAAGGTTTCAATTAAAAAAAAACCTAAGGGGTGATAGAAGATGAAATTATTTATTACACATCATAAAACACTATATGCAATGTAACTTGGTTACCAAAGATTACAATTTATTTTATTACATAGCCATGCTGAAAAAATTATTGAAACTTACATAAAACGTTTCTTTCAAGAAATCTCTCCAACTGAGAGGTACAACACTAACTAATCCAAACCTAAATCTGCTAATGATGGACAATGGTTTTACTACTGAACACAAGAGGTTGAAAATGTAGCATTCACAGGGAATTACTGCAAATACCTGGTGTCTTGAAGTTCCGAAGCTGGGATGGACTGTCATGGATTTCCAGGACCCAGTCACCAACTGCCTTTTCACCCCAAGAATGAGTAGTCATGAATTCCCAGCTTTTAAAACCTTCCATGGAATGATCAAACAACCTGGCGTGGCAACATGGAAGAGATGGTCAAGAATGGCACATAAGGGAGCAATTTCATTTCCACACACGTATAAACTGGATTAAATATCCCGTGCAACTCCTCAACTTTGTAACGCAGAAGAAACTAATCATTTCAACAGCGGATTTGATGATATAGCAGAATTCAAAACAGCTTTAAAACATTTCCCTTCACATCTAGGCATTGAGTTCAAAAGTTGGAATTCTGGGCGGCCCTTTGAAAGCAACAAAGAATAAATCCTGGAGGCAACAAAAGCTGAAAGCAGAAGATAGCCCGCCCCAGTGACTTCTAAGTCCTGCTGATGGGCCACGCTGGTTGTCAGCAACAGTACCTTCAGAATACTTTGAACTTGCCTGGCTCAGAAAACAGACTACTAGTGAGCCAGCCACAATCAACTTGATTCTGAAATTCAGTCCCAAAGAAACCCCAGTTATCTCCAGTCCGCTTCCCTCTAAGGATTCCAGTATTAAACACCAGATGAAGTATCCGTAGTTATAAACAAACTGCAATGACCTGCGATAATCAAAGCTGTAGGTGCTGTGTAGGTCAACGTAATGGATGTCAGGTGCTATACTTCCATTCGTCACACATTTAACATTCCTTTACCTTTGACCCCCTCAGAACATTCCAACTTCCTGTCATGTTGTCATGAACAGAGCAACTAGTATCCAGCACATTGCAATCTGAAGAGCAATTAGGTGAAAAACAAAACAGCCATAAATCAGGCCCACACAATTCTGTCTGAAAGTTGACCCAGGTGGTGTGAGCAGCATTCATTCAAAGCTGCAACAGTTAATTATGACCCAAGCACACTGAGCACATTAAAGCAATCATTTCCCAAATGACCTACATATTTCAGGGTTTTCTTTTTGCAACTTACAAAATTATGACTTGCGCACCAAACGCATAAGTGATGTGAAGCAAGGGAACAATTACTGAAATGAATGCAGTTATGGAGGTCACACTGACCATTAAATAAATGCTGACCTCCCAGTCACCCAGTGGTGCAGGCCATGGTAATTTACTGCAGAAATCCAAATAAGAGATTCACAGATAAAAGACTCAATAAGGACAAAATTGAAATAAATAAATTGAGAACAGACAAAATCTATTTTTTTAAGAACAGCAAAACAGTCTTTAGAAGCTATAGTATCTGCATAAAACCATAGTTATGTTCCCAAGCAATTTCAAGTCCATTGAAGCAATGAATAAAATGATCTGGTTATGTTGCAACAGTGAACGAGTGGTACTTTGGCCTTTGATAAAACCATTAAATCTAAGCATCGCTATAAACAGCTTTGTAACAGCTGTTCGTAATGATTATGATTAGGTTTCAAAGTACAATGACAGCATTGAGTTAGCTGTCATCAGTAATATGGAATTAACAGGATATCACTGGTACGTATCTTTCTGAATGGCTTTCAGATTTCTAGAGGAGGGTGCTAACCGCTCTGCAACCCTTCCTTGCACTGGATTTAACTATTTTGCACTGCCCTGTAAAACCCAAACTTATATCATTCTAGACTTTACACTTCACGTTACACTTTTTTTTAGGGGTCAGCCTGGTGTCGGACACAAGTGGAAATCCATCACCATGCTTAAGAGTTTCTGAACCAAGCAGAGATTTTCATCCATCCCACTTACACATGGAAATCCCACATTGTTGTTATGGTATGCACACAATCTCCCTGGTTACCTAATTCTGGAAAGCATGAAGCATAGGTTGGAAGTAGCCAAGGCTTGGGGATCCAAGAGTGTGCATTGGGTTACTGCTGGAGTCTAATCAGCTGAACCCACATAGCTGAAACAAAAACAGAAATCACTGGGAAAGGAAAAGTGAGCCAACGTTTCTGGTCCACAATCCTTCGTCAGAACTGGGGTATGTTGAAAGAGAGAGGCTTATCCTTTTTCCCTATATATGCTGCCTGACCCGCTGAATGTTCCCAGCGATTTCCATTTTTCTTTCAGATTTCCAGCATCTGCGGTATTTTGCGTTTTTGAACCCACGTAGAGTGCAATTTATAATGCTGTCTGGCAAGCTTTCCCGCTGTTTATCCAGCGAGCACCACCCTATCCATTAGGGCTTTTTCCTATAGATAAGAGAAACTATCTCCTTAAGTGAGGAAATCCAGAACAAGGGGGTATAATCATACAACGAGAGCTAGGCTGCGGGTGGTGGTGGGGGGTGGGGGTTAGTGAGAGGGAGTGAAACCAGGAAGGAGCAAAACCAGCAAACCATTTTTTTTCCTCACAAAGACTTGTGGAAATCTGGAATTTTCTCCACCAAAGGCCTGTGGATGCTAGGACAATTTGAATTTAAGACTCGGATGGATAATATAATAATATTAAAATCAGTTTACCAAATAATCATTTGTTTTGGTAATTTGACTTTCCTGTTTATCAGTATCTTGATGTCCCTGAGGCAAGGTTTCGATCTGAACTCAGCGTTTACTGAGCTTTGTAAACCCTGCTGTTTCTTTGGATGGATTGGCTAGTGTTTGATATCTGCTGTGTCCCCCTTTCTTTGATACCGCAAATGGCCACCATATTTTGTTCGCAAATATACAGTCAATTCGCTTTACAGTATATTCTGTCAAGCACTTTGAAATGTCTAGAAGACATGAATAGTGCTATATCAAATGCAACGATTATTATTATTACCATTCACTCAAAAGATCACTGGGAACAAGTGACAGAGGGGAGAGGCAAAGCCTTCTTGCGACTTGCATGCCTCCCAAAAATTTCCTCTCCCCACCCGGGTTCAAATGCCAGGAAGGGTGAAACCGTTGGCAACTTTCCTCACTTGACACGCATGTTTACCTAGCTGTAAATAGAAACCTGGTTGTTAGTCAATTGGGGCATCGCTTTCCAGGGATAATAATCTCTTCAAAATAAATATATAAGTTTGATTATTTAATCTTCAACTGTTTGTGGGACATTGCTGTGCGCAATTGACTGACGAAAAACAAATGCATATCGCTACTAGAAGCATTTGATATAGCACTTATAATGGCTTGACTGACTATTTTACGCATGTGTAATGCAGCTTGCACACTGCCCCTGGGCCTCAACTTGGCCACCCTATCTAGAGGATTGCTGGCCTTGATATTTGGAGGAACTCATTTCCCTCCTTGAATAGTGCTATAGGAACGATAATGCCTGGACAGGCAGACATTAACAGTTTATCAAAGGGCAGCTCCTTAATTTCTGCAGAGCTGCTCTGGAGCTCAAAGTCCTGATGTGGGGACGTATCTTGCGACATAGAGGTGAGCGCACTACAACTGAGTCAGGCTGCAACTGAAAAAAAGTCTGAAAATAACATTAGATGCAAGAGTCTGTTCTGTCAGGAGAGGAGGAAAAAATAGACAGAAAGCTGAGAAGGCAGGAGAAAAAAAAGTTATTTATGAAGAAGTTCAGTGCCAACAGAACTCTTCATCCAGACAAAGTACTATAGTTACAATCTAATCTAAAATCAGAAGCCTGATTCTTATCAGAGTCTCAATTTTCTCACTTGAATAGCTGCGGTACTACACATCTTATCGTGCAACATGTTTACACAGATTTCATTACCACAGCTTATCCTAGGGTAAAATTTCCTTGGATGGCTTATCTCTCACCAGCAAAAAAAAACACTCATCTTTCTGCATTTTTGTCTAAATTCAAATTACTCAACTGGTCTACTTCCAGCATCACTGCCTCCACTCCAACCACCACATTCCCATCCCCGCCCAGGGGTGGGGGGTGTCCTCCCCACATGAAAGGTGCTTTACAAATGTAATTTGCTATTATATTTCTGTTGTATTGTATTCCCACAATCAAAGAGGATTTTGATGCACTTCTGGCTATTTACAAGGACCACACTAAATGGAACACTCTGCACTATCTAATGTGGGTGTGCACAGTCCAAACTGCAATATCCAGTTCTGCAGTTGGATACTGCAGACTTAGGACTCCCTGAATTGCAATTGCGAGTCATTATTGTATGTCAAAGTAATTGGAGTGTAGTACTTTAGCAAGACTAATTTCACCAGTAGTGGTTTTTTGTTTGCACTGCACCTGCAGACAGTAGATAAAACTCTCCTCCAAACAGCTGTTCTCTCTCAGGAAAAGCTCCAGCCGTTCTTCAGCAAGCAGAAAGCACATAGAGGAAATCCAGACAAGCTAAACAGGCTATCAAAGCTTTCAGTCCCATTTCCAAAGTCCAATTGCCATGGAAAAACACACCCTCCATTGAACTAGTCTGGGACAGACTTTCAGAACTCTTTCGTCTAAACATGTGTTCAGATGAATATAATGTTTTTTCTCCAGCACATAGTAATACAATATAAATTATTCTTTCTTTCATAACTGATGTTAACGATGTGGAGCTTGTCTAAAGCAATTTCATATTATTAGTCACACTTTATAAAGATTTCTCTTCTAAAAAAAAATTAAATTATTCCAGTTTGCAGAAATAAATCAGTATTGGAATATTGTAATACTAAACACATTTCAACTGCAAATCTCATGACTTTATACCGAATACAAAACTATCAGGCCAAAAATTCTTTTGCACTATTGGCATAAAAAATGAGTCGTTGATTACTGTAAGGAAGGGAGGGAATATTGGGAATTCACACTTCTCTAAAACCACTTTAAAGTTCTGACGATTACATCACAGCTGCCAATTATGTACAGGAAGACCCCGCTTAACGAACGCCCGGTTAACGAAAGTTCACTATAACGAGGGTTTCTATTTGTACCACTTATCCGCTTAACAAAGGCTGCGTTCGCTATAACGAATATTTACACACACTTTAAATCTCACGGGCTCCTCGTGCGCAGCGTGGGTAGCGTCTCTCCAGTTGCCTCCGTAACACACGCTCAGTCTTTAGCGTGCCTCAGTTAAGCAGTACAGTCTAGCCCCTCCCATATGGGATGAGCTTAAGTGGCAGGATGCTTTGTGGCTTCAATAATAGTAAGTCGAGGACTGTCTGTATTTTATTGTTTATTGTTGTATTTACTAACATTTTAATATTTTATTGTTGTTTTTAAAGTTGTATAGCCTCCAATAGCAGTTATATCTACCTTAGGCCTTCGCTAGTACAGTTTGAGCCTCCTGAATCTGGTAACTGAGCCCAGGTTTGGGTATTTCCGGACTTCGGAACACCAGAAGCGCGTCACATGTCCGGAAATGCCTGGGCCCAGGTTGTGATATTTCAGTGCGGTGACTGTGAAGACCTGGCCTGGGGCAGGTAGGATTCGTGTTTTTATTCTTGCAATTTTTGTCACATTCCAAATTCTGGAACTCCGGAGTTTGGTTGCTCAACCTGTACACCGAAAATGTTAGCGCTAGGAACCGCTAGGAACTAAACTGATGTTAGCGGGAAGCTTGGGGCGTTTTGGCTGCGGCCAAATACAGTAATACAGTTAAACTCTCGCTTAACAAAATGTTTGCTTAATGAAGGGTTCTAAAGTCCCTAACCCCTTCATTAAGCGGGGTGGGGTCTACCTGTACTTTATGCAGTTAAATATACCAACTTTACAAATGATAATTTTCTGAAAATTTAGTTTATGTCCCAGAAATATTTTATAAAAGTTCCAAATGATTGGCAATTGTAATTCCAATGTTACATGTCATACACAGATTGGACAAGTGGTGCTGCTATGTTAATAATTCCTCAAGCAAAATGCAAATTCCATGCTCCACTCTTTGTAGGTACAGTAAAACCTCTATAATCCAGCATGGTTGGACCCACTCACCTCCTGGATTTCTGAGTTTGCCGGTGTTTAGAAACCTACATAGAAATGTCTGGGGAAGCCCAGCCCCATACACCATGTGTGCTGCAAGCATAGCACTGAAGAGAAAAAATGCCCGAGCTCCACCCACAGCGCTGGGTGACATAGTGGCCATGCCAGGAACTATAAGCAACTCTAAGTACTATAATCATCAGCAATTAGTAGATTCTGACGTTGGTATTTTCATACTAATCTTCATAATACACCAATCGGCCACTAGTGGCAGTATATCACTCCTGGGCAGGGCAGCTGGTCCAATGTTCCACTATGTAAAACAGTTGACTAAAACGACACCATCCATGAGCAGTGCGACAAATGAGCCGACCTGTACGTGGCACTGTGAGAGAAATAGTATCTACGCTAAAGTATCAATGACTAATCAATGCTTCTCTCCCTTCCCTATACCAGCTGAAATCCTTCACAGCTAATTTCAGGCTGATATGGGTTAAGTACAATTAAGTAACCCTGTGAGGCAATAATTCCAATATACCTATCGCTTCTTACCATTTGTAATATTGTTGGCTGGCACAATGGGAGAAATTCCCTTTTGTTTTCCAATACTGTCATGGGATCTTTAACATCCTCTCGAATAGGTAGATGGGGTCCTCAGTTTAATGTTTCCTTCAAAGGATGGCACCTCCTATAGTGCAGCACATGCATACTGCATTGAAGTGTCAATTTGCACTACAAGTGTTCTAAATCTGACATTGAGCTTGTCGGCCTTCCCAATTTCTCCCTCCATAGGTTGCAGATAATCTAAAATTCTGCGGCCGTGTCCTCCACAGCTCCAAGCGTCATGACCCCATCTCTCGCATCCTCACCCGACTTCATTGGCTCCCCATCATCCAGAGGATCCAATTCAAGATCCTGGTCCTCACATTCAAAGCACTTCATGGACTCGCCCCACCCTACATCCGCAACCTCCTAACCCCCTACCAACCCACGTCCCCTCCATCTGCTTTAATAGATTCAGAAATGCGAGCCCCTGGAACATTGAGGATTTTTTTAGAATGCCAATGTATCTTGGGAACATTTTCAAAATTATCCCCTCGTCTCCCAGATAAATTGAGCATTCTGATGAGTTAACAGCAATTGTGAGATTATTATTTAAGAGCACAAAATTGCTTGCCCAATTTTTCACATCAGTGCACGTGTATTAATAGATTGTTTTCCTTGGTGAACCATATGAGCAGTACAATGAGGAATTAAATGGGGTACAGAAGAGCACAATTACCTGTTTGACAGGAGCTCAGACTTTGTTCCAGACGGAGATGTCAAGTATATTGCCAAGTCACCTCGGCGAGGGTGTGCAATGGTAACTCGGACCACAATGTGTTCCAGATACAAAACGTGGTGGTTGAGGTTTTCTGAACAGCCAGTGGCTTTGTACACAGCTCTCACAATGTGTTCAGGGCGGATTGTTCTACAGCAAAGAGAGAAACAGGTAAAGTTAGATGTCATAAGGTCCTCAAACAGGCTGAGATGGAGCTGTCTGTGCTGAAACAGTCTCACATTGCAGAACTTCAGACTTCATTTCTACTATCACAGCAATTGGTCAGAGGCTGTGGTAACAGACAAACATTAACCTCTTTGCAAAGTATTTCTAAAATTGAGGTTATCCTCAGTGTAGATCAAAGGATCGACAATAAGTAAGTATGGAAAGGGAAAAAGTCATTTGACCCGACGTTCTTTTACCATATTCCACACCAAACCTATTCTCTTGTAGACTCAACCCACTCTGCCCATCTCCTGCATAGCAATTTTGCAAAGAAATTGCCTAAACGCCAAATAGACCATCTCCATAACCAAACCAGATCTCTTCACTTCTACAGGCAACTCCATCCCAAACACAGCAGCATAGAAATAACAGTAGTTGCCATTCTCTTGTCCCTCGCTCTACCTACCGTGCCTTCAGGTCTTCAGGTCCATCCCAGAGTCCTGTCACCTCACCCTTTCAAAATTGGTCTGAAGAACTTCCTCTTTCACTGTGCCTTTGGTCATCTGCCCACTCCCAATTCCCCTGCCCTCCACCATTCTTGAATTCAACCCCCAGCTCGGGTGCGAACCCTTGAGTGACCAACACCAAGGATGTCCTCCTGACATGAAAGGCACTATAAAAATGCATATTGTTGTTTGTTGTTATTGATCACTGTCTACAAACAAACAGATCCTGATCCATTTCTGTAAGAAATGGGAGAATGGAATGAAATCTGCTGACGTTTCATCAGGAATTTTCAGATTCTGCTTGAACTGCAATTTAATGGACAGTCAATAATGCCTGAGAACACAAACGGGGTAAAATGTCACATCTTCGGAGAGACCTATTGACTTTCTCCAACCACCCAGAAGATACTGCATTCAGATCAATTTTAATATCTGAATCACACATAAATTCATTTAATCCTTGGTTTAACAGAAAATCTTGATAATTTCGATCGTGACCCAGACATTAGTGTTTTTTTTCAAATAGCAACAGAGAACCAGCTGCATGCACAATGAAATAGACCTTTGTGTCTCATCATAGCACAGGTTGGGATTTTGTAGATGCCAAACACCACGTTATATCAGCGATCTACTGTATACAGAAAACGTCTCAATATTTCAAACAATGACAAAAATCAGTTTTGAAAGAACATTGTCATACGCACGCACACATGCACAGAAGGTTGACATTTATTGCTTCTTGATGTGTTTTAACCAACAGTTAGGGCATCCTTTGGGATAGATTCCTGCCAATCCATCCACCTAAAGCAGCAATGAGCAGCTCTCATTAAGCAGAAACCAGTAACTTTGAAATGCATTATTATTGCAGGACAACTAAATTGATAATAATTCATGAGTGCAGAGCTTTAATTAATTACTGTAAAAGTGCTCTACCCTTCAAACACAATTTGTTTGGATTCTGGTATTCAATTCCAACAATCTATCTGTGGAGCTTCTACACGTAGGTGGGATTAAATGTAGGTACAATTAGAGATGAGATCTAAATTTAGACAATTTTGAAGTACCATTCAAAAATTGCAATTCCTAGTTCTAAACTTTTGAAGCCCCAAACATACATTCTTCATTGATTATATGCTAATCTTTTGTGATAGGTCATCTTCACACTACAATTTAAGAGAATATAATGAAAAATAGATAATTTAGTCAATTAAGCCCTTTTCTTCATTCAGCGGTCTGATCATCTGAAATTCAATACAAGTGCTGACTGAGACTGGATTAATCATCAACTTGGCTCAGCACTCTTGGCTATGGGTTAGAAGGTTGTGGGTTCAAGTCCCATTTCAGGACTTTGGTATTGCAATATGGCTGACACTACGAGAATCCTAGAATTACACAGCACAGAAGGAGGGACTTGGCCCAACGTGCCTGTGTCAGCTCTTGGAAAGAGCCGTCCAAGTTAATCGCATACCACCACTCTCCCCTTACAGCCTTGCAAATTTGTCCTGCCCAAGTATCTATCCACTTCTCTCTTGAAATTTATTATCAATTCTGCTTCCAACACCCTTTCAGACAGTGCATTCCAGATCTGAACAACTTTTTCACGGTGTGAAAAAAACCTTTTAGCTACTTGCTGGTTCTTTTGACAATTATCTTAAATTTGGATCCACCGGTTACAGACCCATCCGACAGTGGAAACAATTTCTCCCGGTTTGCGCTATGAAATCCCTCATAATTTCAGCTACCTCTATTAAATCTCCCTTTAGACTTCTTCTCTGCTCTGAAGTGAACAATCTTAGCTTCTCTAGTCTCTCGACATAACAACAAAAATTCCAGATTACATTTGTATAGTGCCTTTCATATCGGGAGGATGTCCCGAGGCTCTGAACAGTCAGTGTTTCACGACTTTAGCTGGTAGCTGGGATTGGGGAAAGTGGAAGGCGGGGGGTAAGAGGAAAGTAGGGTGATTGAAGGCACGGTCGAAAGTGTGAAGCGGAGGGACTGTGGAATGGGGTTACAGAGGGTGTGGGCAGAGTGGCTGTAGGCACACCCGTCCATGGTGGTATGAGGCGAGGGACGTGAAGCAGGCCAGAGCCAGCTGAGCGGAAGAAGAGGGCAGGTTGGTAGGGGGTGAGGAGGTTGTAGAAATAGTAGGGAGCAAGGCCATGGAGGGCTTTGAGGGTGACGATCAGGAACTTGTACTGTATCCTCTGTATGATGTGAAGCCAGTGGAGTCAGGCGAGGATGGGAAGTCATAGGGTCACAGATCTTGGTGCAGAAGAGGACACAGGCTGCAGAGTTCTGGATGATCTGCAGCCTATGGAGGGGAAGCTGGGGAGGCTGACAAGCAGGGAGTTTCCCTAATTAAACCTGGATGTTATGAATGCGTGTTTGAGGGGCTTGGGGCCCCTCTGTGTGAGGCAGTGACAGAGCCGGGTGATGTTGTGTTCCTGAGGCAGAGTAGGTCATGGCATGGATGTGGGGTAGGCAATTGAGAGTCAAACAATGGTTCTGGACTGGCTTGGTGAGTGGAGTGTGCATCCTTCATTCCTGGTACCATCTTGATAAATCTCCTTTGCATCCTCTCCAAGGTCTTGACATCCTTCCTGAAGTGTGGTGCCCAGAATTGGACACAGTATTTCAGCTGAGGCCTATCCAGTGTTTTGGAAAGGTTCATCATAACCTCTTTACTTTTGTATTGTATGCCCCTATTTATAAAGCATAGTATCCCTTTTTTTTAAAAAAAAAAACAGCTTTATCTACCTGTTCTGGCACCTTCAAGGGTTTGCTGATGTGAATCCCCAGGTCTCTCAGTTCCTGCACTCCCTTTAGGATTCTACTATGGAGCTGATACTGTTGCTCCTGATTCTTCCTCCCAAAATACATAACCTTCATCACATTAAATTTAATCTGCCATGTGTCTGTCCATTTCACAAGTGTGTCTAAGTCTTCCTGCAGTCTTCTACAATCCACTTCACTGTTTACTATTTTTCCTAGCTTTGAAATTGTGCAAACCTGGAAATTGGGCTCCCTATACACAGGTCCAGGTCATTTATAAAGATTAAAATGTGCAGTAGTCCTAATACTGACCCCTGGGGGACACCACTGTATACTTCCCTCCAGTCATAAAAACATACTGTGCAGTTTTGGAGGAATGCTGTTGTTCTTTGGATGATAAATAGGGACATAGAATACAAAGGTGGAGTTCTGACTGTCCAGATTGATATTCAAGATACCATGGCGCTGCTTGAAAAAAGGGAATTTCTCCCAGTATCCTAAACATCATTTCTCTAGATAGATTGGTAATTCACTTCATAGCTATTAGGAGGATCCTCATAAAATGGTTGCTGCGCCCATCTACCAAATAATCTATACATGTCACACAAATTATCTGTCTTTGAAACATTTTGGCATGATAGGTTCTGAGTTCTATCTAATGTCCTATTCTCTGAATTCCATTCAATGCCCTTGTGTACAGGAGTATATCCCAAACTGCACATTTTATCACGACCATTTACGCCTCAAGATCTTCCTCTTTGAATGGGTTTTTGACTATTTCGGTCCAATCCGCCACTCCACCACACCCATCTTAAGTACAAACCCTGGACTTGGGACATCATTCTGACGTGAAAGGCGTTTTATAAATGTAAATTTATACTGCATTGTATGCTACTGGAAGAGATCTGAAATCACTTCCAGCAGGAATGAATAGATGTGGAAATCAATGCCGAAACCAGTGGAATGTTATTCCAGATTTGGGAATGCAATTGGCTCTTTAAACACTAAAAAAAAACACTGAAAAACACTGCCAATTATTTTTCAGGGCCCACTTTTGAGCAGAGAGTGATCAATGTGGACCTTTCTTGCCAAAACCATCTCCTCAAGGTGAATTTTTCAGGCATCTCCCTTGTGTTTCATTTCAAGATCAAAGATAGGAATTATACTGCCTTTGCACTGACAGTTTTGCGGGAAAAATAAATTATTCCCTCACTTCACAACTGTGGTGGGACATTGCTGTGTGCAAACTGGCTGCCATGAACTCCATCCCACATTCCCTTTGCCTTGCTCTCCCTCCTTTGCCTACATCAAGGCACACCTCAAGACTCTCCCAATCAACACGGCTTTTGGCTGCCTTCCTACCCTCTCTGGCCTTCACTTTCCCGAAGGCCAAAACTTCCCCACCTGTCCACTCCCATGAAAGGTGCTATACTCAATGTAACGATTATTATTAATTAGGATCATTAATTTAGTACCTTGTTCCAGTGAAGTAGAATAGATAAACAATTACCATGACCATAAACCTTGCTAAACAAACCTGCCATGTTAAAGTCAGATTGTGCTTCCCAGAATCATGTCATACATGAATCCGACAATCACCGGAGAGAGCAGCTCTTCTCCGGTCTATCCGTCTGAAGGGTGCAGGTAAACTCAGGCCCCAGAGGTTAGTAACAGTTGCTTTACAGACCAGGTAGGAACTAAAATAGTGACTTTATGAAACTAAATAGATGTGACAATCCATTTTTCCTCCTTCATATAAGAAAAAGTGAAAATAAATAAGGACTCCACACACAAACACACACCAAGAAAACACACGCACCAAAACATACACACACACACGTTTTGAGAGGAAATCATCATCATTCAGCTCACTTTTGAGAGTGGGTTTGCTGTGGGTTTTTTTTTACAATGACTTGACATTGACTGAGAATGCTACATTAGCTCTCCCAAATCTCAACAGTGCTCCTGACCAATTATTGACAGTTACTGGTGGGAGAACCTTGTGGCGGGATCCAAATCCACATCGGGAATGGCCAATTGGCAGTGGACAGTTGCTTTACAACTCGCAACTCATGTCTCAAAACGTCTGCAGGTTTAACTCACACTTTAAAAAAAAAAATATATATATATATACAGGCTTGGTTGATTAATAATACTTTTCAAAAGTACAGTTCTGATTTATAAAAGCTGTTCAACTGTTGAGGGAGTTCTCTGCTCTTTGTGAGCATGTTTCATCATTCTTTTAAAATGGCAGGAACTGCTTCGCTAACACCCCCATGGACCTGTATTATGTAAGGGAGTCTCAAGAAGCACTTACTCAACAAAACGCTCCAGACATATAGAACCATGTATAAATTCTTCACCACTGACTATGGACATTTGTTAAGTTGTGCAATAGCAGTGAACACTTTGAAACATCTGCTGGCATTTTGATTAATCCCAAATAAGTCTGGTTTGAATAATAATTAAAACACCCAACAGAATATTTAAAATTATCTGGTATTTTAATACCCCAAAGGGGTTAAAACGCTTATTAAAAGGAATTAGCCACAGTGCTTGGTCTTTGCTTTCAAGTAGGAGATTGTGGGTTCAAACACCTGGTTGGGACTTCGAAATCAGCCTATGAGTCTCTGCAGCCAGATATTCAAAATACAGTGCTGGGGAGCAAACACAGTGCTGAATGAGTGTTAGGTATAGCAACTTTCATGTTTGGAGGACATGCCAGTGTTTAACTGGATACACCGTGAAGTGCAGTGACTGTGTGGTTTATGGGAGGTGCATTGTTGGAGGTACTGTGTTTCAAATGAGACACTAAATTGAGGTCAGACCTATTCAGGTGAACATTCAAGATCCGTAGAACCATTTGTTCTGGCCAACAATCCCTCAAACTGAAATGGTCATTTACTTAATGGTTATTTATGACACATTACTGCATGCAAGTTGGTTGTCTTCAAGTATATTTACGTATATCTTAACAAACTGTATCAAAAGCAAAGATGGTGATGATTATGAGTACCTGCTCTGCTTGTCTGGACTCTCCACACAGATATGTTGGGGTGGGACCGATTTCCAGCGCTCTGCTTCTTTCACCATAGCTTCAGCATCCATTAAACCAAATCCATACAGGTGGCTCACTGTCGATAAGAAAATTCAGCTGTCAGTCATTTCTACAAACCCATTACAGTACTTCTACAGGCAGCAGTAATACCACTGTACATGGATGCATGCATTCTACACCCCACCAAGCCAGTACGGAACCTTGTCTTGTTCGATTCAATTGTCCCACATCCGTGCCTTGACCCGTTCAGCTTTCCAAAATCCTGAGCTGCACATCAGCAATGTGGGTGGACTTTGGTTTACTGGGTCTGAAGTTGTTAACCATTTGTAGCCAATCTGTATAGGTATGAATTAACTTCTAAAGAGCCTGAAGTGTGTTTGTACATGTTTTTGTGAACAGAAGGCTAGATATGATATACATATTTTTAGGGGCACAAAACCCAAATCAAGTACAAAACCTGTCTGGCCTTAATTTGTACACACCATCAGGAGCGAAGCAAATAATTTTATCTGATGACAGTGGCAACTTTGAGATAACCTTCTATTCACAGAGTTCAAGACAAGGGATATGTTTTTATCAAATAAATAGAACAAGTCCAACACAAGCCTGATAGTACAGCAGATTTAGTATTTTGTGGATGAAATTACTTTGGAATACATAGGGATCATCTCATGCTTCGAGATTTCTGAACCACTTGCCTCAGTGAGACGTCCTTCAGAAGTGAAATGGCTATATAAATATAATTGTTGTTGTTTCATTGGACAAGTGGGCAGTCTCTGGCTCAAACAGAACAAGGTGTGGCACTACCTCTGTGTATGTCCTGATCTTACATGCAATTGACTGGTGGATTTCAATTTATCAATGGAATGTCATGGAACGAGAGCATTAGTTACTCAAGCCAGACAGAGCCCTATTAACCTAAAACTAACCTTTCTCCATTAACTTGGGCAGACTTCATTGTAGTCTAACAAGCAGTACTAAAAATCTCAGGAACTGTGTTGGTAGCATACAATTTGGAAAATTGGCCATCAAGTGAACTCGTGTGCAGGGCCAGTACAGAAGTCTCTCATCCAAAAACACTTAGCCTTACAGTTCATTGAGCATCTGGTTTCAATTTTGCAACTTGCAGTTGACTTTTCTGAATTAGCACACCTAACCTATGGCTTCCTTTAGCACAAAATACAGCTCCAAGTGGAAGGTATTCCTCAATGTAGCTTCTACTCATTACAATTGCTGTACTCTGCGACCTAAACCAGGTGACTCCATTCTTTCCACATCAACAGCTTTGTTGAAATATTTTTAATAAAAGGCTGGGATTTATTAAAAAGTTGGGTCACTTGAGACAGAATCCTCTAGCCTTGGCTCCAAATAGCAGCTACAGGTATTTAATGCCTCATTAACGTTCCATTAACCATGGCAAATATTTTTCATGAGGACATTAGTTCACTCAACTCAATGCTGGGGAAGCAGAGTGGCAGATGGAGATGAAGTTTACAGACCAAGTAATGGCTGGTTCAAACCCCAGTGTATGCTGAGTGTGCGGTCTCAGTGGGGTTGCATGGGGAGGACAAATCAGCCACAGTCTCAAAGGGGAAAACCAGGTTCCCCAGTGACACCTGGCCTAACAATACTCACACACCAACAATGACCATTTCCCTGTGGTACATGAGAGAAACTAGTGCATGTGGAACTGCTTTTCAGTTAGAGAAAGCTAATCCAAGAGGAGAACAGTATAGCGGGGAGTGAATCAGAAAAATAATTGGTTATGGTCAATTTTAACAATGAAAAAAAGGACTCTCACTGAAGCATATTCCAAAGGTTATTCTCTACGATAGAACTCTCAAGCCAAGATAATTTGTTACTTGGGCTGCACGAGTTCTTGTAGGTTAAGCAACTGGACTCCTGAGCCCAGTCCGCTAATATACCTTAGGAATCAAGATTCAACCCTTTCAAAAATATTGCGTTGAAATGTCACATACCGAACCTGTAGAAAATCTGTGCAAGCAAGGCAGAATCAGTCAAGGGATCCCTCTAAAGCTCTTCCTGTTTGCTTCCATTGGACCCTGTGGGTTCAGACCCTTACACATCTCTCCCCAATTGTGTGTGTGTGTGTTGGGTGTGGGGGGGAATATCGTTGAACAAATTTCACAGCATATGGATTACTTTCAGGATTGTATGTAGATAAGGAAGAGCAATTCAAGGGGAGATATGAATTTAAGCGCTCTGAAACATCATCCGGCGTGGAGGGCATTATATAAATCGAGTTGTTGTTGAAGAATTGGATGAAGCAATCAGTAATAAGTATTTCAAGCTTGCAGCATTTCCCTGAAAGAATTCATAACTGTCTGAGAATGAGATTTGAGGTTACAAGGATACAATTTCAGTCTATACGTCATGAGAAAATATGTTTTCAGTGTTGCTTGTGTGAGCAAGGGGAAAAAACAAGCCACGGTTGAACAGGATAGATGAACTGGAATTTTATTTGATAACTGTTGGGAGATGAGAGAATATTGTATTCACATAAAGATGCAGGAAAAAACAACGGGTTTGAATTAACAAGGTGTGGTCTGTGGAAGGACTGAACTTGATGTCCGAACAGGCTATTCCCACTTTATGTTGGCTATACGATCTGAGTGAAGAAATGGATTTTCAGTGCTCAAAAGACTTGTTTCAAAACCTGATAGAAGCCAATTGAAAGCTTTTGCAAATTAGTAAATGCAAATACTGTATCAACATTAATAATACATCAGCAGCAGTACAGATCAACAGATACCCATAGCATGATGTCCAAGTGGGTTTCTTAAATTACGTCTCCAGCTGGCACAAAATGTGAAAATCCTTGTTGTATGAACATTCATATGTTCCACAAGAGAATTTGCCAGTCGTCCAATGGAAAATATTGCCTCCAAAAGGAGAATGTACCCCACTATGGGATATCATAGAATCTTACGGCACAAAAGGAGGCCATTCGGCCCATCGAATCTGTGCCGGCTCTTTAAACAGAGCAATTTAATCCCACTCCCCAGCTCTCTCCCCATAACCTCGTAAACCCGTCCTCCCCAAATAAATGTCAAGCTCTCTTTTAAAAGTTGTTATCGAATCGGCCTCTACCACCTTTTCAGGCAAAGTATTTCTGATTCGAACAACTCGCTGAGTGAAAAAATTTCTCCTCACCTCCCCTCTGCTTCTTTTTGAAACTACTTTAAATCTGTGACCACGAGTCACTGATACACCCACCAGTGGAAACAGTTTTTCCTTATTTACTCTGTCAAGTCCCCCTATGATCTTAAAAATCTCTTAGATCACCTCATAATCTTTTCTGTTCCAATGAGAATAAACCTAGCCTCTTAGCCTTTCCTCATAGCTGAAGTCCCTCATTCCTGGTACCACCCTTCCTAAAGTGTGGTGACCAGAATTGCCCAGACACACCTAGTCCATCAAGCTGTGAAACGACAGAAGCCAAGGTGTTAAGTCCTACAGGAATTTAACCATTTAAAACTATGCAATTAACCAGTGCAAGGCATTGGTAAGTTTCCTTGCTCGGATTAGTCTTTCCATTCAGATGCTACCATGAACTGTGTGGGGAGAATTCAGTCACTTAGTTACAGTGTGTAATTAGTCAGGAAGTTTACTAAACCATCAATAATGCTTCAGAAGTACTGTAGCTACTTAGCACCAAACAGTGTGGAATGTGGGACCAAATGAGTTTGTCTAAAGAAGTCTACACACTAATGAACTCAAAGAGTTAATGAGAAGTGTTTTTTTGAAAGGATGAAACAAGTGAATTGAAAAGTTTTGCAAATCAGTAATTAAAATGCAAATGTCAGGAATAATAACATAGCAGCAGCAGTCTCCTCGTGGCATAATGTCTGAAAGTTTTTCTCACATGAAACAACCATCAACTGAGACAAAACATACAGCATCAAATACCAAGGTTACCATGGGAAAGGCTTCCCAGACAGCTGATATTTGGCTGTCTGAGAGGAACGGACTTCAAAGGTTTCACATACAAGGGTTTAGCCTCCAGCTGCAGGTACACACAGACAAGCGTTCATTTCCGAAAAAAAATAATAACCGTTTGGTAGAAAATTTCAAAGCTACAAGATTCTTTCTTAGAGCTGTATAGTTTGGGGTCTAGCGTCATGTTCCTTTATTCTGTTTGAGGACTCGGCATGTACAGCAGTGCATTATGCTTTAGAGAAGACTGCAGCCTCCCATAAACACTGCTGCTGGCATCCTGCATCACGCAATTCTTGTTCCACAGGTGAACCAGACTGAACTCAGGGATCCCTCATGTTTGTCAGTTTCAAAAGTGAACAGAGCAAATTAACATAACATTAGCACGTTGGGTCCATAATCACACTTAAAGTCGCTGTAACTTGTTATATGAAGCAAATGTTTATCATAAGTGAATCTTAGCATATGCTTGGACAGGTAGTCGCAAAGATCCTGCAATATGATCGGGGAAAAGAGACGGGAGTTTTTCCCTTGTGTGCTCGCTAGCAAATTCCTAGATAAGATTTTCATTCACTGCACAGTGTTTTGGGAACATTACTAAATTGACTGGCATATTCACAAAAACAGCAACGGGCACTTATTTAGAGCTCTCCACGCATCTCACAGCGCTCAACAGTAGTGGAGCCTGAGTTCAGGATGGTGGGGGGATGCGGGGGGTACCGTAAACATGGTCAAAGAGGATCGAAGAGGACATTCACCTAGAAAATACACAGTCACCACACTTTACAGTAAATCCCGTGAAATGCTGATATTCGCATTTCTGACTTGAAAGGTGCAATACAAAATAAACAATCATCATTACAAAGTAACACTCCTCTCAAAATATGTTGCATCTGATAGGGCTTCTACGGTTTATAATTTGATTCCACTCAGATTAAAATAATTTAGGGTGCTAGGTGCTACAGATAGTAATTAAAAAAAAATTCTATACTTGTTACTTAATACACATGGAATGGTAATGTTCACTGCTATGTGTAATGCATGACGCTTACTAGTCAAGAGTGTTTTTTTTTATGGATGATAAGAGTGTGAAAACATGAATGTTGCATCAACTGGCATCACACAAGCATCAAGGGAAATGAGGGTCAGTTACTTGCTGTCAAACCACCCATGGCTTCAGAGGTTGGGACCAAGCTTTGCTAGTTTGTTCATCAAAAACATTTAGCAACCAAGGATTCAAGACTGAGACACTTGTCATACTCCTCAGTGAGAATCAGAAAACAACAACATTACATTTATAGAGGGCCTTTCATGTCGGGAGGACATACCAAGGTGCTGAACAATCAGTTTGGGAACTGAGCAAGGGAGAGGGCCAGGGTAGAGGGGGGGGGCAGGAGAGAGTTAGGAGAGGAGGGAGAGTTGTGAGGGCAGCAGAAGGCATGGTCAAAGACTGGCCTTGAAAGAGGAAAGGGAGGGAGCAAAGCGAACAGAGTGTGGGATGGAGTTCCAGAGTGTGGAAGCAGAGAGGCTGAAAGCCTGTCTGCCGACGGTAGGGCGGGTTGAGTGGGGGATATGGAGCAGGCCGGAGTCTACTGAACGGAGGGGGCAGGGAGATTCATAGGGGGACAGCAGGTCGGAGAGGTGGGGTGGGGGGTGCAAAGCCGTGAGTTGGGAAGAATATAAATCAGACATTGGGGGAGGATAAAAATCAAAGTGACACTTGTAAGTGCTTCAGTGATTTCTACTAGGATGTAGTAAATATCTTCAATCTTTGACTCAAATGTACCAGATTACAATAGATTCAACTTTCCAATTTGATTTCATTGAGAAGATGACAGACCCTACTCTATACATTTTTCCAGAATTACACATTGGACAGAAATTAATCAAAGATATTACAAAAAAGGCTATGTAATAAATAGGTTTAGTTATAAGACTATTCCTATGTTTTCTCATCAAAAATAGCTGTTGTTTTCACACAACAAAAAACAAATTGTGTTTTAACAAAGGTGATGTGTGAAAAGACTGCAAAGGGGGAAAAGAGAGTGGGAAAATAGCTTGGTGACCACTAGGTCACCCAGACAAGAAACTCACAAGTTCGAACTGCTGTTTTTATTGGGATCACTGACCCTCACTTTCAAGGCCCTCCGCCTTGCTGCCTCCTACCTCTCTGACCTGCTGATGCCCTCCTAATCAACCTGTCCGATTCCTCTGGTCAGCAGGTTCTGGCCTGCTCCAAGTTTCCTGCCCGATCTGCCCTAACATTGACAGTCGGGCCATCAATCTCTCTGCCCCTATACTCCATCCCTTAATCCCTTCGCTTTGCTCCCTCCCTTGCCCCCTTCAAAGCTGGTCCCGACGTGAAATGTGCTCTACAAATACAATTTTGCTGTTGATTTGACCCAGAGCATCAATTTACGTCCAAAAATTGGCCTCAGTGGCCTAGGTTAGGAAAAGGGAAAGAAAAGTCAGTCAGGGTTACCCCACTGAGATTTGTCCTGCTGAAAAGAGGGGGGAAATAAAAATAACTCTTGGAGTATTCAAAACGTTCAAACATTTACTGTGTCTAACTCAAATTCAAATTTTTAAAAAATAAAATTGGAGCTGGCTAGTACCTTTGTAACATTGAAGATGATAGAATAGTAAGCCACAATCATAGCAGATCGTGTTTTCATAGAATATGACCTTTATGAATGCAATTGTTTTATGTTGCCACATGTTGTTGCAGTCACTAAGCAAGCAATAGATATTCTTCTACAAGTTGCTCTTGGCAACAGATTGTTGGAATCAAGTCAATTCTTTGTGGCAGTCGTAACAGTTTGGTTCCCATGCCAGGTGAGTCCACATTACCCCTGAGCATTGCCATAGACTTACCAATCAGCCAGACACATTGACAGTACTTGAAAGGGCAGACCTATCAATTCTTCACTCAACTTCTGTTAACCCTGCAAGTCAAAGCTCCAACAGGTAGGGTAGACCCAGTTGGACAAGCAGCAGGAAGCTTGCCGGACAAGCTCTCAATTGGCATGCTAAGCAATTTTAACTTGTTAAACTCTAGCAGTACCCATAACACAATCTGGTGTCCCCAAGCCTTGACTATTGCCACCCTGAGCCCAATACTCTCTTGAATTAGGAAAGTACAATGCATCCTCCAGGGAAAGAGTATGTATTTCATTCCAAACACAAGCAATTCTTCCTGTTTATTGATTAATACACACGTGGAGACCTGTCTGGTCGGGATGCTCTTAAGCATGTGGTTTTCTTCAAATGTCAGAGTTGGGAGTTGACTCTGGCCTGATTTGTTCCTTCTTACTTTGTCGGCATTTATATCACGTAGAATAATTAAGATATATTATTATTATTATATGCACTGCTTGATTTCTGTCAAATAACAGTGAGTGAACTCAATGGTTCAGTGCATTATGAACAACTCCTTCACCTCTGTGACGATTCCAGCCTAAAAGGATGGAATGATATTCCTGGATGGGCTTTTCGTTCTGTTTCTTGTAGGCACAAAGCTAAGCAGAAATGCTGAAAGTCTGATTGTTGATGCTTGGTGGGGTGGAAGTCTGGAGGTATGGTACTACACAAAACCTAGAATGCTAGCTTATCAGACTTACTCCTTCCGACTTGAAAGGCGTTGTATAAATGTACCTGTAATTTTGTTGTTGTTGTTGTTATTGGGCATTGAAATGAGCATTCGGATGAAGAGAAGCTACTTTTTAAAAATTCAGGAAGACATCTCACCTCTGTATCCAGCAGCATTGGTCTTCCAGTCTGGGGCATTCAAATGTCCGGAACGCGATGTCCTCACAATAATATGCTGCACGTCCCTCCAACTGAGGTTAGCACTGGAAGGAGAACAAGAAGAAAAACACAATTATGAGGAGAAACAAAAAGTCTAAACCCCAAAGTGAATTTGAGTAAAATTTCCGAGTGGAATATGCATTACAATGAAGTCCATTCACTTAGAAGTGCACACAGAAAAAATCTTCAGGAAACATTAATAAATAACCCCCAGTTGCTCCAATTACTTCTTTTTATCTCAATTTAATTGACTGCCTTGGATACCTTAAATGTACTTGAGAAGGAAAACAACCCACATTGGTCTCGGGAGACCACTGTTGCTGCCTATTAGTGATTATTCACTGCCAAGTTAAATTCCCCTTAAAGGAGGCTGGGCTGCTGAATGATAAGCTTTCCCTAATTGCACAATATATATTTGAAATGGGCCACAAGTTGTTAAGACATTCCACACATCTCTCGGTTTGTTAATAATAACCACTTCCATCACTGATCACCACAAAGTACCTGGAGGATTGATGAGCTTAGTGTTATTGCCTGGTGCAGATGTTAATCCGCAGGCTTGGTTTTTCCTTAACAATATATAGCCTCCTCCTGTTCCTGGAACATCTGATATAGAGAACACCAAAAACTTCAAAACAACTTTATGGAGCTTGTTCCAGCTGATCCTTAGGGTGCATTTCAGATGGTTTTAGTGCTAATCACATACTTCAGTTAAACCCCCATCCTGGTTCTAAGAACAGTCCTACAAACTATTCCACCCCATCAATAGCAACAACTGGAAGTGTAGTGTTCATCCACAAACCTAGCTAGACACGTGTATCAATATAGTCCAAATGTACAGTAAATTAAAGTCATCTCCTTAGATAACACCACCAGCGTTCTGTAAATAAGGTCAATTGGCCTTACTTTAATAGAGAACAACAGTATACCTTGTACTGAGACATCAGCTGCCAAATTCCCACTTCAGTTTAATTTACTTGTACTATACTTCCAAAAGGAAGTAATTTCACACACCAGCCTGAAATATCTGGGCTCAAACATAAGCAACAACAACAAATTGAATTTATATAATGTTTCACGTCCAGAGATTGTTCCAAGACACTGAGGATCAGAAGCGAACAAAAACTGGAATATCTGTAGTTTTATAGTAGGGTCAATTCATTTTGTCAATCAATGCCTTCAAAATATAGCAGTGTCGGTAACAGCTGAAAAAGGGGAAGAATGGTTTTAAGAAAAGCAACACCTCTTTGATCATGGAGGGCAGGAAAGAGGCATAAGAACCTTGAATTTAGAGGATCAAAAAGAGAAAAATCTGTCAAGAGGTAAGTTCTGGACAGACATCAGAAGTATTTCTTTACACGTTTAGTAATCAACCATTGAAATGTTTTCTTGAGGTCAGGTCTTTGGATTCATTTAAGAAACAACTTGATGCTGAAACAAACAGTTGATAGGCTGGGGATTATGAAAGGATGAAATCAAATGAGTTTAAGCACTCTGAGACGCCATCTGGCATGGAGGGCGCTATACAAATCAAAGTTGTTGTTGTTGTTGTTGTTGTTGTTGATGATCGGTTCCAAACCGATAGTGATGTTTTAAGTACATAATAAGAAGGTGGGTGGAAATCAGATGAGCCAAAGAGCCTCCTTCACCTGCATGAGAGAAAAATACAGAGAGCGAGGAAGAATCCATCACATTTCAGCTGTCTGCTAAAGAAACAGCCTAGGCGAGCCTAATGAACAGAAGTTAAGGATGATGGATGCCTTTCACAGCATATAAAGCAACAAGCAAAAATTTCACTCTCTGTTTCAGGCACTAAAAATGAGAAATAGGTGAATTTTTTTAAAAACGTGAATAAATACTCCCCACCCTCTCCTCCCATTTTACAGTAAAAGTTTTACTTTTTTTTAAATGACTAATTGGACCAGATATGGCTGTGCAATATTATTTAAAGATAAAAAGGATTCTGATAAAAAGGAGTGCTTCTGCACACTGTGTTTCTTAATCTCATTTTATTGGCAACATTCAAGACCTGTGTTTTGCTCAATATTATTTTTCAAAACCACAAGGGGATAAAAATGCAGGTTTACACACAAAAGATGAAACAATTTTTAAAAAAAACACAACAGATCTGCTGACACTTTTGCTGGTTGATAGTTGATGACTCGCAAGATAAATGCGGAAGCCACATAAATATAAAAGACATTTGGTGCAGCTCTTACGGAGCACATTCCGGAGGCTAATTGTAACAGACTGAATATAGCCGAAGGTTCGAGCGGTTTGGATTTAATGTTCCCATTAACAAATGGTGATGTGCGATTATGTGGCAGCAATCTATTACCCCATATATATTACATCTCTAAAGAGAATGTTTTCAGGTTTTGGTTGTCTTCACATTGAATCATGCTGACCACCACTGCCCAGGAGGCAAACCACATTTCTCCTCAAATCCCCAGAGATTTCAGATCCAAGCAACGATTTAACTTTATGTTACCATGCAGGCTCTGGGCATTCAATTCTGAAATTTCAAGCAGTGCTGATTCCCAGAGCATTAGGATGGAATCATAAATATGTTTCCCTGAAATGCTTGAGATGATTTCTGATCTGTTTACACAAAGCGTAAACTTAAGCTTCAATGTTGCACCTGAAGCACTGTTAATCTCCACCACATTCCACTGTTGATCTCCACCACAATCTAATGCATTAGTGATTCAAATTATAATGAGGGGCACAACAACACAATTATACTTGTATAGCACTGAGCTGGTGTTTGGGATCGGGGAGGGGGGTTGAGGGTGACTGAAGGCACAGTTGAAGAGGAGGGTGTTGAGACAGATCTTGAAGGAGGCAAGTGACGGGGCGGGGTGAGGCGGAGGAACTATGGTATGGGGTTCCAGAGGGCAGAGGCAGAGTGGCTAACTGCCACCTGTCAATGCACACCTGCAAAGAAGGCCATGAAGGGCTTTGAAAGTGAGGATCAGGATCTTGAATTGTATCCTCTGTGTGATGGGAAGCCAATGGATCTGGCAAAGATGGGAGGTGATAGGTTCATGGAGCCTAATGCGGAGAGGAAAAGTTCTGGATGATCTGCAGACTATGGGGAGGGGAGGAGGTGTGGAGGCTGATAAGCAGGAAGTTTGCAAAGTCCAGCCTGGATGTTATGAATACTTGCATGAAGGTCTGCGGCCTGTGGGGGAGACAGTGGCGGAGCTGAGCAATGTTGCGGAGGTGGGGAAAGGTGAAGTGGGTCATGGCATGGATATGGGCCTGTATTGGCCCTGTGAGATGTTAAGTGCACCCATTGAGGGAGATGCGGTCAGTGCCTGAAGTATGGAGATGCTGACAGGAGCCAAGCAGAACAGCCTCGGTACTGTCGACATTCAACTGCAGGAAATTAGCTCTCATTCAAGTCTCAAAGAGAGTCTGAAATATCACACATATTGCTCAACGCACTGCACAAATGAATCAGATCTCTGCCCATTCCACAGACCAAATAAAAAACTGGTCAATGAACTGCAAATTAGTTATAAATAATAGAGCATATTTAATGAATATAACATTATTAAATAATCCTTGCAATATAACAGTAGGATAAATGAAAGTGAGTGGAAGGCAAATTGTGTTCCAGCAGTCTTACGAATTTTAAATTGATTGAGGTCCATTTCATGGAGGTCAATCAACTCTAACAGATTTAGGTCCCGACACTCTTAGCAGCACATTAATGATCTTATTCCATCACTGAAAACTCTCTTACTTTGTTAGACTATTTGTGTCAGGAACGGAAACAATGACACTGATAGTTTCTACTACACATTCAATCCCTGACCAGGAATGCTTGTTTCTACCTTGGCTACATTGCTCGCCTCCGTCCATACCTTCAATTGAAGCAGCTCAAACCTTCGTCCACATCTTGGCCACTTCCTGACTGGACTATTCCAATGCCCTCCTCGCTGGTCTCGCCAACTTCAAACTTAATCCAATTAATTTAAACTTCCACCATCCACATACCCATATAAAACTTTGTAACATAACTCTACCCCATTACACCAGTTCTTGCTAGGCTCCACTGACTCCCAATCACTGAACAGATTAAATTTAAAATCCTCTCACTCTTTTTCAAATCACTTAATTCCCTCGCTCCTCCCTACCTATCCAACCTGCTTACCCCCTGCTCCATCACCCGCTGCCTCTGCTTGGCTCAGTCCGGCATCCTAATAGTCCCTGGTGCACTCCTTCAGTGGCCGTGGCTTCAGCCTCTACGCCCCCCAAACTCTAGAACTCTTGCCCTCCGTCTTGCTCCATTCCACCGCACCTTCAATCTCACCTGAACACCATCCCTTCTGGTCATGCTTAAGGTCACCTCCCGCACGCTCCATGGCTCGATCTGGGACACTACCTCATGTGAAGGGCACTATATAATTGCCCGTTGTTATTTTTGTTGCAGAGTACGCATTCCATACAGGAAAATGGAAATGTGTGTGGAACTCCCAATAGTTTGGTTTTGAGATCATTGAAGAAAGCAATAGGTATCTGCATGTCAAAAATCTGGTTTCCAAAAACAACCGAGAATTAACACTAGCTAGAACAGATTGGTCCCCAGATTCACTTCGTACAGTCTTGTTACTATTCATCCGAGCTAGTTTAATGAGGAAGCAATAGTTTTGCCTGGTGGACAAATCACATTGCTGTGATTTTTAAAACCATAGAAACAGTGTGGGCAGTGGATTTCCAGCTGCGACCAGCTGTATTGTAAAAGGTCATTTCACACTAAAGAGCAAGACAGAGATTCACTGGGAGTTGAGCCATGAGCTCCAAGGGGGAGCCAAGAGACACCTGGAATAAAAGGGATAAAGTATCACTTGAACTTTTATACTTCAACCTGACCATTCCTGCCGCTTAGTAGGTACTGGTCTGCTTCACATCCCATCTATCCCACCACTGGTGGTCATGTTTTCAGTCTGTCTGCCCCCACCCTCTGGAATTGCATCCTGGAGTCATTCCGCCTTGCCACTTCCCTTGCTACCTTTCAGGTTTGTCTCCAGTTTTTTCCCCCTTGGCCCTCGCCTTTGGTCATCTTCTCAACATCACTTCCCATGGCCTGAACTAGTCTTAATTCACCACCATCTCATCAAACATTAGGCTCAGAGGTGTGCCCACAACAGTGGCCTCAGTTGCCACACAAAGACTTGGTTCACACATCAGTAAATGCAAAACCTTTTTCTCGGTCACAGTACCACCCTCAAATATCTCCACGGATAAGCCTATGCTTTCAATAATCTTCTGCTCTGAACTTTATGTACTCTACCCCATGATCAGTTAGAAAGTTTTCAGTCACTTTGCTTCCATTCCTCACACCCTTCACTCTCCTCTGCAATTTTCTCCTCAAATTCCTCCACTTTCCTCCACATTTCTTTGCTTTTAAAACACATCTGAAAACTTCTCACCTCCTACAAGACTCCAGCCTCCCGCCCCCCAATCTCCTGCACAACACAGACTCTCTTACTTACTCCCTGTAACAACAAATTCCCATGAATAGCAGGCCCTTCACATCAGAATGACGTTCCAAGGCATTGAAGTGTAAAACAGGTGTAAAACAGAGACACTCACTCCTCGATGTGAAATACAATACATACATACAAATTGTTATTGCTGTGTTAGGGGATGGAGGAATGGTGGAGGAAAGAGTGGTGAAGGAGTGAAAAGAGAAGACAAAGAGAGAGAAAGAAAAAGGTTCTCACTTTTATTGCAAGATGCACATGTGACTATGTGGACGGGTTTGACAAATAGTATGGTGACCCTTGCTGCGTAAGCTCACACATGAAGAATGGCAACTTTCCAGAGATGCCAGTATTGAGTGGAGAGAAAAAATTGGGAGGTGTAAGAAATCCACATAGTGCCATGAATTCTAATGCACCTGACACTCGATTGTAAAAGAGAGCATCTGAACTTCTAAATATCACATGTGTAAGATTACATTGCAGTTTTTTGGTTTCAAGTTTCTTGAACTGAACACAGTTTCTCTGCTGCCATGCACAGATTGAGATAAGTGCAGGTTATAGAAGCCAGATACCAATTGAGTATGAACTGCGTTCCTTTAATCCAGTGCATGAGAGAGAGAAAGCAAGAGAGAGAGAGAGCCTGGGGGTGTGAAGTTCTGACAGTATTGGCAGTGAGCTTTTAGAACGTGATTTCCCTATTTAATTAGTTTCAGAGAATCAATAAGATTAGGAGAAAATACAATACTATGGGAATTAGAAGCTAAATGGTATTTGCCCACATTACACAACACAGGTTGAGGATTTAGGGGTAATGCTGGATAGAGTAATTTGGTTCCTTTGGAGGATAGAATGTTGATCCAATCAGCATTATGAACAACAAACAACAACAAAATTACACATATAGAGCACCTTTCACGTTGGCAAGAGGTCCCAAGGCAATGAACAATTAGGTTGGTACACGAGCAAGGGAGAGGGGCAGATTAATAGGGAGGGTCGGGAGAAAGTTAGGAGGGGAGGGAGAGAGTTGGGAGGGCAGCAGAAGGCACGGTCGAAGAGGAGGGTCTTGAAACTGGCCTTGAAGGAGGCGAGGGAGGGAGCGAGGCAAAGGGACTATGGGATGGAGTTCCAGAGTGTGGGGGCAACAACAACTTGCACTGATAAAGTGCCTTCCACGCAGGCTAGAATCTCAAGAGAGCTTAAGAGTTGTGGAGCCAAGCTGGTGTGAGGGGGAAGGTGGCTGTAAGTACAGTCGAAGAGGAATGCTTTCAGGTGGGACTTGAAAGAGGGGGCAAGGTGAAGGGATTGAGAGAGAGAGTGATTCAGAGTTTGGGATGTAGTGGCTGAAATAGTAAACTCTCATAGTAGAGCAGAAGGTCTGAGGGACAAGTAGGAAGTTGGTAGCAGTCAAGCAAAGGTGCCGGGTGGTGGACTGTGGAGTGAAGAAGTTCGAGAGGTAGGGAGGTGCCGGGAGTGAAGGGATTTGAACACAAGTGTGAGGATTTTGAAGTCGATCCATTTGGTGATAAGAACATAAGAAATAGGAGCAAGAGTAGGCCATTCGGCTCATCGAGCCTGCCCCGCCATTCAATCATGGCTGATATTCTACTCTAACTCCAGTTACCTGCCTTATCCCCATACCCCTTAATCCCTTTATAAATGAGAAATCTATCTAGCTCAATCTTGAATGTGTTCAAGGACTGAGCATCAACAGACCTTTGGGGTAAAGAATTCCATACATTTACCACCCTCTGAGTGAAAAAGTTTTTTCTCAACTCAGTGTGAAAGGGCTGACCCCTAACTTTAAGACTGTGACCCCTGGTTTTAGATTCTCCAACCAGGGGAAACAATCTACCACTATCTACTTTGTCATGCCCCTTAATAATCTTATAGGTTTCTATAAGATCCCCTCTAATTATTCTATATTCCAGAGAATATAGGCCCAAATTAATCAACCTATCATCATAACTCATCCCCCTCATTCCAGGTACTAACCTAGTAAACCTACGCTGCACTCCCTCCAAGGCAAGTACATATTTTCTTAAATAAGGAGACCAAAACTGCACACAGTATTCCAGGTGTGGTCTCACCAGGGCCCTATATAGCTGCAGCAAGACTTCCCTACTCTTATACTCTAACCCTTTCATAATGAAAGCTAACATAGCATTAGCCTTCCTAATTGCCTGCTGCACCTGCATACTAACTTTCTGTGTTTGGTGTACAAGGATACTCAAGTCCCTCTGCACGCTAACACTTTCCAATCTCTCCCCCTCTAAAAAAAATAATCTGCTCTGATATTTTTGCGACCTAGGTAGATGACTTTGCACTTCCCTACATTATACTTCATCTGCCACCTACCTGTCCATTCACCTAACCTATCTATATCACGCTGCATTTTTTTTAGTGTCATCCTTGGTATTAACGCTTCCTCCTAGTTTCATATCATCAGCAAATTTAGATATATTAAGCTCGATGTCCTTATCTAGATCATTGATGTAGATGGTAAATAGCTGAGGCCCAAGGACTGATCCTTGTGGCACTCCACTAGTCACATCCCGCCAATCTGAGAAAGACCTGTTTAACCCTACTCTTTGTTTCCTACCCATTAACCATTCCCTAATCCATGTTAATATGTTCCCCCCAATTCCAAAAGCCCCTATCTTTTGAATCAACCTTTTATGCGGCACCTTATCGAATGCCTTCTGGAAGGCCAAATAGACTACATCCACTAATTCACCCTTATCTAGTTTACTCGAAATATCCTCAAAAAATTCTATGAGATTTGTCAAACATGACTTCCCTTTTGTAAAGCCATGTTGACTTGGCCTAATTATATTGTGCTCCCCTAAATACCCCACTAAAACATCCTTAATCAAGGATTCTAAAAATTTTCCTATCACCGATGTCAGACTAACTGGCCTATAGTTCTCCATCTTTTCCTTTCCACCCTTTTTAAATAGTAGTGTGACTTTTGCCATCTTCCAATCCTTGGGGAGTGTTCCAGAATCCAAGGAATTTTGGAAGATCAGACACACTATCTCATACGCTACCTTTTTAAAACCCTGGGATGCAAGCCATCCGGACCAGGGGATTTATCAATGTTTAGTGCTAACAGTTTCCCTAGCACCAATTCTCTGCTAATGAAGATTTCCCTAAGTTGCTCCTTGTCATTTACCCCTTGGTGTATCCCTATTGTTGGCAGACTTGTTGGGTCTTCTAGGGTGAAGACAGATGCAAAGTATTCATTTAGGGACTCCACCATATCACTATTCCCCATTACAACTTCTTCTGTCCTTGCCTGAAGTGGACCTACATACTCTCACTAGCCTACTCCTCTTAATATATTTATAAAAACTTTTGCAATCTGACTTGATGTTCCGAGCTAACTTGACCTCATACTCTATTTTTTTCATTCTTAATGAACTTTTTAGTTATTTTTTGTTGGTTCTTAAAACTCTCCCAATCCTCAGATCTGTTGCTTGGCAGTTTTATAGGCTTTTGATGGGGAGCCAGTGGAGCCTGGCCAGAACTGGTGAGATGGGGGTGTACAGAGTTTGGTCCAGGTCAGTATGTGGGCATCAGAGTTCTGAATCAGCGTGATCTTTTGAATAGTGAAGCTGGAGAGACTGGCAAGGAGTACATTAGAGTAATCCAAGCAGGAGGTGACAAACACATGCATGGGGGTTCCGACTGCATTTGGGAAAAGGTTTGGTTGGAGGTGGGCAATGTGGTGGAAGTGGAAGAAGGTTGTGCTGGTCAGGGACCAGATGTGGTGGAGGAAGGATAGCAGGAGGTCGAACCGGACACCTGGATTGCAAAATGGTTTGGTAACTTTGAGGGAGAGCCCAAAGAGGTTGAGGTTTAGATCCACAGACACGTCAACCCCTCCTTTTTCCAATAACCCCTCCACCCAAACACGCTATCCCCATGTTAACAGTTATGATGCACATCTGTAAAGTAGCTTTACCAAAGTTGTGGGAAATACAAAAGAAAGGCACAGTGTGGAGGAGATGAACAAGGATGCGATTCAATCCAAGAACTCCAATCACATCACAAGCCACAAAAGCACAGTTCAAGCAGTTTAAATCAGCAGGAGGTCGAGACCAAAACACAGCATTAAACATGCTCTACAGCAGCTCCTACTTTACGTACATGATACTGTATATATAGAGGAGCACAAAAACTATAACTGAAAGAACACATTGCAGGCCAAGCCTTCAGTCTGGTTTATGGGGTGATCTTATCACCTGTAGCTCAGTTGTTTCGAATCCAGGGAGGTCAGGGCGAAACTTTGGGCAAGTTTCCGTACTCCACACGCCTAATAATAATCCATCCCCCAAATATCTATAATAAAATGGTCATTTCCATCCACGACTGTTTGTGGGATACTGCTGCGCCTAATTGGTTGCCATGTTTCGCCCACAAATATACAGTCAATTCACTTTACAGTACTGTATATTCTGTGACATGCTCTGATACATCTAGCATGCTATAGTATCACCTCAATATGTCTCAAAGCACATCCAGAAATTGCTTTGATGTGTAAGTGACTGTTTTGTAGACAAAAGCAGCAGCGGTTTTTTGTCTCCAGGAAGCATCCCAAAACAACCATGGGATAAATGATCTATTAATCTGGAGCATTGCCGGCCAGGGCAGTGAAAGAAACACCCTTTTGTTTTCAAATAGTGCCACATGTTCTTTGATTTGCCCTGAACAGGCAAATGTGAGCTTAGTTTAGCACCACAATTTGAAAGAGTAGTGCTTCGCCAATACCGCTTTGCAATGTCAACCTAGACTACGAGCTCAAGCGTGAAGTAGTTTTAACACAAGCTTGTCTCTTCCAAACCTTGTCCCTCACCCAATATATGTGTTCCCCTTATACTCAAAGCAAGTGATGCAGAGAACTCCAATGAGTGGCAGAGCGATCACAGTGAGAAATGCATAATGGTGTATGGAGGAAGGTGGAAGAAGACAGGAGAAGACTGGCTCTTTTTAATTTACAGAAGAGTTTGAGGAAGTTCTACTCTGCATTAAATCAGACCTAAAAGGATGGTAAAGTAGTTGGTTTCCGAAATAAGGAGGCACAATTCTCCAGCACAAAGATCTCATAACTTGATGAAGAAGATCTGTAAATTCCAGAAACCACACTCCCCAAAGTCATCAAAATAACAGTAGCTCCGTGTCTTCCATTGTCTATTTTTTGAAGGGCTTGGAAATTCAGTGTCCATATATAGTGTCTCGCTCAATTTCTACAGAAAAGCTACAATTGGAAAGGTGATGGTTGCTGTAATATACAAACATTTAGGTATTTCGAGGGAGAAAAGCTATCTAAAAATGTAAAATACCCAATTACACACAGGCTTCAAACAGCCAATATTATAATGGCCCAGTTTACAGAAGGTTTAGTCCAGAGAGGATAAACAAATGTTCAGCCGGCAGCTACTCCAATCAGTTTGGAACTAACTGACCAAGAGGGGAAAATAGTCTAGCCAAGAGACACAGGAGAATAATTAATATCATATTGCAGCTCAACAAGGTGATGTCATCAGTGTGATCTTTTGGATTCCGAAAGGCATGTCTGGCATAACATTGCACTGATATTACCAGCGTTACATCATCGTGACTGGTTGTGTGCACAAACAATTCAATTGCCAGGAGTTGCTTTTACAGTCCGTCTCTATGAGCCAGCCAGTCACAGAAAAGAGTTTATTTGGCATCCATGTTCCACCCCCCACCCCCATCAACAACTCAGGTCACATACAGTCCAATCAAATACCACGTTTTAAGACAGTCCTAATCTTCAGTGCCCATCACTGCCAGCACCGTGCTAACTCCATTAATTCACGTATAAAATTCTCTTTAAAATAAAGACAGCTGCATTAACATACATTTTGCTCAAGTTTAAACAACTTTTTTCAAATTCTTAAAAGCTAAAGGAAACATGATAAATGTAATGCCTTTTCAGTACAGCATCTCTGAATGACGTTGTGTAATAAATAAGAGAGATGTATGAGCCTATTTAGCAAATTTGGCCCAATTTACCTGTTAGATTGGCCTGACGCCCAGCTAAACAAATGAACTACACAGGTCTTTACTTGATAACAACCCAAAGCACTGAAGCAAAAATGATTCATTAGCATACCAAGCAGCTTGCAGTATGCTTGGATTAAGACTATTTAGAGCTTCTTCGACATTCAGAAAGTATGGGAATACTTCCATGAATCAAAAAGAGAGCATTCAGCTGACAGTGCACTATGGAACTGGGCTTCCTCAGTCGTAACACCTCAATACCACTGTGAAGCAAGTCCTTTAATGTGTTGGAAGTTTTCTTTGATAGTTTATTTTAATATGCAATAGGTTCTTTTCTTGTGGGAGGAAAAAAGGAAGGCCTCGGACCAAACAGGCCCAATACTATGGTTGATTGTTACACTGTAATGATCGGTTAACATCATACGCAAACTGATTGGGAATATCTTCAGATATTACCAACGCATAGAACAATTATTTCACACTTCTCTATAAAGTGGGGCAAACTAGGGCATGTTGAGAGGGAGAGGTTTTTAAGGACAAGTTAGAGAGGGGGAGGCAGGACAAGGAAGACAAAGGAGACAAAGAAGATGGAAATAGAAGACAAAGGAGAAAATGTGTTAATTGATGGGTTAAAGAGGTGATGGCGGTGTGAAACAAAAAGGGGGTGGGTTGAAACAAAACTGGAGAGAAGAGGTGTTAATAGTGAAGAGCACCTTGGGACGTCCTCCCGACGTGAAAGGCGCTCTATAAGTGTAATTTGTTGTTGTTGTTGTAGCAGGCAATACACCAGAGAGGCAAGGGGTGTCTGGAGTGATGATTGTAATTTGATATTGGCTGTTGTAGTTTCCCACACACCAGCCTGCATCTTGAAGCTCTATTGGGAGCCGGGGCACATATTTTGAGATGCTTTCGGTAAGTTAATGCCATGCTCCACACCCCCAAATTGCACTAAAGGGAACTCACGCAATAATGAATTGAGTTACAATGGGCTTAATGTTCTAATAAAAGGGATACATGAATCTGGAACAAAATACAGCTAAATAGGACAGAAACTGCATTATAAAAATAATTGATGATTTAAAACTAAGAATAAAATTTCTATCATTAAGTTAATTCATGAAACGTTGTCCATTTTCGTTAATTTTGCAGAGGTAGCATTTGATCAACGTCTCTTTGAAATGATGGGTTAAAGCTTACTTTGCTTCCAGTGCCAGTGCTATGATCCCAGCAGCCATTGGTGCTGAGGCTGAGGTTCCCGTGTGGCTGTCTGTACAACGCTGCCTGAGGTCAGTTGTGATCTGAAACAAATTAGCCCAAATAATTAATTTAAGGCAAGTCACTGCCCATTACATTTTCCATTTTAAACCTACAAATACAGAGAATGTTAAATGTGCCAACACAAATACAGTAATGGAAATTCTGGTCCAATGTTTGCAAAACAATAAACGCTCCTAGGCCTTTAAAAGACCAACTGTTGGTCAGGTTGGCTTAAAAATTGACCGATCTTTTGATAACATTAGAGTAGACTAATATATAGCCAGAAACTATAATTAGGTGGGTCAGCAATACATCATGGCTGTTTGACAGGACTTGGAGGTAGAAGACATTCACCAGAAGCAAGAATTTCTTCCACTCCGTTCCTGTTAACCAACTAACAACCTAATTTTATTCAGACTTCTTACAAGCTTGTGGAAGACTCCACATTTACTCGAGTGCCACAGTACTCTGCAACTTCAATTGCTATTCTAGCTCTTTGTATGGTGTAAGCCCCTGTACTTTAATGTGCAAGGTTATACCTGTTAAAAATGTCAGCTGAAGAAGTACAATTTGCATTACTTCCTCTGAAGCTACAACAACAATATGCATTTGTATTGCGCCCTCCATGCCAGGCAGTGTCTCAGAGCGCTTGGATCATAAAAATAATCCTTGCATTTGATATAGTGCATTTCACGTCTCCAAGACATCTCAAATAGCTTAACAGAATGTATTGTAAAGTGAATTGACTATATATATGTGGGTGAAATGTGGCAGCCGATCGTGCACAACAGTGTCCCACAAACACTGTTTGAAATGACCAATTTTATTATGAGTGATTATCAGGTGTATGGAGTAAGAAAACTTGCCTAAGGTTCACCCTGGCTGGGAATTGAACCCAGGTTTCTCACTTGTAAGGTGAGTGCTCTAACCACTGAGCTACAGGACTTCACAAATTATAAGCTAGACATGAGGCAAATTGTCCATCTCTAGCATGCCTTTGTGTTTCTGCTACGGTTACTGCTTCCTATAGAGGTTGAGCTGGTTCTCATCACCTTACAGTCTACTACATTAATCTGCAATGTGAATATAAAATTATTTTATATTCACTAGAATAGAAAAAGCCTTACAAATAGAATTTGATTTACATATTAGTTCAAATGCAATTTGAATTACACATGTTCCTCATGAAACTCTCCTGTTAGCATATTTTGAGTCTGCTTTGCTGGCATAATGCGCACTCTGGAAACGTCTGTTCAAGCTCATTAAAGTGATCCCCAGTGTAACGGTGAGGAGAAGCTGCCTCATGAGAATCTTACTAATTCAAATATATTATACAAGATATTTTGCAACTGAACACAGTAACAAGCATATGACTAAGGCTCCATACTGTGCTTAAGAACTATGATGTTCCAAGTGAAATATAGTAAATTACTATCTCTAGGACAGAGCCTGGTTCTCACTGAGATGTGTGCTACCAACCAAGCTGGATATTTGTGCAGTGTAGTGAGCATTACACAGATCACATACGTTAGTAAGAACCTGCTGGGCTCATCACAAATGGTTCTTACTTAGGTTCCACCATGTTGCTATGTTAGGATTATGAAGCAATATTGTTCAAAGGCCATTCATTTGATTTTAAAAACAAAGTACACATGTTAAACTTGACCTCCCTAATCAGGTGGATAGAATTGTGGTCCTTGCAGTTGAATGGGCTTTCAAGACAATGACAAGAGCATGTGCGTGACAAATGTGCTCACTTCTCAAGTGGTCCATTGGTTGAGTCGACAAATCAGGTCAAGGCCAAGATACTCAACAAACTTTCTTCTCAACCTAACACAAAACTTGGGAGATGTCAACAGCCCACATATGCCTTCTGGAGCTAGTTCAATGGCAGATAAACCCCACTTAACCTTCCCCCAGAAGATAAATTTAGATGTGTTTCACATATCAACGTTGAAGAGGTAAAGGGCTAAGTGGAATTCAAACCATTAACCTAATGATTCTATAGCATGTGCTCAATTGATTGAGCTACTCATGAAGTTAAGATACTGAAGGCCATTCTGTCCAATCCTGAAGGTGACTTACGAAAAGTTACCAGTTGAAAGCAGAAACTCATATTCTCTCAACCATAACCTTATTTGGATGAGGAGGGGTGAAAGGAAGAGGAAAGATGGGGAGAAATAAAGTACTCACTATTTTCCGATCGTAAGACTCTCCGCTGCTATAGGTAGTTGCGAGGGTGGATGCGCATTCCTCCAGGTACCAGGGCTTCTTGCCACTCTCTGCTGTGCTGCTGATGGAGATAGTGTAGATGCTGTTTGTGTAGCCATCACAAGAGCAATGGTCTCGGCTGCGGCCACCATTACCAGACGCCCACACGTAGATAGATCCCAAACCCCTTCGGCCCTATGGGAAAATAAACCAAAATACCGTAACAACCAAGTGTAACTAACAAGTCCTATTTTAGATTTTTCCATAGGTTTTGAATAGTCAATATATAAAATCCGTATCTCATTCACCTTGTACTGAGGTTTCATATAAAAGCATATATTCTATTTGCAGTAAAAGTCCGTTTATCTGGCATCATCGGGACCTGGCCAATGCCGGTTAAAGCGCCTGCTGGATATTCGGCCGAAAACGCTAAAAAAATAATAATAATTTTCAGTGCATTTTTCCAGATAAATTCCAGTTAATCGAATGTGGACTTTTTTTTGCGATGCCGATTATAGGGAAGTTATGGTTGATTGGGTGCCGGATAAACGGGCTTTTACTGTATATGTTAAACATATATTGGTGGGCTCGATTTGATTTATTCCTGGAAGGCAAATAGAAGGATAGGGTGGGGGTTGACTGGATGGAGGGAGGTCAAGCAGTTACAACAAGAAGGGGACGGAATAGATTGTGTCAATTGATGGCCAGTGTTAGATCATCTTACCCGAGGGTTTATTTTTAAAATTGACCAGTTTATTGGATCAGTAAGATTAAAAAACATAAATCACTCTGCTCCCCATGGTCATTAGGTTTCTATTGGCATTCAAACAGCCACAAGAGAGTACACAATGCAAAAGAAGGACCATACTCTGTCCCCTCCCCCACCACACCACACACATTCCCCCTCTTCAGCCACCCAACTCAAGGAAAATCCCTGGCTACGTGAGATCTCAGTGGAGTAGGGAAACTGAAAATGCCCCTCCAAACTACTAAATGGATGGTGGTGTGCTAACTTACTGCCTTACCCACTTCCTGTTTTACCACAACTCATATGTACACAATAATTATAAGCGAAGGGGCAGTCTAGCTGCTTTATTGCCATTGTAAGTGCAAACAGTCGCAATTTTCAAAACCGTATAGCCCCATGAATTTAGGACAAAAACATGGAGCAATAGTAAACATGCTTACTATTTCTTTTGTTCAGCGCTGCCTTAAATCTCACATCAGAACATTAAAAGGTGTATATTTCATATTGCTGACACATGCTCTGAAATTTCAGGACAAAGTCACGACCCAACTTCACAAATAATCAAGAGTCCATCTCCATTTTCACAAATATGTAAAAATACAATCACTACATTTTACAGAAAATCCTCAAAAGCACTTTTTGTAACATAGTGACTTTTATTAAATGCAATGATTACTACGATAATTAGTATAATTAAAATTACTAAGATTTGAATAATTTATTCAAACTTTCGATTGAACATTACCAGACTTCCCGAGGAATTCTCATGAAAACAAGTCAGGTATATGAAGTGTGCAGCAGTTGTCAAAATAATGTGCATGCTTGAATATTGATAAGGCATTTAGTCAAAATTAGTGTTTATGTTTAACATGGTCCCATTGTATCTGACAATGTCAAATAGTCCACTGGCTGCTATAACTAAATACTGTCAGAGAATTCACACAAGGGGGCTAAAATGTGTGTAAAATTGTGCTAATTAACAATTCAATCATATATATGAGAACCCAGCAGTCACACCATTACACTGAAAGATAGGGCACTGCAAAGGAATCACAAGTGTTCACTAAACCACTGAGAGAAACTGAAAAGTCATAGAATGTGAAGACTACCCTGAAAGCCGAATAATGGACATTAAATAATTTAATGCAACGTCTGACTGACTTGGGGGAAAAATTATGTGAGTGCATCTCATCACATATCGTTTATAACAGCATTCTCAACTGGGGGTACAAAATTACTTCCAGTGGGTAGAGGTGGTGGTACAATGATTTATTTAGCTCTCATATTTAGCGTTTTATAGCCTTCCAAATTCTATATTTAATTTTTATTCCCCTCATTTTGTACGTGCTAGTTCTTTTGTTATACTGTATAAGAAAAGCTTGGTCATAAAATGCAAGTGGAATGAGGAGAGTGGTATGTGTATGTGGTTGGGTGGGGGTACACGATAATGTTGAAAATAAATAAGAGGTACATTACTGAAAAAGGTTGACAACCAATGGTTTATAAGATGTGTAGCCAGGAGATTACAGTTAAAAATGTAAATTGTGCCAATATACAAATTAGATTATAGTATATGGTAGGGTCCGTCGATATGGAAATTTTCCGATTAAATATATCAATGGGCTCATATCAAGATATACCGAAATATCGATATTTTCGGTTTTTTTGTACTGTGCATGCGCGCGTGGCGCGCGCATCCGGGTGCGCGCGCATTCGGAATGCAAGCGCGTTCCGGGTGCGCCCGCATTCCGTGTGCGCGCGCATTCGGAATGCAAGCGCGTTCCGGGTGCGCCCGCATTCCGTGTGCGCGCGCATTCGGGGCCTATCTTCTCAGGAGGTAAATATCTTTCTCTCTCTGTGTCTCTCACTCTCTCCATCTCTGTGTTTTTCTGTCTGTGTGTCTCTGTGTCTCTCTCCTCTCTCACATCCCCCCATCTCTATCTATCTGTATATTATCACATCCACTCCGTCTCTGCCCCCTCCCCTCCGCCGTCCCTCTCTCACACCCCCCACCCCCGTCGTCTCTCTCCCCCACCACCCCCCCAGCCGTCTCTTTCTCCCTCCCCCCCCCGCCGTCTCTCTCTCCCTCCCCCCCAGCCGTCTCTCTCCCCCCCTCCAGCCGTCTTTCTCCCCCTCCCCCCAGCCGTCTCTCTCCCCCTCCCCCCAGCCGTCTCTCTCCCCCTCTCCTCCCCCCCAAGCCGTCTCTCTCCCCCTCCCCCCAGCCGTCTCTCTCCCCCCCCCAGTCGTCTCTCTCCCCCTCTCAGCTGTCTCTCTCCCCCTCTCCCCCCCCAGCCGTCTCTCTCCCCCTCTCCCCCCCAGCCGTCTCTCTCCCCCTCTCCCCCCCAGCCATCTCTCTCCCCCTCTCCCCCCCCACAAGCCGTCTCTCTCCTCCTCCCCCCAACCGTCTCTCTCCCGCCCACCAGCCGTCTCTCTCCCCCTCTCCTCCCCCCAGCCGTCTCTCTCCCCCTCCCCCCAGCCGTCTCTCTCCCCCTCTCCCCCCCCAGCCGTCTCTCTCCCCCTCCCCCCAGCCGTCTCTCTCCCCCTCCCCCCAGCCGTCTCTCTCCCCCTCCCCCCAGCCGTCTCTCTCCTCCTTCCCCCCAGCCGTCTCTCTCCCCCTCCCCCCAGCCGTCTCTCTCCCCCTCCCCCCAGCCGTCTCTCTCCCTCTCCCCCCAGCCGTCTCTCCCCTACCCCCCAGCCGTCTCTCTCCCCCTCACCCCCCCCACAGCAGTCTCTCTCCCCCTTCCCCCCCCCCCCCTGCCGTCTCTCTCACCCCCCACCCCTTGCATACCTGTATATTGTATTCGAGGACTGTGAATACAATATGGCGGCTTTGCACCTCGATCTGTGAATTGTGTATAGAGATGAGCATTCTGGGTCTTGTAGTTCAGTGTGCTTGCATCCCAATTTTTTACCTCGATATATCGATTTTTTGATATATCGATATTTTTGAAATGTCTATACCGGCATATTGATATGGAAATTATATCGGGTTTTAGTGATATATCGATATATCGCCGGATCCTAGTACATGGTCACTTCCACTGACAGATCAGACAGTAGATGAGCCATCTCAGCAGAACGCTGATCACTCTTGAGGACTGGTTGTGAAAGACTCCTCCATCAAATTAAATCTCAAATAAATTTTTCTTATAATGTAACAATCATTTCATTTGATGTAGCACATTATCACGTCTTAGAGAGGTCTCAAAGCGCTTCATAGAATATACTGTAAAAGGAATTGACTGTATATTTTCTTGGTTATAAAGGCATTGTAGAACATTGTTGAAGACAATAATAATTTTCATGTCTCGAAGTGTTTCACAGAATATATTGTAAGATAAATTGACTATTTGTGGGCGAAACAAAGCAGCCAATTGTGCACTGCACCGTCCCACAAACAATCGTGGATTGAAGTGACCAATTTATTATTATTTTTTGCTTGAGGGATTATCATCAGGAATATGGAATAAGGAAGCTTGCCCAAGGTTTGCTTTGCCGGGAATCAAACCCAGGTGTCTCGCTTGCAAGGTGAATGCTCTAACCACTGAACTGCAGAACTCTGTGACAACGTTTTTGAAAACAATGAAGTTGAAAATTTTATGCTGAAAGTTGCTCATCCTTTTACCGAGGGAAAGTGCTTGAAGACACACAATTGTTAACATTTGTTCAGTTTTTAAAGATCTTGTTTCTCATCTTAACTGTGGTCAAATTCCCACAGCAACTAATTTCTGAAGGTTACAGGCACAAAGCAAAAGGAAATCTAGCTGAAGAGGAAGGTGGGGGGGGGGTGGGGGAGACAAAAATGATTGCTGCTAAAGTTGCCCTTTTGACAATAAAATTACTTGGAAAAGAACACATGGATAATGCAAGTGGCACCCAGTGTAGTAGGTGGTCACAATTCTGACTCTGGTTTAAGGTCGAAATGATATGGTAGTGTAGGAGGAGTGCAAGTACTCTCCGTGCTCCTTAGCTTCTGTGACAGAAAAGCGTTTGAAGCTGTCAAGCTGTAAAATGCTTTCATTGCCCTGATACTGTCAAGACGTCAACCCAGAATGCACCCAAACCGATTCCCTGTCAGCAAAGCTTCTCAAGATAGAAGTGTATAGCCTTGGCTTAACCGCAACAGTGACGTGCCCTTCATGCCAATTCAAAGCAGACAGCCCTCCATTAGCTTAACTGCGCATCAGTCACTTTGCCTAACATGCATGCCCAATGTCGTTTCAAAATATTGCTAGACCCCAGTACTGTTCAGCACTGACGGCATGCCAGAAGACTAGCTGTGACATTAAGTGCCTATAATATTAATATAAAACTCCTAAGCAATGAAGAGATCATCACACTGCTGAAGCATTTTACAAAATGTGAAGGACTCATTTTTCATATCCATACAGGCTAAAATGTTATTTGGTCTCATTCCATCAGTACAATATTGAAAATAGGTTCATCTTCCTTCCCTCCCCTCAAGTATTAGTATTATAACTTACAATTCACTTTGTACAGATCACTTCAAAATAATTTGCCCAAACATCAAAAATTAAGAAAATGACCAATTTTAAGGCCAGAAATCTGATACGGCTGCAACATCAAGTCACATTTACGAGACGTGAACAGATAAATCCACTTTGTGTACATTCTTGCAAACTGTCTCGCCATAAACATAGATATTGTAAACATAAAAAGGAACAACTTCTTTAGTGATTTTGAGAATTGGTTAGAAGTAACGTTTTACTTCAACAGTTTGGAATTTTCCATTTTATTCAAACGTCATCAAATAGAAGGCAACACCACTAAAGATGCACAAAAACAATTTGCATTTAGATAGCACCCCAAAATAGGGTAGCATCCCAGAGTGTTTGACAGTGGAGGAGAACTACGTGAATCCAGAGAGAGGCGACTATAAGCACTAAGGTGCATGAAACACTTCCCATTAGATTCATAGATTCATAGAATTTTACGGCACAAAAGGAGGCCATTCGGCCCATCTAGACTGTGCTGGCTCTTTGAAAAGAGCAATTCAATCCCACTGCCCTGCCCGCTCCCCATAGCCTAATAGACCTGTTCTCCCTAAATAAAGATCTAATTCCCTTTTAAAAGTTGTTATCGAATCAGCCTCCACCACCTTTTCAGGCAATGCATTCCAGATTCGAACAACTCGCTGAGTGAAAAATTTCTCCTCAGCTCCCCTCTACTTCGCCTTGAAACAATTTTAAATCTGTGTCCACGAGTCACAGATTCGCCCACGAGTGGAAATAGTTTTTCTCTATTTGCCCTGTCGAAACCCCTCATGATCTTATAAACCTCTATTAGGTCTCCCCTCAATCTTCTCTGCTCCAGAGAGAATAACCCTAGCCTATCTAGCCTCTCCTCATAGCTGAAGTCCCTCAATCCTGGCACCATCCTAGTAAATCTTCGTTGTACCCTTTCCAATGCCTTCACATCCTTTCTGTAGTGTGGTGACCAGAATTGAACACAGTATTCCAGCTGAGGCCTCACCAAAGTCTTATAGAGGTTAGTCAGCACTTCCTGACTTTTGTACTCTATACCCCTATTTATAAAGCCTAGTATCCCATATGCCTTCTTAACAGCCTTGTCTACCTGTCCTGCCACCTTCAACGAGTCACTAACACAAATCCCCAGGTCTCTCTGTTCCTTCACACCATTTAAAATTGTACTATCTAGCCTATATTGCCTCCCTTCATTTCTTCTCCCAAAATGCATCACCTCACACTTCTCTGTATTAAACTTCATCTGCCATGTGTCTGCCCACTTTACCAATTTGTCTATATCCTCTTGCAGATGGCTACTATCCTCCTCACTATTTACTATTCATGCAGTTACCTTCTCAAAAAGGAAAAGGCTAGGAGATAAAATGCATCGTTGTTACATTATGTATTGTGAATGGTGGTTTTAATCCGAAAGTGCATTTACAGATCCCTTTCGCCTGTAAAACCTAGGAATAATTGGGTTTGATTAATATTTCCCTTTCACATCCCACGCTCTCACCACTCCCCTACTTGTTGAAACAAGGTTTTCAAACATGTCGTTAAATAAAGATAATTCCTGCAATCGATGCATTGCCCCATCAAACTGTCCAAACATCGCAAAACACTGCAAGGCTTTACTGTAAAGTGTAGTGACTGTGTTTGTAGTCTTTAAGTTGGCTACCTCCAGCATCAGCTGCTGATTTGTGGCACAATGTGACTAATGTGTGAGGAATGTGATGTCAGGTCCACAGGATCCTGGTTTTGGAACACAGTGAATACAGTTAAAAAGACCTCCTTGCAAACCCCCACATCTCCAGTAACTTCTAATGCTTTTTGGCTGATACATTACACTTTCAATAAAGTCCATAGCTTTGAGTGGCCAGAAATGTACAGTCTTCTGAAATACTAGAGCATAATGCAATCCCACTGACATTTGAGTAATGAAAATCAACTCTTCCACAAACTGCACAGCAGAAAGAACACACAGTACTTTATTACCATCATCATCCCTTGACTCAAATAAACCTTCGCTTGACCCATCTCTGCTCTCCACTACCGTACCGTTTCAAATCTTACTTTTGTGTCAAAGGTTGTAGAACGCGTTGGCTCTTCCCACCTTTTCCCTTTCCTCTCCAGGCATTCTCTCAATGAACCCCTCCAATCAGGGTTATGTGCTGCTCAAAGCACTGAGACAGCCCTGGTCAAAATTATATTTTGTCTATCTATAATCAGGGCTTTCTCTATCTCCTCATCCCTCTCGACCACTTTCGATACTGTTGATCCCCGCCTCTCCTCTCACTTCCATGTTTCCATTCTTGCCTGGTTCAAATCCTACATTCCTACCACCTGCACTTCATGGGCACCAATGGCTTCCCCTCCAGCCCCCACACTGTCACATGCGGCACCATCTCAGGATTCTGTCCTCAGTTCCCTCCTTTTCAAACTATACATGGTCCCGCTCAGTGATGTCATCTATATTATGGAATCAATTTCCACATGCGGATAACACCCAACTCTATCTCGCCATCCCCACTCGCCTGTCCCCTCCCCTTCTGATCCAAACTCCCAGCTTGGGTCCCAAATCTCTGATTGTCCTGGGCACTGGGATGTCTTTCTGACATGAAGAGCACTATACAAGTATAAATTGTTGTTATTATGATGCTCAATAGCAAAGGAACTCACTTCCTGAAGGGTCTGCATTGCCTTCTCCAAGCCCAGTTATACAAAATACATCCTCTGCCACAATTAAATCAATTCACTTGGACCTATTACAGCTAATTGACAGGCAATTTCCTAGTGGTAAATTCAATGTCAAATTCGTACGGATTTATGCAGATCCAGAAGGTCTTAGGTTCTATTCTGAGTAAATGCTGACCGAGTTAACTACTCTCAGCTGGAGTGGGAGTTGTTGTATTTTTGGCCTAAGCAGCAATGGATTGGGGGTAGGGCGGAGAAGAAATAAGCCACCTGCAACCTCTTGATCACTACCTAATAATCCTTGCACAAGTGTGTGCATGTTGAATAGGATTGGGCTCAATTGTGATGCTCACCACACTGAAATAGCCTGATATGACTCACAATCAAGAATGGCTGCATATGGCCTTTTGCATCCCAGCCAAGTTACTGCATTCACAATCAGGATAAGAGATATTAACATCTTGTACTTATTCCATTCGACACGTGTTCGACCAGAAATATTATATTAATGCATTTGATATAGCGCCTTATTCTGTCTTCCAGGTGTCTCAAATCACTTCACAGAATATACTGTAAAGTGAATTAGCTGTATATTTTGCAGATTAAAGATTTGACTATCACTATCTCAGTAAGCACACAAGCATTCCTTTGTCTGGGTGGGCATCGGTTGTTGGGCCTTCATCCTTTGGAACTCCATCACACATTCCCTTTGCCTCGCATCCTCCCTTGTCCTCCCGTTATGCAACCTTCGCATCAGGTTCGACCCCCAACTGTCCTTCTTGCCCCACATCCGGTAGCTCACAAGCACTGTTTTTTTCTACCTGCGACGTATTGCTCATCTCTGGCAATATCTTGCCCCAAAAGCTGCTGAAACTCTGGTCCATGCCTTTGTCACCTCTCGGCTGGACTATGCAAATGCACTCATCGCTGGTCTCCCCTCCACCACAATCCATTCAGCTCATTCAGAACTCTGCTGCCCACGTTCTCACCTGCACCAAACTTCACTCGCCAATCACCCCTTGCCAGACTTCACTGGCTCCCTGTCCCAGAGAGGATCGATTTCAAGATCCTCACTCTTGTTTTCAAGTCTCTCCACTCCTCTGCACCCATCCTACCTCTCTGACCTCCTCTTTGCCCAACACAGAACCTGTTGCCTTCACTCCTCTGGTTCTGGTCTCCTCCTTGTCCCCTGAATCCTCAGCTCAACTATCAGCAGCTGTGCCTTCAGCCACTACGCCCCCAAACTCTGGAACTCCCTTCCTCACTCCCTTCACCTCACTCCCTCTCTTCCTAGTTTCAGGACTCAGCTGAAGACCTTTCTTTTAGACCGCACCTTCGGTCACCTTTTTCCCGCTCCCCTTGGCTCGGGCCCAGGATCCGTTATTGTGAAGTGCTCTGAGATGCCATCCGGTGTAGAGAGAACTATATAAATCAAAGTTGTTGTTGTCCCCTTTAAAGCACATCTAAAGACCCTGCACTTCAAACATGCCTTCGGCCATCCTCCTACCCTTCCTCTTCCGAAATTCCCTTGCTGCACTCCGCCTTGGGATGTGCTTCCAAAGTGAAAGGGGGCTACACAAATGTAATTTTGTGTTACATTGCTCGCTTTACTATTAGTCTTGTACTTTAAGAGCAAGCAGAAGCTCACTAGTAACGATTGAGATTTAAAAATGCAAGAGATGAGTTGAAAATACAAAATTCAATAATAATTGATTTTTAGTGAGACGATTTGAAGGTTGATACCTATGACGTCAAATCCTTGTTTCATTACATGACCATTTTTAAAAGTGCTTCCAAGGATCCAGACAGTATTCAAGACACAAGACACATCTATATCCCCTCTTTGCCCTCCCTCATCCATCAAATCTCCAACTCCCTCTGCTTTTTCTTCTACAGGGCCATTGCTTACATGGGCATCATCCAAGACCTCACCTAAGTGGTCATCGTTCATGTGCAAAATTTGACAATGATTGTTGGCAAATTATTTGTCGGTAAACAACATAAACAAAATTGCACTTATATAGCGCCTTTCACGTCGGGAGGACGTCACAAAGTGCTGAACACCCCAGCCACTACCGCCCTATCTCAAACCTGCCCTTCCTCTCAAAAGCACTGGAACGAATTGTCGCAAACCAACTCCGCGCCCACCTCTCCTCCCACTCCCTCTTCGAACCCCTCCAGTCCGGTTTCCGGCCTGCCCACAGTACAGAGACTGCGCTTGTGAAAGTCACAAACGACGTCCTCTCTATCTGTGACCAGGGTTCCCTCTGCCTCCCTATCCTTCTGGACCTGTCAGCTGCCTTTGACACAATCGACCACGCCATCCTCCTCCACCGCCTGTCCTCTGCCATCCACCTCAGTGGGACCGCACTCGCCTGGTTCGAGTCCTACCTCACAAACCGCCAGCAGTACATCTCCACAAACGATTTTTCCTCCCGCACTCACCCAGTTACCAGTGGGGTACCCCAGGGATCCATTCCTGGCCCCCTCCTTTTCCTCATCTACACGCTTCCTCTTGGCGATGTGATCCACAGACATGGGGCACACTTCCACATGTACGCGGATGACACCCAACTCTATCTCTCCACTTCACTTTGTGACCCCCAGTGCCCCGATGTTCTGTCAGCCTGCCTTTCAGACATCAGGGACTGGATGAGCACAAATTTCTTGCAGCTGAATGTTGACAAGACGGAGGCCATACTCCTTGGCTCTCGTCAACATCTCCATTCGCATGGCTCTCACCTCCTCCACCTTCCCGGCCTGCTGCTAAAACTCACCGAACCTGTGCACAAACTTGGCATCAGGTTCGACCCCCAACTGTCCTTCCTCCCCCACATCCTGTCCGTTACCAGCACCGCCTTCTACCACCTCCGACGGATCGCTCATCTCCGGCAATACCTCACCTTAAAAGCCGCCGAAACCTTGGTCCACGCCTTCGTCACCTCTCGGCTGGACTATTGCAACGCCCTCCTCACCGGTCTCCCCTCCACCACAATCCACAAAATCCAGCTTATCCAAAACTCTGCCGCCTGCATACTCACCCGCTCTAAACTTCGCTCCCCCATTACCCCAGTCCTTGCCAGACTTCACTGGCTCCCTATCCCAGAGAGGATCGACTTCAAGATCCTCACACTTGTTTTCAAATCACTCCACTCCTCTGCACCACCCTATCTCTCCGATCTCCTCTTCCCTCAACCCAGCACCCGCTGCCTTCGTTCCTCTGGGTCTGGCCTCCTCCATGTCCCCGGAGTCCTCCGCTCCACCCTCGGCGGCCGTGCCTTTAGCCACTACACCCCGAGGCTCTGGAACTCCCTTCCTCACTCGCTTCGCCCCCTCTCTTCCCAGTTTCAGGTCACAGTTGAAGACATTTCTCTTCGACCGACCTTTTGGTCACCTTCCTGCCCCTGCCCCTGGCTTGGACCCGGGTTCCACTGCTGTGAAGCGCTCTGAGACGCCGTCCGGCGTGGAGGGCGCTATATAAATCAAAGTTGTTGTTATTGTTGTTGTTGTCGGGCCCGAGCGGGAGAAGGGGTGGGAGAGGGTCAGGGTAGGGAAAATAAATCATCCATTGTCCACATATGAAGAGAGTGATTGGCCACAAAAACCCTGGTTGAATTTTCCTCCATCCAAACCCAGCATTACTTAGGTTATAACATCCCAACTGCTGCTTTCACTGAGATCAGGTATCAATACAGACTAGGATTCGAACCCACCATGTGTGCTACAATAAGCAGTGCTTTTATCCACTAGTCCATCAGAGGTAGCTGTGTGATGGCAATTTTAAAGACAACAAGAGCTCAACACTGGGTCCCCAACAAAAGATAAAATATTTCTGCAAAGTGTAAATATAGCCACCCACTATTTGATTTAGTTGCCTGGGAATCTGAATGATAAAGTGTTAAGTTCCATGTTGGAACTTGAACTAATAGTTTGGGTTGATAGCGCAATACGGAATGCTACTGAGTCACAGTGCCGTCTATCAAAAGGTACTTAAATCACGATTCAGTCTGCTCTTGAGGATGAAGATCCCATTACTATAATAGAAAAAAGCAGAAAACTTTTCTCCAGCTAACTGCCAACTAATGCTCCAGATAAATAGTTTTTTCCCTTTGTGGCTGTTTTTTGCTCTGCCCAAAATGGCTGCTTGGTTTACAGACAAATGTAGTTTCTACACTTGACAATTATCTGTGAAGTCCTCGAGTTGTTTTAATATTATAAAGCCTGTATCAAACGCAATGATTGTTTCAAAGACGTACAAGATTCCAGTGTAGATTTCATTGTTTGGGCACCAACCAAAATAAATTCAGTCCAGGGAACATGAAAGTGATTTGAAACTGATATGTATAGTTATGTTGGCAAGGCAACCAACTGTGTTTGGTATCTGCATTTATGGGCAAAAAAGGACTTAGGTAGACATAGATATTGCAAATGTTTTTCCCCTCTCACTGAATACAAATTAGTTGAATCAAAACATTTTTATGATAAATGTTCCATCAGTCATTTGTGAATGCAATTTTGCAACATTTTCAGATATCCCATGTGCAGGCCTAGTTCCTAGGTTATCAACTGAACTAAATTGTATATATTCTTAAAAGCTCAACACTGTGATAAGTATTTTGGAAGAATGAGATCAAATGGACTGTGGGACCTACTTCTTCCTAATGTTTCTTGTGGTTTTAATTTCCAATTCAAAAATTGAAGCCTACTGAAACTTGCGCTGTTATTTTTCACTATAAAACTGAATTGCATCTGAATAAATAATATGAATCAATAAAATTCTACACTAAACGCAAAACTTATTTTTCTCCTCGAGCTTCGTGGTAGAACGCTTGCACAGTTCTTTCAAACATACTGATCTAATTTACAAGACAGCCTCTCCACATCTAGAGAGAAAACACCATCCCACAAGCACCAGTAATAAGACACACTGAAACACAACCTGACTGGAAACGGCAGGCTGATTGAAGAGTCCTCTGGTTTTAATTTTCTGCCCAGCATTTGATTAGCGTTCTGGTTTCGTTGCTTTGTGTGCTAACCCAACCTCTCACTATACTACCCCCACGTTTTCTTCAATAGCCTCAGTCATGCACAGGAAATTATGGAGCCCCGTTGCAAACCCCATAAAGTGCTGGCACCTTAGCGTGAGCTGCACTCAGCCCATGTGCCGTTGACTTCCAGGGCACTGCTCTTCAATGAATCAAAACAAATTCCATTTGGCACTTGCTTTACACTGTAGACATTCACTAAACAACATCTTTAAGGTAATTATTTTTCGTCAACTTAAGTCTGTCAGCTCTTTGGTAAATAAATTGCTTTGTGCTATGAGCATTGCAGTAATGTTAACCATTTTCTAGGCTTAAGTTAGAGATCTTAATGCATAAACTAGCCAGTCTAGGTTACCTCAATTAGCTGATATTCACAGCTGCTGTGAATATCGCAGACATCTATACCTGGAAAAAAGTGTTAAAAAAATCTCCAGTTCACTGAGTTTTCCACTAGATTTTCCATTCTATTTGTTAGCAAATGTCTGCACTCTGACATTGAGTGGGCTACAGCCACTTTTCATGTCATGTTTGAATGTATCTCTGGCTTCCCATGCGTAGAAGTCCTCCTCCAAAAGGCACAGAGGGAAAGCAACTTGCAGTTAATATAGAAATCAGAATTGATATTTTCCGTAGTCTGACACTGCCACAGATGAAATAGCACTCCGATACTCCCTGCACAATACTCAGCAGGCATAGTCCTTGAACCCCTCCAATCAGGTTTCCGCCCTGCTCACAGCACGGAAACTGCCCTGGTTAAGGTTACAAACGACATCCTAACCGCCTGCGACCAGGGCTCCCTCTGCCTCCTCGTCCTCCTTGACCTGTCTGCTGCGTTCGACAGTCGATCACACCATCCTCCTCCAACGTCTTTCCTCCCACCTCAACCTTCAAGGCACAGTCCTTGATTGGTTCCATTCCTACCTGACCCACCGCCTACATTTTGTATCTTCCAACGGTTTCTCCTCAAACCCCGCACAGTTTCTCACGGCGTCCCCCAGGGCTCTGTCCTCGGCCCCCTCCTTTTCACCATTTACACGCTCCCTCTGGGCGATGTCATCTGCAAACATGGGGTCAATTTCCACATGTATGCGGACGACACCCAACTGTACCTCTCCGCCTCATCTCTCAACCCCAAGACCATCAATGTTCTGACAGCATGTCTGTCCGACATTGAGTCCTGGACGAGGGACAACTTCCTCCAATTGAACGTGAGCAAGACCCTCCTGAGGTCCTCCTGATCAGCTCAAGCCAGCGCCTCCGCACATCGGGCGCTGCCAGCATCAACATCCAAGGCTATACTCTCCACCTCACAAAGCCAGTCAGGAACCTCGGCATCACGTTCGACCATAAACTCTCCTTCCTCCCCCACATCCATGCCTCGACCGGCACCGCTTATTTCCACCTACGCAACATTGCCAGGCTCCTCAACTATCTCACCCCCCACGCTGCCGAAACACTCGTGCACGTGTACATCACCTCACGGCTGGACTACGGAAACTCTCTCCTCGTCGGCCTCCCTAGCTCCTCCATTCACAAGCTGCAGGTCATCCAAAACTCTGCAGCCCGTGTACTATCCCGCACCCTCGACCACATAACCCCCACCCTCGCCCGTCTCCACTGGCTCCCCATCCTCCAGAGGATCGAGTTCAAGATCCTCGTCCTCACCTTCAAGGCCTTACACAGCCTTGCCCCGCCCTATTTAACCGATTTACTCTCGCCCTATAAGCCCACCTGGACACTCCATTCAGCAGGACTTGGCCTGCTCCAAGCCCCCCGCCCGAACCGCCCCACCATCGGAGGCCAGGCCTTCAGTTTCTCCGCTCCCACCCTATGGAATTCCATCCCGCAATCCCTCCGCCTTGTTTCCTCCCTTTTCTCTTTCAAGGCCGGTTTGAAGACTTTCCTCTTCGACCGTGCCTTTTGTTCCCCTCCCGAACTTTTCGACCTCCCCTCCGTGTTTCACCCCTTCCCGAACACTCCCCTCCCAGCTCGGGTCACACGCCTCCTGTGCAGCGCCTTGGGACGTCCTCCCAACATGAAAGGCGCTTTATAAGTTTGAATTGTTGTTGTTGTTGTAGCATCAAAAATTGCTCAACAATTTTTTGAAAAGTCTAATGCCTGTGTATTTCATAGGCAAGCAAAGCAGCAAATTTGCGCAGAGCAATGTCTCAGAAACAGCCATGACCTATTTGAAATAATCCAAATTTTTAAAACAGGAAACCCATGTAGCGAATGCCTGCAAAATAAGCGCTACATGTCAAAGGCTAGAACTTTTTGCTTTTCAGTGATGCTTTAAAATGGAATATTAGCAGAATTATTACAAACTTTTTAGTGCACATTTCCAATAATTTTACCATATTTTTAAAAATGCAGTGCTAGCAAGGAAATTAATTGTCCCAATAACACTTTTTAACCGAGACCTAGATTTGTGTTTTGGTTACCCTCACGTGACATAATCCGGACCTCTGCTGCACATCAGGGGAGAAAGTATAGTGAACAAGAGCCCACCTCTGTGTTCCCTGCACAGTGCCTCCCAGCAAGCATGGAATAGCTTGGTTACTTAGAAGAAATGCTACTGTACAAATTAAACTCCAACTTCCACCTCCCACTGACTATCCTGCCAAAACTTCCTCTCTGCACACTTTATGCTCAACCATAAAAGAGCCTTTTTGCATTGTGCAGTTTCTCAGCAAACGCGCCACATTTGTATTCCCTAAAAAGAAAACTTCAGCAAAAGTATTGAGAATAGGGGCCCATCATTTTCTTGACCTAATGATTTACATATAGAATAACAAATGCCCAGATATCGACACAGCTGAAATCTACTTAAGGGGCTGGTGTATGAATGACATGGAGGTAAAACATGTGCTAGCTAGATTCAACTGAGCAGTTGGTTGCGTTTGTAATTTAATAAAAAGATCCTATCCTCTTTTGGTGAACAATTTGAATTAAAGCAACCTTTGGAAGAAAATCTTACTCAATCTACTTACTCCCTATCTGTTACTGACAAAACCAACACTGCTTGATTTCCAGCAGTGGAAATAGGGCACTGATAATAAAATAATGGCATTTGGTATTGAGTTTTTAATATCAGGAAAACTTCCCAAAGCGCTTCATAGGATTTACACTAAAGTGTAGTCACTGTGTATGTATTAGCAGACACAGAAGCCAATTTATGCACAGCAACAATCCACAGATTAGATAGTTTTCATTTAGGAAATCACATTATGGGATATAGTACATAGATAGTTTGGGATATATGCGCATGCAACAGTCAGGAAGGTGGATGGCAAACTAAGATGGACCTTGGTCTTTTTTCGTCGAGCATTTCTTATGTTATGTTCAAATAGCTATGAAACGAATGACCAATTCTATTTGAGGGTTGTTGCTAGGACACTGGAAGAAACTCTCTTTACGAATAGTGCCATGGGGCGTTTAACCTTCATCTGAACAAGCAGATGGTATCAATGTCTTATCCAAAGGTTGGCATCTATCACAATGACACCCAACCCCCCCCCCAGGACTGTATTGGGAATGTCATTTTAGACAATGTGAGTTCAATTCCCGATGTGAGGTGTGAACACACAATGTTCTCATTCAGAGGCGATAGTGTTACCAGTAAACCAGGCTGACAACACCTCAATTTATCACACTGAATTGGACAGAAGTAGATGTAGTGTTTCATTGTGTTTCTTGGACAAGTCTTGACACTTTACTGGCTCTAAAACTGAAAATAACCCTAAGTATCTTTGCTTCCCAGGTGCTTGAAAGGAATTCTCTCTCAATACACTAACATTTTCCAAAAAGAACATGTATGTAATAAAACATACACAAAACATTGTATATACACTCGCTCACCACATTCTACACAATAAAATTAATTGAAATAGTGAAATTAAACACTATTTAATTCAAAATTTTGGCTGAAACAGTTTGCGTATTGTTGCTAGTGATCTTGTTCAGTTTATTGTCAAGGAAAGTCATCAAGTATACCTTCACTATTCCTACAACACTTTTATAACTTCTGCACATCATAGGCTCATGTTTGTGGTCTGATATTTACCATAAAAACAGGCTGGAAACATGCACTCCACTCGCCCGCCATTCCCATCACACATCCTCACCAGGCATCCTGCTTGTGAGCTTCGACTGCCAGGATTAACTATTTGGAAATGTGAAATGCTGGGATCCTGCTAACATCAGCCCAAGACAATGATTGAGAGAGGCCCACTTCTCCAACTTTATTAAAAATGACATGGGACTGTGCATGGTGGGGGGTTAGAGAATAGCTCCACTTCTGTCCTATTCAATGTGATAAGCCCATTGACCATGAATTTGTATCCCTCCCCATGTGCAGTGTTACAAAGGACACTTCAAGGTTGGCAACAAGATTAGGTTCAAAATTGGGTTTTTAAACCCGGCATAGATCCTACAACACACAGAATGGTCAGTCGCAGACTATTTTCCCCTCACAGTACTGTCCCTCCCACCTGTCCCCCACAAACCCCAAAATAGGTAGTGCCAAGAGTGTAGATTATCTGCTGTTCCTCAAGATCAGTGCCCCTTAACCAGTAAATTTAAAGGAATCAGCCATTGCAAGTTCCTGAACAAGCGATTCAGGAACTTAACTGTGGTTTGAAGAAATGCAGAGTGTTGGGTAAGCACATGCGTACAAAAGGAAAACAAATTCCCTGCTGGTGCAAGCGGACAACAATTCTCCTGTCTGAGTAGCTTTAGCAAACCACTCAGGAAGTTTCCAAGAGCATTGTAGAATGACCTTGCAAGGGATTTCCTTTCACATGGGGAAACACTTGGAACGATTTGGGATTTGGCCTTCCCCCTCTCTATCCTCCCTCCCCCCCCTCCCCCAGCTGAGAATGGAAATTCACTGTGTGGGGGAAATTCACAGAAGGATGGGGAGGACATAGTGGACCTTCAACCTCAAATTTCATTCAAAACTCCAACTGTTCATAACATGCAAGCCTACAAGCCTAATTAAGTTCTCATGGAAATTGATTAAATTGTCAGCTGTATTTCAATCAGTAGACAGGGCTCCTTGACAGCCCCTTCCCTTGTATTTTTTTCCAAAACAAACAAAACTTTTACCATGAGGAGGTAAACCACCTTGAAACAAAAATATAAAGTAATTTGAGTACCTCCTCCTCTCCCCCCCGCCAATCCCAACTCGGAGGCTTCTGTTTGTAGGAACACGTTTATGCCACTGACAAACTAAATCTACTGTGAAAGCAGTCAAGCAAAGAAGATGAAAGTGGGTGATAAAATGTAAGGGGCACCACGCTGAGCACACCCCAGCAGCTCAAGCATACAACATCTGATCATTAATGTCCATCAAAGCACTGGCCTCATGCCAACCTTCACAGCACAGCCACACAACAGTTCAGAAAGAGAGAGAGGAGAGAGAGAACAGAGAGAGAGAGAGAGAGAGAGAGAGAGAAAAGAATAACAGAGAAAAAGTGGGGGGGAAATGGTAGCATACTGCCAGCCAGGCAAGCCGGACAATTCAACAGAGCTACTGCAGGATTCAACGACTTGCATTTAGATAGCACCTTTCACAGAGAATGAACATCGCAAAGCAACTTGTTTACTTGTATAAATGAGGAACACAAAATGGGAAGGGACAGAGGTTGAATTTAAGGCTATTAGCTGGAGGCATAGTCAAAGAGAAGTGATTAAAGAGGGATTTGTAGGCAGAGTAGGGGAAATGTAATTGGGGAAATTTGGGGGGAAAAGCAGAACATAGAGAGCAGAACATAGTGGCTTAAAGCTCATCCTTCGATGTTAGAAAGGAAGGAATGCTTAATGAGCAATAAATGAGAATCTAAAGAGTGGGGACATGGGATACAGCTCAAATAATACTGCTGGTTAAGATTGCAAAGTTAAGCAGGGGAAAGACTACAAAGGAATTTTAAGGGCAAAGGATTATAAGGTCAGTTCAGTGGGGTGTATTGGAAGCTAGTGGACCCTGGCAAGGTTGCAGGTAATAGTTAAGTGGAATCCAATGAACAGAGAATTCAGGCTGCGGAGTTTTGAGAGGCTGTCGAGAAGAGCAATGGTCAGTCCAACACTGAGGGAGCAAACAATAATCCTTGTATTTGATGCATTGGAGTTCTCCATGAAGGCAAAAATAAAGGTTTCAGTTGCGAGGTGGGTGATGTGGGGGGGCAGAGGGGAAGATAAAAAGGATGCAAGTGGCCAATGTTATGGAGATAGGAGGAAGTGTTTTTGGTCAGGAGCCGGATGTATGAATTGAAGTAGAGCATGGGATGGGTGGGGGGGGCAAGCAAGCAGGTTGTGCATTGGTTCAGTTAGCCAGTGCAAGCAGACAGGGATGCTGACACTCAGTCAGTCAATAATTACTTACCAATCGTATGCCATTCTCAAAGGCCTGTCTCGCAAGGGAAGCTGGTCCATCCACAGTTTTCCCATCATCATCGGGTCCCCAACTAGCACTGTAGATGTCAATGTGCTGAGGGTGCAGACTCAGAGACTTTGCTTCCACCATATCTGTGACATCTCCGTCCAGCATGCGGACACCTAATGACATTTCAAACAAATATTAAGGTTATAAAAATATAACTTTTTAAATTATTTGAACAAAATGCACACAAATGCATGAAAAAACGATACATTTGGAATTTATGCATTTAAATAAGTGACAAAAACCACTGACATTGTTCCTTGCAGAAAAGAACACCAAAATATCTATAGTTCTTCATGCACGGTAGCAGCTAACACTGATGTTTATTTTCCATTTTAAGACACTCCTGTATTGGCCTGGTGTTTAAACCAGCAATTCACATGATTTACAGTGATGTGTAGAGGCTGCATTGTGCAGGCAAACACAGTAAGCATATTGCACTTAGCAAATGAGTCACAAACAGCCATGAAGTTAATGACTAATTTTATTGATTATTGGCCAGGACCCTTCTCTTCTTCAAATGGGATCTTTCTATTATACACTTGAACAAGCAGACACCTCAATTTCCCAATTAGTAACAAGCATTACTGAAGTCTACACAAGAGGACAGGATCATGATATGAAAGTCTCTTGCGTGAAGAGGACCATGAGCACTCATTCACAGCCTCACATATGGATTCCTTTTTCCTTTCTCCATAGATGCTGCCTGACCTGCTGAGTGTTCCCAGTGATTTCAATTATTGTTTCAGATTTCCAGCATCTGCAGTATTGTGCGTTTTTACTTAATTTTGAGAGGCAGCCCAAGCACGAGTTTACTGAACTTCTTTCATTTTACAAACATGTGAATCCAATTCTCCTACCAGTAAAGCAAGAAGCCAATATGATCATTCTGGAGGTCGCTCTTCAGTGATCACATATTCTCTGCCTTTCAGCACTTTGGGACGTCCTCCCAACATAAAAGGCGCTATATAAATTTGTTGTTGTATAATATCTCCAAGCATTGTTGCGCAGGATTAAAGCTATAAAATAACTATTGTGGAAATCAGGATGGACAGCACAATCTCAAGGCACCTCAGTGCAGTGAAAGGTGGATCGTCGATCACACTTTGTGTCACTATTTTTGCTGGCAGATAAAACAAATTTCGGTCACCACAAGAAATGGGGAACGGTGCAGTGCCACTGAAGCACTGAACAAGAGGACTAATTAACATCCAGCAAGGAGAACTGCAGCTTTGTCAAGTTAAAGTTCCCTTGACCGAGACTGGACTGTCCTCAGATCTTGAATATAATCTAGTGAAACTCCAAATGATCACAGTTAAGATGCAAACAACAGCTCAAGCGATTGGGTACTTTGGAATTAATCTAATGGGAGATTCAATGATTGTTTCATGAGTTGCTCTTTATATCCAAACGGGTTCCCAAATAGTCAGCCTGCTCTTCCTTTAGATTCAGAGATTGATGGCAGTTTCAAAACTTGGAAGTAAATTAGCATTAAAATAATGAGTCTCAGCAACATATGGCATATTTTGCAGACAGGAGTTAATTTACAACAATTGACAATAAGGGAATAATGACTGGCATTTAACGATTTCAGACATGGAGAATAAACTTTGTCAGGTCCCGGAGCACGGCCCACCCTCACCTAAGGAAATCATACAGCATCAATTGAAACCTGCGTCAGTGGTTTAAAATCAACACAGTAGTTTGGAATTACACCCTGTCTTATATAGGAGTGTGTCTCGGTGCAGAAAACAAACAGTGTTATCTGCTCCAAATCTCTGCAGTTGCTCAAATAGCAAAACGCTTAACTCCCACTTACGTAAGCTGCACCCACAGATATACATACAGCAAGTTGAGTTGATTCTCTAAATGCCTCATCTGAACACCTCATCCAAAAACAGTTGATCAGTCAACAACTATATCTTGAGTCACAATTTCACCATTCAGCTTGGCACTGTGCCACAACCATTGCTTGCATAGTACGTAATACACATATTTACATCTATAGCTTTCCACTCATTATCATTAGATCCGTATCTTGCTCATTGACCTTCACGTTTAATAAAAAAAGCCCCAACATTAAAAGCAGTTATGATAATCGAAATGGCAGGCTTATTGGTGATAAAAATCAATCCTTAAACTAGAACACAAAAGTGGACATTACAGCAGAGACTATCAAGCTCCTCGGAACTCTGGTTCTTTACTGCCAGAGCATACCAGGGGCTATGAAACACCAACAACAATTCTGCTGTAATGCCGTTATGCATTTCAGTTTTGTTGTAAACAAAGTGAATTCATTCATCGGATATGAACAAATTAAGGCTTTAAAAACATAAGATTATATACTACTGTTTCACATTAAGATGAGGCTATTGTTTCTCAATTAAAGTTTTACCATTACTCTCCGCCTGATATTCATACACTAAATCAAAAACAGTGGAACATGGCAGGGCTGAGAGACACAGGCAACTCAGTTATGCTCATGAACAGGATTAATAAACAATACAATTTCCTGTCATAATGTCGGCCAAATGCCAGCCAAATGCCGGCCCACCAACATTTCACATGTGCACAATTCTCAAGCAAGTTGGGTACTACAAAAGCAGTTACTGTCAAACGAAGAAAACAACGATTCTTACATTTAATATAGCATCTTATAGTGTCATTAAAGAATCTCAAATAGCTTCAGTGTTTACTTAAAGTGACTATATTTTTAAACAAAACAGCCAGTTTGCACGAAGAAATGTCCCACAAATAGCCATGAAGTGAATGCTCAATTTATCTGAATGGGAGAGTCAGCCAAGTAGAGAAAATCTTAAAAACAGAGATGGAAAGTTAAAACTCCAAGGGAGAGAAAGAGGGAAGAAAAAAGTCTGATAAAGTTTGATGTAATGACAGTTATAGTATCACAGTTACACTTATGTACCGTCGATATGGCTTTAAAATAATAAAATTGTGGTTTATGAGTGCTTTCTAATTAATTAGTTTTCATTTTTATCTTTCTCCCCCATTTAAAATTGAAAATTTGAGGAGATGGAGATATCATACAATTGAGGTTGCCTAATATAGAAAACAATATAGCAATTGTTTCTAAGTTGATTATACAAAATCAGAACCCAGTTTTACTGTTTATTGTCAACTCTGACAAATCTATTTTGGCATAAACCAGTTCGCACAGAATAACTTTCCCAACCTGGCCAAGGGCAGAACTGGCTTAATCTGGGTATGCAAGCACCTGGGTGCAATATACCTGCACTCTAAAGCACTTTACATTCCTGATTGTGCAATGCACTCTAGGCTGGACAATTATGCCATCATTAGCACGGAACGGTAAACAGCACTGAGCAATCTGGGTGAAAATTACACATACTCTCCAAAAAAAAGTGGAATTGCCTGAAATTCTGAAGTCTGCTCTGCTGTGATGGACTGAATCACAACTATGAGATTCAGGGGGATTGATGCACAATATTTCCACTTAGATATACAACAACCAATTAAATTTAGTGTTAAAGCAGGAACAGTAACACAGAGTCACCACCATCTGGTTTGTAGCATTTGTGGAGTCCTGCAGCTCAGTGATTCGAGCACCCGTCTTACAAGCGAGAGACATGGGTTCGATTCCAGGCAGGGTGAAACCTTGTGGTTGTATCCTTACTCCACATGCCTGATAATAATCCCTCAAAAAAAAGTGGTCATTTAATTCCAAGACTGTTTGTGGGACACTGCTGTGTACAAATGGCCGCTGCATTTCGCCCACATATATGCAGTCAATTCACTTTACAGTATATTCTGTGAAGCATTTTTGAGACGTCTAGAAGACGTGAAAAACACAGCATCAAGTGCAAGGATTATTATTATTTACTCAATTCCATCATCTCATCTGCACAGAGAGTGCAGGAGCCGATGGTGCACCTGTAACAAAGCAACACCAGTAAATTGCTCGTGTAATGAAATGCCAGGAAAATCCTGGCACCATCGCTGTGCACTTGTCTCTTATTAGTAATTTCGCCAGATCTGCCAATCCGACATGCTGATACATGACCTATTCTGCAGTATCAGGTGCATGTGCAATTTACACATTTTGTGGGTTTGCAAACCACACCTTTTGTGAAGACCACAAACCAAAGTTTGCAATGTTTGTGCTCTCTCATTGGTTCAGATCAAATGGCTTTTGTTAGGGGGTCACCCACAATAGGTCATGGCAAAATACAAACTGTAAGCAGCAGTTCAAAAGTGCATATGCTGAAATGGCCTTTAACAGATCAAAAACATTTTGTCAACAGATGGTTATCTGGAAACATTCATCAAAATGGTTTAATGTTTTTACTGTGTTTTACCCCCAGTAGAATAAAGAACATTGATGAAAGCACAGAAAAGAACTTATGTTTTATGACCACAATTACAGTTCAACACCAGCGGTAATTTATTAGATTCCTCCTCCCCTTAGGTCCTTGAGGTGACTCAATGATGTAATAAGGCTCTATATCAAATGCAATAACATTACTACATTTTCCTAATTTTAAAGTTATTATTTAATTTTGTGTACATTGAATGGTCAAACTACAGTTGGGGGAATGGAATCTGAAACTGACTCAATTCTTAAACAACATGTTGATGGCTCTGGCCTACTGCTGGATCAGCGATCACTGATGCTGAAGTTTACTGTTTTACCCCAAAAGCAGGTGACAGTAAACCTGGTCCAAGGTTCTTCATCAAAAGGACAACTATCTAGGAGGTAATGCCATTTGCAGATCCAACTTGTTCTGTAGCTTTAAAATGATTAGTGTTCAAACTTATTTTAACACAGAAAATTCTTAAATACAGACTCAAATATAATAATCCCTACATTTGACATAGTGCTTTTCATATCTTCTTGATGTCTCAAAGCGCTTCACAGAATATACTGTAAATTGAATCGACCATATGTAGGATGCAGCAGCCAATTATGCACAGCAGAGTCCCCACAAACAGTTGCGGATGGAAATGACCAATATTTTTTTTTTAGTGATTATTATCAGGCAAGTGGAATAAGGAATAAGGAAACTTGCCCAAGGTTTATCCCTGCCTGGAATCAAACCCAGGTTTCTTGCTTGTAAGGAGAGTGCTCTAACCATTGAGCTACAGGACTCCAATACATTTTTTTCCAGATGCTTCCAAATTAAGAATAAATTTAAGAATTCTGTGAAAACATTACATTTTTGGACAATGTTATTCATGCAACAAAAAATTGCTGTCCTCAAAAAGTTTCCAATTCACAATACCAGATTATCTAACTACACTATGATTCAGTTGTAGGGAACTTCTGTTTGAGGCATAGCAAAATGTAATTTACTATTGTATAGGTAATTGAGCAAATGCAGTTGTTACATGTTTACTGTGCAGATCAAGGTGCAACTGAGATAGATGTTGGAAGCTCACTCTGGAGTGTTCTTGTTTGATGCAGTTAAGAAAAGTTGACATTTCCCAATCATCCAAAAAGAAAGTTGATCAATTCGTACAATTATAAGAAGTTGTAGACATAATAAAGACAGCTGTGGAGAAAGGAAACCACCAATGACAACTTGCTTTTATACCCACCCTTCAAGTGGCCTTGCGTCTCAGAGTGCTTATCCAGTCAACGTAACTCAGCTGCTCAGCAGTCAAGATAAATAAGTGATTTCACCCCATTGATCGGGATTGCGCTTTATAAATCTCGGTCTCAATTTAACATTTGAAAGCCATTATCTCCTTCCTTTGCCTTTCATCTAATTTTACCAATAAAAACACACATTCTATAGGCAAAGTTAGCAGAGTTACGAGTTACTGAAATTGCCTAACTGCCAGGCAGGAAAAGCCATTTATCTGAAGCTAAAGAAATGTTCACATACCTCCAATCTTGGCATTGTAAGCAACTCCTATTGTGCAATGCGAATTGTTTGCCACAGCTGCCACTTCTCCTGCACACCGGGTTCCATGCCTGTGGGCCACACAGAAGAGAGAACATTACTGACTGGAGCCAAACCATGAAACTCTAGCAGCACAGATTTCTCGCCAGAAGAAAAAAAAATGTTACTAATGGTTCACATTTAATCTTAAAAGTCTTCAATCTGCCAAAAGACTTCAGAACAAGAACACACCACAATTAGCAGCCAGCGCCCGTTTAATAAAATCGACCCACATAAATCAACAAGTCTCTGTGGATGGCAAATCTAACATTTCCCCAAATCTCCCCTTTTTAAATATCTGTTAAATTATTTATTTTTTGATCTTTGAATGCAAAAAATCCTATAGCAATATAGCTGAAAAGAAAAATCAAAATCCCAAACGGTTAAGACAACTATATTAACACACTTCCTTGACAAAGAAAGGCTCAATGTCCATTTTTACCGAAATCTAGATGAAGAATACTTTGATGCCTTAATCTATTTTAGGTTACCATTTGCTAGGAACTAGATGTAAATTTTCCACTATAAAACATTGATTTTTTTTTGCACCAAACATGTTTTTCTGAAAAAAAAATCAACTTTCTATTCCATTCGGGCTTTTTCTCAAATTCCAAGGTAGCAACAGCCTGGCTCAGTTAGTACCACTATTTCACTGGAATCAAAAGGTTGTGTGTCCAATCTCATGTTGGAACTTTGAACTCACAGTCTATGCTGACACTGCAACAATAATAATAATAATCCTTGCATTTAATACAAGATAGAGAAGGACGGTACTTCCAACGCTAATAATAAATAATAATCCTTGGTATACTACTTTTCACATGTTCTAGACGTTGCAAAGGAATCTCCATTGCATTGTTTCGCCTACAAAAGTGTAATACACTTCACAGAATATTCTGTGAGTGTTTTGAGACATCTAGAAGACATGAAAAGCGCTATACCAAGGATTATTATTTATTATTAGTGTTGGAGGTACCATCCTTCTGATGAATCACTAAACAGAGGTACTCACTGCCTGTTCAGGTGGATGCTAAACACGTTATTCTTAAAAAAAAGGGGAGTTTTTTAAGAATAAATAATTGTTGTCCAAGCCAACAATCTCTGGTTATTCTTAGTGATTGCTGTTTTTTCGGCCATTGCTAACCACAAATTTGTTGCCACATTCACAGTCACTATACTTTACAGTAAAGCAGCGTCCCAATGTGAAAGGCGCAATTTCACATGTTTGTAATTAATTTCCAGGATGCAAGTTCAATCAATGAATGTGCAAATCGCATGCTCACACAAACTTTGAACCATATGACTGTACATTTAGATGACCTAAACTACATTTAGATGACTTCAGCTATGAGGAGAGGCTAGATAGGCTAGGGTTATTCTCTCTGGAGCAGAGAAGATTGAGGGGAGACCTAATAGAGGTTTATAAGATCATGAGGGGTTTCGACAGGGCAAATAGAGAAAAACTATTTCCACTCGTGGGCGAATCTGTGACTCGTGGACACAGATTTAAAATAGTTTCAAGGCGAAGTAGAGGGGAGCTGAGGAGAAATTTTTTCACTCAGCGAGTTGTTCGAATCTGGAATGCATTGCCTGAAAAGGTGGTGGAGGCTGATTCGATAACAACTTTTAAAAGGGAATTCGATCTTTATTTAGGGAGAACAGGTCTATTAGGCTATGGGGAGCGGGCAGGGCAGTGGGATTGAATCGCTCTTTTCAAAGAGCCAGCACAGACTAGATGGGCCGAATGGCCTCCTTTTGTGCCGTAAAATTCTATGAATCTATGAATCTATGAATAAGAAGGATGCTGCACATATGCAATATCCCTCAGAAACTATTCTTGTTCTCCAAGTGTATTATTTGTTGCTAGGATCTCTTGATAATAATAATCCTTGCATTTGATATAGAGCCTGATTACATCTTTGTGATGTCTCATAGCACTTCACAGAATATACTGTAAAGTGAACTGACTGTATATTTGATGAGCAAAAGATTGCAAGTGATTGGAATGTAAAAAAGCTTACTTGTGGAGTTGTACTGTGAAAAATGTTGAAATTTTTGATTATGTTTAATATGGGCAGAAAATGCACATCAATAACATATTTTTTTAAAAAAACTATTTTTCATTGAAGCTTTTCTTTTTTAAAAAGGAAATTATTTGTCTACTTTCTTGAACCCCAAATATACCTGGAGGATATCTAAGTTTTTATTTTATGGATAAATAGACATTAGTCTTCTGATGAACGTTAATGGTTGGGCCCAGAAGAAAAAGCAGCCAAATTTTATAATCTCCCATGTGGTTAATAATAATCTTTGCATTTGGTATAGCGCTTTTCACATCTTATCAACGTCTCAAAGTATTTCACAGAATATACTGTAAAGTGAATTGACTGTATATTCGTGGGAGAAACGCAGCAGCCAATTGCGCACAGCGGTGTCTCACAAACAGTCATGGATTGAAATGACCAATTTTACTATTGTGTTTTTTGGGGGGGATGATTATTAGGCTTGTGGAGTAAGGAAACTTGCCCAAGGTTTCATCCTGATCTGCCTGGATTTGAACACAGGTCTCATGCTTGTAAGACTAGTGCTCTAACCACTGAGCTACAGGAACTCCACACTTGTACAAGTGTAAAACTCACAAGTGCTACTCAGAGCCAAGTCACAGAACAAAAGCCAACCTCTAGAATGGCAGAAATGGCTTGTATAATAAATAAGACTTGTATTTGATAATGGAGCAGCAGGAGGATGTCTTAAACCACTTCACAGAATTTACTGTAAAACATAGTGTATCTTGTAAGCAAATGCAATTTGTGCACAGACTCATCCCATAAAACAGTCAATGAAGTAAATGACCAATTTCATCTGGGGGCATTGTTGGTCAGGAGAAACTCTTCTTTTCTTTTCAAGTAGTGCCAACAAGACGGAGGCCTTCCTGATTGGCTCACGTCAACGCCTCCGCATCTCAGGCGTTGACAACATGAGCGTTCAAGGCTGCTCTCTCCACCTCTTGAAGCCAATCAGGAATCTGGGCGTGTTGTTTGAGCCCGAACTATTCTTCCTTCCCCACGTCTGCTCCATGACCGCTCCAGCCTTCCATCACCTCTGCAATATTGCCAGATTCCGCCACTACCTCACCCCTCACACCGCCGAAACTCTCATCCACACCTTTATCCTTCCAGGCTCGACTACAGGAACTCTCTCCTCCTCGGCCACCCCAGCTCCTCACTTCACTGGCTGCAGATCATTCAGAATTCTGCAGCTCATGTACAGGTAGCCTGCGCTTAACGAACGCCCTGTTAACGAAACTTCACTATAACGAGGGTTTCTATTTGTACCCCCCTATATGCTTAGCGAAGGCTGCGCTCGCTATAACAAAAGTTTAAATCTCACGCACTTCTTGTCTCCCAGCAGCCTCCGCGACACAAGCGCAGTCTCAGTCGAGCAAGCTACATACACACACACTTAGTTCAGCATGCCAACTAATCCAAGAGAAAGCGCGTGGGAGGAGCTTAAGCGGCAGGATGCTAGGCAACCAAATGACGCTACTCTGAAAAAGTCGCGGAGACTTTTGCTGCTAGCAAAGGGCCGGTTGATCGTTTTCAAAAGCGATACAAGCTACATTCTGTCAAAATGTGCGGGGAAGCTGCTACCCAGGTAGCAAGCCCATGTGGGACCCATATGGGCATGGATCAACCCAATTTGTCCCATATGGGACCCATATAGGCTTGGTACCTGGGTAGTGCTTTCTCTCTCTGTGTCTCTTTCTGTCTATCTCGGTCGCTGTCTTGGTCGCACTCTCTCTCTCTCTCTCTCTCTCTCCATTTCTCTCTCTGTCCCAGTCTCTGTCTCTTTCTCTCTCTCTCTCTGTCTGAGTCTCTTGCTGTCACAATCTCACTCACAGTCTCTCTCTCTCTGTCTCAGTCTCTTTAACTCTCTCTCCCTGTCTCCCCCTCCTCCTCCAGCAACTCCACCATCAATTAAAATTCAATTAAAAATATTTTCACTTGTAATTAAAGTACAGTGCAATATTGCAGCCTTCAATAGCAGTGCTACCTACCTTATGCCGTCGCTGATACTCTGTAAATGTTAGCGCTAGGTCACGCCCGCACCCTCAGTTCAGCAGACTCAGGCCTGCTCCACGTCCACCGCCCTAACCGCCCAACCATTGGCGGCCGAGCTTTCAGCCTCTCTGCTCCCACACTGTGGAACTCCATCCCACAGCCCTCCACCTTGCTTCCTCCCTTTTCTCCTTCAAGGCCGGTCTCAAGACCTTCCTCTTCGACCGCGCCTTTGGCTGCTCCACTAACTCTTCCCCCTCTCCCACTCTCATTCCCCTTCCCCCTACCCTGACCCTCCCCCCACCCCCCGCTTGGGTCCCGACCTGACTGTTCAGCACTTTGGGACGTCCTCCCGACGGGAAAGGTGTTTTATAGGTGCAATTTTGTTGTTGTTGTTGTTGCCATGGGATCTTTAGCTTTCACCTTAGGATCTTGGTTCAATGTTTCATTTCAAAGACTGCATCTCTAACAGTAGAGAAACCCCAGTACTGCATTGGAGTCTCAGCCTAGACTCTAGGTTTTCAGCTGCGGGCCGTCCGAATATCCAGCAGGCGCTTTAACCAGCGTTGGCCATGTCCTGCGAGTGCCGGATAAACAGGTTTCTACTGTATTTTTTGTATTTTTTTGTACCTTATACAAAAAAGGTACAGTAGAAGCCCGTTTATCCGTGACTCGATGCACCGGCACTTCCATATAACCAGCACGCCCCAAAAAAAGTCCCCATTCGATAACCGGAACTTATCCAGAACAATAGCAGTGGAGCATTTGTAAATGCATAAATAATAACATAATAACAGAATATTGTATTGGTACTTATTGTTAAAACTACTCTCTTGCGTTTTTTACCTTTGCTGGTAGATGCTGCGCTTGAAGCTATGATGCTGCGGTTGAGGTTTATAGTCCAGCGATTCTTTTTAAAATGGAGCACGTTGAACAGTTGAAACAGTTGAAAAAAACAGAGCGCATATGACTTTAAAGTCATACTAACGGCAAGCCGATAACGCTAGCCAATAACCCACATTGTCATGCAAGTGCAGTATTTCGGTTTGCTGCTAGTAGAGCCTAGGGCTTCGGCTTGCAATTAGTAAAGTCGTGAGACTTTAAAATCGCGCTGCTGTTTTTTTCACCCGCTTGGCGTCCTCCATTTAAAAAAGAATCGCTGGACTGTAAACCTCAATCAGTAAAGGTGAAAAGCGAAAGAGAGTAGTTTTAACAATAAGTACCAATATAATATTCTGTTATTATTTAATATGGTGTGTATGGTGTGTGTTAAAAGAACTGAAAAAAATTTTTGTAGTGGGTTTTCAGCTGCAGGCCGTCCGAATATCCAGCAGGCGCTTTAACCAGCGTTGGCCATGTCCTGCGAGTGCCGGATAAACAGGTTTCTACTGTATTTCAGTAAAGTATAAAATGATGCTATCGAAAAAAAAAGCAAATTAATCCCCTCAAAAACAACTGATGGCATAATACCCTCATCTTTCTATCCTCGAATGTAGTTTATCATCTATAGATTGTGTTGGGCTCAATATCTAGCTGGGTGAAATCACTGAGATCATGCTTCTCAGAAGATTCAAACTGCAAAAGTCATGAGATCACTTCCATTTGTGTGCCACATAAAAGCCTGCTGACAAACCAACCCTTGATTCTTTTCAACTGAGCTCTTCCAGCTCTGGTTACAAAGTGAAAGAGAACAAGCTAGTCAAAATCAAAAGGCTGCAACTGAGATTGCCGGAAGATAAACCACAACGCAAAGAATGAGAAGACTCTCTGCAAAGGTAAACATTCTTAAGATGTCCACTCATGCTTTTCCAAAATAGCGCCAACTGAATGAGGCAAAACAATAAATTGGTCATGCAACAGTGCTTAGCTAAGGAATGAAGATACTCACCTGGCTACCTGACAAAACTTAAATTGACTGACATTGGCCAAACTCACCCCTGCCCAAGCATTTTATTCTATCTGCTGTTTTAGATCCTATAAAACACTATGAGACAGGCAGACAAGAGCTCAGTTTAATATCTTATCCACCTAATTCTTTGCGTTGTGGTTTATCTTCCGGCAATCTCACTTGCAGCCTTTTGATTTTGACTAGCTTGTTCTCTTTCACTTTGTAACCAGAGCTGGAAGAGCTCAGTTGAAACACCTCTGAAAAATGAAATCCCCACTTCAGAAGATTATGCATTTCCAAGTCCCAATGTGAGGCTTGAACACAAAACCTTCTGAATCAATGACACGAGAGCTGCCCCTGAGCCAGACTGACACACTGGTCCATTTTCCTTTGCTCTTATCTAGCCCAGGGGGCAGCTGAAGTGCTCTGATAAGTCAGTTAACTTCATCAGCACAGAAGTACATTTTCAATGTGAGGTTTTCAACGAATTCTGTGACAGATCACAGTTTAACAACCGGGAATTTAGTTCCAAGGGCTGAGCAACAGCTCCAGCTCCCACAGTAAACCGATACAAATGAATGGATTTACACTCCCACATTTCATACTTTGTTCTTATGAGTAATGACATTTGTGAATAGAAATTTGCCGTTGCAAGTCAGAAAGAAGTAACCGCTGATACATTTTGGAGCTGGACACATTTTTGTTTCCCAGAGAAAGTTTCCTTAGGGATGCTGTAAAGATACGGGGATTTCACCACATTTTGAAAAACAGTAAAGGTCCAAGGAGTCCCTGCAAAGTTTGCATCAAGGAATTCACCGAGATCTTTTCAGACAGTGTGTGGACTTTCCTCAAGTGAAATGGGCAGTTCTGCCTCAAAGTTAGACTGACAGAAAATAAATAGGGCCTCTTCAAATATAAAGTGTATGTGTGTACATCTGTGTGCAAAACAGAAAAAAAAAAGTGCTAAAATCCTAAGTCTTACAAGTCTGAAAATGTTATTGATTTTTTTTAAATGGAGGGGAGATGGGAAACTTGCTATTCCTCTGAAAGCTGGCGACTGTAATGGTTGTGAAAATTAGATGGCTTAGTCCATTAAACATCCTCAGTCCACTGAACCACAATCAACAAAAGCAATTCTCTATATCAGAGTCCCTACCTCTGGAAAACTGGTGAACAGAACCTAGGCACTCTTCCATAATCTAGAGGGCACTTTGTCCAAGAAAACATCCCTAGCTAAACGGGTTTGGGGTGCAAAGGCAGGATATTATGAATTACATTGGCAAAATCCTAGGAGCATGTTGCCCTTATGGTTAATTAATGAAGAGTAGAAGGAAAGTTTCAGAAAAGACCCAGAGTACTTTAGGGTTAGAACCAACCTTGTCTTTCATCTTCTCTCCCCCCCATACCATGGCCTGGATAATCAAATGCCCACACTTTCAAGGCCCTCCATGGCCTTACTCCCTCCTACCTCTCTGACCCCCAATCAATCTGTCCACTCCCTCCATTCAGTAGGCTCCAATCTGCTCCATATCTCCCACCCGACCCTCCCTAAAATCGGTGGCCAAGCTTTCAGCCTCTCTGCTATCACTCTTTGGAACTCCATTCCACAATCTCTTCGCCTTGCTCCCTCCTTTGCCTCCTTCAAGGCCCAACTCAAGACCTTCCTTTTCGACAATGCCTTTAGCTGCCTGACTACCTCTCTGCCCTCCATCATCCCAACCATGCAAAGACGTTTCTCTTCATGACCCGGCCAACAATTCTGCTCCCCCACAACCCCCCTACCACACCAAAACAAAGTGGCTATTCACTTTATGGTTGTTTGTGTACATTGCTGCGTACAATTTTGGCTGCCACGTTCACCTACAAATGCACAGTCTCTACACTTTAGCATAAATCCTTTGAAGCCCTCCAGACATGAAATTCAAATGCAACAATTATTTTACTCATTTTATTCATTATCCACCAGACGATGCGTAGGAACATGTACATGTAGAAACGCCTCAATTAATGAAATGACTTATAGAAGTACCAAGAGCACATGTGGTTTTGAAGCAACTGCTAAATGCACATTGCCTGCTTTTGATATACTGCACAATTATTTCATACACAACTTCTCTAACAAACAACTACCTGTATTTTAGATACGTTTTCAGGGGAATGGTTTTTAAACTAGCCTCTTCGACGGTCCCATCGGTCACCCCAAATCTCCCCCTTTCCCTCCACCCTTCCTGACCCCAGCTCGGATCTGAAACAATGACTGTCCAGTGCCTTGGGATATCCTCCTGACGTGAAAGGCGCTATACAAGTGTAATTTTGTTGTTGCTGTTTTTAGAACTTTACTTACACTTGTCTTAGGTGCTATTTTAAATACATTAAAATATCTTAAGATTGTTTTTACAGGCAATAAAAGCACTTTTTATAGGCAAAGCAGCAGTCAATTTGCTTTTAGAAAAGTCACAGTATGAAGTGAAAGACCAATTAATTTGGAGGATTGTTAGACTTGTTGCTAGGATAAACTATTTTATTATTGAATATTGTCATGGGATTTTTAACTTTCATCTGAATAGATTTAGATAGAACCTTGTTTTAATTTACTTTCTGAATGATAGTACCTCTAATAATGCACTGCTCTGGAACTGTGAGGTCAATATCCTGATGCAGGGCTTGAACTAACGACCTTCTGATCCAGAGGTAAGAGAGAGTGCTACGAATTGAGATGAGCTGACACTTCAGCGTAGAAAACTCAAAACACTGGGATATCAGCCCCGCAACATTCAGAGTCTGGAGAAATTATTTCGTACTGAACATAAAAAGGTCACTTTCCAAAAAACTGGCTCTCGCACTGCAATCCTAGACTTAATTGCCTTAATATATTAAACATTTAGAGAAACACAATGTAACAGATTTCACTCCTGCCAAATTGTTACTGCAGAAGGTTAGAAATGTCAATCAGTGAGGTCATGGAGCAATAAAAACAAAATGTTTTAACTATTCCCTCTTCCCCTCAAAAGTACACAAATTCCATGGAAGTTTTAGTACTACAATCTTCCAAGTCACTGAGCACAAATGCAGCATCAAGTGACTGGCTGGTGCTCTTTTCCCAGGGTTGTTTAGTAGCCAAACACATCACTATATGTAGTACTATCACTGCAGCACTGAGTCCTGCTCAGTGTTCAGTTAGTCTCAGATACATCAACACGTTGCACTCAGGAGGCCACAGTCTTGAATTTGGACGTGGTGCATCACCCCCCTGCCTTCAAGATGGGGGTGAAGTTAATGTGTCACAGTAGCCTTCTAGTACTCCCTTCAGTGGGGTGAGGTGATGGAAGGGTATGGACACACATTTAATCTTCGAAAGAGAACATTGGAAAACAACATTTATTTAGTTACGTGATGTAATAAGAGCCTGAGAGACTGATAACAGTCACAAATCATATTCCTGATAAGGAGAAGGTGCAAATGTAAATGGCTCACTATCAGAAATCATTTTGTATCAACACACCTTCTCAATGGTACTTGCTTGGAAGTGCTAATGCTGACAAATCACAAGGTGGTCCAGCTGGTACACAATTGATCCTGAATGACCTCAGGAGTTTGTCCACATAATCTAGTTGTTATAAATCAATGGGCAACATCGGATGATAACATTCACTGTCTAAAGCATAGAGAATGAATTTCCTCAATAGTTACGTTGGAAAAGCCACAACACTGCATATCTAAGCCATAAAGGGCAATAGGTCCTAAATGTGATCCGATGAATGGTATGTATCAAGTAAGTTTCTAAGCTCAGCTGAAAAAGTAATAAGGGAATTTTTTAAACGGAGCTCAGCATTCTATAGATTTGGAGGAGAATCATTGCCTGTACTTGTATGCTTCAAAATTCTTGAGGGGTATCAGAGATCTAGTTCAGTTCCATACCATAAGGTATCCTAGTTCAGATCCATCCATAAGGTATCAGCCTCTCAGCACTATCACCTCTGAGTCACCTTTGAAGCAACTTCCTGACGTAAAAAGCATTATACAGTAAAAAGCCCATTTATACGGCACCTGCGGGACCTGGCCAATGCCGGTTAAAGCGCCTGCCGGGTATTCAGGCGGCCCGTGGCGGAAAAACCCACCATAAAAAAATTAAAGTTCTTTTAACACACACCGTACAAAATAGTAACAGATACTAACAGAATATTGTATTAGTACTTATTGTTAAAACTACTCTCTTGCGCTTCTCACCTTTACTGGGTGAGGTTTACAGTCCAGTGATTCTTTTTGCAATGGAGGATGCTGTGCGGGTGAAAAAAACGGCTGCGCGACTTTAAAGTCACGTGACTTTACTAGCGGCAAGCCGAAAACCCTAGACTCTACTAGTGGCAAACCAAAATACTGTACTTGAGCGACAATGTGGGTTATCGGCTAGGGTTATCGGCTTGCCACTAGAAAAGCTTTAAAGTCGCGCTCCTCAACTTTAGGAGGAGCATCATGGCTTCAAGCGCAGCATCTACCAGTAAAGGTGAGAAGCACAAGAGAGTAGTTTTAACAATAAGTACCAATACAATATTCTGTTATTATATATGCATTCACAAATGCTCCACCGCTATTGTTCCAGATACGTTCCGGTTTATCGAATGGGGACTATTTTTGGGGCGTGCCGGTTATACGGAAGTGCCAGTTCATTGAGTCACGGATAAACTGGCTTCTATTGTAGTAAGTGCGGGAATTGTTGCAATAAGTGGGCAGGGAAGAGATGTAAAGGAATTTTTATTTCTGCTGCCAGCGTACTTTGCCCAAAGAGGTAACTTCCTCTTTATAGACTTTACTAATTTTGGAACACTTGGTCACTTAAGTAATTTGGGATTTTCCATTTATTCCAGGAAGTTTCAAATTGTTTTTTTGCAGAAAATATAGAACCTTACTGTGGGCTATAGAATTTGTTTTGGAACACAAAAGCTGGCTCACATCCATTGAATGGGAATCCACTCAGACAAGTACATTCTCTCACTGTAGTAACACAACAGTTATCTGGACAAGGCTACAAGTGAGCAGTGAAAATTGATATTTTTACGAATGGACGAAGATGAAACAACTTGCTAGCAACACACATTTCACGGTCAAGTAACGTACATTTCATTCATAACATTCGGGCGCTTTTCCAATTAATGTGCGCCTTACCAGTGACTAGTACAATCACATAGTGTGCTCTGCCGAAACACTCTTGCCAGGTGAGCCACCTTTCACACCTTGCCAGAAAAGATGAGCTGTACTCTTGAAAATCCTCTGATGGAAGACACATTCACGTGCAAGAGTGCCCTGGCTCCAATACACATTTGGTTCATTCAACAAAGTGACTGAACAGATTTTGAAAGCTGATGCCAGCAGCAAATAAGCACAGAAATGCTATTCTTCAAACCTCCCTTGTGCGCATGTTTATCACTAACAGGGCAGAAGAGTCACAGGCATTCGTTATCTTGTTACTAGGCTGATGGCTCTTTTGGGGTAAACCATGCCAATGAAAGCAAGGCTCTATAAAACAGGAGTTTTCTTTATATCATTGCCAGGGTACACAAGTGCAGCAAAAAAAGTGAATGTGGCTTTCCGAAAGTTGCCCTTTAATAGTTTTGTATGATGATTTGGACATTCAGGTATCCGCACCCAAGCTGGTGGTTGGGATCAGGAGAACAAGGGTAGGAGTAGGAGAGTGACCAAAAGCATGGCTGAAGAGGATATAAAGTGACTCCAACATTCAACAGTTCCTTGTGTGGCATTAAGTGCACAGAGGTAGAAAATGCAGTTATAAAACTACACAATGCACTATGCAATATCAGAATTGTTCAGATGCTATATAAATACAGTAAAAGCCCATTTATCCAGCACCCTCAGGACCTGGCCAATGCCTGTTAAAGTGCATGCCGGATATTACAAAATATTTACCAATTTTTTTTTAAAAATTGAAAATTACATTTTTTAAAAAACATACCATATTAATAATAAACTAAAGAATAACAGAATATTGTATGGATACTTACCAATAAACCAATAAATATTGATTACAGTATAAACATAGCACACAATCAAAGGGGTACTCTCCTTTTATTCTTTCTCTCTCACACACACATATACACACACACACACACACACACAGTCAGTCTGGCATCTCAATGGCTCCAAACCCAACCCTCCTCCACTCCTCTCATTTTCCATCTAAATTAATCAACTCACCCCCTCTCTCTCTCTCCTCGCCTCTCCCCCTCCCACTCCTCTCTCTTTCTCCCTCACTCCTCTTTCCCTCTCTTTCTCCCCAATGTCAGTCTGTTTACCTTCCAAGAGTAGTGGATATCAAGAGGGTATTTTTTTGGTGAGCGGTGGGGGGGGGGTGGGGCTTAATAAAAGAGGAGGCTAAGTACAATATGTCTGCTGAAAAAAAACATTTTGGGAAGGGAAAAAGTAGTCATTTCAATTGCACATGCAAAGCAAAAGGTGTGAGAACGATCAATGCTTTAACCAAATTCTGTACAAGAATTGTTTAAGAGCAAGTCAAATGTTTTAAGTGAATACAAATCTCAATCTTGCCAGGAAAACCAGGAATCCTAAAGGCCAAATTCATATTAGCAAATACAATTATAGTAAAATCCAGACAACATCCAGTACAGTATAATGATATAGCTGCTTTTCCAGTGGTTCTACGAGACTATGATAAGAATAAGGAGCTGTAAAACAGCAACCATTCTTCGTATTTCCAATTTTGGGAATCGGTATAGATTCTCACCAGGTTTTTTTTTCTGAGATTAACACAAATATCCTGGCTCAATACTGATTTCAAGCACTCCATGGAAGATGACAGGCGGCTGTATGGAAGACACAAGCAAGTGTCCAAACCCCAGGGAGAGACATGTTCAGATTGCCTGAAACATGTCAAAATGAAAGGATGTTCCAAGTTCCACAGCAACACAGACATACACTTGGGAGAAAAAACTGTCTTTCAAGAGGAGCATTTGCATCTGCGGAAGCACCATCCACCGGTCTAAGTCCATCACTGTCGTCAGTGATAGCAATTCAAAGAAAATACAGCATAATTTAACATGAATAAAGGATTCGTAACAGCAGCTCACTATATTCATTTAGGTAACTGGGAGTGTTATTACAATATTCTAGCTGCTTTAACCACCTTAGGGTTTTCAGCCACAACAGTCAGAAAACAGTATGGTAAACAGCTAACTTTCTTCTTTAAAAAAGGTCCATTTCATGCCTTCTGCCCCTCCTATTCGTCCATTACTGGGTGACTTTTCCACCCCTTTGTGCCCACTCTCTGGAACTTGCTCCTTAAATCCTTCCATATCACAGTCTCCCACCAACCTCAAAACCCATCTAAAAACCCTCTGAGTGTGCCTTTGGCTCTGCTATCCTACCACCCTCCCCCATAAATACCTTACAAACTCTTCCCCCCACCCATCTCCCCACTCAGTTTCTGCAAAAGCACTTCGAACACATATCTTATGTGAAAGATGCTTTGTAAGTGTAAGTTGTGGTTAACTAGCATTTTATATAATAAATACTTATTTTGCTACCTTGAATGACAAAAGTAACCAGCACACATCAATCAAACAATTACATCACAGTCCACAGACCTTGATGGGTGATCTACAACAAAAGCACACCCACTCAGGGATGGATGCATTATGGTTGTAAATCGGTTCCAGAATGGAACCATTACAATGGAATATAATGTGTCATCCAAATACAACATAAAAAATAAAAGCAATTAGTTATAATCTGGCAATATGACCCAATCATGGCTGGCAACACATGTGCCATCAATCTTTGATCCTACAATAAAACTCCACCCTACTTAAAAATCAAATCCAGCTGACAAGACCTGAAAGCAATCACAGCCTAACCCTTTCCAGCGAGCAGACGCTTCATAAAAACTGACTTTGGTCTGCTTTTATCACGTTCGGGTTTGACTATGCCGACTCTCTGCTTGCCAGTCTCCCAACTCTCCCCTCCAGAAGTTACAGACTATTCAAAACTCAGTAGCTCGTGTCCTTTATTGTACCAGGCTCTGCATAGAATGTATAAGACTGTTACTCCCATCCTCATCTGATTCCAGAGGCTAGAGTTCAAGATGCCAGTCCTCAGTTTTAAATTCCTCCAAAATCTTGCCCACGCTATACCTGACCTAACACACTATGCACCACACCCCCACCAAACTCCATCCACTCAGCAGGCACTGGTCTATTTCACATCCCCCACCCTGCCCCATCAGCGGTTAGGCCTTCAGTATCCTATAGCCACTCTCTGGAACTCCATCTTACAGTCCCTGAACAATGTCCCTGAGCAGTACCACTTCTTTCATCTCCTTCAAGTTCCATCTTAAGCCTTTCCTCTTTGACCGCATGTTCAGTCATCTTCACACCCCCACAGCTCCCTCCCCTCCCAAATCCACCCATTCCCCAGCTCGCTTCAAACCCTCCGCATCACTGGAGGACCTTGCAATGTGAAAGGTGCTTTATAAATACAATGTGTTATTATCAAAAAGTATTGTTTACAAAATTGTTATTTATGGAAAAAAAGAGGCTGTGTTCACAGAAGATAGATTTTTTTTTAAAAAGCACAATATCTCATGAGGTCATCACAACTGTCAAATGTAGAGTTAAAACAATCACTTAACACCATTCCAAGTGTGCTTTAATCCAAGCCTCAGAAAAGCATCCCTCTACATTCTGCCCTTCGACAGAGTGGCATCTCAATTAGAGGTTCAATAAAATAATAATCCTTAGATATAACACAATGCCTCAAAGTGCTACACAGAATTTTTCTGTAAAGTGTACTGATAATAATAATCCTTGTATTTGATACAAATGAGCCTTATCAGGTCTTCGAGATATGTCAAAGCAGTTCACAGAATATACTATAAAGTGAATTGACTGTATTGTTTGTGGGCAAAGAGTACCCTACTGCAATTCACACAGCAATGCTCAAACTGTCTAATTTAACTGAAGACTATCTAATATAATGGCTAATTTAACTGATGATTTACTGGCCATGATGCTAGGAGAAAACTTCCTTCTCTTTGAGCAGTGCTGAAAGTTCTTTAACATCCACCTGAACAGGCAGATGAGACCTTATACTTAATGTCTCATCCGAAAGCCAGTGCTTCTAACAGTGCGCCAATAGAATGTCAGCTGACACAATGAGCTCCAAACCCCAGAAGCAGGAATTGAACCAACAACCATCTGATGCACTGGTGAGGGTTTAAGCAACAAATAATAGGGTCTATAGTAGCCATTCACTGACAAAATAGTCACTCCACTTTACAGTATCCTGTGAAACACATTGAGGGATCCTCCTTATATGAGGAGCGACGCATCAAATGTAAAGGTTACCATTATAATTTCAATGCACATTCAACATTCATATAGATCACATATTCATCAATATTTATCACATTCATAGACAGAACAGTGAGTATTCAACACAGTGAAAATCCAGGGGCAAGAGAGTTTGTGGAATAGCATATTTGGAGTTCAGAAGAAATTAGAGGAAAGTTCAAAAGAGGAATGCCTTATAGGTTTTGATAAACAGAGAAGGTAAAAGGTTACAGTGTAAATATAAGAGTCGATGACCCATCAGGCAACAAGCCTTTCTTAAGTGGTGTTCAACAACAACAAAATTACACTTGTACAGCAAGTATAATAGAGCGACGAAAGGAGCTCCCCACCATAAGAATAATGCAAAGCCAGGAGGAACTGGATAGGTGATAGATGATCAAGAAAGAGATGTCAAGATGGGCACAAGATGGGGTAAGAGTTGAGCCATCTAAATGAACCAGCAGAAGTGCCAGGTGATCTGTCTCTCAGAATGCACACAAAAAACAGGAAGTAAATATCCAAGAGCCACACAGGGACAATTCTCCTTCATAAATCTTTACAAAACTACCAGTGGGATATGCCAGTTGTTGAAAGCTTGCATCTGCACACCCACACAAAAACTATGATGATCTGCAAGCAAAAATAACTTGTTCCACTGAATTAGGTCAATAAATTAATTTGAACAGAAGTGAGGTCCACGCATTGTTAATGCTGGAATCCTCTGGGAATGCGAAAAATATAAATTTGAGAAATTTACGTATCCCAGATTCCAATCACGATCATTTAAAATAAGTACAAGAATACAAGCAATTGCCATCAGTTGCTGCATTTATGAGAATTTACTCTGAACAGCTCATTGATTATAGCTTAACAACCTTCACACATGGGAAACATTGAAGTTCCTGACAACATCATACAATTTAACTGCTCCAATATCATGGCTGTTTAGTGCCAACAACATCATAGCTATAACACCACTGAATACCAATCATCTTTCTATTTCCCGGTACATCACTTTGGCTTAGTTGGAAGCACACAAACCTCCGGGTCAGGTCTATCGTTCAAAGTGCACACCAAGGATATAATAAGCTTGTAAACCAGTTTCACACTCCAATACAGTACTGAAGAACTTACTGTGGCCGGTTCACATTAACTATCCAGTCTCTCATGCCTGTCAACATTTGATTTCACCGAAATAGCTTCCCAAATCCCACTCAAATTCAGATAAATTCTCCAGAGAAGCACTAGAGGCAGAATGACAGTCAGCCTCTGCTGCCTCTCTGGAAAGTTCATCAGACATATTCATCACTTAACAGATGAATCTAGATTGTCTCTCTTCAGAGCTCAACATTTAATCTCTGCCAGCCAAGTCTATACCTGTTCAGATACATTTTAAAAGATCCCAAACCACCAGGTCAAAGAACAGAGTAATCCTAGTGTCATGGCTCCATCCAAAGTCATGAAGTCAGATTGTTAATCACTTCACTATTTTAGGATATTGTTGCACCAGTTTAGAGCTATACAAGTCTATTTATTTGCATAACAGTTACTAACTTATTGTTATTATTTTTGATATTCAACTTTACCTTAAAATCAGAACTATGATAGTTAAAACTGAGGTCAGGGAGTATTTTTTTTATCCCCACAGAGCGTTGCAAAAATATGAAACTCTACACTAGAAGCAGAATTAGGAGGAATGTTTAAACGAGAGATAGATATTTGGGTTGTGTTGCTATAAAAGGGTGCCACGAAAGGCTTTAAAAGTTTTGCCAAGACCAAATCTGGTGGAACAGACACAATAGGTTGAATGGCTTCCTCATGTTTCAGTTTTCCGGATTAATATTATTAAATGTTATGATAATATTAAATGCAAGTATTTCATATTTCTTGTATACCTAGGAGTGAGAGCCAATATAACTTTCTACTAACTACCATTATCATTACTGCCTTGAGCATGCAACTATACACAGGTAGTCGAAAAACTAGTATTCAAGAAATGTCTATGGCAGTGACGTGGCTAGTTATTTTCTATAGTAAATGTGTTCAGATAGGGGTACTGCAGACAGAACACACTTTAAAACTTTTTTTAAACAAAGTATGTTTTCTGAAATCTGCAAATGTGGCCCACAAAACTACTGTCCTGCTGCAATTGCCTTGATTCTCAACGACAAGGAAGTACTCGATAACTTGCATTTCTGGTTCATAGAAGACAGCAGCAATGACACACGTACAGACAAGAAGTACATAAAATGCAAAATACTGCAGATGAAGGGTAATGGAACCAAAATGTTGACCCACTTTCTTTTCTCCATAGACACTGCCTGACCTGCTGAGTGTTTCCAGCGATTTCTATTTTTGTACCAAATTGTACTAACAATTTTAGGAACACTTTTTCTTTGCCCTTTTCACAAAGACAAGCAACTTTGACATTTTAAACTCTCCCCGGGATTTTTCTACCATAATACAGTAGATCTCTGTGTTAAAAGTGCAACATGGGTTTACTTATGGAGTTGGGGTGTGAAATATTTACTTACTCCCCCCAAAATACAAATTGTGTGTGCCAGTTTAATCAAAGCAAATGTAGCAGCCCATTTCCAGACAGCAATGTTCCACAAACAAACTTGAAGCGAATGGCCAATTATATTTGGGAAATTGTTGGTCAGGACAACAGGAGAAACTGGTTTCTCTTTTTGAATAGTGCCATAGGATCTTTGATGACTATCTCAACGCCTCACCTTTACAAATGGGTTATATATTATAGTACAGTAATTAATATTATTAGTATAAATTATGATGTATATAAAAAAATCAGGCAGCCTTGAGGAACGGAGCATGCTTCAGTCTGGATACTGAAGTCTCAGCCACAATAAGGAAAATGTCAAAATAAGTACAGCTCTGTAAACTGTCCAGATGGTAACTTGAAAATTGGCATGAACTGTAACAATATCAAACAATCCTTCAAAACCACAGGGAGGTAGAAGGGAAGTAAAAGCCACACTAGGACTTCAACGGATGTGCTACAGCAGGTAATTAACTTTTAAATGCACTCGTTCAACTCCAGGTGAGCACCAGACCTGATCCAATTAACTTGCATTTCAGACTTCATTGGGGTTGCACAGGGATGACATTCCTGGAACAACCATAAAAAGCCACTGAACAACTCACGGAACTGCTCACCTGCAAAAACATTGTTTTTTTAAAAAAAATTAAGAATCGAATATAGATGACAAAGAATAGGTAGTGAAATATTAAGGATCACCATTGCCCAAATTGCAAAACTGAAGTGACAAAGTTTTTTTTCCCCACATACAATTTATATGAAAGATACTATCCATGCACTGAGAGGAAAAGTGGCCTATCTATACATCAGGGACTCTAGAGAGAAGCCAGCCAGCACTTGTTATATAATTTTTTAGAGCTACCTCAATGGTTCAACCTAGTTTATCCATTTTGCAGCTGAGCTATAAAGGCTGAGAATATCCCAGATTCCCCTTTAGGGACAGCACAAACTGCCCCAGTGCTCCAGGATAGGGGGAGAAAAACAATGGAGGAGAAAAATCAGTCCGGATTCCCGTAGACACAATTTGACTCATTAGTGACCTTTCTACGAACCACTCCCCTCCCCCTCAGGCCCATGATAAACAGTCAGTCGAGATTCAATGCAAGGTTGCCTGCTTCCCCTCTTAAGTCAAGAAATGCTGTAGAGGAAATGTAATGAAATGTAATCACGTTTACAGAGTGAATGTCTACAATTGCCCTGGAGGTAAAGGTGACTGATGTCTAATGTAATCTGGGCTTCCTACAGATTCAATGATTACTTGTAAAAACATTCAGCAGGAGAGAAAAAATAAAGGGTATGGGCAGCGAGCAGGAAACTGGAATTGTACTAAGGGGTTCATGTGTTGGAAAACTTGATGGGCCAAAAGTCCAGCTGCAATATTATGTCAATTCAGCAAGAAATATTTGTGTTTCAGCAATTGCAAAAGGTCACTGTTGTGTAGTCCTGTAAAAGGACTGTGGAACAGAAAGGACAAAAAGGACTCCACAAATATCACAGCAAGAAATCTCTACTCTGGAGTCCTGTAGCTCGGTGGTTAGAGCACTTGCCTTGCCAGCAGGAGACCTGGGTTTGATTCCCAGCAGGGCGAAACTTTGGGCAAGTTTCCTTACTCCACATGCCTGATAATAATTCAAGAAAAAAAAACAAAGATAATTTGGTCACTTAATCCACGACTGTTTGTGGGACACTGCTGTGCGCAATTGGCTGCCGTGTTTCGTCTAAAATATACAGTCAATTCACTTGACAGTATATTCTATGAAGCACTTTGAGATATCTAGATGACGTGAAAAGCGCTATATCAAATGCTAGGATTATTATTAGTGTTCAGGTAACAAATGTATTGCAGTGCTTAGAACTATTTAAATCTTTACATTTATTTGAATGCAGATTCAAATTTCCAGTCATCTCCATTGCCAACCACTAGGGCTGGCCCCTGAAAGGTTTATTTACACAATTCTCAGAAGATAAAGGTTTCAGCCTGGCTCAGCTGGCAGCATTCTTGCCTTCAAATCAGAAGATTGCAACTTCCAAGCTTCACGTTGTGACTTTGAATTCACACAGTCAAGCTCTCCACTGTTGGGAGAGTACTGCATTGTCATTGGTGCTGTTCTTCCCACAACGCATTCAGCCGAGGTCATGTCTGCCAATTAAATTCTATGGTACAGTTTGAAAAGAGAAAGGAGGTTCGCTCATTGTCCTGGGTCAACAATCCCCCCCACCCCCCCACAAGTAAAGCTGCTCATTCTCTTCATGTGCATTTGTGGGACACTGCTGTGAGCAAAACTAGCTACCTCGTTTGCCAACAAATACTCACTGCACTTTATAGTAAAATTCTCTAAAGTGCATTATTCTCCTGATAATGAAAGACATTAGCTCAATTGAAAGGAATATTATTAATATTACTGTCAATAAAGGTAGAATAAGTCAGCCGCACTATGGATACTCAGAAGATCTGTGCTTTGGCAAAAAAGAATTATAACTCTTGAAATACATCAGCCCAAATAAAACAACAACAACTTTGATTTATATAGCGCCCTCCATGCTGGACGGCATCACAGAGTGCTTCACAACAACGGTTCCCGGGCCTGAGCCAAGAAGCGGGGGAGAAAGGTGACCAAAGGTGCGAACAGAAAGGTCTTTAGCCGAGACCTGAAACTAGGACAAGAGGAAGCGAGGCAAAAGGAGTGAGGAAAGGAGTTCCAGAGCTTCGGAGCATAGTGGCTGAAAGCACAGCCGGCGATGGTGGAGTGGAGGATTCAGAAGTCAAGGAGGAGGCCAGAACTGGAGGAACGAAGGCAACGGGTAATGTTTTAGGGAGAGAGGTCAGAGAGGTAGGGGGTGCAGAAGAGTGGAGAGATTTGACGACAAGAGTGAGGATCTTGAAATCGATCCTCTCCAGGACAGGGAGCCAATGAAGTCTGGCATGGACTGGGGTAGTCGGGGGTAGTTTGGTGTGGGTGTAAATCTGGTTATACTTCATTCATAATCTAACCATTTGCTCCAAAGAAACATTAGCATGAAAGTCAGCATTGGCCACCTGTTTCTCCAAATTCATTCTCTGTAATAACTAAAGCTCTTTTTGGCACAGGCCTAATTTTAAGTACAGTGGGATGTTTTTCAGAACCACAGCTGAAATCCACCTTCCCCAGGGCACACAAAAGAGAGAATGCTCCAGCTCAAGCTTGTATTTGGATTGGTTTGGACACAGTGATAGGAGACCACATTGGATATTTGGCGAGTCTCACCCTTGGAACAAAAATCAACCAAGCTAGCATCATGCAACAACTATGACTGTAATAATAGCACGCTTCCCAGACAGAATAACCGAACATCCAAAATCTCTTTGCTGCTTCCCCCTCTCCCCACACACATTATGTTGCGTAGAAATATATAAATTACACAGAAATACAAAGGCACGAAAGGGCACCTACTCATCCATACTGGCCTTTTTACTTCACACAGTCCCTCCTTTGCTTTTGGCTTCTCCTATACGTCCCTTCCTCGATTATTTTTCCTTAACTGTGATACAGTTCCGTGAGCCATTATTCATTAGAATTTCATTTGATAAAGAGTGTCTTAAGGCTATTGAGTCACAGGGGGAAGAAAAACAAACACAAACTGATCCATTCCTCACCCTAGGTTCACACACACTTCCAGCTGTAGTAAGCAGGATTGTAAACCCTGCTGATTTATCTCACTATAACCCAGCGCTTGACACAGCCCCCAAAGTTCTAACAACACAGAAAGGGAACATGGGGTATCAACCTATAATACAATCTAACCTAACCATCCTAAGTCTCATTCTAGTGGGGGCCTAGTAAGTGATGCAAGAGATTCCAACCGGTGAAGATTATATTGCAGTAAGAAGTGATTAAACACGTTTCTGGCCACTGACAAAAGTGAACTTTCACCCCCCACCCTTTACACACATTGTTAACTATTATTGTTCTTTGCATGCCAGGAAACCCAAGACATTGTTTTTAAGCAACTGCAATAGAGCCAAAGGCCTTATGGCTGAGACTCCAAGAAATACCCCAACTGTTTAAATGGGTGGATTTAACAGATCTGACAGCTTGCTTACAGGGCTAGCTCAGCTTGAAGCAGATTTACAGTTACCATGGAATTACCCCTGTGCCAATACCTTCCAGGGGAGGAGAAATTAAATAGCTGAGGAAAAAGTATAATATTAATTTCAGCTTGGAAGCAAGGAGTCCATTTTCAGAATGTATAATAAATCATAATCCTTGTATTTGATATAGCACCTCATCGCGTATTCGAGACGTCTCAAAACGTTTCACAGAATATAGTGTCATGTGAATTGACTGTCTATTTTGTGAACAACATATTTAAGAAGGTGGTGAAACCTGGGATTCCTTTATTGGGTAATACGCCGATGTGTTTAAGCTTACTTTAGCATGTATAGTAAGGAATTTATCTTTTATGTTTTTGTAGACCTAGTAAAAACATCTTAAATATAATTTACATATCATAGACACATGGATTGGAGTATCAAATTATGCAGATAATAGGTTAACACATGCACCCAATCATGCTAATATCGGTGGGAGATGAGGTGGGTGGGGGGTAAATGACACAAAGCAAGGACATCGCCTACAACTTCTCTTAGCTGATTACACTGTGTTGTCATCACACTCCTGCTGTTGTGCTCTGGGGGAGGGAAAGTCCGGCCCATTTAAAAAAACGAAATCCTGAGCACATTCAACACTTAATTTTCCAATATGAAGGTCATTACGTCAGCTAGCTACGCACGATGGAATTTCAAGAACAGCAAGATCATTTTAGCACTTTGCCACAAACAGCTCATATTTTCCACAATTACAGCAAACAATGCGCAAGGTTTTATTTTCTTGCTGTGAGAACATTTCCAGATAAGTCCAAGCACAGTTCAAGGTTTTGCTGAACTTAAAAGCATTGTGGAGGGCAAATTGAGGAAAATGAAATAAAAATTTTCAATCCATGCGTGTAACATACAGCCAAAAGTAGTATGCAATTTACATTTTATATCGCTTTCAAATAAGGTTAAGTATTCCTTGGGTCAAAAAATAATAGACAATGGTTTACAGAGCAAGTTTTATGACAACACCTAGTTTTCAAAATTATCCAACTAAACCTATTTTGGTAATCTGCTTTTCCTATTAAATTAATTGATACACAAAAAAAGTATAGGCATGTAAAGAGTTTCTGAAAAAGGGATATGAATCATTATTATCAATCTCAAAACAAATTATTATGCCATCTTCAACAACAACTAAATTACATTTAGAGAGCCCCTTTCACATCGGGAGGACGTCTCAAGGAGCTGATCAATACATGGTTTCTGAACGGATTTGCAATAGGTTTCTGTAGCCCATCTCATTCTAATAGAAACCAAAGTGAAATCTGGGGTTGCCCAACGAGGCAAGTTGAAAGTTTTGCATTCAATGTTTATCTTAGGTGCTGTTACTAAGGAGGGAGGAAATAATAAGAGCCAGCCAACCTGTGGTAACAATATTTCCTCATTCACTTAAGACTGCAACCCAAGACCTCTACCTCAACAAACACCCACACACGACCAACCTCCTTCCCATACACAAACCCCCTCATCCACCCACCACTCATACACAGTTTAGCAGTCATGTCAGCTGTGTGATGCACTATGAGGTCCTCCTCATATGTAAAGTGCTATATAAATACAAATTCTTGTTAGTGCTACAAACCAATACATGTTCGCTTGAGAAGCTACTGAAGACACATACTATTCTCCTATCATTTGTTAATACATTTGTGGTGCTGGAAGTGGTTTGAAGTAAAACAAAATATGCAAATCTCTTTTTGAAAGTCTTCTGAGCAGCAAGTGAATATAGAGAGACTGTACAGATTTTGAGGTTTGAGTTGGGGGAAGGAACAGGAGAGAGGGAGAACCGAGATCAGAAAGAGATGGTCAGGGCACTGGAGGTCTTCAATTTGTGCTCAGACCATTTTAAAATACATTTGGGATAGAGTTCAGTTAAAATCAGAAAAATCAGTTCTACTTTCTGAATTCCATGTAGCAGACTAAATACCAAGAAATTCAGCATCAAAGCCAAATCCAATCAGTATCAATGGTATAACCATCTCCTCTCTTCACTCCCACTGCTCAGAAAGAAGACAGTGTTTCCCTTACTTGTTCTCATTGCTGGCGTCGTATCGTGGCATGGGATCCCAGTCATTACCATTGACATCAAAGCTGGCCATTTGATCCTGCAGTAAGAGGAGAAAAGTCACACCACCACATCAATAAATAAAGCCTCTGCCCAATTCATACATTCTTAAAATATTTTCCACAAGCAAATGATTCAATTTGAAGGAGACAATAATTAATGGTACCTTGCAACATCATTTCCCCTCTTCCCTCCCCACCCAAAAAAAAAACTTCACATACGAGTGTCTGTAGAAATTTGTGAGAGAACTGTCTTGGCTGATATGAATCAGAGGTGCTTCACTGGAACCCAACTTCACTTGTATTGTAGGTGTTCTGTAGACCAGCACACTCCACACTTCTGGCATAGACTGTTTACCTTGCTGCACATACAGACAGTGCTCAGAAACTGGATGTTCAACCATGCCCACTCTCTGGAGCCGAAGAACAGTCTGGCAACACAGCATCCTGTGTACTGTTCACATGTACAGGAAGCTGTCCAGTCCTTGACAGAAGTTTAAATAACATTAGTGGCAACCAGGAGCAGAACCACTTTTTTTTGGGCAGACTCTTAATAATTTATGGACCAAAAATAAACATTATCAATGGGATCACCCAGTATCGCACTGACATAGATACCTCTAAAGGGCCAGCAGTCCAACTACTTTGGCTGATGCTGCTTCCAATTGCTCTCCTTTTGGTATTGGATCAAAATTAATCTGAATTTTTTTTATTTTAATTTAATTTTAAGATTAGTTGTCAAAAGATGGGTGGGGGAATGACCACTGAGAAAAGGAGGCTAAAGATGAGTTTCATCTCATCAATCATGAGCTACAGATATTAATACAAGCACACAAACAAAATTACATTTATAAAGCACTTTTCACGTCAGGAATACGTCCCAATAAACCTTGCATTTGATATAGTGCCTTATCATGTCTTTGAGACGTCTCAAAGCACTTCACACAATATACTTTAAATTGACTATATTTGCAGCAGCCAATTGCATATAGTAGTGACCCGCAAACAATCATGGATTGAGTGATCAAATTATTATCAGTGTTTAATTTTTTATTGAAGGGATTATTATTGCCAATCAATTGACAACTAGGTTCCTACTTACCACTAGGTAAACAGAGGAGTGTGGAGTAAGGAAACTTGCCCAACATTTCACCTTGTTGGGAAATATTAAATTGGAGGCTCCGACACTCAAGTGATGCATTTCTAATGGTTGCCATAGTTACGGATATGGGATGGGAAGGGGGGGAAAACAGGGTGTGTGGGCAGTCACAGCAACGTTCCACGTGCACGTGTAATGCATACGATGTCAGCACATAAGTAGAGTAATTGCATCAGAAGGATTATATGAGCAAGCACTGGAAAGGAATTTTAGAAAGTCTCTTCTTCACTCCTCCCATATGAAAGTTTACAGTGTAGAGAATTGCGCAGAGACATGATCTTTTATTGAACGGTTTGCTAATTGCATGTAATGGCATGTGGCTGCAAGACAAAGAACATCCACACAATAGAGTGTGGAACATTTAGAGAATAGCTCAAAATGGCTGTGATTTATTTCCTCCCCCTACTCAGTCCAAGATTTCGACACTTTCGCTACCTCTAAACATGGTTTAGCACTGCATTGCTGGAGGTGCTAACCTTCAGATGAAACATTAAACTATAGTAATTTCTGCCTTGTTCAGGTGGATGTTAAGGAACCTGACATGATTCGAAGCAAATAATTTCTCGCAGCGTCCCAACCAATCAGTCCTCCCCCTGCCTCCCCCAATAACTTCTGTATTCAAATATGCAGACACTACTCTGAACTGTAATTAGTGTGAAGTGCTTCAATGTGATTAGTCACTTTAGAAAATGCAGGGATTATCATTATACATTTCTAAAGGATGTGTATGGAAAAAAAGTCACACATGCGTTTGAGGCGAACCCAGCCACAATGTAGTTTCTCGTAATCCAGAAATTTATATTTAACCCATGTTATAAATCAAATCACTAAATAGCCATCAATGCTCCCAAATTTGTGGCATCCCTATGAACTGCTGCACATTTACAGGAAAACCTACATGATGTACTGCTAATCTCACAAACAAATTATTAGTATTATTCTCACATTAATGGGACACTTCATTCTTTGACATCACAAAATTTTGTTGCCTTATGAACAAGACTGTACTGTAATGAAGGGTCTTAAATATGCTTATAAATAAAAATACAACACAAACGTACATAATTCTGCTGCAAATCTGGGTGATTCCTCTCAATCCCATCATCCAAAATGGTTACCACAACATTTCGACCAGTGTAGCCTCTGCGCCAAGCTCCTACTATATTCATGTCAGACTGGCAGTGATGAGTGTCGTCATTGCAGTGCTGGAATAAGAAAAATAGTAATGAAAAAAGCTACAAGTCAGTCATTAGAGCCTAAATGCATTGAAGCACTGAGGTCTGCTCTCAATTTGAAACAACAATTTAACATAAGAATTAGGAGCAGGAGTAGGCCATTCGGCCCTTCGAGCCTGCTCCGCCATTCAATAAGATCATGGCTGATCTTCTCACCTAACTCTGATTACCTGCCCTATCCCCATATCCCTCTATTTTTCAAAAAGTCTATCAGATAACTTGCACTTATATCACACCCTCAACACAGGGTAGCATCTCATAGAGAGGCAGAGCCTGACTCCGAGCCCGGGGAGGGGTGCGGGTGGGGGAGGCAACCATTAACACCCTTTAGCTTGATCTCTGTACGTGTCAAATGCCCAACTCACAAAGAAAATAGGCAACAACAACAACAAAATTGCACTTATATAGCGCCTTTCATGTCGGGAGGACGTCCCAAAGCGCTGAACAGTCTGATCGGGATCCAAGTGGGGGGTGGGGAGGGTCGAAGTAGGGGAAAGGGGAAGGAGAGTGGGAGAAGGGGGAAGAGTTAGTGGGAAAGCGCGGTCGAAGAGGAAAGTCTTGAGACTGGCTTTGAACAAGGAAAGGGAGGAAGCAAGGTGGAGGGGCTGCGGGATGGAGTTCCACAGTGTGGGAGCAGAGAGGCTGAAAGCCTGGCCGCTGATGGTTGGATGGTTAGGGCGGAGGGTGCAGGCAGACTGATAGGGACAGTAGGTCAGAGAGACAGGCGGGGGCAAGGCCGTGAATGGCCTTGAAAGTGAGGACAAGGATCTTCAATTCGATCCTCTGGGTGACAACATGTCCAAATATTGATTCAGACACTAAAATTACAAAGAGTTTAGAAATTGCAAGAAACAGATTGTGTGCTACATGGGTTAATGTAGCAAGAAAGGGTTGAACTGATCACTTGATTTTCCTACTGATCCTGGCAGCAAGGATGGCCTATTTCATAATACAATTGGGAAATCCCATGAAAAGGCTAAGGCCAATTGTGCAGGAAGCCATCAAGGCAGATAAAATTAAAAGACAATAAGATAAAAGCAATCAGAAGATGTTCCAACACAGATTTTAAGGTTTGTGATGATGGATAGAAAGTGTTTTCATGGATCTGATAAACTAGAGCAGGAAGAAATGTGATAACAGATTAGTACATACTACATACAATATTTCAAGCATGGAAGGGAACATCGAGGGAAAAAGATCAGATGTGCAGATAGTATCAAATGATAGGGAAAGGCATGAAACTGACAAACAAAACAGCATGAAAGAAAGGGGAGAACCCATCCACAGAAAGAATAAGCAACCAAGAGACAGAAATGGGCACATCACAACAAGCCTAAGATTCTAACCAAAAGAGCCTTCTCACATAAAGAGCCACGGGTAAGCCGCACACCAGTAAAGGAAATATCTTTTTAAGAGACAACTACAGTAAATGGAGATGCATAGAGTAAAAAACACTAAGGCTGGAAATCCAAGGCAAGGTAACTCAATCAGCATTGTCTGGACAAAGATAGGTTTGCATCACAGTCAGCGGGACTTATCAAAGGAGATGAGACATTTAATTCAACAAAGAGCAATGGATCAAGGCCCAATAATGAAATTATGGAAGCTGAGAGATGAAATGTAAAACTGAGTTAAGTTTCCACTAGGGTCCGTTGATATGGAAATTTTCCAATTTAGATATATCGACGGGCTCATATCGAGATATACCGAAATATTGATATTTTCGGATTTTTCGTACTGCGCGTGCATTCGGGTTACGCGCACTTTCGGGTGCGTGCACATTCGGGGTGTGTGCGCATTTGGGGCCTATCTCCTCAGAAGGTAAATATCTTTCTCTCTCTGTGTCTCTCACACTCACTCTCTCCATCTCTGTGTTTTTCTGTCTGTGTTTCTGTGTCTCTCTCCTCTCTCACATCCGCCCCCATCTCTATCTATCTGTATAATATCACATCCACCCCTTCTCTCCCCCCATCCGCCCCCCTGCCATCATTCCTCTCTCCCAACCCCCCCCCCCCCCGCCGTCTCTCTCCCCCCTCTACCATCTCTCTCCCCCCACTACACCCCCCAGCCATCTCTCTCTCCCTCACCCCCCCAGCCATCTCTCTCCCCCTCCCCCACCACCCCAACCCCAACCCCTTGCATACCTGTATATTGTATTCGAGGACTATGAATACAATATGGCGGCTTTGCACCTCGGTCTGTGCATTGTGTATAGAGATGAGCATTCTGGGTCTTGTAGTTCAGTGTGTGCGCATTCCGATATTTTAGCTCGATATATCGACTTTTCGACATATCAATATTTTTGAAATGCCTATATTGGCATATCGATATGAAAATTGTATCGGGTTTTAGCGATATATCGATATATCGCCAGACCCTAGTTTCCACTGTAGAACTTATTCAGCCCATTGCAAATTAAGTATATGACCACATTAGAAATAAAACACTTCTGAGCTAGAAACACAAAATCTGTTCTCCCAGGTACAACCCCTGGCACTCAAGTAGCCGCCCTCCCACCTCTCCCACTCCCCTCCCCCTTACTCTGGTCCCGATCTCGACTGTCCAGCTCCCTGGGACGTCCTCCCGATGTGAAAGGCACCCTATAAATGTAATGTTGTTGCTGTAGAAAGTGGCCAAACCATCACTTTTACATACATAGAGCGGCATGTAGCCATACATACATAATGTATGTAGCCTGGGGGAGATATGTGAAAAAATTCTACTAGGTTCTAGATTTATTCTATTGAAGAAACACTTTGGAAATTAGATTTGAAGCCAATTTGCTGCAAGTTTGAGATGTCTAGAAGATGTAAAAAGTGCTACATCAAATCCAAGGATTATTATTATTAAGTTATTTTAAGATTCTATATTCATTACAATAATATCTCCAAATCAATGCTGAACAACAGTGGACCATTTTGATGATTATCTTGGTTCTTTAGACAAAGACATTGTTGTGGGTATCATGAGGCTTATTGAAGGTGAAGCCGAAATAAAGAGGGAAAAATTCAAATCAAACAAGAACTTTGGGGAATTCTAAAGTAGCGTCATTTACTTACTATATACCACATGCTTGGCCATTTGGGATCATTGAAGTAAGGATATTGAGCAGCACCAGGCTTAAAATCTCTCTTGATCCGTCTCTTTACCACCTGCTGCTGAATCCATTCCACCTGTGAATGCAAGAATAATAAAAAAAAGTTACAAGAAAGCAGAGACCGGCAATCACTGGGGACAAAATGTACGTAATAATTTTAGACAATTCTGACTCAGTGAAACCTGAAAAATCCCCTGTGCGTCAGGCACATCTGGTTTTTGCAAATTCCCTGTTAAACTTCCAGTGCAAGTTCCCACTGTGGCAACTTCTTAAAAAAAAGATTTGCACGATCATAGTATTGCATGTCTTTTGATGGAGCATCAAAGGCCATAGATATACTTAGCTCTAGGAGTGCTTAAAGAAGATCAAATTACTAATAACACCTAAAGTAGCCATGGCTTTAAGAAGAGAAAGTTAATCTACAAATCTCATTGCAGTACCTTTTTTTTTGTAAAAACTTGTGATTGCAAATCACTGCATGGGAATATTTACAGTTTTTAAAATGGATTGAAGAATCTTTCCTCTGTTTTCAAAGCAGGAAGGAAAACAATTGTGCAGTTGGTATAATCAACAGTGTAGACATAACATTTAACAATCTTAGTTAGGAAACCCCCCACTCCACACCAAACACCATCAAATCTGATTATATAACCATGGAAGACATTATAGAATCTTCTATAGAACATAGAGTATTGGAACTCAGAACCATGCTAACAATCTTAAAATTACATTCCTACGTTGACTTTCATTTAATCAAAGAAGGCCCATAACCACAGGGAAATACAATGCAATTTACATAGCACGGGATCAAATCTAGAATACTGTGATCTGAGTGATGCTTAGCCAGATTACAAGATTGCAAGGTGCTGCATTGGTGATTGTCCTGTCTTTCAGATGAGCCATTAAACACCTCTCTATTCAAGTGGTTAAATCCATTAAAACGTCTGCCTGTTCAAGATTGAAGATGCTATGGCACTATTTGAAGAGAGTTTCTAACCAGCTTTCCTTCAGAGAATAAAAAATAGTCACTCACTTCTTCATTATTTGTGAGACATTGCTGGATGTAAACAGGCTGCTGCATTTGCCTATAAATACGGATACAAAGCGCTATCCAGTTTGAAGATAAATGCAAGTTGTTGATTAAGGTTCTATATCAAACGCAGGTCTGCACCCCCACCCCAGTCCCCTCCCACAAGTATGCCCGCTTAGTCTGAACTTTGATTTGGAGATGAAATGCTTGTGTAATGTCATCGGGTTGTGTTTTAAACTAAGATTGATCAGACACAGGTCTCCCAGGGATCCTTGCACCACTTGAGATCCCAATCTCAGAATGAAAATGCCAATATCAGTCCAGGCATCTTGCAGAGAGGTCATTGCTCTTTCGAACATTAAAGCTGTGCAACAGGGAAAAGCATGCCCTTAAAATGCACTCTGTATTTGGGCAATGGGGAGGGGGGGGGGGGTGAACGGGAGTGTCAAAAGCAGATAAAGAAAGGGCAGCAAATATTTACAAGCTGCACTACATAGGTTTTCTTGTCAAGGGGATTGAGGTTCATTCTGCTCGATTATCAACAGAATCGATTATCCTAGTTCGCCCTTTCCACTCACCAAATGACAGGTTTTGCTATCACATTACTAAGAAGAGCAAATGATCATGTGGCTATTGAGTTTCACTGTACAGTTACAATTACAGCAATTTAATTAATTTCAGTAGAAGGGTTAGAGGAAGAGACATTTACAAAATATTTTATTATTTCACTCTAACAGTGAAACAAAGACCAAGACTTCGAGAAGAAAAATTCTTCCCATCACCTCCATTAAAATTCCTCAGAATTATAATTATCAGATCTCCCCTCAAACTTCTCTGTTGCAATGAAAACAGGCTTACTTTATATTGCTTGCATCAAAAATTATTTGACCTATACCGACCAGCGACTAGAGGCTATAAGTCCTTCTTTTCTCTGTTCATTTGGTCAAATAACTGCTGATACATTACAATAGAAAATCAGGACCCAACATAGCCAGGAACTTGTACGGTCCTGTTAAATGTTTGTGGAAACCAACCTTTTAATGTCTAAAAAAGCAGAGAGGAAAAACACACACACAGTTCTGGGCGTTGACTGCATCCATCAAAAAAGCTTTCCAAAACACACTCTTGAGTATCTTCCCACACACATTAAAAGGCATCATTTCAGCAAGGAAACATTTAAAAGACAGTTCAATCCATTTCCAATTATTTTCAGCAAGTGTCAGCAGTTGGGGTGGTTTGTACATATAGCATTCTGTTCATCAAAAGCTATATAACATAGAACGCCCACAGCCCAGGCTGCTTCACAATGCTTGTTTATGCAAAAATACGCCAACAGTAGATCTGCTACAAAGTGATGAGAGAGGCACACAATTCCTAGAAGACTCCTTGAGCAAGCTTTTAGATTTACAAAGATTTATTCCAAGAAGAGAATCAGCATGCTTATGATTTGGGTCTTGAAGTGAACAGATTTATGCCGGTCATGCCTTAACAGCTCTCTTATGGAGTTTCTTTTTAGCAACCACACACACAGTCATGGCTTTGCTAAAGTGCTCTGAGATGTTATCTTTCCTGAAGGCATTGCAACTTGCAGCTATGAATGAGGGAAACCCATTGTATATGTTTGGGTAAAATTTTTAATTCCATGTGGTAACAACACCCAAAGGAGCTCCCCCGAATACACATCACATGAAGTGAAAAATTGGGCCCCATTGTGCAGAAGCTCAGTGTCAGTTTCCACCAGTTATTTGAAATTAAAATTCCCTTCAACAAACAAGTCTAACTAGGTTTGGGAAAGGAGTAGAGGTATTAAAGAGCAACACACAGAGACAAAGAGAAGCAAGAATAAACACCAAACATGAAGGCAATCGAGCAGTTTCCTTCTAGCCTCAGCAGGTAGGAAAAAACTGAAGCCAGGAATCTGGAGGTGGACATTAGCTTGACCCAATCGTGAAACAGATCAATAGTCCACTAAAGAGTACAATGCCACTTCTGCAACAAAAACAAAAAGCTGGGTGGCACAGTGGGTTACAGCACACTGGCCTTTCACCCCGGAATCAAACTTAGTGTCTGCTTCCCACATTTATTTGGAATAAGAATTCTCTTTGACAAAAAAATAAGGTTCAGTTCCAGGCAGGGTGAAACCTTGGGCATTTTTCCTACTCCACACATCTAATATTAATCCCTCAAAAAAATAATAAATTGGTCATTTCAATCCACGACTGTTTGTCTTGTCCACTACTGTGCGCAATTGGCTGCCGCTTTTCGTCCACATATATACAGTCAATTCACTATAATCTGTGAAGTGCTTTGAGACGTCTAAAAGACGTGAAAAGCACTATAACAATTGAAAGGATTATTATAAATAATATATACACACACCTTTAATATCAAATTCATTAGAGCAGGCTAACCACAATCACGCAGCTTGGCTGGCATGCTGTCAGCCCAATTTTTGGATTGGTTGCTGAATCAACAGAACTACGAAACACAGTGAGCCAAATAGAGAACTGAAAATATTCCTTTGCTTGCCACCTGTAGAGCTGCCTTTTGCACTAACTGGAAATTGTTAGAGAGTGAGAAAGGAAACAAAATTGTGGTTAGTTCAAGAAATTTAATGCGCAAGTCATGTGCGAATCTAACGCGATTCATGAGTTTCTACAGAACTATTATGTTTCACTCACTACAAGGTCAATTGCACTGCAATGGACCTTTAACCCAATTATCTTGCTTTTCTCAGATAGTCTTAGGCAATAATTTCTTATCTTGTAAAGATACCGTACTTTTGGCCATTTGTGTCTTAATGAGGTGGCCAAGGCAAGACCAAGGTGCACAAGACTTTGCACCTTCCCCCAACTCAAAGTTACATTCCAGGATTGTGAAAAGCAGGTGACACATAGTCACATTTGATTGTAAAAAGAAAAGAGCAATTTATAGAAGTCTGAGAGAGAACAAACCTTCTATTGTACTTTGTAAGTCCTGTGAGTGATACATCCATCAGTTCAAATCCAGTCTTACAGCTTTAAAAAAAACTGTCTGTGTTGGGGATCCTACCCAACCTGCCCTACCATCGGTGGCCAGACTTCCAGCCTCTCTACCACTGAACTAAAAAAAACTGGAATGCTCATCTCCCCCACAAAATGTCGCCACCGATTTTCCGAGGTTACCATTTTGGTTGGTCCTCGACCCGACGAGAGTGTGTTACAGGGTAGAGAAGGACAGAAAGAGGGGAGAGAGGGACAGGGGAGAGAGAGGGACAGAGAGAGGGGAGAGGGAGACAGGGGAGAGAGGGACAGGAGAGAGGGACAGGGGAGAGGGGAGCGAGGGACAGGGGAGAGGGGAGAGAGAGATTGTGACAGGGGAGAGAAGAGTGTGACGGGGAGAGAGAGTGTGACAGGGGAGAGAGAGGGACAGGGGAGAGTGTAACAGGGGAGAGAGGGAGGGAGGTGGGGAGGATGTAGATCTGGCTCAGGTGTTGGCCTATCTCCTCAGGAGGTAAATATCTCTCTGTGTGTTTCTCTCACACTCCATCTCTCTCTCTGTGTCTCTCTGTCTGTGTCTCTCTCCTCTCTCACATCCAACCTTCCCCCCCCCCCCCCATCAATCAATCAGTCAGTCAGTCTCTCTGTCCATCCATCTATTATATATACTGTATATTATCACATTCCCTCTCTCTCTCTCTCCCACCCCTCTCCCCGTCTCTCTCTCTTTTCCCCCCCTCCCTCCCTCTACCCCTGTCTCTCTCCCCCTCTCTGCCTGTCTCTCTCTCTCCCCCCCCCACCCCCTCTCTCCTCCCTCTCCCCCGTCTCTCTCTCTCTCCCCCCTCCCTCCCCCCCTGTCTCTCTCTCTCTCTCCCCCACCCTCCCTCCCTGTCCCCCTGCCTCTCTCCCCCTGTCTCTCTCTCTCTCCCCCCCTCTCTCCCCGTCTCTCTATCCCACTCTCCCCGTCTCTCTCTCTGCCCCCCACCCCCTCTCTCTTCCCTCTCCCCCCAACCCCTCTCTCCTCCCTCTCCCCCTGTCTCTCTCTCTCCCCCCTCCCACCCCCTCCCCACCTCTCCCCCCGCCCCTTGTATACCTGTATATTGTATTCGAGGACTTCGTAATATGGTGGCTTGATGGCGACACCTCGATCTGTGCATTATGTATGGAGATGAGCATTCCAGTTCTTTTTTTAGTTCAGTGCTCTCTACCCCTATACTTTGGAACTCCATCACACAATCTCTTCGCCTTGCTCCCTCCCTTTCCTCCTTCAAGGTAGGTCTTGAGACCCTCCTCTTCAACCGTACCTTCAGTCACCCTCCTACTTCTCTGCTCTCACTCATCCCAACCCTCCCCCCATCCCGCTTGGGTACCTATCCCTGACTGTTCAGTGCTTTGGGACATCCTTCCGACATAAAAGGTGCTCTACAACTGTAATTTTGTTGCTGTTATACAGAAAACTCTGGATGACTCACGGGGAAGAAGGCTCAGTGATGAGTTGCCAGGTATGAGTAGTTAGGCATAGGTCTACCCTCTAACTACAGGGGGCACTATGAATACATACTATATACACAAACACACAGTAAACTTGCACAAAGCGAACAGAGCAACCCTGACCACTCCATGACTGCATACAGTATTTATTTGTTAAAACTTATGCTCTCAGGCCTCTCAATCTAGCACCAGCTTGCTCATCATGGACACCTCATCCGAACATCAGCGCCCACTTCCACCAACCTCAGTCACAGGATAGGGCAGGACATCTCTGCAATGCAAGGTGCTACAACTTGTATTTACATGGCGTTTTTCATGTGAGTGCCATATAAATGCTGTGTCTTGGAGAGCTTAACAGGGCAGATAGTGACACCAAGCCAGGGGGAGGGAGGAGGTGACCATAAGCATGGTTGAAGAGGAAGATTTTTGAAGAGGAAGATCTGGGCATGATCTGAAAAAGGGGAGCATGTTGGAAAAAGTGAGAGTTTCCAAAATTTTGAGACTTTGTGGTTGAAAGCAGGCAGCTAATGGTGGAGTGGAGGGCATGCAGCAAGCGAAGGCCAGAGCCAGCTGAGCAATGGCAGTGGATTGGAGAGTGAGCATGTCGGAGTGGTAGAAAGCTACAAGGCGTAAAGGAATTCGCAGACAAATGTGAGGAACTTGGAAGTCGATCCTTTCTGTGATAGGGAGCCAGTGGAGCCTGACAAGGACTGGTGTGATGGGGGTACAGAGTTTACAGGGTGAGTATCCAAGTGATGGAGGCCTGGATTATTTGGATTTTGTGCATAGTGGAGCACAGGAGACCGCTGATAAGGTCAATAGAATAAATCGAGGAGGGAGGTACCTAGGGAGGATAGATCATTTGCCTTATATGCGAGAGACCATCAATTCCAGGCCGTGTGAAACTTTGGGCAAGTTTCTTTACTCCACACGCCTAATAATCATTGAATTTTACAGATCGAGGCTATTCGGCCCATCGAGTCTATAACGGCTTTTTGAAAAGAGCTATTCAAAGTCAATCTCACTCCCTGGCTCTCTCCCCAAACCCGTCCTCCTCAAATAACCATCCACCTCTCTTTTAAAAGTTGTTATCAAATCGGCCTCCATTACCCTTTCAGGCAATGCATTCCAGAATCAAACCCCATGCGTGAAAAAATTACTCCTCACCTCCCCTCTGCTTCTTTTAGAAATTCTTTTAAATCTGTAAAAATGTAATCTGCAATAATAATCCCTCAAAAAAATTGGTCATTTCGATCCATGACTGTTTGTCGGATACTGCTGTGCGCCATATGTGGCTGCCGACTTTGGCCCACATATATACAGTCAATTCACTTTACAGTATATTCGGTGAAACCCTGAGACATTTAAAAGATGTGAAAAGCACTATATCAAATGCAAGCATTATTATTATTATTATCATTGGTACAAGTATCTTACATGAATTCCTAGAGTGACAATTAAAGCAATGTCCCTTTTTAGTATTTTGCAATGGGAAGTGACCAAACTATTGACATCACAACGGCTTAATTGATAGTGATGAGATAAGACAGGATCAACTTGTCTGCTTGAACATGTATGTCAAATGTAAACAGAAGGAAGAATCTGTATTCTGGATCTTGTGTTTCTCCCTCAAAAAAAAATTCTAAATAGCAAATCCTGCAGAGATACCGGGAGGGTTTGCCTCAGGTGGTCTATCTGAAACTCCACCGAAACTAAACGCCATTTCAACTTACACAAAGCTGATCTGCAGCCAAGTGAGCTTCCTGGCACGTGGCCTGTGATCAGTGAGCGAACAGAGGACCAACCTGGGGGATCTGATGTTTACAATTCCTCAGGCGAATGTCACAAATTAGAGCCGGCTGGCTATCTGTGGTTTTGGTAGCCTAATGTCTGACCCATATGGAAACCTATCGTCATGCTTAAGAATATCCAAACAAAATGGAGTCGCAAATTTCCATGCCACCAAAGTGTGGAAATTGCCTTGCATCTGGAATGGAATGTGCGCTCTCTCCCTGGAGGGACACATCCTACTTACCCAATTCCAGAAGTTACAAAGCCCTGTTCACCAGACTACCCATATCCTTCTTCCACAATCTGCAGAACATCAACAATTCTGCAGCAGCTGGATTCTGGAAGTCCATCATCCACTCATCCTCACTTTTCCCCATATTTCCCAGTTGATCAAATTCATGAACCTTGTACTCATGTAAATCTCTCCACAACCAATGTCCTACTTTCCTCTGGGACTCTACTACTCCAGCCACTCCCTCTGCTCAAATACCTTCATGCTTCACATTCCCACCCAATCCTCCAAGAGCAGTGAATAAACCATTCTTCCCCCCACTCACAAATTATACCGCAACTCTCGCAAACTATACCACAGAACCTCTGCCTTGTGTCCCACCCCTCACAGTCTTCAAAGCCAGCCTTAAAATCTCTCTTCAGTTACCTTTATCCTTTTCAGCGGCTTGGGACATCTTCCCGACGTGAAAGATGCTCTATAAATGGAATTTCGTTGTTGTTGTTTCTTGTTGCTCAGCTATGTAAAGTACTTTGAGACAACCACTTGGTGTGAATTGCCCTATAAAATTGTGAACAGGTGCAAACTGGTGAGAGCCAAGGCATAGAGATCATAGAATGTACTTTAGGGCCCTGATGCAGACATTTCCTTGCAATTGTATATGAAAAATGTTTCCCACATACTTCAGCTTTCTGTTTATTAATTGGGAAACCCAAATGGAACAACTGTCCAATCTATCAGATTATGCTCATTAAGCAGAGCCCATTAGTACCACTTAAACACACTGGAAATCAATTGGCATCTGACAACACATTAACTAGATCCATTTACAGCATCTATCCTGCAAGGATGCAATCATAACCAGCGCACAAGAACAATGCTATATTGTCTGCAAGCATTCGCCTTCAGTTGACAGTCTTGGAACGCAGTGTGAAAAGTTACTGGAAAGGAGGATGGGTTGTTCTCACATTGTTAACCCTTGAAAAAGGGGCAGAACTATTTAGTCAATAGTTTCCTGTTTTCAAATTCACAAGGGAGAGAAGCAGAGGTACATTGCAGTGAAAACAGTAGCAATCTTTAATGCACAAGAGGAAATTTCCTTTCAAAGCAATACAGGGAACAACGCTTCTGGCACTACTTTAGCAATTTCACATACACGCACGCAATACATACACATACACACATATCTATATTCGCCCACAAATATATAGTCAATTCACTTTATAGTATATTCTGTGAAGGGCTTTGAGATGTCGATAATATGTGAAAAGCATTACATCAAATGCAAGGATTATTATTATATAGATATATATATAAAAATTATATATGGCACCTTTCATATTGGGCGAGGTTTAAAAAAGATTTGTAGAGCTGACATGAGCTGAGTCTGGGGTGGGGGGGAGCAAAATGCTGGTCAGAGACCAACCTAAACAGAGTGCAGAGGCCAAGTGGGTACATACACGTCAAGGGCGGAGGAACAAAAACATTTCACAATCAGCACAAAATCGAGAGTTGGAATAAAGTCAAGAAATTTAGTGGTGTAAAATGACCTTTGTCACAGAAGAATTTAACCTACTCATTTTAGCTATCAGGCATCATAAAACAGTACGTAACGAGTCCACAGGTCTGAAATAACTTGTTATGCATTTCTCTACATAAAGTAGGTGGAGCCAGACAAGCAATTTCTTTTTCAAAATTATTGATTCCAATACCCTTAATTTGCACCTCAATATTTTCTTAAGTAACTACACTTACTAAACCATATCCCGGTTCAACTCAAACAACAAAATTACATTTATAGAGCGCCTTTCACGTCTGGAGGACCTCCCAAGGCACAAACAAGCAATGCATCCCCAAAACAGAGCATCACACAAGGGCATACACAGCATGGCCCTGTTACTTAGATTGAATGAACATTTAAAAATGTCAAACAAGAACTCAAAGACAAAGTGAAATCGGAACCAGATTTCCACGACTTTTCTCACTTTTTAGTACATGATTGAATTGTAGATAATGCATCGACAAAGATGCTGCAGAGCGCTGTGGAAAGACAATGAGGTTGAAATGCAGTGTTCGTAACAGGATTTGTAAACACTAAATTATGCTAATGTGTTTAACACTGATTCGCAAGAATACCACTTGTTTCTTTCAGGGTACATTGGAATGGTGCTCCTCCAAGTCATCAGTTCAAATTGGATTAAATCCTTTGGTGTATGACACCAGTGAATTTTCTTCATTTAAAAGCATTTTTACTTTGAATGATAAATGCTTGGAGCATCACAAAGTTGCGTAGTGGCCAAAACATTAGGATGATTCAAACCTTGAATAGGTGCTGTGAGTTAAGAATTTATGTATGCCTTTCCGTGAAAATAAATCTCTGGAATTCCATATATAGGTGAAATGCATGAAATTCAGTCTGGTTTGAATACTCTTAAACAAAGAGAATGTTTCCACACATGAAGGACCAAAAGAGAATTTATGTACTATTAGTGATTTGTTACTATGAGGTGTATTGTGGAGCCCTGTAGCTCAGTGGTTAGAGCACTCACCTTACAAATGGGAGATGCAAGTTCAATTCTAGGCAGGGTGAAACCTTGGGCAAATTTCCATACTTCACACACCTAATAATAATCCCTCAAAAAAGTTATTTTTTTAAATTGGTCATTTCAATCCACCATTGTTTGTGGGATACTACTGTGCGTAATTGGCTGCTATATTTAGCCCACATATATACAGTCAATTCACTTTATAATATATTCTGTGAAGTGCTTCAAGACTTCTATAAGTTGTGAAAAGCACTATATAAAATGCAAGGATTATTATTATGGCCTTCCTTAACCATTTACTTTTTTAAGCATTATGGTGTTAACCCAATTATGCTCCATCAGCTCAGTAACATTTCAAATCTGAATCACATAGACAGGACTTGTGACCATAGGTATGCTGCCAGTGATGTTCAGTATTATGGTCAATGGTTTCTGAGGTGGTCAGTCACTTTGTGTTAGAATTACACAAACACCACGAGCTCACCGTGAGAATGCAGCCTTGTGACGATCTTGCTGTCGTCACTACAATAACGATACTGAAACAGTAGAGCTGTGGATCGACAGTTCATTAACCACGCAAAGGATATATATCCTTATAATAATCCTGGTATATGATATAAAACCACACTACGACAACAACAAAATTGCATTTATAGAGCACCTTTCACGTTGGGAGGACATCCCAGGTTTCAAAGCATTTCAAGGAGTTTTCTGTAGTGTGTGATGGCTCCAGTCCATTGAAGTAGCCAATTTATACATATGAATGTCTCACAAATAGCCAGGAGGGAAATAATCTTTTTTTAAATGGAGAATTGTGGACCCAGGGGACATTCTCTTCCAAATAGTATCATGAAAAGGATAGCAATTTCCAATAATGCAGCACTTTCCCACTATTCATCTTCAACCTAGACTGGGCTCAACATCCCAATGTGCATCTTGAACCTACAACCTTCTGACTCAAAGTTGAGCATGCTACCAACTAGCTAGGTTGACACTGTTTTACTCTTCTACAGCGCTTCCTAAAATTACAGGGACGCCACACACAAAAAAAGTCAAAGTATTGGAGGATTGACGTCACCTACAAAATTGTTTCCCAGACTTTAAGAAAGAAACAAATGTTGGAAGACATAAAAGGCAACTATATTACAATGGTGGCCACATTTCAAATATAGTATCATCATGTCATTCGTAGAATTAATTTAACTCAACAACTTGGAATAGCATTTGATTGTTCTGGCACACAGACAAACTTATGAGGGGATACAGTTATGAGAAGAGGCTCAAAAGATTGGTGTTTTTCACTAGAACAAAGTTTAATAGGTTATCTAACAGAGGTCTTCAAAATTCAAATAGATTTTGAGAGGGCATATTATTCCTACTGGATAGTAAATCAGTAAGAAGAGAGCACAAATTCAGAAATAGTCATAGAAGGTTAAAGGAAGGGTTGGAAGATTAATTCAGAGAGCTATTGGATATGTTACAACAAGTAGTTATTAGAGGTAAAGCCACATCAGCATTTTAATAAATATTGATAAACATTTGAAAAGGAACACAATAAAAAGTTACAGTAAACATGAAAAATTAGCATTTGAACAACTTGCTTTAGTGGAGGAGTTAGCTAGGCTCAATCGCTTCCTTCCATGTTATAATTTATAATAATAATAATCCTTGCATTTGCTATAGTGCTTTTCACATCTTCCAGACTTCTCAAAGCGCTTCACAGAATATTCTGTAAAGTGAACTGACTATTTGTGGCCGAATCATGGCAGTCAATTGAGCATAGCGGTGTCCCATAAACAGTCTTAGATTGAAATGACCAATCTGTTACTACTTTTTTTGGGGGGGAGATTATTATTAGGCGTGTGGAGTAAGGAAACTTGCCCAAGGTTTCGCCATGACCTGCCTGGAATTGAACACTTAAGGCGATTCCTCTAACCACTGAGCTACTGGGCTCCGGGGAATTTGTAAGACTCGATGAGGCATCCGATGAAATCATCACCTGAGTTGATTAAAGGCACAAGCTTTCGAGGCAGTATTGTTACAAAGCGAAATACTAGAAGGTAACTTTACAGTGACTACATAGGAGTGGCAAAGAAACTCAATGACACCTGCGGCAAGTTTAAATTACAATAGGATGAACAGAAGAATATGCAAGTGAGTTTAGCTCAGCTTTCATTGTCTCAACTGTCTAAACCTCTGGATTATCAGCTGTGAATTTGAGAATGCAGTTTTTTTAATATATAAAAAATTCCCAACTTTTTTGTATTACTCAAGGAGAGAGGCTGATCTCAGAGCTAATTGTTCTCTCACCCGGTATTCAAAGAAGTGTGTCTCCACAGATAGTGAATATGTATGAGCGAGGTAGTACCTAAATGCACCTACAAGGTGAGTGGGAAACAATGATCAGGGTGCAAAATATGCATCAATACTTCTCCCCACCCAAACCCTTCCTAGCTCAGGGAATATTGAGCCTAATAAATGTCCAAGGCAGCTCGTAATCTGTTTAGTGCAATAAATACAGTACAGCCCTTCTACCCACTGAATAACTCAAGGTTTGATTTTATATCTAGCCCATCATACCAGGACTCCAGAAGAGGAAACAAAAATCAGACATTTGAGATATCTTACAATCAAGAACACAAAATTGCATTAGCAATTTAATAAAACATTAGTCGTCCCTTGCTAGTATCACCTCTAGAATACTGAGTGAGCAGCAAGGATTCAATATTTAGTCCCAGCATCTCTAACCTAGTACTGTAGCTAGATTGGTCAGGAACATTTAACAAGCATTCGGATACTATAGTGGATGTAAATAGTACAGTAAATTCCTGATCCTGGCTTAATTTGCTATTACCAATAGTCTTCATGCTGTTGATATCCCTGACGCATTTATTTATGTATGTATGCATGCATATTATCAATATTATAAATACACACATACATATATATATATATTTATGTATATATATATATATATATATATATAGAGAGAGAGAGAGAGAGAGAGAGAGAGAGAGCGCTATGTGTGTGTGTCACTCTGGATAACTCATCATTGAGCCCTTTACCCTTGGAGCAACAAGTTATTAGGCGATTTCTGTAATTCACTGTAGCACTAAATGGTGACATTTAAAAAAAAAACTTAAAAGTCTACTGCACTGACATTTAGTAATCTGTACATATGCAATCAACTTTCCCCAGAAAGAGGAGCAGAGGATGGCAAGGAGAAAATTAAGAGAAAACGGGATGGGTGGGGGGGGTGGTGGTGAGGGAGAGAGAAATACAACTGCTTTCTACATACAGGAGGAATAAGGATATGGTTACAAAACAACTTTTCGCCGAACAAAGTAGATAGTATAACTAAACAAGCACTCTTTAGATTACTTAAAACCTTGCTAATATTTGCACAAATGTGATTCACTTCAAAAGATTGTGAGCGACAGCTGTGACGAAGAAGCGTCCACAGTAACCGCTGGAGTCAGGACCACATGAAAGCAACAGAAACCTTTGAGTAATTAATTTGCTAGTCTGTACGGTTTGAATGATGAGGGCAGGAACCTTGCTGCCAGATTCCTGGGAGTCACTGTACACGCTATAGTGTAGCTTCAGCCAAAAGCAGCGCACTTTGAACATTCAACATTTCACACTCACGTATTCTATCTAACATGAACACTCAGACTCATCCACTATAGTTTTTGAATGCGCCCAGTCAGTTGAAGGCACCCACAAATTACAGTCAATCCACATTACAATATTCTCGATTGAGAGCTTTGAGATGTCTAATGACATGATCAGATGCTAAATCAAATGCAAGAATTATTACTATTTTCTCTTCCAGGCTATTTGTGGGATATTGCTCTATGCAAATTGATTGCCGCATCCTTCCACTAAATACATAGTGACTGAACTTTACAGTATTTCCTATAAAATGCTTTAAAATTTGCTCCTGACATGAAAGGTGTTGTATTAAATATAATGACTATTTAATTGAATATCACCCAGTTTTACCTTGTGAAGTATGGTATATCACTTAAAAACAATAGTTAACAAAGAAATACATCACTACTTCAATAGCAGCAATTTGTATCAATTTAGCATCTTGTGTGAAATATACTGCTTGAGGAACACATTAAGCTTAGAGTGGGGAAATGAGATGACCTATCACAAGATCGGTTTGGATTAATGCATCCCTTCAGCCTACCTGATCTCATTTTTCCAGAATACCCTCCTACCATCTTCCCATCACAGCATCAACTTTTTTTTAAAAAAACATTATTCCACTGACTGGGCATCAACCACCCTTCCTGGTAACTAGTTGTTAATTGCCCCCTGGGTAAAGAAATCATTCCCGATATCTGTCGTCCAATTACCCTTTCAATTCTTAACCCATGCCCTCTTGCTTTACTGCCTTGGTGCAACCTAACATTGTTCTGGGTTCACTTTCAGTCCACTCTTACACAACTCTATAAAGTCCTTTCCTTTCAAGATTGAAGAACCCAAACTTGTCTAATCACTGCTTGAAGCTCAACCTTCCAAGGTTTTGAATCATCAGCTCACCACTTTTCTCTGCATTGCGTCCTGGGCCATACCAACCTATCCCACCAGCAAGCTCCAGTCTGTCCTACAGAATACTGCTCACTTAATTGATTGCTGCCTCAAACTGTTTTAACATAGTTAACAAAGTGAGCAGTGGTTTCAACTAACACCCCTAGATTTTTCAATTTTCCCCTTAGCACATTCTATCCCATCCACTGGCATTTACGTATTTCCCATTCTTACATTTACTAATTAGCATTTATCTGTGATTAACTTCATTTGACTGTCATCAACCCATGTCCATACCCTGCCAAGTGCTCTTTGGTAAAACTGTTGTTGTCTCTTCTGATTTCAGTTTCCTTCACCCCCAATCATCTATAAACTTAATTACCCTCTGCAAATCTAGATTATAGACAAGATCCAATGGGGCCCAGTACAGACAGCTTGAGCACTAGCTTAATACTTGCCCCGTTTTGACCTAGCTCTGTTAACACCAATGTCTGCTTCTTCCCCTTCAGCTAATCATGAATCCATGCCCACATCTAATCAAAGATGTTTTAATGGAGGTTATTTTTGGAGGATGAGAGATATCACAGCAAAGTTGTGGAACAGAGTTCCAGAAGATTGATTAGTAAAGGCTCAGCTATCAACCATCGATCCAATGAAGTGGAAAGCAAGCAAGAGACATCAGGTAAAAGACCAACTGGAACAGGCTGGAAAAGCTCCATAGATAGGGTGGTGCAAAACCATACACAGGTTTGAAGACCAGGAAAGTGATCTTAAACTTGATCCGTTATTGTTAAGTATGAAATATGAAACTTCTAGACTGAGCAAATGCTGAGTTTAATTGTCCAGTAATTTAATAGCTTTCGTTTTCCTTTCCTCTCCATTACCAATACTAGATTTATAAGCATCTAAGACCTCATAAATGTTTTAGTTACATTGGTTCTACACCTTTTGTTTATCGAGCAAAGACAAATATGAAAAAGCTGTATGGAAAGATGCAACAACATTAATCTTGAATCACAGTTGAGGGATTTTAATCCCACTTCAAGTGCTCAGAGACCCTTCCCTGGGTAAAGGGAGCTAAATAAATACAAGTTATTATTGTTATTGAGAGTAATGCACATAAAATTGACAATAGCAAAAATACAATGAAAAGACAGCTGCTGGAAATTCCACAACAGGGCAGCCAGCATCTGAAAAGAGAAATAATCCTAAACAGAAACCTTTAATCATTACCAGTCTTAATATAGTATCATCACCAGTCTTCATATTGAGTAAAGTGCACCCACACACACTCTTCAAACAACCATTGTTTATTTAACAAGCTAAGTACTGATGGGAATGGGAGAAAACTGCACAGTCCAAAGTTTGCATCCCTACTAGAGTAGACCAGATCATTACTGAGGGATTTTTGCTCACAAATATACAGTCAATTAACGTTACAATACATTCTGTGAAGCGCTTTGAAGATGTGAAAAGCACTATGTGAAATGCAAGGATTATTATTATCTGTCCTTCAAAGACGATTTGATAAAGATTTGTTTCAAAGTAAGAAACAAAAGTTGTGAGTTACATGTACTACTGTTGAATCGTCCACCCCTTTATCAGTCTATCTCAGGATGTGGGTGAAGTGGAGTCAGACAGTACTGTAAATTTAAAATAACCAGCCAAACAATACTGAGAAACACAACAAATGGCAACTATTACCACTGGAGACAATCTTTACATTATTTAAGGCATTAACCTGCCTTGTGAACTTTGCAGCACCAAAGGCAGGACTGCCAAGGGCAACACCACTGTAAGATGATTGATAAGGCATCACTAATAGAGGGGGAAGAAGGGGGAATGAAAAAAATTGTCCAACCTGAGACAGGTAATCGTAACCTCTTCTACTAGTGTCTTACTCTATGATACAGAAAACATATGGCTTCATAAAATGGAGGTTATGGAGTACATGACGATACATTTTCACACATTCCTCTTGGGCAATCGGACAAAAAAAACCACTCTTTTCAGCTCCGTCACTCAGGGAGTTTCAGTGGAGGTGCCGCACTCCATTCACGTCACAAAGGACCTGTGCGCAACAGCAAGGTCAGCTTTTCAGGAACGTTTGGTAATGTGCTCCCACCTCAAAGCAGCGTGTCCAGCTGAAAGCTTCAAACTAGAGCTTGAAACCACTTGCATTTAGTGCCACAATAAAATGCTTCTTTGCGGTCACTGTTTTCCTTCTGCTTTGGGGCTTTAGAGGAACTTGTGCATATCAGCCACTGACAGAAAATGCTGCTCTGTTAAAAGAGTATTTATTGACAGACAAACAAATGTGTGATTGAGCAAGAGTTCGGAAGCATACACATCCAACAACAGTGCAAACAAACCAACTTAAAGGGGCCTCTATTATGCCAAAAGCTACAGCAACTCAAGCAAAATGAATGGATCATAAAACATAAAATATTACACCGATTCAGAAGAAAGCTGAAGAGAATAGAAAATAAATTTAGCAAGGAAAACACAAAACAGTGATTTCCTTTCCACTATATTTCCTGGCGCAAACAGAACGCGTCAAGGATGGAGAGGATAGAACTCTGCAATAAAGCCCTCCTAATTCACATTATGGTATCATTTTACTTCCATTTCTTTAAGAATAATGTAAGCTATTGAAAGGCAACTATGAGGCAATACTGAATGATCTTTGCTATTGAGGTTAATATACCATAAACCTATATAGAAAAGATATAGAATAGAAAAGGTTAATGTACCATCAACCTGACTAACCGATGACCACAGACATTGTCCTTTCGTCTTGAGCACATATAAATATTGTATTTAGGGCTTATGGGTGATCATGCTTTATTACAATTGAGGTATAACCTTAAAAAGGAGAAAAAGAAAGAAGGCACAGTTAACTCTCAAATATCCAAATAAGGATTAAAAGGCACGAGGCCTCTGCTGCAGAAGAACAACTAAATACTGTGGAACATGTACTTAAAATTCCAGGACCCATAATTTTAGAAGGACTTGTGTGGCAATAAGCTCCAAAATGTAATGTGCTTTTTAATTAGAAGCTTGGTTTAAACAAGATGGTATTTTATGGATCAAACAATCCAGATGGGAAAAAGTCCAATTCTACATTGGAACCTTAAGTGTAGGAGCTGATAGTAATAACAGACATATAAATTGTCTGTTCTAAGACATCCTGGGTGGACTCTATAGAAGTAAGGTTGCTTTTTCAGTTGCGAAGGAGCTGTATATTCTCAGACCCAATTTACAAATTAAGTTAGTTGTTTGGGTGATGTTACTGTAATTGGCCTCAGCAACTAGACAGGGAACTTGGGGAAGAATGGTTTGGAAGAATGGGGTGAAAGAATGGGGGGGAGGTGGTGCTAGCAAAATAAGAGGAGAAACCTGGTACCAACCCAATGAACTCCAGTCTTACTCTCTCTGAAACCGCCACCGACAACCTTCCAAGTGAATTTGTTTCTGTCTCGAGTGGATATTGCTCGTCTGCCACAAATCAGCTAAACTTATTAATGTAGGTTCACAATCCTCAACCTCCCGTTCAAGACCCTCCACGGCCTTGCTCCTTCCTGATCCTATATCCCCAGCTTGGCTCCAAATCCTCGACAGTTCAGCACCTTAGGATATCCTCCCAATGGGAAAGGCGCTTTGTAAATATAATTTGTTGATGATACATCAAATTTCCGAACACAGGAATTTCCATGTGTAGGTGGTATGCATGGAACTCTATCTGGTTTGGATACTCTAAAGCAAGGTGATAGGTAGGTTTCCAAATGCATTAAGACAAATAATTGGCAAAACAAAATCACGGAAGTGACTGAATATCAACTCAGTACCTGGATTTTAACTGCATTATTGACGCTTGCACATGTTTTCTCATGTTGACATGACCCGTACAAGAATTGTAAACTCCATTATCACCGTAATAGTACAGTCAAATGAAAACAATGGACCTGAATGTGTGCAACATTAGTTCCAACAAGAAGTAAATTACTGTCATCCGTTAACAATAGCATGGAAACAAAAGATTATAGCCATTTAAAGCTTAATATGTTTAGATCCCATTTACAGAGACCACAAATTGTTGCCCAAATGAAAGAAATGTGTATGAATGGCTGTCCTTACAGCCATTCATACACATTTACACTTCTTGAGAGAAGGGATAATAAAGGTAAATTGTATTGTTCTTTCATGACTGTATGTGCTCTAGGAGTGGGAAACACCTAGCTAATCAGATAGTGCAGCCAGTCAAAACAGTAATGTTTCCAACGAGGTCTCAAAGCAGAATGTTCAAGAAATTATAGGAGTAGAATGTACATGCAACATATTAAACTGTGAAAGTTTAATGATGACGTTTATATTAAAAAAAACTTTTGAGACTTATCCAAAGCACCTTGCAATATTGGGATTAACTGGCAATGCTGTTTTTCATTGTGCCTTTGCCAGAATGCATTGCGAGATTCCTTTTGCACAATTTTCAGAACTGCTGCTTGTACAGTCAATAGAGCTATAGTACATTAATTAGATTTTCTATCTAAAGCATATTTTTCACCATAACTAACATCCTCCCACTTTAGACACAAATTCGGAGGGGGTAGTGCAGAGAAAGAAATAAATTGAAATATCACACAACTTTGGATTTCAGATTTATAATAATTGCTCTATTGATGCCTTCTTAAACTATTCGCATACATCTAGCTCAAATAGAGGTAGACCCAAATCATGTTATATCAAAGTGGAGACCCATTTGCTGCAAACCTAAATGATGGTGATTCACTTTAAATCACTGTTGAAACATAGAAGCCCAACCCACTCACAAGCTGTACAAAGGTTCACCGACAAATACAAAGCAAGATTTGACACAATGCCTAACTTTCACCACACAAGGTCCTCAACAAATATCAATGGAACAAAATCTCAAGGCTCGATTCGAACTTTCACAGGTCACTAAGACGAGTTGCTGTGGAAACATTCCACTTCAATTTATCTCGACTTTGATTTAGGTTGCCTTCCTTCGTAAATTTTCTTTTGGGAATTTAACAATAATTAAATTGAAGGACGTTTTACTTAAGCACTCGTATCTGACTTGCCTATCAGTAATAAATTCATACAATTTGTTCCATGGGAATGAATGCTAATTTCACAGCCCAATGGACCAAAAACCCTCCAGGAAAGAATAAAAGCAGCAAGGTGTGCAAATATATACCAACTGCTTTTCCAGAATTTATTTGGCAACAGCTTTCGACAAAACATGTGCTGTGCTTTATTCTCACAAAATAATTAGCTCAAAAGCTGAAGCCCAACACATTGAAGGCTGGAACTCAAAATAAAGTTTAAAAAGACACCTATGGACTAATCAAATTGCCAGATGATTGCAGGGTCTAATTTGCGGTATTTCTTTATAAGGAATCAGAGTAATACAGAAAGCGTCCTCCTTCCAATAACTGTAAGTATGCTTTGCTGGCTTGTAAACTCTGCTCTAATGCAATCTACTTCTAGCATAGAGATAGGAAGATGAGAATTATATGCTAAAGGTATGTCATTACAAAATACTCAAATTAGACCTACAATATTTCAAATCTATTTTCAAGGCAACTAGGGTAATCTATTCTGGTAAGTGCTCAGACTGACTTTAGTGTATCTGGCCAACGATGCAGATTTAACAAAAGCCTCGCAACACAATGTTGTTCCATTTCATAAAACAGCACCTCAGAAAAACAGTTATCCGATAACACACGTCAACTCTTCCGAGGCCATTGCTGAATCAAAGGACATCTCACGGTGTGAAATTTCCAATAAATAATGGAACACCAGTCTCAATGACAAAAGATTGATTATTCTCTATGGAATGAGAGGCAGCTGCACAGGACACTTAAAGCCTCCTCACCTTTGGTTCCATTGAGATGAAGCTGTGCGATCCCCGACTGGATATCGTTGACCTTTTCATCGTTCTGCTGTGGTAAAAGTGGTAGTAGTCTTTCAAGGAGCCAATCTGCAAGGGGAAAAAGAAAGGGATTTGAACACTGACCAGTCTATGTTTTAGTGAGTTTTTTCCCCAGTGCAGCTTATACATTATTTAGTTTCATTTGAGCCAGGTGATCAAGTGTTAGCATATTCCTCCGGATCACCTTCCAACAAAAAACAACATACAAAAGTTGCACAGTATAAAATGCATCACTGCGCTTTCAGGGGCTCACTTAGCTTTGTATAGTATGCAGTTGTAAACCTTAAAATAAATAAAATTACTGTTAAAAAAAACACAACCAATGAAAGGTAATCATTGCCTTCACATAAGCATGTCTTTAATAATAGCAAATGATAGCAACAGTCAGGATCCAGAATGCTGCTTTGTGTTGTTGCAGTGAATGGTCAGCTCATATCCTCTGCTATTAACAGCTGTAGACAGAAACACCTCACACAGCAACATTTACCAGCAAGATAATTTGTTCACAGACAAAAATATAAAAACTCTGAAGATCAGGGTGTGAAATCGGTTAAAGAAAATTGACTTCAGCAAAGCTTACAGTTTTAGAAAGCGTACAAGGTGCAGATACTATAGGAAGCGCTCTGAGATTTCACTAAGTGTGAAGGAAAGCTGATTATATTAAAGTGAAATTTGTATACAATGAAAAAAACAGGTTGTAGTCACCATAGCAAGTTCAGTTTGATTTAAAATGGGTTTAATTTTCAATGTGATGTCGTAATCTGATGGAAATTATCTAAAGCTGTTCCTGTGTGCTCCCACTAGGCACTATGCCATACAGTCTGGATGGTTGCAGGTTAGAATTCCAAAACTGCCGAGTTCATCCAGGGCAAGAGCTTGTGTGCTGGAAATAGCTTCAGCTTCCCTGGGGCAGGGAAGGGGAAATAAAAAATAATTAGCCATCTCCTGCTTTGCAAAACTAAGTCTTTATCCTATGTGAAGTGTGCGATATAAATGAGTTGTTGTGTAGATGTCTGGCAAGACAGGATCAGACTGAGCTGTAAATCTAACATTTGATCAACTTTCAACGCAAGCAGATTTAGGCAAAGTATCAAATGGATTAGTAGGAAATAGAAGCAAGACAGGGAAAGAATGAAGAAATAAAATAACTTGCATTTTTATAGCATATTATTATTCGGAAATTGTCTCAAAGCACTGTACTGTCAAATGTCATAACCATTTAGGCAAATGGTGCGATCATTTGGAGTCCTGTAGCTCAGTGGCTAGAACACTCACCTTGCAAGTGAGAGAGCAGGGTTTAATTTCCGGCAGGGCTAAATGTTGGGTAAGTTTCCTTACTCCACACACCTCTGTTTACAAAACAGTAAGTGGGAACAACAACAAGTTCGATTTATATAGCGCCCTCCACGCCGGACGGCGTCTCAGAGCGCTTCACAGTAGCGGATCCCAGGACCGAGCCAGGGGCAAAGCTAGAAAGGTGACCAAAGGCACTTGGAACTTGGAAGAGGGGGGGCGAGGCAAAGGGAGTGAGGAAGAGCCTTGGGGCATAGTAGCTGAAGGCATGGCCGCCGAGAGTGGAGCAGAGGATTCAGGGGACATGGAAGAGGCCAGACCCGGTGGAGTGAAGGCAGTGGGGGCTGGTTTGGGGAGAGAGATCAGAGAGGTAGGGGGGTGCAGAGGAGTGGAGGGACTTGAAAACAAGGGTGTGGATCTTGAAGTCGATCCTCTCGGGGACAGGGAGCCAGTGAAGTCTGGCAAGGACTGGGGTAATGGAGGAGCGAATCTTGGTACTTGCGGGTGAATATACAAGTGGCAGAGTTTTGAATTAGCTGGATTTTGTGGATTGTGGTGGTGGGGAGACCCAAAATGAGGAGGGCATTGGAATAATCCAGCTGAGAGGTGACAAAGGCATGGACCAAGGTTTCAACGACTTTTGGGGTGAGATATTGCCGGAGACGGGCGATCCATTGGAGGTGGTAGAAGGCGGTACTGGTGAGGGACCGGATATAGGGGAGGAAGGACAGTTGGGGGTCGAACCAAGGTTGCGCACAGGTTCGGAGAGTTTTAGGGCCAGGCCAGGAAGGTGGGGGAGGTGAGAGGTTTGCGAATGGAGACGTTGATGAGACCCAAAGAGTATGGCTTCCATCTTGTCAACATTCAGCTGCAGGAAGTTCGCGCTCATCCAGCTCCTGATGTCTGACAGGCAGGCTGACAGAACATCAGGGGACTGGGGGTCGCAAAGTGAAGTGGAAAAGTAGAATTAGGTGTCATCAGGATACATGTGGAAGTGTGCCCCATGTCTGCAGATGACAACCCCAAGAGGGAGCGTGTAGATGAGGAAGAGGAGGGTCCAAGGATGGGGTACCCCACAGGTAACCGGGTGAGAGGGGGGGGAAAGCCGTTTGTGGAGATGTACTGCTGGCGGTTTGTGAGGTAGGACTCAGAAACCAGGGAACCTGGCTGTTAGTCAATTGGCGCTTTTCTGGAGATAATAAATCCTTAAAGAAATAATAATATGGCCATTCAATCTGCAACTATTTGTGGGACACTGCTGTGCACAATTGGTTGCCACATTTCGCCCACATATTTACAATCAATTCACTTTGCAGTATATTCTGTGAAGGGCTTTGAGACTTCTAGATGATGTGAAAAGCACCATATCAAATGCAAGAATGATTATTATTATATAGCCTAGCCTTTTTATATCAATTAAACAGTTTCAACTACCTGTCCTGCCACTTTTAAAGATTTACTTATATGAACCCCCAGGTTCACCCTTTAATATTCTACCACCAAGCTTCTGTTGCCTCTCCTCATGATTCCTCCAAAAATGCATCACATCGCATTCATCCATATTAAACTTTATCTGCCACGTGTCTGCCTATTGTACCTATCTGTCTATGTCCTATTGCAGTCTGCTTCTATCCTCCTCTCCTTTTACTAGCTTTGTATCATCTTGAAGTTAGAAATTGTACTCCAGGTCATTTAGATCAAAAACTCCAGTCAGAAAAACAACTGTTCACCACCACTCTGCTTTCTGTCTCCCTAGAGGAGGTGCAATTCATCTTGAGGATTTTTGACCAAGAGAAACTTGCTTTACTTTCAATTATGGAAAGTAGTATCAAAAGTGTTAACATCCATTAGGATAGTAGGCAGGCAGGACTTGGAATACTCTGCTGGTTTGGGGGGTGAATGTAGAAACAAATAAGAACATCCAACCCATATAGGATCCAGAGAAACTATTTCCTCTGCTAGGGGAATCCAGGAAACCTAATGTTAGGTCAGATAACGTTATGGGGCAAAGCCAGGTAGAGATTAGCCATGATCTTATAAAATGGCGGAGCAGACTTGAGGTGCTGAAAAACCTACTCCTGTTTCTACGTTAACGTGTTACCATTTGGTAAGAGTAAAGAATGGATGAAGAAAAGCAACAGGTAAATGTTCCCAGCACTTAAAGTGCCTAACAAAAATTTATATGCTCCTCTTCACACAGAGAAAGCTATATTGTAGAGGTAGAAGTTGGATAGAAATAGGCGATCATGCAAAGCCATTCACTTTCTAAGCACAGTACATGCTGTCATAACAGTGCACATCTAAGAAACATTGGAATTAATATTGGAGCAACAGTTGCAAAGGATTTATTCATTTGGCTGGAGAGAATTCTAATTTCACAGCCCAATGGTGTAATAATGTGAACCAAGATTTTTTTAATAAAAAAATGAGTTTTCTCTAGTTTAAAATAAATAGATGCCTGGTTCAGCAATGATCCCTGGTCATGATGGAGCAGGAATCCGAGCCACCCCTGGCTGAGAGACAAAAGACGATGCCCTGCGGTCTCTAGATTCCAGTGCTGCGGGAGCTGCTTAGTTTATATTGCAAGCCAGTTTCCTCAGCACAGACAAAATAATGGACATTTATAGCTGCTCTTCATTCGTACACTTCTCATTAAAGCTCTGTGCAACATGTCTTTAAGATGTGATAAAGTGCTACAAAGTCATCAAATGTAATGACCTATTAATTTTTTTTCACATACTTTACAGCTGTCTTCCTGGACTGCGGTGCTATACTTAACCTACTGACTGCCCCCAAAAAGTCACGACTACCTCACACAGCAAGCACAGCCCACCCATGTGTCATTATTGGAAGAAGCACTACCTCCTAGGGACACCTGCAGAAAGCACGTCTTTAAGAAGGTCTCAAACCCTCCGAAAGAATCAGTATCACATTTACCCTAACTGTGTTGGCATCAATTAGAGCCATTAAGGTGGCGCCTTCACAACCATTTCGGAAAAACGGAGACAAAGATGAAGCGTTTTGAAAAGCCTTGGAAAAGATCATTGATTTACAAAAGTAATTATCATTGTTTTTGAATCAATTCAGGCTATGTTACAGGACACAGCAGCACAGAACTATGGGGGCCATTAAGTCACAAAGTCTAGTTTACAAAGGGGCCCCAGCAGAAAGATAAGAAACAGTAACCCGAGCAGTGCCACACTACACAATAAAGGATTTCCAAGTGTTTGAATTCCAGGAATAGAGGGGATGGGAGCCAAGTATTCATTTTATTCAATATTTACAAGCAATATAATAATTTAATAAAATTCTTAGGCTTGGCTAACATCAAACTAAAGGATCTGAATCTCAAAGAACCAATAATTGTTTGTGATAGTGCATCATCATGTCTTCGAGATGTTGCAAAGCACTTTACAGAATATACTGTAAAGTGAATGGACTACATTTTGTGGTCAAAATGTGGCAGCCAATTGCACACAGCAGTGTCCCACAAACAGTCGTGAATTGTGTGACTAATTTGTGGCCTATTTGTGGGCGAAACACGGCAGTCAATTGCATACAGCAGTAATCCAAAAGCAATTTTGGATTGCAATGAACAATTTTATTATTGTGTTTTTTTTTGGAGGGATTATTATTAGGCATGTGGAGTAAGTAAACCAGCCCAAGTTTCGCCCTGACCTAGCTGGATTCGAATACAAGTCTCATGCTTATAAGATAAGTGCTCTAAACACTGAGCTACAGGACCTCACTTGCAGCTAAAGTAATTGAAGGACGAGTGTGGCCATGCAGGTTAGAACATTCGAAGGCCTTGCTAAGGTGTGTGCACCTGAAAGGCTTCTCCCCGGTGTGTGAGCACATGTGGTTGGCTGAAGGCTTTGCTGGAAGCCCCGCACTTGTGCCGCAAGTTGTGGGTTAGCAGGTGCATGGCCATGCTGGCATGAACATGTAGACCTTCCCTCAAGGCCTGGATCCTCCTTGTTGACGGCCCCATTGGCCACTCCAAATTCTTCCACCCTTCCTATCCCCATGGGTCAGAAACAATGACTGTCCAACACTTTGTGACGGCTTCCTAATGTGAAAGGCGCTATACGTGTAATTTTGTTGTCATAAGTTGGGCACTTGCACCCCAGCTTAGTGTGTGTGTGTATATGGCAGCCCAGGTTGCACGAGATGGGATAAGAATGTAGCACAAAGCATGAGATGCGCAGAGGAAAATTGGACAAGTATCAAAAGTAGATGGAGAGATAAACACAGTGGGAACACTCAAGCAGCATCTATGGAGAGAGGAAAGTAAGTTAACGTTTCAGGTCAAAGGCCTTTCATTGGGTCTGGCACAAGGTCAAACGTTAATTCACTTTCCTCTCTCTGTAGATGCTGCCTGACCTGCTGAGTGTACCCAGTGACTTCAGTTTTTATTTCAGATTTCCAGCATCTGCAGGATTTTGCCTTTTGAGATAAACAGGATGGGGCAAAACCGTGAGCAAGATGCCACAAGCCGCATAATAATCCCTCAAAAAAAAAACTATAATAAATTGGTCATTTCAACCCACGACTGTTTGTGGGACATTGCTGTGCGCAATTGGCTGCTACGGTCCATGAAGCACTTTGAGTAGCTTAGAAAAGTACTATATCAAATGTAAGGATTATTATTATTATTATAAACAAATCAAAGTTGCAAACTCCTGCAACTTTGATTTGACAAGATAAGGCCAAACACAGGGTCAGGGCATCAAAGCTGAAGTAGTTATGAATGTAATTTTCCAGCAGTATGCCACAAACCACAAGATTACCTTTAAGTCAAATTTATATTTGTTTAGGATAGGCTTTCCAGAAACCCAAACAGGCATTTTACATCAAATCAAGATAACCCAGGATGGAAAATGTTGTGTACTATTTGCCAAGCTGAATATAACCATGAATCTACTACAAACAGAATAGCTGTGTTTTTCCCCAAAAAATCACCAAATAGTACAGCACATTTTTTTGGGGGGGGTCAGCCAGGTGTCTGACACATGTGGAAAACCATCAGTACCCTTAAGGGTATCCAAACTAAGCTGAGATTTCATTCCCATCTACACATGAAAAGTCCAGAGATTGATTGTTTGAATGGAACATGCATTCTCTCCCTGCAGGGACACATCCTGCTTACCTAATTCCAGAGGTATTAGGCGCACGTGGGCAAGCAGGGACCCCATTGGGGGTAATGATGGGAGTCCAACCAGTTAAAACCTCATAACTTACCATTGATATTCCTGTCTGGCAAGCTTTCCTGCTGCATGTCCAGCTAGAACCACCCTACCCTTCAGGGAACAAAAACGGAAGTTGCTGGGGAAACTCAGCAGGTCAGGCAGCATCCATGGAGAAAGGAAAGCAAGTTAATGCTTTCCCCTTAGGACCTTGGCTTGCAGGGTTAACAGGAGCTGAGTGGGATGACTCCTTACTCCAGTGATTGGTTTTGCCCTTCCAGCCTCATCCACATTGGCTGTGGTGTCTTCAGCATTGTCCTGGAAATACCGTGGATCTGCCTGGGGCTCAGGATGCAGTCTACTGAGATCATCAGAGAAGGTCGATTGGCTAGATTCTGATATTCCATTCCCAGGCATGTCACCTTGGAGCGAGTTAAGCTGCAAGGATACCCCACTTAAATCACATCAAGGATAAAAAGAGAAAGTAAATGAAGGAATGACTCAAGACACAGCTTCGGATTTAAAAGTGTTTAAGATCATATGACAGAGGAATGGAAAGGGGGACAAATCTTGAGATGCTGGAAAATTAATAAAAGATTTGTTTTTGATTGATACAGGTATGATAACATAATAACCCTTACATTTAGCACGCAGTAATAATTTTAATTGACCCTTTGGCTTCAAGAGCCTCACCTATAAATCCATTATTATCCCAGCACCTCCACATCTGTGATCTTCTACCCCACTGTTCTGCTCACCCAATTCAGGCCTACTACATATCCCAACCTCCTCCAGATCACCACTGATGTTGGATGCTTCTGCTACTGCACCTCTAACTTATCATAGAATCTTACAGCACAAAAGGAGGCCATTCGGCCCATCGAGTCTATGCAGACTCTTTGAAAAGAGCAATTCAATCACACTCCCCAACTCTCTCCCCATAACCGCACAAACCCATCCTCCCCAAATAAATGTCTACCTCTCTTTTAAAAGTTGTTAATCGAATCGGCATCCAACACCTTTTCAGGCAATGCATTCCAGATTCGAACAACTCTCTTCTGGAACTCCCTTCCTCTATCCCGCCATCTCTCCATCTTCAAATCCTGCCTAAAAACATACAGTACTTTGTGGTTATTGTTACATCCCATCCCCACCTCCGAGATTCTGGCTCCATCTTTATGAAATGCATCATGAAGTCACCCTCCATGAAGGGCAATGTAAAATTGCAAATTGTTTTGAGGGAATAGTACCTTGTTGCATGAAGAAAAATTAGATAGCTTAAATTATTGGCTGCATTAAAAAATGCAAAATACTGCAGATGCTGGAAATCTCAAACTAAAACAGAAGTCGCTGGAAACACTCAGCAGGTCAGGCCGCATCTATAGAGTCAACGCTGTGGGTCCATGACCCTCCATCAGAACTGGGGAATGTTGGGTGGGAGAGGCTTTTAATGACTAACAGAGAGGGGTGAGGCAGGGCAAGGAGAAAATGGGATACAAGACAGGAGATGATGGATTGAAGAGGTGTTATTGGTGCAAAACAAATGAGAGGGTGGTTGCAACAAAACTGGAGATGTGTTAATAATGCAAAACAAAATGGGTTGGGGATGGGGGAAGGGAATTGTTACTGAACAGGCAGACCAGAGAGAGAGAGAGAAAAAGTGCGTCTGGGACATAGATGACGCGGACAGTCTGCTGCTGCCATCTAGATCATTGTTACAGGTTCACTTGGGTGATGTAGAAAAGGCGCTGGAACAGTATTAAACATACCAAGGGAGCAAAATTAGCAAGGCAGTTTAAGATCAACACATTTAGGCAATGTGCGCAGCTGTTGCAAAATCGCATTGTAAGTGCACATCATAGCATAGTAAAATCCCAGTAGATGTCAGCCTGGCTCAATCAGCAGCATTCAAACCTTGAAATCAGAAACTTTGTGGGTTCAGCAACATATAAGTCTTAAGAGTTTATGGTCTAGGCTGACATTCCAATGCAGTGCTGGGGGAGCTCTGCATTGTCAGAGGTGCAGACTTTTGGATGAGACATTAAGATAGATCATGACAGCCTATTCAGGTGATCATTAAAGTTCACATGCCATTATTTAAAAAAGAGACAGGATTTTCTCCCAATGTTCTGGTTAACAATCTCCCAGATAAAATTGGTTATTCACATTTTGACTGTTTGTGGACATCGCTGTGTGCAAATCGGCTGATGCATACAATTGCAGTCACTACATTTTACAATAATTCCTGTTAAGTGCCTTGAGACATTTCTACGACATTATAAAGTACTATGTCAACTAGGGTCCGGTGATATATCGCTAAAACCCGATATAATTTTCATATCGATACGCCGATACAGGCATTTCAAAAATATCAATATATCGAAAAATCAATATATCGAGGTAAGAAAATCGGAATACGTGCACACTGAACTACAAGACCCAGAATGCTCATCTCTATACACAATGCACAGACCGAGGTGCAAAGCCGCCATATTGTATTCATAGTCCTCGAATACAATGTACAGGTATGCAAGGGGTGGGGGGGGGGGGGGGGGGAGAGAAGGCTGGGGGGGGGGGGAGAGGGAGAGAGACGGCTTGGGGAGAGTGAGGGGGAGAGAGACGGCTGGGGGGGTGAGAGAGACGGCTGGGGGGGGGGGGGGGGGGGGGAGAGAGACGGCGGGGGGGGTGGGGGGGAGAGAGAAGGGAGAGAGAGACGGCGGGAGGGGGAAGGGAGAGAGACGGCTGGGGGGGTAGGGGGACAGCAGGGTGTGGGGGTGGGGGGAGAGAGACGGCAGTGGGGGGGAGAGAGATGGCGGGGGGTGGGTGGGGGGAGAGACGGGGTGGATGTGATAATATACAGATAGAGATGGGGGGGATGTGAGAGAGACACAGAGACACAGACAGAAAAACACAAGAGATGGAGAGAGTGAGAGAAACAGAGAGAAAGATATTTACCTCCTGAGGAGATAGGCCCCGAACGCGCGCGCACCCGAAATACGCGCGCACCCGGAACGCGCGCTCACTCCAAATGCGCGTGCACTCCAAATACGCGCGCTATGCGCGCATGCGCAGTACGAAAAACCCGAAAATATTGATACTTTGGTATATCTCGATATGAGCCCATCGATATATCTAAATCGGAAAATTTCCATATCGACGGATCCTAATGTCAACTAATCAAGTGCAAAGATTATTATAAATTCATATCATTAGACAATAAGCCTACAGGGAATGATGTACAATAGAATCTAGTGCTAGTTAATAATGCATCAATTTTTCCTTTAGAATTCTGTGGCCTTTTCACTGAATCAGATTGGAATGTCAAATCTCCATACTGGATTTCACACCAGTTAATACAGTACGTGTAAAGGAAGAACAAGTGCAGACCAAGACAGCAAGTAATAACAAATCTTGTGACAAAGAGTTGATCAACAATTTATTCCATGCTGTAGGCATTATCACCCCTCCCAATTTATTTAATCAGTTCTTTTTGCAAACTAAATTTTGGATGGAAAGCTACATGGAAAAGTTTGTACTCATCAGATCGAGATCCGACTTATTTGGATAGCTATGTCAGACAGCAACGTGCAAATTATCGAGAAGTGAAAATGCAGGTCGAGTTCCAGCTAAATACTAGCATCAATGCTACACTGGAAACATCGTGGATCAAATAGCAGATGCAGTCTGTGCATGTATACACAGTTTGCACATTTTCAATCACCTCTGCATAATTTGGCAATGAAACAGGAGCCCATCTACAGTTTGAATCATTTCTAAAAATGTTCTTACTATCTTGCCAAAAGCAATTTGTTCTTTTACCACTTAACTGAAAAACGATACATACTGATGTAAACCAGAATGAGAGCAAAAACACATTCAATACTAAATCCCAAAAGGATTTAACATTTTGTTTTCTCATACAAACCATTCAGCGAAGGAAAAATGGATAGATTCCCAATACAACCTCAGAACCCAGCACACAATGCAGGTAGACCCTAAGACCTGCTGCACTATTCTAACAATGCGCTTCTAACAGGCACTATTCTAGCTCCATTATATAGGATCAACTTCACAATCCTCATACTCGTGTTCACTCTCTGGCACCTCCGACCTCCTCACCTCCCTGTCCACTATCTATCGCCTCCACTTGACTGGCACCGGCCTCATACTTGTCCCTCACATCCTCTGCCCCACTATCAGAGGTCATGCTTTCAGCACTGCGCCACAAAGCTCTGGAACAGTCCCTCAATCTCACCGCCTTGCCCCCTCTCTTTTTGTAGATCCTACTCAAATAGAGAATTTCCAAAACCATCTATAGTAAAATCCCGTTTATCCGGCACCCTCAGGACCTGGCCAATGCCGGTTAAAGCGCATGCCAGATATTCGGTCGAGAACTCAAACATTAAAAAAAAATTAATTAACGCATTTTTCTGGATAAATTCTGGTTAATCGAATGTGGACCTTTTTTTTTTTGCGATGCCAGTTATACAGAAGTTACGGTTGATCGGGTGCCGGATAAACGGGCTTTTACTGTTTACCCCTGGGCTGACAATTAACAATACCAGTTGCACATTTTGTATCCTTCAGGACCCAACTTCCTAAAGGTTGATACTTCTGGAAATATCAGTGTTGATCCCCTGGGCCAAATTACTTAAATTTTCCTGCAATTAAATGATACACTGGTATCCAGGTTGACTGAAAATTGTGTATTTATACTTCAGAGAGACCCTTGAAACCAAAGAGAGAAAAATACATTTTGCTGGCCTCAAGTGACTTGCTAAATTCAACAACAACTTGCATGTATATAGCATCCCTCGTGCAGGGTAGGATCTCGGGAGTGCTTTACATTTGCAGGCCACAATGTTGAATGGGGTGAGGTACCTGTAGTGACTAAGATCATTCAGTCCTCTTTCCAGCCAGAAAATAGGTGCTGGTATCACTTCTCCTGGAGGCTCCACAAAAAGCTATCTAACCAGGTGGGTCTCAAGTCTTAAGATGACCAACTCTGTATCAATCAGTGGACTTAATGTAGGAAATGTGGTTATAATATTTTTAATTAATTTGTGGGAGAGAGGGAAAAAAAAGATTACTTTCATTTGTAAAATCACAGAGACATCAGAAATCCCTTTTGCCTCAATATATTTTTTCCCATCTTTATCATAAAACTGGATTGATCAGTTTCCATTGGGACACGTGAACTAATAAAGCTCATCAGACCTCTTTAGAATAGTGAAATATTATTCTCACTGCTCTAAAGTAACCAGAAGTAGGGGATTGCTCAGGATTGCCACTGGAAGAGTTAAGGAGGATGGAAGGAAGTTTTTCATGTGGGGGGTTATGAAAATGTTTAATCATAAATTGCTGTTCACACAAGCCCATACCATTTAAAAGGGAATAAGACAAGCATTTGAAGAGGAATAATATGGACGGTTGTCGGAACAAATAGGGATTGTAGTAATTAAGCGTTGGCGGAGGGAGAACCAGCTCAACGGGCCGAATGATTCCCTTCTGTGATGTTATTTCCATGATGTTATGTGTTAAAACAGTGTTTTACACACAAGATCAGTGCAATCCCCAAGAGGATCCCTCTAGCATTTTCCAACTTGGTTAATGATCCAAGAAGTAACAGCTATGGAAAATTCTTCCTCAGTCAGATTCTTTTATAATTCATTTGGACATTGGCATAGGTATACCTTTCTGAATGATTAATGAGAGTGGGCTGATGTTTGACGTTCCTGGTTAAACATTAAAGTCATCAATAAGAGAACATCTCAATTTCTTGGGAAGCTGCACTGCCCAGTGTAGTATTGAGATGTTTAGAGCAGGGCCAGCTTTAAGTTACTTAGTCTCAGCCAAGATCTTTCGTCTGATTGGAATTCAGTGATTTTTCTGAAAAGTACTTGTGTGTAAAGAAAAAGACAGCATGAAGCATGGCTCTGCTTCCTCCCAGGTTAAAAAAAATCTAACTTTAATTGTCACTTTGGTAAGGGACCAGAAGTCTGCCATTACTAATGGGACCACATTCCAGAAGGTCCAGGGTCAACAGGTCAAGGAGGGGAAAACTATATGGGTCACAGGGAGAATGTTTAATAAGTACATTATGAAGCCTTTTGGATTCGTTACTTGCTCTTTATGAATAATTTACTCCCGCGGATGTCCTGTAGCTCAGTGGTTAGAGCACTCGCCTCGCAACCAAGAAACTTGGGCTTGATTCCCGTCATGGTGAAACCATGGGCAAGTTTCCTTACTCCACATGCCTGTTAATCCCTCAAGAGAATAAAAAATTAATTTGTCACTTCAATCCACAACTGTTTGTGGGACACTGCTGTGCACAATTGGCTGCCGCATTTCACCCACAACTATACGGTCAATTCACTTGATAGTATATTCTGTGAACTGCTTTGGAGACATCTAGAAGACTTGATAAGCGCTATATCAAAAGCAAGGATTATTACTTGTGTGTTTTTAATTTCAACTATTCAATAATTTCAGTTGCTCTCAACTCCCTTGAATTTAATTACACATAAGAAATTACATTCGTAGAGTGCCTTTCACATCGGGAGGAAATCTCAAGGCACTGAACAGTCAGATCCACCTTGTTTGCCTTCAACAACTTTGATTTATATAGCGCCCTCCATGCCGGATGGCGTCTCTGAACGCTTCGACCTTCCACCTTCCTGGCGGTAGCATGCACATATGTCCAAAACTACCTGTGTACTATATCCCATAATGCTATTTCATGAAAGAAAGCTACCTGAAAGAAAAAAAAATCTTTTGAAAGAAGCAATACTTCCTGCTTCAATTGGCTCCATAGAGAGCCTGCTCCACAGGTTCACTATTCACTCACTCAGTGTTTGCATGGATTCATTCTGCATTTACACTTCCTTACAATCATAGGCCATGTCCTCTGGTTTTAATATTCTGGACTAGTTAAAATAGTCTGTCATAAACTTTCTTGCCCATTTAGAATCTTAAAGACAGCAATCATATCACCCTTCAATCTTCTCTTTTCCAGCATGAACATGACCAATTTACTTAGTTTCTCTCAATAGTCCAGTCCTTCCATTCCCTCAATCATTTTAGCCTCTGTATCTTCTCCATTTCTTCAATATCGTTTTTGTACTGCAGTGACCAGAATTGTACACAGCACCCTAAGCATGGTCTCACCGTTGATTTATACAGTGGTAGGATTACCCCACTATTTCAGCTTGATGTTAATCTTTTGATACATCTTAACATCTGGTTTGCTTTACTCACTGCCACAGAGCATTGTTGGGAGAGCTTCAATTTATTGCCAATCAGGACACCGCCCCCACACCCAGGTCCTGTTCATTTTCCATACATATTTTACTTCCATTCAAATTATCGTCCCTTCCAAGATTATTTTGTCCCCAAGTGAAGTACTTTACATTTCCCATTGAACTTCGTTCTGCCACCGATCTGCCCAATTCCCAAGTAAATGCATATCACCCTGTAACCTAAATACAAAATAGTACAGACGCTGGGAATCTGAAACAAAAACAAAGGTTGCTGGGGAAACTCAGCAGGTCAAGCAGCATCCATGGAGAAAGGAAAAAGAGTCAACGTTTCGGGTCTACTACCCTGAGTTGTGGACCCGAAAGGTTGACTCTTTTTCCTTTCTCCATGGATGCTGCTTGACCTGCTGAGTTTCTCCAGCAACCTTTGTTTTTGTTTCATCCTGTAACCTACCTTGTCCAGCTTCACAATCTAACACCTTCATAAGTCATCTGTATACTCAGGCACAATGCTTGTGACTCCCAGTTCCAGGTCATTTATAATTTTCACTTAATTGTTCTGTCCATGCAATGAATATTTTCCAAAGGATAACAAGGTGAAAAGCTTGCATGTAGAACTTACAATTCATTTAAATTCACACCACAGCAATTTTCACCTCAAGGTCAACAACTCAGCTATCTCAAACCAATTCAAAAATCAAGCCTTCAGACAAAATGTTCTCAGAAAGCAAGTGATCACAAACAAAAACAAGTTATTTTATCACTTATGTCTTTGGATGAGACATAAGCCATCTATCTGTTTGGGTGGATGTCAAAGATCCCGTGGCACTTCTCAAAAACAGAAGGTTATTCCCCATTGTGGAATCCTGTAGCTCAGTGACTCGCCTTACAAGCGAGAGACCTGTGTTTCGAATCCAGGCAGATCAGGGCGAACCCTTGGGCACGTTTCCTTACTCCACATGCCTAATAGTAATCCCTCAAAAAAAACACACACAATAAAATTTGTCATTTCAATCCACGACTGTTTGTGGGACACTGCTGTGCGCAATTGGCTGCTGCGTTTTGCCTACAAATATACAGTCAATTCACTTCACAGTATATTCTGTAAAGCGCTATATCAAATGCAAAGGTTATTATTATTATTAAAGCACCTCACAAGCTTTTACCCGGAAGTGTATTTGTAGGACTGCATTTGTAGCTGAACATAACAAGCCGATTTCCGCACAGCAATGTTCCAAAGCAACCATCAAGTGAATGATCAATCTTGTCTCATGGATTGTTAGCCAGGATACCAGGAGAAACCTATTTTCTAATAGTGCCAAGGAATCTTTAGCAGGCAGACAGAACTTTGGTTTAATGCCTCATCCGCAGGAGAAAAGCAGTTTGCATTTTCTTGTGTAAAAATGTTTATCCCAATCTCATGCAGGTGTGAGCCATACATGCCAGAAGGTTGTGGGCTTGATTTATGGTCTGTGCTGAGCCAGCTGATCTCAGGACTAGGGGCAGCAAAATGCCCTCAACGCCACCTTTGGGTTGATGGGCTGAGTTTCTTGCTCCCAATCAGAAAGCCCATTGGACAGGGCACAGCGATAATTATATTAATACTTGCATACAATGTAATAATAACAATAATCCTCACATTTGATGTAGCGCTTTATTACGTTGTGATGTCTCAAAGATATACTGTAAAGTGTAGTGACTGTTTTTCTTGTACATGAAACGAGGCAACACAATCGCTCACAGCTGTGTACCACACAAAACCGTGGATTGAATGACCACTTCTTTTTTGTGAAGGCATTAACCCCAGAAAGCAATCCACCAATCAACGAACAACTAGGTACCTATTTACTGCTAGGTAAACAGAGGAGTATGTGTTAAGGAAACTTTCCTAAGGTTTTGCGCTGCCTGCCCGGAAATTGAACCCGGGTCCTGTCATTTGTAAGGTGAGCGTGCTATGCTACAAGACTCCACTATGACTGAAGGGAGCCGTGCAGGCAGGTGGGTGACAGATTTGTCTGTCATGATGAATATTAAATGAGAATAGGATTAGACTTGCGATATTTCATCATATCTCTGGAGAGGAAGTGAGTGCCCTGAGACACTACCCAGCGTGGAGGGCGCTATACGAGTGCAAGTTGTTGTTGCTTACATTGATCAACCAGACCTGGCTGCCTCAGTTCACACATGAAGAATGCTTGCTTCAGTGAGATAACACATTGAAGATCTGCCAATGCTCACAGAATACCACATCAGCAATAGTCACCCTCTTAGTGAGACGAGGGGAGGAAAATCGGCAACAAAGAAAAGGCACTTCCACCTCACGAACTGACATGCTAGACAGAAGAAAATGTCATAGATTTTAAAAGCTTTTTTTAAAAAAATACAATGAAAGAACAGACGGTAAGTAAATAGGGACGTGGACAAAACATTTTAGAGCAGAGTAGTGACTTGAAAGATAAAGAAGAGTGTGTAAAGTAAGAACAAAGAGTTCAAAGTAAAGGGCATTGACTAAGAGAAATACTGTAGTACAGTAAAAAGTTACTTAAAGGCACTATACCTGAATGCACGAAGCATTCGTAACAAGTTAGATGAATTAATGATAAATGGGTATGATCTAGTAGCCATTACTGAGACGTGGTTACAGGGAGACCAAGGTTGGAAGCTAAACATTCCAGAGTATTTGACGTATAGGAAAGATAGACAACATGGAAAACGAGGTAGGGGGTAGCCCTGCTAATAAGGGATGAGATAAAAACAGTAGAAAGGAAGGATCTTAAATCAGAAAATCAGGATGTAAAATCAGTATAGGTGGAGCTAAGAAACAACAAAGGACAGAAAACACTAATGGGAGTAGTTTGTAGACGAGCAGTTACAGTATTGGGCAGAGTATTAATCAGGAAATCAGATTATGTAACAAGGGTAATACAATAATAGTGGGTGATTTCAATCGTTGTTTAGACTGGGAAAACCAAACTGGCAATACTAAATTAGAGGATGAGTCTATGGAATGCATTAGAGAGAGTTTTTCTAGAACAGTATGCTGAGGAACCAACCAGGGAACAGCCTATCCTAGATCTTGTATTATGTAACGGAGTAGGGCTAATCAGTAATCTGGAAGTTAAAGCTCCTCTAGAGCAGTGTGACCATAATATGATGGAATTTAATAGTAAGTTTGGGAGTGATATAGCTAAGTCTGAAACAAATGTCTTAAATTTAAATAAAGCCAACTTTGCAGGTATGATGGACAATTTGGACTGGGACAGGGAAAAATAGACTGGGAAATTAGACTCAAATATATAACGGCAGACAAGCAATGGCAAATCCGAGAGTAAACTAGCTAGAGATATAAAGAGACTGTAAGAGTTTTTAAAGTATACAAAAAGGAAGAGATTAACAAAAATAAATATGGGTCCATTGCAGGCCGAGACAGGAGAAATTATAATGGGGAATAAAGAAATGGCAGAATCATTAAACATATTTTGTTTCTGTCTTCATGTTAGAAGATACTGAACACTTACCTATAATAGTGGGGAATCAAGAAGCTAAGGTTAATGAGGAACTTAAAGAAATTAGTATCAGTAGAGAATTAGTACGAGAGAAATTGACTAAAAACTAATAAATCCCTTGGACCTGATGCTCTAATTCCTAGGGCTTTAACAACAAAACAAACTACACTTGTATAGCACCTTTCACGTCAGGAGGACGTCACAAAGAGGTGGCTGTAGAGATACAACAACAAAATTACATTTATATAGTAATTTATAGATAGTGGATGCATTGTTTTTCATCTTCCAAAATTCCCTGGATTCTGGAATGGTTCCCGTTGGTTGGAAGGTCGCAAATCTAATGCCACTATTTAAGAATGGTGGGAGAGGTAAAATGGAGAACTATGGACCAATTACTGGTGGAGAAAATTCATCAGTGGCAGGGAAAAATCTAGAGTCTAAAATTAGGGGTGACGTTGTGGGGTACTTAGAAATTCATAATACGATTACGCAGAGTCAACATGGCTTTACAAAAAAGAAATTGTGTCTAACAAATCTTTTATTAGAGTTTTTGAAGATGTAACTAGCAGGTTAGATATGGGGGAAACCAGTGGATATAGTGTATTTGGATTTTCAGAAAGCATTCGACAAGGTGCCCATAAAAGGCTGCTACACAAGATGAGGGCCCATGGAATTAACAGTAATATATCAGCATGGATTGGAGAGTGGCTATCAGAAGGAAACAGAGAGTAGAGATAAATGGATCCTTCTCAGATTGGCAGGATGTGACTAGTGGAGTGCCGCAAGGATCAGTGCTTGGACCTCAACTGTTTACAGTCTACGTCAATTACTTAGATTAGGAAATAGAGTTTAACATATCTAAATTCGCGGACGACGCAAAGCTAGGTGGGAAAATAAGCTGCGAGGATGACACAAGGTGAATGCAAAGAGATATAGACAAGTTATGTGAGTGGGCAAGAAGGTAGCAGATGGAATGTAATGTGGGGAAGTGTAAAGTGATTTATCTAGGTAGAAAAAAATAGAAAAGCAGATTATTTTCTTGAGGGGGGAGAGACTAGGTAGTACTTTAGTTCAGAGGGTTTTAGGTGTGCAATCACAGAAAGTTAGTATGCAGGTACAGCAATTAATTAGAAAGGCTAACAGCATGTCAATATTCATTGCAAAGGAGTTAGAGTACAACAAAAGGGAAGTTTTGTTGCAATTGTATAGGGCCTGGGTGAGACTGCACCTAGGATATTGTGTGCAGTTTTGGACTCCTTATCTAAGAAAGGATATACTCGCCTTAGAGGAGGTACAACCTAGATTTATTAGGTTGGTTTCTGGGTTGAGGGGGTTGACGTGCAAGGATAGGTTGAGTAAACTAGGCCTTTATTCTCCAGAATATAGAAGAATTACAGGTGATCTTATAGAAACCTATAAGATTCTTAAGGGCCTAGACAGGGTATATAATGTGAGACTGTTTCTCCCGGTACCCCAGAAGGCCTTGGATGCTCAATCATTGAACATATGACGTTTTTTTTTAAAAAAAAAGCTAAAGGGATATGGGGATAGGGCAGATAAATGGAATTAGGATAGAAGATCAGCCATGATCTTATTAAATGGCCGGGCAGTCTCGAGGGGCCGAATGGCCTACTCCTGCTTCTAATGTTCTTATATTCTTATCTGTGCTAAGTTAGCTGTTCTCAAACAGGACAGTATTCATGGAACTACAGTTGGCCTCAGCACTCCTGGGTAAAGGAATAGGTGTGGATGGGAGAAATAAAAATCAGGCTTTGCCAGATTCCTGATCACGTCTGTGTGGTGACAGGAACCTGTTCAGCTGTAATGCTCTCCATGCCCACTAAAACTCACCAACAAACCTCACACGCAAGTAAGCAAGTTATGGGAAGGTGACTTGCACATGTGGAATCAACGGTACACTTGTATAGCACCTTTCACGTCGGGAGGACATTGCAAATGCAATCAAACCCCTAAAGGAGAAAGAATGGGGGCAAATTTGGTATGGGAGGGGTGGGGGGAGAAACGGCATTTGTGATTTTATCCTAATAGCTTTATAATTTAGTAGCTTTATAATTCTGGACGTTTATTTTTTTTATGAACAGTGCTGAACTGAGATTTCTATAAATCTGTCCAATGTATGGTTACGTACACAAAGCAAATCATCAAATTCGACATGTATAATAATGATGGACCCGAGGCGGTCTTCAAGACTTAAGTATGAGAAGGAAGAAAGATTTATTGACAATAAATAAGTCCAATGTGTAATATTCTGTGTGGGGTCAATTGATTGATGAGTTTCATGGTCAAACTTGTGGCACAGTTCTCTCTCCCCCTGCTCCACCCAGTCCACATTACAAACCGAGTCGAAAACTCTTAGGTTTTGCATCCATTCCCCAAACAATATTAAGTGCAATTTCAGGGTGAAAAATAGAAATAACATTGAAAAGATCGACGTACAACAGCGAGCGCGGGAGAAAGTGGCAAGTTCCAGGCAGGGGGCACTTCACTGAGAGCGCTACGAATAACGATGATAATAAATATGCATCGGTTGTGTCCCACATCGTCAAACAGAGGGAAGCACATTTACCAACGTTTAAATAGAGGAGAGAGAGAGAGAGAGGGAAAAAAAAGAGAATAGATCTTAATCCTCCCGATGTCCCAGCTCTGCCTGTTATAACTGAGAGCAGCTCTTAGTAATAATACCCGAGTTAGTGAGTATCCACACACACACACAGAGACCTGTCTGTCTATCAGACAGTCTAGTGCAGCCTCTCAATCCCTCGCCTCACCATCGCTTCTCTCTCTGGGTTGATGCACAGCTCTCTCTCTATACCTCAACTCCCCGCAAGTGCAATAGAAACAGCCCGACCGGGACTCGGTGTGTGTTGTAAGGCTTGTACTTAGATAATAAACACACACACACACACACAGAGAGAGAGAGAGAGAGAGTAGTAAATAGTTGGGAGTTGAGCGCAGAGATACATTTTTGTTGAAAAAAAAACTGATCACAAAACTAAATGATTGTAATGCAAAATGATAAGCTGGTGGGTGGGGTGGGAGAGGAGGTGGAGGGGGAGAGAGAGAGAAGGTGGGTTGTCACACTAAAGAGAGATAAGTGCCAACTTCAAACATATTATCAGTGAATGTGCAGAACGGGCTGTTTTCATCTACACAGCAACTGAGAGAGAGAGAGAGAGAGAGAGAGGAGGGATAGAGACACACACACACACAGAGAGAGAGACACACACGTTAGTTAACCTGCAGCCAGAGCCACACAGACACACACAGACAGAGAGATAGATAGATAGATGTCCCTCAGCGCTGAGCGTTCGGTGGGAAATCTGCAGGAAAAGGAATAGCATCTCACCTGTCCCAAGTTGTTATATCCGTATTTAGCTGCTATGGTGTTGGCTTCCTCCAGTCCTCCGTTTATCCGCACAGCCCAGTGATTCGTGTAGGTCAGGCTGCTGGAAAAGGGGAGCAAAAGCCCCAGGAACATGGCCAGGGACAGGGCAGGACCCCGGCCCCAGCTCTCTCTAACACCCATCTTCCGTTTATTTAATTGAACAAAATCAAAAAATTTAAAGTCCAGATGTTTCCCCCCTTTTTTTTCTATATATATATATATAGGTGTCTATATAAAACAATCACTGTCTCTCTCTCACTCACACACACACACAGAGAGAGACACACACACACACACACAGCGAGAGAGAGAGAGAGAGAGAGAAATCAATGCACTTTCCTAGACAATTTCAGTTTGGGAGCAAAACTGCTCTCTGTTTCCACCAGCCCCCCCCCCCACCACCACTTCCCACCCCCTCCTCTCGCTGTTTCAACAAACTCCACAGCCCCAGCGCGACCCCCGATGCTCAAATCAAGCTTGAGGACGGGCGAGGGTAGGTTTGTTTCTTGATGATATACCAGGTGGGGAAGGTACAGGGAAAAGATAAGAGAGAGAGAGAGAGACACACACAGAGAGAGAGAGACACACACACACAGAGAGAGAGAGAGAGACACACACAGACCAGGAGCACCAGCCAATGCCTGGAGCTTGGATGTGCTCCCCAGACCTGAGCAAAGAGAGCTGTCCTCCTCCGTGAGCCTGTCCTGGTTGCCCCCCCACCTCCCTTCCTTCCCCTCTGTCTGTGGCAGGCAGCACAGTTATATGTGCACTGTTTGCAGCTCGCTGGCTGTAATGTTACTGGCTCAGATCATCTGTGCTTTAAGATGGCTACAGCGCCTCCTCCAACTCCACCGGTAACTCACTTAACCCCCCACCAGGCAGATGCTGTCTGGAAGACTTCTCCTTGGTCCTAGTGCACCATCAAGCCTGGAGCGAGAGACAGAGAGACTGAGGGGGCGGTGATGGATTCGGATGGGAAATCCTACCTATTTGGAGTACTGGGGCTTATTGGTTAAAGCACTTGCCTCACAAGCGAGAGAGAACCCCAGGTTTGATTCCAGCCCGGGTCGGGCGAAATGTTAGGCAATTTTCCTTACTCCACGTGAATCCGTTAATTACGCGCTCTGAGACGCCGTCCGGCGCAGAGGGCGCTGTATAAATCGAAGTTGTTGTTGTTGTTATTTAACAGTAAGTAGGAACCCGGTTGTTGGTCGATTGGTGGATGGCTTTTCCGGGTAATGATGCCTTGAAGAGTAAATAAAATAAAGTGTAAAAAAATAAATAAAATAGAGTAAATAACTCAGTCCATTACTGTTTGTGGGATGGCAATTGGCTAAAGTGTTCAACCACAAAATACAGTATACAATCAATTCACTTTAAAGTATATTCTGTGAAGCGCTTTGAGCTGTCTCAGAGACTTGATAAGGTGCTATATCAAATGCAGGAATTATTATTATTTGCACAGAGCCATTCTCTTACCAGGGTCTTGTGCACCACATGTTTTTTTAAAAAAAAACAGTACCTCAATGTGTCTGGCACACAGGTTTATTATCCTCTTCTATACACCCCCCTCCCCCAACCCTTGCACCATAAAGTCTTTTACAACACGTTAATTTTACAAACACACTGGGTGAATAATACCACGACCTTCCATCCCTAATTCACAAACATACAAAACAAGGAAAGAAATTCTAAACCACCACCAAGTACGCCATTTCATTTTGTGAAAATCTAACCGTTAAATCTTCTGTATCATTATTTTCAATATTGCTTATATGATTGAAAGTGAATGCAATGTCAGTCAGAGCATGCAGTGTATCAGGATTCGGTATTCCAATCACCTGAATTCCACGTAGCAAGTCAGGGAAACAGAACACAAGACAATTATCTGATAAAATAGGGCTTGGATTCCTATCTTCAGATCTGATACCTACAAAAGAAATAAGATTTGTTTTTACACTTCTGAAAAATCTGAGAGCTCAGAAGAGAAGTGGAATCTACAAAAGAAGTGGAAACAAGAGATTGCACAGATGATAAATCATCTTTGTTAAACATGGATTAAAATGCTGGTTTTATTGACAAATCCTCAGAGAGATCATCGAGGGCCAGATTTTGGCTGAGTGCAGGGTCATTGCACCATATCCAGGAAACAAGGCCCAGTTCCAAACAAATCTGTAGCCAAAATATTCCCAGCCAGAGGGAATTTAAGAGATAATTATAGACAAGATGAGAAAATACTACTTAGAACAAAATGGTTTCTTAACCACAGGGAGGAAGTAAGAATACTGTCTGGGGAGAGTGGTAGCCAGAGCTGAGTAATGGGAGGTGTAAGAGGTGGGAGAATGTTACAGAGGTTTATTTGGTAGCCTTTGGGAATGGGAGTGTCTGTGTGGTGTTGCCCCCCATTAGATTGCAGGGTAGGCCCAGTGGAAGAGGTAAAGTCTGTGCATTATAAGATAGGTTTTGTGTAGTCTCTGTTCTTTCCTTTTAATGTTCTTAAAGATCATGTTTAAACATAAGGTCACCGAAAATAACCAAAACACGTGAATAATTGACATGATAATAAAAATAATCCTTGCATTCGATATAGCGCTTTTCACTTCTTCTTGACATCTCAAAGCACTTCACAGAATATACTGTAAAGTGAATTGACTGACTATATTGTGGGCAAAACCCAGCAGCCAATCGTGCACAGCAGTGCCCCGTACATAGTCATGACATTGCATGATCAATTGATTATTATTTTTTTGAAGGAATTATTACCCTAGAAAAGTGATCTGCTAATCGACTAACACCTGTGTTCCTACTCACTGCTAGGTAAACAGAGTGTGAAGTAAGGAAACTTGCCGAACGTTTTGCCCTGCTAGGAATCAAACCCAGGTCTCTGGCTTGCAAGGTGAGTGCTCTAACCACAGAGCTACAGGACTCCACAATAGCATCAGCCTGGCTCGGTTGGTAGCTCTCTTTCTCCGAGTCAGAAGGGTGGGAGATCCAAGTCCCATATCAGGGTTTTGAATTAGTAGGATAATAATAATAATAATAATAATAATCCTTGCATTTGATACAGCACCTTATCATGTCTATGAGCCATTTTGAAGTGCTTCATGGAATATGCTGCAAAGCGAATTGACTGCATATTTTGTGGGCGAAACACAACAGCCAATTGAGCACAGCCGGAGATCTAACTGGCAAATCAATGCAGTGTTGGGAAGTGCTGCACTGTTCTCCCAGTATCCTTGTAAACAAATAACATCCGTCATTTCCTTCCTGGTTGTTTGTTGGGCAATGTTGTGCACAAATCGGTTGCTGTGTTTGCCCAAATATATAATCACTTTAAAGTGACGTGCTTTGAGAAATCTCAATGGTGTGCATTGTATCAAATTCAAAGATTATTATTAATATAGTGAATGTCTGCAATTCTTTGGCCACTTAGTCATCAGAACTGAGTTATCGAGTCCCCTCCTGATGTTTACATGCGCACACTTTCCAGCTGAGCTCAGTGCACAACAATCAGGAGCGAGCCCTGATTAATTTATTGGGATTCCTAGCCCAAGGCTCTGAGGTCAATTGTAGCATCTCAACTGTCACCTTGAGAGAGATCAGCAAATTCAGCATAAACCAGCTTTTGAATCTGGAACCTTCCTCGTCTGGACAAGCTCAGTATCACACCGTGGGGTGTAATTGCCCACTGAGCCATACATGCAAGCTTTCAAATGAACAGACCATTAAACTGAGGTCCCATCTGCACAATCAGGTGGATGTTAAATATCTCTATGCCATTCTTCCAAAAGAGAAGATAGTTTCTCCTGGGGCCTCAAATAACAACCCTGCAGATAAATTTATCATTTACTTCATGGCTCTTTTTTGGATCTTGATATTTGTGTTACGGCCATTGCATTAACTACAAACAGTCACAACATTTGGCCACAATTATCTGTTGAACCCTTTGAGGCATCTCAATATTATAGGTACCTTCATTCAAAGATTATTATTAAGAAATAGCATTACATTGTAGGGCAATATTGTGTCTGTGTAATGAATAAGCTCTTGTGATTTTATATGGTGATATGTAAGGAGCTGGCAGGGCTGCGAACTACAGCAGAAATCCTGAATATGGTGAAATTACTATTGCAATTATCTAAACAATGCTGCTTGATATAATCATAGTAGTAATAATAATACTTGCATTTGATAAAATGCCTTATCGAGACATTGAGAGGTCTCAAAGAGCTTCACATAATATACTATAAAGTTAATTGACTGGACGAAACACAGCAACTGATTGCACAGCCTTGATCAATAAATCAAAACTTACATTTATATAGCGCCTTTCATGGTGAGAGGACGTCCCAAGGTGCTGTACAGTCAAGTAGGGACAAGAGCAGGTGGGATGGGGTCGGGGCAGGATGAAGGAGAGTTGGAGAATTGACTGTATATTTGTGGGTGAAACACGGCAGCCAAATTGCGCACAGCAGTGTCCCACAAACAGCCGTGGAAGTGGAGTTAGGGGAGAAAGGGGGGAAAGAGGGTAAAGGGAGAGGTCAGGGTAGGGGGAAGGAGAGCAGGAAAACCGACTGTATTTTTCAGGGCAAAACATGGATCAGTAGCATCAGTTTAGCCCTCTTCAGTGCCTTGAGACATCCCCCTGACATGAAATGCTATACAAATGTAATTTTGTTGTTGTTGTGAACCAGGTATGAAACCAAAAAGAAAGAAATCAACCAAACAAAAGAAATGAACAGAATGTGCTGCCAAGTTTGCAGAGCATCCAGTAGCAGTACCACTTATGGGAATCTTTAGCTGAAAACACATTTAAATGAAATTAGTGATATGAAGTGATGCCTCACAGCAAAATGAGACTCCAGCCAGTATGGTACGGTAAGTATTCCCCAGCATGAGGTAGTCAGTATTCCCCAAACTGGCATCTTAGAGATCTTTAAGGTACTTAATCATACTCCACAGGTGTAGTATGAATAGAAAATACATTTGGGCAAAGAAACCAGTCATATCATGATCAGTGTACCCTGCTCAAGCTCGTGTGGTTGTGCACTGGGCAGCCAAACTCCAGGCAGGACAATGTGCTGGTTTCTATTCTGTATTGGCCAGTTGACAGCAAAATCATAATGTTCCTGCAGCACTCCAGAGACTGATTTCAACTGGTTTCAGAGTCACCGCAGCATAACCAAGATATTAGACTACAGTTTGCAGCCATCATAATTGCTTACAAGGCTTGTTTGTTTGCTTTTGATGCACAGCTATGATACATTCTCGGAATTTGAAAACCCATCAACAAATAGGAGATAGAAACCCAACACTGGATATGCGTGTTCCAAAATGTTTTGGAAAGTGTGCTGCTGGTGATTACAGCTAACATTGGGGTTTGTCATCATGAATGGTTCAATGTCAAACAAAACAGCCAAGGTGATTATAGTTTCCACCAGGGACAAAACAGCACTCGGTTGATATACACAAGGACGGATTTTATGATTTCCTGTGGGTCCTAGACCACCCCGAGTTCACAAATAGCCAAAAATTGAGGATCTGCTATTAACCCTCAACAAACATAGGAGTGTATGTGTAGGTTAGTCTTATTGTAATACCTTTTACTTCATAGATTCGCCCACTAATATATACAGTCAATTCACTTTACAGTATATTCTGTGAAGCGCTTTGGGATGTTGGTAAGATGTGGAAAGCACTATATCAAATGCAAGGATTATTATTATTATTATAGATACTCAAGGGCTTCCTGTTTGGCCCAAATGACTTTTGACCAGTGAGCAATGCAGTGCACTTATCTTTGATCTTTAAACCCTTCATTGCAACTATTTTATGTACGTTTACAGGCAGCAAATTACCACTCCACATGAATGAGACAATTATTACAAAGGGTGTCACTGTGGAGTCCTTCAGCTCAGTAGTTAGAATGCTTGCCTTGTAAACGAGAGACCCGGGTTCGATTCCAGGCAGGTCAGGGCGAAACCTTGGGCAAGTTTCCTTACTCCACATGCCTAATAATGATCCCTCCACCTCAAAAACAAATTGGTCATTTAAATCCACGACTGTTTGTGGGACACTGCAGTGTGCAATTGGCTGCTGCATTTTGCCCATGCGTGTTTCGTCAATTCACCTTCCAGTATACTCTGTGAAGCACTTTGAGACATCTAGAGAATGTGAAAAGCACTATATCAAAATGCAAGGATAATAATTATTATTATTACAGAAACCATGGGCAGAACCTTGAAGTCCCATGAGCACCACAGGTCATAACCAACAGGAGAAACCTTGTTGTAAAATATGTTCAAAATATAATCAAGGCAGCGGCCTGCAAATGTGGAGCTAACTCAGAAGGTAAAATTATACCATGTGTTGCTTTTTCTAAATATTCACTTAGGCACAAAAAAGCATTTAACCAGCTCCTCTGGTGGCTCCATTTGCCCACAATGGAACCAAGTAATTTGGCACAGGGAGGTCCCAAGATCTTTCGTCTTCACTGAGCTGATTCAATTAAGTTGAGGACTGGTTTGAATGCTCTTGGTTAAGGGGAGAGGAAACACAATTCCAGAGTTACTGCTCTTGATGACTATCACTATAAGAGTTTTGGGACATCCTCCTGATGTAAAAGGCGCTGTATAGATGTACATTTGTATTGTAAATTGTATTTGTATTGTATTGAGTGGCAACATTCTCTTCCCTCTCCCTGCTGAAAATGGAGTGTGCATGCGTCGCCCATAAAATATGCAGTCAATTCACTTTATATTCTGGATGTATACCATATATTCTGTGAAGCCCTTTGAGATGTCTCGAAGATGTGAAAAGACGCTCTATAAAATGCAAGAATTGTTCTTATGGTGGTGTGCATGACATCTGAGGTGTGCACAAATTGAGTTGTGAAAGGTACTATATAAGTGTGATATGTTTTTGTTGCTGTTGTTGTCGTTGTTATTGTGATGCCTCCCCCCACCCACCCCGCAACATTGATCAAAAAAACTTCCAACACTTACTGACTGGTTTCATACATGAAGAATATAGTTAAGAGATATGTATGGGTAGAATATGAGCATTTGGGAAACTCCCTTTCTATCGATCAATGCCTATCTAATAGAAAGGCTATTTTGCCGGCTATGGGAATAAATTATTCTTTATCCACTCCTTGGTAAGTGCTGTTGATGTCTCAACTGATGGTGTCTTTGCTGTGCCATGAAGGAAGCCGTTGGTCCAATTCATAGAATGATTGAATCTTACCGCACATCATGCCTGTGCTGGCTCTTTAAAAGAGTTACCAACTAGTCCAACATCCCATATCCTACTCACGTGGCGCTTCAAAAAACATTTTTTAACGTACTGTACCTATCCAATTCCCTTTTGTGTTTTTGTTTGCCTTTCAAAAGCTACTGTTGAATTTTCTTCTACCACCCTTTCAGGCAAAGCATTCGAAACCTATGTCTAAATTTATGCAATTTCAAAAAGACTTCAATGATCTTCAGTGTGAGGAGACAGATGGTATTTGCAGCATGTGGCACCGATTCTGGCTGATTCAGAAGTTAAAATGATGGCGTGTTGTTATTTTTCTGCATTTGGTTGCTTCTAAGTAAGTGGAGGTGGCGTCTGTTTCAACACCACAAATATCCATTTAACCTTAAGTATATATATATGAGTTTCCTGAAGCCTCTCTGTTTGCTCACACATATAGTAGCACTTCTGTTTCATGATAAAATATGTATGAAGTTGTCCTGGATATGATTCTTCTAGAGGCAGCCAAAACAAGTTCAAAGTGTAAGCCTCCCATTTCTAATCATTAATGTAACCTTACCATACAATCATAAAACTAAAATAAAACTATTGTACCTCAAAAGGCTCTTGTCTGCTATACAGTATTGCTAAAAGTATGGGGATGTATGGTGTAGTGTAGATTCAGTCCCAGGGCAATATTATACTGTATTCTGCTAATATTAGATCTCTTCTAGCTATATTCATTTTAAGTCAATTTGAAGCATTCCAAATAGGTACATTTTCCTGCATCCCTCATAAAGCAGAGATAATAAATAGGTTGATTGACACGATTAAATCACAGTGAAAGTAATCTTGGTTAAGGATTGAGAGGAATTAAAACTGTGGGTTATTTCCTTGTGAAACTCAATGAAGTAAAAGTCCACATTGCCCACGGTATTAAACGGACAGTGGCAGCATGGATCCAGAACTGGCTGGGAGACAGCAGAGAATTGTGCTGAATGGTTGTTTTTCTGATTGGAGGGAAGTGTACAGTGGTGTCCCCCTTTTTAATATATATAAATGATCTGGATTTCGGTACAGGATACAATTTCCAAGTTTGTAGTTGATACCAAGTTAGGAAAAGTAGTAAATAGTGAAGAGGATAGTAGCAGACTGCAAGAGGACTTAGGCAGAATGGTAAAATGGGCAGACACATGGCAGGTGAAGTTCAATGAGGAGAAATGCGAGATGATGCATTTTGGAAGGAAGAATGAAGAGAGTCAATATAGGCTAGATAGTACAATTTTAAGGAGGTGTGAAGGAACAGAGAGACCTGGGGGTTCATGTAAGTAAATCTTTCAAGGTGGCAGAAAAGGTGGATAAGCCTGTTAAAATAGCATACGGAGTACTGGGCTTTATGAATAGGGGCATAGAATACAAAAGTCAGGAAGTTATGATTAACCTGTATAAAACGTTCGTTAGGCTCTATTCTCATTGGAGCAGAGGTTACGAGGAGACATTATAGAGGTTTTCAAAATCATGATGGGATTCTATAGGGCAAACAGGGAATAACTGTTTCCACTAGTGGATGTGTCACTGACTCAATGTCACAGATTTAAAATAGTTTCTAAAAGAAGCAGAGGGGAGGTGAGGAGAATATTTTTCATGCAGTGAATTGTTTGATTCTGGAATGCATTGCCTGAAAGGATGGAGGCTGATTCAACAGCTTTTAAAAGAGAGGTGGATGGTTATTTGTGGAGGAGGGGTTTGCGGGGTTATGGGGAGAGAGCAGGGGGAGTGGGATTGACTTTGAATAGCTCTTTTCAAAGAACCGGCACAGACTCGATGGGCCGGATGGCCTTCTTTTGTAAAATTCTATGATTTAGTTTAAGTCATGCAATAGACTAATGAGTGGTTGCCTTCAGGAAATTTACTGCTCACCTCTGCTGTCAATTCTTTGCAATGACGAGTGCTTCTGCACTTTTAATATATATTTGAGTCACTTGAAAATAGTAGTATATTGATTTAGATATCATTTGAAACCCTTTAATGTGTTGCTATCTGGTAACCCAAGCAATATGTTATCCTATTTCAGTCAATAAATTCTCACTTGATTTCATCATATTGCTTGTAATGAGCATTGCCGTTTCTGATGCAAGGACAGGGGGAGGTTTTCCATGCACGTATGGCACCAATAACCTTCAAAATGAACCCTACAAAACTCAAATCCACAAGTATCATTTTCTAACTGAACTCATAGATTGGGGAGAAAAGAAAACTAGAAGTGGTAATTGTATCACCGTTAATCACCTCTTGGCTGTTTGTGGGGTATTACGGTGCACAAATTGGCTATCATGTTTGCCTACATACATATAGTCATTAGCATAGAAACAAAGATATACAAGACCGAAGAAGGCCATTCAGCCCATCCTATCTACGATGGATCTCTTGAAAGGCAATTCTTTGAGTACAATTTATTGGCATTTTCCCCACTTAATAGTAAATCCTGTGAAGAGATTCAAATGTTTTGATGTGATAAATGGCCATAATAAACACAAGGATTATTACTATTTTATTATATCTGCTCCAAGCCAAAGTTTATATCTTGAATATAAATACAATTTACTATCTTTGGGACATCCTGATACTTCGCCTGACTCTATAGCGTGCCTTTAGCCATATTAATCAGCTTTCTGCTTGTCTTGGCACAATTTCTATTACTGTTTATTTCTGTTACCAGAAAGGTTCGTTAATATTATGGTGGCACATTATTACAGTGTGTAGTGCATTTACCTTCTGAGCCAGCATTGTTTTTAAAAGCAAGTCAAATACTTATAATGCTACTTACAGCACATAACTCTTGCAATCCTCTCTGATTGAAGAGAGAAAAACACACACACTATTTTTTTTAACGGGTTTAAGATTTCTTTTTAATTAAGTGAAAGAAGTTGATGTAGAATATTATGAGATGCCCTTATCGTCATAACAGTGTATACACTACTTTATTTACAATAGCAAATATATATCATATATCATATATATTTTGCTATTGTACATATATTATACATTATATAAATTATATATCAAATGCAAGGATTATAAATAGCCTGAACACACTGCCACTGATGCACTACAGCTAGACCTCGCTTAACATTGCTTCGGTCAACGTTGTTTTATTATTACGTCGCTGATACATAGGGGAACATATATGTATATGTAACGTCGCGACGTTTGCTACTACATCGTTCGTCAGTGTGTGGAAACGAACTACTTTGGGCAGTGTAGGTGTATATAGATGCTGAACGTCCGATATTCTTACGCAGTGTTCATCCTCAGTCTTATCGTCGCCATTTTAAGTTTGTGAGCAGTGTGATATTGGTAATTTTTTATCGGGATTTATTTGTGCCATCCTCTATAAATATGAGTCAAAAATGCCCAGGAAGTGACAGTTGTGAGTCTGGTAGTAAAAAAAAAGGAAGATTATTCCCTGAAATGATAAACAAACAACAACAACAACTTCAATTTATATAGCGCCCTCCACGCTGGACAGCGTCTCAGAGCGCTTCACAATAGCAAATCCCAGGACCACGCCAGAGGAAGGGGTAGAAAGATGACCAAAGGCGCTGTCGAAGAGAAAGGTCTTTAACTGTGACCTGAAACTGGGAAAAGAGGGGACGAGGTGAAGGGAGTGAGGAAGGGAGTTCCAGAGCCTCGGGGCGTAGTGGCTGAAGGCACGGCCACCGAGGGTGGAGCGGAGGGTTTGGGGGACATGGAGGCCTGACCCGGAGGAGCGAAGGCAGCGACTGCTGGTTTGGGGAGAGAGGAGATCAGAGAGATAGTGGGGTGCAGAGGAGTGGAGGGATTTGAAAACAAGGGTGAGGATCTTGAAGTCGATCCTCTCAGGGACAGGCAGCCAGTGAAGTCTGACAAGGACTGGAGTAATGGGGGAGCAAAGCTTGTTGCAATTGAGTTTGCGAGTGTCAGAGTTTTGAATTAGCTGGATTTTGCGGATTGTGGTGGCGGGAAGACTGGCGAGAAGGGTGTTGTAATAGTCCAGCCAGAGGTGACAAAGGCGTGGACCAAGGTTTCAGCGGCTTTTGGGGTGAGGTATTGCCGGAGACGGGCGATCCGTCGGAGGTGATAGAAGGCGGTGCTGGTGAAGGACCGGATGTGGGGGAGGAAGGACAGTTGGGGGTCGAACGCCCAGGTTGCGCACAGGTTTGGAGAGGTTTAGGGGCAGGCTGGGAAGGTGGAGGAGGTGAGAGCTGTGCGAATGGAGACAATGACGAGAGCCAAGGAGTATGACCTCCATCTTGTCAACATTCAGCTGCAAGAAATTTGCACTCATCCAGCTGCTGATGTCTGACAGGCTGACAGTACATCGGGGGACTGGGGGTCGCAAAGTGAAGTGGAGAAATAGAGTTGGGTATCATCCATGTACATGTGGCAGTGTGCCCCATGTCTGCGAATGACATCCCCAAGAGGGAGCATATAGATGAGGAAAAGGAGGAGGCCAAGGATGGATCCCTGGGGTACCCCACAGGTAACTGGGTAAGAGTGGGAGGAAAAACTGTTTATGGAGATGTACTGCTGGCGGTTTGTGAGGTAGGACTCGAACCAGGCGAGTGCGGTCCGACTGAGGTGGATGACGGAGGACAGACGGTGGAGGAGGATGGCATGGTCGATTGTGTCAAACGCAGCCGACAGGTCCAGGAGGAGAAGGAGGCAGAGGGAGCCCTGGTCACAGATAGAGAGGTCTACGTTTGTGACTTTCACAAGTGCAGTCTTTGTACTGTAGGCAGGGCAGAAACCGGACTGGAGGGGTTCGAAGTGGGAGGAGAGGTGGGCGCGGAGTTGGTTTGCAACAACGTGTTCCAGGGCTTTTGAAAGGAAGGGCAGGTTTGAAATAGGGCGGTAGTGGTTAGGGTTTGAGGGATCCAGGGACGTTTTTTTAAGGAGGTGGGTAATGGCAGCAGTTTTGATGGGGCCAGGGACTGATCCTGTGGAGAGGGACTGGTAGATTATATCAGCCAGCAGTGGGCAGAGGGGGTGAGCAGTAGGTTGGTGGGGATGGGGTCAAGGCAGCAGGTGGTTGGCTTCATGGAGGTGAGAGTGTGTGAGAGGGAGGAAAGAGAGACTGGGGAGGAGTGTAGGAAGGGGGTCGAGGTAGGAGCTGATGACGGGGAGGGTGAGGGGGATGGGATGCAGGTGGTAGAAGGTGATGAGAGGCAGGAGGATGATGCTGCCTGGCGGATATTGTGGATTTTGGAGGAAAAGAAGTGCATGACTTCCTCGCACTTCGCATTTGAAGTGAAGATTGAGGAGGCCTGAGGGGGCGCACAGAGGAGGTGGTGAGTGGTGGAAAAGAGCACTTTGGGGTTGTTGTTTGCCTCCAGGATGATGTTGGAATAGTAAGCCTCTCCCCCTTGAGGAGGCGGTTTGAGCGGAGAGAGTGAATGATGGGACAGTTGAGGTGGCTGCTCTGGGACACCCAGCGCCTGGTGCCATGATGGGCCTGGCGGAGGATGCTCAGGCTGGAGCAGAGGGAAGCGGTGATGGGGGCCAGGAGGGAGAGTAGACGGTGGGGGGTGGAGGGAGAGTAGGACAGAGTTAGTTGTTTTAACCTGTTTTGATGCCATGAGTGTTATGTTATTTAATTTTTTTTTAATTAACATTTATGAATGCACATATATTTCAACTTACATTTTTTTTAATTGTTTATGAAAAATGTTCAAAATAACCTAACTCCAGTTTATACATTAATTCTTATTGGGAAAATGGGTTAGCTTAACATCATTTCGCTTAAAGTGGCACCTTTCAAGAACACAACTACAACGTTAAGCGAGGACTAATTGTATTCTGTTTACATTATTGCCATAATCACACAGGATTACAATGCCAATGGTAATACTGTGAGTTAAGCCAGCCAGCAGGAAGCAACATTTCGAGAGTTGGTTTTCCCTTCTTTAGAGGCAGGGTTGCCAGCAACAACAAAATAAGGGATACGGATCTATCATCATTTGTTTCTGGTTCCTGAAGAGGGGAGATGGGAGGAGAAAGGGCTGAGTATGACTAGCTGAGCCAGGCTGATACCTTTGACCTTAAAATCCTCATTCTACTCTTCAACAACAACAGTAAAATTGCACTTGTATAGCGCCTTTCACGTCGGGAGGACGTCCCAAAGCGCTGAACAGTCAGGTATGTCTGTGCTCTTATTCCACTTGACCTTTGTGATTTCCCATAGTCCTCCTACCCTGCCCACTCCCTCTGCTCTGCTAACTCAGGCCTGCTTCTTGCCCACTATCACATCCGTCTCACCATCGGAGGGCAAGCTTTGAGCCATTTTATTCTTGCTCTTCAGAACTCTCCCTAAATCACTTTCCGTTTTGAAAATCGTCTATAAACCCTTCTCTTCAATTGTACCTTCAACCGCTTTCCTCCTGCCGATCACCTTTCTTGAATTCCCATTTTGTTTTCCAACATAAACGTATTATATAAGTGGAATCAATATTTGGAATTTCTCCCTATTGAGGTTTTATTGGGGCCTTGCATTCTGAGTTTTTTGTTTGGGGTGTGAGGGGTTGGAGGGAAAATGGGAAGAATAATACAATAATCATCCAGACTTATGGTTTCTGATCTTCTTCTCTGACTCCACTTAGTCCCTTTCTGGAAAATGCACATATATATGGGATTACACATGGGTGTGGTGTTGAACATGCTTATCTGCAATACCTTCTGTGGAGACATGCTTTGCTCAAGGCAACTCATCAAAATTCAAGCTACAGGGTGAATCTATCTAATTTGGGATATTCCACTTTCAAACATGATGCTCTTTCCAGATGGTTTGTTTATTTGTGAACATCAAATTCCACAGCTATGCAGTTTGTTTACCAGTTTCGCTCGCTGACCTTGGTTCTCTGTGTCTGCTTCTCTGATTGGCAGTAAACTGGAAGATGAGTAGGAGGCGGCTTGTAGTAAACAGACCATGTGATTTGTGGAGTTTGCTCTTTGCCAGAAATGTTTCCAAAGATGGGATAAAGCCGGTGTTAGAAATGCACAAGTTTTTAAGTGAAAGCTTAGTTGATTCCTCACTTGCCATTTCTCTGGGAGTGCGAGTTGGCAATAAACAAATGCAAACAGAGTGATGGACTCACCTTGCCAAAATCAGTTGAGTTTACAGTTGAATTTACACCCCCAGAAGCCGAACTGTCAATGTACAGTGTTCTGCTTACATTTCTAGTTAGGTGACACAATAGGGTTACCCAGGTCCTAAAAGCTATGAGAAATAATTAGCCAAACTCATTAGCCTTAAAAATATACATCTCAAAAGAGACCTTATAGAGTTAGATGCAATACTAAATGATTATTATTATTATATACAAAAGGTAAATCCTGAGTAATATGTTCAAATGTGCAAAGCAACAAGAAAAGTATTCTCTCAAAGGATTTCTAAATATTGAAAAGAATGAAAACAAATCAGAAATGCTTGAAGTGGTAATATTTTGCTACCTCGTATAGCAAAAGTCTCTGTCACTGTATTCAGTTATTTGTATTGCCTGTTCCCTTATTTGTCCTCGTGCATATGTATTCTGGTAACATTTTCTGTAAAATGCATAGGCTCCTGTAGATTTGAGAAGGTTTGTCAGAATTCCAGCATTACGGTGACGGAAGAGTCAAACCACCCTGCCAACTATATTTGACATATTTGCATGTTTGATGTTGCTCTGTCAGTGTTCACCGAGGTGTTATGAGATTGCACTCTGGAATAAATAATGTAGTCAAAAGAATATTTTAGGTTTTGCTCCAGCATGTTTTTATCATAATAATCCTTACATATGGCATAGCACCTTTCATGCCAGGAAGACATCTCAAAGTGCTTCAAAGAATATATTGTAAAATGGTGTGACATTTGTGGGTGAACAACACAGGAGCTAATTTCCACACAGCAGTCTTCTGCAAACAGCCATGAAGTGAGTAACCAATTTTATTTGGGGGATCATTCATCAGGATACCTTGAGAAATTCACCAGGATACCCTGAGCTCCTAAAGCTTAGCGGTTAGAGCACTTGCCTTACAAGTGTGAGTCCTGTGTTCGAATCCAGGCAGGTCAGGACGAAACCTTGGGCAAGTTTCCTTACTTCACATGCCTAATAATAATCCCTCCAAAAAAATACAATAATAAAATTGGTCATTTCAATCTATGACTATTTGTGGGACACTGCTTTGTGCAATTGTATATTTTCACCCACAAATATACAGTCAATTCAATTTACAGTACTGTATATTCTGTGAAGCGCTTTGAGACATCAATAAGATGTGAAAAGCGCAACATCAAAATGCAAGGATTATTATTATATTATATTATACATTCTTATCTCTTTTTGAATATTGTCACATGATTTTTAACATCCTCCTGAAGAGGCAGACAGGCCTTGGTCTCATGTGAGGGTCAGCACTTCTGACAATGCAACACATCCCTAGCACTGCATTAGAGCATCAGTTTAGACTATATGAGATCCAAATGTTGACACGGGGCTTGAACCCACAATCTTCTGACTCAGAGGCAGGAGTACTACCAACTGAGCAGGTCAGATATAGGGTGTTGACTAGCCAGCACTTGTTTTAGTGATGTGATCCCTCCATCCATACAGTCTGGTTATCCCTCAATTTAAAACACAAACCCTCAATTTTTATTTTTCTCTCTGAAATTCTCTCCCAATGATGATCAACCATCTTCAGGCCGGGTATTGTAATTCGCCACTAAGTGGTTTAATATACTGCTTTCTGTGGTATGGTGCTGAGTCATACAGACCAGGAAGCTCTCGGGTTCATTTCCTAGAAGTTAGCCAATGAGGATTCAATAATTGGCCTCAATATCCCTGGAGTAAGTAATGTGGGATACAGCTATGGTTCCTGCTCTCAATCACTGTCCAGTCACTCTTGCTGTGAAGTATGTGTTTTGTTGGAAGAGGATGGAATTGGAAATGATGACTCTTGCTAGCACAGCCATCAGTGCCCGTAAAGCCCAAAATGTCTTCAGGAGAGTAGTGAAGAAAAGGGGAGAAAACTGAAACTTTGCACCGTAGCAGAAGATCAAAAAGTTTTTGCTATGCAATTGCCAACCTGGCTCTAGTTGGCAACACACTTGTCTCTACATCAGAAATGTGTGAGTTCAGAACCTCACAGTTGACACTAATGCAGTGCTGAGGACGTGCTGCATTGTTGAAGGTACATTCATCAGATGAGATATGAAAGATGCTGTACAAATGTAATTTTGTTGTTGAGACATTACACTAAGGTCCCATCTACCTGTTCAGTCAGACACTAAAGATCTTGTGACACTATTTCAAAAGAGACGAGAGCTTCAACAATATAGCTGCTATATCATACATAAGTTTTATTTAAAATAAAAACCGAAATCGCTGGGAATACTCAGCAGGTCAGGCAGCATCTGTGGAGGAAGGAAAGTCAGTCAAGGTTTCGGGTCCATGACCTTTTGTCAGAACAAATTTTATTCATCCGCTTTAGCATTGACTAAAACGGCAGCGGCACAACATTTACAAGGCAGTGACGCTGACACTGGAGGCACTCATTTAGTAATAAAGTGTCGTGAACAGCAATTTCCTTTGCGCAAAATTGACTTCCATGTTTGCCTTCAAATACATAATCGCTTGACTTTACAGAGAAAACTCTGAAGTGCTTTGAGATGTTTCAACATGATAAGATTCTATATCAAATCCAAGGACTATTATATTACACAGTTTTGTCAGCATGCCAAAAGCAGCAATATTAGATCTTCGCATGATGCAGAAGGGAATAGAAATGGCCTGTTTCCATGCTGTACATTCTTTGTAGTTTCATGCTTTCAACAACAACAAAATTACATTTGTATAGCTCTTTTCAGGAGTATTACTGGGCATTGTCTTGTAGCAAGTGGTGTATAAGCTGAACAGTTTTCACGTTGCTGGCCTGTACTGTATAGATCTTTGCCAAACATGAGAGTGGGGGGTGGGGGTTGGGAAAGCGATGATAGTATGAGCTTTTACATGCCCACTTGTCTGCTTGTCTCTGCGGCTGTGGTGAGATCTGGCCCGCAATGTAAACGGGACAAATTCCAGAATGGCAGCAGCCTCAGGGTATTACAGAACCACTTCTATTTGAAATGGCTCTGTAACATAAACACACCATCAATGCCAGAAAGCTATTGCACGTTGTCGGGAAGTTGCCACCAACAAATTTCAAAGGTACTGAACCAATTTTGCTCTAAAAAGCTATCACATCACAATGTAAATAGGATTTGGACTTCCACTAATCTACGAAACTTTATTATTGGCTATAATTCCAATGATTCAGTTAAGACAGTCACTGGCGAACATCGCTCCTTCCAAGGTTGTTGAGCTAGTGTACATGCTCAGCTCTTTTCTGAATCTTCCATCTGGTCCTTGACCAAGTCATCTTTCCTCGACCTCCACAACATCATCCACCTTTGTTATCTCCTCATCCCCAATGTAGCCAAATCCCTCATCAACATCTTTGTCATCTCTACCCATGATTTCTACGATAACCTGTTTGCTAGCCTTCCTATCTTGATCTTCCACAAACTCCAGATTACTTTGAGCCTAAATTGCTTTTTATAAGAGACTCCATGGGTTAATTAGCCTCTTTCTCGAGACCTCCTTATTCCTCAGCAGATTGATTTTAAGATTCTTATTCTTCCTTCAGATGCCTGAATGCGCTGCGATAGCTGCTGGAAGGCATTACCTAAAGTCCACGTTTGTGAGCACACATTCATACGTCAAGCGCTCAGAATTCATCATGAGTGGCCTGCAGCAACAACAACAACAATATTATAATTGTATACAGCCTTTCACGTCAGGATGTCCCAAGGCGCTGTATTTTCAGAACTGTTCAAGGATTGGTGAGAAAACAGTTGCAGAAATCAACAGAAGGCTTTGTAAAAAGTAGAAAACAGAGCACATTATTTTAAACAGCAAGACAGTGAGCTTTAAAGAGTCTTAAAATGATAAGAAAATAACCTATTAAGTAATTTAGGTGCACTGAACAAAAGAGAGACAACCACATGATTAAATAGTAATTGTTACAATCCATCACATTTGAAATCAAAAAGGGGAAAAGATAAACCTTGCAATCTATATACAGTATATATATATAAAAGCCTTAGGTATGTTTCCGCAATTGTGTCCTCCTGACGCGGATGGGGCTGTGTCAAATCTGATGGTACAGCAGGGAGAGGAGCTGAGCTGCCTGTGTGTGTGGTATGAGAGATACACAGTGAGACACTGTGACAATTCACTTGCCTGGTTAGATTTGGAATAATGTAGTAATAATAATAATAATCATTGCATATATACATATATACCTTATCATGTTGTTGAGACGTCTCAAAGCGCTTCGCAGAATCTATATATATAAAAAAGCCTTAGATATGTTTTTGTAATTGTAACAATGAACTTCTAAAACGAAAACAAAAATCAATACAGGTTAAAAAAAACAACAAAGAAAAACACCCAGTGATTAAAGCTCACCCTTTTTTTTGTAAACAACAAATACATTATTTTTAAAAAGTTTAGAAATATATGAATACACGTGTTCAAAAACACTAGGCCGTGTATGTTACGCGGGGGTATAGCTAGTTGGTCTGAATAGACCTATGTTTGCAGAGAGGCCAAGCAGCTACTGATTAAACTCTACAACTTCAATTGGTGCTACCATTGCTCAATTGGAGCGGGGTGTGCCTGAGCTGTCGACAGGATGATGGTGGCAATTCTCTCACCCATTTCATGTTGAGATGTGTTGCCCACCGAGAAGCTCACAGGGAGTTACTTGCACCCACCAATCATTTAGTGAGAGCTCAAACCCGAGCTTGTCAGATGTTGAACTTTGTCCTGTTCTCTGGAATGCACTGCCAAACTCCTTCCACTTTGCTTTCAGATCCCTTCTTAAAAAAAAGCCTACCTTTTTCATTAAGTCTTCGGTCACCTCCCACCTCAACATTTATGACAGGTTAGAGGTAGCAGCAAAACAGTCTTGTGGCTGTTAGCACCCTATTCAGGTAACAATGTGATAACAATAACTACTTGTGTTTAGTTGATTTGTGTAAAGCAATGCCTCAAAGTGATCAATAATGGAAATTGTGGCCACAGAGCAAGTGATAGGAAGAATTTAGAGGTAACCATCAAACATTGGTCTTTAGGGAGTTTTGATAATAGGGAGAGAGGTAGCAGGGAAATGATTTTTGTTAGAGAATTCCAAAGGACAGCCCATGGGGGCTGAAGACTTGGAATCATATGGGGCATGGAGGGAGCTATGTAGCACTAAACTAGAGTCAAAGGAGTGGGAATGGTCAACAGGATACAGCACTGGAAAGTAAGGATGGAGTAAAATTCACTGCCAAAATACTAAGTGGTGAAAATTGCTATGTTTAATATTTTGACAGTAGTTAGTTGGGTGTCTGACTCATAGAGAAACCCATTGCCATGTTTCAGAGTGTACAAATCAAACCCAGAGTTCCAACTATATATGCTACCTTCACTTTGGAATTTTACTGTCTCTCTGAAGGGACACATCCTGTGTGCCTAACTCCAGTAGGTATTAGGTGCCGCATCAAGCTTTGACGACCACAGAGTGTGCATTGGGGTGCTACTGGAGTTTAATCATCTAAAACCACCTGCCATCGAAAGCACTATCTATCTGGATTCTACTTTATGAAGTTGGGTAGCTCATTGGTTAGAGCACTTGCTTCTAACCACTGAGCTACCCAACTGCATAAAGTGAGAGACCTGGGTTTGATTCCTGGTCAGGCAAAACCTTGGGCAAGTTTCCTTTCTCCACATGCCTGAAAATAATTCCTCAAAAAAAAAATAATAATAATAACTTACTTCAATCCACAATTCTTTGTGGGACACTGCTGTGCACAATTGGCTGCTGTGTTTCACCCACAAATGTACAGTCAATTCACTTTACAGTATATGCTGTGGAGTGATTTGAGAGGTCTAGAAGATATTGGAAAGTGTTATATCAAATTGCAAGGGTTATTTTTATTATTAGGACCACCCTACCTCTTTGGGGTTTGGCTCACATGGTTAATAGGAGCTAAGTGAACCCCTGCTCCTGATGACCAGTCTGCCTCTCCAAGTCCGGCAGCTAAGCCAGGCCTTCTAGGTCATCATCATCAACAACATCAATAACCAAAAATTACACATTTATAGTGCCCTTCAAGTCTGGAATGGCCCTGGCGGAAAGGCAGTACAGGTGGGGTGGGAGAGTGGCCAAAGGTAAGGTTGAAGAGAAATGTCTTTAGGTGTGACTTGAAGGAGTCAAGACAGGGGGTGAGGAAGAGGGATTGTGGGATAGTTCCAGAATGTGGGGGCAAAGGTGCTGAATGTTTGACCACCAGTCGGGTGGGAAGTGGGGGGGACCTGAAGCTGGCCAGTGTCCAGTGGACAGGCTCATATGGGGATAGGAGGCCAGAGAGATAGGGAAGCATGGCCGTGGAGGGCTTTGGAGGTGAACTGGGCACAGGAGCATTGCAGACCAGCCTAGCTCAGAAATCAGAGCACAGAAGTTGTTTCAGAAGGCTGATTCAATTCCAATACTCTTTGCCAAGCACATAACCTTGGGGCTAGTTCTGCTCCAAGGAGACACCACTTATTTAACCCTTCCCTCACGGATAGTCATAGGATTTCATAACATATTTGATGTGATAGCAACTCCTTATGTTCTTTATCACAGTTTCACTTTGATCATGCCGCATTTATTTTACAGCTTCTTTTGTACTGAGGTAACATTGACTGACATCAAGAGGAGTTTCAGCTTGTTTCAGCCTGTTAACATGAGGTGAATGCCACAAACTAATGAGAATCGTCCAAAACTATTTCAGTGAAAGAGTCAGAGAATTAATTCATACCTGTGAGTTCCACAAGGAACAATGCTTATAGGTCATCAACATGACGCTACATCTTGAAACATCTAGTAACCCTTGGTCTTCAAGAATATTTGAGCAATCTCTATAACAAGATTTGTTTGGAAACATTGCTCCAGAGTGAGTAATAGCACTGATGGAAGTTTATTCCATGGCAACACTGTTGTAATAAAATTCTAACTGAGTACTGTCTGGGAAGCTTCACGCTGTAATAGAAATGAAGCGGTTTTGTTATATCATTTAAATCAGGTAGCACTACAACAGAAAAAAATGTGGTGTTAAAATGAAGAGTTCTGTACTGCAAATTAATTGGTGATGGAATAGAAATGAGTTGGTGCTGCAATAGAACTGAAGGTGGACAGCAATGATTTTTCAATATATAATCAGACCTCTGCTTAATGAAAATTAGATACAGAGTGAGGACAGAGGGAGAGTGTAAGACAGCATGACGTCTCTGCTGTGAATTTTCTTGGAGATCACATGATCACATGTGTAAAGGGAAGCTGAGCTCACAGATCAGTTATTAAACTTGTTTGGTGCTAAATACACATATCCTTCCTCACCCCACCCTGTTTCCCCAACTGATTAAATTATGGTGCTGTAATAGAAACGAGGTGGTGTGTGATAGATGAGAAGGCATTTTAATAGAACAAAGATTGTGCAGTGATATAACTAAGTGTGTGCTGCAGTGGAAATGAAGCAATGCTGTAAATTTGGGGGGAGAATTTTGCAGTTTTTCTTAGTGTTCCTTGGGTTGATAGAGAAACCTTTATTAACTCCACTAGGTGGAGCACTCATCTCCTGGCAAATCAAATCACATTGTTTACGCTCGTATCTGATGCTATTGCCTTCATAAGGTTTGATTAACAGCTGCATTAGAAGATGGTGCAAACTGTCGATAGAGAAAATATAGCGTGGCGAGTACAGCACCCTCTACACAGCACAGCTCCAGATACATTTGTGTTATTGCACCCACCAGATATTTTAGCTCATGACATTTTGCGCAATCAGCAATTTTTAAGAATAAAAATCCTTGCATTTGATATCATAGAGAAACCTCAAAGCGCTTCATAGAATATACTGTAAAGTGAAATTTGGACCTTGCCCAACGTTTCGTCCTGCCAGAATTCAAATCCAGGTCACTCGCTTGCCACATAAGTGCTCTAACCGCTGAGCTACAGAACTTCAAATGTAATGTAATTTGTGGATGTTGTTAATAATAATAATCCTAGCATTTGATATAGATCCTTATCATGTCTTTGAGATATCTCAAAGCGCTTCACAGAATATTTTGTCAACTGTATATTTCATATAACATATATATACTATATATAATGTATATTTTATGGGCGAAACGCAGCAGCCAATTGCGCATAGCAGTGTTCCACAAACAGTCATGGATACAGTGGCCAATTTATTATTGTTATTATTTTCTTTGAAAGAATTCTTATCCCGGAAAAGCAATCCACCAATTGACTAATATCCGGGTGCTTAGTTACTGCTGGGTAAATAGAGGGACGTGGACTAAGGAAACTTGCCCAATATTTCACCCTGCTGGGAATCGAACCCAGGTTTCTTGCTTGCGAGACGAGAGCTCTAACCTCCAAGATAGGCATTCTATCTTTTTAGTTATATGTTTATTTTGGGTCTTTCGTTAGCCAGAGAGGGTTGAAATCCCACACTCTCCAGCCTAGGCCTTGGGTTCACTTGAAATATATTTCTGAGCTGGGGAAGAGTGTAAATAGAGATTCCCTCATTAGCTGTTCTAGCCTAGTAACAACAAATTACATTTACATTTTTTGACCAAAATATTATTGTTTCTTTTTCTTGAGGGATTATTATTCCTGGAAAGGCGATACACCAGCTGGCTGACAACTGGGTACCTACTTATGCCAGGTAAACAGGGGCATGTGGAGAAACCTACCCAATATTTCACCCTGCCAGGAATAGACATGAGGTAACGCCATACTGTATCTTTCTAGCTGTGTGAGGAAATGGCTGTGTGCTAATCGCAGAATACTACAGTATATTGGACACAATATTACCTCTGGAGACAGTTACTGACATTCTCCTGAAGTGCTCTTTAGCCATACTTTGTGAGGCAACAGGAATGGAAAAGTACATTGTACCCCCATGTTCTCCAGGTGTATTGACCACTGAGACTATCTGGGAAAGGCTTCAAGCTGTTTTGGCACTGTTGACCTGCAGGAGTTTCTCCAAAAGTCTACGGAAGTTTTTTTTAAAAAGGCAGGATAAACGTGTAACATGTCATAAAATGTTCTTTGAAATAATTATCAGGAATGTTTTGTGAAACATCTCAACATTCACCCCTGTGTTGCATGTCACAACCTCTGGCTTGGATTCTGCTCCACACACAGGGCAGAGCACAGGTGGCAGCAGCCTTTGGCTACTGCAGAACCAGTTCTATGCAATTGAAATAGTTTGTGTTATCAACAGCAAGCCATCAAACTGCTGAAAAATGCTTCAGGTGGCATATAATGGGACTTTATAAGGTAAATATGGGAGAAATTATTTTCACTGGTTAATAACTAGAGGTATGAATTTAAGGTCTTCATCATAAGGCAAAGGATAGCAAAATCTTGGTTGAAGTAAAATACTGTATTAAATAATTCTTGCATTTGATATAGAGCTTTTCATATCTTCTAGATGTCTCAAACCATTTCACGGAATATACTGTAAAGTGAATTGGCTGAATATTTGTGGGCAAAACAACTGAGGCCAGCAGTGTCCCACGCAAAGTCGTGGATTGAATGACCAATTTTTTTACTGTTATGCTTTCTTGAGGGTTTATTATCAGACTTATGGAGTAAGGAAACTTGCACAAGGTTTCACCCAACTGGAAATCGAACCGAGGTCTCTCACTTTCAAGGCAAGTACTCTAACTACTGAGATACAGCACTCCATAAAGTAAAATCCCCATAATAATAAACCTTGCATTCTATATAATGCTTTTCATGTCTTCTAGATGTCTCAAAGCGCTTCACAGAATATACTGTAAAATGAATTGACTATATTTGTGGGCAAAACATGGCAGCCAATTGCGCACAGCAGTATCCCACAAACAGTTGTGGAATGAAAGGACCAATTTTATTATTGTGTTTATTTTGGATGGATTATTATTAGGCATGTGGAGTAAGAAAACTTGCCCAAGGTTTCACCCTGCCAGGAATTGATGTCCATATCTCCTGCTTGTAAGGCGAGTGCTCTAACCACTGAGCTACATGACTCCATACTCAAGTGAATTGTATAGTTTGTGGCCGAAATGTAGCAGCAATAAATCCCTCTCCCAGCTTCTCTAGTCTCTCCACATAACTAAATTCCCTGAAGCTCAGTACCATTCTGATCAATCTCCTCTGCACCCTCTCCAAGACCTTGATATCTTTCCTACAATGTGGTGCCCACTATCCTCCAGCTGAGGCTGATCATGTGGTTGAGATGTTTCAAAGCACCTCACGCAATACGATGTATAGTAGATTGACTGTGTATTGTGTGGGTGAAGCACTAGGCAGACCAGGCTCAGTAATACAGCTACACGAGTTACAAAGATTTTAAAATGGAATTAGATAAACATTTCTAAAAGAAAATTTTTATCTTTTTTTTATCAAATGCCTCAAAGAGCTTCACAGGAATTTACTGTAAAGAGTATGTAATGTAACTGTATTTCTACACAAATATTTAGGTCAATTTTTGTATAGCAATGTCCCACAAAAAGACTTTAAGTAAATGACATGTACACATGTATAGGATTATTGGTATTGGTAGAAGCTCCTGATGGGCTAAATAGCTTTCTTTTGTTCAAATTCTCTATGCGAATGTTATGTTTGAGAGAGTGGTCTAAACCATTAAATCATATTAGAATTAACTCTTCTGTTATTCTTTTGCAAAGCACTCATGTTCTACCAGTGAATTAGTATTTGTTGAAAAATGTGCTTTTTGATTAAAATTCTGCTTGGTTCAGTTGTTTTATAATGTGAGAGATATGGGAACAGTACGTATTTATAAGAGTTGAGCTGGAAGGTGTTTCAAGGCTGTAACATAATCAAAAGGGTTGGGTCATGTTCATTATTAGCTTCAAGAATAAAGGCTCAACAGTTTGTGTAGCCGTCAGAACTCCTGAGGCTGTGTTACAGCAGGTAACTTGCATCAGCCTTTACTGTTATTTACAGTACATATATCAGAAACACACATCTCTTCCTTGTACACCTGGTAAGATGTCTGTCCATTGCCAATGCCACCTGTATTTGTTTTGGTCAGCTGGGGATCTAATACTTGTGGGAACACATTAACGTGTTTATGTATATCAAAACCTGACTGAGATTTCCAGATATGTGGAGAGGAAATAGGCTTTTTTTTTTAACGTCACCTACACATGGAAATCTCCCTGTGTTTGGAAATGGAATGTGCACTCTCTCCTGGGAGGGACTCACTTTGCTTACCTAATTCTGAAGATTATTAGGTGCAGGTTACTGGTGGAGTGTGGTGGAAGCCAATTCGATAACAACTTTTAAGAAAGAAGTAGATAGTTATTTGGGGAGGACGGGTTTGCAGGGCTATGGGGAGAGCCACAGGGGAATGGGATTGATTTGGACAGCTCTTTACGAAGAGCTGGCACAGACACAATGGGCCGAATGGCCTCCTTCAATGCTGTATAATTATATGAGGTTGGCAAGCCCAAAGGCTTGATGACCACAGAATATGTGTAGTGATACTGCTGGAGTTTAACCAGCTAAAATTACATAGCTTGCCTGTATTGAGATCACTTTCTGGCAAGCTTCCCACTGCATGTCCAGCTAAGAATATCCTATCCAGTAGGGCCTCAGTTTGCAGTGTTAACAGGAAACCCTTATTCCAGCACTGTCCTACATAGTAGGACTACATAGTACAAACTATATAGTCAATTCACTTGAGTATGGAGTCCTGTGGCTCAGTGGTTCTACTGTCATTAGTAGGGTCCTCGACTAATGTGAACCCACCTGCCTTAGGAATTGAACTACTAAGAACCACCATAGAGGATAGATTTAATTCCAATGCTCCATTGCCAAGCACATTACCCAACATGGCTCCAAGGAGACCCCGTGTACCCACCACAAAGAGGATAGTCCATTTTTGTATGCTAATGTAGCTTGACTCAATTTGTGGTCAACAACTTATAATTCATACCTCTATATAGCACCCTCAACACTGGGCAGAGTCTCAGAGAGCTGAAAGTGCGACTGCCAATGGTGGAGCGGAGGGTGCAAGGGATGAGCAAGAAGCTGGTGCCAGTTGAGCAGAGGATTCAGGTGGTGAATTCGGGGGAGTGACGAGGTCGGAGAGGTAAGGAGGTGCCAGGCAATGCAAGGATTTGAATACAAGTGCGACAATCTTGAAGGCAATCTGTTCAGTGATGGGGAGCCAGTGGAGCCTGGCCAGAGATGATGAGATGTGGGTATGGAGATTGGTCCAGGTCAGTTTGCGGGGCGCAGAGTTCTGAATCAACTGGATCTTTTGGATGGTGGAGTTGGGGGGAACCAATAAGGAGTGTGTTGGAGTAATCTGAACGGGAAGTGATATGAGGGTTTCGGTTGCATTTAGTGTAAGATACAGTCAGAGGCCGGCAATGTTGTAGAGTTTGGCTTCAGTCTTGAAATATCTACTTTGAAGGTTGTGGGTTGAAGCTACAGAACAGAACCTGACAGTCTGGGATGATACAACAATGTGGAGCTCCTCCAGTACAGTACAGTACAGTACAGTAGTAGATGTATAGTAGTAGATCTATAACACTATTCAGAAAAAATAATGTGTTTCTGTGACCAACAATCCTTCTGATTAATTGGCCATTCACTTTATTGTTGATTATAGGATATCAACAACGAAGTAAATATCTATAAATACACAGGCATTAGAGTCCACAGAAAATTTTAATCTTTCTTGATAATGCGGGTGCTATATGAAATCTAAGTACTGTATTGTAATTTTTTTGCAGAACTGTTGTGATTGGGCAAACCTTGGTGTAATATTTTTGATCACCAATGAGCCACAGATCTCAGCCATCAAATTGGCTTGTAATGTAACAATGATAAACTGCAGCTTTAATGGCCATGTGGATAAAGGCATGACCTGATACAATACTAGGCTATACAAAGCAGACCACGCAAGCACACTTGGTCAATGCTGAGTTATCTGATTTCAGCCATTGCAGTGTTTGAGGTGCCAGAATTGACCTTGGTGCCGTGGGTTAGGGAAAGGAAAGCCAGTCTGGGTTTCCTCTCCTGAGCCCTGCTAGGTTAAATGAGGACCATATCATGCTCAGCTGTGATGTCCCCTTCTTGTCAGGGACAAATAGGCACAAGCTCCACAGCTCAAGCCTTCCTACCCTGAGGCCCTTGTGGCCGCTATATTATTATAGACGAGGCTTTAGTTAAACATCTCATCCAAACGATAGCACTTCCAGCAATACAGCACTGTATTGGAATGTCACAGATAGGTAACAGATTTCTGTTCAACTCTTATTTATACATTCCTGCAAATAGTGGAAGGGGTAATTCTATCTGTGTAAAAGAAGTAGAAACTATTTATAGGTCAAATCAAACAGTGAAGCTCTGTTTATAAAGAATCCAGTCTAATATCCTGAGCACTCAACAAGTAACAATGAGAGTAATATAGTCCTGTTCTAATGAAATTACTACCCACTCCCAATGGAAATCAGATTCTTAAAGTTTCTTCTTTATCCTATAAGGAGCCAAGAAACAAGCCTGTCAGTCAGTCAGTCAGTCAATCAATCCAAACCTACATTTATATAGCGCCTTTGATGTCGAGAGGACATTCCAAGGCGCTCTACAGTTAGGTAGGGACAAGAGCAGGGGGGAGGGGTCGGTGCAGGACGAAGAAGAATAGGAAAATTGACAGTATATTTGTGGGCAAAACACGGTAGCCAAATTGTGCAAAGCGGTGTCCCACAAACAGTCATGCAAGTGGGATTAAGGGAAATGGGGGGGAAAAGATGTCAAGGGAAGAGGTCAGGGCAGGGGGAAAGAGAGCAGGAAAGCCAACTGTGTACTTGTGGGCAAAACACGGCAGCCAAATTGCGCACAGCAGTGTCCCACAAACAGTCGCAGTCCTTCATTGATCAATGGAAATCAGTGCAATCTAATCCTAAAGTGCATTGATTCTCTCCACTGTATTTTGTAAGTGTCAATTCTAGTTAGATACAGGAAAGAGTCTGCCTTGGGAACATTAAAAAAAACATCAAATTTATATCAGGTTCCAACATTTTTCAGAAGCAGTAAATGAAGCAGCTTTGAATTCGACAGTCTGATTCATTGTTTAATGCAGACCTTTAAGTCAAGCTTGCTGTTTGCTTATTTCTCCTTTCCAGAGAAAGTCTAACTCCTTGCAATGATAACGTTTTTGCAGAAACAATGTTTCACTGTAGCTGATTTGCACCTATTGGGTGCATACTATGGATCTAAAATGGAAAGTGAATGCTAGGCTCCCCATAACTTTGCATTGACTGCTGCTTGAAGACATAATAATGATAACCTTTGCATTCGATATATTGCCTTATTACATCATTGAAATGTCTCAAAGCATTTCGTAGAATTTGAAGCGCTCTGAAATGCTGTCCCGTGTGGAGGGCGCTATATAAATCAAAGTTATTGTTGATTCATTTTAAAATGTAGTGATTTTGTGTTTGTAGGTGAACACCAACCTTTGGGGAGTGAGAATAGGACCCGTGAACTGCATCTGGTCTGTTGGTTCCTTATTGATTCTTCTCTATTTGGCATTCTTGTTTGCCAATTTACCGTGTAATGTAAGGAGGGATAAGTTATATTGATCAATGGGGCCACATAAACCTTTCCTGCAAGGACATTCCTCTCTCAATCAATTCATCACCATTTAGGGTCCGTCGATATGGAAATTTTCAGATTAAATATATCGATGGGCTCATATCGAGATACACCGAAATATCGATATTTTCGGGTTTTTCGTACTGCGCATGTGTGCGCGGCGCGTGCATTCGGAGTGCACGCGCATTCGGAATGCGCGTGCGTTCCGGGTGTGCGCGCATTCGGGGCCTATCTTCTCAGGAGGTAAATATCTTTCTCACTCTGTGTCTCTCACTCTCTCTATCTCTGTGTTTTTCTGTCTGTGTGTCTCTGTGTCTCTCTCCCTCTCTCCTTCTCTCCTCTCTCACATTCCCCCCCATCTCTATCTATCTGTATATTATCACATCCACCCCGTCTCTCCCCCCCTCCCCGCCATCCCTCTTTCGCACTCCCCACCCCCGTCGTCTCTCTCCCCCACCACCCCCCCAGCCATCTCTTTCTCCCTCCCCACCCCCCCCCGCCGTCTCTCTCTCCCTCCCCCCCAGCCGTCTCTCTCCCCCTCCCCCCAACCGTCTCTCTGCCCCCCCCAACTGTCTCTCACCCCCCAGCTGTTTCTCTCCCCCTCCCCCCAGCCATCTCTCTCCCCCCAGCCGTCTCTCTCCCCCTCCCCCCAGCCGTCTCTCTCCCCCTCCCCCCAGCCGTCTCTCTCCCCCTCACCCCCCACCCCCACAGCCGTCTCTCTCACCCCCCACCCCTTGCATACCTGTATATTGTATTCGAGGACGGAGAATACAATATGGCGGCTTTGCACCTCGGTCTGTGCATCGTGTATAGGGATGAGCATTCTGGGTCTTGTAGTTCAGTGTGCTCGCATCCCGATTTTTTACCTCGATGTATCGATTTTTTTGAAATGTCTATATCGGCATATCGATATGAAAATTATATTGGGTTTTAGCGATATATCGCCGAACCCTATATACCATTCTTATTGTTCACGTACAAAATACAGTCTCTACACTTTACTTAAATCCTGTGAAAAGCTTTCAGATGTCTCGACAATGTGATAAGTTGCTACAACAACAACAAATTACATTTCTACAACGCCTTTCACATTGGGAGAATGTCCCAAGGCGTTGGATAATCAGTATTTCGGACTCTAGCTGGGGGAAGGGATTGGGGAGGGTGGATCGAAGGTGGCGGGAGGGGGCGGGGGAGGTGAGGGGGAAGGAATACACCACCAAGGCTACAAGAGCTCTCAGGGTTCAGACCACACACAGAACCCAGAGACAGAGACCCAGAAAGAGACACAGATAGACAGACAATTGCACTCAGAGACATCACATGCAGACAGATACGGAGAGGGACAGACACACTCAGACACACACACACACAAACACATTTAGAGATGCAGAGAAAGACACACACTCAGGCACAGAGAGAAAGACACAGACTCACACGCAAACACACAGAAGAGAGGAAGAAAACAAACACACTCATACAGACACTCACAAACACAGCAAGAAAGACATAGACACACAAAGACAGACAAATAAACAGACAATCACAACAGCAGGATCCCCCAATAAAGTTCATTTGCCCTTTGTGCCGCAAAGCATACGTATGTCCCTATCCACATTCACGTCAGATAAACAGCAGTGAGGCCCGTGGGACAGAAATGACATTCAATAGAATTATAGAATTATACAGTATAGAAGCAGGCCATTTGGCATTTACTCTAAATCCGTTTTAATCCTGCTTAATGTGGAGCAGAGGTTTGTAGAGTCCTGTAGTTCAGTGGTTAGAGCACTTGCCTTAAAAGCAAGAGATCTGAGTTCGATTCCAGGCAGGGCGAAGCTTTGAGCACGTTTCCTTACTCCACATGCCTGAGGTCCCTCAAAAAAATTGTTCACTTCAATCCATGACTGTTTATAGGACACTAATGTGCATAATTGGCTGCCGCGTTTCACACACATATTTACAGCCAATTCACTTTTTTTCTTATTACAGGTATTAGTATTAATGATCATGTTTTACACTGACTGATTCCACTGTATTTAATCATGTTTGGACCCACTGAGGAATAGAACTTCTGTGTTACAAATCATAGATTCCGGGTTTGAATTCTGATGTGTTTGTTCGGCTCTTTATGCTTCCAAGATCTTTGTAATATGTGCATGTACAAACATATCATTCTTGAGGAAAGACAAGAGATTGCCCCAATGTTGGGAAGAGTTAATAGATTTGATAGGACAAGATTGAGATAGCATTCCAGAAACAACAAATTACACTTGTATTGTGCCCTACATGTCAGAAAGAAGTCCCAGGAAGTTGGACAATCAGGGTTTTAGCACCCGTGCAATAGAGGACATGGGGTCAAGAGGGGTGGAGGGCAGGATGGGTGGGGGGTGGGGGGTGGCTGAAGGCACAGCCAAAAAGAAAGATCTTTAGACGGGACTTGAAGGAGGCAAGGAAGTGGGTGAGGAAGAGGGATTGTGGGATAGAGTTTCAGAGTCTGGGGGCAGAGATGCTGAATGCTCGACCACCAATGGTGGGGCAGGAAATGCTGGGAAGCTGAGGCAAACTAGTGTTCACCTTGCGGTGGCAACTGTTATGGGTTAGGAGGTTGGAGAGGTAGGGGAGAAGCAAGACTATGGAAGGCTTTGAATGTGAGAATGAGGATTTTCATAGAATTATACAACAACAATAACAACAAAATTACATTTGTATAGTGCCTTTCACGTCTGGAGGACATCCCAAGACACTGCACAGAAGGAGGCCATTTGGCACATTGTGTCTGTGCCGGCTCTTTGAAAAGAGCTGTCCAAATCAATTTCACTTCCTTGCTCTCCCTCCATATCCCCGGAAACCTGTCGTCCACAAATAACTATCTACTCTCCTAAAAGTTGTTATCGAATCAGCTTTTATCACTCTTTCAGGTAATGAATTCCAGATCCGAAAAACTCGCTGTCTGAAAAAATTATCTTCACCACCCCTCTGTTTCTTTCAACAACTATTTTAAGTTGGTGTTCTTGGTTACCAACCCACCCACCAGTGGAAATAATTTCTCCTTAATCACCCTGTCCAATTTTGAAAACTTCTATTAAGTTTTCTCTTAACCACTTCCACCAACACTTCCACTGTTGGTGGAAGTGGCTCACCAACAACAACAACCACAAAATTACACTTGTATAGCGCCTTTCACGTTAGAAGGACGTCCTAAGGTTTGGAGATCTAGACGTCTGTAATGCAAAGCCTTAATGGCTAGATAGGTTTTATCTGGACAAGTACCATTAAATATTGTATTTAGTTATCAACACTTTCAGTACCTTGGGACATCCTCCCAATTTGAAAGGAACAAAACATGTAATTTTGTTGTTGTTAGCAGTGCTTTATACTAGTAAATTGCTCTTTTTATCACAGAGAGACATTTGACAATGCAAACCCTTCCCAAAGGTGATGTGATCCATCTCTTAGACAGTAGGCTTGGTAGCATAGGTTTGAAGCCATTAATGTTACTGTATAAACTCAGCACAACTTGCCTTTACTCCTTTGTCTTGGGGGATGGGAAGGATTTTCCTTTGGAAGAGAGTACATTTACCATAACAGAAACTTACTTCACATATAGCTGGATTTCCCTTTTGATCATCAAAGTGGACTTCTGTAGCTCAGCATTTAGCTTACAAGTGAGAGACCTGGGTTCAATTCCAGTCAAGGAGAAATCTTGGACAAGTTTCCTTACTCCACATGCCTTATAATAATCCCTCAAAAAACCCAATAATAAATTGGTCTTTTTGATCCCTGACTGTTTGTGGGACACTGCTGTGCACAATTGGCTGCTGTATTTCGACCATATACCATCAATTCACTCTACAGTAGTGAAGTGCTTTGAGACATGTAGAAGGCATGAAAAGTATTATATGAAATGCTAGAATTATTATTAGAATTATGACCTAAAGCCAAAATAATGCCTGGAAGCTGTGGTTATATTCAGCCTTACCTTTGCCACCAAGGAGTTCCAATAATTGCAGGTGAGTACATTATTCCACTCTCAGTAGAAATTAGAGATAGCAAGACATGGAAACAAACAGTAAGGATGCATTTACTGTCAGGTTCACAATTCTGTTCATACTGCAGAGGCTCACAATTCCACCGAATCTTAACCTTTATTTGTCTGAAGGTTTTAGATTTGCAGAATTGTGGAAAGTTTGTAAAAAAAACAGTCTTAATTTTGAAATTATTTTTTGCAGTGGTGGCATGGTATAGAGAAAGGCGGGTCAATGCGACTCAATGGATTGTTCTTTTAAAGAGCCATCATAGACAAGATAATAATAATAATCCTTGAATTGATGTAATGCCTTATCATGTTGTTGAGATGTCTCAAAGAGCTTCACAGAATATATTGTGAAGTCAACTGACGGTGTATTTTGTGGGTGCAATTCGGCAGCCATTTGAGCAGAGTCAACTATTGAGTGACCAAATTATTCTTAATTTATTTATTTTGAAGGGATTATTACCCTGGAAAGGGATCTCCCAATTGACTAACAACCAGGTTCCTACTTATTGCTAAGTAAACAGAGGCAAGATGGAGCAAACAGCAGCCATCTGTGTGGTAAATATTTATGCTTCTAAATATTTAAAATATGTTGTTTTGCATTTTTACATTTAATGTTAATTCTGTCTATGCCTGAGAGGTGTAACACTTTTCTTCGTCATTCTACTTCACTCCGGTAAAACACCAGCTCTTTGCAGCACTGGAGGACACTGGATGTCAGAGGACTGCCTTGATGAGTGCCCTTTCCCCTTCCAATGATCTAGTAGGTAAAGGTACCTTCCAAAAGAGTACAAGAACATAAACACCAGATGTCACTGGTTTTGATGTTGCATTCACAAGTTTGAGCTGGAGTTTCAGTTGGAAGGCTACTCAGGATCCTGGATTGGGAAGGGAAAAAATAAGCCATATTTGCCATGCCAATTCTTCTTCGGAGATCTCTGCTGGAAGGTGAATTTGTGCAGCTGTCATTAGAGGTGAGGATCAGGTTTAGCTGTGATACCTCCTCTTCTGTGGTCAAAGAGACTACATAAACTCCCTGTCAAGCCTCACACATAAATAATGCTGTTTTGGACGAAGTACCGAATGACATCTGGCATCTATAGAACCATACCCCAGTGGAGGGGAGAAAGAATCATATGCCATCAGGAGGGGAGGAGAAGGGAAACTTGCTGTAGGAAAACAACTGTTTGATGTTGCTCATTACTTCTTACTTCCAGCTCACCCGTGGTTTTATAATGTCAGTTTGATGTCAACTTCAGTAGTGACAAGTTGATCATAGAAGTAGGGCACTGACAAGAAAAGTATTTTAAGTAGAAATTAAAGGCAGGGAGGTGAGGAAAGAGACCAAAAGAGACAATCTTGGGGCGCTGGTGTGAGAGGAATCGAAGCCAGTTCACTAAGACAATCCAAGATACCTGTATTTATCTTAAAATGCTTTCTATGGATGCTGAAACTGATAGTTACAGAAGTCTGCCGAGCACTCAGCTCACTCTTATTTTACATGATAGCTAATGCTATCAAATGTTAGCTTCTATAATGAACAAGACTGTAACTCTCCAGCCTGCTACTGTATATCTTTGGTGTTCACTTACACCAGAACTTAATAATGATAAATAATAATCCTTGCATTTGTTATAGCGCCTCAACACATCTTCGATACGTATCAAATCGCTTCACAGAATATACTGTAAAGTGTATATTTTTTTATAAACTTATTAACTTGCATTTATATAGCACCCTTCACATAGTACACCATCTTGGAGTTGTTCACAATGATGGGGTTGGATGCCAAGCAAAGGAGAAGGAAGAGAGGGAGGAGGGATGGGGGAGTTTGCAATACGTAAGGTTGATTAGGTGGATACTTTAAGTAAAAATCTATTTTTATGCAAAGCACACAAAAAATTTAAATGCAGTAGTTTTTGATATTCAGTCTCTCTGCTAAATGACACAATCTGAAACTTAAAACAATCAAATGATGTAATGAGTGTGGTATTAATATAGAGGGATCAAATAATTGACTATTACACAACTTCAGTTATATCCAGATGGAGCACAGGGATGGTGGGTTCACTTTTTTATATCATGCAGTCACAAAGTATGGCAGAGTAACAACATAAAATCCCCGCAGAGTGTAGTGTGGAATGAAACTGCATTTCAGGGCCCCTGTGAGGTTTATCCTTAAAGATAAACAAAAGGTTGGTTCTGTTCCACGATCCCTTTATTAGGCATGAAGGGAATCTGAGTTCCTGGAAAAGCCAGCACCAGTAAGCTACTATGAGAGAGAGAGTAATTCTCCCTTTTATGCTGCTGGGAGTAAATTAGTTGATGCAGGTTACTCTGACCCCCTTCAGTAAGCCTAGTCAATTTCTTCCTGCGTGCTTAGAAATTACTACAAAGAAATGTTATCTCATAAATAACTTTGCTGTGTTTTTAATAAAAAATTGTACATGTCAAATTACAGATGATTTTAGGAAAGTCAGGACAGATCCACTTTACCTGGAATGTATGGAACAACGGAAAGTCCAATGGTTCTGATTCGGGTAAAATTCTCACTGCAACAGATGGACTCTGCCAGAATTTAACTGTTTTTTTTGCTGCTTCAAAAGCATTTGATGAGCTCCTTTCACCAGCACAACATTTGTTTTGAGAATGGAATAAAATGCAATTAGGTAAGCAGGTTTCAATCCCAAACTGTGCTAAATTAGTTGATCAAAATGGCTACAAACTTGGCTTCAATGGTCATGTGTCAGAGATAGTAAGTTCCCATTCCCTATCTCTCGCTCTGTCTGTCAGTGCTTCTATCCTCAACTTCAGTGCCTTAGGACATTCTCCCGATGTGAAAGGCGCTAAACAAAAATGTGATTTTGTTGTTGATCCGGACCATTGCTGTCTTGACAGAGTGGCTGACACACATCAAGTCCTGCATGAGACCCAATTTTCTCCAATAGAATGTCGACAAGAAAAGTCTTCCTGCTTGGCTCCCATCAGTTGAAACCTCAGGCTCTGACAGCATCACTGTTCATGGATGAACTCTACACCCCACAACGCCAGTAAAGAACCTTTATGTCTTGTTCAACTCTCAAGTGTCTTTTAAACCCGACAGCTATACCCTGACCTGTTCTGCTTCCTCCACCTCTGCAACATTGCTTGCCTCCATCACTATTTCTCCCCTCAGGCTGCCAAAACTATTTCTCCCCTCAGGCTGCCAAAACTATTTCTCCCCTCAGGCTGCCAAAACTCTTATCGATGCATTCACTACATCCAGTCTTGACTACACTAATTCACTGCTTGTTGGACTTCCCAACTCTTCCTTTCACATACTGCAGATTATTCAGAACTCTGTAGCTCATGTGCTCTCCCGCATTAAGCTGCGTGAGCCGATCATTCCAATCCCACCCAGCTTCACTTGCTCCTGGAGGATCAAGTTGAAGATCTTCATTCTCATTATACTTCGTCAGCAATTTGCTGAGAAATATGAGAGAAGTATATGATTCTTTTTTACAGTGGTAATACAGTTGCATTTCTACGGGTAGTAGCACTCCTTTATACCATGTTGAATCCTTTGAATGCATGACTTATGTCAGGCCATTTACTTTTATTTTTGTTATCATGCTATGGTGCAATCTTTGTCATTATACGTGATTTCCAAGCTCTGTTATCTCCGGAAACCATGATTAAAAACTCACTAGTTGAGAGTACTTTATGTGCCAGAGATCTGGTAAAGATTGCATTGGTGTTAATATTTTGCTCAGCTGCAAAGGAAAAACAAATGCTTTTTCCTCTAGACTGAGAGCTGGTGCCATAACTATTTAAAAACAGTCTCTGGGACAACATGCTTGTACACAAAAGAATCACGTGATGTTGCGTTTCCTAGATGTTTTGTCTCACGGAACAATCAAGTATATTTTGATTGAGCAATGAAAGTGGAAAGCTGATTGACAGGAGCGTGCTCGAATTATATCATCTGATCTTGAAATTTTCTCAGATGCTCAATGTAATATTTGCGAGGAATGGAATTCCATTAATAAACTTTGAGCTGTTGGCAATGCACTTCAAAGAGAACAATATATCATCAATAAGTGCTAAAAATTTAATAAAATTAACATGTGATACTTCTTTCTATAATTCGAGGACTATAAAACATCTAAAGGCCCCAAATTTCAACTGGTCTTAGCCTGTAGTACTATTTTGAATTAAAATTTAAGATTGCAAATAGTACAACAAATCCTTTAATTTAGGCTTAATTTTGAAATTGGTTCTTTATATGAACTACCAAAAACTGGCTTCCATAATAATCAATCTAAGCAATCAAAAATTACATTTGTATAGTGCCTTTCACATCAGGTGAATGTCCCAAGGCACTGGATAGTCAGTGTTTCAGTCCCAAGCTGGGGGTTGAAAATGGGGAGGGTGAAGGGCGGGAGATATGGAGGATGGCCAAAAGCACAGTCGAAGAAGAGTCTTAAGATATGTGTTGAAGGAGGCATGGGAGGGAGAGAGGCGGAGAGACTGCATAATGGAATTCAAAGGGTGGGGGCAGAATGGCAGAAGGCCTGCCCATCAATGGTGGGGCAGGCAAGCTGGGAGATGTGACAAAGGCTGGAGTTTGCTGAGTGCAGGAAGCGGGCAGGTTGGTAGGGGGTTAAGAGGTCATAGAGGTAAGGGGGAACAAAGCCATGGAGGGCTTTGAAAGTGGGAATCAGGATCTTGAACTGTATCCTCTATGTGATGAGAAGGTTGAGCTTAGAGAAATGGCAGTATAGGAGGATGGAACAATTGACAGAAAGATAAATTACAAATGTTTTCACAATTCTGCACTAAGTTAAAAACAACTTAATAATAATTTGGTCACCCAATTCACGATTGTTTGTGGGACACTGCTGTGCAGATGGAATTCAATGTTAGCAAGTGTGAAATTATTCACCTAGGTAGCAAGAATAAAAGAATAGAGTATTATCTAGAGGGGGAGAAGTTAGATAGTGTTAGTATTCAAAGGGATTTGGGTGTCCTTGTACACCAGTCCCCAAAAGTTAGTTTGCAGGTGCAGCAAGCAACTAAGAAGGCGAACGGCATGCTAACGTTCATTTCAAAAGGTTTAGAGTATAAGAGTAGGGAAGTCTTACTGCAATTGTATAGGGCTCTGGTGAGACCGCACCTAGAGTATTGTGTGCAGTTTTGGTCTCCTTATTTAAAAAAGGACATACTTGCCTTAGAGGGGGTGCAGCGTAGATTCACTAGGTTAGTTCCTGGGATGAGGGGACTGACCTATGAGGATAGGTTGAATAAACTAGGGCTGTATTCTCTAGAGTACAGAAGAATTAGGGGGGATCTTATTGAAACATATAAGATTCTTAAAGAGCTAGATAAAGTAGACACTGAGGGACTGTTTCCCCTGGTAGGAGAATCTATAACCAGGGGTCACAGTCTTAAAATTAAGGGTCAGCCTTTTAGAACAGAGTTGAGGAAACATTTCTTCACTCAGAGGGTAGAGAATTTATGGAATTCACTACCCCAGAAGGCTGAAGATGCTCAGTCCTTGAACATTTTCAAGGCTGAGACTGATAGATTTTTGAAAAATAGAGGGATTAGGGGATATGGGGATAGGGCAGGTAATCAAAGTTAGGTAGAAGATCAGCCATGATCTTGTTGAATGGCGGAGCAGGCTTGAAGGGCCGAATGGCCTACTCCTGCTCCTAATTCTTATGTTCTTAATTGGCTGCCGCGTTTTGCCTACAAAATATAATTTTACAGTATATTCTGTGAAGCGCTTGAGATGTCTTGAAGCTATGAAAAGCACTATATCAAATGCAAGGATTTTATTTGTATTATAACTTAAACGTTAAGAGCAAATTAGTCTAACGTAGTTGGCAATGGGCATAGATGCATTTTCAGGCCTATTAGCTGAATAGCTATTTGTTAGGTCAGGGTAAT